>JALJCO010005679.1:0-1432500 GCA_023101725.1 Atherinomorus stipes
AATGAATGAAAATTTATTTCGAACGATGAATAAAATGAAAAGAAAAAAGAAAATTGAAAATCGGGGGGCAAAACAATTAAAACAACAAAAAAGGGGGCTGCACATACTTACACACTGATTCATTTTCAAATCAAGTTCGAAAAAGTGAGTGAAGATAGGCATAAACTCTTTAGAACTTCACGGGGGGCCAAGACAATTTTATACCAGAGAGTTACTATTAAAATACAATTTCACCACATAATTCTGTACTTAGAAAGAGAAAGATCACGACAATAATAGAAAAATATATATATATACATATACAGTATATATACATATATATACACATATACATACATACATATATATACATATATATATATATATATACACATATATATATAAACATACACATATATATCCACACACATATATATACATAAATCACACACATACATATATTAGATTTGTGGGGGGGGGGGGGTGGGACATGCATATATATAAATATATATATACACATACATACATATACATACACACATACATAAATACACATATATCTAGACTGAGGAAAGGAGCACACTATCTTTTTTATTCGGCCTCCCCCATATAAATTTCAATAAGTGACTCTTTATACCGCTTTTAAACATATAAATGGGGGGGGGGGGGGTTGCTCCTCATCGTCTCTGTTTCCATTAAAGTCACTTCCACAGTTTGATAATGCACATGCGTTTTTCATTTGATGTTCTGATTTTATGTTTTTTGGTGTCTCTAGCTCTGCCCTTGGCATTATATTTCCCTCTTTCTTTCAGTGAATTTACACATGATGTTTTTTGGTAGCGAGCTGTTGCTCGGCTTTGGTACATTTCTGTCGCTGTTTTGAATTTAACTAGACCTAAAATTTCAATTTACATTTTATTAATCTGGAGGTTAGTGTGTTTCCTGAATCCTGTTTGATCTATTGCCGGGGGGTGTTTTTTTTTGTATCAGGGTATATTTGTTGTAGAGTGCTTTTATAGATGTTTCCCCAGACTTCAACACAGTAGGACAGATATGGGCAAAAACAATGCAGAATAAAGAATGTATAGTGATTTATGGTCTGACCATGGGGCTAATTTTCCAGAGGATTGGGTGTGCATTTTGCTAGTTTTGATCCTATATGGCGCACATTTGTTTTCCGGGAAAAAAATGCGGTCGGAAAAATTGCCGGTAAATTTACTAATTTGGTTTCTCTATATTTTGTGAGGTTAAAAGATCAATGTTGTGCTGACTTTTTTCTTGTTTGCAAAACCTCTAAACTTTGCTTTACGCAGATTTAAAGATAATTTGACTTTGTCAAAACCACAGTTTTAGTTTGCCTATTTCACTTAAAATTTGCTCCAAGATACGGCTGAAAGTTTTGCTCTGAACAAAGGGGGCTTGTGTCATCTGCAAATAAAACAACTTTGTTTAATTTAGATACTGTGCAAAACATTTCTTCTATATAAATTATAAATAACAGTGGACTAAATACAGACCCCTGTGGTATATCTAAATATTGGCACATGTCCATGCATTCTGATTTTTGTTCACCTATTTCCAGCCAAATTGCTTCCGGTCCATTTTTTGGCTATTTACCCATTTCAAATTTCAACGCCCCCTATTCCATACCTCTCTAGTCTCTTTAACAGAGTGTTGTGATCAATGGTGTCGGCAATTTCTTTTCTGAGATCTAAGAATATTCTTTACTGCTAATTTTACTGTCAATACAATCAGTGATTTCTTCCAACTTGTCCATTGGCGCCCAAGATGTTGATCTGTTTTGGAAATTTTTAGTGAGCTTTCTGAAAAGTAGATTGTGTTTTTCAAGGAATTTGTTCAGCCTATCTCGCAAAGTTTTTGGCTTGTATTTTGGCAAATTGAGGGAGTAGGGAAACTCGGCCGGGGTTTTGTAAAATGATACCTATCTCCATTTATCTACAGTGGGATATTTTTTAGTAAACTTTCATTTTGTTAGAAACGCAATTCGGATTGAAAGCAATAAGTTGCAAATGTAGGTCCAACGTTTTACAATTTCATAATTACAAACTCTACTGTTGTCATGTCAATATCACAGTAGTCTGTTTGAGGTTTTATATTTACAGTTTCTTACTATTTCCATGATGTCTCTTTCATCAACAGTTTTTAAGAAAATTGTACTTGGATTTTATCCACCTGTCTCCTCTACACGGGGTTTTGTGTCACATCTGGTTCCTTTACTTTTATTGCCACCTCTAAACCTACTTCTTACAAAAAATCTGCTGAAGTTTTTTATTACATCATCCTTATTATTAATGGTCTTTTCATCTACAATGAAATACTCTGGGTAATTTTTGTTTTGCTGGATTCTTCGCTCCCAATACCATTTAGTACATTCCATAAACCTTTATTATTTTTGTTTCTTTTCCAGTAGATTGTTGTAATATTCTTTCTTACATGACCTCATTCCCTGGGTTAATTTGTTTTTATATTTTTTATACATAGACATACTAGAAGTCCATGGGTCACTAGAGGGATACAAAAGGCTTGTAGAAAGAAAAATAGATTATATAGGTTATTTTTAAAACAGAAAACTATAGAAGCAGAGGAAAAATATAAAAAATATAAAAACAAATTAACCAATATTATGAGGTCATGTAAGAAAGAATATTACAACAATCTACTGGAAAAAAACAAAAATAACATTAAAGGTTTATGGAATGTACTAAATGGTATTGTGAGAGGAGAATCCAGAAACAAAAATTACCCAGAATATTTCATTGTAGATGAAAAGACCATTAATAATAAGGATGATGTAGTAAATGGCTTTAACAGATTTTTTGTAAATGTGGGACCAGAATTGGCAATAAAAATAAAGGAACCAGATGTGACAGAAATTTGGGGTGTAGAGGAATTGGTGGATAGAAATCCAAGTACAATTTTCTTAGAAGCAGTTGATGAAAGAGACATCATGGAAATAGTAAGAAACTGTAAAAATAAAACCTCAACAGACTGCAATGATATTGACATGACAACAGTAAAGTTTGTAATTAGTGAAATTGTAAAACCGTTGACCTACATTTGCAACTTATCTCTTCAATCAGGTACGTTTCCCAACAAAATGAAAGTTGCTAAAGTAATCCCACTGTATAAAAATGGAGATAGACATCATTTTACAAATTACAGGCCAGTTTCTCTACTCCCTCAATTTGCCAAAATACTTGAGAAACTATTTGCAGATAGACTGAACAAATTCCTTGAAAAACACAATCTACTTTCAGAAAGTCAGTATGGATTCATAAAAAACAGATCAACATCTTTGGCTTTAATGGATTTATTGGAAGAAATCACTGATTGTATTGACAGTAAAAAAATAGCAGTAGGAGTATTCTTAGATCTCAAGAAGGCCTTCGACACCATTGATCACAACACTCTGTTAAAGAAACTAGAGAGGTATGGGATAAGGGGAGTTGGGTTGAAATGGGTAAATAGCTATTTAATGGACAGGAAACAATTTGTACAAATAGGTGAACAAAAATCAGAATACATGGATATTATATGTGGAGTGCCACAGGGGTCAGTATTGGGTCCACTGTTGTTTATAATCTATATAAACGATATTTGCACAGTATCTAAATTAAGTAAAGTTGTTTTATTTGCAGATGACACAAGCATTTTCTGTTCAGGGGAGAACTTGCAGCAGATCTTGGGGGAGATTACAAGTGAAATAAACAAACTAAAACTGTGGTTTGATAAAAACAAATTATCTTTAAATCTGAGTAAAACAAAGTTTATAATTTTTGCAAATAAATTAAGAGAATCACACATTGAACTGATAATTGACAATACACAAATAGAGAAAGTAAATGAAATCAAATTTCTTGGTGTTGTTCTAGACCACAAAATCTGCTGGAAACCCCATGTGAGCCATATAAGATCAAAACTAGCAAAATGCACCGCAATCCTCTGGAAAATCTGTTTCATGATGGACCATAAATCACTATACATTCTTTATTCTGCATTGTTTTTGCCATATCTGTCCTACTGTGTTGAAGTCTGGGGAAACATCTATAAAAGCACTCTACAACCAATATGCACAATGCAAAAAAGAGCAATAAGGGCAATAAATAAAACAGGATTCAGGGAGCACACTAACCAGCTTTTTATCAAATCCCGTATATTGAAATTTAAGGATCTAGTTAAATTCAAAACAGCTCAAGTAATGTACAAAGCCAGGAACAATTTGCTACCAAGAAACATCATGAGTAAATTCACTGAAAGAGAAGGGGGCTATAATCTAAGGGGAGAGCTAAATTTCAAAAAACATAAAATCAGAACATCAATGAAACGCATGTGCGTATCAAGCTGTGGAGTGACTTTGTGGAACAGTTTGGATGAGGAGTTAAAACGGAGTCGTAGCATGAATATGTTTAAAAAACGGTATAAAGAATTACTTATTGAAGGGTATATGGAAGAGGAGGAATAAAAAAGATATGAATATTATAAACAACTCAGTCTAGGTATATGTGTATTTATGTATGTGTGTATGTGTATGTATGTATGTGTATATATGTGTTCATATATGTGCATGTGGCATATGCTCAGGCACACAAATCTAATATATGTATGTGTGTGTTTATGTATATATATGTGTGTGGATATGTATGTGTATGTTTATATATGTGTGTGTATATGTATATATATATGTATATATATGTATGTATGTATATGTGTATATATATGTATATATACTGTATATGTATATATATATATTTTTTTATTATTATTATTATCTTTTCTTTCTAAGTACAGAATTATGTGATGAGATTATGTTGTAAATTGACTCACAGTATAAAATGTGTCTTGTAGGAAGGGGTGGGAAATTCCTAAAAAGTTTATACTTCTTCCCACTCCTTTTTCGAACTTGATTTGAAAATGAATCAGTATTATGTCTCTTGAGGGTTTTTTTTTTTTGTTGTTTTAATTGTTTTTCGTTTGTCTTGATTTTTAATTTTCTTTTTTCTTTTCATTTATTCATCGTTCGAAATAAATTTTCATTCATTCATTCATTCATTCATTCATTCAACATTATGACTTCGGACATGATGGTCTTAATAAGTCCACCTCTTCACATTTACAAAAGCAGGATGTCCTCTAAGTGGAATGCAGCCAATTATGAGCTGTAATTGTCCTATTTCATGTCAAAATGTCTTTGGGATGTTGTGATCTTCTTTTTAATCCTGATACTGCACATGTTGATAATGTGATGATTATTTTTCAACCTCCCGTGCAGCCCTAACCGGAAGTCATCAGACAGATCAGATCAGACAGTTTTTTTAGGTTACGGTTTAGCTGGTTTGCTTAAGCCTGAACTGAAAGAGTGTTTTAAGATTTCCTACAGATGTGGAAGCAGTGACTCAGTTGTCCTGATCCTTTAGTCATTCCTATAGAGGCTTTATTTGGGACTCCAGGCAGCCTCGATGGTGGAAGTCACCTTGTTTGTACTGCTGTGGTGTAACAGCTAAGTAAGCCTATTTTTGATACATCTTTTTGGTCATTAGTGTCATTTTTTAGTGGTAAAGTTTAAAAATGATCAATTAAAATGATATTTGGTCTCCTCTGATAGAGAAGAGCTGCAGAGTCATTGAATGAGACAAGCTGCTGACTGTGAAGTGTTAGGAAGTAAAAAAAAACTGCTTAGAATACTTTTGACAATCAGTTCATTCTAACCCCCCAACTCTGATATTGTTTTTTGCCCCTTTAAGCGTCACTAGAACAGCTCTAACCCACCAAGGCGTGGACTCCACAAGACCTGAAGGTGCTCTGTGGTATCCTGTGGTATCTGGCACCAGGATGTTAGCAGCAGATCCTTAAAGTCCTGTATGTTGTGAGTTGGTGCAGCTGTGGATCACAGTTGTTTCAGTAACCCCCCCCCCCCCCTTCCACACACACACACACACACACACACACACATGTCTGCGCGCTCACACATACACACACATGTCTGGTTTTCTATCCCCGTGGGGTACATCCATTGACCTAATGCATTCCCTAGCCCCTTACCCTAAACCTAACGCCCATAACTGATTGCCTAAACCTAACCCTTACCCTAATCCTAACCTAAACCTAACGGTAGCTTAATCTCTAAAACCTAATCTTGACCGTCAAAATGGGGTTTGGACCCGTGGGGACCGGGAAAATGTCCCCAGAAAGGCAAAATGTCCTCACAGTGATGGTAAAATACGGAAATGGTCCCCATAATGTAGCATGAACGCGCTCACACACACACAACCTGATGCTGGTTTGCCCTCCCTCAGACTGTAGGTCACTGCTCTCTACTGCTAACTATGAACACTCTACAAGTCAGTCATAACAATCTTATATCAAATGTGCTGTAACCTGAAAGTTATTCCATAAGAATGAACCGTTCAATCTCATCATCTAGACCCCATAATGTGTCTTAACTGTTGTTGCTAGGCAGTCACTGTAGACCAGAAGATGATGATGCACCAATCAAAAAGTCTATAAAGTCATAACCACCATCTTCAGCTTGTTTTTAGCACGATGAAATTTATTCAGCTTTGACAAAAATTGCTTATAATATTTAATAGGGAGGTTCAAGCTAATCGGATTAGAAGAGCTTTAAAATAACTGTACATCTTTAACTCATCACCTTATTAGGTACCAAATCCAGTTCAACACCATCATTATCAAAATGCCAGATATAATTTAATCGGTGCTCATTTATATTTTTGAGTTCATTTGCTCAATATTTTTGAGAAACAAAATGCTAAATGATTTTATGACTATGTATAAAATACTGTCTAATTAATCATGGGCAAGCTCTAAATCTCCATGTCTGTCATCCATCTAATGATGTGCTCAGCAGCTGTAGGATGAGCTAAAGAAAAAAAATAAATAAATAAATGGAGCTAAGTTTAAGTTTGGAGCCGAAGCCTTACATCAGCTTTGTCTGTTTTCAAAGTCTCTTAGTTGTACGTGGTAAAGAGAATGATTAAAGCTTAGGTGCCAAAATAAATACTTCTCCATGCTGCTTGACTTGGCCCATGCTTGCATCAGAAGGCGCTTCACATGAGGAGCATGATTGGATCCTTCACATACAATTATTGTGCAGAGGATCTTATTCAATGACTTTTTTTTTTTACCCAAAAGTCATCTTTAAGAGACTTTTCCGTTATTGTATGCTAAGTTTTGATAAAAAATTATGATGCAAAAAATATTTTATTAATGAAATTGTAAGGAATAAATTATTTTAAATGTGCTGTGTAAATTAGTTAATTTCTT
Organism: Atherinomorus stipes; assembly: GCA_023101725.1. Classification (NCBI taxonomy): domain Eukaryota; kingdom Metazoa; phylum Chordata; class Actinopteri; order Atheriniformes; family Atherinidae; genus Atherinomorus; species Atherinomorus stipes. The sequence goes on from JALJCO010005679.1 coordinate 7,282, forward strand.
TTCTCAGAATCAGAAATGTGTTTACAGAATCTCTTTGTTTGTTGAAAATGTGCAGTGTAAACTAAAATATCCAGTAAAAAGACTTATTAATTTTGTGTTTACTGGTTAAAACAACCATTATCCATACTCTACTTTAGAAATCAGTTAAATATCAAAACTCACTTCCATATCTGACCTATAACTCACATTAAAGCATTTGATTGTATTTCAGGTAAAACACTGTGCAGGCTGTCAGTTGTTTTCTGTTTGGATCAAAATCATGGTTCCCTTTAAAGGAAATATTAGATGAAAATGAGCATGCTAAAGAGGAAACATAACTTGGGGGTTTCCTATTTTTGTTAGTGTGTCGTATTGTTCAGGTATGTGCATATGGAAGGGCTCACCAAGCATAGTGTGCACATTAGGGGAGTTTTTTTCTCCTACAGAGGACACCACCTGAAGTGGCTCCAGTTCATTACTTTACTTAATATAACCATGAAACACATTTGCATCATTTGAGCCTTCCAGCTGGTTTGGTACATCTCAAACATTTATCAATCAGTTGACAAATCAGAGCAAACCGTGCCTTTCAGACCAACCTGTTTTGCACACATAATTATAATTAGAAATAATCCCTCCTTTAGATGCTACTGTACTGTCACTTTGTATTTCATTAAATTGTGCCATGTTCCTGTTAGGACTTGTAAAGCACCTTTAAGAATTGATATTTCCAGATGATTTCACTTTTAGAAATGATCAATTGTCTAACTCATTTAAATTTTGTTGTAGCATTCAGCAATAGGTTTGGATGAGTATGGGTCAGGGAAAAATATCCATGTCATTTTTGAGTATTTGAAACATCATCTCGGCAGAAATCAAGGCAAGATCTTAAACAGCAAACATAGCGCAAAGGTAAAGTAAAACATGTTGTGCAAAGCACCTGCTGGAAGCTTTAGCTGAGTCAGGAGTGGTGGAGCAGAGCTCCACGGTGCTGAAATGCTTGGAAAAACAGGTTCTGCATGGAAAACTCACAAGAAGGAAACTGTGTGGGGAATATTGCCTCAGAAAAGTCAGGATCTTTATCTACATGGTTTGTGGATAAACCAGATTTTTTTTGTTGTTGTTGTTTTTCAAAAAGGTTGACCGATCAAGATAAAATCAAACTCAATCACCTAAATAAAAGATTGGGATTTAAATGCTCTGCTTTAGCATTGTTTGGAAGCAAGAGATGCACTAAAAATTGCACATTTAGATGTCACGAAATAGCAGAAAAACCTGGACGCAAACATCAAGCAGTTATTCAACACAGTTAAGCCTGAAAGAGATAAAATAAAGATTCAGAAAACACCTCCAAATCCACCATGAACTACTTCTAAATAAATACACAAACTTAGGTTTTTGGGCTGTCCCTCACAGTCCTCAGACTCAGAGATCACTGAAAATCTGTGGGTAAATATGCTGTGCTTGCAGAGCAGCCTGAAAATATATCAGAACCTGAAGTGATGCTGGGTGAGAATTTCTACAGTAAAGCTGTGTTTACACTTGGCAGGTTTTGTTAGATTAAAATAAATGTGATTGTTATGTTGGGGTTCATATGAAAAAGCATTCAAGTGATTATATGCTGCAAGCAAATAACTCAGCTGGACATAAAAAGAAGACATTTGCAAGTTGTTTTATGTCCCAAAGGTGTGTTGGTGTTCAAATGTTTGCATGCAACTGTACTTTAAAAGCAGAAATGTAGGAAAGTGACCTGAATTAACAGTTTTTCCTCTTTCCCCCTCTTTTAAGACAAATCTAAATTGATTTGTGGCTGAAAGATATATCATTATAAATAAAACTTAAACTCCAAGTTTTTTTTTAAATTTTAGCATAAACTGCTTTGCTATTATTTAATTAGAGGAGATAGTGCTTCTCTTTAGATTACCATAAGGATATATGTGAATATGCCATTGTGTAACATTGTATAGTATAAAGCTGCCACAGTTTATCAGTGAGTTGATCGATGCAAACCAGACAGACATCTGGAAAATTCTCTTTCACCTTTGGGACATTTTGATGAACTTTTGATGACTTTTATATACTCTGTAATCAAATGTTCATGATGTGCCTGTAACTGCTGCTCATTGAAAGCCCTCCGGTGGTGCCTTTTCTTGAAGTGTGCCTCAGTTCTATATGTAATAAGTCTTCTGCATAAATTTAGACATCCTATAGTCCATAAATCGACATATTTCAGAAAAATGGTTTAAGTGGATTAATGTGTCTAAAACAGATGGTTATCGTGAGGAAAATGCTGTTGCAGGGGTTACAGAGAAAAGGTAAGAGCTCTGTAGCTGGCATGCCTGTGTAAACCTCCCTATCACAGGACCTGAGGAGTAGTTATTTACACAGAGAGCCAGTGTGCCAGCGCTTAGAGGCTGCTGGTCCTGAACCTGTTTGTTTTCTAGTGTTGTGCTGCAGATGTCTTGTCTCTTGTGGCTGCAGTGCATTTATGATAAAATAATCACAGTGGAGATGTTGATATCCAACATCCAGAAAGCTCTCACTGTTACTGGCTTTTTGGTCATGCTGTTTACGGCATCATTTGGGTTTGATTTTAAAACCTGGTTTGATAGCTGTTGAAGTCAGAACTTGGTGGTGAGCAGATATACAGTAGAAACTGTGAGGTATGGTTTTCTAAACAATAAATATAATCTGATAATTAGTGCTCTGTTCTTTGTTTTTATCATCATGTGATATTTTGATAAGATTTTGACTGGAATTTGAAAGATCATGCGTTGAGTTTGACCATAAACTTGCTGCTTTGGGAAAGATCCATTTGAATTTTGAGTTGAAGTAGATTACTCAGTACACCTCTGTAAGCTCTGTAATCTTTGTCCCACATAGTTCCATAAATATCTGCACAGGGAAGTTGGATAATAACAATATCACTCACACAGCAGCCTCACAAGTTTCCTCACTTGGGACTGATTTTTGTTGAAAATGTGAGAAGTGCAGTCTCAAAGTTTTGGTAAGTTTATGCAATAGTTTTAGTAATTGTCACATTCGATTGTGTGCTATACCATTTAAGCAGTACTGTGCAAAATTCTTGAACCACCCCGCCTTTTTAGATTCTGCTTCTGATGATATGACCTTCTTGTAGACTTTTAAAGTTGTCATGAAAAGTTGTTCTCCAGGCTTTCTGAAGATCTTTCAGAGTTTTCCTTTGGGCATTGGCTTCTCAGTAACTGAAGTCCAGTCCTCAATGGAATTATTATTTTTGTGAAGCCATTTAAGACTGATTTATGACAAGATAAGATAAGATAAGATTAGATAAGCCACTGAACAATAGAATTAAAATGCCACAAATGAAGTTTCATTAAGACAAAGAAAAAATAAACACATAATAAAAGGTACAAAGAAGTGACACAATTTACTAAATAAAAACAGTTGTATGTATAAGGATGAAAAAATGATAAAGGTATAAACCAGAGATGTCTTGACATATATCTAGCAAGGGACCAATTTTAAATTCTATCATTGGGCATGTTATTACAGGAAGCCTGTTGCAAATCATTTAAACCAATTTCTTCAGTTGCAACTTAAACAAAATGCCAAACAAAGCACAGTTTGAAAAGTATAAGATGCACCCACAGTGTGATTCCCAAAGAGCTGTTGGCTTCAAATTTAGCATATTTCAGCGTGATGTGCAACCATGGACAAGTGGTGGTACAGAAGAAAAAAAAACAGCAACAAAAAACAATCTACATCAGATGTACAATATGTGAAAGTGAGGTCTTTAGAAAATAGCAAATATTCCAACAAATACCTGATGCAGGGCCCGAAAGATGCATCTGCACCTTAATGTGATCATTTACTGTTTGTAAAAACAGTCGCCATGATAAAATGGGGAAACAAGGCTGAGACATGCCAAATTAGTGAAGATTTGGGCTGAAAATCTCTGGCAACAGCTCTTACAAAGAGATAAATCCTCCGCAGAGCCCAGGCCACAACATTACTGAAGCAGTATCATTTTGACAGAGATGGGAACAAAAGACAGCCAACACCCAAAGAAGAGCTTTGAAATGACCTCTGAGAACTCCAGAGAACTCTTCTTGATGACTACTTTAGGAAATCACAAGAAAGTATGACTGAGAGGGTTGAGGCTGAGATGAACATTAAAGGTGGTCAAAGCAAATATTGACTTTCAAGCTTATTAGAATTGTACAAGCTATGTTTTTGCCTAATATGAATATATTTTGTGTTTCCTGTTTTACGGGAAATATATAGATAAAGAAATAAAGGGGGGCTCAAGACTTTTGCACAGCATTGCATGTTAGAAATTGCTAAGCACAAATTTCAGATCATCCGTTCAGACATCAGGATGAGAGAAGCCCTCTTGATCTCCAGGACTGCATTCCCCCTTTTCTCACTGTGAAAACTCCACTAACGATACAGTAAGATCTTTCTCTGCTGTCCTTTCCTCTCTGATTGGATAAATCTGGTAAACACTGCGGGCTAAAGAGATACGAATTGGAAGTATCATGTGGTTATCCAAGCCCCCCTCTATCTGTTTTTTAATAACTTTCTTTGAGCTAAAAATGTATTGATTTTTCAGTGATGTTGTCGTCTCATCTCTGCAAAAATCGATTACCATGATTCGGGGTACCTGCTGTTATTGCCACTATATTTTTCCTTTAAAAAACAGGCTGTCATATTCAATCAGTGGGTCATTAATAATTGAGGCTCTGCAGGTTGTCAAGACGCACATCCTTTCTGGTTTGCCAGATGAATCATCTGCAGCCATCAAGCTTATCGTAGAATAAAGTAACATGTTTGTGGACTTTTCTCTCCCAGACTGCATGAGATGGTAGCACTAACCAACAGTTAAGGACAAAACCTCTGTACTACTAATCAGCTTAATGCTGGCTTATTCAAAGGCCCTCTTTCAGACAGAGCAGCTGCTGTCAGCCAGTTTGAGTAGAGGGTGTGACTGCTGGCAGAGCTCGCCGATGCAGAGAGACCGGTTGGTGATTAACAAATGTCAGTAGACTTTGGAATCTGGGAAGCCCAGTCTGATGCCTTTGTCCTCTGTTGCTCACCACTGAAGGTCTTCCAGGTGGCTTCGTCATGCTCCCTCACTGCCTCCCCGCTACTCCCACCCTTCCCTTTCGCTTCCCCCTGCTCCTTTCTCGTCTTCTCCTCAGGGCTCAGGGTTGCAGAGCCCTGAGATAAAGAAGTTCAGACATGCCTCACATTTTTAGACCCCCTTGTGGAGAGTAGTTGGCAGCTTCGACAAAACGCATTAGCTGTATTTCTCTCCACACATTTTGGTGCACGGCGCTTGCTCTGACCTATTCTTCCTTTCCTTGGAGAGGGGAATCTAGCGTTTCTCTGAAAATCTCTTGATGTGTGAGATAATGTCCCAGAGAAAAAAGGACTAGGCAAAGTCGGGCTGGCAAGAGTGGGAGATGTTTTCTGCTGAGCTGTGTGGGTAGAGGGCTTGGGTACACTGCTGTACATCTGGCAGATAGATTTCTGTCAGCAGCTCTCCAGCGACAGGCTGCCTGCCTTTGAAGAAGAGGATCAGATCTGTGGGTCCATGTTGTGTGCTGGCTGAACACCTAAGCACACATAGTCAGCTCCTAAAATGGCTGCCCTTGAAGCTCGGCTCAGAGGAGGATCTGAGCAGCTCAATCGCTGTCTGTTAGGGCCCCAGCTGACTAGATGAAAGCAGTTGCACAATCTCACCCATTAACTTGGTGTGGCACTGAGGCTGACTGGCTGAAAAGACACAGCCAAGTGTAAGGCAGATGGTTGTTGTGTCGGAGGTTTTTCCCTCTTTTTTTCCCCTTTCGTGGGCATTCCTTTCACCTCCTTTCCCAAAAGCTTCGCTTGATATCCATGTCAAGGAACCTGGCATTAGGAGGCAACTTTGTTCTAACAGCAGCAAACTGCCAAGAGAGTCGGGTGGGGCCATGCGGTGAGTCTGTAACCTGACCCTGAACAACAATGGATCCCCTGGTTGCTCAGGGACATGCAGGCAGTTTGGCTGGCTCACATGGACCTCTCCACTAGCTGGCCAGTTGGGTGTGGGAAGAAGGGTGGGATTCCCAACTGTCTCTGGTTGGATCTCCCTTGCATTTTCATTGAGGGTGAGAGCAGCGAACTGAAATTGATAGTGATATTATAACCGGTATTTCACTGATATCTGTTTAGATCATAGCTGACTTTGTAAACATTGAAATATCTATTTCAGCTTTTCCAGTTTTGCATCTATTCTTTTGTCAGCGTGTCCAGTAAAAGCAAATTAAACTGGTGCCGTTTGCTATTGTTCATAAATTGAGATGTTCATTTATTTAGGCATTCCTTACACATGTAGGAATGTGAAGGAAATAAAATGAAATACAGTGTCATTTTTTGTTACTTTCTAATCAAATGTTAGCATTTTGAAGAGGTTTTTATTCATAGCATCAACTTGCATGTCACATTTCAGAAAATATGCAACAACTAAGCCAGTTAGGGGTACCAATACTTCAGTTTGTCCTCTTTTGGAGCTGCCCACCATCAAGAGCTACATTGGTGTTTTGCATCAGTTTATCATAACAGTTAATTTGTAAACTGATTTCTTGAATTATTCTTCTTTAACATAATTTGAAACTTTTGTTACCCACAACCGCTGAGACTTCATTTGTGATCCAGCTGTGTTATGCTAATGTAGCATTGACTGGTTAGCAGAGAGTACCGCTATACGCCCATAACGTTTGCTAACTTGGCGTACAAATGAGGACGCCGTCAACTCAAAGTTCTTATTCTTGATGTAGTACATCGATGGGCTCATTGTGTGACTTTACCCATTTTGAATTTGCGCTAAATACAGTTTGATAAGATGCCTAGCTCCCTGTTTTAGCTCTCTGCTAAAGGCTTCTCATTTTTAGTGTTTTTAGACAGAAATTATGGTGGGCCAATAACTCCTTATAATGAGGTAAAACTGATCATTGGAAATTATTAAGATTGTTTAGTGTTGAACTTGTCTCAGTGTTTGGGTAAAAAGGACTCAGTTTTAGGGTGGGGAGGCAGACAGGTGCAGGAATAATTGTTTAAAGAAAATAAGGGAAGACAAGAAGGCTGGAAAAACTAAAACAGAGACACAGACTTTGAAACACGACTCTGGGGAAACTACGTTAATCTGGCAGTAAGCAAAAGAAACCAAGGGGTAAATATACCCTGAGGAGAGCAGACCAAATGAGGAGCAGGTGACAGAAATTAGCAATTGAAACCAGGTTTGTTGGGAACAGGAAGTGAGCTGAAACAAGACAGGACAGAGACAAAACTAAGACAAAAGCAAAAGATCAAGACCAAATACCATGACAAAACTGTTTTAATATATCTTATCTCTCAAATTCTAACCCGTTAGCATTTGAGATGAAGAGAGATGACGCATTATTGGCCTTTTGTAGGGACTCTTCACTCTACATGAGGTGAGAAATATGACTATGTATAAATCCCACATAAGAAATCAAAATGCTCCATCCATTCCAAAATGAAATCTCTTCACAAAATGATTGATTTTATCCTTTGAATGTCATATTGCAGAGATGCAGCTGGAGACACCCTGTTTGAGAAGAGACATGTGAAACTTTTCATTTTAATATAACTATGTTATGTATTGGTGGCATGGGGTTGTTTTCTTTTTGTTAGTGTTTTTGTAGTACTGCGAAATACCACTAGGGAAATGGATAGCTCGATCAAGCTCCATATTCATCCTCTACTGGTTTATATAAAAAAGTACACATGAAAACATTTTGACACTCTGTGATGCAGAAAATTGATAAAATTCAGTTCTTATACACTTAAATTACTCCTTTTTTCGTAGTAAAACACCTTAATGTGGTTACTTGCTTATAGAGATATTTAGGATTGTAACAGTTGTATAATGATATATGAACATATGTTTTCAGCCTCCTGGAATTTTCAAAAGTAATAATGTGATCATTATATGGCTTGTCTGAATGAAAAATACATAGCTGTGCCCTACTCTTTACTCACAATGCTGCTGCTGCATGAAAGCAATTTTCATTTCTTATATCTGTGACTAAACGTCCTCATCTTGTGGCATTTAAGCATGTAATAGTAAAAGTTTGGCAAGATGTACTCAAACTGTATAAGCATTTTTTTTTTTTACATCAAACAAAATGTTTATTCTTTATTTCAAAAACAGTAGATTAACAAAGATTCAGGGTGACAACCACTAATCCTCCATGTATGCATGCAAACTTTTTGGTTTATGAAATGATTTGTTGTCATAAAGACATTGTTCTCAGAAAAGGCTTTCTGCTTTCAGGGAATGAGTGTTTTAGTTTGGAACGTCATCCATGCTTTTCCATGCTGTAAAGTCAAGAGTCACATTTCATTTGCTGCAAATAAAGGGTATCTTCTGTTGATGAATGTAACCCTGACAACCTAAGTTTGAGTGGAGCCAGAGAGCAGTGTGGAGAATCTCACTTGTCAATGACCACACCGTTACACTGTCAAGCTGTACAGTGAAGGCAAAAACTTCAATTAAGTATCCTCTTTATTGTAACGTGCGACTAGAAGTGGCATGCAGGGCACGTTGAGTATACACTTAAAACTTTCCAGGTTTAGTTTTCTACATTTATTGGTTCATTCATCTTTGCTCAGATCTGGAGGGCTGTTTAATAACAGCTTGAACAGCCTTAAATATTGACCATGCATCTCATAACTATTCATAATCTCACACTTAAAGATTTGTCACATATATATTTTGTATCCTTCTCCGGTAATTTTGCACAAGAGCAGTTTGGTTAAGCAAACATCTTTCAGTCAGAATGTACAGTTCTCACTAGTTGAATCTCTTCAGGTTATATTTAAACTCTGCAAGCATCTCTGAGCAATATTAAAATGCTCCATTCTTGTGCATATGTATGTTTTTTATCTCAAGAGTGTGAGAGGTAAAAAAAAAAAAACAGCATTCTGCTCAGGTTTGGACATTAAATTAAATCAGTAAATTCCCTCACTTTGTTGGATATTTGAAGTTGCAAACATGTTTGTGGTCTGCTCAGAGCCTTGATATTGTTGAGTTTAGACACCAGATTTAGTTTTATTAAGGGCAGAAATACTCAAGGACTGCAGTTTTTGGTGTTTTTTTTTTTTTTGTTTATCTCCATTTGGCCTTTTGGCTTTGCAGTGTTTTGTGTGACACTCACCGCCACACATCTTTAAAGTTAATTAATAGCTGGAAGTATGTTGTTTTCATCAAATGTTTCTCCATTTATCTTCAAACATACCTCCGGTAAACATGGCCAAAAGCTCAATTTTTAACATCTGTCCACTGCACTGCACATCTGTCCGAAATGACTCCGGCTTCTCCAGATGTTGACTCGTGCGCTGATGTCATGGGTTCCATTTTCTTCTAGAGACTCCTTAGTGTTTGCGTAGCAACTCTGTACCCCTCCTCGTCACCTGAGACCTGCTTTATGGCAGGCTTTGTTTGCCTTCTCATACAGCAGATGTGCAGTTATATCTATATTACCACATCCATCGCTATCTACTGTATCTTTGTCTTTTAGATCTTGTGTCTGCTTTGACTGCGTTCCTTAACTACCATTTCCTGGTGACATTTCAGACAGTGGAGAGTGCAAGATGGAGGCACTTTGATATCTTTTAATAGCCTTTGCCTGCTTTGTAGACAACATTTTGTTTCATTTTTAGAGCCTCTGTGAGTTGTTGAGCAGTCGAATCAGCCCTAAAATAATGTTTGATTAGTCCCTCTAATGAAAAGTAAAGGTCATCCACCAGAATATTTGTTTTCATATCCACAAAAGAACTCAGCGATAATACAAAGAAAAACATAGGTTATTTTATTTCTGTATTTATTTGAGAATAAATGTATATCCCATACTTAAAGACAGTAGGTCTTTCTATTTTGGATAGATATTGTGAGATATGCTGTCAGATTGCAAGTGGTGTGATGTTAGACTGAGTGGAGCTGGATTGAACTCAAATGCAAAGTATTTTGAAAATGGTGCAAAATTGCCTTGGATCTTCTCACAACATTTAGTGACTTATTGTTATCATTTATTGTTTGTGGAGTATAGACAATATTTATAAATCATTGAAAAACTATCCTGCCACGTGCAAACTGGGCACAATAACCCTTGTGTACTAAGTTCATCAGATATAATCAACAGTACGGTTGTAAATAGAGCTATATATAATATTTAGTGCAGCAACTGTTTAGAGTTATTGCTTCTGAGGCATCCCGTATCTTTAATTTTCCTCTGCTGGAAAATCAGGCTGTGCCACAGTGTGACATCTTTTCTTACACATTCTGTACATACGACGTCAAAAAAATTGCTTGTTATTGTGCTGAAAAAGAAATAAGGAAAAAGTCTAAATGAAAAGATTTGGATATGCAAGTCAAGGTTAGAAACAGCACCCTGTGAATTTCTATTCAATATCTTGTGTGAGCTAAAAGTCATACTTTTTTATGCTTTCAGGAGGAAAAAAAAGAGCGATGCTTAGAAAACTATGGTGAAAACTCTGAATGAATGTTGCTTTCCACTTCCATTTTTCTGGCAATGTCCGAACTAGAGATGCCCAAAGATATAAAGCCTTTATTTCTTAGTTGATTCATTCAATCTTCAGAGCAGTTAATACAATCTGATGGCATAGTCTGCTCTAAATACTGAGCTGTGGAGCTGCTCTCCAGCTGTTGCTTATCCCAAGGTAATAAAAATGGGACAAATCAAGGTTTAATCCCTCCTCAGTCTCTCCATTGTTCTTGGAATGATGCTATGCTAAAAAATGGAACCTGCAGCATCTGCTGAATCTGCCTCTCTGTCATGTTATGTTGGGCTTTCAGAGTTCATAGACCTCTCCAGACATTGCAGAGATTTTCTTATGTGAATTCATTACTCTTAGTTCACAGGGTTTTTGTTCCAAATTAAAAACATCATAATGATTGTTTTTTAACAATATATTTTTCCTAATATTTTCATGAGAATATCACTGACTAATTATACTGTTGCTTGTTTGAGAGCTATTTCACTGTGATTTAGATGTCGCTAAAGGCTACAGTATACTTCTTCCACTGCATAGTGCGTTATCCAACTGCGTAACAACGGAGAACCCCCCCCCAGCCTTCATAGTTCTCTGCATGGTGCCAGATACGCAGTGCAATTTCCCACCCGATCAGTAGGGGTTGCTACTCAAGACTGGCCCACTCATATGTTGCAGATGGTTGGTAACCTTGGTGGTTATTTTGTTCCTGGTTACAGTGAGCAATGATGTCTGAGAGAGAAAAACTGTTGTCATTGCTGAAGCTGAATAACATTGAAGCAGAGATACTTTTGGTGCAAAAATAAAGAGGATGGGGAGATTTTGGTATTTCCTCACTTCTTCGGCCAAACGTTCTTCGGTTGGACTCATATCTGCGTCTTCGTTGGCTAGCCGGTTTAAAAATGGTGCTGCAAGTATTTACGCTGTGATAGACTCATCACAGCCACTTGAGAAATATTTCGTGCAGCCGGAGATGACGGTGAGGCTCTCCAACAGGCTCTCAGTCAACTTAGAGGGCTCTCCGTAACCTACGTAAAGCACTTTACGGACAACTATAAATTAGGCTTAACTCGTAATCATCTTTTCATGTCTATATCCAAGTCATAATAATTTTAAAAAATGAAAATGGTTCTTTTTCTGTTCAAAAATACTTTTTACTTATTGTGAAAGAAAAAATTGTTTGTCTGACATCCCCATTTTCAAATAAAGCCTGGGCAAAGTTGTCTAAACCTTGGAAATTAGGTTCAGCTTTAACAGAACATCTTTGGACATAGCTCTTGTCTTACTTGTTATGTGTGAAATATGTCATCATCTGGCTCCTGATTATTCTTTGTTCTCAGCAGGAGTCATCATTTTTAATCATGTAAAATCACCACAAGCTCATTCCTATAAAACAGAACATTTAATTTTCTGAATATGGAAACGTTATCATTAAACATTACCTTCACTATGAAATCAGATTTATACAGATATGTTTGATATGAACATGTGGTCTTGAAGAAAGCTGAATATCTTAATGATTGTCTCTGTTTTGTTTTCTTTGCAGGTTTCCCTGATTTTCCAGGGAGTTCAGCCCCTTTTCAGTGATGGAGGTATTGCAGTGTGATGGCTGTGACTTCCGCGCAGAGTCATACGATGACTTGAAGACCCACATTCAGGAAGTACACACTGTTTTCCTGCAGCCTGCAGATGCAGATGAGTCTGATTCTCTGAGAGATGAGGATGAGGATGAAGAGGAAGAGGAGGAATATGAGGATAAGGATGACAAGGATGACAAGGATGACAAGGATTATGCGCCTTCTAAAGCTGGAATGAGTATGCCTACCACATTAATCAGATGCTGCTGTTATTTTGTTGAGGATTAAGAAACACTTCTTTGTCTACTTTAAACTACTCCTCACAACAGGATGAGCATGTATCGCATTCAGTAGTTAAAAAAATGTATAATGTACAAGAAAAAATGAATGTTTTGCTGCTTTTTGTTTTTTAATGTTTCTCATGTTTTCTCACTTTTAGGCCCCAACTCCACTGAAGCTCCCAACCAAGCCTCACAAAAGCAGACTGCTGAAACCCATCTTTCATTTTACCAGTGCAAGTTCTGCATCCGTTACTTTCGGTCAAAGTCATTCTTAAGGAACCACACCAAAAAGGTGCATAATGTCGACGAGGCAGATTCTGATGCAAGTGTGTCCTCGGAGACAGCTAAGGAGTCCAGCGACACTGTAACAATGCACAATGATCATTCTAAAGTGTATTCATGTCAGTATTGCACATACAAGTCTCCGCGTAAAGCAAGGATACTGAAACACCAACTAATGTGTCATAGCAAAGTTCCCTCAGATGACACTGGAGATCCTCCAGAGGACATTGACACTGAGGAGGACTCTGATTCAGCTAGCGGGCCCACAAAGGGAGCATTTCCCTGCGAATGGTGTGACTATCAAACTGACCAGAAAGACAGCTGGACTGATCATGTGATAAAGGAGCACGGTGATAATGTCAAGATCGTTTCCAGCACTGCAAAGCCAGAAGGAGAGACGAGTTCAAGCTCACCCAAACTAGATTCTCCCGCCTCTCCTCAAAGCCCAACTAGATCAAAGATAAGTTTTGGTGGGGAGGAGGAATCGGAGGAGAAAACAGCAGAAAACACAGATGAAAAATCAGTTAAAGACATTTCATCCTTTCATTATGCACAAATTAGTGCAGTAACACCTAACAGCACAGGCACCTCCATTTTATCAAAGAGGTTTGCCTCATCTGATGCTTCCAATAGTGTCATAGAGATGGAAACTAACTTAGTCAATGAAGACGACTCAAGGAGCAGCTTAGAGGACGATGATGACGACGAAGAATTGGGTGATATTGACGATCCCAGCTATACTGGAACTCTGTCTGCCGATGTAAAGCAGCTATTAACAGATGATGATAATAAATTACTAGAAACTAAAGGAATACCCTTCAGAAAGTATATGAACCGATTTCAGTGCCCCTTCTGCTCGTTCCTCACCATGCACAGGCGGAGCATCTCCCGCCACATCGAAAACATTCACCTCTCTGGAAAAGCCACTGTGTATAAATGTGACGAATGCCCCTTCATTTGCACCAGCCCTCTGAAACTGGGCACGCACAAACAGACCCACAATCCCTCAGACTTAGAGACAATGGATCTTACAGGTGATAGCCCGGAGCCTCAGAACGACGGGGCCACGGAGCCGGTTAATGGGGGTAATGTAAGCTCCAGAGTAAACGGAAAAAAGACAACCAGCACGCCCAACGACCAGCAGAACCCTCATCGCTGCACACTTTGCAGTTTCTCTACCACCACGCTTAAAGGTCTGAGGGTCCACCAGCAGCATAAGCATTCCTACTGTGATGACCTAGATTCCACTGTCTTTGAAACCCAGCTGACTGACCAGCCAGATTCTGAAGTGGAGGCTTCTCCAATCTTTCTGCAAAAAACCCAGACACCCATTTTAGGACTTGCCACCAAAAAGCCCTTAGGAACAGGGAAAAGAGCCAGGAAGTCAATTAATGACTTGCCTTTGGATTTGTCCTCAGTCAAAAAGAGAACCAGAATTGATGAAATTGCCAGTAACCTTCAGAGTAAGATAAGCCAAAGCCAGCAGGATGCGATTATAAATCTGGATGACATGGACGATGAAGATGGTGGCGAGAATAATGGCAGTGCTGATGAGGGTAGAAACCATGACAACAGAAATCCCATCTTTGCTTACAACATGCTGCAGCTTCATGCAAGAGATTCAGCAATCTCTCATGAGGGAGGCAGGATAGGGAAAAGAAAAAGCAACCCTAAGTCAAAGCCCAGAAGCATTCCTATATCTCTGACTCTCTCAGATGACAGTGAGAACATCTCAGCTGACCCCAGCGACGGCACTGTCCACGATAACATGGACTTTTCTGAGGGCGCGGGAATTACACGTTTCTATTGTAAGCACTGTGATTACCACAACAAATCAGCTCGGAGCGTTAGCACTCATTACCAGAGGATGCACCCTTACATCAAGTTCAGCTTTAAGTACATCCTGGACCCGGAAGACCAGAGTGCAGTCTTCCGCTGTTTGGAGTGCTACATTGAATACACAAATTACAACGATTTGCACCAACACTACATGGATCACCACCCTGAAGCAAGCAATGTGCTCAACTTCAACCAACCACATCTGCTATACATGTGCCGCTTTTGCTCGTACACAAGCCCCAACGTCAGGAGCCTGATGCCTCATTACCAAAGAATGCATCCAACAGTTAAAATCAATAACGCCATGATCTTTTCCAGCTACATTGTAGAGCAGACTCACAAAACGAGTGAATCGCAAACTCTTAGAGAAATACTGAACTCCGGCCCCAAAAGTTTTAACTCATCCACTTCAATGCCCAGATCCTCTTCAAGCCCTGTGCCGAAAACTGGTCCTAAGTCCCCTGAAGCTAGTGCCGAAGCAGAAACTCTTAAAGAAACTATGAGTGGCAATGTGGTTGTCTATGACTGTGATGTTTGTTCTTTTACTAGCCCCAACATGCACTCAGTGTTAGTCCACTACCAGAAGAAACATCCTGAGCAAAAGGCATCTTATTTCCGCATACAGAAAACCATGAAGCTGATATCTGTGGATCAGACCCAGCCTGTAGCCAACTCCTCTTTCAGCCACAGTATGTCCACCACTCCAAAGCAATCAAGTGCAGCACTCTATGGATCAGATGAAGAAATGTACTATTGTAAGCACTGTGTGTACAGCAACAGATCTGTTGTTGGCGTGTTGGTCCATTATCAAAAAAGACACCCAGAGGTAAAAGTTACAGCCAAATACATCAAACATGGCGCTCCTACTCCTGGCTTGATGAAATTAATGGATGAATTGCAGATTGCAACTCCTAAACAGTTTCTGAAGCAGTTTCAAAACAATGGTCATGACAGTTCTAGTCACCCAAGTTCTAAATTGGGAGGGGGTGAGAAAGGTGAGGACGAGCTGTTCTTCTGTCAGCACTGTGATTACGGCAACCGCACTGTCAAAGGAGTGCTTATCCACTACCAGAAAAAGCATAGGGAAACCAAGGCCAATGCTGACCTAGTGCGTCGTCACACTGCAGTTGTGAGGAGTCAGCGCGAGCGTGCACAGATGGTCCAGTCAGGCAGCGTCTCCTCCGCTTTGATCCAAGCGCCTATAGACCATGAAAATGCCACACCTTTGCGCTCCCTTAAGTGCAGACACTGTTCCTACACATCCCCGTATGTTTATGCGCTAAAGAAGCACCTAAAGAAAGAACACCCCACTGCGAAAGCCACAGCCTTGACCATTTTACACTGGGCTTACCAAGATGGCATTCTGGAGGCAGGATATCATTGTGAGTGGTGCATTTATTCTCATGCCGAACCCCAGGGCCTGTTGCTCCACTACCAAAGACGCCACCCTGAACATAATGTTGATTATGCATACATGGCCAGCAAGCTGTGGGCTGGGCCTGAAACAACTCAGCATGGGGGCAATATAGACACTAAACATTATAAATGTAAAGACTGTGCCTTTGAGGCTTGTAGCATATGGGACATCACCAGTCACTATCAGGCGGTGCACCCCTGGGCTATCAAAGGGGATGAATCTGTGCTTCTGGATATCATCAAAGGGACAGGCTCAACTGAAAAGACTCTCCAGCAGCTTTCCAAGGAACATCCACCTCTGAATAGCCAGCCTATTGAAGATGAAGGAGCATTAGTCATTGCCACCCCACCTCAAGAAAGCAACCCCCATCCTTCTCACCCACGCCTTTCCATCTCTAATAATCCTTATCAGTGTACTGTATGTCTGTCTGAGTACAACAGTCTCCACGGTCTCCTCACTCACTATGGCAAGAAGCACCCAGGCATGAAAGTAAAGGCTGCAGATTTTGCACAGGAAGCAGACATCAACCCCAGTTCTGTGTATAAGTGCCGCCACTGTCCATACGTGAACTCCCGCATCCACGGAGTCCTGACACACTATCAGAAAAGACACCCATTGGTGAAAGTCACTGCAGAAGATTTCGCAGATGACATCGAGCAGATCTCAGAGTTACACGAAGGAGATGACAAGTTCAAAACCCAAAGGCAGGGCTATGGTGCGTACAGATGCAAAATGTGCCCGTACACGCACGGGACGCTGGAGAAACTGAAAATTCACTATGAGAAATACCACAATCAGTCTGCCTCTGAAATGTTCACGCCATCTCTGACAAATTTTTCCTCCAGTAAAGAAGCACAGTCAGTTGGTGAATGCAGTGCTAGTAATATGTCAGCAAATATCCAGGAGGTGAGTGAATTGGACATTGCCCTGTCTCAGTTACCCATCAATAAGACAGAGAAAAATGCTGTATTCAAGTGTCAGCTCTGCAAGTATTTCTGCTCTACCAGGAAAGGCATTGCTCGCCATTATCGTATCAAGCACAACAATGTACGGGCTCAGCCAGAAGGTAAAAATAATGTCTTCAAATGTGCTCTGTGTTCATACACAAACCCTATACGCAAAGGCCTGGCAGCACACTACCAGAAGCGGCATGATATTGATGCCTATTACACCCATTGTCTGGCAGCATCTAAGACTATCAGCGACAAGCCCACCAAAGTGATACCACCGCCGCCGTCAGAAGGGGAGAGTTCAGAAATGAGTGAAGACCTTCGTTTGGCTGTGGAGAGACGACGCTGCAATCTTTGTGGCTTCCAGGCCTTTAGCAGGAAAAGCATCGTCTCACATTATATCAAACGCCATCCAGGTGTCTTCCCCAAGAAGCAGCATTCTAGCAAACTTGGTCGCTACTTCACCGTTATTTATGCCAAAGAGCCCGAGAAGGCTGCAGTCAGCGAGCTGCCGGAGGAAGACAAGGAAGTGCTGGAGGTTCCGCTCGAGCCTGAGCCGGACCAAGACGACGACTGGCTGCCGTTCAAGTGTCTGAAATGCTTCCGGTTGTCCTTCAGCACTGGCCAGCTGCTCTCTATGCACTACAACGACCATCATAGCACAGACTTGAAGAGGGACTTTTTGGTATCACCTGGACCTGAAGATGAGGACTCTGAGTTATACCAGTGTTCTCACTGTGAGCTCAAGTTCCTGGCTCTTCCCAGTATGGCTAATCATCTATTGAGCCACAATGAGGAGTTTGAGAAGCGGGCCATGAGGATGGAGAGAAGGAAGCAGCTTCTCAGTAAGCAGAAAACCACAGAGCTGCTGGAGGATAAACTTGAAAAGGTGAGCATTGAAATATTGGAAACTTTGCCAATGAAAGAGGTCGTTTTGTGGTCTTTAAATACAAATGTTTAGGAAGTGGCTCAGAATAAAACTACTTTCCAAACCCACTTTCATTGCAGTCATAATCACTGTAATAATATTCTGCTAAAACTAAAATCAGGAGACAATTAAAAAGATAATTATGTAGCTCAGCTTGTGCCTTTACTGCCAGTATTTATATAACTGTGCATGATAATGACGTATTTAATTAGGTTCATTATGAGTTCATTAAAAGTACCATTAATCTGATGTGATGTAAGTTAGAGAACTGATGCATTCTTTAGCTCTCCATAAAAGGTAAGTTAAAAAATGATATATGTCTTCTGGCTATGGCAAGTACATCAGCTGGTATAGACTTTGTGCTGGCATTAATGACACTAGACAGTCAATTATCAAATATTTAATTTGCAATATCTTAAAGATAAAATAAATGATAATCATAATATCAATGAATTTGTTTAATTTTCCATGATCAGGAAAGCCCTGCAAACAAAACTCCCGTAGGATTCAGATGCAACTTCTGTGTAGAGATTCACCCAACCCTCCGAGCCATCTGCAACCACCTTAGGAAGCACGTCCAGTATGGAGAAGCCAAAGAGGGTCATGTCAAGGTAAGTGATCAAAATTTGCGCAAGCCACAAACCACTTCATGTTACACTTTAGTGCTGTTCTCTTAAGATCAGAAGCTAATTATCTCAGCATCTCAAGATGTCAGGCCTCGTTTTCTCATGATAGCAAGTTAATTATTCTGGAATCATTAAAACACAAAGAGGTTTCCATTTAATGTTATCAGACATCAGGAGTTTGTAGGTGGCATTTTGACAACTGTAACAACTGATATAAGCTGAAAGACAGGATGGTCGGATATCTGTAGCAGTTACAGTTGCCAAGAGATTTTATTTGAGCAACTTGTGGCTGAAGCAGAGAGAAGAAGTTGGTCAACCTTTGTAAGAAGAAGCTTTCTGTTTTAGACAGAAAGCTAAAACAGAAAGACAAGGTGACATATTTGTCCCCCAAGTGGTGGCAACAATCTGGAAATACTTGAATTTGATTGAATCAAATAATCCAAAAAAACTAATTTTTGAATTCTGCAAACTTATTTTTTCTCACAGACTTGTGTTTCTTAAGTTATTGTGTTCATTTATGTTTAGATTTTCAAGGAATCAAAAGGCCTCTTTCTCAGTATGAGAGAAATTAATGAGAAAATGATCTTTGTTAGTCTAACAAAACAAAATAATCAACTGACGATCTTAAGATCATGGAATTAAATGACTGTAGAGAAATATGTTCCAGGATTTCTTATCAAATAATTGATCATTCTTTTTTTTTCATTTGATTTTTTTTTAAGTAGATACTGTGTTATTTTCTGCAAAAGTGTCACAGTTGCGCTGTAGTTACACTGAGTTCACATCAAGAGGTTACTCGTCAGAACTAAAGGCAGAGGCTTTCTCTATGGAGTCTGCATGTTCCACATCTGCCTGTGTTTCCAATCTGTTTAATCCCAGTCCAAAATCCATACCTGTTAAATTAATTTGTGATTCTACATTGATAGATTTACAGCTGTGTGAAAAAGTTTTTGCTCCCTGATTTCTTACTTTTTTGCATGTTTGTCACACTTAAATGTTTCAGATCATTAAACAAATTTTAATGTGAGTCAAAGATAACACAAGTAAACAGAAAATGCAGTTTTTAAATGAAGATTTTTTATTAGTGAGAGAGGGGGGGGGGGGGCAATCCAAACCTCCATGGTCCTGTGTGAAAAACTGATTGCCCCCCCCTGTTAAAACATAAATTAACTGTGGTTTATCACATCTTTGGAAAGCTGATTTCAATTTCTCTAGCCACACCAAGGCTGGATTACTGCCATACCTGTTCTCAATCAAGAAATCACTTAAATAGGACCTGCCTGACGAAGTTTAGTAGACCAAAAAGATCCTCAAAAGCTAGACATCATGTTGCGATCCAAAAGAAATTCAGTAAAAAATGAGAAACAAAGTAATTGAAATCTAGCAGTCTGGAAAAGGATACAAAGCCATTTGTAAAGCTCTGGGACTCCAGCGAACCACAGTGAGAGCCGTTATCCACAAATGGCGAAAACATGGAACAGTGGTGAACCTTCCCAGGAATGGCCAGCTGACCAAAATTACCCCAAGAGCACAGCGACAACTCATCCAAGAGGTCACAAAAGACCCCAGAACAACATCCAAGAACTGCAGGCCTCACTTGCCTCAATTAAGGTCAGTGTTCGTGACTCCACCATAAGAAAGAGACTGGGGGCAAAAATGGCCTGCATGGCAGAGTTCCAAGACCAAAACCACTGCTGAGCAAAAAGAACATAAAGGCCCGTCTCAGTTTAGCCAGAAAGCTTTTTGATGAGCCCCAAGACTTCTGGGAAAATACTCTGTGGACTGACGAGACAAAAGTTGAACTTTTTGGAAGGTGAAGGTCCCATTACAACTGGTGTAAAAGTAACATGGCATTTCAGAAAAGGAACATCATACCAACAGTAAAATATGGTGGAGGTAGTGTGTTGGTCTGGGGCTGTTTTGCTGCTTCAGGACCTGGAAGACTTGCTGTGGTAAAAGGAACCATGAATTCTGCTGTCTACCAAAAAAATCCTGAGGGAGAATGTCCGGCCATCTGCTCATGTCCTCAAGCTGAAGCGCACTTGGGTTCTGCAGCAGGACAATGATCCAAAACACACCAGCAAGTCCACCTCTGAATGGCTTAAGAAAAACAAAATGAAGACTTTGGAGTGGCCTAGTCAAAGTTCTGACCTGAATCCAATTTAGATGCTGTGGCATGACCTTAAAAAGGTGGTTCATGCTGGAAAACCCTCCAATGTGGCTGAATTACAACAATTCTGCAAAGATGAGTGGAACAAAATTCCTCCACAGCGCTGTAGAAGACTCATTGCCAGTTATCACAAATGCTTGATGCAGTTGTTGCTGCTAAGGGTGGCCCAACCAGTTATTAGGTTTAGGGGGCAATAACTTTTTCACACAGGGCCATTTAAGTTTGCCCCCCCCCCTCCCCCCCTTGAAAATAGAAATCTTCATTTAAAAACTGCATTTTCTGTTTACTTGTGTTATCTTTGTCTCACATTTAAATTTGTTTGATGAGCTGAAACATTTAAGTGTGACTAACCTGCAAAAAAGTAAGAAATCAGGAAGGGGGCAAACACTTTTTCACACAGCTGTGGGTGCAACTGCACATGTTTGTTTTTGTTTTTCTTAATTTTCCTGTTACACTGGCAGTGCGACCTCAGTTTGAGCTCTTTGTACTGTATGTCAAAATAAAAACAGCCACAGCCAGCTGTTGGTTATCTTTGCTTAAAATGCATGACATGTAAATTAAAATATTAATGCAGTTTAGAGGTTCTGGAGAGTTCCTGTCATGATTTACATAATAATTATAAGTCTACCTGAGGAAAATTTCTTTATATTTTATTTATTGGAATTCTATTTACAAATTCAAGTCTACTTTTCACATCAGTTGGCATTTAATGTTCCGCCAGCCTGATAACATTTGAAAACTACAAAGACTTAAACCATCTCTAAAAAACATTTAGCTATAGATAACGACAAACTAAAGTTCATATGTAAAAACTAAAAAGAAAGGAAAATAAATAAATGAAACAAACAATTCTTTAAATGTGTTAATTAAAAACATGATAAATTCTAGATACAAAGGTGCAGTATAATCAAATATTATGGAGTAGTTAGGCAGGACTACATGAAAGGGATGTGTCAACAGTGGAAATGTTTGGATAGTACAGTAGGTCACAAGATCAGATACACAATCTGTTTGATGATTTTAAGTGTTGGCACCTGAACTCAAAAATAATCTTCTTGGTGAGAACTGTTGCGGTAAAACTAAATTTGGTTTGAAACATCTTAATCCTGCTTTTTCTCAGTGATGATGTCTCTTTACACAGAATATTTAAACTTATTCCCTTTTACATCTTCCATACAACCACTATGAGTAAAAAAAAGGCAGGAAATCACCAGTAAACAGACCAGTACACCCTGTTTGGATTCAGGCAAATCAATTTGTAGAAGAAACTGGGCAGTGCTGATTTCCAAAATTCAGAATGAAAGGGGCAAAACAGAGCATGCATACGGAGAAGTGAGACAGGAGCACTTTTAATTTTGCAGTTAGGATCCACTGCATGGTTGAGGTGTGGATAATTTCCAAAATCTTAAACTGGATTGTAAGCACAACCAGTTTGTGGTTTGTTCTTTTGACTTAATACTGGGGAACTGTAGTCACTTTTAAAAGCCAGTTAAAAAACATATATTTTTAAATCTGCCTTTTACTAATTTCTCATTTTATGCTTTGTTGTTTCTCATGAAGCACTTTGTAGTTTCATTTTATGAAAGGTGCTATATGAATAAAGTTTTACTGGCTTATTAGGTGATTATCACAGTTCCTGTTCTTATAAAGTTATAACCATCAACAAAAAAATGTTTTTTGTATACTGACAAAATGCAACATTATTATAACACAGCATGCATTATTTATTTCTGCTATGCTGAAGTGATGGGAACATAAAATGTTCTTAAGCAGAACCAGTGCTTCTGCCTTTTTCTGACACTCATACTGCTAGCACTGCAGTGATCTGTTTTAATGGACTTGGGCTCTGTTTCCTGTTTTGTTTATTACTAACAGAGGCTTCTGGGTAGACAGTCTGTCAGCATCCCCCAGAGAAACAGGCAATGCTGTCCCATTGCTGTGGAGGAGGTTGGAGTGGTGAGCCATAACTTTAAGGGCAGCGGCGGGTAACCATTCGAGTATTAGTATTCCACTGAGGCTACCAGCAAAGGGAGCAGGCCTAAGGATCCAGCTCCTTACCCAATTGGAGGACCAGTTCTTTCATCAGATATTTACACAGTCTTGGTAGCTTAAGTCCATATGCAGAGTTTAAAAAATTCTGTTGTTCCTTCTTGTAGCATTTAGAAAGCCAGGGTGATGTGTTACCTCCCAACATGCATCACCAACAACACAATGTGAAACATGATGGAACAAGCAGTCTTATAACATTTGGAACAGAGTAAAACCAAATGCTGTTGGCAGTCTCCAAAATGCAGTTTTAATTCAGACACTGCACTGGCTGTTCATGGAGATGGATGAAGAGCAGGCTGACTGTGAATTCAGATACTGGATAGCAAGGTTGGGACTGTGGATGCCACATCTTATTTATGGCTGCATGAAGTGCAGGGTCAGGTCCTTCCACAGAAAGAATGAGTTTCCTCGAGGCAATAAAAAAGTCACGGTGATCGTCTGTCTGCTCGTGATGGCTGCAGTAACCAGCCTGCACTCCAGCAGAGGAGGGAGGTAGAGAGAGATGGACAGGTTTGCTTGGCAGCTGGTTTATGTAATTGTTAGTAGATGTGGGAGGTTGCATTGTAATCAAAAGCAGTTTATCACTAAAAAGAATAAAGAAAGAAAATATTGTGTGGATATTGTGACTTCTGAGGTTATCGCTACTCCAATGCACTCCGGCAAGGATAGATGTAACTAAAACTGAACTACCTATGCACTGAACTAGAGGTGTTAGACAGATGTTTAAGTGCTGCTTGAAAGTGGAACAATGAAAAAGACGTACAGCTGTCGGACTCTAAGTAATATTAACAAAACCGTCTTAATTCGCTAAATCATTTAAGACTTATTGTAAGGGAAATAATATAGGGAAGCTGGAACGAAGACCTTTGATTCCAATAGAAACATTTTAGATGAAAACAACATCCTATGAAAGAGTTTAATAAAAAGGGGAGTTGCAAAATTAAACTGTATATTAAAAAAAAAAAAAAAACCTAGCAGAACAATTTAATCTTTATTTTGTAGCTAATTTGTAATTAGCAACAAGTCGCCTCAGTATCAGATAAGTTGTATTTTCTAATTTAATATAAACTTTATTTAATACTGTTGCTCAATAAAGAGAATCTGAAAAGAATCTGGGGGTGTCATCACCTGAGACTCATGATGTGGGTGAAAACGAGAACAATCTCTGCACATAAGGAACAATGCTGAAAACCAAAACTGAATAGCCATGATCGTCCAGCTCTCATGCAGCACTGCATTATGATTCTGCAGTGGAAATCACTGCAGAGGCTCAGAAAGACTTCTGAAACTCAGACTCTATGAACACAGGTTATCCTTGCACCCACAGATGGGAGAAAAAATCCGCTATCTATTAACCAAATTAAAAGTA
Source organism: Atherinomorus stipes (assembly GCA_023101725.1). Lineage (NCBI taxonomy): Eukaryota > Metazoa > Chordata > Actinopteri > Atheriniformes > Atherinidae > Atherinomorus > Atherinomorus stipes. The sequence goes on from JALJCO010005679.1 coordinate 31,306, forward strand.
TCCAGAAAGGCTGCCACCTTTTTTCCACTTATGCTCATGATAGAGGGGCAGAGGCAAAATAAAACTTCCCCTTTAATTTGAATTTCTTTGTAAAAAATATGGAGGGTGCATACTTTTGCCCTATAGAGGCAAGTTACCTGTTGTTAACACAGTTCAAAAACATCTGTCTTGCACCAATGAAAAAAAAAAAAAGCATTAATGATTAGGAGCAAAATAAGCTGCCATCCAGATGGTCTGTGCTCATTTCAGCAAGACCTTGCACAACATCATTCTGCGTGAATATAACAGAGTGGCTCTATAAAAGAGTAAAACTGGCCTGTTAACACTTAGAAATAAAAATGTGCAGTTAATATAATTTGATTAAAGTTGATATAATATAATATAATATAATATAATATAACATAATATAATATAGTATAATATAATATAATATAATATAATATAATATAATAATATAATATAATATCATATATTATAATAGTTATTTTTAATTTTAGGTGATGCATGAAATATGTTATGTTGAAAGACTGTTATTTTTCTCTTTTTATTTCCATTTGTTCATCCTCATAGCAAAAGTCTTAAACATGGAAGGATGGGTATCATTAGGCTTCTCTTCGTTTTGCAGCAGGAAGTCAGTGAGGTCCCCCTGACCAACGGCGACCTGGAGGGGGATGAAGCAGCAGAAGTTGATGGTCTTGGTAGACCTGCAGCTTCAACGATGGACTCACCATTTTCCACAGCTTCTGGTGGTGTTGATGTTGCCATGGAGACCCTGGATCCAGAGACAGAAGCCATTGAGGGAAGAGCAGCAGCCCTTGTAGCTGCGGCCCGGGCTGTGGTGTCAGAGGGTCAGCTGAAGCAACGGCTAGCAGCGGGGGGTTACCCATGCGCCCAGTGCGACCGGGTCTTCATGTCCATGCAGGGACTGAGGTCCCATGAGAGAAGCCACTCAGCCATGGCTCTGTTCAGCAGAGAGGACAAATACAGCTGCCAGTACTGCCAGTTTGTCTCACCTTTCAGACACAAGTAAGTAGAGTGAGACAACACATAACAACCCCCCCCCACATAAGACAAATTAATTTCACCCAATAGCTAAACAATCGTATTTTTCATTTACCTGTAAAAGTTATGTTCACATCTGATGATGTTTAATTGATGAGCTGTAGCATTGTCCTCTGGTGGTTTTAATATCAGCTACATTAGCAGGAACTTGGCAGTTATCTACATTTTCACCCTGTATATACCTCGCCAGTCTTACACCAGCTGTTCCTCAAATCACCTGGATGTTGAACTCATTTTGTACCGAGCACATTTTTACACCTCGTTCTGTTTACCCGATCACAATCCCCCTCGAATCTTCAATCTTCTCTGAGATTTTCCTGCCTGCTAGGAGCGATAGACAAACATTAGAGCGAGACGGACATTTTGGACGCGTGATTTGTTTTATCCATCACAGAGACACAAGAGTGAGAGGGAAAGAGAGAATCCTCATCTCCTCTGAGCTCCCAGGTGTAATCCCTCTGTACTGTATGTGCCCTGACCCAAAAAGAGGTTGCATTCCCATGCCACCTAGGAGGCCAGCATTAAAAAACACAGCTACCATCCCCACAGGCACTAACACACACGTTCTCTGCAGGGGATTGTGGGTAGATGAGTTCACCCTGTGGCTCCTTGTTCTGTAGTCAGTGGAAATGTGTGGCTGTTGTTAGTAAGGTAAACTGAGCCTGTTGCTTAAGATGCTGCTGAAATCATCATACAGTAGTGTTACTGCAGAGTAGATCTCTCTGTTTCCTCTACTGTTTTCTCATCCTTTTATGTCTTTATCTGTTTTCATTTTGTACTCCTTTATCGTTCTCCCTTATCTCATATCCTCCCTTTTGTTTTTTGTTGTTTTCCTTTTTAATGTTTTGTCTCGCGGCAGCCTGGACAGACATGTGCAGTCTCACCACGGGCACCATAAGCCCTTCAAGTGCAAGCTCTGCCCCTTTAAATCTGCCTACTTGAGTCGCTTGAAGAGCCACCTGCATAAGGCTCACACAGGTAAGAAACAGACCCACTCATACCTATGTCAAGTTACAGCATACAGTGGTATTCATGATGAACAAGGTATCCCCAGCTCAAATACCAACCTCCCTTTTCTCATCTTTATCTTAAAAAAAATGACCACATTTGCATCAATCCTCTTGCTTTGTCTTTCCCGTACTAAGCCCCTTCCTGTTTGACCCTCTGCTGTCAGATCAGATTTGGATGTAATGAATCCACTCCTCAGGATGCTGCTTGCATCAACAGTTCAAGCAAACACATTCAACTGAAGCAAGATGCAATAAATCCCTCATATGTGCATTCAAAACACCAGATAAACAAAAAAGGCTGGTGTTCTTTAGCTAATTGAGGTAACGCCAGTTTCACTGTGTGCAGCTTTTGCAAGACAGAAGGGATTTCCTAAAAATGTGTGCTCATTAGTTTGAATGTACTGTAGTTCTCACGTACACTGACTGAACTGACATTTCTGTTTGAATTTTAATGGAAAATTAAATGATAAAAGCTGTGACAGAACAATCTTTTTAATTTTCTTCATTCTAAGTGGAACATTATTAACTAAAAGGTGGCTTTTTTTTTTTTTTTTTTTTTTACAAAATGATTCAGAGAGCTTTGTTTGTATGTTGCATGTACAAGGATTCATTGAGCTCTACGGATCTTCATTTTGCATTCTTTGTTTGTCTCCTTTCAGGTGAGCAGCACACCTACAAGTGTTTGTCGTGCCCCTTCTCTTCTATGACCATCAGCCAACTCAAGGAGCATTCTCTAAGGGACCACGGCGAGGCTTTGACGCTCCCCAAACTCCGAGCTGCTACCCAGGCGGCACACGCTGCCCTTAGGCCGTCCCGACTGGCCACAAACACCGAGCACGCTCCTTTGGCCCCAGATGGTATGAGATCATTCTAGATGTTTTTTCGTATATGAATATGTGGATCGACAAGTCCAATTGTTGATAAGACTGTTCAGTCTGATTTTAAACTGGGGACAATTTTAGGACAGACTAGGGGCACACACTCATAGACAGGCCTTGGCAGATGTTTTATTTATTCATTTTTTTATGACAACGAAAAACTGAGTATCGCACATTTAACGACTGCACCGGATCAGGGATCACAGACTGCATGACCAACTGACCGCGTCAAACTCTTTCATAGAGCTCTCGCGGGATTCACAGAGTAAACAAACAAGCATGGATGGTAGACTGCTTGCTGCAGCTGTTATATGTGCATCCACCAGAAAGAGAAAACGGATGTGGATCGAGTCATGGAGGCATCAGTGATTGCAGTGTGGACTTTGGCTTTGGAGACCTAAACTTGTATGGTTGATGTTAGGAAACTAAAAAAAAAACAAAAAAACACTGCAGTGCATGCAGTTATTCTGGAGCTGCCCTGCTAGCATATGCTGCTAACAGCCAATAATGCTGGTCTCTCCACCTACAACCGCTCAATGTTAACAGATAACAGTCAACAATAAACACACAGAGAAAGAGAGACAAAGAAACAGACAGAGAAAGAGAGCAAAAATAGCGTAGGTGGGTGTTTATTTGATTTCAGGCACTTTGAGTTTTCTTTTTCTCAAAAATAAAATGTCACTAAAAATAAAATGTCACAATACCTTGCCACACCAAACTTGAATTGTCATCATATTTGGCCACATCTGCGAGTCAAAATCTACATATGTGTGTATATATATATATATATATTAGATTAAGATTTTATTTAAAAATGTCCTTTTATTTTTATTTATTTAGCCTTCATTTTTACAGGTAGATCCCATTGAGGCACGCAGTCTCTTTTTCAAGGGAGACCTGTTTGCCTAAACATATGTTTTAGAGAGATACCCCATAGAAATGCCACCGCCAACGTGATGGTAATGACATTAGCTAACTGTGCTATACTGGTAGATTTAGCATATAAATAATCTCTTAGTTACATAGAGCTGTTCAATGTTCTTATATAAATATTAAGTTTTTACACAAGAATCTTTAGATATTTGTGAACTACAAGCTGTTTGGTAGTGACACATAATAAAAATATCATGCAACTTATGTGTATAAATTACAAAAAAAAAAAACTTACTGTTCCAGTATTTAAAATGTCTGTCCTCCTTCTGTCCTTGCATTTGCTTGAGTGGCAGCACAAACTGACATAGGCAGTTAAAAAAAATCTAATTTTGAATAAACTAATAATCTAGAAACATTCAAAGTGGTGGTAGTCAGAGCAATATTAAGGGACAGACACATTTAATAAAAAATAAATAAATGGATTTGACATTTTTGTCAAACATGATAAGAAATCATTAATTCTATTGTATTTTAAGGAATTTGTGCCAAAAACCACACAATTTTATGATTTTTGAGTAGAAAAATAAAGCACCACATATCTAAAACCTATCTTGGGGACAAAGCAAAAACAGTAAAATAGCACCATAAAAATACTTAAAAAAATGTTGAACAAAAAACTTTTATGAATAGGAAATTTTAGACACACATGAGAAATTTTGTACAATCACTACTGGTTTTTAAATCATATATACATTTATATTTTTCCTTTAAATTAATCAGGGACACAAAAAGGCCCGAAATTAAATAAAAACCCAGGTACTGTAGCAACAAAGGCTAATATTCACTCACCTGTTACAATCAGAGCCTTGACCATTACTGCTCGTCTCTTTGTCTGTGTGTTTGTGGAGTGCATGGCACCCAACGTTGTATAAGCCTCATACTCCTGCCACATCTCGGTTAGTCTTTCCTCCATATCTGTAGTCCAGCTTTGCCTCATCTCTCCTCTGTCAGTTGTTAGCCATTGTTGTTTTGAAAGCTGTTTCCTGTTCTTTTTGCCAACTTAAGACGCAATTTCCAATGTCCCAGCTCCTCTTTCTCTTTGGCTGTTGGTGACGTGTGTGGAGTCGGCATGCCACACAGACTTGGGGGTATTCCAGGTAGGAGGTTCAACAAACTCTGAGTCTAAAAAGAAACTTTGGGTTAACTTACTTTCAACTGAGCAACTCTGAGTTTTTGCTTCCAGATCAGCTGCTTTTCAGTCAATTCATCTTTACCCAGAGTTAAGAACACAACAAAAAGCCATCATCTGGATTCACCATGGCAACCCCTGACAAAAACCTAGTTATTTCACCCGATTGGAGAGAGAAGTTTTTATTCAAGCATATGAGCAATACGAAGAGGTATTCAGTCTAAAATAAAAGAAAGCGAACACAGCTGCTAAGTAGTGAGAAGCATCATGGAAGTAAACTGCTTCCTTGGTTGATGTGGAAGTGGGAATCCACCGGTTCACTGACTGAACATTTAACTTCATTAACATGTGGGTTGTAATATTAGAGGATAAAATAAAGTCTTAATAATATTTAGATTCAGTCCAACTGGGGGAAAAAATGTACATAGAGAAAACTGAACGTTAGACATCTTTTATTTTTATTTCACACTAGCTGATATACAGTACACTATCTACTGGAATCCAGAGGCCGAAGGTCAGATCTCCACCATCACACATTTATGGAATTATTATCACAGACATGTGTGAAGACTTTCCTGACCATTCGACACACAGTTGTCTTTCTAAATGTTCTGTTACCATTACTTCATAGAAAGATCCCATTTACAAATGAAATTTTAAAAGTATCGCACCGCAAGTCCAAATCTTGCTGTGACGTCATCTCATCTTTATGGTGTGACAAGTCGGATATGTTCGGCTGGAGAACGTGAGGTGAGTAACTGCAAAACGGTGCTGTTTGATGACATGTTGATATAGAAATGATATCATAGATGACAACCCATGTCTCACAGCTGCTTCAGGGGGAGGAGACGGGAAGAAACTCGTGGTTTCTTTATGTTGAACCTGCCAGTGAGTAAACCTACTCACTGGCAGAGTCTGGTAGAGTCTGTTGCCATGGTAACAGACTCTGGGTAAGACTAATCTCTCTTTCTGGAACTGAAAACTCAGATGTTTCCCCAGCTCAGGGTTAACATACTCAGAGTTACATATCCCACTTCCTGGAATACCCCTACTGCGACTGCAGTCGGGCACGGCCTGTCCACCTCACACACTTGCTGATTTGAGTCCATCACACACTAACAGATTACTGTGCCAAATTGTCACAAGAGAACCTAACTGCAGTTAAGATGACCAAAAAGTTCGCTGCCATACATCCAATCCATACAGGAAGTCTCATGCAGACGTTAGTTAAACACCACCAAGAGTAACTATCTGCAGCTTGCAAACAGATGCGTATAGTGTAGTCGGGTGGTTAGGGTTAGGAGAAGGGCCAGGGTTAGGGTTAGATTTTAGTAAGTTACATGAAAAAGAAACTTCCGATTGGGACTTCCGGCTTGGATTGGATATATGGCGACGGACCGTGACTGCAGTTGGGTCCCTCTCAATTGTCATGCCTACAGCCCACAACTAGAGCCAATTACTGCTGGCTACACACAACTGGAAATGGTGTGTAGAATCGGGCCAAAAGTCGTGTAGTATGTCTCACTGTAGTACAGCTACTACTACACTACACTACTATGCTATATACTTTCCTGTTACATTCGTGTGATAAATACTCTAATTTCTCCATGTATTTGAAAGCTTTAGTCATTTTTAAGGATGAAGATAACATACAATTTTAACAAATCTTCTAAACTCAATATTTTTGCCATTTTTAAATTCAATAGTTTCTAGCTATGATATTTTATAAACTGTAAACATTAAGAACTTTTTTTTTTTGTCCTTATAAGCTTTTAAAGTTTCATGTCACTATTCAACATTTTTTTTAAATATTGAATAAATGAGTTTTTAAATCATTCTTACACAATTTACTACCTTAAAACTCTGCTCTTGATGCATTTTGATGGCACACTGACATTTCTGGAGGCATCATTGCACTGCAGCATCCCAGGGCTACGATACCTCACTTTACAACTTTCTGTTCCGGCCCGGAGCATCTTGTTGCAGCTGCACTTTGCTTTGCGGCACTGTGTCACACACCAGCAGCTGGATATCAATACACAGGCCATTTTGGACCTGAACCATGGGTGATTAGTTAAAGATTTTGTAGGGGACATTGTTGAAGGAAGTGAAGAAAAGAAAGAGGGAGCATGATAAAGCAAGGGAAAAGACAAAAAGCGACTCATTTTTACTCTCTGGAGAAGAGACAGGATGTAAGATTAGCCTTCAAAAGGGGGCCCCAAAGTGCGAAAATCAGCTGTAGTTCACTGGTGCTGCTTTAACAATCCAAACAAGCTCCACCTTCAGCAACTACCGGACACGGCTTGCGTCTAATGATCTCCTCAATTATTGATATTAGTAATGTCATATATGATATATTTTTCAAAGGGTCTGAGCTAATACCCTTAATTCAACACTAACTACTGAGGTACTTAAAGGTTGATTCTGAATTGTCCTTGATAAGGATTTTTCATGCAGGAATTTTACTTACGACAGTGTATTTTGTATATTTTTATAGTGGTCCTTTTTATCAACCAAACTACCCTCATGTTGAAAAGAATTGAGGTTTTCCTTATGAACACAATTCATCCTACTATAGTAGATGATCCTATAATTGATCTTTTAATAATGGAGTAGCTCAGCTTTGAAGAGTATTGCAGATAAACTGAGTTTAATATATCAGTTTTTATTAGAATGTAATTCAACAAAAAAGGAAAAAAAAAATACTCCTAAACATGGTGTGTGTGTATGTGGATACGAAACACCACAAATGTGATGTAATTTCATTACAGAAAAAAGAGTAAAATAGGAACAATAAAGAGTATCGACATTATCAAAATCCCTGTTTAGTTTAAATCAACTGTGATATTCATGGTTTAGCGAGGGGATTTGTGCATGAATAAATAACACTTTTTTAGCGGGTTCAGATTTGGCCACCTTAAGCCTTCACTTCAGTTATGTTGGCATCTTTCTTTCCATATACATTCACTCATAGCGGCACCTCCGCTGTAGGTTGATGTGGCAGTAACCTCCTTGATGTGAATCCATGTTTTAGGTGTTTTTGTGGCTTTGCAGTGGCAGCTTTAGCTCGCAGACTGTTCTTGGCAGCAGCTGTCACCTTGCTGCTGGAGCTGTGGAATCTTCCCTGGAGCTGAAGCAGGGCAGCATTCCTCAATGCACCATCTACCACTGTCAGCTGTGCACCACCAAGACAAATGAAGCATTCAGGGAGAGCAGAGCTGACATATTGAATGTCTCCCCACTGTGCCAAAATAGCTACCTTCAGCCGAACGTCTGAAATTCAAACAGAGCAGGTTTTTGTTTCTTTGTGATGTGTATGGAAAAAGATTATCATTTGATTGCTTCTTATTAGCAGTGGTTTTTACATAGATTTCAGGAAAATGGCGTGAATAGTTACACCTGGGAGAAGTCTGAAAATATAACCCAAGTTCTTTAAGAGTCAGTCTTTCAGCAGAGTGGCAAGCTAGGCTGATTTTTTTCCCTTGAATTATTGCTCAAACATTCATGGTTCAAAAAGGATGAATCCTTAATGACATTCCCAAAAGCCTCAGCTGTACTTACTTCTGCACTAACATACTAAATAAAGAACACATCAGACATCAGAACTCCTCCACATCAGCTTGTTAGCTTTGTCGTTTGTGAGAGTGTGAAACGGGCAATGTTGGCATTTAGCTCCAAGCATGTGTCTTAAACACAGAGCCACCTATCAGACAGCGTTCTCCTCCTCTCCTTCTTCAGCTCCTTACAAGTATTCCTCCTTTAATCCATGCAGTGCAATAAACAGTTTTAAGACGACACATCACCACCTAACTACAGAATTTACTCTGTATCTGCCATCTCATCTCCATATATCTCCACAATGCAGAGAGGATATTAAAAGCATGAATCAACTGTGGCGTTGTTTGACTCGTATGAATTCCTCTCCCTCGTCTGCAAACGCCAGAAACTGGATCTGCAGAATTACAGAAAATATAAGTTTCAAAGAATTTCCTTTTTCCTTGCATGTTTCCGCCCACTCTGAGTGCTGATTGAGGCATTTTTCACATGGGTAGATATTCTATTAGTGTCAGTCTGGTTTATTTATTGATGTGTTGGAGGCTCAAAGTAGGACGAGAGTATGAGCTTGCTCACTGATATGATAGACTCATAAGGGACGGAATGACGGGGGAAGGAGGTAGGGGACAAGAGATGACAGCCACACTTACACGTCTGGATCTGTGAGCACTCCGCCAGCGAGGCGTGCTTCATCTGCAGTCTGCTGATGGTTTCTTATCAAATATTATTTATATTGTATGGATATTCAGATTTAGTCCATGTGGAGAGAGAATGTTGTCTTCACTTCTGCAGATACAAATGTCTCATTGAGGAGAGAGGTCAGAGGAGAAAAGCCAAACTGGGTTGGAGTGACGGAAGGCCATAATATTTCAGATCACCAGGTTTTACAACTGTGGTGATATTTTGCATCACAGCAGCTCTGCACACATTACAATCACAAGCACAGCATTTAACTCCTGTCAACTTGTATTTGATCTGGAATTAAGCTTCTTACTCTGTCAGAATTGACAGATGCACAAAGGATTGGTTTAATCTAACCCAACTGTACTGGGAAATCCTGTCTCTGTGGTTTGACTGTAGCAGTTTATATCTGCTATTTAGGACATGACTGCTGGCCAATCTTAACGTATTTCTATCTTGAGATTGGTCAACAACATTTTTCTACCCATCCATTAATTTTCCTCCATTTATACAAAGTGGAGGCAACAGGTTTAGGAGGGAAACCCAGACATTATCCAGCTCCCTGAGGGATTCTGAGGTGTTCCCAGGTGAAAACGGCTGTTCGGTTCCTGTGGTGTGTTCCGGGTCTTCCTCAGGGTCTTCACACCCCTAGAGTCAGTATGGGCACACCCAGGTCTCCATGGTTTGCCCGTCACCATGCTTACACTGCCTGACTTTGAAAGCCCACCCCCCGCCCCCGCAGGTGGAGTTGGCATCCTGTGACTCCTTTGGGCTAATCCTGACTGAGCCTGAAGAGCCAAGACTCAGCAGCAAGCTCCCCCTCAGGCCTTGCTTCAGGGAGGGGTGCCTAGCTTTCTCTTTTCTTGAAAAAATTACTCTAGCGTTGCTCTTTTAAAGTCTTTAAATTGCTCCCAGTCTGACCAGTTTGCCGTGGGAGACTTAACCAGGGGCTAACACCCCTGGCAACACAATTCTCAGGATCATGAGGGTGCAACCTTTCCATAATGTTAAGGTGGTGATTCTACTGAGGGCCTATTCTGATAACCTCATTCATGAGGTTCCTGTAAAGGTTGAACTACAGTTATTTAGATGATTTTTATCTGCTGGAATTATCTTGATTTTTGTGGTGGACACAGACATGTAGTAACACATGTAGTGTTGCAGTTCTGAATAACAGCCACAATCAGACCATAAAAAACAGGAGCGCAGTATGTTCACTCACCCCAGAATGTAAGGTGACAAAGAAAATAAATTTGTTTTGTTTTTCTTGCAGACCGCTTCATTAGTGTTTTTCCAGGATAGTAGATGGTCTATCATTACGCCAAAGTATTTATATGAAAATGGGTGCGTAATATTTGACAAACAACGGAGACTTTAGTTAAGTCCAGGTTTAGCTGAGAACAGAAAATGGAGGCTGCAGATGACACCAGCTCATGGAAAATGAGGAAACAACCTGATTCTGATTGGTTCTGATTTCTGCTCAGGTTTGTGCTCAGCAAGTCAGTCTGGCCATCAGCAGTCTGAGACTGATTTCAAATTCAAGACGGGACTAACAGGACCACTAACATGACTAAAGGGAAACAGAAAGAACCAATAAGAGAAAACTAACTGATGCAAACATCTTTTTGTAAGAGGAAAGCCCTCAGAGCAGCAAGTTGTTGCAGTTTTAAGGACATGTGCAGCTCATTTAAGACATCAGAGAGGCATCGTTATGTTGCAACTTGAAAGCGGCCGCCATCTTGGCTGTTATGGTTAGAGAGTATCTCATACACTGTGTTAGTCAGGCTGGCTTGCCAGGCTACAGGTATATTTTCTTAGCCCACTTTGGGTTCCGTAATACCAGTCTTTAGTTGTTTGAGTGCCAGTACAGATCTGGGTTTTGTTGCTAAGCTTGAATGTGCCTTTGTGGTGTGATGAAAGACCGTGTTACGATAGTCATCTCAAACTGGTTCCATAAATGAGTTCAGAAGAGCAGAATCTGGGGGTGAAACAGGAGATTGGTGGCAAGAACATGCAGCTGACAAATCTGCAGGCATTATTCGGTGCAGACACCTCATGGAATCCATGTCAACACAAGGCTCTATCCTGCATTAGTTATGGTTTTCTTGTTAAAGCCTTTTGTGAGCTGCCTGTATTTCATTTTTGAAGACCTAACCAGACGTCTTACATAGACAGAAAAGGCGAGGCAGACGAATTGATCCGGGTGAAGTATATAAAATAAGTTCAATTCCATCCTGCTGTGCAAAGATTTTTATCTGCTTGACTTCACAATGTGTTAGAGTCCATCCTATGGGGGGAGAACAAGTTTCTGAAAGCTCCTCTCAGAAAATACATTACTTTAATATCAGTTCAGCTGTTTCATCCATTATTAATCATTGCTAAAATGTATCCATATCCATGGGTTTCTATTTTTTTTTAGCCCTTTCTTATACAGGTAGTCCCACTGAGACCTGTTAACCAAACACGCATGTCTTTGGATGGTGGGTTTTGATTCATCATGCTAATTGCAATAAAGAAGTCCTTCTTTTTTCTTCTCTTAGATCCATCTTACCTGGAGCCAGCGGATGTCCGCCAGCAGCTTAGTCATTACAAACTGGCCTCCCGCAGTCAAATGTCTTCCATCTCCAAACCTAGTGGCTCAATATTTTCTGACAGTCGTCCAGATGGCGTCCTCACATGCGAGTTCTGTGAGTTCAGCTCCGGATACATGCAGAGTCTGCGTCGGCACTACAGGGACCGCCACGGTGGCAAGAAGCTCTTTAAGTGCAAAGATTGCTCCTTTTTCACCTGCTATAGGTGAGAAAAGGCTAAAAAAAAATCCTCCTGACATTCACTACAATTTTGTGTATGACATTTATAAGGATGCACATGCTGAAAAAAGGAATTTACTGTCTGTAAATACATCTCAGGAATAACTTCACCATGCATGTGGAGGGCGGTCACAACAACAATGCATCTGAAGAGCAACCTAAAGATCTGCGCTGCCCTCTCTGCCTCTACCACACCAAACACAAGAGCAACATGATTGACCACATTATTCTGCACAGAGGTAAACCATGTGAAGAAGGAAACCCGACTCAGTAAACATAAAGGTTGAATATGGAATACGGACAGAACAGCGACATCACGTGTGTCTAGGTTGTAGTTTCAATGGCAGAAAAACAACTCCAGCCGCTGGGATGCCAGGCTCGCTGCCAATACCCAAGTGACCAACAGTCTGCAGCATGTCCAACAAGTAACGCAGAGGAGTTTATAACTGACAGCTAACGTTAGCCATGTTGGCAAACAAGTTAGCTTACCGACCCGGGAGGAAAGTCGCCATTTCCGTGTCTTGACTCTGTGGAAAACGTTTATGTGGGTCCATTTAGTGAAGTCTACACCTAAATTTACTCCAGGTTTTGCTCTTCTCAGGTCACTCCTCCTCAGAAACAGATAACAATATCTCCAGGGCTCTGAAGCAGCTGCGTCACTCGCCGTCTCCACTGTTTCCCCCTGTACCAGCCTAACTGTGCCCAACATATTGATACCACACAGAGATCGTATTTGGCAACCCGCAATGGTGGCGTGTATTGGCTTATAGACGTAAATAAAATGCCATTATTGAACCCGTAAAAATTTATTTTATAATTATTTTTAGGCTAAATATAATTTTTCTAGGAAATGTTGTACTTTCATTCTGTACCCCCCCCCCCCCCCCCCAAACGACCTGTGGAGGCATTATTTTTTTAAAAAATATAGCTTTTAATAAAAATGTTCCATATTCAACCTTTAAGTTTCAGATGTCATGTCTGTATAGGGTACAGTCTGCAGTATGCCAACTCAGCCCAACCTTTTCATTTACTTCACACCCAGGTAAAACCCTTAATTACTTCAATAGTAACTTACTTTCTCTGTTACAGTTTTTTCAGTCCTGGCTTGGAGAGATAAATTTAATCATTTTTAATTTGCCGTGTTTTAGTTTTCACCAGATTGATTTGAAATTAATTATTAAAAAAATAATGATAATAAACTGATACAAATTTATACCTCAGCAGCTGGTGCAAAAAATATACAATATTTTTCTATTCAAATGAAGAATTTCATTTCAGTATTTTTTTTAATGTTAACTTCTCTGGTTTTTATAGTGTAGTGTTTTATACTGTATATACAATACCAAGATTTTACTTATAAAACACCTCAATGTAATATGTTTTCTTTTTCAGTATTTTTTCAATATTTCTATGCTTATTTTTTACATTGATGACTAAAATTTATGTTAGGTAACCAGTAATTCCCCAACCATAAATTTTCCTTCAACCCTTGAATACCTGGATTTATTTGCACTCATGCGAAAACCCAATAAATGCAGGAAATAAAAACCAAAACAAAGAAAATGCTGGAAAGAAAATACAATTACACATTAAATAACTTAATAACAACTAATAAAAACCATAAATAATGGGATAATAATGGAAAAAAATCTACATAAATAAGACTGGATAATAGCAAATTAATGAATTAAGTAAATCTGTTAGGTAAAAAGAAATCAAATAAACAAAAGCTAGAAATGGTTTGTGAAATTTGTGACAATTGGCAAAGAAGCTTCTGTATTTCAAGTTTATATCGTTTCAGGATATAATTGTTCTCCATTTCTATTATTAGTAAACTTTATCAGGTAATAGATTGTAACTTGTATCTGGTATTTATTCCATCCATGATTAAAACGCTGTCATGAACAAACATAACATCAACAGCTCAGCTTCCCTTAAAGACTGGAACCATGGAAAACTGCTGCTTCTGCCCTTTTTCTTGGCCTGGAGACCCTCACTGGTTGCCTAGCAACCTCACAATGACGTCAAGACTCCAGGAAGTCATTGCACTCGGCCTGACTTTATTCACAGTACTGCATCAGGGTGTTGCTGCTGTGTTTTATGTAGATGGAGCAACGTTTGGTTTATATTACTGCTGTTCTTGCAAATGTTGGACAAACATACTGAGATATTGGGGCTTGCATTAGATTCTCTGCAAGGATCCAATCAAGCAATTTCCTAAAATACTGAAACAAGGTCAAGTCGCTTACATTAGAAACCAAGTTAAATAAACAACACCATTATCAGTAATTTCTAATTGATACGCTGATATTTTTCTCTGTTCCATCAGAAGAAATATAAAGAGGCAAAATGCAGTATTTTCTTTGTATTTTTTTGTTTGTTTTTTACTGAAAATGCTGAAAGAATATGAAGCAAGTGATAAATTCGAAAAGGATGTACAAAGGAATAGAAACACTGACAAATAGATAAATCTTCTGTTAGTTTCTGTCAGTTATCCAGAGAAAAACAACGGTGTGTGGAAGCTGAAAACTTGACAAAGCCAGCAAAAAAAAACTACCACTATGATTACTTTTTATTTTCTGTGTATAGATGCTTTTCTCTTTTGTCTGTACATGCTTGTTTTTCTTCCCCTCCCCCATGCTCTCCTGTTTTTTCCTCTTCCTTTTCTCCTTTCTAATAATCCACCCTTCTCGTTTCCCTCCCACCATCAGAGGAGCGCGTGGCTCCGCTGGAGGTCAGCCGCTCCAAGCTGTCGCGCCACCTTCAGGGCCTGGTGTTCCGCTGCCACAAATGCACCTTCACGTGCTCCAGTGACCAGGCCCTGCAGCTGCACCTGCAGAAGCACGATGAGATCAAGCCCTACCAGTGCCAGCTCTGCTACTATGACAGCAGCCGCCGAAGCCAGCTGGAGGAGCATCTACGCCTTGAGCACAAGGTCAGTTGGAGACCACAAATGATGACGTTTTGTGCGGCGTTATTGGAGCTAATACAGAGAAGCAGGGCCTGGATAAATGTAGCTTACTTGTCAGAAAAGGCTTTAAAGATCTGTCTGCCAAATGGCTGCAAAGGAATAAATTTCAACAGTTGAATTAATGCCAGATGTCTTTGCAGGTTTTATTTATATAGTTAAAGATGTATTTGTATAATGCTGCTAGGTAATAAATGGTCATCAAATCAGCATATTTTTGAAAGGCCAGTTTGCTTTAGGCGATGAGGTCGTGTGTGTGTGTTGTCATGGATCTTGAGTGGCAGAAGCTGGAGGTCTTGTAGCTGGTTTGAATGAGGGACTTGTTAGTTCTCTGAATAACTAAAAAATCTGATGTCAAGGTGGGGCCGTACATTTCTGGAACAATAAAGAAGGGGAACAGGATACTGTAGCTTAATTTCCACTAAGTAGTAGTAGTACCAATTGCTATATTCACAGAAGTAGTTCCATTAGAATTTTACTCACTAAGTTTTTTTTTTTACTTTTAAATGAATTATCCTATGAGATAAACTTCCTTCCTGGTATAGTTTATTGTTTTTCTCCGTTAGTCTGCTGGGATTTAGTTATTGCCACTTTTGCAGTACTTTCATTCCTCCTCTCAGTATGTGAACTCCAAGTTTTCCTCTGTTGGTTATGACGGTGTGCATTGACCACCTCTTGCTCCGGCCACGCTCCACTCTTGTCGTGCGTTTTGCATTTCTCCTTTGGATTTCCTTCCAAGTCAAGTTGTGTGTTTGGTTTAATTAAAGTTTACTTGTTTCCTTCACTTGTGTTGCTTTAGTTTTGGTCCTTTTATACAGTTTGTGACATTTCTAACTTTGTTTAAATAAGCTTTATTCAGTACAGGGTCTCGAAATTATTTAATTTGATTCGGTTTTCATTTGTATCGATACTGGGAGCTTTTAATGATACATTTGGGGTTAACAAAAATGAAGTAAATACAGCTGACTGAAAGTGTGCAATACTTTTCAGCCATCAAAAACTATGTAAATTGAATTTATTTCATTCTCCCTGGAAAATAATGCAAACAGAGATCTCTGTCCTGGAAAAACATTGATGTCCGTGGTAAACATGCTAAGAAAAGAAAGAGCAAGAGAGCAGCATTCCTTCTGGGCGAGGCAGAGGAAGAGATGAAGAGCATGGAGAGAATTCTGGACTGGGGTTTCTTTGAGTCTTCTGGGAGTTTGGGAGGAGAAAATTACTCAGATACACTGATCATTTGTGACATCATGCTGAGGAAATGAGATGATTCTTCCCTCTATCTTTCCTTAAAATACTTTGCTCCACATTAGCGTAGTTTCTCATCTAAAAGTCATGTACATGAGTCTTAGCTCTGGTGAATGACACGGCTCCTCTGACTGAGAATGTTGTCGGTCAGGTTAGATTTTCTTTGGGAAAGTCAAGATTGTTTACTAAGCAGCTGTTGCAGCTATTAATATGTTTAGCTTTATTAATTCACTTCCTGTCTTTGATCAGGTTATCCGTAACTTCGAACTGATGGGCCGGGTCAACCTGGACCAGCTGGAGATGATTAAGGCACAAGGGAGCAGCACCGACGAGGAAGAGGACAGAGAGATGATGGAGTTGGTCGTGGATGGACAAGCTGTTCTTGAGGAGGAGGAAGAGGAGGAGGAGGAGGAAGAAGAAGAGGAGGAGGAGGGCAGGGTGGAGGAAGTGGAGGAGATGGAGGAGGTGGAGGATGACGATGAAGCAATGGAAATTATGGAGAACATGGTGGAGGACCAACAAGGGATGGATGGTGAAGACGTGGAGGAGGAGAACATCAAAGAGCAAGGGGATGAGGGGGAGGAAGAGGAAGAGGAGCAGGAAGAGGAAGAAGAGGAGGAGGAAGAGGAGGAGGATGAAGAAGAAGTCAAGGAGACGGTGGAGGAGAAACCTGCCCTGCAAGGTAAATCCAGACTAATATCTGTTGGTATCCTGCAAAAATATCATTTAATTAAACTTTCTTTCACTCAGTATATTCACTGGAGTTTTTATGAGCCATACCAACAATTCGACTGCAGTTGTGAACCGAAAGATAAACTTCAAATCTGAATATACTGAGTATGTTTGTTTTCAAAACAAGCACAGACACCATTCCTAAGCCTGTGTGTCAATACCTGTCTGAGTGTAGCGGAAAGAAGTCGATCAGAATAATAAAATCCTCCCCTTTACATCAGACTTTAGCCACTGCTGAAAAACAACAAATACATTTTCCTTAGAGTTTTTAGGCTTTCTTTAAGAGAAATAAATAAATAAGAGATCAACCAGGAGGCATAGTTTTTACATACTTGAAGATATAAGCTGAGCAAGGAGGTAAAACCATGGATAAACAGATTCAGACAGTTTCATAAGGAGCTAAATCCCAGATTAGTTCATGAGTGGGGAAGTGGAAACACTGGTCTGTCTGTCACCATATGAGAAACGTGCAGGTTACAGTGCCTATTAAAAATATTCACCCCCTCGCATGTTTTAACCTTTTATTGCTTCTGTAAATCAGTCATGCTCAACATAATTTAGCTTTTGTGACAACAATAACAAAAAAAACTCTTTAATGTCAAATTGAAAACTGTTTTTTACAAAGTAATGACAATTAAATGAATGTGTAACAGAAAATAAGTAATTACATAATTATTCACCCCCTTAAAAGTGAACTAATTTAACAGAGGTCCAGTCAGTTGGTGTTAGTAGTCTCAAAGTTAGTTGCTGCCAAGTGATTGCAGTAGACACCTGTGTCTGGAAGGTCCATTTACTGGTTAATCAGTATTCCTGCCTACCACTGCAGCATGACGACAGAAGCACACTCCAAGCAAATTAGAGTAAAGGTTATTGAAAGTATAAGTCAGGGGATGTATACAAAACAACTTCTAAGGTTCTGAACATACCCTGGAGCTCAGATAAATCCATCATCACCATATGGAAGGAGTATGGCACATATATGTAAATTTGCCGAGATCCGTCGTCCTCACAAACTGAGTGACCGTGAAAGACGACTAGAGAGAGAAGCCACCAGGACACCTAGTATTTACATCTGTGTGTTTTATTAAAGGAAAGAGGATATCAACACTTGTGAAATGAATGTGTTCTCAGCTTAATCATGTGTTTGAACTCCATTTCCCAGAGGTCCTTGCATCCCCGAGCAGCAGCACTGGCTCTGGGCCCAGCAGTGCAGAGAAGCGTCTTCCCTGTGAGTTCTGTGGCCGCTGCTTCACCAACAGCCTCGAATGGGAGCGGCACGTCCTTCGACATGGCATGTTAGTATTTTTTTTCCCCCCTCTCTGTCTTTTGTACTTTTATTGCTCTTTTACGTGCTTAGCATCAAACATTTTTAGTCTTTCTCTGGCGCAGACTTTTTGATAAATGCCAGAGTTTGTGGTTTCAGACTTAATCTAATCACTGTAGTTAAATTCTTTCTCTTAAGGAAAAGTTTTAGTTACACAAGTAGAACAGCTGTAAGCCCCGTTTTTTTCTTCTGAGAATGACTGCAGCTGGTTTGTCCTTTTTTTTTCTTGTTTTACCAATTAATAGAAAATCCTACATCTGCTGTCATTTCTCGTGTTTTTTCATTTCTTTCCACACATCCCCTCCTTCATCTTTAGGGTGGTTAACAACAATCGGCTCGACACGAGCTCCACTTCAGCGATCGAGGCCCCTGCTCCATCTTCCTCCGGCTCCTCTGCGTTTGCAGACACAAGACTGGAGCTGGCCAGCAACAGTAAAGAGGAAGGAAATCCTGCTGATCTATCACTGACAAGTCAAAGCCAGTACGTGGAAGACAAAGAAACGCTCGACACCAAAAACGATCAACAGTTTGGTTGAACTCGTGGCCTCTCGGGATACTGCGCTAGAAAACGGTTGGAGTCTGTGCTCGGGATGGGAAAGGATGAGCGTCAAAGGAAACAAGGAGGCTGAAAAATAAGAAAAGTGACTTTTTATAAGTTGGTGCATTAGTAGATTTTAGGTGTTACATATACAAGTATTAGGTTGTGCTGCATAAAACGGCTGAGCTCTTTAAACGGGCAGTCCCCTAGGACAGATCTTAATATATTGGTAACCAATAGTGAACAGAACTCTTTATTGCTGACATTCTGGTCAAATCTACAGTGAAAGATCCCACCTAGATAAAAAAAAAAAAAAAAGCTATTTATAAACAATATTGTCCAAAACAGTTGATTCAATTTTAGTATTTTATTATTTCAAGCACCTTTTACTGTACTTTCCACCCTGCTCATCCAAAACAGGGGTTCTGTGAATTCACATTGAAGCAAAACAAAGAAGGTATCAAAGCATTTGCAACCACGGCCCACTGAAGAGCTACCAGCTCTTATTTCTTTGCAAATTGGGACGTTTTTTTTTTTTTTTTCATCTTGTAGTAAATGTGTGGAAGTATTCCTCAAGGAAGAGTCGCACCTTATATTTTTTCATGAAATCAGAAGTCGTGTGTGTTTTTTTTTTCTTTATTTGTCTCCCCCAGTTTTTGTAGTAAATTGCTTCAATTTAGGTCCCTGAATATTATACTACGTATAAGCCTTCGACCTGTGACTCCCGGTTCATTTTACCCGTTCTGTTTTTGTTGTTCAGCTCACCTGAAGTCATAGATATCCCTGTAAAATGTCCTGTTATTTGTAGATCAAGCTGAAGTCAGTATAACAGCAGATGTGTTCAATGTGTCATGACTGTATGTGCAGGTTTTTCGCTATTATGGCCAAGTAACAAAGATTACACTTGTCTTTTCCAAGCAAAATGCGAGAATGGTTGTTTAAGACTCCAGTTCCGATCCAGACAGAATGAACCACTGGGTATGGCTGAGATTCCGGGATCAAACCAAGCTACATTTAGACTAAGTGTCAACCACTTCGGCTGTGTTTTGAAACCAGTGCGTTAAGTGCCTTACAATCCAACACAATACAGATAAACTGTATGGCTTTAATGGCTTTAAGAAACACACAAATCGCTGTGAATTAACAAGGAATACACCCTGATTCTCTCTCAAAAAGGAAATATTTTTATACTCAAAGAAAATGAAGTAAAATGTTCTGGACCCAACTGCTAATTTAACTTCTGGTGTGTGCTATAATCACACATTTTGGAAATCTTTCTTTAATGGTTATCAGATCAAGACCTAACAAAGTATCAGTGCCGTGAAATGCGTTGTAGCATCTAGTGCAGTGAGGTGGAGGCTTAAAGCATTGGTTTAAAAAAGAATAAAAAAAATCTCATCCATCGTTCTGCCAACAGATGCAGCTGTTAATATTGAAATGTGTTTTTTATTATGTCAAAAAGACAACAAATCAAAATTCCAGACAACATCTTGCATGTCTGGGACCACGTTTGCTTGATTGGCAGTATCTCGACCTTTGGTGATATTTTCTCCTTGTGCCTCCACATTGTCAGTCATGAATTTACTTACGCGATGACTCAAAGCATCGCTTAAGTTTGTAGCCGATTCCAAGTCTTGCTGTAGTCCATGATCCTGCTTTGATGGGAAGAGGTTGGCTGAAAAGACAAGTGTAAACAGAGCATTTTATATAGATGACAGAAGGTGTCATATCTCGCCCCGTTAAATTCTCATTGTGTATGGATAAAACTGTATGAGCCTGCATTCTTGTGCTTCTTTTCTTTTATTTCCACAAAGTAATCTTAATGTTGATGTTGACAAAAGGCAGAGATTGTATATGTTGGAAGTTGCTGCTTGAATGCCCTAAAGCCTTATGAGAAGTGAATAGCAATTTTATCAAATTTGTGTCCAATTCCAGTAAAGCCAGTAAGAAAAAGTTCAACAATCTGAAACGAGATGGCAAAGAGCTCTAAAAGTCAAAGTTGTAGAGGAATGCAATGAATGCATTTTCTTTTTGTTCTTGGTACCAAAATATTTTCCAAGCCTGCTGTGTTTGCTGCTGTAATTGTCATTTTTAAGCATTGAACTATTGAAAGAGGTAAGAAATCTGGGTTTGGGCCATAAAATTTCGAAGATGAAAGTTTTATGAGTTGAACCCAGGTGAACTACATGTTTGCAGCCATGTATAGAAAACAAAACTACTCGTTAAGTGTTTGAATTGTGGTGTTTCAGAGAGGATTATTTAACCTTGTTTTCCTTTAGGTGTTTTCAGTTTGCAAAGGAAAAAAAGAAAAAGAAATATAAAAATGATAGCTAAGTTAACCTTGGGGGTTTTTTGAGTTCCCCTGTCCAACATTATTATGCTGTTGTACGATGTCTGGTTGCAATGAGAAAAAAAAAAAAAAGCCCCTTTGCGTACTGTAATGGGAATGAGCAGAAAGGAAGCTCAGTGTGGTTGTAAAAAAGATAATAAACAGAAAAGGAAACTCATGCCGTTCTCTAGTAAGTAATGGACAGGGCTGTCTTTTTTTGTGAAGAAGAAAAAAATGGAAACGGAGGAGACATGCAGACAATTATTCCTTTGGGAGTCTTTTTTTGTTTGTTTTTTTTTTACATGAACTGTGTGCTCTTTCTCCGAGCTTTCCAATCATCTGGGTTCCCAGTCAACCTACAGATGACATCTAGCCTGTCCAGTCCAAATCCCGACACTCCTCTGTCTTCGCTCCTCAATAAGAACGGGCATCAGCTCACTGACTCCAAGTGTACCCACTCAACAATAGGTGAAGATGTTGCAGTCCTCCTCTCCTCGGTCCTTGAAATACCTTAAAACCAGTTAAGTCGGTGCTGAATCTCAAAGCCGTTTTCTCCGTTTCGCAGGACCAGCTTGTATTTTCATGAAAGTAAAAACTCTGAAAATTGTTGTTGTAGAAATAAGCTTTGTGAGGCAGCTTGCGGCCCAGCCCAGTGTAAACCAGATGAGGAATTGGGACAATCTGGGTAATGAAGCTGTCAACCCGACATTGTTTGTTGTTCTGTGATCATTTAAATGGAAAATGACTATGAATCCCTCACTGTGTGCAGTCTTTAGACTGTTATTCCCAGTTTACCCAAAGTTAAGCCCCTACTGACAACACACTGGATACTTGTATATATGTTTAGTTTGTTTCCAATGCATTTCTCTTTTCAGACTGTTGTCTTCATAGTTTGAAATAGAATATCTCCTTCTTGCCTTTTCCCCCATATAAATCTGATTACCTGATGGTGGGTTGTGATGTTGCCTAGAATGATTGTTTACAATTTTATTCCATTTATCTCTGGATATTCTGTAAATATTGTAATTCATTGTCTTTTTTTAACTTGATAATAAAGTTATCAGATAACAGTTTATTGTGTTTCCCTCTAGCATATACTTTAAATTCTACAGCCTGGGAGAATTAAAGAAGAGTTTTGTGAACTGTTCAAATAATTTATATGCTTCCATAATGCACAGCTTCCTCATGTTCTTGAGGGGTTTGTTGGTCCTTAGGATTTTTTCTTTTTTTATGTAAATATAATAAGGTCACCACACAAGTACTTAAAGTTGTATTTGGTTTTCAAAACTTATATATACGGATACAAGAGTCAAGCACAATTTCAGGGAAAAAATTTAACAAGCTGGAGCTTATAAACTTGTCTTTTTTGCAGATTTTTTAAACATCTGTTCTGACAACAAGGCTGAAATAAGACCAGAATATGCAGCAAAACACCTGCACATTAAGAAAAACCTCCAGGTGCTGGACAAAATGAGACAGCATCAAGTCCAAACAGGATGGGTGGGAGCAAAAGAGGTTTAAAAAAAACGGGCTTGAATTTAATTGTCTTTATTTGCACAACCAATTTTTCCTGTGAAGTTTCAACATTTAATGCTGTGATCCATTGACACATCTGTGCCTTGTTTTACAACATAAGCACCTCAATTTATTAATTTAAAAAAGATAATGGTGACCTGCTGAAAAGACATCAACTTTAATTCTGAGCATGCTACACTGCAAAAAGATCTTACAAAGTATATTTTTCCAATTTCTAGTCAAAATATCTCATCACACTCAAAATAAGAGAAAATTACTTTTTTTAAAAAAAGAAAAAAAAACATTCCCAACATTTATTATATGGAAATATGATGATATCTTATTCCATCATGTCATCAAATTGGCATTTAAAGGGTTAAAGAGAAACAACAGTAGGAAATAGGAACTTGTTTTAAGGCAATGCATCTTATTTCAAGAAATCTCATCAAGAAAAAATTGCTTGTTCCATTGGCAGAATTTATTTTTTTCTTTAAATAAATCCTTTTTTTTTTCTTCTTCTTTTTTTAAAACTTATTTTAAGAGTAGCCAAGATTTTTGGGCTTGTCGTAGGCAAGTAAAAAAAAAATCTGCCAATGAAACAAGCAATTTTTTTCTTGATGAGATTTCTTTTAACAAGATGCATTGCCTTAAAACAAGTTCCTACACTGTATATCTCACTGAAATGTTTCTCTTTAAGTAATTTAGTCTTATGTTGAGTGTGATGAGATATTTTGAGTAGAAATTAGAAAAATGGTAAGATTTGTCTTTTTGCAGTGTTAACAAAAGGTAGCATTTCCCAACCACACACCATGAGGTCTGCTGTAGCTTATTCAACCTGTTAAATGGAAAATTGTGTATATACAGTACTTTTTGTGTGGTATTTGTCAATAATAGGGAAAATACTAGTCTCCAGATGCAGGACTTCACAGGTTTAGTACTCCCCCAGCAATTAAAAATGATTGTATTTATATGTTCTGTTAAATTTAGTTGTGGTCATACATTTTTTGAAACGGAATGATTTCCTTTGTAAGTCACCATAGAGTAGCTGGAACGACCAATAATAGTCTCAGCACCTTGTTCACAGGAAATAGCTCTGGGCTGAGAAGGCATTTCAGTGGCCTTCACTTTGTGTTACACCCTTCCACCCTTCTGCTTCTGTCTGCACTCCTCTTAGCCTTGCAAGAGCTCTGCTGACCAAAACCACAAATACCAGCGTGCACTTGTGCAGATCTTTTAGTGTCTGTGTCGTGTGCATGCATCAAATGCTGCAACTCTTGCACCTTTTCTTAAACCAAAGGTCACTGAGAGCACCAGCTTCATTCATAAGTGTTTTCAGGTTTTCAGTCTGTTAAAGTGGAAAGCGTCAATTTTACTCATCCTCTACATTTCCCCTCATGCCAATTTTAGAATGGGCTGGGTCTTTATTTCACATGTCTAACATCATCCCTTAAAAATATCTCCAAGTCACCAGGGATCAGATTGTAATCTCTGTGGATCGCCACTTCAGAGGGGGCCGATGGCAGGCTGACGACCCCTGGAGACGGGAGCAAGAGGCACAGCCACAGTTAAGAGGGAAAAGGAGGACAGTGCTGCTGCTGCTGAGTGGCGCAACATAAGGAATGTCTGATGAGTGCTCAGGCCAAGGCCAGTGAGGGCACTGCTTCTGGAGTGATAGCTGGATGGAGGGAGAGGTTTGAGTGGAGAGACAGAGGGGAAGTAAGGACAAGAAATGTAAAAGGACAAAGAGTGGTGGAGAGAAAAATGGGACATAAGAATTGGCAGATTCAGGTGTGCAGAAATCAAAAGTAAGAGGGAGTGCTAGAGTATCAGGGAGAAGAGGTGCTGTGAGCTCCAACATATTACCTTTCACACTTGTCTGTCTTTTCAGAGTCAGATCTGAACAGCATTGGGAATATAAAAGAAAGTAAAAGCTCAGGGTACAAAATAGATAATATGAATTTCTACAAACATGGTTATAAGCAACTGTGTTTGTTGAAACTTTTGAGAGGAGCATAAAGCAGTCTTCTCTAACAATGTCAATGTTGAGCCAAACATGGTGAACATCCATCTCCAGCAATCAGTGTATCTAAAGTATATATTTTTTTAAAAGCATTTCAGTGAACTCCATTAGCTGCAATGTTAAAACTGCCTAATCCTGTGTAGATCCTTTTTATATCACCAAAACAGACTCTGCAAGACCTCTGAAGGTTTCTTTTAGTGTCGGCAACAAGACTCTAGCTGTGCTTCAAGTCTTGTAAGTCATGAAGTGGGCCGTCTTGGATCAGGCTTCCACTTTTCCATGTGTGACACAGATGCTTAGTGGGAAATATTGAGGAAAAAGTCAGCAGCATCTCAAACTGCACAGTAGTAAAGTTCCAACTCTTTATGTTCCTCAAATTACTCCTAAACAATTCTTAAACTCCATACAGAATGGCAGGGTGCATTATCCTCCTATAAAATGTTGCCCAAGGGGTCTTCAGGGTTTTTAAGAAAGTTGAAGTAGATGTTTTTGTCAACATAAAATCCAATATGAAAATCGTGATCAAGGTTTCCCAGAAAATAAAAAAGAAAGGAAGCAAATGAAGTCATAATTTATCAAGACCAAATCAATCTGTTGTTTCATAGTTCCATTGCGGAGTTGAACATCCCTGGTCCAGAAAGTAAAAGTCCTGTACAGAAGTTGTTCAAACCAATCACCAAACCAGCCAAGGGGGGGGGGGGGAAGGCGCCCTGGGGGCCCCGGCTGGTTTTCTGCTTTAATTAGCACAGCTCTTCAGCCAAGTAGATGAGCTTTTTAAAGGCCTCCTTCCACTGAAAACCCATTTAACTTGCTCCTTCTGAAATACGGAGGGTTTCCCCTTGTTTACTTACACATGCTGACTTGCTAGCGTTGCGCTCCCCCAGTCGGCTGTGCTTCCTCATCACAGAAACAATACGAAGAAAAGAGCGGACCGGGAACAGCCTTGCACTTCTACGTAACATTGCAAATAGCGTATCCCCGTGGTGTTTCTATCTGTCCATTGGAAGGCAGGTAACCCTCCACTCACACTAGAAGTAAAGACGGCACGCTGTAGCTTCGGAGTTGAGAAGCTAATTAGCTAACTGTTTGTTAGCATGGCGGAACAAACTTGTTTGTCGGCTCTATTTCCTGTCTGTAGCGAAATAAGAGCGGAGGGCGGAGCTTCCTTCATACACTGACGGGAGCCAGCCAATCAGACGGAAATTCATGAGAAGGACCCGGAAAAGCCTGCCGTTGGACCAAAAGCCTTTCTTCTAGTATACAAAGTACAGCTGGATACTAAGCAACCAGGAAGGTTTTTTTAAACAGAAACAATGCAGAATGCATTCAATAATAATGGAGAACACAGAAATATTAATGAAATAACCACGGAAGTACAACTTAATGAAAACACCTGTTCTAAATGTACAGATAAATCCAAAACCTTGGCAGGATTTTTACTTTCTGGGACCTGAATTGTTGATCTCTGTTCTATGTGGCAGTGACACCTGCACAAATATGAACTTCATGGAAGAGAAGGAATCCTGGACTGTGTATTTACCGCAAACTGTAATAGCAGAAATCAGGCTGATGAAGATGAGCAAAACCTTTTGAATGCAATGCACTGAGGAAAAAAAGAATGGCTGTAAGCTTGGTTACTGACAAGCCTACAGCTCAAATGATATATCACAAGGAATATATAACAGGAAAACTTGAATTGGAATCACAAACAGTTTGAAAAATAAACTGAGGATCCAAAAAGGACTTAAAATTTACAAAATTATATTAAAGTATTTATTCTGGCTGTAAAAATGTTGCTTACATAGCTGCAATGATTCTAAACCAGTGATGTTACTGTGACAACTCTATTTTTCCACAGATTTTTTTTTAACTTCTATAACTAAAACCTCTCTTATAATTAGCTACAGTGTTTAAGACTAGACTTTAACTCGCAATGTCACTTTTAAAAAAATACAGAATGGTATATCATTTGAAGAAAGGAACTGATAAATATCTCATTTACAAATAAGTGAGGTCAAGCCCCGCTGATAATTTGAAGTTGTTCATAGTCTAAACCGCTAGGGGCACTGGAGCCATTACGTTTTGGTGGTAGCGTAGAAGAAGACAACCGAAAAGTCATGGCGGCTGACAGTTTGTAATGATACAACGAAAAACAGTGAAGATTCTTGCAAGTTGGATTTACGAGATTTAACCAGGCCAGGAGGTCAGAACTCAGTCGGCAACATGCAGATCACTTTGAAGACTTTACAACAACAGACATTCAAGATCGACATTGACGAAGAGGAAACGGTGAGAGTTAAAAACATTTGTGAAGGGGGTGGAGTGGGAGTTGGTTATGTCCTGGAACGGAGTACAGTTTTTTGGGGGGTGGGGGGTTTATCTCATTTTGGACGGTTGATGGATAGATTTGCGAAGACACGACACATTTATTTTCGATATACACATTATTTTGGTTATTAAAGCTTATTTGTAAGTTACAATTCATGGTAGTTTGTGAGATTTAGTTAACATTGGTCAGAAAAGTGGTTAGTATTATCAGCAGTTAGCCTTAGCCCGTTTATAGCTTCAAATGAGTGTAGGTTGTACAATTTAGGAGACATGTTTAACCCTCAAATTGAACTTCGATAAGTACGTGCATTTTTATTATCTAAACATAAATTTATTAAGGCTTATGTTGCTCTTCTTAAAATATATAAAACTTAGTTATAACTTAAGTCTGTTGTCTGAATTCAGGATTGAATGATGAATTCCGTATTTAAGCTTTTCCTGAAACATTCAGTAGTACCATATATTTTATGATGGTGGCAGCAATTACTTTACACTTTGGACTTTTTTTTTTTTTTTTTTTAATCCTAACTAGTTCTATGCTTGTAGTAAAGGCAGAGCAAACTGGTGTCTACACAGCTTATAGGTTTACAATCTCTAGTGTTCTGAAATAAATGTCATTTTCAGTTTAAAAAAAATGGTTTAATTTCTTTCACAGGTGAAAACATTAAAAGAGAGGATTGAACAGGAGAAGGGGAAGGACAATTTTTCAGTTGCAGGCCAGAAACTGATATATGCTGGTATGATATGTGCTCTTACTTGGTATAAACCTCCTTCAAATCAACAACTTCTTCATAACACTTATTTTTCTATTAATTATTTAATTTATTTATAAAATTATTACCTGAAAGAAAACCAGCCTATTCCTCGCTTAAGCACAATTTTATGTTCATTAGCTCTGCTGGTCTATAGTTTGTGCTTGAATCAACACAATGAACCTTTTTGTGAACTTTGTTGAGAGAAATGTGGTTTTCTTTTCTACTGACAATTGCTTCCCCTTTAGTCATTTTATGTCAAATTGTATTCAATGTAATTTTAGTTATCACATATGCTAGGGCTGGACAATTAATCGAATTTTAATCGTGATTTCAATTTTGCCTTTTCACAATTATAAAAACACTGTAATCGAAGAAAAACAATTAATCGTAAAGTGAATAGACTGGTAGAGTTATAGGAAGCAAACTGCAGGGAGTATAGAACAGGAATGCATGTAGGCTTAGTTTTCATTTTTATTGCTATTATTATTTTGAATAATATACTTATTTTACTCCTTTACTTGTTTCTAATTTATTTTCGGTTTAATTTTTTAAAAATTATTTTTCAAGTTGAGTTATGTGGTTCAAAAACACTTTTTATAAAATCAATGAATAATCGTGTATATTAATCGTGATTTCAATATCAGTCAAAATAATCGTGATTATAATTTTTTTCCATAATCGTCCAGCCCTAACATATGCTTCTATTCCCGTTCTAGCTGGTTGATAATCTTCTATGTAATAAGACATACTGATTTTCTTTTCCTAAGTTCTTTTCCTAAATCTTCTGTTGCATTTTTAGTGAGTTTTGCTTGATCATCAGAAATTAAAAGACTATAGCTGATTTATCAGCTCAGTTAACCTGTCAAACAATACAGTGATGCTGTTCATTAATTTACCCCAACATGTTAAAAGAAAAAAAAGCCAGTAATGTTGGGCCTGTTTTTCTTTTCTTTGCAGGTAAAATCCTCAGCGATGACACAGCTCTCAAGGAATACAAAATCGACGAGAAGAACTTTGTCGTTGTCATGGTGACAAAGGTTTGGAAATTAGAAACAGTTTTCTGTAAATTGCAGGCTTTCTTTGTAAAATCATCTTTTTTTCTCCATGAGTAGAACATAATGTCCTTTAATACCAAACCTTGATAGGTTTGTGACCTTCTTCCCACTGTCCTCCACTTATGTCTCTCTATTAAGGCTGTTGGAAAATCCTTCCTGGTACACAGGAACAAGTAGTTCTCTGAGTGATTTTTGTCTGTCTGGCTCTGGACACACATGCCTGACTGGTATAGAAACGTGGGACTTGCTTTTGTTTAGTTTTTTTTTTTTTTTTTTAACACGGTTGTTCCAAATCATTATGTTTCTATTTGAAAAACTATTTAACTAGCAAATTATCTGGACTCTGTTTTCTTGATATTCTCGTTACTGGTGTGTTTTAAGACCCCCTGTTAGACATGAACTTCTGAAATCACAGCAGAGTTTGGAATTTAAGGGATTGCATCACTGTTTTTAGGGGTAGAAGCTGAGACCTCATCACACCAGCAGTCATGTTTATTTCTTAATTGCTTTTATACCCTGCTGCGTGTCCTAGCTTCAGTCAACCCTTTTATTGCTTTGCAGTGATATATTTTCCCATCAACACTGTCAAATTATATTTGTGTTGGGGTGTGTTTTGACCCTGAACTTTTAAGTTCACGGGGTTTTCTTTCAGAGAGTTTTAACATCATTTCAGCTCAGGCTATTTTAACAGAGACCTAACATGCAGGGAAGATTTGGTAAATGAAATTTGTTGAGCTTTTGTAAACCTAAGTCATCTTTCCTACCTAGTATTGTCTGTAACTAGGCAACCAATGCTTCCAGTTTACACTCTTTCAAGCATTTAATGTTTTTTTTTTTTCAGTTCATTTGTGCTAATGCCTAAAACTACTGTAGAGCTGTTAAAGGGGCAGATTTTTGTTATTTGCCATACTCCTCTGTTCTTAAAATAGTATTAAATTTGATTGAAGAAAATATTCTTGTATTGGATGTTACATCTGTATATGTAGATTCCTAAAATCTTGCCAAAAGTGACTGGCACAGGAAAGAACAGCATTTGAAAGTGGTCTATAGCTGCAAGGAGATTATAATGAAGAGAGCTCAAGCATGTTGCACCATGCATAATGACAAACTTAAGGTGTTTAATGGTCCCAATTACTTCATCATAACCGAGTCATTGTATAAGGGCAGATAATTAAAAGTAAAGTATGACTCAAAGTCAGCATTGTGGCTACAGCATTATAGGAAATGACATTATAGCAGTGTTTTATAACTTCAAATGTGTCTTGCAGCCTAAAACAGCCTCAGCCACCCCACAGCCCTCCCCAGCTGCTTCGGTTCCCAGCACTACAGCTCCTACAACACCCCCCGCTTCATCGTCCAGTTCAGACAAACCAGCAGAGAGCCCCTCTACTGATGACAAACCAGAAGAGAAACAATCTTCAACAACTGAGCCATCTTCCACCCCTGTTGGGTAAAAAATGAGAAGATGTTTTTTTGTCAGTATTTATTTGATTTGATCCTGTCTGGAAGAACGACATGTTAGATCACGCCTCACCCAAGGTCTGTTTGTCTTGCAGAAGTTCTGAGGTTTCAACCGACACAAACTTGATCAATGAAGCTGTTTCAACTTTAGGTAAGGCTCCATCTGTAATATTCAGCATTGATTTTGATTTATTACATATTTATATTCCTTTTTATTTGTTTCTGAGTGCAAGTATAAGCATGGGTCTGTTAAGGTTATTTTGTCTTCATTTGCTGTACATGTTCAAATGATGACCTTTGCATTGCTTCAACCTGTGTACTGTAATGCATCAGTGTTTGGGCTATTATGTAAATAGAGGTTGTTGATTAATTTTGGCTCACCTCCTGTAGTTTCTGGTGAATATTCATTATGAATATGTCATTAAGTGGAGGAATGTCTAATTTACAAGATTATGCGTCCTCCTCCTCCAGTGGAATTGTAAGTCTGTATCAGAGCTGCTTGTATAGTCCCACATAAGAGGGCTGCATTTAATCATGCTATTTGCTTTTATTTTAAGAGCATCACATTAGTGAAATGATGCCACAGCTAATAAGTTTTAATCATAATGGGAAGAAATAACTTATTAGGAATCAGTTATATTATTGATGTCTGTTATTTTTGATTTTGGGCAAAGGGGCTGCTGATGCAAATAAGCCTTTTGGCTAATTCAGGTAAATTTGCATTTAACCTGGTGTCTCTGTTTGGATAAATTTAGTTAAGGCAGCTCAGATAAAATCTGATGACAGTTCTCTACACCCACATGCCCTGAGCTCTATATTTCTTTCCATAAATCTTAACTATTAGGATTTATGTATCCATTTGTGTGAATTTTTTGGCTTTTGTGGGGGAGGAGGGGGTTTTGCACAATTCGGCTTAAGGCAGGGCTGTAAAGTGTGAGCGTTTTTATTCGAATATGCGCAAAAAAATATAGGGGTGAGAATAAGAAAAAAAAAGAAGGGGTGAGAGTAGAGAATTTATCTTTTAACTTTAATATTTTATTTTAAAATATAAAAAAAATATTAAAATTTAAAAAGAAAAGTAAAAAAAAACAAAAAAAAAAAAATTAATAATTAAAAAAAAAAAAAAAAAAAAAAAAAAAAAAAAAAAAAAAAAAAAGAGTGAAATGTTATGGTCAGGCAATGAAAAGAATAAAAATAAAATTCCATTCCTAGCTCAACATTGAACCATTGGTAATAACAACTACAAAAAAAATAAAAAACAAAAAAAAAAATAAAAAAAAGAAAAAAGAAAAGAGAAGCTGGAAGACTGGTCAGCATCCAAATCTTGTGGAAAAGTTTTTCAAGTCCGTGGGCCGGGGGACTGAGAGGAAGGGGGGGGAGAATGGAGGGGGGGTAGGGAAGCTGGAAAAGGGGAAAGGGAGAGGGAGAGAGAAAACTGAGAAAAAGGTTTTTCGATAATGGATGTATGGAAGGGGGATATAGAGTGGTGGAGTGTGGAGGTTTTAAAATTACCCAGTCTTACCTTGCGATGGGAGGAGACGAGAGAGGGGGGTTGGGGAGGCTTTCTGCGGGGAGCATTCAGTGGGGCCGGGAGCGCACGCGGAGCGCACAAGGTGATGAAGAATCGGACATGGAAAAATGAGAGGGGGGAAAAAGACGGGGGAGCTTATCCAAAATGATAATTATTCCTTCTTGTTTTGGTCATATGTTCTTATATCACTGTAACATAGTGGACAGGAGATGGTGCAAGGTAAGGAGGTAAGAGTTTAAAAGCTGGAAAGCTTTTAGTTAGGAGGTTAGGGATATTTTAGGGGAAATCTGTGTTGATCCTGTGTGGTGATCTGAAATGAACAAATAAAATGGGGTGGGGGGGGGTGAGAAAAAAAAAGGTGGGAGTAAAGTGGAGCGGAGCGGCGCGGCGGCGGAGGAGACAGACCACAGGCGCGCGGGAGAAAATATGAATCAAAAATTGATAAGATAGGGCGATCGGGATGGCACGGGCTGGGGTGGTCAAGGTCAGGACGGGTGGGATAAGGGGAAAGAAGAAGAGGAAGGGGAAAAAAAAAGATAGGTAGGGGGTAAGGACGATATGAAAGAAGAAACGGGAAAAGGTAAGAAAAAAAAAAAAGAGGAGAAGAATAAATCGGGGCTCTGAGGCCTTACTTAAAGCCTCAAAATTTTCAGAATATTATCTATAAAAAATATATAAAAATAATAAAGAAATGGAACAAACAGACAAAAGAAAAAACAAAAAGAAAAAAATAAAGGAGTATGAGTTAAATTAAAAATAATAAAAAAAAATTAATAAAAAAATAAAATAATAATCATATAATAATAATAATAAATCAAAAAAATATATAAAAAAATGGAGTTCTGTAAAAAAATTAAGTTAACTAACTACAAACTCACTATCTTCATAGGAATTTCAAAAAGATCGGTAATAAAAGAAATAAGGAGAATAAGGAGGCAAAGGGGAACTTGAAAATATTAAAAAATAAAAAAAGGGTTAAATAAGAGAAATAGGTCGAAAATAAATGGGAGAAGAGTTAAGCAAATATAGGTTAGGCAAAGTTTGGACACAGGTTGTGTCTTTAAAAAGTTTTTGAAAACTATAATCATAAAAATCCCCACATCCAAACCACCCCACACTGACACAGCAACGGGAACGGGGGAGGAAGGAAAAAAGAGAAGAAAAACAAAAAATGTCTGATAATACGTAGGAATAATATAATATAAGAATTAAAAATAAAATTTAAATTTCAAGGCTTAAGGTATTAATTTCCCTTCCGATAGAGACCTAGCCTTTTATCTTGGTGTTTGTGTGTACATGTTCCATCCTTCTCTTTAGTGACAGGCTCATCATATGATGCAATGGTAAATGAGATGATGCTGATGGGCTATGAGAGGGAGCAGGTGGTGGCAGCTCTGAGAGCAAGCTTCAACAACCCAGACCGAGCTGTGGAATACCTGCTTTCAGTAAGAGGAGTCGTCTTTGATCAAAACAAATGTGCTATAGAGCAGTTAACTGTGTTGGTTTACTATTCCTGTACGGTCACATTGCACTTTACAAGACAACTAAAGTTGCCTCCGGAGTAATCACAAGTGCTCTTAAAGATTTTTAAACAAGCAGTTCTTAATTTTAAATCAAGTTGTGATGCTCCGCTTGTTAATTTTGTGTGACATTTTATTTAGTCTAATTCATAAAGTCTTCCACAGGGAATCCCAGGCAGAGATCAGGGCGCTGCAACAGGACCGGATGCAGTAGCGCCTCCTGTGAGTGGAGCTCCAGCTGCACCTGCTGGTGGCACTGGTGTTCCTGCCAACACTGGCTCTTCACCAAGTGCAGGGGGAGGTAAATGGCCCACCCTGTTCCTGATATTACTGGTGCCTACATGAACAAATATTTGTCTCTTTAAAATGATGCATGTATTTCCTATCTTGGTGCACAAATCACATACCTTTGTGCACTTAGTATAACTCTGAAATATTTGTCTCTTTAAAAATCCTTCCTGTGCCCTCTCTATTGCTTCTTGCTGCTCAATCTCTCTGACTCATACTTTCAGGTAATCCCTTGAGCTTCCTGAGAAATCAGCCTCAGTTTCACGTCATGCGCCAACTGATCCAGCAGAATGCTGCCCTGCTTCCAGCCCTGCTGCAGGAGATTGGCAGGGAGAACCCAGAGCTCCTGCAGGTGAAGAAGTGACAGTTTTTTGAAAAATTTTGGTTGCAAAATTTTTAACTTTTGGGGACACTACACTAATTTTACATAACATACTATTTTAATTTAAGCATCACAGGTTTATCTCTTATGATTGTCTTAAGAGGCTGCGACTGTCGCTTTCTTTATTTCAAAAGAATAACCATATACGTGACACAATTTTGACTTTATTACCAAATTTACGATTACCTTTGTAGCTTTATAACTGAAATCTAGATTTCCTGGTCACAATTTCCTGCTTTCTACAATGTGTCTCAACATGTTTTGCTGCAAATTGTGGTCTGGAGTTTGAGCTATTCTGCTCAGAAAATAAACTGAACCACTATCCATGTCTAGCATGATAAATGTCCAGTTTTCCTTAGCCAATTAATCAGTTCTGCAGATCCAGATGGAGCCAAAAACTTTTTTTTTTCCCCCGATCATGCATTACAGCTTAATTTGCATCCACTTGTTTATTTTCTTTCCATTCATGGTGGTATTTTTTTTAGTACATCAGCCGTGTTGCCAGTTGAACTGAGCTGATACTAAACAGAGATGTAACAACAATCTTCATCTGTGGGCGTTACAACAACAGCGTCCTCACAGTAGTGCTGAAGTCGTGCACACACCAACGTACTTTCTTGTTACCGGAAGGGAGAGTTGTTGCAAATCCGTGGGCATGATTTATAAATCTGGGGGATTGGATTGCAAAACATGATGCATGTATTTCCTATCTTGGTGCACAAATCACATACCTTTGTGCACTTAGTGTAACTCTGAAAGCATGTTTTACAAAGTACTTTCAGATTTATGAATTCATGTGAAAAAGAAAGTAGTTTCTAATTTTAAGGTAGAAATCATATAACAGGGTGCTGTTCTTTACATGAACTTGATTAATTGCTCATTAGTGGGCATAATCATCTAAATTTTAAGTAAAGCTTTTGGCAGTTTGCTGGTCAGAAGCATTCAGGTGTTTGTTAACAATGCCAAGGAGGAAAGACATCAGCAATGATTGGTCTGACCTTGGAGATAAAGTTGCCCAAATGTCAACTACCAAAAGTAAAAAGGCCAATGATCTTTTATCTGTCTAAACAATCTGGAGACCATTATAAAGCAAGAAGATTATGTATATATCGGAAAGCATCCAAGATGGTTAGCCGTTTCCCCACTACTGAATGTCCCTGGAAGTTCACAAGTTTCAGTTAGTTTGGGAATCTTGAGAATAAGCAAACTACAAAGTGAGCTTCTTGCTAAAAAAAAAGAGCCTAGCAGCAGAGCTTAGGTTTGTAAAGCTGCATCTAAAAACCACTAGATTTCTGGATCCATGTCTTTTGGACAGATGAAGCCAAAGTGGAAATGTTTGGTTATAATGCACAGCATTATTGTAAGGAATAACAGTGTTTATACTATTGGTTCATAGCAGGCTAGAGATGTCATTGAGCCAGTGTATGCTTGTTGCCTAAGTCTCGAAGCTCTGAGCCCAAAATGTATTTGCATTTAAATTGTGAAGCTGCTGGAAGAGTCCCAGAGGGTTCTGCATGCAGTTTACACATGATGCATTGCAGCAGTAAATAGCTGCAAAATTTGCAAAAAGGGTGCGTGTACACTACTGTGTCAGTTGAGACGGAAAAAAGGAAAAAACTCTCTCAAACATTCATATCTAATTGCTTATCACATCAAAAAAAAAGGTTTGCTGCTGGTCATCTAAATTACCAACCATAACAAGAAGTCACTAAAAAGCATAACTGCCCGTTACAACAAACAACAAACTTGACTGTAGCCAGATGTGTGCACAAGTTCAGTCACATGTCGAATCCTGGAAGTTAAAGCTGTTGAAATGCAGAAGTTTTTCGGTTTATGGATGTGAACATGTGCTACAATAACCCAACCACATGGCCAAGAGGGATAGATGTGCTGCTGAATAAAATGCATTGTAGATACACCAGACGTGTCATAATTAAAAAAAAAAACTATATATATATATATATAATAAATAAATAATATATATATATTAACAAAACCTTTCCGCCAGGATCTGAATTTGGGGGCACAGCCAATTGGACTGTTTTTATCCGTCATCCTCAGAAAGCCAGTAAAGTGTTGGCAGTTGTAACTGAAACAAGTGGTGAGTTTGTGAGCTGTGTAATTTGTTCTTAAGCAGCAGGTCTTCTTTTCTCGGCCCACAGGTAAACTCTGCATGCCTCTTGACATCAGAGTAGCTCAAAGATTATTTAGGAGGCCAAAAGCTGTTTCTGCTTGTCCTGAGAGAACCTCCCTCCGAAAGTGAAAAATGCTGTTGACCCTTCAAGGACTCACTTGCCTGTTTCTGATATCGTAAGCCATTGAGTCAACCATGCATTTCTCTGTACGCCAGCGTATTCTAGAGTCAGATGTGAGGCCATCTGTGACAGCTAAAGCTAGGAGAAAAGTGGGTCATGCATCAGGACAATGAGCCAAAGTAAAGCAGCAAATCTGCAGCAGAATGCCTGAAAAAGAAAATAATCAAGGTGTTGCAATGACCCAGTTAAAGTCCAGACTTCAGTCCTGATGAAATGCTGTGGCCATCAAGAGAGCTGTACATAAATTAATCCCCACAAACCTAAAAAACAGTACTTAAGGAAGAGTCGGACAAAAATCTTCCACCTGATGTAAGAGAACTTTAACATCTCAAAACGATACTCAGTTTTCCAAACATTTGGGATCAGTTATTCTTCAGTTCAACAATAACTGCACCTCCATAATCGTCTTGTCACAGTTACATAATCACCTGATTGCAATTGTTTGAGCCGACTGTGATCATTTTGCGTTATTGTTTCCACCCAGCTGTGTTTGCACAGGTCAAATCTCCATCACTGTTTTCATGTTTGTCAGTGTTTGATTTTTTTCCCCAGTTGGTATGATTTAAGGGCACAACTAATTCCTCAGCTGTTTGTTTATCCCCGTAGGAGATCAGCAACCACCAAGAGCAGTTCATTCAGATGTTGAACGAGCCCAATCCTGATGCAGTGCCAGCAGGTGGTGGAGGTGGGCCGGGAGGAGCAGGGGGAGCTGGAGGGGTAGGAGGTGATACCGCTGGTGGAAGTCACATGAGTTACATCCAGGTCACGCCGCAGGAGAAAGAGGCCATTGAGAGGGTGAGAAGGAGCACAGCACTGTCACTTTTTCCATCGATGCATCTTTGCCAGACATGCTGGAATATAATGTAAACCCATCTCTACCTGGAGTTAAAGAAAAATCCTTTAAAGATGAGCCAACCTAAATGTGGGGAGAAAAAAAAATTCCAGTTGCTTTTTAAAGTGGTTTAACTAATTTGGACTCCTTTCTGTTTCTGTAACTCCAGCTAAAAGCCTTGGGATTTCCAGAGGGACTTGTTATACAAGCCTACTTTGCCTGTGAGAAGAACGAGAACTTGGCCGCCAACTTCCTTTTGCAACAGAACTTTGATGATGATTGAAGGAAGCTTTGTTGTTGTTTTCATGCTTCTTCCTCTGATTTTTTTGATTGCTGATGTTCAATGTATGTGTACAATAAGCCTTTTAATTTCCAAAGTACATTTTATTCACCACTTTCACATCCAACTCTTGTGATAACACTGGATCATTATCAGTTGATGGTTGCTGTGCAAAAAACAGGCTGTTGTTTATCAACAGGTTAAAATAGAGGAATGATTAAAGTCTGGTAATTTTGCAGCAGAATTCACCTTTGTGCCATTTTATTTTGTTAATTTTCTGAATTAAGACCAATATGATTTTTGTTTTAAGTTGGGTTTGGAACAGCCTGTTTTGCATTGTAAATGAGTCAAATTCAGGATAAATCTAAGAGATTATGACATTCTTAAAATGGAAATAAGATAAATTAAAGTTGAACAAAACAAGCAACATGATCAAAACCTCTTTTCCTTTTTTATTTACATCCATC
Organism: Atherinomorus stipes; assembly: GCA_023101725.1. NCBI lineage: Eukaryota > Metazoa > Chordata > Actinopteri > Atheriniformes > Atherinidae > Atherinomorus > Atherinomorus stipes. Next base: position 69,249 of record JALJCO010005679.1, read on the forward strand.
TGCATAGACTGAGGAGCTTTGTAAGAATGCATAAAACCACCTCAGCGTATGAGATGTCTGGGGTAAGACTTGGTTGCAATTTATCTTTTTCCCCCGAAAAAAGAAGTTTTCCAGGTAGCAGAAGTGAGTGTGGCTGTTCGAGCTTTAACCAGACATCTTTGTGTTGGTAAATTGTGCAAAGTGAGTCAACACATAATCACCTACTAAATTTGTTATTTTTCAACCCAGTTACCATCCTTCATGTAGTTTAAAATCCTTTGGTATACAGTTGTTTTTCTTTTCTTTGGCATCCAGCTCATAGAAATTAAATGGAAACCTGATTAGCATTACACCTAAACTGAGCAACTGAAAAACAAAAATAAAAACCCTATATCGCCTTAAATAAAATTAAATGCTTTCTATTAAATCAATCTACAGTGAGTTTCAATCCACCTTTTTACCCTATAGAAAGTTTTTTTTTTTTCTCCCATGTGCTGTTTTTTGGGAGTAAGTAGATGAAAATGTCTAAATAAACCTATAGGGGGCAACATAGACCACAAAATCTTCAGCACTAAGCACATTCCCTGCCTCAAGGTGTGTGATTTAAACTAGGTATTTGCCAGGACATTGTTAATATAACTTCATGGAATTATGAATTCATTATGGCTATGTCATTTAAACCTTGTAATATTAATAAATGTAAATTAGTAATTTGAGTTGGCGAGTATTGCATCTAATGATCTAGTTTGTAAGATGTTAAAATGCAAATTCCTGTTTACCTCAACCATCAGAAATCAGCCTCTAATTTTTAAAATTATTTTGTAATTTAATTAAGTCGCAAAATGTTTATAAAACTGCAACTTTTTAAATTAGAGGCAGCAGAAATATTTCAGAAAGCACTGGTGGCATGTTCCTAAAGTTTTAACAAGGAAGCAATGATTGACACCACTTACAGTCATGTATATTTTTAAGCAAGGCCATACTTGAAAAGGATATTTGGACAAGAAACAGATGAAGTGATGCATGTAACAACGGGCATTACTGTAATGGTGCACATTTACCATGAAAATTGCACCTGTGCTTCCTGGTACCATCCCAGCCTCAGATTGTCCTCTTCTGATTCGTGGAATCTACTTTTATGTTTTTCAGTTTTTCCCTCATTGATGATAGGATAGTTCAGACAAACTTTAAATGAGATGAACCCAGAAAAGACTGCAGTGTTGCTGGATTCTGTTTTTATGGGTTTTTTCTTTGCATTGTATTCAGTGGCTATGTTCACTGCCATTCACAAGTTATTCTGAGCTCATGTACTGATTTCTAATACAGAATCGTGACTGTTTATAATGCCGAGCTGCCTGAGGGCCCGCGCATTATAACCATCCAGATTGCTCAGTATTCATACAGAGATTTCTTCATATTTTCTGAATCTTACAATGATAACATTTCTAAAAAAAAAAAAAAATCCCCAATATTCCCTTTAAACACAATCCTGCTACTGGCTAGTTGCCAGGTAACTAATCATGAGATGCTTTATTAGATTTTTTTTTCTTATATGTTCTGAAACCTTCACCATTTTCTTTTGCAGCATACTCAAAATGTTCAAATTTTCTACATGAAAACTTTTCAAATAGTTTTCATGTTGTTTGCACACAAAATATCATTACAGAAGCTTGCATTTGGGTTCTATTTACAACATTCCCACTCTTTCTTTGGAAATGAAAAAGATATTTAGTTATGGGGTGTTTATTTCCGAGGAAGCAAAGCTCTGCTACATGCTTCGCTTCCTCTCAGCAGCCATGACTAAATCATTAGTAATGACAATGGAAAAAATAATGTTACTGAGTCATTACTGCACATTAAGTTAGTGACTATGCTTGATTTATTTTGAGCATTAAATATTTCTCAATATAAGTGCACAAGGATTTCAACACACCATGCATCTGCACTTAGCAAGATGATACATAATGATAATAATCACAAAACAGAACCCTATTTAACCGTGTCCCAGTGCAGGATCTTTGTGTGTTTTTATTCATATCATCCACTTGAGAGCTTCAGCTCAGAGTCAGATCTGGTGTCACGCTTGAATGTCAACCAGTAACTTAGTTGTCCTCCCCTTTCTTTCCCCTGACAGGTGGAAAGAGAAACCCGCGGAAACGGGACATTGTAGGAGTGAATTTTCTTTGGAAAATCTTTTTAACGGCAACATTGTGCTAGTTCGCCCGAGGCAGTCTCACCATTATCAGTGAGGATATTATGTGTTAGGTGACCGAGTCATTGCTGCCATTGAAACATGCTCCTCCATTACTCTAAAAAAAGAGACATCTTCACTCACTGTAACTGATGAGAAGGAAACTTGGCTTCACATGCACAGCATTTATTATGGAGCTACGACGGAAGATTATTGGGGTCATCTTGGTTTTCTTATTTCAAATACATTTTATTTTTTTATCATACTGTAAAATACAAAACAATAACAAAGCATTTCTATTTACAAATCTACAAAATTCAAGATTATATTACATATTCTGGCTATAAACAAAAAAAATCTTTGTTCAGAGTTACTCATTTAATACAAAAATATGACTGTCTCATAAATTATTGCACTTTGCAGCTGCAGTGCATTGAAGATTGCCATCACCATTTAAAAAGAGAAGTGTTCACCTGAAGTCAGATTGTGGAAGAGAGAGGTTTCCAAGAAACGCATGAACAACTATATGGCACTTTTTCAATTCACCTTTTTATCTGTTTTCCTTAATCTTTGGTACCTTTTATAAAAAAAAAAAAAACCCTTCAGAATTACTGAGCACCATTCTGTATAAATTAACATTGTACCTGAAATCAGTGGCATTGCAGGTGAAATGTGAATATAAATATAGGCGTATTTATTAATACAGTATTTGGAACAGTGTGTAGTTAACAGAGCCTGTGATGGCATGTTGCTGGTAGAAGGCCTCTGGAGATGTTTTGTCTGTTGCTCCTGGTTTCCCTGACGTTTCCAGTTAAAAGCTGTTGGCACCTGGTCCTCCAAGTTTTGTCGGTTAAATAAGACAAATTCCAGTTTTGGTCCCTTTTATAAAGATTACAACCCTGGCTGAGAGGTCTTGTCGAGTCACCTGCACAACATGCGAGAGACGTCCTCTCAAAGTAATGCTCTTATAGCCATGAACACCACAGCTTGTCTTGTTGCTTGACGCTGGCTTGAAGGCAAGTTATGGTTTTAAAAGTGTAGTGCACAAGTTTGTTCAGGGTTCTGCAAACATACATGGTTTATATTAAAGTCTGTTTTTTCCCTTGGAGCCTTCAACTTTTGTCATCTTGTCTGGTCCTTTAAGCATTTCTCATAAGTGTCTTTTCATGTGGAGAGCAAGGTGGTCTGACCTAGAAAAGGCCCGGTCACACTTCTGACACTGAAACGGCCGATGACCCGTGTGTTTCCTGTAGTGGCGAGTGAGCTCGTCCGAACGTGCAAACTTCCATCCGCAGCCGTCCCAGTCGCAGTGATAAGGCTTCTCCCCTTTGATGAAAACACAATGCACACAGAGCAGTTAGCACCAGCCCTGAGGTTAAAATGGCCCCGGCTTCCCCACCTTCAGGAGAAAAGAGGTCCATCCTGTCCTGCAGCTCGTGTGTAAAGACCAAAGCTAGCCTGGAGTTTGTGTTTGAGCAGGGATCAGTATCAACCTGTTTCACCGCACCTGCCACACAAACCCCATCCCCCACCCGACTAACCTCCACTCACGACTCAATGCTTCCACATATTTGTTCACTATGTGCAACTGAAGTGACTGTTTTGCTTATTTAACTGTCAAAAACAACCGTAACTAAAATAATAACTGGTTAATGAGAATATCCTGAGCTTTGATCTGTTTGATGCAGGATATAAAAGGTAACACTGCAGAGAAAACATACCTGTGTGCGTGCGGTGATGTGCTTTCAGGTGGGAGCTCTTTGTGTATGTTTTCCCACAACCGACATAGTCGCACGTGTGTGTTGCGACTCTCTTCCTTGGCCAGGATCGTCTACCCCGTTTAGGCTTTGGTTCCTCCGGTAAGCATTCAACGCCGGAGATCATGAGGGCCTCTGCAGTGTAAAAAGATCATCAGGATCATCATCACTCTACTCTGACATATTACCATGACAACAGAAAGTAGGGATCAAAGTGGATTTTGCAGTTTTTCTAAAAGGAGCACTCTTCTTAGATAATCTGAAGAAAAATTTGATATTTGCTCTTACATTTGGTTTGAAATACTGTTATTATGTAAAAAAAAGAAAAACTCGTGTAAAATACTGGAAAGTAGCACCCGTCAAAATATATCAAATAAGTGTAGTTTTTGGTTTTAAATTATGAATAAGACGGATCTTATGAACCCCCACACCCCCCAAAAAATGTATATGTGGTATTACAGTCATTTTAGCCAATGAGAAAGCTATATGTGTCCAACTTGTTGAATCACTGGTTTTGTTGTTAGTACAGAAAAACATACGTTTGCATAAACTACATTTTAATAGCCTCTAAGCCTATCTAATTTGTTCTGTGTTAACCCACTTCACATCTGCAAATACTTTTCTTTGTACTAATGTAGAAAAGCCTATCAATCACATTTGTCAAAGAGGGACAAAAAGAACATAAAATAGCTCTGAATAATGCAAAAATGACCTGGGTACTGCATGGACGATGTCTGAGGGTAGGAAGGGTAGCCCTGCGAGGAGTTATGGTGGTACCCCGGCGAGGATAGCGGGATCTGAGAGATGGCGTGGCCCAGCTGGTGCTCCCGGCTGAGAGGATGGTCTGGGGAGAGGGAAGAGGATGAGGATAATCTGCTACCCGTCATAGACCGCCCTCCGCTGGAGAACCCGTGTAGATCCAAGTGGCCAGGGCGCTGCTGCTGGCCTCCACGGCCCTGTGAGTTTATCCCTGTCAGGTGTAGGTCCATAGACTGTGAGATGGTGCAATTACTGGGGTTCTCCTGCTTTATCCTGTGGCATGTAAAGGACGGCGAGGCACGTGAAGGAGCCGAGTCCGACACTGCATTAACACAGGCCTTGCTTATATTCATGCCTTGGTTGTATTCTCCCATGTCCATTGTTGTCTTGACAACAAATTTGCCATGGAGGCTGGTAGGGTGGAGGTATGCAGGGTCCAACTCCGGTCTCATGAGTTCTGCAACAAAGCCTCCAGAGGGCGAAACATCACTGATGTCTGGGATGGTATAGAGCAGCTCACTGGCGGGGTCTTGAGGAGAAGGAAGTTGGTAAGGTGAAGAGAAAGAACCAGGAGAAGGAGACAAGCCCTGAGCAGAGCTGCATGCCATGGCATCCTCCTGCTGTTGCTGCTGCTGTTGCTGCTGTTGTTGCTGAAGAATGGAGTTGGACAAAATAAAGTCGTAGTCTAAGTCCAAATCCGGATCTGTGTCTTTCTTGGACATGCTGGTGCTTGTTATGCTGGTGGCAGTGGGATGGTCTGGGTCAGGGCAGGTACTTCCTGCTGGCACACTGGATCTTTTAAGATGGGACAACTCCTCCTTCCATTTCTAGAGGAAAGTTACAGACATTATTGACTGCAGTGGGATAATCATCTTGTTTGTGCTATGTAACTATTTATAAAGCACGACCAAAAAAAAAAAAAAAAAAAAAACCCAAGAAAGAAAGAAAGAAAAATTCACAGTGGGATTGTCATGTTCTACCTTAAAAATAGTGCTTGTTTTGAACAGAAGGGGACAACAGACACAAGTATGAGTTACAAATAAATTCAAGGAGTAAAAGAGCCTGGTATTTGCCTGGTATTTAATGGAAAGCTCAAACTAAGACAATTGAGCTTTACATCACAATCAGGAACCTGCACTACCTGGAAAACTGACTTATTTTAGCCATTAAACTGTAAAGAAAAACACTAAAAGTAGCACAGGCAAGTAGAACTGGTCTTTCATGAAAATTCAATGAGCCAAACAATTACTCAAAGAACCATCAGGTCATTTAATTTGCAGCTTTGGATCAAATAACAATAATTAACATCAGCATTATATCTCCTCCAGTAGAGTAGCTTTGTATGCCATGTGCGCTTTCACTGACTTCATGCTCCCTGAATACCTACTGGAGTAGCCAGTATAAACTGGTGCACGCCCCAGTAGAGCGTGGTGTCAAGCTTTGACTGTAGTAATAACATGGGAGCTACACTGGAAAACAAGCACTCTAAATAGACTACATACTTCCCCTAACAGATTCTTTGATGCCCATGGATATCTGGCATGCAGTAAGAAGTGACCACAGAGTACTCACTAGATTGGCACTTCCTATGGATCTACTCTTGTCAGTGGGGCTGCTGGCAAACGTGGATATGGATGGCAGAAGGGTCCCACCTAATGCCATCTCGACGTCATTTGGAGGCTGCCTGAAATTACACAGAAAACATGTAAATCCTTGCGGAGTGATCCCGGAGGCGCGAGCGCAGTCTTCTGTATTCCATAAACAGATGTGAAGGAGTCAGGAGATGTATTTAGAAGTTTCACCTCATCAGATAGAATCGGTGTAGGAGTCCGTTCGGCTATTCTTCCAATGCTGCACTAGTTTTTGGTTAAATAAATCCCCCGGTTTAAAGTTTCTGCCCCGCGTCGCGCGCAGCACTTTGGTTCCAGGACATGCCGCCGCTGATGGGCGCGCCGGTAAAAGCTGCCAGACTGATTGGTTTTTAACGCTAAAGCAATTCTGAGAGGGAAGACAGAGAGGCGACGAACAGGGGAATCCCTCCCGCCTGTTGCCGAGCAGGGACCGGCGGCAGTCTGAACTGAGCGAGGAAGCCGCGTGAGAGGTATCCTTAAATCACAGGGAAACGCCTTCGTTGCTTGGCAACGCGCTCAGGAAAAACATTAGTGGAGGGAGGAGGGGGAGGAGGAGAAGGAGGAGGTTGGAGTAGGAGAAGGCGGAGGAGGACGGGGGGAGGGAAGCAAAGCTGGGGAGAAGGAGAGAGTGAAGCAGAGAGGGTTTGTTTGGATTCTTAGCAACAGTACCAATCCTTTCTGCGTTTATTTATGTAAAATGTGGTTAAAGTAGCGCATCTTTTCAGCTGCCACACACAGACTGACACGGAAATACCCACTACTCATTTTATTATATCTGTGGGGCCACCTGTAGGCGTGGACATCACCCGGAGGCCCAAAAGTACCAGTTTTAATGGGCTAGATAGAAAAACCTCAGGCTCACACAGAGAGGTTACAGATGACGTTGTCTCGAGTCATTGTCAGCGTTTTATTCGATAAATTAAATTAGTCTTACAGGTGATGATATTAGCCAATTTTTATTAGACATTTATCACTATCCCATTTCCTGTATATAGTGATTTTATTACATCACTGCATTTCACCATAAACCTATCTCCCACTGCATACTGCCCACAAATAAGTAATAATACATAAAAATGTTTTTAAAAAAAAATCATGACATTGATTTTGATTGTGGTTCAACAGAAATACTAAAAACAAACAAAAAATAAAAGCATGATGGGGCTTCTTAAACTAACATTTTGTTGAGCAACACTTTGAGGGAATTACTGCAATCAAGTCTTTTCTGTAACTGTCAATGAGATTTCTACACCTGTTGACAGGTATTTTGGTCCACTGTTTATGGGCAATGTGCTCTAATATGTCCGGAACCGTTTTGTTTGTTTGTTTGTTTTTTAAAATATTTTTTAACCACAAATCAAAGCAATATTTTATTCCACTAAATTATAATTTTGTAAATGTTTTATTTTTTTAATTTCTTTTTCAGTTTCTTGTTATTTGAATAACTATTCAGAATTTAGCCTTTAAAAGGGGTGAATGAATAATTTTAAGGACGGCTCACACACACACACACACATTGATGGATATATATATATATATATATATATATATATATATATATATATATATATATATATATATATATATATATATATATAGTTTTTTTTTTTTTATAGGCTACATATATGAAGTACATTATTTATCCCAGAATGGAAATTCAATATTGTAGGCTCTATCTCTCTTTCTCTCTCTTTTTTAAAAATTAAAGACATCATGATGCAGCAGTAATGTCATTTTTGTTGTAGAATAAGTATTATCTTTCATCTTTCAGGCAGCATATTGGCGTATTATAAATACAGACACTGAAGATGTCAATTGGTTTGACATCATACAGTGAAAAGCCAGATAAGTCATCTTTAAAATGTGATATTTGTGAGGTATATGTATTTCTGGAATGAGCAGCACGGTTAAATGTGAGGGTAGTGTCCTCCCCAAAAACGTGCTTTTGTTTGAAGAGTCAAGTGCTGCCCGGTGTGTCAGTCACAGATGTATGAGGGAGAGGCATATCAGAAAGGAGCCAGTGGGGATCCAGTATCTCCAGATTCTGGGACCGAAGTCCATTCTCAAGGAGGAACATGCTCTCCCACACAGAGCTAGGATCATCACAGAGTAGAATTTGGGGGTGGACAGAATAGAATATCCTGCCACGAGTTCTGATCTCAACCAAATTGGACACCTGTGGGATCTTGGATGTGCTGTGCATGCTAGACCGACCAACACAACCACACTGTTTGGCCTTCAACAACTCCTGGTTGAGGACTTGGATGTAATCCCAGAGGGTATTCTCTTATTTGATCATTTGATAATGGCTGTGGAGAGTGCCGTCTATTGCGTCAATCTAAAATTTTGCAAAGGCTTTTAACTCTTTGAGTGAAGATACAGCTCAAACCAAAAGTTTATGTGTAAACTCCTGGTTTGAAAAGATCTTTAACTCTGGTTATGGGGTTGATTCATACATTTTGGACCAAACATTCTGGGACACAAGTTTCCTTCCTGAGTGATGCGATGGCTGGGTATTCCCACGTTGTCCATACTTGCAGATAGTTGTTGATCAGATGAATGTGGCACCTTCAAGGATCTGGAAATTGCACCTAAAGATGAACCAGACTCGTGGAGCACCATAGTTCTCTTCATGATATCTTGGCTGATTAATTTTGATTTTCCCATAATGTCAAACAAGGAAGCACTGTGTTTGAGGTGTGGCCTTAAAATACATACTTAAGTGTGCCTCCAATTAACTCAAATGTTGCCAGTTAACCCTTCAGAAGCTCCCAAAGCCATGTCCTCGTCATCTGGGATGTCCCTGATTGTTTGAAAACAGAAATCTTTATGTATATAAATTTCTTACCTCGAAGAAAGTATTAAAAGCACCACTGAAATATTCTTTCCCATTATTTAAGCATTTAGCAAGTAGAAATGATTTTTGCAATTCTAAAACAACCTAAAACAGGAGAGGTTTTGTGTGGTGATGTGTGTGTGTCAAAAATGTTTTTATTTCATATATGTATATATGTATATATATGTTAGGTTTGTTCTGTATGCTGTCTTTATAAGTTTTCCTTACAATCTCACACTTGACTCCAAAGACATGAAATGAGAATATGAAGGTTCTGTTGAGTAAAAAAAAAAAAAAAAAGGAAAGAAATAAGAAAAAGAAAAGTCCTACCTCACCTGGGAGCATTAAAAAGTTCAATGTTTAGCTTGAAGTGAGTCGTTGTAGTGTTTGCAGACGGCTTTGGAGTGAACACAAACCCTACTATATCCAGTATAATTAGACACATTGACTCAAGAGTTCATGGCAAAAGCAAACAAAGCGCTCGTTGCTGATCCTGCTGCATCAGGATCTCGTCTGTTAGGCATGTCAACAAACACGCCGTCATTTCAACAGGACACATTCACTGTAAACATCTGCTGGTGTCTTCATGCAAAGTTTAAAATTGCATGAATGCACTGAGCTTTAACTGGCAAACAGAAAACTGTGGGAAAAAAATCAAGACTGCAATAGCACAAGAACATTGTCAACAGAGAACGTATCCTGTTGGGCAACTTGTGGTTGTTGTTTGACATATTAACTGTCTAAAGCCTAATATGAGTAAACAGAATTTATATCTTCAGCTTTATTCTTTAAATGTGTTTTGAGACATAAAGGCTTTAAACGGACCATGTTTGCACTGTCTCCTGTCCTTGAAGACCCGCTTCCTAAAGCAGGTGAAAAAAACAAAACAATGGGAGCTGTGTCATTATAGCCATATTCTTTATGGTGGAAGATAATAGTTTTGAAAGTGATCCTGAAAACAAAGGCCAGGCTTTGACAGCTGAGGATGCTTTGCATCGCAATAATGGCAGGTAGTGGAGAAATAGAGAAAACAGATAAAGGCAGAGAAGATGACACCACTTTGTGCTGTGCTTTTTTTCCCTGACACAATGAAGTCATGACACTTTAGTAACTCATACCAAACACTTGTATGGAATATGTTAATGCAACACTTACTGTATTAACCAAATGCAGAGCTGAGAATAGGAAAGAGTCTGTTTTACGCTTCCCACAATGAGTGACTTCAAGTGCAATACAGATGCAGATACTATGTTAAAGGTTGAGGTGACATAAGAATCGGATGTGGTGAGACTGAGGTAATGTTATTGTATTAGCAAGAAGAGGTGATGATAACTACGTTAGCGTTGGAGATGTGTAATATTTTCCTCTCATGTACTCAAACAAATGTCCTGAGGATCTTGCTTTGTGAAATTATCAGCATGAATGAAGTGTGGGTGTCATGACGTCCACCTGAAGAAGCACCAACACTTTAGTAAGTCTTCTCAAGGTGAGCTCAGGTGTTGTTCTTGGCAGTGCTGAGTGTTCCAGTCGAAACAGTCGTGTTACAGCTGATGATTTGTGGTGACAGTGAAATGAAATGTTCTACAGTTTAGTAACACAGGTGTAAGAAGTGATTTAACAGTGTGAATAACAAAAAAATCAACTCCAGCGCTGTCCCCCAGTCAAGTTCTCCCTTCTGGAAAGCACCCAAGTGAATATGAGTATCAGCGGATCATAACTCCAGATATTGAGGTTTTCTGTGCTCTCTTCCAGATGCCGTACAGTAATTAAAAAATAGCTTTCATTCTTTCCTTAATTCTTGAAAGCTGAGTCAAACTTTGTTGATTCTCCATGCTGCACCCCCCCTTTACCTCACATTAACTTTAAAGCAGTTGGATGCAGGAGTGTCTGTATGTTCTGCCACCCAGTAAAAAACAATAGGATGAGGCTCAGATTGCTTTTTGATTATTTACCATTGTTTATATCTATTGAATTATCCCCTTCTTCACTTGAAAATACTGTATGTAGGATAGATGAAACAAGTTATATTATTTCTTATTGAATGTCTTGCCTTTTGTAAAGGATTTAACTTACTCTTGTAGCTGAAACAAATGATCATAAACTTCTTTTTGGGTATTTCAAACTCACTGAATCACTTAAAACCAAAGAAAACATTTTTAAATTGTTCCTTCTGGTGATCTAAAAGTGGAAATGATCAGTTCAACATGGGCTACTGAGTAAAACACCTGTTTCTGTGGTCCAGACATGTACCAGAGAGTAAAGCCTCCAATAAAAAACCATTGCAGTGGCAGAAATTAGCTCATTCTGAAAAATGAAATAGTTCTATGTTTATTTTTTTCCTGCTGTGCTTGTCCATGGTTTGGTTGACAGTTCAGTTCTATGATGATTGTATGCACATGAATGAGGTTTTAGTCAGTGGGGCTATTTGTTTGGACAAACTCAGCCAAGCCTCCGGAGCTGCACAAAGTTGTGGTGAGGCATCAGTGAGCTTTCATCGCATCGTATAATTTAGTGGGGGGCCTTCCTCTGGCATAGGAAAATGTGGTTGAGGTGCAGATTAGTGGTGGTGGTCATGTTACAGGTGTGGTGTAAAGCACAGTGGGTCTAGAGGAAGGAGGAGAAAGAGTGAGAAGTTAGGCTGAGCGGGAGGAGAGAGCTCCTGCCGGGCGGCAAGCTGTCCAGCTTTTGCCTGCCCTGGGATTCCTCAGCAGCCTTAAATATGCCAGTTATTTTTAACCGGCGACGTAACAGAGCTCAACGCCGGCCCCCTCTGTTAGAATATTTCCTTTCTGTCAGGAGGGGAAATGGAGGCGAGCCATGCTTCCTGGTCACATGATGCAGCCCAGGCAGCCGAATAAGAGACATATAACAGTGTAAGTAGAGAAAAGCGAATGAGGAAAGGAGAGGGAGCTTGGTTGGCTGCTTCACACTCACACCAGCCCACACATTCACTCAGCACCTCCCCTCTCAAAAATCTAACCCCCTCAGCTGGCCAGATGAGGCGTCAGATGAGGCAGTTTGTTTTAATCAGATGCTCAGACGTCAGAAGGCAGAGGGACCGGAGCAGTGATTGGTGTTCGTGAGCCGCGGAGGAAATGAGAGTGTGGGTACAGCACATCAGCAGACGGAGTAGTGGGGAGGAGGGCCCTGTGACGTCAGGCTGCGGACCCACCAGGATTAGAAGCCTCTAAAAAGAAAAGGCCCGGGACTGGGCTGCCAGAGCTGGAGAGAGTGTGTTTCTCTGTCTGTCTGACATGGGAGAATCAGGGACTTACCATGAGCTCACCTTGTTGACATACTGAAAACTTGGACTGCTTCTTTCTCAGTCTGAGGCCTAAAATCAGTACCAGTCACGTATCATAGACCACAATGTTTAACAGACCTGAAAAGTCTCTAAAACAAACTTAAAACATTTCAATTAACAGGCTGGCATGCAGACTATTGTTCAGTTTAGGCTTAATTCTATGTAATGTAATATGTGATGCTGAGAAATTCACAAATCAAAGCAGGTTAAACAAGTGACTGTAAATAATTTCCCATTTTTAATGTTATGTAAACAGTTTAAGACAGATGTTTACTTTCAATAATTTCCCTGAACTCATCTTTTTAGCAGAACAGTTTTTAACATTTTTGCATTTGCAAGTGAAATTTCCAGGAACTACCCAGGAATCAACAAGTGCCACCGTCCACAGTCAAATAAGCAAATGTACGGAGAAGTCACGTTAAGTTTGCCAACCACATAGTTAACAGAAAGCCAAATGAAGTGAAGTTCTCTGGTAAAGATGGAGCTGTTTGTCAGCAATGCTCAGAGACATCTATGGATGAATAAACCAGTGGCATTCATCTACAAGAAGATTGCATTAAACCATTAATCACTGAAGAGTTCAGCGTCATGTTGTGGGGGGACCCTTCACCAAACTTGCTCATATGTGGGAGTAGTGGACACGTCACCACATTTTCCCACACGTCCTTGAAGTTACCAGAGGAACGTGGATGTGGCAGGCATTCATAGTTGGTGTGACTGTGCCAATTGCTCCCAGAAGAAGAAAAAGAAAGGTCCTGTCAGCTCAGAAATCTTTCTCATCTGACTCGTCCCCACCTTCATTTGCATGTTTCTCCTTTTGTTTGGGTTTTGTTTTGTGTTTTTCCTTACAACAGTTATATCTCGTTGTGCTCATACATCCACATTTACATGACTGAGCTCTAGCCTTACACCCCCCTCTGAACCCTTTAGATGAACCTCAAACCAACAGCTAGATACATGTCACTTCACACTCAGTCGGGTATTTCCAAAAGATCCCCAAACATGCTTGAAAACTGGCTGTGAAATGAAAATAAAAGTAAAATTAAGCCACTACATTCAAGTGATAAGAACTTGATTGAATTTATGGATTTGTGCATTAGGGTGACAAAGTTAGGGACAAAATGTGTAAATCCTATCCTTACCCCTGCAAAGTATATTTTGACAGAGTATAAGTTTTCACTTGTTTCTAAATGTGATTGAATTGCTTTGATTGGAATACTTAAGTATCTGTTACTGAAAGAAAAAGCAGGATTAAAGCTATGGTTGGCAATGTTGGAAAAAAGGTTTAAGCAAGCGACAGTTAAAAAAAAAACACACCACCCGAAACCACGCCTTCAGAGTTCGGGGACGTGTGTGCCTAGCCTGGTACACCAGCCTGACCAACGTCATGTATAAGATACATGGTGTTGGTCAGTTTGGGTTCCCTCCATTGGGAAGTGATTTCCACTCGGGTAAAAAAATTGACCAGACCAATCACAGCGCAGCAGTAGAATTATTAACAGGAACGTAAAACTCCTCCGACGTCTCCACCGCTGTTTCTGCTCTGTCTTGGTGCTTAACTACCAGTTTCTGGGTCATAGTCACATGACGTGCAACACAAACGCTTTCTCATGTTAGTAGTGCAGCAATAAAGAATGCTGACATGTAACAGAGTATTTATAATAATAAAACCAAACATTCTAGGTTAATATACACAAGAAAATTACATTAAATAGAGAGGGACAAACAACGTGTAAACACTGACTTCCGGCATTGCCATAGCAACATAGCAACAGAGTGCCGAACTACGCTTAAGGTCAAGTAGGCTGCCAGCTACAGTCACTTCCATGTTTCTCTGATTGGTTCTCTCCAGTTCACTTTCCTCCTGTTAGTCCCGCCTCTTGTCTCGCAATTGGAAATTCGTCTCCAGCGGAGGGAACCCAGACTGACTTGCCGTGTATCTCATACATGGCGTTGGTCAGGCTGGTGTAAGGGAATTTTGGGAGGGTAAAGGAAAACACCAGTGGATAACTTGTTAGCTTGATAGTAAACAGCTGACAAACCACGTTTTTAAAAGCTTTAATCCACTCACCTCCAACTCCTTCTGCGGTATAAAAAGTCTACACTGCAAACGTCAACTTAGACTTAATCCTTATCTGTTGTTTCTGGTTTGGTTTGTTTCTTTTGGCGCAGCAGCAGTTAGCAGTCTGTTAGCTATATTTATTTAAGTGAGAGTGAAGGGGGTATGTGGGGGAGGAGAGAGGGGAGGGACAGAGACAAGACATAAAGGCATTGATTTGTTCTTTCTACCGTATAAGTTTTGAATTACCAATTCCTGCATTCCGGTGCGAATGGCAGGGGTTGGTCAGAGTTTTTACAGAACTGCAGCTCTCACAGAGGTCTGACTTTTTTCCTTCCTTTTTATGAATACATGATGTATTGACTACTGTCAGGATGGAAGGACCATTTCACCCAGTATAACAAAAAGGGTTTCTGAGCTGGATTACCAACTCTGGCTTTAATTGGGAACATGAGAGACCTTTGAATGCTAGTCAAACAAATGTATTTGTTTATATTTCCAGTCCTATTGTTGTCCGTACCGTACTGTACCGCACCGTCTTCTTCCGCTTATCTGGGATTGGGTCGCAGCTGCCTAAGCAGGGAAGCCGAGACTTCCCTCACCCTGGCCACAGCTGCCAGCTCATCTGGGGGATCCCGAGGCGTTCCCAGGCCAGCTGGGAGACGTAATCCCTCCAGCGTGTCCTGGGTCTCCCGCAGGGTCTGGTCCTGGTGGGACGTGCCTGGAACACCTCACCAGGGAGGCGTCCAGGAGGCATCCTGACCAGATGCCCGAGCCACCTCATCTGGCTCCTCTCTATACGGAGGAGCAGTGGTTCTATTTTGAGCCCCTCCCGCATGACCGAGCTCCTCACCCTATCTCTAAGGGAGAGCCCAGCCACCCTGCAGAGGAAACTCATTTCCGCCACTTGTACCCGCGATCTCGTTCTTTCGGTCATGACCCACAGCTCATGGCCAAAGGTGAGGGTAGGAACGTAGATGGACCGGTAAATCGAGAGCTTCGCCTTCTGGCTCAGCTCCTTCTTAACCACAACGGACCGATGCAGAGTCCGCATCACTGCAGACGCCGCACCGATCCGTCTGTCCATCTCTCGCTCCATTTTTCCCTCACTACTGAACAAGACCCCGAGATTCTTGAACTCCTCCACCTGGGGCAGGACCTCACTCCCGACCCGGAGAGGACACTCCACCCTTTTCCAGGTGAGGACCATGGTCTCAGATTTGGAGGTGCTGATTCTCATCCCTATTGTTGTCATCAAACTGATTCTGAAAGACCTTCAATCCTGAGTTGTGTGGTGGTTTTCTTATGTCATCTTGTCACAATGAGTGAAGTAAGGTTCAATCTTATTTTGAACTCTTTACTTGCAGGATTTAATGTAAATGAATTTAGAGACACAGAGAAGGTTCCCTTAACTTTTGTCATACCTCTACCGGTTTTGAATCATAATAGTCCAAAAGAACATAATCTGAGGCCAGCTTAATTAAATCCAAAGCTCTGTGGTTATGCTTGCACCATAAAAGCTAAGTGTTCAGTTCTGGCAGAGACCTGACTTGAAATCTGTCCAGTATTACAGAGGTTACTATTGAAATGTTTTTGGTTTTTTGTTCTTTTGGGGGGGCGGTTCTATATTGAAGTTTTTTTTTTTTAGGCTATCATGGTATTAGCCTGTATCAGGGATTGACTACACAAATAAATCTAGAAATAACCTAAATCCTTCAACCATTGAGAAAACGCTTTGATACAAAAGCAGCAAACAGACCATTGATCTTTTTGATGCACCATGGCTGTCACATTTTCACAACACTCGACAAGATCTATATGCTCCTCAAATATTTTGGAATTTGAGATGCGATGTGATGTATGATTTGCGCTCAGCAACCCAGGCATGTTGCCTAAATTTTATCATTTACAGACCTTTGAGCCCACATACCTCTGCACATATGTGATTAAGTTGAGGGCATAGGTTTTATGTTAAAACTACCAAGCTGCCCACTGTCTTCTGATGATGATCACCAGACTGGTTGAACACCATTTAGAGGTGGTCTGGAAATAAAGTGCTTAGTGTTATAATATGCTGAAATTCATGTGGTAATTGCTGTCAGATTTCAGGGTAGAAGGCCTCTGCGTTCCTGTGAAGGTGTGGACTCTCCTGTTTTCCCACTGGGAGTGGTCGGGAATGTGTGACCTTTCCATGGATCACTGTTTTTCAAGAACCTGGATTGACTCTTGGGAAACCTACAATTGGTCCAACCATCCAGGGATGTAAAATGACAACAGTAATCCTGAGTTTCAGCACATAGGCACTGGAGGATGATCCATGGTTTGTAGAGGAGAAGAAACAGTCTTGGTGGGAAACTCCCTTCACAAAAACCAGGGAACTCCTAATAAATTTGCTGTGCAATAAGAGACGAGAAGCATAAACGTCACCACTGTTTCTCCAAACCTCCCTATGGTATGCAGTTTAATATCCATGCATAAATCTGAGAGCTACATGGCAAAACTTTGGAAGAGCTGAGAAAATAGTACCATTGTGAAGGGCTACGATGGGGAAAATTACAGTAAGAAAAATAATTAAAACTCCAGCTAAATGATTTCTTGCTTCTTGCTCAAAGATCATTTCGAGTGTGGAGACCATTTTCCTTCATCAGTGCATTTTCTCTGCAGACAGTAACCCCAGGAACAGTAAAAGTTTTGTGGCAACACTCTCAAGGCATGCAGCCAAATCAAATCAGAAATGGCACATTGTGGTAACCTTAATCAAACTACAAATCATTTTAGCGTAGACTGATCGTACCCGCTGGAATGCTGCAGCGAGAACAATACTTGACAGCCCCAATTTAAGTGATGGCTTCTCTACTCTGACATTTTATTGACATCATGCTGAGTCTAATTGAGGAGGGGGGTTTCAGTAACTCGAACCAGATGGGCCACCAGCTCATGAACTAACAGCCCCCCTTTCCATCCTCGTCCACTGCCTGTCTCTCAGCGTCTGTTGCACTTAAAAAGCAATTTTGGCTCAATGAAATACTTAACTATAAAATCAAGTGTCATTAAACTGACTTATAAATATTGATTGTACAAATCTGATACCATGCCATTTATCATAAAGACACTTGAAGCTGGCATGAGAGAGTAAGTAATGGTAGTATTGTCTTTGCATGTTAAACTGCCTATATTTTACAGATTTTCTTTTTGGAAGGGTCTTTTAAAGAGTAATGAGTACCCTTGAGGGCATCATTTGACATTTTGAGAACTATTATTATTTGCTTTTTATTGCCAAAAGTTAGATGAAAATATGTTAGTAGAAGCAGCTCAAGCAAAGTCTGTCTAAAGCAAATTTAGAGAATAGCTGAAAAGGTTTGATAAGAATGAGTGATGTAGTACTTTAACAAACTGCAGACTTAAAACAGCTGTTTGTCACTGTTTTATGTACAGGATGTTTTTGGTTTACCCAGAAACCATAGATGAATGGCTCATAAGGTTTGAATCTGATTTGACCACCCAAAAACTAGAGCATTTTAGCATCAACTATGCTGGTCATCTTTGTATCTAATATCTAGCTAGCTAGTCATCCCCCAAGTGCATCATTTCTATTCAAAGAAAAGTTTCCTCATGTACACTTCCTAGAAATGATTAATTGAATTCATGTTGTTGAAAGTCCAAATAAGCAGACATATAAGTGCCTTAGCAAAATGTTGAGAGAATGCCCAAATCAGCCTGAGTGCTTTTTTTTCATCACTGCTTCTCCTGTGTGCTCTACTCAGGCACCACTCAGGAGTATTTCCAGTTCTTATATTAGGTTTCACAAAAGTAATCTCCCATTTTCTTGCACATGTTAAAGGGCAGCTCTGAAGAATACTCAAGACAATGTCTGGACTTCATGTGTGACCTTGTTTATTTTCATGCTTGAAGCCTAATTACTGGCTGGGAATTGATGTCAGACAAAGCAGTTCTGATTTGCTAACTTGAGGGCTAAAGAGGTGTTAGCTGGACTAGATGTTTAAGAAAGCTGGGCTCATATTTTGCTCAACTAAGGTAGTTTCATCTACTTATTAGTGCAAAATAGTCCAAATGTGATTAAATCAATATATTCCATAAGATTGGATATTCTCTGAACCCAATGTAAAGTTTCAGAGTCTTTACCACTACATACAAATACACACTATTACAGAGAGAGTGCTACTACACAGGCTGTTTATTAGACACATGGATTTAATGAGTCTGAAAAGAAAACTGGCTGTTAGAAGTGAACTAAATTAGTAGGTTCACATGGATTTCTTTGGAACCAGAATTGGAAATGTGCCACCTCAGCAAAGCACTCGTCATTTGTAGACATTTTTTGAAACAACATCAGAGACTTTCTGATATCATACCAACTGCGATCAATCGTGCACTTTGAAGCCATTAAAGTAAATTCACCAGCTGCTAATGACATTCATGACACAGCATGTAGACTATGGTGCCATAGACTTAAGAAAACATTGAGCAGTTCTAAAGAATTAAATTGGGTTTCCTCTTGCACATAAATGGCCATAAACATGACAAAAGCATGGTGCTCATTAAAATTCGGCCGTCTAATAGTACTCTGGATAGCGTGTTTTTTCTACCCACAAATTTTATTGATCTTTGGTAGGAAAGATTGTCTTGAAGGGGAAATATAGATGAAACGAAAGTCAATTATGCAATCAAGCTTTGAACTTGGTGACTTCAGTTGTCATGTTTTTCAACTACTTCCTATGAAACACTTACCACTGATGTCAAGTTATGTTATTGGTAGAAACAGAGCTGCAGAGTTTGACAGCCAGTGAGCTTTCACTACAGCAGATATAAATGTTTAAAAGCTTTTTTGCACCAAAACTCCCAATAAAGGCAAATAATTAGATGCCTTGTTGATATATTTCAGTTTAGGGTGCACAATAAATGGTTGACACAGTATTATAAGTTTATATAATTGTCCTCAAAGATATCTAAGTCTTTCAGTATGCCTTGTAATACGCCTTGTGTGCTTTTCCAACAATACCTCCAGCCACCAGACTTTTTAAGAGAACTGTGTGACTCACTCAGCGGTTCTTTCAAACTATGTGACCTCGTTGCCCTGCATTGGCTTATAGACTTTACAGCCAGAGTGGATGGCGTCCAGCTTTTTGATGGTGGGAGAGTATGTGTGTGGACTTATTCCACTGCCCCATTATGCCAAGCTACAGAATGTATGCCTGTTCACATACATCTCAGACGTGAGCTTGTTACAGCTGTGCCAGGGAAAATCTGATGCAGGGTGCTGTGCTGTCCACATAGAACGGCACAAAAAGCCAGAAAGACGTGGGTGTGCAAACGCCATGTAAGGATATGCGCACGCACGCTTGTACACAGCTTCACTATGTGTGCTAAAGGAAAAATACAAATTTGTGTTTATTTTGGAGGCATCAACATCAATGTTTCCACTTTTTAATACAGCAAGACAAAAAATGATTTTTACTGTTTCAAACATGTATTTACTTGTTAGATAGGTAAAAGGTTTTTTTTCTGCGTGGAGCAAAAAGTGCATGAGCTGGCTCCACAGTCTGCAGGATGACATGAAGAGAGGAACAATCAACAGTTTGTGTACCTGTTGTGAATGAGGTGTCATTCCGGCTAAATGGTTTGTGTGCTCACACATACCCAGGAGCCATGACTATCCTCATTTCCTTATTCTGCATGTGGTTGTGTAGGTCTGAAAGAAGCATATGAATAGAGGACCAGTGTATCGTATACCGTAGAAGATTATAGTGTCAGTTTCACTCCTATGTCACAGGGCTGGGAACCACCACAGGGAGGATATCAAGCTATTTTAGGAGCTACTCACTTCTAAATAGTGATTTCCCCCCCTGGAAATTGGTGCATCTTTGATTCACAATGATCTCAAATATAGCTATTTAAGCTCAGGGTTGAATGAGAAAGCCTGAAAATGTTTATCCTAACTAAATCAGAGTTCTATTTTAGAGGAAGATAAATCATCTACAAAGTCGATTTCACAAAAAAAAAAAAAAAAAAAAAAAAAAGAAGAAAAAAAAAAAAAAGAAGGATGAAAATAAATATATATTTTATATAAAAAGTGAGATAAGGCATTAACTAACAACTATGTCAAGTAAGTGCAAGTTCATGCAAAGGCTAAACTAGTTACATCTAAGCACATCCAAATTAGTTCAAAGTAAAAGAATAAGTTAAATGTTTAATACAAGAAAGAGGAAAAAATTTTTGAAATTTTGATGTCTTTTTGAAGTGAGGAGAAAGGAAATTGGAGGAGGAAAAATTAATTTTGGTTACAAAATTTTTGGGAAAAGAAAAGATGTTAATTTTATGGGGAGAGATTTGGGAGAGAAAGAGATATAGGGACTGAAGAGAGTAAAAAAAGATTTAAAAAAAAATTTTTGTATTTTGGGGGTTTTTTTTTAAAATTTAGGGGGAGATTTGGGTTTTTTTTTTTTAGGGGGTGGAGGGTGTGTGGAGATATTTTTTTGGGGGGAGTGGTTTTTTTTAAGGAATATTTTTTTAAAAGTTGTTTTTTTTAAGGGGGGGAGGAGGGTGGTTCTCTCTTTAAATTGCCATCTTTTTTATGAATTATTAATGAAATAAAAAAAAGGGAAATGAAAAAGGAAGATTATAAAAAAATGAATTGAATGTAAAAGGTTCTTTAAGTACTATCTACCAAGTTTGCATAAAGGGGGGGGGGGGAGAAAAAAAAAGGGGAGGGAAGAAAGGGGGGGGGGGGGAGAGGGGGGGGGGGGAAGGGGAGGGAGGGAGAGAGGGGAGGGGGGGGGGGAGGGGGGGGGGAGAGGAAAAAAAGAAGGAGGAAAAAAGAAAGAAGAGAAAGGGGGGGAGGGAGGGGGGGAAAGGGGGGAGGGAGAAGGGAGAAAAAGGGGAAGGGGGGGGGAGAAGAGGGGGGGAAGAAAAAAAGAGGAGAGGGGGGGGGGGGGAAGGGAGGAGGAGGAGAGGAAAGAAGAAAGGGAGGAGGAGAGAAAAAAGAGAGAAGAGAAGAAAAGAAAAAGAAAGGAAAAAAGAGAGGAGAAAAAAAAGAGGAAGAAAAAAGAGGGGGAGGGGGGGGGGGAGAAAAAGAAAAAAAAAAAACAAGAAAAAAAAACAGAAAACAAACCACAAAAAAAAAGGAAAAAGAGGAAAAAAAAGGGAGGATATAACTTGGCTTGAAAAACTCCTCTGCTCAATTAAAGCTTAACAGCATGTAGTAATTATTAATTTAGCTTTGCTTTGGATTTTGGAGTGCCGGCATCTTATACAGGATAGAGAATTTTTTAGAAAAACGGCAGAGACAAAAAATGAAAATGAGTAATTATAAGAGAAATAATAAGCAATGATAATTTATTTATTTATTCATTTATAGCAGGTAATCTACTGTTTTGAGATTGTAGTACACTGTAAATTCTAATAAGTTGGCTTTACTCTAAAAAAAATATGCAAACTCTCTGCCTCAAAAAAAAATTCAAGTAAACTCAAATTGGAGTGATTAAGTAGAATAAACTAAAATGGTTTAAGTTAGTAGAACTTTTCTGAACTTAATAAATTTGAGTAAACTGTAAGTGAAGGATGCCGAGTAAGAAACTTGATGGGATTAATTTCACAGAAATTAGATGAGATGTTTCCCACTATTTTCACTTTTATCTTTGCCAACAAGATGCTTGTAAGTTCATCTTACTTAAAGTAAATGATGAACTCATAACTGTTCTTACTGAGTAGCATAAACTTAATCTCAGTGGATTTTAGCTACAACTGTTGTCAGAACATACACTTCTCTGTCGCAGTGCAGCAGCTGCTGGGTAGTAGATGTTAAATGCAAAAGGAATAAACAAACAAGTTGAGAGCAGTCACATGACACTAGCAACATCATTTATAAATCCCTCATTTGTGAATTATCTCCAATTTATTGTTAAAAGAAGTGAACTGCATTGTGGGAAACCTGCTCCCTCCCCACCCCTAATTTTCCTTTACTCATTTTAATTAAGCTGTTTCAACTTAAGTAAAAAACCAACAATTAAAGCTTAACTAGCATGTTGCCCTCAAAGTTCTTAATTTAGCTTTGCTTTAGATTTTGGAGTGCCAACATCTTATACAGGAAGCAATGATAATTTCATTTATTTATTCATTTATAGCAGGTAATACTACTGTTTTGAGATTGTAGTAGTTTAATGTTTCCATGAAACCGGATCGTGCTCATTTATTGAAAGGTGAATGCGATAAAACCAACAATTCAAAAAGCATGTAGCTCTTTCTTTTCTCTCCCTGCTTTCACTTCTATTTCGTTGTCAGTCTCTCCTGAAGTGCAGCTATGTGCCCCCATGAACACATTCAGCATCACTTTCCCTGCGTTCCATAACAACAGAATCCACATTGTGAAACTGTCTGTCAAACCAGTTTTTTTTCCTTCTCACTATTTAAACACCTTACCACCAAGTTGCAGAGGGAGGACGGACCCTCCCGTCAATGTGACTCACGCTGATATGTGCGTAAGCAGCTGCTACACACCACAGAGTAGTATTCCATTACTTTCATTTATTATTGCTTTCATCATCATGCTGTTGCTGTTGTTAAGTTAGCTCTGTGCCAAGATTTTTAAAATGACAGCTATTTTAAAAAACAGTGAACTGTTAGATCACAGGATTAGATCACTCTGTAGATAATATATCTTCATGGAAAAGTTCTACTGCTTAGTTTCTTTTCATGTAGCAGTATTTGTTCTTGCTGTAAGAAGTTTGAAACTAAAATAGTGAAACAAGCCTGGAGAAATATGGACAGACAGCTGAAGAACGTGCAAGAGAGGGATGTAAAGGGTGGAAGTGAAAGGAGTGTGAAAGCAAGCAGCAGGTGTGCAAGACTTTCTGGGTCGAGAAAGATCATTGTCGGGGGGATTTTCCATAGAGTCTCTATAGTATTATGTCACCGTTACAATTCTATTAAACCATAATGAGGGTGTTACCTAAATTATAATGTCACATTGGACACTGCCAGCAATGCTATTACATTTGGCCTCATAAAGTTCTTAATCTGTCACTGTATCAGCTTGTCTTTATGGCAATTTACAAACTGACTAAGGTGTGAAATTGAGAGAAAACCCATAAAGAATGTGAAAATTTTTTTTTTGGATTGGATCGGGTAGGGGCCCCCTCCACTGGGGGGATATTTTCAATAAGGGGGAAAAACCAGGGGGATTGGGAGGAAAAGGGGGCAACAAAGAAGAGGGAAATTATTTACTTGATAATGGGTGGGGTGCTTGTGGTGTGTACCCCCTCTCCCCACAGATAGGAGCAGCTTTTTATCTTAAACTGTGTTCAATGGCTCAGTAACAGTGACAGGACAAAAACCCACAGAGAGCTGACAGACTGCTGATTAAGCATCTTCAGCGAGTTAGAAAAATAGAGCAAAATTTGGCAAAATTGATAGTGTGAAGTGCTTGGGCTGTTATTACCATTCCATTATGACTGATTTACCTCTGTATCAATAGAAGGAATAATATTTCATTTTTTGCTTCATAATGGATGCCAGGTGGTCAACAATCATTAGGTTCATTTTATTTCTCATTAGTGTACACTCAGCACCCTATCCTGACAGAAAAAACAGAAATGTAGACATTTTTGCAAATTCATTAAAAAAGAAAAACTGAAATATCACATGATCACAAGTATTCAGACCCTTTGCTCAGTACTAAGTAGAAGCACCCTTTTGAGCTGGTAAAGCCATGAGTCTTCTTGAGAATGATCAAATCAAATCAAATCAAAGATACTTTATTGATCCCCGAGGTGAAATTCGTGTTTCAGTACAACCCGTCCAAGACACACAAACAAAAAACATAACAAGACAGGATCAGGCAAACCGTGGTCATGCAGCCCCTCGCAGGGCGCACGTTTGTAGAGAGAAAACGGTAACATGAGGAAAGGTGGGTAGGTGGTAAAAAAAAGAGGTCTCCGAGCCCTCCACGTACACAAGTGAAGACCTTGGAGACAAAAAAAGACACCAAGCCAAGCATGAACTCAGGCAGTCACAACATGAAAGACACATGGTGGGCAGAAGGGAGGGGTTTCCCCACAGACAGCAGAGCAGGGACACGCTCAGGCACCCTGCCAGCTCGATCTGTCCAGAAGGGCAACACGTTTTTCACACCTGGATTTGGGCATCTTCTGCCATTCTTCCTTGCAAATTCTCTCTAGTTCTGTCAGGTTGGATGGTGAACGTTGGTGGACAGCCATTTTCAGGTCTAGAGATGCTCAATTGGGTTCAAGTCAGGGCTCTGGCTGGGCCAGTCAGGAATGGTCACATAGTTGTTCTGACGCCACTCCATTTTTATTTTAGCTGTGTGCTGAGGGTCATTAGCCCCGTTTCCACCCGCGGGTCAGGTCGGGCCAGGCCGGATCGGGGGGTTTTGGGAAGGATGTGTTGATTTCCCGCTTGGCCCCCAAAACAACTTTCTTTTTTTTTGGGGGGGTGGAAGGGGGCTATTAAATGATTGGGTGAGAAAATAGTTGGGGGAGGTGGTTTAATTAAAAAAAAGCGCCAAAAAAAAAAAAAAAAAAAAAAAGGAACCCCGGCTTTGTTTTTATTTTTGGTACACGGGAAGTGGGATTTTTTAACAAATAAATAAATTGCTTTGTGTTAGTTCCACCTCTTTTTTGGGAAGGGTTAAAATATCAGCACTACCGGAGGGGGGAAAAAAAAAGCCGGGGGGGGGGGAGAAAAAAAGAAAACCGTGCCAGTATTTTTTATAGAAGGAGAAAAAAAAAAAAAGAACCAACCCGGACCGCTCCAGGAACGAGGGGAGGGGGTCTTGTTGGAAGGTGAACCTTCAGCCCAGTCTGAGGTCCTGAGCACTCTGGAAGAGGTTTTCTTTCAGGATCTCTGTACTTGGCCCCATTCATCTTTCCTTCAATTGCAACCAGTCGTCCTGTTCCTGCAGCTGAAAAACACCCCCATAGCATGATACTGCCACCACCATTTTTCACTGTTGGGATCGTATTGGGCAGGTGATGAGCAGTGCCTGGTTTTCTCCACACATATCGCTTAGAATCAACTCCAAAAAGTTCAATCTTGGTCTCATCAGACCAGAGAATCTTATTTCTAATAGTCTAGGAGTCCTTCATGCATTTTTTGGCAAATTTATCCAGGCTTTTATATGTCTTGCACTGAGGAGAGACTTCCATCGGGCCACTCTGCCATAAATCCCAGACTGGTGGAGGGCTGCAGTGATAGTTGACTTTGTGGAACTTTCTTCCATCTCCCTACTGCATCTCTGGAGCTCAGCCACAGTGGTCTTTAGGTTCATCTTTATCTCTTTCATGAAGGCTCCTCTCCCACTATTGTTCAGTTTGGCTGGACGGCCGGGTCTAGGAAGAGTTCTGGTCGTCCCAATCTTATACCATTTAAGGGCTATGGAGTCCACCGAGCTCTTAGGAACCTTTAGTGCTGCAAAAATTCTTTAGTAACCTTGTCCAGATCTGTGCCTTACCACAATTCTGTCTCTGAGCTCCTTTGACAGTTCCTTTGATCTCCTTTGCTCTGACATGCACTGTGAGCTAAACTCACCGGCCCCTTTATTAGGTACACTTTGCTACTGTAGTTTCGGGTTGGACCCCTTTTGCCTTCAGAACACCTTAATCCTTTGTGGCATAGATTCAACAAGGTACTGGAAACATTCCTGAAATCTTGCTCCATATTGACATGACAGCATCACGCAGTTGCTGCAAATTTGCAAACAATGAACTCATGTTAAAAAAAACAGTCTGAGATGATTCCCACTTTATGACATGGCACGTTATCCTGCTGGAAGTAGCCATGAGAGGATGCTGATGGCTACCACACTGTGGTCATAAAGAGATGGGCATGGTCAGCAACAATACTCAGGTAGGCTGTGGTGGTTAAACTATGCCACATTGTTAATAAGGGGCCCAAAGTGTGCCAAGATAATCTCTCCCACACAAATACACCACCACCACCAACCTGAACTGTTGATACAAGGCAGGATGGATCCATGCTTTCATGTTGTTGACACCAAATTCTGAGCCTACCAAGCGAATTTCATTGCAGAAATCAAGACTCATTAGACAAGGCAAGATTTCTCCATCTTCTATTGTCCAATGTTGGTGAGTCTGTGTGAATTGTAGCCTCAGTTTCCTGTTCTTAGCTGACAGGAGTGGCACCCGGTGTGGTCCTCTGCTGCTGTAGCCCATCTGCCTCCAGGTTGGGCGTGTTGTACATTCAGAGATGTTCTTCTGCATCCTTTGAATTACAGTACCGTTGCCTAGCTATCAGCTCAAACCAGTCTGGCCATTCTCCTCTGACCTCTGGTATCAACAAGGCATTTGTGCCCACGGAACTGCTGCTTTCTGGATAATTTCTCTTTTTTTTTTAAATTTCGGGCCATCCTCTGTAGACCCTAGAGATGGTTGTGTGTGAAAATCTCAGTAGATCAGCAGTTTCTGAAATACTCACACCAGTCCGTCTGGCACCAACAACCATGCCACTTTCAGTCACTTTCTTCCCCATTCTGATGCTCAGTTTGAACTGCAACAGATTGTCTTGACCATGTCTAAATGCATTGAGATGCTGCCATGTGATTGGCTGGTTAGAAATTTGTGTTAATGAGCAGTTGGACAGGTGTACCTAATAAAGTGGCCGATGTGTGTTTAGATGGGTTTCATGTTTACAAACATTGCAGTTGCGCGCGCAACCAGGGGGCAAAAAGCCTGTGTTTTGTATTGCAGTCTACAGCCAAACACACACTCATTCATTGATAAAAATTTAAAGTAACCTAACGAAACAAACAGAGATCGTTGTATTTTAAATCATATTGAATAAATCTGTATTTTGATGACGAATAAAAAAATACTGATGCAGCGTTGCTGTGTTATATTTCTATTACCATTACACTAACTTGGCAAGGGAGTCATCACCCGGAAACGGCATTTTTCCTGTGAAAACATGGATATTATTCGTGTTGGACCTCATTTGAAATTTGCCTGAAAAACCTGAGTTAGAATGCAGCTTAAACTTTCGTTTAGACTCTTTGTAAAAAACCAAAATAGGCCACAACAGTCTGCGGTCTGCAGCAGATTCAGCTCCGGTGTCATCTTCACCACCTCCATACAGGAGCAACTTTCACAAGTTTGGGATTAAACCAGGCAAAGACCACATCATCACTACATTTGGAAAGGAGGCGATTCCAACTGTTAGGGACTAACACGCATTGCTGTCGGTAAGTTTTGCTGCTTGTGTAACGCTGTGCTTTATTGTGTATGAGATCGTGGTGGACAGTAGACAGACTAGCTAACTGCGAACAAGCTAACGGTATAAACTCAAATGCCATCTGAGTTACGACCCCCATACATCGTATTAAATCTCCGAGATGCGTTGCTATGCCGCGTGAATGTTTGTAAACGGCTCCACCATCAGTTTATTCTGATGATATCATGTGATATTTCAGTTTTTCTTTTTCAATAAATTTGCAAAAATGTCTGCATTTTTGTTTTATTCTGTCAAGATAGGATGCTGAGTGTACATTAATGAGAAATAAAATTAACTTTTTTGATTTTGGCAAATGGCTGTAATGAAACAAAGAGTGAAAAATTTAAATGGGTCTAAATACTTTCCATACCCACTGTATTTAGGTTCTTTGCTCTGTGTTGTTTTAAGAATGTTGTTTTAACTTACTGTTGTTTATTTATTGATGTATGATGGCTAATGTAATAACGTTCAATTCCGAGACAAATTTCCCTATTGGAACAATAAAAGTGCATTGTATTGTATTACACCAAACCGCATTGTATCACATTGCATCGCATGCATCAAATCATATTGCATCGCATCATTATTCCACCATCCATCCATCACACATCCTCCTCACTCCCCACCAGAATTGTTTTTGGTATTGCATTGTATCCATCGTATTGTATTGCATTTTCTGTACAACATCGTACTGTATCGCATCGTATTTTCTGCATCGTATCGCATTGTATCGCACCATATCGTATCGCATCATATCGCATCGTTTCGCATGGTATCGCATCGTATAGAATCACATCGTATCGCATCACATCGCATCGCATCGCATCGCATCGCATCGTATTGCATCACATCGCATCATCGTATCGCATCACATCACATTGCATTGCATTGCATCATCGTATCGTATCGCATCGCTTATCGCATCGTATCGCATCATCGTATCACATCGTATCGCATCGCATTGTATCGCATTACATCGTATCGCATCGCATCTCATTGCATCTCATCCTAACGCATCGCATCGTACTGTATCGCACTGTATTGTATTGCATCGTATTGTATGGCATCGTATAGTATGGCATCGTATTGTATCGCGTTGTATTTTATTGCATTGTATTGTATCATATTTGACTGGTGGTTTGAATTGTCCAGAAAATCAATGGCTGAAACAATGTGCAAACCAAAGACTGTAAAAAAATATAGACGTAGTATCCAGTCACTTCTGAATAGGGGAAAGTGAAGCCAGTTGGCTGTGTCCCACTGTTGCCATCTTGCCATGTCACGTGTGTCGTCACTCCCGGAAAATACTAAAATCAGCAAGCGTGGGCAAATAATTGACAGTTAACATACTCTGGTCTAAATGCAAACTGAGCTAACTTGAAACTAACAGGAAATAATAAACATTAGCCTCCTAAGTGGCGAGTTAAAGGTAAGACATGTTTGGACTTGTTAGCTGGCTAAAAACCACTATTTTGCCTTTTTCTGCCAGAAGTGGTGCAGTAAAAGTGCACTATTACTGCACTATCACTGGCTGAACCATTTATCCCCAAAATACATCATCACACACTGTGTCCAAACTTGGCGTGTGGAAACGTCCTCGTTCCGGGCATTCATTTATGCTCTGAAATCATTTCCCCTGGGCACACAGGCATTTCTCTGTGCGATTGAATTAGCAGACAAGTCGCTGGAAAGTGGCTGGTAAGTGGCTGGCAGTCAGCAGAAAGGGGGATTTTTCAGCAGGTACTGGAGCCGTGACCTGCTGACAGTGAATAAGCTGAAACATAGAACTTTGTGGGCACACATAAGTGGGCATCACACCTGCATCTGTAGCGAGAGGCCGGCAGGCCGCACCCGGTCTGGCCCATGTCAGTCAAAAGGTTAGGTCTCAGAATTATTTTTTGAACCAGGCTGTAAACATGTTTATTTCTGCTGTGAAGTTGGCCTTTTTAACATGGGAGTCTATGGGGATTTGCTCTGTTTTGGAGCCAGCCCCTAGTGGATGAAGAAAGAATTACAGTTTTTGTGCAACGCAGAAGTGGGCTCACCGTTCTCCAGCGGAGTTTACCCCTTGGTGCAAACACAGCAGCAAATCTTACAGAACATTTACTCCAAATAAGCCAGTGAGTGATCATGCTATTGTGGATATGATCTAATACAAGTGGTACCAATATCAACACTACAAGGAGTCTTATATTCTACTTTCAATGTGTTCCTGCTACATGCTCTGCTTCCTGCATTATAAACCCCTTCCCTGTCTTTTTCAGCCGTAAGTGAAATGTAAAGTAAAAAGCAAGAATAAAAACATCAGAAAAAGTCTAAAAAGTCCAGATCTGATTAACTTTACAACTCCTGAACATTTCTGGTGTTCATGAGTAAAAAATAGAGGAGTGTGGTAGACTTGGAGCACAAACACTCAGTGTCTGTTTTTGGCATATTTGCTGCATTTTCTGAACTTTTGATATACAACTGGTCATAAAAATCCCAGATATTTTGCTACGTGAAATTGAGAAACATTTCCCCTAAACTATTTGCTCACACTGTTTTTCTCTTCCAACCTTAACTCAGCCTCTCTAGGGTGATCTTTTTATACCCATCCATGCAACTAACTTGCTGCCAGTTAACGTAATTGGTTACATTTTCAGTCTCTTACTGCCTTCTTCCAATTTTTCTGAAATATATTTCCAAAAGCAACAAAATTTTAGTTGACATGTTATTTTTATACTATTTTCAGTTAAATCCTCCATTTCAATGGTTTGCAAATCATTGCATTCTGTTCTCATTAACATTGTACACAATGTCCAAACATTTTCTTTTCCTTTTCTTTTTTTGGAATACATTTATATTTTATTTTAAGAATCCTTGTAAAAACATTTCTTTAAAGTCTAAAAATGTGGCAAAGCAGACAAACCAAACAAGCCCTCCACCCACACAGAAACACTGCATACTAAGATACATGTGAAAGGATTTGTCATTACTTTAATAAATGCTAATGCCTTTTTTTTTTCTTATCACTCCCATAATGTGTGTTATTCAGACCCTTTTTCAAAAGGCATCCTTCTTTAGAGGACCAAGACTGGGGCCACAAAATGTGAGAAACAGAGACAGTTTTTGTCGCTGACGGGAGCAATTTGATCCTTATCAACATTTCAGTGCGCCACTTGGTCTCCACTCGGTGTGATGGAAGGTTGCAGGACAAAATGTTATAATATTTGCAACAGGAAATGTTAGAGTTGACCACAAAATGCTGGCCTCATCTCATAAGTTGCTGAAAGTAGTTTCAAAATGCACCTGAAGAGCTTCTTAAAGAAACCTTTATGACTTTGTCCCCTTTGCGTCTAAACAAAACTAATAAATGTCCACAGGGCCAAGGTCCATTTCTAAAATACACACAGGCACGTAAGTATTGGCAGCTAATTGGCTAGCATAGCGTTACGGTACAAGGGCAGCATGGTCATTAAAAAGACATTTCCTGTTTGAGTTCACTGATGCTTTGATTGATAAGCACAAAGACAGTTTTATGTTGTCAGAGATTACAGGCACCAATGTAAAAGTGGATAAAGAGTGAGCTGTTGGAAGGTGTCATAATGTAATATTCCTTCATCTGGGGTCATTTGAGTCAGACCTAAATGTGGAGCAAAGCATTGCAAGAGTGAATTATGCTCTCTGAAGCAACACTTAAGGCTTCAATATGCCTAAACTGGGCAACATGACATCGCTAATGGTCAAATTTGAAGGCCAGGTGAAACATCACCTCAGTTTTAGACCTTCTTTCACTGCATCTCACCATACAGTCAGGAGAGCAGGGAGCAGGCTGGCGCTTGAGTTGTGCTGGACAGCGTTAAGCAGGCATCATATCGAGAAAGGGACGATGACCTCACAACATTGTGCTATCAAACCGTAGTTACGCAACAATTCCAGCGCCACCCATGTTGGCGAGGCTGGGGAGGAAGCGCCGAGGACAGATAGATCCCCCCTTTCCCTCTTGGGAGGCCGGGTGGAGAGACAGGCCAGGGCTCAGATCTGATTTCGCAGGAAGGAAAGGAGAAGGGAGGGGAGCGCTGGATAAGAGTGCTGCCTTTGCTTTATTTCATCCTTTCTCTCTCCTAACTGTGACCCAGGTCTAAGCTATGAATGCCACAGAGGTGGAGTTACTGCACACACAAAGCCAAGCCAGGTCTAATCTTGTTAGTATTCTATTCAGTAACAATGAAGGGCTCCCTTTACGAGGGCCACAATTCAGATAAGTGAAGTTCAACGGAGACTAAATGAAGCAAAGTTATGCAATGAGCGACTGTGGCTACTTCAGGCTGATTTAAGTGTTTTCCTGATTTCTTGATTGCCTTAGGTGCCTTGTGACATTTTTTAAATTCCTGAATTTACCACAAAGCTCATGGTCTTGTCTGTTCTCTTACTTTCCTTTGTTGTCATTTACCGTGCTACTTCTTCAGGTGATTTTTAAGTGCTTGTCTAGGCCAAGGGGCGCTTCTGTCTAGCTATAAAAAGACAATTACTACAACAGGAAGCCTCTGTCAGCTGGAGGGATACTCACAGGGAGGAATGTGCGCACACCCATGTGCCTGTCTGTACACAAATACAAACACAAGTACCTTCAACATATCTGTACGCCCATTGATGCTTTAAAGACGCACCTCAGACAATATCCACGCAAAGTTTGTCATCTCCTCCCTCATTCTTCTGCCATGACGGGGCACTCCATTACCAGACAACACAGAATCTCCCCACCCACCAGAGGACATGGAGCGCTGTGCCAGAGATTTGACATGAAGCTGGCAGAGGAAGAGGACCCACACCCTCCTGGCTAGCTTTCAGCCACTGCAGACCTCACTACCTGTCTGTCTTGGCTGTCAGTGTAACAGTCTGACATTCAAGTGAATGGGTAGTAGGCTATGTTAAAACCTTGTCAACTTTTTCATGCATGGGTTTCTCTGAAGTTCTTCAAACTACAACTAAATCAATTTTGTTAACTGTGATCATTTAAAAAAAAAAAAAAAAAGGGGGAAATCAAAGGCTGTGCTCTCCAAGTCCTTCCTTTGCTGATTTAATAAACAGTATCTTACACAGGAATATGACATTTATAAAAATATATAAAAAAATTACATTAACAAAATTGCTCATCTGATAGTCTGAGTTCAAGGCAAATTTGAAGGACCACAAAATAAGAATTTCATTCGTTCTTGGGGACATTTTCTTAAACACCCTGCTTTCCCAGCAACTCTTTTATAGTTACACTTTTGTTTTGTTCCCGCTTTATCTCACAAAACAAAATGATTTGAAAGATTTCTGAAATATGTTAGTAGTTGTGAGCCTTTAAAGGCAAGCAGCCATATTTTCCAAACCCTAAATAGTTCATTCTTGAGGCCTAATGAAGCATCAGGTGAAAACAATAACTCCATAATATATTTGTACTTTGTCAATATCGTATGCAATCAGAGCAGAATGATAATTGAATAAACTAAACTAAATACAATTTTGAAGTTTAAAAAAATGGCTGCAAAGAATAAAATAATTGTCTAAACTTAAATGGAAACAGAAAATAAATTAATTTTAAATTTATATATACGACAACCATATTTTTGCTTCATGGTACTGTGTCACACACAAGCAACTCAATATCAACACAATGGTCATTTTGAATACATACAGTGGTTGATTCAGCAAAAAAATGCAAGTGAACATTGATGGAGGAAGCAATTAAAACAAAAACAAAAAGTACAGTAAGATTAAGAAATAAGACAAACATCAACATTGGACCGGTTCTTCCAGGCTGGGGAGAGCTCAGAGATTAGACAGGATGCAAGATGGATGCTGAATAAGCCTGTCAGGGGCACCAAAACATACCAAAGTTCAGCAGTGCCACTGTAAAAAAAACTCATGGGATTCTAGTCTTGTTTGGGAAGATGCTAAAATTTAGGGAAATTGCTACTCAGGTTTTACTCAGATTGCTACTCAGTACTGTTTCAGCTATAAAAATATACTAAATGATGCTGTTTCGAGTAAATTATGGACGCTATCCACTCAGGACACTTGGATTACATTGGACAAGCAGTATGGATGAATATTGACAAGTTTTTGTGGACTTCTATGGACCTTTTTGGCTCAGTCGCCAGTGAACTCCATAATATGAAAGTTGGGGGAAACCGATGACCTGCCCGATCTCCGGCTGCATTTGAGATGTTAAAAAAGTGCCCCACAGTGCCCCCTTTTTGTCTTCTCCCCCCCAGCCGGTCGAGGCAGATGGCCGCCCTACCTGAGCCGGGTTCTGCCGGAGGTTTTTCCTCCCTGTTAAAAGGGTGTTTTCCTTCCCACTGTCGCCACCACTCTGTGCATGCTCAGGATGGGGGATTGGACCGGGTCAAGTCAAGATTCGATCCAATCTGTTGGTTTCCTTAACTAGGCTATTATGAATCTGACCTGAACTTTTCTGTTGTTTAAGCGCCCTGAGGTGACACTGTCATGAATGGACGCTATACAAATAAAGTTGAATTGAATTGAATTGAGTCTTGCTTGGCATCGGGATGAGTAGAAAATAAACGCACATCATTTTGTGGGTGTACTATTCCTTTAACCATACAGCTGGAACAAGAACAGAGGACACGCTTTCTCACTTTGTCAGATAAAAGTATGTAGGTTTTTGTCCTAAGTTAAGTTGCTGGAAATACTTCACAAACAGTGCTCTGTTTGACAGGATTTGATAGGAATTTGTTTTTAAATTAGAACTGATTAAATTAAGACATTTAGATATTCCTGCATTGTTTTTTCAGTTGGGAAACACTATTGAGACTACACATCAATATTTCCAACAGCCTTGCTGTTTAAAAGTACAGGACTGGAGCCAAAACATATCACTGTCCTAATACCTACAGATGGCTGCATATCAGTAAATCTGCATGTTTACCGAAACATATAAGTTACAGCATCCATTCCTGAACATGTAGCTGAGCAAGTAAACTCATAAACTATAAGAGCAGAGACTCAAGAGCTGCATTTTCAACTCTTTCTCATATAATCTTTTATCATTCTGCCGTGCAGTATTTCTAAAACATTTTCCATCTTCATCTCTGACTCTGAGTTACTAAAGCAGGGCTTATAAAAGTAAATTACATGTCTATAAACTAACCTCCAAGCTTTGTGGGGCCATATTTGAAGTTTCGTCATAGCAGCAAAACAAACCCTAAAGAAATATCTAACACATGGTCACTGTTAAAATCTAAGCAGCTGCATGCATCAAGATGTAAAACATTATATATACAGTACATACATAAAGATACATGCACAAGAAACCAGGGAAAACTGGGAAATATTTATTGTGTAATGTTGGTGTGATATTTTCAGTTCAATTCTACAGAATAGAAATTGTTCTTACAAGTATAAATATCTAGTAAATATATATTAATTCAAAAGAAAGAATACCAAACCACTATTTACACATTTGCCACATTTATTTGTATTTCAGCCTTTTCAGGAAGGAAAAGGCTTTTCACAATAGCAGCAATGAAATGAGAGTTCATTCCTATGCAGTTATTTCTACATTTGTGTGCAAAGTTAAACTCAGAATCACATTACTGTGGGGAACAAACATCCATATAGCCAGATGTGGTTATTAGATAACCATGTCATAATTCAGATTTATGGGACTAATTTCTTTTACTTTGTAAATCTGTTCTCAGGTGAGGACACTCACAAGGAACACCTTTATTGGAATACCAAACTGCAGACATACATATAGCCACTGAATGTAAAAGGGGATTTAGATGTAAAGTTTGCTATTAAAGTTGAGAAAGATAGCATCAGTCGTGTAATAAAACAGCCACACCTTGTATTCCACAATGTGCAAATACACAGGTGAGGTTATGATTTGAGGCTGAACTCCATGGCAACATCCCACTCCTGAATACCTGTGTCTCTCATTCTTAGAATGTCCTACTTTCACCCATGTATGAGTCATCGCTAGCTGTTATCTGATAAAAACTCATTGTCCTTTCCTCTGTTTTGACAAAAGAAGTTTGCCTGCCGTACGGCATTTATATTTTCACCTATCCTACCACTTCTGTAGTTTTTCTTTTTAACCTTATACACTGACAGTGCCATATAACTGTGTATGTCTTGCTAACCCTAACAGCCAAAGCTGCTGATACGTTCTTCTTATCGCTTGTGGACTGCGTGGGAGGTTTGTCTGGCAATTTGCTGCCACATGGAGGCCATTCAAAGTCCAAAACATCACTTCTACCTCACTGACAGGACGAATGCAGAAAAACAAGCTTAAAGGAAATCCTGGCCAACACCTGTGATAGGAAATGACCGAGATAAGTTAGCACGTGCTGTCACATGTACAGCATGTGGTGCTCTGGATTTTCTTGAGTTGAATGACCTACATACCTCTGAATCGGACAGACATCATCATCTTGTAATGTAACAGATTCCTTTTTAGATTTTATTCTATTTTGTACTTCTTCATTCTTCAGCCATGAATACAAGCAACACGGCGGAGGAGTTAGCGCTGTATTTCTGTAAAGCTCTACTATGTGACTTGTGCTGTTGAAAATAGTGGCTTCTCGTGCAGTCAGTAAATAAAGAATAACAAAGGAAATGTTGAATCCTGAAAACCTGATAAAAGACTGATAAAAGGGTTGTAGTTTATTTTATAGGTAATGTGCTGTGGGCCCTCTCCTCTTCATGAGACATTTGTTGATGGATTCTGTCTTTTCTACTTGTTCTTCAAATGGAAACTAGAAAACCTGCGTTACCAAAAACCTGATCCCTTACCAACAAATTTTATATATTTATCTATGAATGTCAGTGTCAAGCTGAAGTGTTAGTGAGCAAATGTTGCACGTGCATAGTAAACATGCTGAATAGACATGGTGGTCTCATTTCAAATACTGCTGATAATATGATTCTAAATAGTACTTTATGTACAAGACCTTCACAATACATTAAAGATGCATTGCTATTGCTGCATTGCTTTTGAAAAGAAAGCCATAGATTACACAGACATTGTGATTTGGAATAGGACACGCACAGGTGCATTAATAAGGGTTATATTCCATTTGCCTTTTGATTTTACTCTTGCTTTTAAATATGATCTTTACTTGTTTTTATACCTGGCACCTTGGGATTGTTTTTAACTATGAAAGGTGCTTTATAAATAAAAATCTGCTTTTGTGCATGTTGTCTAACAAACCACTGTGCGCAGGTGCAGAACTGGAATACTGCCCTCACTAATACACTTAAGATTAGCACCATATTCTGAACTATTTTTCTATTATTGACATCATCACATATTGCATGCTTTCCTTATGTTATCCAGCCTTGGATCCTGAGGCAAAGTCAACAGGATGGTGCTTCTTTCAAATTCAACAGAATGACTTGTGCACTCACCTAAACCAAATAACCTGGATTGCATGCATAACGCTGCAGTTAGGAAGACAAATATGCATAAACACTAAAGCTTACAACACGTGATGTTATGGTCTGATAATTATATTACTGGTTAACTACTTGGCACTGATGTTGTCATGATAATTGTTAGATTTCTTCCTCCTCTTGGCTGAAATTAGATGGATGACCTCTTCCCTTCTCTCATATACACAGTGTTTATAGAGGGAAAGAAATGCAGTGTTACACACTCAACACATTTGCTGTTATCTGTGCATCCTCCAAGTATTAATAATGCAGTGCATGTAATGCTTCTTAGGATGAATATGCTGATAGACTTTGGTGTATGAGAGCAAAAGTGGCTCACTCACTCAGGCTACCTATTTTTTTTAAATAAACTTTAATAGGAGTT
Organism: Atherinomorus stipes; assembly: GCA_023101725.1. Lineage (NCBI taxonomy): Eukaryota > Metazoa > Chordata > Actinopteri > Atheriniformes > Atherinidae > Atherinomorus > Atherinomorus stipes. The sequence goes on from JALJCO010005679.1 coordinate 106,833, forward strand.
TCTTGATGTCTAAAATAAACCGCCATATTTTTTTTCTGCTGATAGAATGACTTTTGTGGGACTTCTTACCCCCTTGGAAATGGAGGAAAGGTTTGTTTAAAAGGGACAAGTGCTCCATGTGTAATGTCATCGTTCAGCGTTGTGCTGATGCTGATCACCACCATGCACCACGAAGCTGCATTCTAGCCGACATTCTTCTTATCTCCAATTTTGCCTGTTTTACCATTTCCATCTCTAAATCATTTATCTAATCCCTTTTCCTTCCTTCATTTTTTCTTTTTTCTTCCTCCCCCTCCACTTCCCTCAAATTCTCTTCCTCGCTCTTTTTCTCCTCCAGTACAAACGTAATAGTGAGTGTCCATCCAAAAATCTTGTTGCAGAAAATCCCAGAGGAAGCTGCATACTTTCACCCTGCCCTGAACGTGCACACACATTCACATGCACATAAGTACAATTACACATACCCTTCTCAGCTGGCTGTCTAATCACCACACCCATCAGCTTGACATCAGCCTGTGATGTCATCATGGGACCAACGCTGGCATGCTGTCGAGCGCAACTTCATCATCAGCATCATCATTCTTTGGCAGTGGCAGCCGAGCCTCGGATGGGACGCAGCTGGACTGTAAGAATTCCTTCACCCTTTGCACACGCCTGTGTGTGTGTGTGTGTGTGTGTGTGTGTGTGTGCGTGTGTTTGTATGTGTTACAGAGAGCAAAGGCGAGGCTACAAGACGCAAATGCTCTAACTCCAGCAATCTGAGCCAGACGGAGCTTGGATTTCTTTGGCAACTCTGCCCTGTTTCTAAAGCACTCATGGAGCAAATTCACATTATATTTGTCAATATTTCAGCAGTGAGGTAAACAGTAAATATTACAGTGACACTGCTTGTTCAGAGGTAGAAAACAGCAAGGACTGTGAATCAGCTGAGACGACAGAGAGAGGAGGGGAAATCGCTTTAGAGGAGAAATAAGTCAGTAAAGATGGAACGGGACAGAGCAGAATGGGGTGATATTCAGGTGAGAAATGACAGAGGAGGAAGTAGTGGGAGGAAGGTGAGCAAAGGGTTAGACAAATATAGGATAAGTGGTTCAAAAGACTGAATAGAAGAGGGAAATGTGTTATTAAGGGGGAAAAAATTAAAGAAGCTGTGTACAGAAAAGGAAAGAAGCAAAGAAAGCTGGTTGGACTGCATTAAAGATATTTTGGACTGAATGCAAAAAAAGGAAGTTTATCTTTATCATGTAACAGGACATGCGACACAACAGGGCATCCATCCAAGGAGCACTAAGCATTACAGGTCGATTCTAATACATGCAAAGACTAAAACTGTTAAAGACTTAAACTGGGAACTTTTCCCAGTGTAAAAGCTTTGTTTCCCTTCTTTCATTTCACTAGATGTACAGTATATTCAAATCATTGTTTCATCCTTTACTTTTTCTTTAATGAATCATCCTCACTCTGTTTTATAATAATAATAATAATCATAATAAATTAAACTTTATTAATCCTGAGTAGGGAATTTATTCTCTGCTTTTAAACCATCTCAAGTTTAACCTGAGAGCAGTGGGCCCACTGGAGTGGTTGGTGGGAGTTAAAGGTAGAATCCGGAGTTTTCCCCCTGAAAATAAACATTAGACTTGTGCAAGTGAAATCCATCTCAGTCCACACCTTTGGGCCTCTACTCTTGTGTAGTAGGGACTTTGTTTGCAATTCCCTCTTCCACTGACTGTATTTAGTTTTTTTCCCTTTGTTTTGGTGTGTTCGGGACGTTTCTGGGCAGAGATTTGCGTATTTGTCTCCAGCCAATGACAGAATTAAGTGTCTGAGGGATAAACTCATCAACTCAAGCAGAAACCAGTCACTTGAATTCTCAGGAAAAAAAAAAAAAAAAAAAAAAAACGGTGGACGCAGCGAAGAAAAGTGTTTACAAACAGAAATGGGGAAAAACTGGATTCTGGCAAAGGACCTTGCACAAGGGCTCATAGTAGTTCACCTGAGTGCCGTGTCGGGGACTCCAGTATGTTGTACTCACAGCATCTGCAATGTTTCAAAAGCATTCCAGACTGCAGCTGCTTCCCCACTGAAATTAGCAGGTTCACACGGGTTTTTGTAAACGCTCCTTGACCCGCTAATGATCGGCATTATGCTAGTTTCCCATTGACAAAAAAAAAAAGGGTCTGATCACCTGCTGGCAAGCTGCATGGCTTCTGTCCCCGCCGCTGCGTCTCTGATGACATCATCACGTTGGGTTAGCATTGATGATGTCAGCCGTGTGACAGAAATCAGGACAGTAAACAATGGAAAGTGAGTCAGGCCGTAGTCAATGTGCTTTCTTTTTGCACCTTTTTATGTCCTCAAAATGGAGGAAAACCAGTGGATGATTTTCAAGCACAGATGGAATGCAGGCAGCATGAATTCGTGGCCGGAGCAGAGATGTAGGCATGTATAGCCCAATATCATCACATAAATTCGCAGATCAACCCAGGTCTGGTGTTCCCACTGCATGCCAATCAGAGCTGAGCCATTTGAAGGCGACTTTAATCTGCATCACTTGCCGAATCATTTGACGCAGGTCGACGTGGATCTGTTAGCCTTTACCACTGTCACTGAAAGCCGATTGTTTGCGGGTTTAAACAGGTTTTTGGCCAGTGCGAAAGGGGCATTGGTCTCAGGGTTTTCTGTACCAATGCACTAAAGAGTAAACTTTTTTTCAGTTTTTCATTCCTATAGCCTTTATCAATGTCAACACATTAACCCCTTAAGCACAAGGCTTCTTATTATTAGTTTTCACCTGTGAAAACATCCCCAAATTCAGAAAGCAAAGTTTCACAACTGAGGCAAAAAAAAAAAAAAATCAACCTCTGAACTCTGTGAATAAGCAACACTTGGGAAAACTTAGAAAAACAATAAATCTCCTTGTTCCCATTGCGAAACCATAGTGATATTTTTCCTTCAAAACTGTAAATTGAGAGTTAAAGGGATATTGTGTAAGTTCTCCTGTTATTTATTCACAAAAATTGATTATTTGGTTCAAGTGTTTTTCCATTAGTCAGTGATCACTTCCATCAACAAACTGAAGTGCTCCTGTAACCTCTGAATTTGCAGTTAGTATCATTCATATGTACATCGAACGGGTCGGCTCGGTGGTGGCTACCATGTCGTGTCGCCATGTTTTTACATTCAGTAGAAGCGTGACAGTTGGAAACCACAGAAACTCACCGGAGGTACTGGAGTTTTCTGCTCAGTTTGAGGTGATGCCTTTGAAAAGTCACCGCGGGTGCAGAGGAGGGAACCGAGTGTTAAACTGATGCTGCGTTCATGTACAGTCAGGCAGACAGCCGTCGGTAACAAACCAGATGTCATTTTAACCATAGAAGCTGAGAAAAAGACGGTGAAACATGGGTCAGGGAAAACAATATGACATCACCATGACAACATATCAGATGTGGACTGATGTCACTGTAACTGACAGACCACGTCTCACATAGAGGTTTGTTTATGCCCCTACATGCAGCGGCTGTCATCTGTCTGCTCGGTTTCACGCGAACGCAGCATGGAATGCACGAGGGAGCTGCTCGCGATATACAATTGTTACACAATGTCCCTTTAAGGAGATATGCAGAAAAAAGAAAAAGTTGAAAATCTTATCAAAGCAGGAGTTTAGTTCTTAGTTTTTCTAAACTTCTTGAACTCTAGAGAACTGGAAAAAATGCCATAAATCTGTTTTATTTTAATGGCTAAACTATATGCACAAAGACAAATATGCGCATACAAACTATGCAACTTTATAAACCTGTGTATACTGTACATACTCTTCTCTTTTAAAGATCCAGTCTTTGTAAAACTTAACGCGCATACAAGACCCTGATTTGCACATCCAACATTAACCATAATATAGCACTCCCCTTACTAATCATTTGCATATAGCAAAAACATTGATTTATGTAACTTTCTTAATTGCCAAAACCCAAATCTGTCTTAATGACTGTTACCTAACAGTATTCTGTGTGATTTTTTGGGGGGGGGAGGGAATGAAATTGACTGTAGCTCATTTGAAACTACTGTTCATGAAAACTTATCATGAGGAACCACAACTTTCTGGCGCCTGAGCACTGAGTGTATCTCCTAGAAACGACCACAGAGTTACAACACACCTGGAGCCCATCCCGGGGACTGAGACAAACAGAGACAGATGGATGGGCCTACAACCTCAAAGTGCGTGACAGTACCTCCTGTCTATTTATTTATTTATTTATTTTAACCAATTAACTGCTTCATTCAGAGCAACCCATGCTACATTTTTGGGACTCCACCTCTCCTGTTGACTGTCAAATGTTAGTGCTAAAATCAGACTTCTATTCAGTATAGATCACCTCCAGATGTTGTCATGTGTAGCCCACATTCACTAAAGGAAATACTTTTTAGCTAGGCACACAGTTTGAGCAGTACACAGCATTTTTCTGTTGTTTTTGGCATTTCTTTCAGCTTACCTGGCTTTGGAGAAATCTGCAAAAATAGTTACTTGAGAAGATGTTGCATATGTTACTGGATAACTTAAGCAGCCCTCTCAGCAACAGGCTCTTAGCCAGTGGCTTTTAACCCACTTAAGGGTGTAGAAGACTGAAGCATGTAAAGCTGATGCAAATCTGATGATCTGAAATATTCACTTTCTACTTGAGGACCCTGTGGCTGCCAGAGAGAAAATACAGCATATAATGTACAGGATTCAGCTGAGTTGGACAGAGGGAATCATGGGTGATGAATGTTTTACATTAGGATGAGAGAGAGGGCTGGAAGAGTCCACATTCGATCAATAGAGCGGGGCAGTTTGCCAAGCCATGTCATTAACCACATATTAATTCTGGCAGCAGCCGCCGAGCCACATTCTGATCGGGGTGGTTTCTAGAGAAGTGTTTACCAAAACAAGGCTCTCAGCTCTGCTTTAGTGGTTTCACAGAGCTATGCAGTGACGTAGGAAATCTGGATATATTACTAACTTTATGTACGTATGTAGAAATGTGAGGTCATGGCAGTCTTGTAAATGTACTTTCTCACCAAAATGTGTTATGTTGTGGACTGACTCCCAGAGAAAATTACAGCCTAGTCGATCTCTGTTTTTCTAAGATAACTTGTGAGAAGTTGTGAAACAGAAAATCTTACATTTTACTTGAGCAGTGGTCAAGGGGACTCTATGGAAGAATAGCAGTTAAAAAGGAGCTCTAGTTTTACTTGGAATCTCAGGTTAAGACTGATCATAAACTTAAAGGCACCTTGTGGACTCAACATCGGCAATGTATTAAATATCATCCACACAATCCCCACCTTCCTTTGCTGTTGATATCTGATTCTTCTCACTCCAAATATAAGACATGTGTCAAAATGTTCCTCTCCTAATTGACCCCTAATCACATTTGCTGAACACACAGACGTCTGGGGGGTCTGTCCAACTTGTCTCTCCTGAGGGTGTCATGTTTGCTTGGTTCAGATGCAGCCTCCATCTCACAGATGCAACAAACAGTCCACGTAGACCTCAATTTCTGTAAATCCCCCCCCCCCCCCCCCCCTTTTTTTTTTTTTTATAGAATGAAAGAATTTGTTGCAGCTGGATCATCTCACTTTTCCAAGATTTTGTGCAACACAATATAATACTCATGGTCTAATGTGAGAAAGGTACAAAAAAAACTTCTGACATACCTTTAAACTTTAAAGGATGAACTCTGAATTGTGAAAATAAAGAAATTGCCACAAATGCAAACAAGGGTCTTTAAAGACTGTAAGTTAATGAGAAAAACCGTGCAGCGTCTAGAGCAATAACCTGGAGATGACGAAGGTGAGAGTTCATGCTGATGCTTATTACAGGCTGATTAAGATGTATGATGACCCCTGACCTCTCCAAAATCTAAACCACTTGTGGCTGAAAGACGACACTAATAAAACTGATCCTATTAGTCTTCATGCCAGTTAAAACTGTAAAAAAGCCTTTTGTGTCAGACATTTTTAGACTTTGCACACTATATGTCATTTTAATAGCCTGAAACATATCTCTATCTTTGCATTTCATCATAAACAAAGCAAAACAACTCTGTCTTATGTGCTGATAAAATACCAAACTGTAAAATTCAACATCTAAATGTAAGAAAAAAGCTGTAAAAGTCAATATATTTCATTTTGCCAAGTTTATAAGATCCAGGTAATTATTTCAAGTTGATTGATTTCCTTCTGTGATTAAAGAGTCTGACCACCAAATGGTGACAAGTTAATTAGATTTTTATGAACTGTATGATAAAAAAAAAACAATGAATCTAAGAGAATAAGCAGATGTGTTTTTCCAAGCTGACTTTTAAAACAGTCAATAAGAAGTAAGGGACGTGAATTAAGGCTGTGTTTCGATGAACTTTTCCTTATTATAACAGGCTTTAACTTTCACCTCCGCTGCATCTCTGACATCAGGGCTCAGTAAACCATTGAGAAGAATTTGGCAGCTCATATCTGGCTCTAATTAGGAATTCTGTCAGAGCTGCTTGTAACCGAGAGGCACAGAGAAAAGCTGGAAGGCTGGGGAGGTGGGTAATTTTGCAATCGTAGATATGCCTTATTCATCACTAAATGAAAACCCTTCACTTCTTGTTTTGATTTGACTTTCATATGAACCACTCCTACCATTCACTGCTATCCCAAAATGCTCATTGTACACGCATGCCATGCTTTACAATGCAAAAATGTTCCCGTTCATGAGCAGTGACAGTTGTACATTTCCCACCATATTAAGGTTATGTGAAGGAAACAGCCGGTGGTTTTTCACATCGTGCTAACGTGGTGGAAAGCGAGGGTGTTGCGGTTGGGCTGGTAGATGGGCGGGTACGGCCTCTGCTGACCTGAGTGTGATTCCCAGCTCAAACTGAGGAGATTTCTACTATGAGGGAAGCTTGAGTTTCATGAAATGTTTTTTTTTTTGTTTTTTTTTAATGCTTAACTGTTTTCAAAATCTTAACCTCACTTTTAACCGGAAATAAAGTTTCTCAAGCTTCAACGTAATCTAAACCAAACCCTTTTATTTGTCTAACCATAATCCTACTCCTATCCCTGATGCTATAATTTTTGTTGCTGGGAAGTAATCTTCACGTGATTTATGTCAACAACATGCAATCACTGGAATTTCTGAGTTGTACTCATTTCACTTTATTGGATCATGCGCGCATCATCCAAATAGTTGGAGTAGCAAACAGCCCTCCTTACTGTTTGCATATACAACTCTTCTCTCTGGTTTGCCAATGATAAGGAAATTGTAAATCAACTGCAAGTAAAAAGACTCTCATGTCAAGTTTTCTTTGACAACTCCCTTAATAGTGAGCAATATTTTCCTTTAGTTATCAGGAAATAGTAAAAACCCACTGGTCATTTGACTCGTAGTGGATCTAAGCCTTCATTGATGTGTGTGAATGAGGAAGGACATACTACCAAGAAATGCCACAAAGCTATTAATTGCCACTTGCAGCTACAGTCACAATTATTGTGACAGAATATAGCATTCATATGATGTAGCTGGCATTAAGACTGCAGCAATGGCGGACAATTGGCAGTCACAGGGTTGCTCTCGTGTACACTTTCAACACCCTCTTCATGAAAAGTCACAGGCAAAAGTGGAGGCGTAAACCCCCAGAGGCAAATCCAATCTATAAAAAACAAAATAACAACTGTGCTTCTAATGATGGCCTTGAGCTTTTCTCTTTTTAGGATAAGTTTGCTGGAGTGCTCTTTGCACTAAAATTCACTATTCTAAAAACAACTCAGACACATACCAGCGATACTTGCAGGTGCAATAAATTATTTTAAATAAATGAGCCAAGAACAGCCATTCCTGCAGCTATTTATTTTTTATGCTGTTGCGTTGAAATCACATGTTAATTATTCTGTAATCTCTTGATAAAGAAGCTTGTTTTCACATAAATTGCATTTTCTCTTTGTCTCGAGAAAGTGACATCATGTAACTGGTTTCTAGCTTTGTTTTCTCAACATCACGATTTGATCATGGTGAGGTAGAAAATGTGTGGTTCGCATCTAATTTAAGAGGTCAGAATCAATAACAGTAATCTGAGGCATGTTTTCTTGATGACACTTTCCTCAAAATTAACAGACTTTTTTTTTGCTTTATCATAGCTTTTGAAAATAATGAAACTATTATTTTAAGACATTAACTTTTAAAAAATTTTCAAGCACTGCCACTGTTGGATTCTGTATTTGTGTTTTTTCTGCAAAAGAAAAAAACTACATGTTAACCCACTCTTACCTGACTAATTACTAGCCAGTTAGCAAAAAAAAGTGTTGGTGCTTTTAGAGCCTCCATCGGCCTCTTAGTTGTTTTAATTTTTATCCTTCTGCTGCAACAGGCTGGTCCACTCTGTGTGTGTTTTTCTATAATGTGTGCGTATGTGTGTGTGTTTTTCTTTTAATCGAAGTAGGTTGGGTTACCAAATCAACAACCATTATTTTAACTTGTCTCAGCCTCATCTTAATGGCTTTGGTTTGTTAGCCAGTTGGGTTTAAACTATCCCAGAAAAACTGCTCTGTTTGCCACCACTGCTTTCTGTTTCTTTCTGTTAACTCTCTATTAGTTATTGGGGGTTTCGCTATACACTCCACAGGCCACTGCACGCCCCCGATGAGCGCCACTGCAGTACAGCAGAGAAAAAGCAGCTCGCTAGACACCAACAAATTGCAATCTGCAAAACTCTGAACACACAGGACAATAGTACTCATTTGTTTCTTCAGTCTGAGCATTGATGAATTAAAGGAGTTTTGCGGCAGATTGCAAGGCTGCCCCGTCTCTCCTACTATATGAATATATGCCGAAGGGCGACTCAACGAAATATCTTCCAAAGGAGTCAAAGTGATCCAGAGATTTTACTGGTGAATAAATGCATGTATAAACTCCTAAGGTACATGTTGAAGAAAAAGAAAATTATTCTTTAAGGCAGGGGTGTCCCGCTCCGGTTCTCGAGGGCAACATCCCTGCAGGTTTTCTATGTCTCCCTGCTCCAACATACCTGACTCCAAATCAATGAGTCATTGTGCAGAACTTCTTAGGCTGTTAGATTCATTTAATTGTGTCAGGTGTGTTGGAACGGAAAGAAAACCTGCAGGGCAGCGGCCCTCGTGGACCAACTTTGGACACCACTACTTTAAGGAGAACTCCTGAGTTTCCTTCCCTTGTTCACGTGCTCATTGTCTAAAAGAGATGGAAATATAAAACTTGAAGTTCAAATCAGTTATTTAAAAACCAATGAGTGAAGTGTTAATGGCGTCCATCTTTCATTTACAGCTGAGGTGAACATATGAAAAATGACAGATTTGTGTTGATATTCTGACTCCATTGACATTAGCATTGACTACAAAATGCAAGTGTTTTATACAAGCAGGAGCATATTTTTATTTATTTAATCATCTTAAAGGTAATTGCTACAACATTTTTAATCAAAACAATGATTTCTTTAAAAAATAAAATAAAATAAAATAAAACATCCACAGAATGTCTAGGGGTGCAGGATAAAAGTATTCATTTTACCCCAAAAAGTTTTTTATAGCATAGGAATAATTGTTTTATCAATTTTGACAGGTCTAAAAAGTAAATATTTAAATAAATAAATATTTTATACAGAATTTATAACAGAATATAACAGAAAGCAGTGGTGGTAAATATTTAAATCTAATAACTCAATTGCTATGTGTGCAGAAATAGCACCTTCCTGCCCTGAATTTCTTGCATTCAAGCCGACAGAAAACAAAGCAGATGAGGGTGAAGGTAGCAAAGGGACTCTAAAGCCCTGTGGAGGTTGCCATTTTCCTCCTGGACATGAAAGTAAAAATTTGCTAATGCTAATTAGCGGTTAACTGGTTCTGTAACGTTGCTAATGCTAATGAGTAAGTGAGTATTAGTGTGCCACCGACTGGCAGGGAGGAATTAAACTTGTAGCTATCACCTTTAAAGCAAACCTTTCTAGTCCAGAAGCTGTAATCTTGTCACTGTAGTTGGTGACCCAAAAATGGGACCAGCATTTTGCAAGGAAAAAAAACTGGATTCACTCAGGTTATATTCAGAATAGGTTTCAGAAACAGAAACATTTACAGTCTGTGGTTAAAATGCAGATTTAGAAAATCACTGTAGCTCTGCGCTGTCTGACAAAATGGTGTATGACTGCAGGATAAATACAGTCATCTTGGTGGTATTCTGTTTGACAGCAAATGCTGCTGTAATTTCAGATTTGGCACAACAAAAACTCAGCATCAGATGTAATTTTTCCCCCATTTTTCTGGGACAGTTATTTTGTTTTTATTTGTCTTTAGAAAGACAAATACAAACCCAGAATGCTTCCAAATCAAAGAGATGAGATCTGGGTCTTGGAAGAAAAGCAACCCCATCCTTCAGTAAACACACATTTCAGGCACTGATTGCAGGCACTTACAATAAAATCATGGCATTTTATTAGTCTGTCATAGCTAAACAAATTATACTCAGCACATGGACTTCATCCACACATGCACACACACTCACAAACACACATACAAAGACATGGGTGCTAAACTCATTATGTTAGACATTATACAAGTTGTATCCATATCAGCATGTGCGATCAAAATACATAGATATCCTAGGATACTACTGCCAGTTATAACAGTTAATAATCACAGAGCATTGCTTTTGTTTAGGGTTTCTACTGAAAGCATTTTACAGGATCAGTGACTTGCCCACAAACACTCTGCCTAGGGGAAATTATGATTACTTTAATGATGTAATGTGCTAACTACCTCCAATTTTTCTCCCATGACACAAAAAGATTGATGGTGGCCAGAGAGATGGATCCCCGAGGAACCTTTTGAAAGTCTCCAACAATGTTGATATAACAAAGATTCATTGTGGCTTTTATCAAAAGTAGTTGTCCAATAAGATTGTGAAGATTATTTACTGCCATTGAAGGAAAGCATTCCAAATTTCAAATAAGCAGCAATAATTTCAGAGCTATCCATTCCATCTAAACTGGTTGTACTAAATTAGACGCAATGTCTCCTGCTAAATAAATTAGCATTTGCAAACAATGATTTTCTCTGAGGCTTTTAACCACAAGAATTTCACAAACTCCTGCTATCAATCCTGGTTAAATACCAAACTCCAGACAGCACAAATATAAGTGCAAGCCAACATAAAGTCCCAGCAGGGTCTGTAGTTAATTGACCCATTAAAACAATAGTTTTAATTCTGCTTTAACTGAAAAAAAGCTGAAACTGAGTGATCCCAGGAATCAGTCATTCTGTCTTACAATCATTTGGTATCATTGCCTGTGCCAAGTTGAGATCTGCCTTAACAACAGCTTTTAAAGCAGCCGTCAGATCAATTAATGGTTCATTTTTATTTTTGCTGTGGTTTACCAGCTTTCTTAGAACTGGATCGAGCGTCTCCTGCAGAGAGAAAGATGTTTTCAATAACAACGCTGCAATGATTTGACAGTCATCATGGCTGCCATTCGCCACATCTGAAATCAGCACATTCTTGGCTCGATGCGTCACCTTGACGCTGCTCAGAGGAGCCATACCTCTTGTGAAATGAATGCGTGCTGCTCCTATAATATTCTTGCCAAGGTCAAAGGTTAAAAAGTCTCACCAGACAAGTAATCCTTCCACTGACCTGAGGCGATCAGATGAGATTCTGTTTTGTTGCAAGTGAAAAGAAGCTTGATTTGTCATTTAGCCAGTGAAATGAGCTCATCAGTACCACATGAGGCAACATCTGGGCTGTAATGAGCAACTGCAGAAATCCTCTCAAAATGTCCTTTCACCTACAGTAAGTTACAGGCTCATACAGAAAACATTGATTCTAATGTACATAACAAAATGATCACTGGTAACAGCAAAATACTTTTGAAATTGAAATAATTCTTTAAGAGTCAAAAGCCCAAAGGTATTATGTGTTCATGTGGAAAGTTTAGTTTTTAAAGGCTTTTAGAATCTAATCCAGATCATTTAGGTCATGATCTTGGCCTGGTCTGTCCCTAGACATTAAAGAGAGAGGAAGAAAGAAAAGCAGAAAGAAAAGAAAAATCCCAACTGCATAAAGGCTTATTAGCATCGCCATATTTTTCAAGAACATTCATAACAATTAACTCACCAATGCAATCTACAATGACACATATATTGGATTAGAGATACCTATCATGAAACATTTTGCATGTCTGTGTTGAATGAAAAAATGAAGAACAACAAAACTAAAATCTGTAGTGTACAAATACATGTATCTTTCGTATTAGCTGTACTGATGTTAGTCCATTTTAATTGTAGATTTTTTTTTTTATTTCATTTGAGTAAATTTACAACATTTAGCAGCTTTGCCCTTTTACATAAGTGAATAAACTTTTGCGGAAAACATTTTGTCATCTCTTAAATGCAAAACCCCTAAAATACAGCACATCCAGAAACCACAAGTTTACCAAATCCAAGCGCATGTCATGACTAGAGATGGGAAATCGAGTCACACTTACGTTGCCGAGTGACGTCAGACTCAACTTGGACTCACAATTTGAGACTCGTGAACAATCTTTTTTTTTTTCCCCATAGGGTTTTTTTTTTCATGATTGTTTTTCTGCCTGTTTCTGTCTGTTGTCAGATGGGTGTCATTTCCCATATGTAGCACTGATGAAGTGTCACACAATCACAGGCGTGTCCATATCCACACACACACAATCAAAACAATGGTGAACATGTCTGTTGCTGCTGCACTGTTGTCCCTTTGAAGTGTTAAAAACTTAACATAAGGGACAAATATAAGAACAACAAACTGTAAAGGATCCACCACATCCACCTTCACCCACTTTTGCTTTCTTTTTTTTCAGCCTGGACCTTATTTCTAGGAGTATTTACAGAGTTATTTACTCTCTGTTTAAGTTTCTACATCACTTTGAGTCCTTTGGAAGATATTATGTTGAGTCACCCTTCGGTGTACATCCATATAACAGCGGAGACGGGGCAGTCACTATATAAGGCATTATCTGCAGCAAAACTCCTTGATTATCGCCGATACTTTAAGTAAAATGAACAAATGAATGAGTACTATTCTCCCGTGAGTCCAGATTTAGCTTTCCGTTAGTTATCAGATAGTTCTACACACTTTTCAGGGCCGCGCATTCATGATGCATGATTCAAATACAAGTATTCAAGTATTCAAGTTCAAGTACAGCTGAAAAGAGCAGCTCACTGCCCAGACAACAACAAAAACACAATTTGTGAAATTCTGAACTCACAGGACAATAGTACTCATTCGTTCGTTCATTCTACTTAAAGCATTGAATAAATCAAGAAGTTTTACTGCAGATAATGTCTTATATAGTGACTGCCCCATCGCCGCCATTTTACTGGATGTACACCGAAGGCGACTCAACTGGCAATGTCTTCCCAAGGAGTCAAAGTAATGCAGAAACTTTACCAGTGAGTAAATGCATGTAAATACTCCGAGAAATAAGGTCCAGGTTGAAAAAAAGGAAAGTTATCCTTTGGAGACATTGTAGAAGATGTTCCTTTCAACGATTTTTGCAACATTCGATTAAATTGGGTTCACTACCCATTATGTATGATTAATTAAAAGCTTTATAAATGTCGTTACTGTATACATCAGCTGTGAAAGTAATGGGGTTGCCAGAAGCAGTGCACTCTCATCTGATGTTTACAGCAGGTAGCTAACAATTATTCTGCTAGCAGTTAGAGACCTTCAGACAACATCTGTTTTACTTGCTTTTGTGACATCATGGGAGAATCTGCTGTCTGCTTGATGCTGGTGTCAGGACTTGGCTCGTGCACGTTGTGCTGTGGCGCTTTATGCGCTTTATTGAAAAAACTCGCTAACAGTCTCTGCTTTCTGCTTTCTACTTTTTACCGAAAACATCTTCTGTACCGCCTTTAGAGCACACCTGGACAGTTAGTCACTGTAAACTGAAGCTATTGTAAGCATCTACGTTAGCAACGAGCTAAGCCCCAAAGCGGTGTTAACATTAGCTTGTTGGTAATAAAGTAATGTTAACTCCATCAGATTGGCTACACTGAATGTGTCCAGAAGAATGACGAGACATAAACTGAACACTGTTTCCATAAACTTGGATCAGACCCACTGTAAACAATGTGGTTTTACTGGGTCTGTTTATTAGAAAAGTACAGCTGTTGCTAGTTTAGCAATGTAAAGAATATTTACTAGACTTGAAAGTACTTTAATCAAAATTAATTAGAATGTTAAGTTTTTTTTATTGCCCCCCCCCCATTTTAAAAAGTTTTCCATTTTCCATATAGGGCCTATACCCTCAGTACTCACACAGCTCACACATTTGTTTCAAGCTTTAAAAACATATATACTGTATATTTATATATATATATCAAATTTTCTGATGCACCAGTGCAGAGATCACCATCAGACTTGTGAACATCTCTGGTCACCACAGATGGAGTATCTATACTGTGCATTTGGCCACTGCACTAAATGTTTTCCATACACATTTTCCTTTGTTTATCTGATTTTCCTTTATGTGGTGTTCAATAAACTTTCTTATTTTTGCTATTAGATGACTTAAAACAAGTGAAGAATTTTTCACCTGTTGATTTTCTCAGTTATGCTGTAGTTGAAATCCTTGTGAAAAGTGCTGCTTTGCTTTGTAACAAAAAAGTAAAGAAAAAACTAATCTGAGGTGAAAGCACAGGAAAAACTGGATGAGTTGTGTTTTAAGTCAGAGTTAGTTTAATTTTATGACAACCTGTTTTATCCAGTTTGTAGGCTATTTGCACACAGCTAAGAGAAGAAAACGGTACAGCTCTTGAATCTGTCAAAGTCAGAAATCCAGACACATAATCTAAAATATTAACTTCTATATCATTCATTATATGGATCTGGAAACAATGACAGTTTCAGTTTCTTCCTTGCATGATATTTATGAACGCAGCAACAATTATAAGCCATGTTACAATTTTGAAGTAAAATGTGAACAATGTCATGTAGTTACTCAAAGAAACATGCTTGAAAACTGCAGCGTGAGAGGTGACATGCAGAAATATTGCTTCCAATTTCAAATATTTGCGAGCCAAACACATGTTGGGTGGATTGAAAACTTCATTCCATGTAATTCATCGGAACTGAAAGCTATTCCTTTATGTCAGAAGAAATGCATTCCAAACAAAATTTCAGTCCCACTTGTCTTTTACTTTGCAGCAAATGTGATTTAAAAGGATTAAAGAGCTCATCACGAAAGGTTGTCCAGAAACTGACACTTCTGAATCCTTCAGTGAAGCAAAGTGCCATTGTAAACTGAATGCTTAACCAATCAAAGCACGTGGTTTTATTAACATGATAAGCCTCAGAAACGTTCTGCAGCTTGATGGTGATTAGAATCAGACCAAAGTGGGGTGCAAAGTAAGTCAAGGATTTCCTCACCGCACCCTTTCTCAGCAAGTGAGTCGCCTGCTGCCTCTTGGACAAAATTATGCTTGCAATTTTCCATCACCTCCTCTCATTCCAGCTTTAATTTCAGATAAAAACATGTTCAACGAAAACATCCCCACACACACCTCTTTCTGGTTTTCTTTTCTAATTTGTTGCCTCGTTTACTTTGTTTCCTCCTCCATCACTTTCTCTTTGTTTACCCTTTCCGGCATGTCCTCTAGTCCTGCAGACTTTTATTTAATGTCCATATGCTCTTAGAATTAAATAAGGGGAATAAGGGGGAGAGGAGGTGGGCAGCTCAACCCTCCTCCTGAGAGAGCATCTGCTTCTCTCTTTCCTCTTGTTCACCATCTCTCTATCTCTCTAACAAACAGCTCTGACCTCAGAGTGTTGGCTTCATTACAGGAGAAACATGATTTAAAACAAAAAATATGCAGCCCAATGACAGATCAGGTTGGGATGTGACTGAACTCTAGTACACCACAAACATTTAAAGATAATTAAAATAACAATTCACCTCATAAGTTAGAATCTGACAAAAGCATAATTTCAGCTCAGATAAGTTCTGGTATTGTGTTTATTACATCTTGTGTAAAAGTAAAGGTCAGGTTTCTTTAAAAAATCTGTAAATTATTTGACTTCAGCTGCCATTTTTATCTAAACCTCTGACTCATGCTGTCAGTAATGAAAGTTTCTAAAATGAGTAATTTTACCACAGAGGATCTTGTGACAAATGATCAGATTTACAGACAGGAAAAATTGTTTTCTACTTTTACAATAACAAATTATAGCATATATCTAGCCACTGCAAGCCATGCACTTGTTATTAGGTGCATGTTAATTACATTTAAATGTCTGGATGACAGCAAATCATATCCACCTTCATCGACAATGTCATTATTGACACATTTCACATCTACAAAATAGTTTTAAAGAATTAGTTAGAATTGTTCAGCATGTTTGGGCCTTTATCTTTTATAATATTGTTTGTAGGGGTGTTAAGATGAACCAGTATGAACTGAAAACTAATTTTGACCTTGAAGATGTAGTTCAATCAGTATGCAGACCCCTGGATTACTTGCATGGCTTTCAAGCCATGCAAGTGTTTTTCAAAGAAAAAGCAGCGTGACTGTTGATGCTTTTGCAATGTCCCTGAGCAAAGCCATGTGAACCAATCAAATCAGCTGTATTATCATAGATCCCTTAAATATGTAAATGTGGCCAAAATCACAATCTTATTCACTCAAGCATTACCATCTCCAATATCCTGTTTTACGAGCTTGCAATTTCACAGCAGTTCATGGAAGACTTGCATATCATAGATCAATCATTCATGATGGCACAATAAATACGAAATTAAAAGTAATATGTGCCAAGACAAACTTTGAATCACTGCCTTCAATTTTGTCTGGTGTGACAAAATAGTGTGTTCATTTTTCTTCGAAGTAAAGAAGCCAAGGCCGTGTCAACATCTGAGGAGCTACTGAAACGACTTAAACAGTTAGAGGAATAGTTTCTGAGTACATTTCCACAGCAGCCAAGGTTTTCAGTTTGTTAATGTTGGTATTTTAAGGCACAATTTTTTTAAACAAAAACAAAACCTAGTAATTAGCTATTTAATCATCCCATGAGATGGTTGAATAGACATGAAACTATTCTCAAAAGTAAATCAGTACTCAGATGCTTTATGCTCATTATTTTTTAATCAGGCTAAGGCTTTCTTTTATTCCGCTCTTGTTAATCACAAAATGTGTCTACATTTCAAGAGATAGTAATAGTTTCCAGTTATTGCTTGCCTCGCTAAGACTGTTTTTTCTTTACGTTAGCTAAAGCGAAAGTTAAAACATATTGAGCTTAGCTTAGAACAAGCATCAGAAAATCTTGCTAAACCCTTAACTAGTCCAATGGCGTAATTTCCACGGGGGATAGGGGGTTTGACCCCCCCAATAATCAGAGCCAGGTGATATAACCCCCCTAAAAAATAACACAACTCGGATTTAATAATAACATTACTGATCTTTTATGAACATATTGTTAATTCTTTTTATTAGCTACAATATTTTCTAGCAAAACAACAGCACCTTTAATCATCTGGTATTGTAATGCTCCCCCCTCCCTCTTCCCCCGCCGTGTATTTGGTATTACCCATACCAGCCGCTTTCTATCTTATTGCTGTGTTTGATGGATGGAGGGAAACAGAAGACCAACAGTAATGTAAAGAAGAAAAGGTGGAGAGACGACATGATTCATTGATGATCGACATCAACCTTAATAAAAAAGAACTGATTGGCCAAAGAGAGGTAAATACACGCACACGAGAGGTAAATACACGCACATGTGCGTCTTCATCTGTGCACTCCATCAGCGCGCGGACACAGCGCACGTCGGAAAACACAGTAACCGCTTAAAAGCAGACACACACAAGTGTTAGGCTACTCTCTACCAGAGACCAGGATGTGGTCAGGTGTATTTTAGAAGAACTGAAGCTCCTCAAAGTTTATTTGGAATATTGATTTCATTATTGACTTTCTAACAAAGCCCACATGGTAGTTATCCCTGTTAGGCTGATGCTAAGACTGTTATTTCCCAGCTGTCTCCGAACGCAGCACAACTTCGAAGTTGCAAGTTTCACCGTTTTGATCGCCTTCCTCTCCTGGTCGCGTGCTCATGGATGTAAACTGGATCAGTACATGATCCATGCTGAAGTTTAGAAATGCAGAGCAAAAAGCTCCCAAAGTTGTTGTTTGCTTGTTTGTTTGTTTGTTTTTTTTAATGCTGTGACGTTTCGGCCGTTCTTCACTGTATCCATTTCACTTTGATCCAGCACCAGTCCTCACTATCTGGGATGCGCGTGATTTACTTCTGTATGAACTTTAGAAATGCGACGTGACTTCACAGCGTTCAGTTGTCATATGATTATTTAGTTTATTAATTATAATAATTAATTAGTTATTATATCATGTGTCAGTAATGGGGAGGTTACCTGTTACAGGTGCATGAACACTGCACTTTAAGGTTGTTCATGCATTCTGAGCTTGTTTTGAAATTAAATGTATTAATGAATATTAGATTATTATAGGCTACTTGTAGCTACAGTACATTTGATGCCACGTTACCACATCTCTATTTCAGCACAAAGGGGGTCACTGGCCGTCATTCTCACACCCCCAAAAGACATGTTGGCACTTGAAAATTTAGCCCTTTAAGATCCCATGATGTAAAGGGCAGCTCAATGGACTATTAACATTACTTTTTTTTTATTATTTTGACTTCACAACATGAACATAAATTGGGTCTCAGTGAGAACTAATCATGGAACCTTGTATCATATTTAGATATTTAATAAATGTTAAAAGATTAGTAATTCAAAACTCACAGTAACATATTTGTTCTAGAAGCTGTTTAATGCTCTTCTGCATGGATGTCTTTGATGTGTTTGACTTCATAGGAAAGTTTCACAGATTTTACAATTCAAGTTTTAATTGCATAAAAGTAAGAAACTACATAGGCCAGCAGTATGTATAATATATCTCTGTTCACTGTCCTGTAATGGGGCTGATTATAGCGGTGAAAAGTAAATAACTAAGTTTACTATTTATCCAAAAGGAAAAAGGAAAAGTATCACAATATACTGTATCTCTTATACAGACACCAAATTACCCTGACTTGTTTTACAAATGCAAATAATTAAATAACTAAATAAACAGGCAAAGAATCCGACCCCCCCAATGATGGACCCAAAGTTACGCCCTTGAACTAGTCTATCTGTATACTTTGGTTTTGGTGGGTGAGATTGCTAGCTTACTTTTTGAGAGTTTTATTGTCATCTTGAGAACAGCTAAGGTAGCTGTTTGCCTGCTTCGATTCTTGCTAAGCTAAGCTAACTCACTCAAATGCAAAAGCTTCAAATGACCAGTGCCAATAAATGAGTGGCATCTATCATAACATTTCAATCTCAGTAAAATATTAAAGTCGTGGGCTAATACTCTATTTATGATGAAAATTAGTGCCATGAATTATTTCATTATTAAGTACAGTCTCACACTGTAAAAATTGAAAAGCCTCTCACAGCTTGTAAAATCTTTTTTTTTTTTTTTGTGCCTTTCATGTCAGATGTAGTTGCTTTACTGCATAAATCCACATCTTTACTGATCAACTCCACAGTTTCTGTATATTGATCAACAAACATAGAGCAGGTTATTTGTTCAGCATTCGGTACATCCATAAATTACCAGTTAACCCAGCAACACACCCTGAACATTATTTTCCATGAGCTTTTCCAGAATATGACTGATATAAAGTTTCATATCTCTAAACAGTGATTTGAAACACCGCATAAAATACATGAGCCTCATGTTGCCCGTGAGAGGCCAAGCAGCTGTTTAAAAGGAGCGACATACTGCCCTCAAAACCCAGGCGACATATGACGACTGTCTCACTGGGTGCAATAAATACAGCAATAAAATTATGGTAGTGTCACTGTTTCCAACTTTAATGCAAAAAAAAAAAGCATTTTTTTGATGTGATATAAAAATTTGAAAAAGTCCTATATGTATTACAGTATATGTGAAATTTAACAGGGAAATTTAATTAAATTCAGCTCCTTTCATTTCTTGGTAATGGTGCTTTCTTTTAATCTTTCACCCAATTTGTGCTAAAAGTTTAATTATATGGACATCTATATGTAATTACCTGTTAATGATCTGAGAATGCTGATTTCATACTTCTACTTTCGCCTAACCAGATTATCATGACTTTTAATTATATGTAAGAATTTTAGCCACTGCTCTTGTTTTGTATTACAATAGAGCACAAGCCCATACTTTTCTGTGATTATGTGCTTACCTCTTAACTACTTTTTACTCCGTCTTGCTGACTATGTCATTACAATAGCCCAAAATACCACTCAGCTCTTGCATTTCTTGTGTATAAAATTATGTATCCAACCTCCCCAACATGTCTGCTCTGCCCTGCTCGCACAAACATGGACTAAATCTGCAGGGCACCCTCCCTGCTCTGCTGACTCAGACTAGATTGAGGCGTGGGGAGTCATCCTTTTGGCATCAGGGTAAGAGTACGGATTTGGAAAGGCATCACGCCATGTGACAATGGCGTCAAACTTGTTTCCTGCATGTAAATGCATGGCATATGCTTTGTATCAGAGAGACCATACAAAGGGCCGTCCTTGATACAAAGGTGTGTAGAAGGGAGGATGTGCTGCTGATGATTCACATCTACCGTTTTATAGTTTGACATCCCTTTCAGGTTTGGGTGCAGCTTGTCTGTACCTGACCTGTGTGTGCAACCTCAGGGTGAAGGGTTTTGTCCATTTCATAAAACCATAAAACTGGTTCACTGAGCTGCAAGCCTTATGTTATTGCATCATGGAGAAACAGATGTTTGTGACATTTTGGATCCAAACTTTCTTCCTTTCTTGCCCTTGCCTCACTATATCATTCTTGTGAGAGCTTTTCCTCAAATAAACCCCCTACTTTGACTTATGTGTGACTTCAAGAACATTTACAAGGACTTCCATTAAATGCATAAAGTGTGGATGTATTTACATAAACAAGATTAGAGGAAAGCGTCAAGGATCCATGGTTTCAGCCTCATAATAAGAAACAAATAGAGAAGGGGGAAAACAAAGTCATAATGATAAAATCATGCTGTCCATTTGGCAGCAAACACCGGAACAATTCAGAGGGAATCCAGGCAAACTGAGTAAGCACATTTGCTTTCTCTCTCCAGCGCTGTCATCACGTACCGCTGTGAGCTGAAGAAGAGGCAGCTTTATATTCAGAAAGACTGAGTTCAAACTTGGTGTGTGGCAAGTCGTCTCCCTATTTTAGACGTTTCATGTTCCATCCTGCTTTTCTTTTTTTTTTTCACACAGATAAAAGGTAAAGTCCGATGGTAGAGAGTTCTCACAGGGAATGAACAGCCCTGTTTTGTTGTTAGGACAGCACCAGATTTCTTCGAAGCTAATTACAGGCCAAAGGGGGTAAAAGCTGAGCCAAACAGCTTAAAACACATCAGAGAGAAGAATTTCTTTTCCCTTCAAAGCTTTGTGAATGTATGTATCCCCAAACCACAAGCTGCTAATATACAGTGCCACTAAAAGGAGCTATATTAAGTGAAATATAAGCTAAATAATGACTGTCAGATTACCCCCTGAACATGCCTCAGCATGTTAATGCAACATCTGCTTCATGCTTTGTCTGTATCTTGAGAGCAAAATGCAAGGCAGGATTTGGTTTGCCTTTAGGAACGATTAAAAAGGAACAGTAAAATTTCCAAATCCCATCATAGAAATGATTCTTTTATAAGAATGTTCTACTAATTTACGAGTGGTTTTATGTATTTTTTGTTTTTAATATCTAAACTGAATGCAGGAAAACAGTGTCAACAATGAAAACACAGCACACACCAATGATTTTCTGTTAATTTTGAAAACTGACTGTACTGCAATTACAGCCTAGCATCTTTAGTGTCTTCACTTTTTTTAGTCATATCAGCCATGGATTAAAGAAAATTGTGTATTTATATCAGAGGCATACAGCATAAAAACAATATAATGTGCTTGCAGATGCAGTAGAGCAGATGCAGCGCTGCAGCAGAACAGTAACACACATGCAGCAGTGACAGCAGTTCAACAAAGTACATGCAACACACACTGTTCCTGGTGTGATGCCAGCCTAAATTGACATGAACAGGTTACAAGGGTATTACATATTTCCTTCAAGCACCACAATCATCACACCTGTCCACAGGTGTCTAACACTGTTAAGAATAGAAATGTGTAGGATTTTATACAGCTCCTTCTGAGGCTAGATATATTTGTTTTTTCATTTTGGTCCACAAAATATTGGCTTGACATTAGTCTTGGCGGACATTCCACTTGTTAGCCTTTCTGTACATTTGCAGCGGTGAAATGTACTGACTTGGTAAAGTGTGTATTTATGTATCTGTACTTTAGTAGATTTTGCTGTAGCGGCTTTGACTTTTGCTTCACTGCAGCAAAAATATAATACTTTCTACTCCACGTACATTTTTAGTGCGCTGCATTATACTTTAGACACATTTTAGGTTTTATTGTTTTTTTTTGTTGTTGTTTGTTTATTATTACAGGGCTCTTCATAATGCTGCAGAAATTTCCACTGAATTGTATGGGCTATGTAATAATTTTGATAGTGATTGCTGCTATAAGCATGATGGTTTGAGCATCCGATTCGCACCCTCCATATCATTTCCCCAGTCGTCCATTCACGTATTGCAGATCAAAATCATGGTAATTTGTATCCTACACATTGCTACTCAACACCTGTACACAGTAAAATCATCAGTATTGGTGTAATACTTACTGTAGAGAGTCAATTTTAACACTAAGCCAGGTTACCTATGTAATGCAAGGTACGAAACAGAGGGCCCGGGCGGGATTCAGTCCCCAGACTCCTGGGTGAGCCATGCGCGCTGACCAGTAAGTCAAATATATATTTCTGTGGCCAAGTGGCCAGGGCGCATGATCAATCAGAAGCATAGTGACAGGACCCCACACTGTTACATTATCATTCTTCTACATCAACCTATTTGGACCCCAATTCAAATTAACAAAAATGTTTGCTCTGCAAACATGATGTACTTCTGTAAACCCGAATGTGGCCCCGGCACACAGAGCAGATATGTGAGACTTGTACATGCTTCTCATCACTTGCCAACATTCATATTATTTTACCTTACCCATCCTCCACTTCTCTCTCAGACACAGAAATGGCGCGTTTCCAGATTAGTTAAGACACTCTTCGCTGAGGTCTCTTAGTCACTTCTTAAAGGTGCCTTGTTTGGCGTTGCGTTTCCCAGATGCGTCTTACTCAGGAGTCTTATTTTAGGAGCGGCAGACCCACTCTTTCGAACCTTTTTACATTCCCCCCGCTAAGGGAACAACGGGCCCTTCTGGTCTTTTGGAACGACTTTTCCATGAAAAAAAAGTAGAAAATGGAAATTATTAAAAATGGATTGGTAGGTTGTTTTTGAGTTGTTTTTCATAGATAATGTTATTTATGATGGAAGAAAATGTGTTGAGTGAATGAAGAAAATATTGTGGTTAGTTTATATTGGAAGATGGGTGTGTTACAGAAAAAAAAATGCGGTAGGAATTGTGAATTTGGGTAGTATTGGATTGTGTGTATGATGAGTGCCGGAATAAAGTGGCTTCGTGTGTTGGTGTTAGAAATTGGTGAAACAAAGGTGGAGCGGGGAGTGTGTGTGCGCAGATTTCAGTCTTAGATGTGCTGTCAGTGGTATTAGATGGTTGGCTACGGGACGAAATCGGGGTATTAAATAGTGTCCCATCAGGAGGCCAAAGGTGCAACTTGCTCTGGCCAGAGGGAATGCGGTGGGGTGGGTGGGGAGCTTTCTGGAGGTAGTGGGGGATGGAACCGGACTGAGGGTCGGTGTCTGGAGTGTGGCGCCGTCACTATTCTGTGTTCAGGGAGCAATAAGATGGTTCACATAGGAACAACGGTCCAGGGTCAGATGGTGGTAGGGTGATTGGAGTGTGGCGGCACCCCTTCCCTCCTACCTCCGGCTGGGTGGATTGGGAGGAGATTTTGGATAAACGTTAGGTTGTGGTGGCTGGGGGGATTAAGAGTGGTTGTAAGTGGCAGGCGAACACACGAAGTGGGCTAGGGGGGAGAGGGGCAGGGGTGATGGGGGCGGTGACAGTGGCTCTGGAGTCTTGTCCCGTCCCCCGTGGGGAGGGTGTTTAATGAGGCATGCCAAGGACATAGGCGGGTGTTGGAGGTGGAAGCAAGATTTGGCCTCCGTGTGGGGGGCGGTTGTGCAGTCGGGTATGTGGTGCGGCCTGTGCCTGGGATAGGGGTTGAGGTCCCCCATGGAGGAAGAGGAGGAGGGACTTTGCCCTATGCTATGAAGTCGGGTGGCGGTGTGGGTTAGAAAGAATTGTCGGTCCATTGGGCAAATATCCCCAGTGTCGTGAGAGACCAACAAACCCCCGTCACCAACCCCCTCGGCTGATATGACTATAACACGTCCCCCGCTTTGGTCCCGCTCCTTGCCGAAAAGGTAGTAAAATATGGTGGTGGGGTGTTAAAAATGGAAGTGTATGTGGGTCCTTTTTGGTTGGGGAAGAATTGGGAGAGTGGTGGAGAAAGTTTTTATTAGTACGTAAATTTGGGGTTCTGTTTGTTGATGCCGTGGTTCTGGGCCACTTTGCAAGATAAGTTGTGCATTTAAATGCTGCTGTGGGCTCATTTAAATAAGATGTGTGTGGTGATTACTCCCCAAGTCCAGAAAAGTGAAAAAGTGAAAGTTTGGTGATGTTTGGTGAGTTGTAGGAGTTAGGAGTTGTATTTTTGAGAACAAGAAAATGTTACCTTTTCAGTGTTTCAATCCCTGCCCCGTTTCCCGATTCTACTACTGAGCATCGATATGACACACACGCATGTTTCAGGAATCCTCTTGGTGGGGTTCCTTCAGCCATTACGTCAACAAATAGCGTCAGAATGACCATTATTTATAGGGCCTCTGTAAATTTCCAATCGCCTACACCTGTTTAGCACAATTTGGCCAATTACACAATATACAATGAGCTTTTCAATGAATATTTGCAATCACTGGTAATCACATGCATATTTTTAACAGTTTGTCTTCTTGCACAAACACATAAACGTATAAATGGGCTCAATATCAGCGTCGGAAAATAACCTCCACACTAAATGAATGGTGTCGATCGGTATACCTGACCTCGTTGCTTTTTTTTCAGCACCCCCGGAAGTGGATAGCTTCTGTTAAGACCTTCTAAAGATGTGGCGTAGCAAAGACGTTTCTCAGGAAATAAGAACGCGCGAAAGAAGCAATCTGGGAAACGGGCGTATCTTTGCGATCCTTTGTTGGGAAGAGCTTCCTTGAGGCCTTCTTTAATCCAAAGAAGAATCTTAACTGGGAAACGCGGCCAATATCAGCATGCAGCAGGTCAAGTAGACAGTTGGAAATCTAAGCTAGTGATGGTTACCTTGGGAAATGTCAGATCTCAAGTTGAATGTATTGAGCCATTTCTTCTCACACTTGCTGTCTTGCGTTACTTTATCTCAGAGCATCTTTTTACTTCTTTTTTCCCTTTCTGAAACAAATAGGATGATCAGCAAAATATGATGACATAAAATACTTTTCTTTACGTGCAGATTTTTTTTTATAAAGCTCGCATTTGCTTGTAAAAATAAATACTGCCCCAGGGATACACTAGTAACCAGAGATATGACTGGATCCAGAGACATCTGACACCACCGAGGAGAATTTGCTCTTTTCTCTGAGCCACGGGAAACACAGGATGCAATCTTGGCCTCTCACAGTAACACGCTAACCAGTCACACCGGCCCAAAGCTTGAGTTACCACCTTCCTCTTCTCTCTTTGTGCATCCCTTCATTCAGTGGGGAGAGGGATATTACTTTAGGCCCTGAGGTGGGATTAATGGCTTTTTCACACCAAAGTGCCTTCTTGTAATTCTCAAAACTATCTTGAAGCTTCAACCCTTAAATAAATTAAACCACGTAAATAATGTTAAAAACAAATATACAGTAAAGTATACCGATAGTTCATTCCCACATGAGCAAGTGCGCATGCAGGCACGTGTGTGTGAAGTGGGAGAAGTTATGCTTGGATGTTTACTCAAGCCTGGGAAACAAACCTAATCTGAATGATCCACTTTCTCAGAGCATAAATTTCTGACATAATTAAAAACTTCACAGAACATCAGCAAAGGAGCGCCTGATGGCAGGAGCATGTTTCATCTGTATGCAATGTTTGACCAAATAAATAGAGGGTATCTGCTTTCCCGCAAGCCCACTAATTGAATGAGCATACTTCTTTTTGCCTTCCTATATTTTTTTTTAGTGCCACTTTGAATCATATCAGTGTGGGTTAGATAAGGGTAGCTACATGTTGATTTGTACAGGATGAAGAAACCACAGGACTCAGGCAGTCTGAAAATACTTTTAATCAGATTGGTTTCCAGTAAAAACATTTGCCCAATCAATCGCTTCCCCCTTGAGAGAAAGACAAACAATCATCACACCATGGGTCATTAGGCAAAGTGGGCACACGCCTCACTGTATCTGCGCCCAGAAAGCCAGTTAAATGCAGTATAGCAACGTTTTGATCAGCATTATCAAGTCGACTTTGATAGGTGCAAAACGGTGCTGCTTACCACAGTGGAAAGAGGATTTCATTAGAGCAACTCAACATAATAACTGACGGCACCAAGACAATGGCTTCAAGCCCAGTTTATACAAAACAGTAATTGGCTTCTGATTAGAATATTGGCAAAGTGAAGGCATCAGTATTACAGCACTTTGTTGTTAACACCACTGGGAGTAAAAATAGCCAGGCTGGGAGGAGTACATTCATGGTGATTTTAGCCAAAGGAAATACGGTGGAGGGAATGAAGGCAGAGCAGTGAAGGAATGAAGGTCAGGTAGCACCTGTTTAACATCAGCAGCTAACAGCAGGAATATGAATCAAACCATCTGGGTGCTGCTCTGCCCATCAGATTATTGCTTGGCATGCAGCATGTGTGTGTGTGTGTGTGTGTGTGTGTGTGTGTGTGTGTGTGTGTGTGTGTGTGTGTGATACATGAGAGAACTCCACAAAGGAGAAGCAGAGATCATTTCTTTGCGAGTAGAAATGTCTGTTTGGGCTTAACTTCTCGTCCCATCTGGGGCACACACTGAAATCTGCACAACACACACTGAGTTAGCAGTCGAGTTTCAGCCCGACAATATGTGGAGTTTAAAACAGGGGCATTCACCAAACAGTGTGTCCACTTAACTTCAACATTTGTCTGCTGAGTCCCACCAAGTACAGTGTGCTTGAAGTATACTCATTTTAAACTTTAAATAAGACAGAATACTTTCAGTTTACTCTTTATGTACTTATCAGTAAATATACTAGAAGTTTAAGTATATTTAGCCTATACTTATATTTAAACTTTTTAATGATATGCTTTTATAGTAGTACATTCATAGTACATTTTCACACATACTGGTTTCTTTGTGGCATACTGCAAGATGTACATTCAATCATGCTTTTAAATCCTATCTTGTAAGATTTAGACGCTCGCTCACACTTTGAAAGCCCATGGTTCATATCATATACATTACTTTTAGTCTACTTAAAAGTGTACTAGTATACTTATTATTATGTGTTAGTATATTACATGTTGTTATTATTATTATTATTATTATTATTATTATTGTTGTTATTATTATTATGTATTAGTATACTTAGAAGTGTACTTTCTAAAAAATAAAAGTAAGCTTGAAGTTTTAGTCGGAGTAAACTAACTGTATACCTAGAAGATTACTTTCTGTATACTTGAAAGTGTACTTTTAAATACTTAAAGTGAGCCAATTTAGTCCCAAGAAGTATACTTGTTAGTATACTGCTAGTACATGACTATCAAAGTAAATAAAAGTACACTTGGGGGATAAACTACTTGAGTATACTTGAGTATACTTAATAACGTGTACTTAAGGAATACTTCTTTTTGGAGAGGGATTGTCTATATCTCTCCGTTCTGTGTGCTTTTTTTATATTTGAATCAAAGCTTCTTTCTTTTCCTCTCCTGCAAAACTTCCAATATGTCTTAGGCTTTGTAGTAAAAGCAAAAAAAAGCAAAAATAGTTACAATTAGGTGTTTCTACACAGAGTGCTGCCATGAGGGAGGAGTACACAGAGATATCAGCTGGCAAAAAAAATTCTTTCACATTTCCAAAGAATGTAGTTGAGATCTGAAATGTTCATGAATCTGGACCAGCTCCTCATGATCCAAGAGTCTACTTGTTTCTACTTACCTACACTCAGTATGCTGATTTCACCATGACCTTGAAGCTATCAGATGTAAAGGCTTTGATTTCAGATTGTAATAATCGTTTTCTGATTCAAGAGTTAGACTGGGTAACACGGGTGACATATTTTTTGATAGTTATCATGTTTTTTTTTTGGTAGTAGTTGTTTTATGTGTGTGTTTTTCTGTCAGTCTTTTCTTTGATTTATCTGGTTAAGGTTTAAAGGATTGGCTCAACCTGCAGGATGATCCACTTCTTTACCCTTAACTTCAACATGTATCAGTTTTTTCATCATCATCAATTAATTCTAGTGATCCAGTACCAAAGTAAACCATAGATGACTGTAAATATACTTGCTTATTATCACCTGCTTTACTGGTAATGATATCCCCCAGGTCATCCACAGTTGAAAGCTGTTCTTTTCATACTGGTTTATCTTGATTTAAGGTCAAGACCCATCCAAATAACATTGTTCTGAATCTGTGGATTCTTCTCTTTGTGGTAGATTTTGATTATGAGATTTTTACCTCATTATGTAAAATTGTATTGTATTGACAAATGTTACATATTTTACTTCTGTGGCCGACACCACAAAGCGTCTTTGTGACCTCCATCAAGGAGATAATGTAATTGCCGATGTTGCTTTATTTGTTTATCAACAATTCAAAAAGTCATCAATGGATTTGGACAAATTTTTCAGGGAAAGTTGATAATGGCACAAGGAAGACCTGAGTAAATTTTGGTGTTGATCCGGATCACCATCTGGATCCAAGAATCACTTTAAAGGATTCTTCATCATTGTGAGATACAGTACATATGGGGGAACTCAGCTGCTTGGCGGAGGTCTGCGCTCTGCATGCTTTTCTAGTTTTTATTGCTTTTAGGGAGAGACTTTGCAGGAGAACTGCTGTTATCTACACCTCTACAATGTACCGTAGACCAGTGTCATGCACATGCACGGGAAGGTGCAACTAGCCAACAAGGTAGTATACACAACTGCATGGGTTTCTGCAGAGTATTAGATTCACACATACAGATGCATATGGATGACGATGGCCTGTTTTGCCCTCATAACTCTAGTTGGTTCACAGATATATGTACACTTCACTTAGGATCAACTCCAAACCTCTTACTTGCTTGATTCATGATAAATCATGAAGTTATAATCATATCCGATTATAAAAACCCATTTTGACAAAGAGAAAAAGAGAAATTAGAGACATGTTTTATTTCTAAACTCTTTCCCTGCTTTAAATAACCCCAGGGTGAAGCTGAGTGAGTGATGTAATCGTTAGCCTTGTTCCCTCATAGCAAGAAAATACCTCATTTGAATCGCAGCTTGGGCCTTTCTGAGCGGTATTTGCCCACACCTGCATGGGGTTTTCTCTGGGTCCTCTGGCTTCCTTTCACAGTCAGAAAAAAGACATGTGTTGTGGTGTCTCTAAATGGACTGTAGGTGCAAATCTAAGGGTGTATGTTTGCTAGCCAATTTTTTTTCTCTTTGGTGGCCCTGAGATAAACAGGCACACTATCCAGGGTGATCCACCTAAAACCCGAGCTGGAATTGGTGTCCAGCCTCCAAACCTGACAGGATGAAGCAGGTATAGAGAATGAATGGATTGCAAAGCTTTATCCTACAGCTTGTACTTTAAATAGTATTTGTCACATGATGATGTCACCCATTTAGATGACCGAGGCTTAGAAAAAGAAATTCGGCATTCTGTTGGTTACCACCATTTATAATTCAGTGCTCAGCCCGGCTTTTAGAAGAATAGGTCCATTTGGATGAGAAGTTAAAGAATAAAGAGTGTGTGAAAAGAAACAGAAAGAGAAAAGCCAGATGGTTTCTTTTTAAGATGGTTGTTCACTATCAAATCTCTGAGTCTTTACTGAGAAATAAAGTCTGTTACTTCTATCTTCAACATGATGAAATATGTGGATTTTACTGCAGCTTTACGGCTCTCCCGAGGTTAAAAAAATGCCAGTGGATTTTTCATGTATCCATTAACTGAAACAAGAAGACAGCATGTGCTGGAGCTTCACCTACCAGCTGAAAAAAAGTGCATACATGAGATATAGAAA
This sequence comes from Atherinomorus stipes, assembly GCA_023101725.1. Taxonomy (NCBI): domain Eukaryota; kingdom Metazoa; phylum Chordata; class Actinopteri; order Atheriniformes; family Atherinidae; genus Atherinomorus; species Atherinomorus stipes. Next base: position 137,242 of record JALJCO010005679.1, read on the forward strand.
CATACTTTTCAGCCGTGTGTGTGTGTGTGTGTTTGTGTGTGTGCCAGAGGGACAGAAAGGCATTAGTGCTATCACAGACAATGCTTCAAGTTTCTTGTTGTGTCATTCAATCCACTGTTCGCTATTTTAGGTAATCCCTTCTTAGATTATCCCCTCAGGCATCCCTCATATAACACCTGTTGTTTACCTCTCAGTCATAAGAACACAAACTGCCTGGATGAGGCTGACAGTGGTTCTGTGGTGAAATCGCAAGAGAGCATGTGCAAGGTTACATCCTCCTCCCCCATCCACTCCTTTTCTTTGGACACCTTCACCAACAGCTGCACAGTGGAGCTGTTGACATCCTCAGGGGCAACAATGTTGTAAATGTGAGGTTTGAGGGGGTAAATAAAGAGCTCCAAGCCAAGGTAGCTGGGAAAGGAGGCTGTGGGGGGAGGGAAGGATTGTTAGCCCCATACTAAGCAATGGCTACAGAAAGAGAGCATTGCAAAAAGATGGCAAAAGTGAAGGAGGATACACCTTAATTTGACCTGGAGACATCACATGAAATACAGCGTCACTGCAGCTCTTTGGGGTGGACGTCCACCATGGCAGAGGTGGATTTTTTTTTCTTTTTTTTCTTTTATTGTAGGCTTCTTTGTTTTCACATTCAGATGCACTTCTCTCTAAGCTAACTCCCTTACACTCAGAAAGTCCCTGCTTGCATGCAAACATGCTCTCTTCACCTCAGAGCTGTCTCTCCTCTCACATACGCTGCTGCTCTGTTCTCTCCAATATGAGCCTGGCTCCTCGCTCAGGCTTCTTTTGCACACTCACAAAACTTCTCCCTTCTGACTTTCTCCATTAGTCCTCAGATTGCTGTAAAAGAGAGAAAAAAAAACAGCCAATAGCATGTGAGATAGGATGCTGACATCACTACTTCCCTGTGGGCCTGCTTTTCCCAGCAGAATGTTGAATTGCAAGAAGATGAGCAGTGTTTGACTTTACTTCAGTCAGTGTTTCAATGTAGCTGTTTAGACCAAGGTAAATAATGATCTGCCTAATGTGAGGCACGACACTTGCACTTAAAGTAAATATTAAAGCGAAACTGGTTTTGTGTCAAATTTTAGTTGAGAATATACAAATGAATTCTGTGCTATCGAGAACAACACACACAGGGCTTTCTACATACTGTATAAACAAATATTCTAATACCATTTTTAGTTTACTAAACTCCATGCTGATTTTAAGTTGAACACATACTGTTATGCTGCTGGAATTTACCTGCTCGCAAATATTTGCCTTCTGTCATAAAAGTACATAGAGTTGTTAATCTGCTTAATTTGTCATGTCTAAGTTTACTGTCCCTTTTTATACACCTTTGACATTTTGAAGATAATTTTGAATATAAAGTATACATTTATGCTGCTACAACAATTTAATTACTCTCCAGTGATACATAAAGTTGTCTGATTTTCATTCTGATTTATTTGACTGTCTGCATGTGCAACTTTCAGACTGTAGATATGGGGTCCAGAATTTTGAAAAACTTTGCTTTAACTATGCACTAAGCTAAATGAACTGGAAACCAGTTCAGGCTGTTCACCTGTTCTTTTTGTATAGGAGCAGGCTCAGTCCTGATCTCTGCATTGCTGACATTATCATGGAGGATTTGTCGGCTTCTGGACTTTCCTTCTGCGTGTCAGCACAGCTCCTTTTCGTGTCACATTCAGTGAGACATGCAGACAGTTTCTGGTTCCTTGTGGTTCCTTCATCAGCTCTGAATACAAGTGGGTGGCTGACAAACTGGTTGACTGGCATTCCCCCAGAGACACAAGGAATGACAAAAACTTAGAAAAACAAAGGCAAACCAAAACCCAAATTGACTTGCACAATAAAATCCTAATTAGCTACTGGCAATAATGATAATAAAAATATAGTCTAGACATGCTGTATTGAATAAAAAGTGGGGATTTTATGAGTTGGTAATGCACAGTTAAATAAGTTCCACAATACTGCCTGCAATGCCAGTGACGGCTTATATTATCTTGTTTTATGAAGAATAAAAAAGCTTTGCAGTTCTGTTGTTTGCTGATGTCAGGGGAAAGTATGCTGGTGGGTGTGAGTGAAGTCTGGGTCAGACGTGCATGCTGGAAAAAGCTCAGTGTTTCATTAGCTTGCCTCCACTGTTGCTTTATTGTTATTGAAGTGGCTGTTCATTTGAGTTAACTATAATGAAGAGCCAGCACAGAATTCAGGACCGTGGCGTCTTCACCAGTCTTGAAGTTAGCTTGTGTTTGTAATACCAGTACAGCTTAAAGGAAAAGTTGGGCTTTCTGCTCACTTCGTAGAGAATGATGCTTTGAATCTGTCCAAAGATGAAAAATTTTGTTGATAAATCATCAGCTATGAGGCAGCTCACCTCTATAAATGTCATATTCCTTAAAAAAAAAAAGAAAGAAAGAAAAAAAAAGCATAGAAACTGATCTAAAAATGCCCAATTAGCAGTTTTATATCAAACTACCTGTATTGTCTCTATCTGGAAATTGTCTAGCTGACAGAAAGAAAACCAATGAGAATATCTCCCAAAGGTATTAAAATGAGGTTCTACCTGTATCTGGAGGCTGGAATTTAAGGCTTTTATTTACAAACTTGGCAAAAATTAGTGGCTCTTTTAAAGTTTTCCCACAAAGTGTTTTTGTTGCAGTCGTAAAGTGAACTCGGGTTTTAAATGGATTAAGCAAGCTGAAAGTTAAAAGCCGACTGCAGCAGTAAAAATGCCCTTTTATTTGAAAATATAGGCATGAATATTAGGAGAAAAATCTCTTTTTAACGACTCAATCAGCACAGCTATCCACCTCATGTGTTAGGTCAAAGGGGAACTTACATGAAGAGTCATCCAGGTGAACTAAAGCTACATGAACATTATCTGGCTTTGTTGGAAATTCTGTGCATCTATGTTTGTAACAGTGGCTGAGACCAAATCCTTTGTTGTAACCTACTCCCACTTTCTTTAATTGTGCAGAGACAGTGTGGCGATGCTGGTTGGTGCCAAAACGGATACTCATAAAACAAGTCATTCTCTTACTTCGTTTCTCATGCACTGCTTGGAACAAATATGGCAAAAAGTCTTGCTCACTATCTGCTTTAGACATGTGTAATATAGTGCACTATGGGAGATCTGCTGATGGAAATGCGTACCGATGTTTTGGAATGGCTGAAATGTAAAAACATCTATTTTCACAGACTTCTGGTGAGGAGCTTTTCCTCATGTGTGCGGCGTGCGGGTTCCCTCCAGCTCCGTTTGATCTTTTTCTGGAATCAAATGTAATGATTGTGGGTAACTTTGAAATCTGGAAACACACTCGCTGCATCTTGCAGCAAAGCTTCTCAGCACAGCTCTCAAATTTAGGTTGCATTTTTTCTCCTAGCCTATATATATATATATCTTTTTTTAATAATATTATAATATTCGATAATTCATCAGAACTAAAGAAAAACTTTGGCACTTTGGGAAATACATCTATTCACTTTCTTGTCAAGTATAAAGTGAAAATATGGGACTAGTAGGTGGTTAAACATGCAATAAATGTGTTCACACTAACTGTATTCCTGATGGAGACTTGAAAATGAATATTTTAGATGTCTGTTTGGTGTAAATTAGCATATTTTCCTTTTCCTATCCAAATAATTTTGTGATCTGTGGCTTTTAAACAAAAAAGTAATAGAAAATTAAGTTTTAAAGGTCCCATATTATGCAAAATGCATTTTTTCAAGTTTTTAACACATAATTATAACTTGCTGGAGTCTATGGAGACCCCCTGAAGTGTGTGCAGATGCGTACTCTCTGTATTTCTCCCTCCCTGCATTTCTGTGAAAGAGTCCTCCAGCAAGCCGTTTCTAAAACGGTCTCTTTGTGACGTACGAAGAAGACCTGGCCCGCCTACTAGGCCCTCCCACTGTCACTGGTACAGCCCTCTTGCTCTCAACACCCCCCCCCCCCCCCCCCCCCCCACCCCGCGCGCACGGCCCCCCACCCCCCTCCGAGCTACAACCGTCCTTGCTCCGCATTGAGCAACTGAGAATGCGGTGGGGGGAGGACAGCATGCTAGCTGCTCTGTTTCATGCTGCAAGAAACAAGTCTTTTTGCAGTATCAGCTGAATAAGTGTGGACTCGATGGATATATCTTTTATTTTTCCTGGAAATCCTCCTGAAACGGTCTGAAAAGAGTTCATGTATGTGCTGAGTGAGCATTTTACACCGGAGTCTTTCAGCAGCCTGTTTCAGCTCCAGTCCGGCTTTGCCACTAAACTGTGGCTGAAACTTGGAGTCATACCAACTCTCCGTGAGCCGCCTTCAACATCGGAGGAGGTAAGTTGTCAGGTTTAACCGTGTTTTTAAATCATTTTAGCGACATGTCGGCAAAACACAGCCAGCGTTAGCTTTTAGCCGAGTTACATCAGCTGTTAGCTATGTGGCTGTGTGAGAAGCAAACTTTCTCTCATTATACCACGAACGCGTTGTACGGAGAGGCTACAGCAGCAGCACCTTTCTCTTTCTTTTTTACATGAATACTGTTACCGTGGGGCATTTAGTGAAAAGGCTTTTAAAGTTTACATGCTGTTTGCAACTGTGAACGGAGGAGGAGCGGTGGGGGTTGAGGGGGGGGTGTACGGCAGAATGTAAACGAGCTAATGTTCCCGGCTCGTTTGCACACGTTGTTGCAGCTTGTAATGCAAAGATAGCGGAGATCACACAACAACAGCTGCCGCAAATCAGCGCTCATTAACGGGACAGAGACGCAGGCTCAGTGCACACACATGCAGCCTGCTTGTTCTGGACCCCCACCGATAACGGCACGGACACGGTGTGCAAGACTGCCAGCTAAAGCTATTTATGTACTTTACTGACTTAGACAATATACTGTAATATGGCACTGTTGCATGACTTTTAGTTTTGTGTTCATGTAACTTTAGTTTATTCAAACGATATACATCATAAGATGTGTACATTAGTCTTTTTTCTTTCTAATAATAGTATTTATAAAGTAGAGGGTTCATTTCTGATCACTTTGATTTCTTCCTCAGGTGAGCACACCACTACTGAGTGCAGGAAAAAGAGATGCTGCCTCCCAGACTGATCTGACATTACAGCCACGCTTCAGAAGTGCAGGTTTGTAGCTGTGTGGAATTATTTTTATTTACTGGTAATGAAACTTTACTCTTTACTTTCACTGTAACTCGTACTGTTTTTACTGAGGTGTTTTGATATATCATGCGTAGATTAACTAGTGAAATATAATTAACAGCTGTCCAGGCCTCTGTGTCCTGCAAACATGGTTGGACAGCCACACTTCCTCGTGTAACCACTAACCCACTTTTTAACTTCAACTCCAATAGAGACCAGCAAAAAGACCTTGTGAGGAAATGGAGGAGGGAGAAAATCCTGCAGGAGAACCAGTCTTCAGAGGGCAAGAAGAGAGGGTGTGTGGATAAACCAGTGAAGACTGAGCCACTTTTTGTAAGTTTGAAATGCTTTATTTTGTTTCCAAATACAGAAATGCAAAGTTTTAGTTATTTAAATCATTTACAAAACAGAAATCATTTACAGAATCTAAAGAAAACGCTGTAAAGTGAAATCAAGAGAACTTTCAAAATGTTTGTGTCCCATGTGCACACAAACAAAATGTAACCCCCCCCCCCCCTCTTTGTACCTTTTGAAAAATCTTTGTGGACCCAGTGTCTTACACGGCGATGAAGATTCCCATCCTGAGAGACCTGCGAGCAGAGTGTGCGACCAGATGGGGGGGGGGTCATCGCAAGCTGTGCGTCTCGCTTCAATCGAGGGGGGGAAGCTTGAATCCTTCATGCCGGCCCTCTGGAACCGGAAATTCACCACACATGCTGGAACAACTACCAGTGCTCTCTGTCCAAGGAAGCCCCGACACCATCGGACAAAGCTTCGGTATCACATGTACCTGAATCACCTGGGGAGCAAAAACAAATGTCATAAAACATTTCTTATTTTACATTTTTACATGCAGGTGTTGAAGCCCAAAGGCAACTTTTAGCAAACACTTTTGAACTGTAATCTCCTGAAATATTTATATATTCATAGTTTTCTGATTTATTTATTTTACCATGTGAATGTTTTCTACTTTTATATAACTGTTTATCTTTTTCGTACTCCTTTATGTTGAGGAAAAAGAACACTGATGCTGCTTTTGTCTTTTACAAATAAATGTATTATTCAATAAATTTGTTTTATTTCAAAGATCATATGTGAATGCAAACAAAGCTATAATGTCTGAACAAGATGGTTTATAAGTTTAGCTATAACTATACTAGTTTGTGGTATGACTGTTATGCCCACTGAAATATGACTTGATAGAATGAAGTCACATTCATTTTTAATTGGGGGACATTGAGAGATTGTTCAGATAAACCTGCCAACTTACTTCTCTATGGGCTACATGCTCAACTCCACTACTTCCTGAAATTATTATTGCTCCTCTGTTTCATGTCTTTCATTACTGGACAAACTGATTAATCCAAGTTTGCCTGATCTCAGCTACCATGACGACGATGGTCGGACACCTGGATTAATCAGTTTGTCCAATAATGAAAGACGGGAAAAGTAGCAGTAAATTCAGGAAGTAGTGATGTGCATAAAGCCCGTTCTTTGATCTGTAAACGGCCATGATCTGCTCTGTAATGTAGCATTCCTGATGTAAAGAGCAGGGATTCAGCTAACAGGCTCTAAAAGGTGGTCCAACATACGGGTCATATGGTCCTCTACCTGCTGCATCTGTCTCAGAACCTATAGGGTAACATTTATAAGGTAAGTGTTGATGTGGAGAACAAAATCATGCAAGTCAAATTGTGGCCAAAACTTTATTAGCTGTGGTATTTCCTGACAGACATTCTCCTGCTCTGTAGGCATCGTTGCACAATTTCCACATGAGCAGCACCCATAATGCACACCATAAAATATGAAATATTGAACAGGATTATTCCTGGATTATATTAGGTTACTTAGTAACATTTAAAAAGAAACCATCTTGAATTAGCAACTGTAGTTGAGACTGAAGAATGTTGAGGAAATAGTGTTTGCAGTGATCATAAAACAGATGTAATCTGCAATAATTACTGTAAAATAACTATTACAGGATGTACGGACAAATTGTAGTTTGCTTTTCTTCCAAAAACATCAAACAGCAGAATGGCCTGAATTCTGATAAATGAGTAGCAGTGGATGATTACAGCTAGATAATTATTGATGAAAAACATAGTGATGGTGAACTGTAGTGTCATAACTCAGACTGTGGGTAATACAGTGGGACGAAGGTTCGTAGCTCAAACAGAATTGTGTTTTATTCTCCAGCATTAGATTTGCTGTTTCTCTGAGAAACACTTGCCGTTTTCAGGTTTTGTACTTTTCAGTGGGCATAACAAAGAGCCGAATATATACACAATTTTATTTATTTATTTATTTACAAAAAACCGAGGCAATATCGCGTTGTACTGGCGTTTTAAACTTTTACCCATTCAATAGACAACAAAAGAACACTATTCTCTGTCGGGGGAAAAACGTTTAAAAACATCAAACCTTACCGTTCAGAAACTGTATTTTCACTTCTTCCTCTTCTTGCTGCTCCTCTCCTTCAGCTTCAGATTCGGGGTCAAATATATCCGTTTTGAGTCTTTGTATTGAGTTTCGGACTTCTCTAGCCGCCATCATGACAGACGCTGGTTGTCATGGTTGCGGGCTGGTGGGGGCGCGGCCTTCGAGCGGGGCGGGGGCGTGGAAAGCAGCAGCTCATTACATATTAAGTAGGGCACCAAAACAGCTTGGCCAGCAGAGGGCTGAATAAGGGGGTTTCTGGTGCATGCTGTCTGCCTAATCTGAGAGGAATTTTCCTGCACAAATGGCAAATACATGTTCTGGGGGCCTTATTGTTAATATATTTACTTTCAAATTGCACCATAATATTGGACCTTTAAATAAAATGATTGGACCATAGCACAAAACCCTATTGATGATTTAGTTAAGAGCTGCAGTCTCCATGTCAAAAGCTCCATGACTTATGTGTACCAAAAATTCATTAGCTTATATTGTAATAGACTATAGTTTCTGAACTTTGATTTGATCTGTGAACTTCATTTATTCATCAGCAGAGACCAAGGAACAAGTTTCATTTCATCAAAATTTATCTTATCTCCAAGTATTTATACATGCTTATGATTTTATGGCAGATATAATCCAAAACGATAATACCAGTGTTTTCAATAAACCCTGACAAAGAGCTTCTGTCTGAGGAGGTATAGTAAAGAAGCTACAACACTTTGGACTATTGTGATTGAAGTGAGAGCATAGCTCGTCTTTTATGTGGTAATGAGCATATATTTGCTGGAGTGGGGGACTATGTCTTCATGTTATTTAAATAGCTTTACAAGGCAGTAATGCTATATATAAACATCCCTTTACCACAAGACTTACATTATAGAGGTTGCTTTTTTTTCCCCTTCTTTTTTACATGTCACTATGCATGTTTTTCACAATGGTATAGATTATTCTTTTGTAGTTAATGTTGGAACAGTAGGGTATTATACAAAAGCTGTATTAGTGTGTCAGGCAGCTGGTTGGCTTGTCGACTTTGGTCCTACATGATGCAGTTGGATGAACCAGTGGATTTGGTTTTGACAAGGGTGAATACTAATTACTTTTTTTTGTAGTCTTGGGTTATTCTTTTTTGTAAAGCACCTGTAAAAGTCTTTATCCTCAGTGGGTGATTCTAAGTGCTGAAGCACAATGAGTAACCGTTCAGGTTAGACCACTTTGATAGAATAAAAAGTGTTTGGCACTATAATGGGGTAAGAACTTTCAATGGCAGTCCAGCACCTTGCAAAGCATCACTGGTGGACAAAAGTGTGAAATGAAAAACGTCACCCAAAAAAAGTACTTTAAAAGTACAACTTGAGAAGATTTATTTGCTTTTCCCATTTTGGTGCTGGTCAACAGTTTTAGAACACCTTTTTTTTTCATTTTGTTAGTGGAATTCAAGCATTTGAAGCTTAATAATGATACAAAAGTTAAATGATTATCTGCCCGAGGTTAAAAAAGAATAAGGTTTTCCTGCAAAAAAATTTACATATCAGATTTATACAAAAGTTTTTTTCCAGGCAGCAAAAAAGGTGAATCAACAATTTAAATCTTTTTTGCAACTACATCTGTTAAACCTTGAAAAGTGGTGAAACCATTTCCCTGAGTTCCCCCAACTTTTCTTCATTACTTACAACCCCATCTATCTTGCCATAGTAATGTATTTGTCTATGTTTTACTGACGTCTTCACAGTAGTTTTTTATATAAATGTTATGCACACAAAACATTATTATAATGACACGGAAGGCATGACTTGACACATGCAAACAAGGCCCAAAATAAGAGTTTATAATTTCAGCTAAACAAGGAGTCTGTTATGGCTGACTCAGTTGCTGAGAGGAGACGCTGACTGCTGATATTTCTGTTTGTTTAAACTTTTTACTCACACTGAAACAACGTTAATTTTGGTTTGTGGGATGTTGGTGGTCGGGGATTGCAGAGCGGTGTGAAGAACAGATGGTCTGAGTAAAACCTGCTTGAAAACAGAGCTGGTTGGGACTATGCAGCTTCACTTTCTGCTTTGGTTATGCCATCCACCATTGTCATTTTGTCAAAAAGAAGTGACAGATCACAGCTGTGATGAGAGAAGATACTTATTTTGAGCTTTTGTTTAATACACTGTATATCTAACACAGTAAGGAAATCAAAGAAGAGGACAAACTGAAGACGCTACGCTCGTTCAGCAATTGGTGAAGACGAGAGAAAAAGTGAGAGCCCCATTCCCAGCTATAGCACACACATGGGACTGTGTTCCCACTAGTGTCTTAAAATAGTCACAGAGGGCTTTTCAATTATACAGGCCACGCTGTAAGAAGGGGCCCAATCATAAAACCAGAGTGTTTACCTCCTCTCTAAATCTTATTCAGCTTTGATTAAGGGGGCAGAAAGCGGCTGGGAAGCTGGGATAGAAAGGCCAGGGGGGTTGATACTGTGCAAAAGAGTGTATGAAACACAATGGGAGCTGTAATTGTCAGCCATCTGTGACCTGAGATCAGCAGAGTATCCGCCATGATGTTAGATCAGCCCTGTAACACTAGAAGTAGAGAAAGAGAACATGAGTGGGGTCATTAAAGAGGCAAAGTTAGGTCAAGGTGGGTGAAGTTAAGGTTCATGACAGTATGCTAAACAGGTACTCCTCCACTTTACATGTCAAAATCGCTTCATTTGTCATGAGAAGTAAAAACAGATGAAGTGTCTTCTGTTAAATCTGTTACTTGCGTTATTTCAGATTGTTCTTGAAGACGACATTTTGAATAAAAATTTGTAAAGAGGGAGTTGAAGGTGGACACTAACCAGACAGATAAGCAAAATAAGTTAGATCCAGACTCTTATCATCTATTTTCTATCATCTGTCTCTTTAAGATCCCTGAACTATGTTACTAAATCACGTGGAATAGTCCTGCATTTTAGCCTTTTTTTCCCTGAAGTGAGAAGATCATCTCTTGTGTTTCTGCTTTAAATGATTCAAACAATAGAGATCTTTGCACCACAGGATTCCCTCATTGTCATCATGGAAAATATTGGCCCTCCTGTATTCACGCACTTACGCATGTGGAGTTGCGCATGTGTTACTTTATGAGCTTTGACAGAGACAACGGCTGCACACAAGGGTGTGGATTCTAGTGTTCCCAGCTTTCATTGTCCATCGCTGCTTTGAGGAACCAGCTAGACCAGTTTGGACCCATTTCCCTCTCAATGAATTGCAACACAAAGAATATATTTTATGGCACATTTTACTATTTATAACAACCTGATATGTTGAGTTTCTCTCAGCTACAAATGGTGTTATCACTTACTTCCCTGCTGCTCCTGTTAAGGAGCTGGTGGAGGCATCAGCACATGAAGACAGCTGGGCTTTTATATGCACACGTGTCTTCACAAGGGCATATGGAAATGCAATCTACTTTTATTTTACTCAGAGTCAAGTGTGAAAATTTCTAAATAGGATTATACTGTATCGCTAATCAGCTGTATAAAGGCAGCAGAGCTGAGTCAAATGCTTTACACTAAAGAAAGAATAGTCAAACACTAGTTTCTCTGAAAGATGTCTCTAAATAAATCAAATAAAATGTAAAGAAATCAATTAAACAAGCACTTGCTTTTGGATGTAAGCTATAGCTATAAATCATTTATGCTTTTTTTGAGGGTAAATTAAATTTTTGTTGATCTTTAATTCAGCAGGTCAACTCCAGCATAAACATCCCCATCTGATCTTTTTCTGCTGGCTGGAAGCTCGGGGGATTATGTTTCCTAACGAGCTTCACCTCACAGGAGGCAGATCATCTCTATCAATATTTCAACGCATACATTAACATTATCCAAATTGATTATTAGCCTCGCCGTCCTTAAATGTTGTTTATCAAAGGAAAGGTCACTTGATGTTTTTGGCTGTCCAACAGGGTATCTTCCTGAGGACTCCATAGGAAGACATGGTGTAATATTGATCAATGGTTTAGCTTAGCTTGGATTTATCATCACTAATGACTCCAGTAAATGTTTATACATCCCCTCAGGGATGCAGTAAGGAAAAAGAAATGCATGCATGTTTTGAAAAAAGCAAGCGAGATCCAACTGAAAATCAGCAAAGATCCTTATCACAACTGCTGTATGCAAATCAAAGTTCAGGTTGGTGAAAAACCATAAAGAGTTTGTTCTGAAGCTCTGACTCATGCAAACACTGCAAAATGTCTCACCCCTGCAGCTGCGCTAATCCACTGCTCTGTGTGGTTTGGGCTGGTGTCCTGCAGGGTTTTAAGGGTTTTAGGCAGTAAAACTAAGATGTGTTCAAACCTCAAGAAAAAAAAAAATGAGAAAAAAGATGAGCCTGCAACCAAATGCTCAGCTTTCTTTGTAACTTGACAGCAAACATGAGACAATCATGTTGTCTGATAAAGCAGGAATTCGTTTTAGATGTACTTTTGATAAGGAAAATGGAAAATGGCAACATTTTTTCCTTTGTTTTCTTTTTATTCTAGTACTGCAGGCTGTAGAAGTTGATTTGATAGAACATTTGGCTACATTTGAGAAAAGATCATTAAATTATTCATCTTGGCCAGAGTAGATGGATTTTATAAACAGATAAAAGAGCATGCTGCCTGTCTAATGCTAAATTTGGCACACAGGTGAAGGTAGGATGATATTACAGAGGGAAATATGGTCACTATATTTTTTTTAATTTACATTATCATATAAGACAGAGGAGAACTGTCTGAAGACCTTTAAAGCTCATCGCTAAACCTTGTTGTCTTTTTCTGCACAAAATTTAAAGAATAAGGTCAAGGCAGGTAAAAAAAAATTCTTACAGGAGAAAACAGGAAGTGACACAACTAAAGATATTGTGTTTGGCTCAGTTTTTTGAGAGAATCTTACTGCTGATTTGAGGTGCAACAACGTTCTTTTAACTGCTTTATCCAGTTGTTAAAACTAAGTCCTGAAATTCAAACCTTTAATGACAGATACGTAGTTGTACAGTTACATAGAAAAGCAAATGTAAAGAGAAATATTTTTTAGAAATCCTAGCATGTGAAAAGGACTTGTTTACTGAATCACTGGTGGGAGAAACGCCTCCCAACATATGATCCATGAGTAAAAGTTGATGAGGTCAGGACAGTAACTTTTTATTGCTCTGACTAGAGTCTGATGGAAATGGTGTTCATAGCTCTCAGCTTATACTTTTACCAGTATCTTACAGTGCAATCAGTTGGTGAGACATATATTGATGTTACTGTACTGTATATTTATGATTAAATACAGGCAGGTAGAAAGTGTAAATTACAAATATATCCAGATGTAAAAAGAGTGCATATACGAAAGGACCACGAAAGGAGTTGTGACCTGTTGAGACAAAGAGCCTCCAAGGTTGTCCTGGAGGGCTGGGTACCAGAAGATTAGCTAATCCTTTGGGTTCTGTCAGTTGTAGAGTGGGAATTTTGTGGATTTGGCTTATTTCTAAAAGTTTATACAATATGATCTGATCAGATTGGATTCTGTGGAGTTCTGTGGCTTGGTCAACACCAAGCGGCAAATTCCAGCGGAGAAAAGTGAAGGCAACGGGGAAGTGCCAAAATTTGCTGTTCACCCTTCATCCACAAGAGGCTGGCTCCAAAAGGGAGTAAATCCTCACAGATTCCAATGTTAAAAAGGCTAACTTCACAGCAGAAATAAACATGTTTACAGCCTGGCTAAAAAAATCATTTTACCTCTAGGTTTAATAGGTCGAGTTTACCTTCATGACAATTGTGAGGGGCTGAATTTCAAACTCATACCTCATTCATTTAGATGTGATTTAATATTGAAATTATAAAATAGTAGGGGTGTGTCCTTTTGATTAACAGATTGCCAGTACAAGTGGCTAGTGGCTAGCGGCTAGCTCCCAGCTTGTTCCCAGGAAAGCCTCAGCCTGTAGCAGAGTAGCACAAGGCTGCTTTTTTGCCAGCTTTAACCCTCTTATCTCCGTTAGCTCCCGTTAGTTCCAGGTTAGCTCGGTTAGCTCTAAGCTCAGAGTTCGTTGGCTGTCAATTATTCGTCCCCAATGCTCACAGATCCCTCTCTTTGCACATTTTCACATTTTCCAGGAGTGACGGCACACACAACGTGGCCAAGATGGTGGGAACCGCACAATGAGCTTCAATTCAGCTCTTCAGAAACCAACGGAAGATTCATCCATTGTTTTAACTGTCTCTAGTCAACGTTTTCATAGGACCAGTCAATGTCGTTGTCATGTGGGTCAGTGTGACTGGCCTGTAAAAATGTTTAGGTAGGTGGACTCTACTCCCTCTCCTGACCCACAACCACCCACCATGTGTCATTATGCTGCAATGTACAGATACTCTGAAGAATTCTGGGAAATCTAGTGCTGACATGCAGGCCTGTAAAGACTAAGATTAATTCCTTAGCATAATACACCAGAACATAATTTTAAAACAGACCAGATCCAAAGTCATTATGAGATTCACAAAGCATTAAACAGCGCTTACAACACAGAGGAAAACTGTGTTGCAATCACACCCTGACTGAGGTTTTTAAAATCCAGCCCTCCCTGCTGTCACAAACGTAAACAAGCCTATGGTTTGCAGCTCATTCATGAATCCACTACTTTGGAGTTCCTGCTTGAAAGTGCAAGTCTACAAGTTCTGACTCAAAGCCAAGGGACGCCCTTGTTCTCTTCACTGTCTCAGCTCTGCAACCATTCATGCCCTGTGGAGCACACACCCCACCCAAACAGCGTCTCCTTGGTGACACACTGTATATAGACCAACCTTCAAGGTGTGCATCTGTCTTTTTTTTTCCATCTCTACCTTAGCGGCCCTTTGAACTGTGACAACGGTTACACGACAAAGTCAGCAGATAAGGGGTTTCCCTCTTCACGGCCTCCGGTTGCCCGGGCAACATTCCTCAGTTGACAAACATTGAGCCTGCATACCAGAGGATCTCCCAGGAAGTATAAAAGGCTTTCCGGCTGTGTTGTTGTTGTTGCTATAGTAGTGACTGCCAGCGTGGGAGTGTGTACAGGTGAAAGTAGGTGCACGTACTTTTACCTGTTGCGTTTGATTCAAACCGTAGGTAGAAACAGAACACCATTATGACAACACACCTGAAAGACGTCACAACTGACATGACAATGAGGGGGGTTCCCCAGTTACAAAACATTACAGCCTGGCGAGTTTGAACTGTGGATACACACAATGCTTTCTCACGGCATCTGCGTGAACTTGTTTATAAGCATAAACATGAGGAAATAACCATTAAACATGAAACTGAAACATGTCCTATCACAAAAATCATCCAGTTGATTTTCAAGAAAAAGATCCGTAGCATTAGAACACCATACATATAAGAAGATTTTCTTTAAAAAGAAGTTTTAAATCTAAAGAAGTCATTGTTGTGGATGTGTGGATGCATATATGTGTGCATGTGTGTCTGCACATGGCTTGTCATGGTCACTGGGGAGGCAAGAGGCTTGCAGCCGTTCAGTGCAAACACAAACCAGGGCCATCTGCAAGCCTGGATCCCCTCCAACAGCAACACTAGCACACACACATATCCGCGCATACTTAACATGATATCATGTGCTGGGTGTCAATGGCTGTAGCACCTCATGTTTTGAGGTGAATGTATACGGTCTGGAGCCAAGGCAGATGTTGTGCGACAACTTAAAAGGGTTTATTGCAACAGTTCCTCTTCAAAACTCAGAACTGCTAAACAATTAACATTTTAATCAGATCACTATGATTTCTATTAAATAAGTGTTCCTGCAGTGTTTGTAATGGACTGACATCACACAGATTGGGACTCAGATTAGGCTGGTCTTAGATCGTAGTTTCACTGTTGTTGAGTAATGTTGAGAAAACAAGTGAAGCATGTTGTTATGAAACAGTGACTGATGCCGTGTAGCAGCAGGCCAAAGTGAAAATGCCTCTTCCCCTGCCAAAGATTTGTATTGGAAACCACAGATCCATGGCACAGAATCACATGGGCCTTCCTCTAACACAACACAGGAAAATGTGTGTTTCACTGTAGGGCCAGCATGCTTTATTAAGGTTACATTTGGTTTCAATCATACTCTGACTGTAACTGTAACCAAGTGTCTTGTTGATTTTACAGCAAAGAATCAGTTGCTAAAATAAACTACCTGGAACAAGTTCCTATAGCATTTAATGGACATTTGATGACTGCTGTGTTAAACTTAGTGAATGAGCAGCAAATTTAACTTAAACCTGGGTTTTACCTCTACTACCCTCTTCTTCTTTGTTTTCTTTCACTTCTAATGGAAATGTTTTGAAGAAGACATCCCTAACTAATTTGGTCTCTGGATTGTCCTCTTGATCCATGTTGCTTGGATACAACAAAAAACAGCTGTGGGTTTCCAGCTGTATATACTACACAGTTACCCATCCATCAAACTGGTCCCCTTCCCTCTGATACTCCACAACTTTCCTTTGAACTTATCATCATAGACTGAGAAAGGAAAACATATATGATAGTCACACTGCGCAAGTAAATTCTCATCCTGACAGTTGGCTGTGTCCTCCTTTCAGACATGCAGACAGCTAATACACATTATTAGTAAGAGCACCTCCACATTGTGCTGGATTCTTTTGAGCTTTTGTAAATGAACACTTTTGCATCAAAAGTCAGTGCTTGTGTGCAGGGACAGTTCTTTTTTTATGCTTCATTGCTCAGTTTCTGTTATCAGCGATGCAAAGAGACCTTCAACCAATCAGAATGGTGGTTGGTGAGGCTGGTCGCCCACTCAGTCATCCTAAACGCAACAAAAGGAAACAAAACAACCTCAAACACAATGAGTGTGTGGCAAGGTACGCAACAGAGGGCCTCGGCAGGATTTGATCCCCAGACTCCCAGGTGAAAGTCTTGCACGCTGACGATTCAGCCAAAGGGACACCCCTGTGGCCAAGTAGCCAGGGTGGGTGCATGATCAGTCGGAGGCATAGTGACAGGACCACGCTGTCACAAGTGCTAAAAAAATAGGAGTTTGGCACTGGGAATGGTTGGCATACAGTCCATGGTCTGTAATCTACTTTGATATGTGGTGAAGCTTATCAGTCTAGACAAACCACTTAAAGTAGCACGAGATGGTCAGTCAGTCTTTTGTTGTTGTGCTCCATCTACAGTTGTGAGATGCAACAACACTAATGGAAAAACAAACCTTCATGAGCTCCTGCACATGCACAGCCATATACGTGAATTTATTGTCATGCTGAAAAGGAGGAAGTGTATAAATTTAACTCACTTAGAAATTTGTGTTTGGTTTATTCTTTCTTTGTTTTAACAAATCTTGAAATGAATCTTAAATTGTTGGAAAGTTTATTTCCTTTTAAAATGTTCTAAATTTAATTAAATCTGGCAGCCATTTTATTTTGCATGTAGAGGGCCTTGCTTTACGACCTCCTGACACTGCGTAATTTTATTGTACATCTACTTTGTTGCCTTTGATTGAATCCATTCATGTTACTGCTCTGGTACATGCGCTTTGATGTACCGTACTTTCTGGACTATTGAGCTCACCTGAATACAAGCCACACCCACTAGAAATTAGATTTGTGCATCTACAGGACTTTAAAGTCCTGTTGCTGGTCTATAAAGATCTGAATGGTTTTGGCCCAAAATACATTAGTGACCTCCTGACCCAGTGTGAACCTACTAGACCCCTTAGGTCATCTGGATCCGGCCTTTTACAGTATCAGTTCCACGAGTCAGAATCAGACATGGAGAAGCTGCGTTCAGCTTCTCTGCTCCACATGTCTGGAACAAACTCCCAGAAAGTCTCAGATCATCTGAAACACTTTAGGTGTGTTTCATGTTGAAGTGTGCAGACTGCGAAGTGCGCAGACTACGTAGGCTTCGGAGTGTGCTACGTAGTCCGCACACTCCGAAGCAGCCTCCTGAAACGGTAGGCTGCTGAAATGGGACATCCTAGCAGACGAGAATTACCCATAGTGCTCCACTCTCCTTGCCTAGGAACTGCAGACTCCACAGCTGTCTAGTTACGGCTTTCTTTCCGCTTATACTAAATGGCGTAGTTTCAAGTAAATTCTGGAGGCCACCCAGTCAGGGCACTTGGAACTGCATGGGACGAGCAGTATGGAGGAATATTGACAATTTTTGTGGACTTTTATGGATCTTTTTGGCTCGGACCCTGGCGAACTCCATTGGGGGGGACGAGAAGTCGTCCTGATCTCCTGCTGGGATTTGACATATTAAAAAAGTGGTCCAGAGTCTTCCTCACCATTGGGTAAGTGGAAAATAAAGTTACATCATTCTGAGGGTGAACTATTCCTTTAATTTAACAGTCTACCAGTAACATACATACAGGCCACGTACCATAAATGTTTTGTTTTTTTCCGAACAGTGCCTGAATGGCTGATCTTTATGCTGGTGTCTCATAACTTCCTGTCTGCATGTAGAATCTTAGAAATTCCAACTGTAGGGCTTCGCTCATGTCCAACATGAGAAGTGTTGCTGTGCAGCTCCGGGTTGAGTCTTTTCTGTCTTTAGCGTTTTCAAATCCCTTAACATCAGATCCCTCATACAGCAGCAGTTTTAATGCTGTTTGAGGGCTGTGGCTGATGAATATGTGATGTGTTGGACTCGAGCAGTAACATCATAAATAAGAAGGATCAGGTGGTTTTTCACCCTGATTTTCTTCATAAAGCTCGTTTGCCTGTAACAATCCTTTAGCTGCATCGTTGTTCAAGCTACATTGTTCAAAGCATGAGAAAAAAGTAGCAGCTTGTAGCCCAGAATTTACAGTATGTACCTGTTTGTGAGACCCCCCCGAATCCCTCTGTTTTTGCATTTATTCATTTATTTTTTATATATATCCTTTATTTTTTTCATACTTGTTTGTTTGTGTGACAAGGTACGAAATGGAGGGCCCAGGCGAGGTTCAATCCCCAGACTCCCAAGAGAGAGTCATGCGCACTTACCATTCAGCCAAAGGGACATCCCTGTGGCCAAGTAGCCAGGGTGCATGATCAATCAGAGGCATAGTGACAGGACCCCACACTGTCACATATGTCTCATTCTTGGAAACGAATAAACAGTTCCCTCATTGTACAATCTTGTATCTTCTATAAATGTATATGGAAAGAAAGAAAGAAAGAAAGAAAGAAAGAAAGAAAGAAAGAAAGAAAGAAAGAAAGAAAGAAAGAAAGAAAGAAAGAAAGAAAGAAAGAAAGAAAGAAAGAAAGAAAGAAAGAAAGAAAGAAAGTACAAGTAAGTAAGTAAGTACAAGTAAGTAAGTACAAGTAAGTAAGTAAGTAAGTAAGAAAGAAAGAAAGAAAGAAAGAAAGAAAGAAAGAAAGAAAAAGAAAGACTATGAGCAAAATTATCCCTCTTTGGTGTACTATCTATTGCTTATGCTTTGAACAATTCCCAAGATGACTTTGTGGCTTTCTGTACACGACTTGCCCGTCGCCTAATCCTTCTAAAATGGAAAGATGCCACTCCACCATCCCACATGCTATGGATCAGAAATATTCTTTTTTATATGAGAATGGAACATACACTTGGAGGTTAAACTGACAAATTTTATGGGATCTGGCAACCCTTCTTGAGGTATGTGGAAGAGAACTTAGAGCTAAATGAATCAATTTAACTAGGACTTTCCGGCTTTATTTTATTTTTGTGATGATCCATGTGATCTACTCTGTATGTACTAGACCATTCTTTAAAGGTAGAGTCCAAAGTCCCCCCATCGTTTCTGTTTGCAAACAACAGCATTCAAACTTAACACCCCTCCCTCTCAGGCTAATGGCCGCCTCGCTCTTTAAACTATTCAGCTTCAAGCCTCTCCTTCAGAGCTCAGGAGCGGGTAAAAGCCAAACTAATATTAACCCTGGTTTTCCAACTTGCATTATCTAAAGCTCTTACCTTTTCTTCAGCCGTTTTTTCTTTCTTTCTTTTTTTTTTTCCTTCGAGAGTTCGAGTGACTGTCGTCTGCTCCAATCATGAGTTTATTCCCACACCGCGTTATGTCCGTAGCTCTGTCATTGGCTGGTGATATTAACAGAAATCTCCACCCAGAAACGTCCGGAATACAACAAAACAAAACTAAAGAGCGAATTACAGGCAGGGGGAGAGAGAGTTGCGTTCAAACGCACCACTGCACACAAGTAAAGGCCCAAAGGTGTGGTTTGAGATGGATTTCACTCGCACAAGTCTAACGTTTATTTTTACGGGAGGAACTTCGGACTATACCTTTAAGTATGTGTGTAGGCTATATATGTTTGTATGCATTTTTTTATTATCATTATTATTTATTTATTTATTTTTCTTCTCTTGAGGTGGGGACTCTGTTCTCAGTGTGTTTGTAAATCTGTGTTCTGTTGTGAAAGAAAAGGAAAAAACTCAAGAAACGAAGTTTTAAAAAAATACTCTGAACAAAAAAATGTGCCAGATTTAAAAGGGAAAACGCATTTGTGGAATGAACAGAAGAGTTTCGTATGAGGGGGTTTCACCCAGAAAATCTTGACAAATATTTTCAGCCAATGCCAAACAGCTTATTCTGCAACTGGCTCATGTTTTGAGCTTCTGTGAACACAGGTGCTGTAATTAAAGCAGCCTGAAATTTGCCTCAAACATGCCACATCTGATAAATCTGGATAGCACAGAGCAATTCAAAGCTGGTGTCCTGCAAAACTAAGTTATAGTGTTATTAGTGGTGAGCCCTGGCCTGTACCATCTTCAAATGGTGCAGGTGTTGTCAACATGGGCACTGCAACCTGGACAGGTGGAGGAACGTTATGTTCTGAGATGAGCCAGTCTGTCTATGGCAATTGAATCATGGGATTGAGGTGTGAAGAGGACATGGTGCTGATTGCTGCACTGATAAGGCTGTTGGTGAAAGCGGAGTGATGATGGCATCTCTCTCGCTGGAAAACCAGGCCAGTCATCATTAGAGCCAATCTCAATCCAGCAAAATATCAAGATGTGATTCTGCATCCAGTGGCTGTTCCATATTTATTTTATCAGTGAAAATGCTCAGAATTTGGCCACGAAGAGGATGCGACGGTCTGCTGGCAGTCCTGACCTCAACCTCGCTGAACACACGAGGAATCAGCCTCGGCCTGAGTGACCAATGCAACCACAATGACTGACTTGTGACAAATGCTGGTTGAAGAAAGGGATGTGATCCCACAGCAGTGTGAACAAGCTGGTGAGCAGCATGAGGAGGAGGTGCCAGGCTGCTGTGGCTGTGTATGGGTCCTTCTCTTGTTACTGATGCCCCTGTTTGTGAAATGAGTAAATTGTTAAATTGCCAAGAGTTTCTTTAGACTGCATTTACTCAATCCAACAACACCAAACACGAGTCACTCCAGAATAAGCTGTTTGGCATTGGTAAAGATGATTTGGCAAGTTTTTCATAGGTGCCTGCCAAATACTGAACTCTGCTGCTCATCCCACGAATGCATTTTCCGTACAAATATAACTCTATTTAGAAGGAAAACAAACAGGTCTTCTTACAATAAAAAGTCATTGACCACAAGTTTTCTTTTTGCAAAACGTATATTATCATTTCTCCAATTAATTCTTTACAAGATAGCCTGTGTATATTATAACCATAGGTAAGATCATTTTTAAGCAGTAACTGAGCACGTGGCAGCACAGAATGACAGTGACAGAACAGATCAGACTGAACTTGCCCATGTTACATTAAGTTATCACACGATCTGACTAAAAGCACAACCTTTTTTCAGAGGGTATGAGTCACCCCAGGGTTCTGCCAATTCTTGATATTTTCGATTTTGAATATAACTGATGCATTAAATTGCTACCAGCATGTGCCATGAATCTGATAACACCCCTGAAAAGAGATGTATTGTAAGATGACATTTTCTACTGAGTAAGGTCTGAATACAGTTTCAAAACAAAGCTATAGCATGATCCTGATCACACTCTCACTTTTCATGAGAAACTCTCCAAGTTTCACTAAATGTGGTATAAAAAAAGCTGTCATTTGAAGAATTTAAGCAATTTTCTGTCACTGCTTTCGATCAATAACTATTACTTTTATAATGAGTAAAGGAGAACTTAGATGTTATACAGTACTGGTACTTAAAAAAAAGGATAATGTCATATACAGTAGCTGCTTCACCATTGTAAGCGTGTTTTCTCCTGTTTCTTTGATATCATTGCATTATTTCTCTATATTTTGTTTTCTTAACCATTATCATAAGATATATATGGCAGTTTCCTTTCTTCAACACTCCACTTGAGAAATGGAGTTTCCCAAGGTGACATTTCTACAGCAGACTGCAAACCTGCACCACCTGCCCACACTGCTAACAATCATGGGGTGATTGTGAACAACAATCTGTTGTGGCAGGTTTTTATAGCAATATTCACTAATCTCTCCCCAGATCTCTTGAAGAAATATCACATGCTTATCAAATTACACTTGTTTTAAAAGCTTTAATACTTTCATGATGGATACTGTTGGAATTTCATGTCATCTGTGTATTATATTTACAGCCTCTCTAAAGATAATGATTAGGAGAGCTAATGTGACCATGTTGAGCTGTTGCATTTGTGATTTTAAAATATATATAAAAAAAAGAAATAGGCAAGCTAAGCCCTTTTGAGTCTACACATGAATGGTGTCCATTATTTTTCAGTGTCATGTGGTGCCACCTAGTGGCAGCTGTATTTACAGGATGTTGTCACAGAAAACTGTGCAGAATAATAAAATGCCATTGCTTTGATTTAGGTGTTTGCCATACAGAGACAGAAATCCTCCACCTGTAGGATGCATAGCCAACAGAATGTAAACTGATGCTTCTTGTCAAGCAATGCAATATTGCCGTCAGTATGTGCATCTTTTCTTTTTTTTTTTTTTTTAAACCAGTCAAACCAGTATGACTAAAAACCATTGTTGGTTTACAGGATGGGAGTGGAGATGCAAACTGCCAGAACATAAAGATGTGTTGCGCAAGCTTAGAGATTCATTGACACTTCACCCCATCACTGAAGTACTAATTGTAAATTATGACAGTTTATTAGTCATATATGGCAGATTTATTTATATAACGCATTTTATGTACAAGACAACTCAAAGTGCTTTACATAAAACATAAAAAGTGTTTCATTAAAGGTTTGGTGCAAAAGAAACATGAAAAATAAAATAATCAAATGAAAAGACTAAAAGAAATGAAATAGAAACATAATAAGCAAAAAGGGTTAAATATGATACAAACAGACATCACTAGGAAATACATCAATATTATCACGATCACTGTCAATGTGCTTATAATACCTAAAAAAGAAAAACTGAAATGAGATTTATAGGAAATTTATCCCTCAAAACCTGTCAAGCATAAATAGATCAATGAAAAATGGTCATGGTGGCCCATCAGACACAACCCGGGGCACCACTCACTCAAATGGCATGAAATATAACTTTGAGTTAAATAAGATACAAAATCCAACACAGCAATAAATGCAACTTTAGTATCAAGCTAAGAAACTAGTAAAACCCAGGTTTCTCTGACTTCATAGTTCTGTATTTAATTTAGATTGAAATAACTAAGAACTGTTAATAACTTTTTAACCAACATTTGCAGGTTTTTTTATTTGTATCCCTTTTTTTGTATGTTTTTTTCATGTTGCCAGAGTTATGAGTGTATGCTCATACCTACAATGAAATTCCCTTCTTTATTCAGAACTATCAATCCTTGTGATTTTCCACAGATTTAAAGATATTAGTGTATAAAACAGAAGTGTAATAAGTACTTTAATCATTTAACCACCTGCTCTGTCATTCGGTAGAGCAAAATTTTTAGCATTTAAAAATAATCTTATCTTAAAAAATCGTGGGAAAAAACATGCTTAATTTGTTTGCCATCGCATTAATGTTTCAAGCTTTAACCATTTCATTATTGTCATTATTGATTGTAGTCCCAACCACTGGTCAACAAAAACTTATTCTTATCATTAATGTCCAAAGAAAAAGAAAAATGTAAAAAGAAATATGTTGTTTTCTTGCTTCTTTCTTAGTGCGAACTTTAAAGGGTTAAGATACCTGATACTTACAGAGTATATCCTGTAACTGCTGTTTTTTTTTTTTTTTTTAGTTTTCCTGGAAGACACCCACCCACCCATCCCCACACCCCACTCACCCCTTCCTAACTGCACTCTCATGAGTTATCACAACCATCTATCAACCCCCAGAGAATGACTAACCAACCTCATCATGCCACAAACAGTCTTCTAAGGGTTTGAGCAAAGTATGGCGTGACCCAGGAAAACTGGTGATGGGAACTTATTTTGTTGATAGATGCATCATCAAAAAGAAAATATGCAAATGAATGGGAAAAAAAATGTTATCAGAACCGAGTTTTGCTGAAAATGCTTTAAACATGTATTTTTCAAACAAATGAAAAAGTATCCCACTGCACAAGAGAAAGTACTTTATTATTATAAAGTTAGATAACTAGTAAAGCCATGAAAAAATACTTAGAGAACATTTGCATAGTCTTTCAAATTTTCAGCATTTTATCTTGGTTCATACTCATCTTTTCCCTTTGAGATGCTTTCAGTGGAGCTCTGGTGCCTTCATTGTGTCTTTGATTAGCAGCCAAAAATGTTCCAACATCGAGCCACCCACCGTAAATTACACAATCAGGGACAAAGGGCCTTGGTCAGACCAGGTAACCCGCAAGCCATTAGTCACCATGATTGAGATCATGTGGAGGTGGGAGAACATTAAAGAATGACAACCACTGACAAAGACCTTCATCAATCATGCTTTTCAGATTACCAGATACAAACCTGCATTGCATAACAGCTGAAACACTTTGAAAAGCAAAATGTGATTAAATTCAGGCTGAGCAGTTAGGCCAGAACTTCCACCATGATGTTAAAAACAGCCACTTATCACCTCATCAATACCCTTTAAAGACAAAGTGCATAAAGATGGATAAAGCTCCCATTTGCATGCTGCCCGTTACCATCTTAGGTCCTCTTATGATTATTTAAGTGTGGATCTGAGTCAAAGCCCACAGACACTTGTAAGTAAAGACATCTCATAGATCATAAGACTCCAGCTTTTGGCGTATTTAACAGATCTAATGGGTGGTAAATGATATGCTGGTGCAGCAGGGTGCAGTGGTGGAATCATGGCAATCATCAAAGAAATCATTGTTTTTCTATTTCACTTGGAGCAAAAAACAAAACCAATGAAAAATAGTTGACAGCAGATGTGTGACGTGCAGCATAAATCAGTACGCAGTGATTTCAAAAGCAATACGATGGAATCGGTTGCACTTCTTTAAATCTAGTCAAAGAAAATGGGAATATTAGTGATTCTTCAAGTCAAAGAAAGCAGTAGCCATTCTGCTGCAGTAGGTGGCGCTGCACAACATGAAATGAACGGATGTCATTAATTTAAGCACCGAAGATAGTAAGCAATAAATAATAATTACAGCTTGCATGATTGAAAGTGTGTGATCTTTGCTGCCATTATGATTAAAAGCAGTAGACAACAGTACAAATGGTTTTACTGGAATAAAACGTCTCATTTCTTGTTTTGTTCAATCATCTGTGTCACTTTTAGACCTCATGTGTCTCAGCAACATCAGATCTCAGTCAGTCCATTTTTAATGAGGCCAGAAAAAAGCTTCAAGTGAAGTTCTGTGCTTTTGTTTCATCAGCGTTATTTAATGCACACTCACACACACACACACACACCAAACCTCTGGATACACACCAATTACTGCATGACCACTGGTGACAGCAGGCAAAGCTGCACAGCTGCACTGATGTTTTGATGAGTCTCTGTACTCTTTAGGGTTAACTGGTCACTAAGGCTGTTTTTTTTTTTTCTTTTTTTCTGCTTTTTCTTCTGTGTTCATCGGAAACAAAAGAAGCAGAAGGTTTCAAACTTAACCCTTTAATCTACTTCTCTGTCATTTGGCGGCATTAAAGTTCAGTGACAATGAAACTTATCAAGAATTTGTGGAAGTAACACTTGTGGCTAAAACAAGAACATGATAGGCTACTATTATTATCATTACTATTATTATTATTATTAACATCATACTGAAGAAATCAAAAAACATTTTTCTGGTGCTTTTTTCTTGCAAACAAAGAGTGAAGACATAACTGCAAACTATTTTTATAACAAAGTTAGACAAAGCCCTCTATAAAGCAGTCAGATTTATGGATGCCATCTCAGCTGAAACTCCTCTTCCTTGGACCTAAACTTCTTAAACTTTAAGTGGTTCAAAATGCTGCTGCACATCTTTTAATTTGGAGTACATTACATCCATTGCCATCACTCCAACAGCTTTTAGAGTTGATTTTAAACTTCTTTTGTATGTTTTCAAATCCTTAAATGATTTCCTACATTTTTATTTTCTTTTTCTCTTTGTGTGTTTCTGTTTTTAGTTCACGAGTTAATGTCTAAGATGCCTTCTGCCGGGAGGGGGGCTGAGGAAGAAGACAAAAGTGGGATAAAATTCCCTTGTCATCATTATGTAACTGAATAGTTTCACCAGTGAATTTAGGCCTGATTTAAGTTACATATGTTTGCAGATGTGAACTGATTGTGAATGCAGGTATGAATATATAAGTATAAATCTCCTCCCTTCATGTCCTTTTCCTCCCTGCGTGGAAGGTTGTGATGTTATATGCATTTTCTGTCTTGTTCGTGAAAAAGGAATAAAAGATCAAATTTGAAAATTTGAAAAATAAAAGTGAATATAGAAAAATAAATAGATAAATCCCTAAATGATCTTGCCCTCTTCCATCTTTCTGAGCTGCTTCCCCCATAGGCTACACTCCTGCTTAGTCTTTTCAGGTCGGCTGATCAGCTGTTTGTCAGCTTTGTTTTGTAGGAGTTGAAACTCCTTGAGGAAGTTGATGGTGTGATAGATTCTCTTCCATGGTTGCCCTTCAGTAGAAAAATACTCTATATGGATTAAGTTCTTCCTAAAAATAAACTGTGATGTGGTGGAAGACATTTAAGTCTGTTCAATCTGAGGCTATAAAAGCTCCCTCTCCACAGAATACATTTCTGCATGTATAGGCCTAATAGTAAGTCATTATTAGTGTTATTAGAGTCATACTTTTTGTGAAATTTAAATTAGTGGTCAAATTAAACATTCTTGATTTAACCGTTTCATGGTAGCACATAAAAATGAATGAGCTGAACTGTAAATTAAAAAGTGTGACTTCATAACCAACAATCTTCAACAAATGATTTGAGAAACATGGATGGAGTTACTTCCACACAACTGATCCACAGGCTTAACACAGCAGTTTAACAAGAAATGCTGAAAATCTGTACAATAAATACACTTTCTGGGCTCATGATACTGCCTAGATCTGTAAATGAAAGATAAATCCATTAAAAAAAAAGAAAAAGAAAAACACTTCTAAGGCTATTAAAAAAACAGTGCAACAACCTTTCCTCTTGCAAAAAGTAACCTGCTTATGTTTTCCATTTCGTGAAACTGTAGTAAATGTGATATTGCACAACTAGTGGATGTTCCAATATACATATAAAGGTACTATAAAGGCACTCTAAAGATTGCCTAACTGCTTGTCACAGTTGGTTACAGTTAGATACATGCTTATCTTTATATACCAATAAATCCATATGTTTACAGTTTTGCTTCATGTTGCCTGAACATTTCCCAAACAACAAGAAAAATGTTGCCATCTCATTCTGGGCATATACTAGGACATTACTTTGCCTCAGACATATTGACAAACGAGGCCATTGCAGATTTTCCTGCCAGACTAGAATAGAATTGAGCCTGAACATCACGTAGAGCTGCGTGCCATGTTTAAAGATGCGGAGCGTTCCCATCTCATTCTGGGGTATTGCTCATTTCTCAGCCCAGCTGAACACTTACGAGAGATTTACAACTAAGACGTCAGACACCTGCTCTGGCCTGTACCTCCTGCTTGCGTGCATGTCTGCTGTAGGTATGGGTTCTGGTCTCCCTGGTGACGATTGCTTGCACCTGCTTCTCATCTCCATCATCAAGCTGTAGCATATCTACATGGTCAACTCTACACTCATCTCCACATCGCTGTGTTACCAGTGAGAACCAGTCCTGCCTGCTTAGCTCTGGTTTCCCAACCTGCAAACAGAATCAAATCTAGATTACAGAATGCAGATTAGACATTAGTCTTAAAGAAATTCAGTGCTTCTTTGCTGTTAGTTAACAATCTGCATCATTTAACAGCACCTTTGCTGCTACTGCATCATGGTGAGCCCATGGTGAGTCAGGACAGATAGTAATGAGGCTGCTTGTCCCCTGTAGCTTTTGATAAATGACAGGGGACCATAATGGCTGTGCTCTGTGGCATCTGATTGACAACACAGTAATGTCGAATTCAGTTTTGTGATAACGCCTGTAAATAAACCCATAATATACATTGTATTCTCTAACAAATGGGATGTGCTGCTTTGTCAGTAGCATTAAGTTTCTGAACATCACTTTGATTGTGCTTTGTTTCTTGCCATCTAATCAGTTGTCTCCGTGACTGATGATTCTCATTTCTATGATCATAGATTCCATTGTGTGGCAATGCTTTCATTATGTAGGTGTGTTAATAATAAAACAATGGGGAAGTGTTACACACAAGTATCATTCATAAATCCTACTTTCATACTGCATGTGCATCACATCTGCAACCTGAGCATCAGTTTTTTCTTCAGCCAGCTGATCAAAGCAAGAAGATTTTTCATTAACTATGTTAAACTGTTTCAAAATCAAAGGCTGAAAAATATGACCGCAGCGTCGTACTTGAACTCAACACGATGGCTGTACAGTACAAGTACATCGACAGCTTCTCCCTTTTCAAATCAGACTGAAAACCCTCCTGTTTAAAACTGCTTATAATCTCTAACATCACCTGGTCACATTCTTACTGCTCTTAAATTGTTCTTTTTAATCCTTGGCTTTTACTTTACTCTGTTTTTTATTGGTTCTATGTAAGCGTCCTTGGGTGCCATGAAAGGCGCTATGAAATAAAATGTATTATTATTATTAGGAGAACTAATTAAATAATTCATTCATACAGAACTGTTTGGTTGTGTTTTTATTAATGATAACCTTTACATGTGTTACTGGTAATTATAAAATAGAGTCCAACAGATCATGTTTTTTTTTGTTTTTTTTGGTAAATTTGTAAAAAGCTATTATAATTTAATAAATAGCTGTAATAAAAGGTTTTGATTTGCTGCAGCAGAGCTTTGCTTTTACTTCCCCAAGGATGTGAGATTTTTTAATACTCCCTTTATAGTGTTTGAAGTTGGGCTGGAATCAAACCTTTTTGATGCAGGGTAGAAGTGTGGGACATTTTGGACTGGTCACCAGTCACTGGGCTAACAACCAGATACCAAGAAGCTACTTGATCGGTCTTTAACACTCAATTCAACTCATCTTTATTTATATAGCACTTTAATACAACATTGGCTGAACAAAGCCTAAGCAAAATATCAAAAGAAGGTGCAGACTAAAAACAAAAAAAAAACAAAACAATAAAAACAGAAAACAACTATAAAACAATAAAACCGGAGTCTCATGCTGGATCAAATGCCAGGGCATAAAAATGGGTCTTCAGACAGGTTTTAAAAATGGACCAAGATGCGGCTTCTCTAACCTGTAGTGGCAAGGAATTCCAGGCTCTGTCCCCTCTGAGCGTTGGCCGAGACCTCGGTATCTCCAGAAGGAGCTGGTCAGCTGATCTGAAGCACTGAGCTGGCGAATATGGTGAAAGCGACTCAGAGAGGTACAGCGCAACACAGAGCAAGTCATCTTCAGCACCATTTACTGGTGACTGAATGCAGCTCTGGTCATCTCAGAAAGGAAAAGTCCCGAAATCTGTTCTAATCTGATAATAAAGTTGCTAATAATACACCTTGCTGTAATACTAACCTCAACAGATGTGCTTGAATGGGAAACATTACATCTAAACACAAAATTCATTAAGCATTTTGAGATCTAATGAGGATGCAGATCATCATAAAATAAACCTGTAACATGATAAAAGTGCACACAAATTCAAAGCTGAGGACTTTTGAGGCAATATTCACGTATCCCACTGCTCCAACCAAAACAGACAAACTACTGAGAACAAACCTTCACTGCCGTCCTTCTGAGGCAGAGTGGTGATGTGTTCGCTCATGTTGCACCTACTTACTTGGTACATTGGGCGAATGCTGGACAAATGTTTAACTTTGGTGGGGAAAGAAATCATTTTGAAGTCAAGAATCAACGGTTTCATGTCATCCTCACAACCTACATTCAACCATGAATGCTGTTGAAGTTTGTTGTGTTTTCTGAGAAACCCATAAGTGGATTTACAGTACACACATTCATCTCTGCTCATCATCATTGCTCAGACATTTCCTGAAATATTCTTTTAACTCAATTTCAGAGAGGTTTTAACTCAGCCTTGTGGATAAATAAGATAACTTAACCAATAAATGCATCTTAATTGAGGAGAGACACCATGTTTTAGTGGTAAATGTTTAAGGAGACACTTGTGTGTTTGTATTGTACATATACAAATTGATATGGCTCTGGACAAACTAACCACAAATTGTAATACTTTGTGTCCTTTTGTGTAATCATTTGCATGAATGTTTAGGAGACTAAGCCAGACAAATTCTTGCTTTGGTTTTTTCCATAAAAAACTACTTTCCAAATGTACTTATGATTATGGCAACCAGACAGGCTTCCAGCTCTGTCACGCATAACCGAGAGTCAAATTTACTCAAATAGACGGGAAATGTCGAACATAAAGTAAGAGACATGTGGAAAGAGGGAAACAAAGACTGAATGCAACAGGTCAATGACGAAGCGAAGGAGGGTTTATACAGAGAAAAAAAATAATATATTACTCTGATTTATAGAATTCCCCCTCAAAAAATGTGATTGGTTACTGTATATCTAAAAGTTTCTGTTCTCATGTA
Source organism: Atherinomorus stipes (assembly GCA_023101725.1). NCBI lineage: Eukaryota > Metazoa > Chordata > Actinopteri > Atheriniformes > Atherinidae > Atherinomorus > Atherinomorus stipes. The sequence goes on from JALJCO010005679.1 coordinate 167,836, forward strand.
ATACAGTGGGGGGAAAAAAAGTATTCAACACACCAACATTTTTCTCAGAAAATATATTTCTAGTCGAGCTATTGACATGAAATCTTCACCAGATGTCGGCAGCAACAACCCAAGTAATGCACACATACAAAGAAATCCTAACATTTATGTCCATGAATAAAATTGTGTGTAATATAGTGAAATGACACAGGGAATAAGTATTGAACACATGTAGAAATGGAGGCGCAAAAAGATCCGGAAAGCCAAGAAAGCAGCTGGAGTCTGTCAGTATTTAGAAAGTAATCCTGTTCCCTATCAGTGCAAAGTAATATCAGCTTGTTTAGTCCTGATTGATGCCTACCACCAAGGTGTCAGAGAAGAAGCATTCCACGATGGGTAAAAGCAAAGAGCTGTCTAAAGACCTACGCAACCTTATTACTGCAAACACACGGAAGGCATTGGTTCCAGGTGCATTTCTAATCTTCTGAAAGTTCCAGTGAGCACCATTGGGACCATCACCCGGAAGTGGAAAGAACACAGCATCGTCTTAAAGCGGCCACAGCCATCACAAGATTTCAGACAGAGGAGTCAGAACAATAATCAGAAAGGTTCTCCAACAGCCCAGGACCACTCATGGAGAGCTTCAGAAAGACCTGGAATCAATAGGTACAGTTGTTTCAGAGAAAAAAGAAGTAATGCACTCAACCGCCATGGCCTTCATGCATGCACACCATGCAAGACTCCATTTCAGAAGAAAAAGCATGTTGATGCTGGTTTGAAGTTTGCAACACAACATCTGGACAAACCCATGACATTCTGGGAAAACAAAGTCTGGTCAGATGAGACCAAAACTGAACTCCTTGGATGTCATAAGACACAACAGGTTCAGAGGACAAATGGCACCACACTTGACCCCAAAAACACCATAGCAACAGTGAAGTTTGGAGGAGGGAACATCATGGTGGGGGCTGGTTTTCAGCATGTGGTACTGGCAGACTTCATATCATTGAAGGAAAAATGAATGGAGAAAAGTAGAGACACATTCTGGACCAGAATCTCTCATCTGCTGAAGATGAAAAGAGGCTGGCTCTTTCAGCAAGACAACCATCCCAAGCACACAGCCAAGGAAACACTCAACTGGTTTAAGAAAAAGAAAGTAAAGCTGCTAGAACGGCCCAGTCAATCAACCCACTTGAATTCAATTGAAGATCTTTGGATTGGAAAGAACTGAAGTTCCGAGGTCACAGAAGAGACCTTGAAGATTTGAAGGCAGTTTGTGTGGAAGAATGCTCAGGTGTGATTTTGGCCCAATGTATTTATTCCACTGGCTTCTCCATACAGGAGGTGTCTGGAGGCTGGAATCACCAACAAAGGCTTTTGCACTAAGTATTAAATACATTTCAGTAAGTGTATTCAATACTTATTCCCTGTGTCATTTCACTATGTCACACAAAATGTAATTCATGGACATAAATGTTAGGATTTCTTTGTACGTGTGCATTACTTGGGTTGTTGCCAACATCTGGTGAAAATTTCATGTCAATAGCTCTATTACAAATATATTTTTTGAGAAAAATGTTGGTGTGTTCAATACTTTTTTCCCCCTGCTGTATGTAGCCTTAACCCTCTATGGCATTGTGTTGCACTCAGGCAACAAACGACTATTTTGGCCCAAACACTGCCCCTTTAATTTTTTTTAAGTAAAACATCACATTAAAAGTCTGATGATAAATCTGTGGCCAATTACATTTGAGCTGGGTGTGGCTTTGACCCTTCGTTTTGTGGTGAAACCGTCCTTTTTGGGACCACAGCCAATTTGGACACACTGCTTGCAAAGGGTCACATAAATTTCACTTAACATGTTCAAATTTAAGTAACTTTGTATAAATAATATCTGTGATGTGCATGAATAAGTGCAGAAGCGTATTTGATTGAGTAAAGACATAGTTGTCAACATAATTTTTTTGCTGTAGGCTACTATCTTCTATTACTCACAGGAAATGGAAGCACAAACATTTTATGGGTTGTAAGGAACAAGATTAAGTGATCAGGCTCATTCCTCACACGTGTTCTAATTTTATGCTTACGGGTTGAAGACAATGAGTCGGTGGATGAAGAGGAAAATGAAGATGATGATGTCTTACAGCAGGGGTGCCCAAGTCCAGTCCACAAGAGCGACTATCCTGCAATTTTTAGAACATACCCTTCCCAACACACCTGAATCAAATGGCTAATTCCCTCATGCACATGTCATTCAGCTCTGCAGAGGCTGGTAACGAGCCATTCATTTGATTCAGGTGTGTTGGAGAAGGGATACAACCAAAATGTGCAGGATATCTTAGCTCTCGAGGACTGGACTTGGGCTCACCTGTTCTAAAGACTTTATATTTGGTCATTAATCATAAATGCAGAGCTGCTTTTTATAAAGTGGAAGTTTTAACACATTTTTCTACAGGATTAGCATTTTGCAACATGCACTGATTAAAAAAAAGTAGAAATTCTTTGAATAATTTAAATGCAACAACAAAGATCTTTTTCAAAAACAGGATTGTCACTGGAAAAGTTAAAGGGAAATTCAGGTCACAACTGGACCACTGCCAGTCAAGATGCAACAAAGCAGTGTCCGCTCTCAGCCCAGCACAGCTTATGGACTGTTTGTAAGGGGTAACGCTGAGGACCCAGAAATTCAACCACAACACAGGAGTTGACTAAGGAGGAGGAATGTACTACGACTAAGAAAAAGGAATGTTTGAGCAGAAAAATTTTGGTAGGCTCCAGTCCAATAGGCTACTCCACAGGTGAGGGGGTCAACCACTTCTTATCTGAGGTCAAGGAACGGAGCGTGGGTCAAGTTCTGCTTGGCCGAGGGGTCCAGAACAAGCCGCAAGACGTTCTCAATCACGTCCGCGAGAACAAAATGATGTCATTTTGTTCTCATGGCCTGAGAACAAGAAAAAAGTTCTCGCTTCTCACGGACTATGTAACAGCCTTCAGTGTACAGGAGAAAGAAAGAATCCAGGGACGTGAACATGGTCAGTAACTTGGAAACCACACTCAGAAGAAGGAATGCTGAACTTTGCCAAAAGGCTTTCAATAATTTGGCAGAGACTTGACAGAATAGTATGGAGCACAGGTGAGGCAGGGAAACAATTAGGCAACATCCAGGTGGGCCGAATAAGGCTGATTAGTGAGAAAAAGAAGCATAGACATGACCTAGCAGAGGTGTGAACCATGATAGCACACATATATCCTGATAGCAAAGATAACCGAGCAACCATAAGGTGCTGACAAGAAAGTGCGCTGACACCTGAAAAACCTGAGTAATCTGGTAATACTTGCATTAGGCTATTTCTAATTTTATTTTTTCCAAATCCACCCACCATGTGACTGGCTTTCATAATCATATGTTGTTTTATATATATAAATATAGGCTATATAATAGAAATGGCTGTATTGTCATTATATGGTTGCAAGCGCAACAAAATTGTGGGTCCTTTAACCCAGTGCCTCTCAATCCTGGTCCTCAAGGACCCCCTGCTCTGCTGGTTTTCAAGATATTCCTACTTCAACACACCTGACTCAGATGAAAGGCTCGTTAGCAGGCTTGCAAAGAACTTGATGAGCAGTTGAGTTGATCTGAATCAGGTGTGGTGAGGACCAAGGTTGAGAAACCCTGCTTTAATCAGCAACCGAGCAAATGTTGTGTAAGAAAATATATTAAAAGACTTAACCAGATATAAACTACAAAGACATGAGATGAGGCATTAAAATAAACAAATAAATTAGGCTGTATTTTTAAAAATGCAAAATTATGCAATGAAGAAATATAAAATAGTTATGCAACAAAGAGCTAAAACATCTCTGCAGCTTTATCTTTTACATATAAAACTGAGGTGGTGTAATTCCCAGACTACTTCTCCTCTAACGTAAGGAATCATTAAATAGCTAATGTGCAGTTTATTCTGCTTTTGTTTGCAACTTATAGCTACACATTTTAAAGAGCGTGGTGAAACAATAATATGCTGGCAAAGCTGCCCTTTAATTGCTTTTTAATTGACAGAAATCATGGAGCCGCCGTGCAGCTGTGGTCAACATGTTGGATAAGCGCAGCCTTATCTCGCATAATTAGCCTGCCATCAGCCTAATTGGTCGTTGAGCCGCAGATGACTTTAAAGAGCCATGATGCTCCTACTCACTGTGGACAACCCACGTACAGAAACAGCCACGTAATCTGTGTGTGTGCGCGCGTGTGTGATCAATCGCTTTTTCTCCATCTCTCTGGCGTAGGAGGCGTCTGTCAAACCTGTGGAGCGTTGTTCGTCCTCTCTGTCTGTGTCTGTCTGTCCGTGGAGGACACTATACACCCGTCGTCTTCAGAGCAGCTGAAGTTTGGAGATCATAAACCGGTTTTTCCTGCTCTTTAGGGGGTTCTCCGCCGTGATCCCGGAAGACTCCTCACATTCTCGCCTGGAAGGAAGTTGAAGCAAACAGGTGCGTGTGACATCTTTTCAATTTCTTGTCTTTCCTCTCAAACTGTCATTTACTAATGTGTATTGCTCAGTTTTTTTTAACCCCAAAGGTCCGTTCTTCCTCTTTTTTATTTGCCTCAGTCAACCCATTCATGGTTTCTCAGCCGATTCCTACAGGTGGGATTTTCAGCAGCCGAACTGCTCCCATCAGCAGCACAAATATCCCACCCGACAAGATTGGCTAAACAAACCTGTCGGGGAGGAATGTGGGGCGGTGGCATCGGGCTTTTTAGTGTGTTTTTATTAGTCCTTTTTATTTCGTCCCTGTGTGTGTTGACACCCTCGCAGCTGTCATTTGGGAGCCAATCAAGCCGCCATGGACGCGTTAATGAAGGGTTTCTCTAAAGCCAAGGATGGGGTCGTGGCAGCGGCGGAGAAAACCAAGCAGGGAGTGACTGGAGCGGCTGAGATGACGAAGGATGGGGTTATGTTTGTCGGTGGGTTCTGGGAATTGATTTGATTCATGATCAGGTGATCCGCTAACAATAGCGAAGAAGGGCATGGACACTTAAAAAAAAAGTCTTTTATTCATACCTATTTTTAGGCTACTCATATTTCTGAATAACTGGTCTTCATGTTTTGTTTTCAGGAACTAAAACAAAGGATGGAGTAACAACAGGTAACCTTATATTAATGCAAGTCTCAGTGTTTGAAAATCTCTTCTGTGCAAATGTACATGTTGCATGTGGTGTTCTGAGTTATATTGCAGCCCTGCAGGTGAATAAGTGTCATATTTTACAGGCTTCTGGAACACAACTTGCTTTACTCCCTACAGGCCATGCCTTGCCATTTGTCATACATAATAAGCAGAGGGAGGCTGGCTGTTTACCCACAGAGACTGCTGAATTGTTGTTTCCTATATGCTGGCTGCAAGTAAAGCATATTAAGGCTTTTAAAGCCTGGATTATAAAAAGATTGAGAGAAATGTCAGGGCATAATGTCTTGTCAGCGATCTGCATTAGATGATCTGATAATCTGCTTTCCAGAAGTCCACACAGGCAAAGATGATGCCTTGTGAGTTGTCAAGTCTTGATTAATTACAGCGATGGATTGGTGTAAGCTGTAATTCCCCCTCCTTTAGGCTTGTTGCTTGTTCAGCTATGAAATGCTATAACAATCAAATGTGGAGTGGGGGGGATGATATGTTTTGGTCCCCTGTAACTTGTTGGGTTGCATTATTTATCAGCTTTGAAAGCAATGCAGTTGTAATGAACACCTAAAACATCAAGAATCACACTGCAAGGTTTTGGCACTTTTCCTTCTCTACTGATGTCAACAATTGACACTGATGGCATTAAACTGACGCCTCTTTGAAACGGTAGCCCCCACTCATTCTTTTTTGTAGAAAGCTGCAAGGAAAGCTTTAAAGACTGGATAAAAGGTGCACTGATGCACAACAGTGCTTTATCAAACTGTCAAAGCAGGGAAATGTCTGCATGCTTTTTCTCAAACTAAGCCAGCTGACAAAATGACTCCTAAGGTGGCACACTTGGTTTAAACTGTACAATCTGTGGGCACATTTTTTTATATATATATATATATATATATATATATATATATATATATATATATATATATATATATATATATATATATATATATATATATATATTTTATTTTCTCTTTAAATCAGTGAATGAACCCTGTAACCTTTGGTGTTGCACCAGCAGAATATAGTGAAAGTGGAGGCTTTGGTTTGGCAACGGCTAGTACTCGTAGTACTTTCCATTTCCTGAGTGTCATTAAAGAGCAGCAGCTTCGCCTCTCAAATTAATCTTGTAACACGGATACCTTTTTTTTTTTTTTTTTTTTTTTTTTTTAAATCCAGTATTGTGGGATCTGTGTCATGTTCATGTTCACAATCCTCTCAGGTATTGAGGCTCTGTGCCGATACAGCCAGCTCAAATGTCCTCACTTCTATTCTTTCTCATCTCCTTCCTTTTGTCCCTGTAGTTGCTGGTAAAACGGTGACTGGAGTGTCTCAGGTGGGTGGAGCAGTGGTTACCGGGGTTACCGCTGTGGCCCAGAAAACTGTAGAGGGTGCAGGCAATATTGTTGCTGCCACTGGATTGGTCAAGAAGGATCCAGCCAAGCAAGTAAGAAAAATGCACTTCATTTTAAACTGGTCTGGAGATGTTTGTTCTTTCTATCCCCATGACATTGTGGGGGGTGTTTATCTGAACATCACTTTAAAAAGACATTCAGCATGTCAAATTGATTATTTTCCCATCTTTTAGAGGTGTGCTTCAATATAAACCTCAAATACCCTTGTGATTATCTTGTCATACTAATGCATCCCACAGCTGTTAACAGGAGAACTTACACAATATCCCTTTATCTAGTCACAAAAATGGATTATTTCGTTCAAGTGTTTCCATTAATCAATCACTCCCATCAACAAACTGAAGTGCTCCTGCAAGCTCTGAATTTGCCGTTTGTATCATTCATACACGGAACGGGTCAGCTTGGTGGTGGCTACCATGCCGCGTCGCCGTGTTTTTATGTTCAGTAGAAGCGTGACCGTAGGAGACACCAGAATTCTCAGCTCAGTTCGAGGTAATGCCTTTGAAAAGTCACCACGGGTGCAGTGAGGAGGAACCCAGCGTTGCACTGATGCTGGGTTCATGTGCAGTCAGGCAGACGGCCGTCACTAACAAGCCAGATGTCATTTTAATCACAGAAGCCGAGACTGTTAAACATGGGTTAGGGAAAACGATACATCGCCATGACAACATATCAGATGCGGACTGAAGTCACTGTAACTGACCACGTCTTCACAGAGGCTGTTTATGCCTTTTTACATGCAGCGGCTGTCGTCCGTCTGCCCGGTTTCACACGAACGCAGCATGAAGAGTACTAGCGAGTTGCTTCTGATAGACAATTGTTACATAATGTCCCTTTAAGAATGAATGCTTTACAAGATTCCAGCAAGTCAGCAATTTTCTAGCAAATTTCAGGCTAAACAAGATCAATGCACATAATTCAGCCTTAACTGTTAAGCTGCTACTGTAGGTAAGAGTTGGTGGTTTTTGTCTTAAATAAGATTACCTAAAGTGTTTTTTAAATCATCAAAGATGAGTTTCATGGTGTAGGGCAGGGGTGACCAAGTCCAGTTCTCAAGCTGCTATCCTGCAATTTTAAGAACGTACCCTCAACACCTGAATCAATGGCTAATTGCCTCATGCATGTCATTCGGCTGTGCAGAGACCTGGTAACGAGCTACTCATTGCAGGTGTGTTGGAGAAGGGATGCAACCAAAATGTGCAGGACAGTAGCTCTTGAGGGCTGGACTCGGACTTTCCCCTGACTGGCCTTTTGAGCCATAAGTTAATCAAAGATGGATTACTATACCCACAATTAACATACTGGCTTCTTTTAGAATCACGTGACCATATTTGGATAAAAGGGAGAAGCTACATTGAGGAGTCCTTGAAACCTGATGAGACTAATGGATCATTGATGCCAGACATCTATTTAATCATGGGTTTCATTTTCAAAATTTTACCAGCGGTACAATAATTCTCATATTACACATCAAGTAACTTTTTCCATTGTGTCACACATCAGTTCTGTTGTTCATGTCATTTATTATACAGTATGAAAACTCAGCTCGTATGTCTATGGGCTCAGTTAAGTTAACATACATGCAGAATGAGACTTATCAGAGCAGCAGGTGGAGTACAGTCCCAAAAACAAGGGAAATGTATTTAAAACCTCAGACTTTCAGTGGTGCTGCTTTTCTTTCTAGTGTGACTAAATCTACAGTAACAGGCAGCTGTTGCAGGTTTACTGTTGTAGTTCAGTAGAAAAGACAAGTGCAGGACTTTGAGGCACTTGAAATAACAACCCCGATGCTTTTTGCACTCAGTGCTGCTTTTTTTTTTTTTTTTAATTGTATGCAAAAAGGTTTTGAAAACATTTTGTGTAACTGGGTTTTTCACTAATTTTATGAAAATCAATTTGCACAATTAAATATAAGCTGAGCTGTTACAATGAGTTCACCCCTGAAACACTTGTCTAAAGAAGTTCAAGTCTTGTCATATTAAAACAAAAGGCTTTTGGTCTATCAATGAATGAGGCTTATTTCCACACTCACATTATTACAAAGTATATGAACAGACGACGCATGCCGTTAGTCTGCAGCATAACTCATCCGTCCATTTTCTATGGAAGCTGTAAGCTAACGCTTCCCTTTGTCAAAATGGTGTTCTGACCTTGAGTGATTTGTCATTACTTCTCATATTTGCTGCAAGTTTTTCTCTGAAATGAAAGCTGTTACATTGTGTTGGCTTTCCTGTATTTTTCATCACTGTCTGGCCTTCGTTTGTCAAGGAGAGGAAGCAAAGGCAGTTTACCGTAGCAAGCAATTTGCTGTTGACACAAGTCAAACATGAAAAATGACTCGATCGGTTCTCACGGTTCTTTTGTTTTTTTTTATTCTTTCAATACATTTGTGTGTGTATAAAATCAAAGTGGAGCAATTGTAGAGGCAAATTATTTTTATTGAATAAGCGTGTTTCGAATAATTAACTCATGTATGCCATGCAACAGTGATTCTTGCGTGCATAAATTTGCAGATGAATTTGTCCCTACAGGGACATTTGCTCACTGTTCTCTATAGCTTGCCACCCTTTGTGTTTTTTGGTGAATTAAATTTAAGAAATTACTGTAATAACTAAAAAAAAAGAAATAAATCATTGCCACATACACAGCTGAACTCTCCCCCCCCCCACATAATAATTATGCCCCATGACCCTGAATTGGAATAGGCATTTAGCCTATGTCTGTGAAATTTTCCTGCTAATGCCATCAGAAGTGAAGAAGCTCTTCTAGATTAGAGCAAAACATTTTCAAGAAGGTAAACAGTCCAGTTGACCCAAACCTGCTTTGTTTTTGGTTTTTTTGTTTTGTTCATTCTGATCCAACCAGTTAATGTAATGATGTAAAATGTTACTGAGAAGTTTTCAGTGTCATTTTCAGTGAAAAGGCTTGCATGCTATTCATATGCACACAACCAGATGATGTTTGGTCTTCTTTCAGATTTTAGACATTGCTAAAAGAAGGTTATGCAATAAAAGGGTAAACATAACCTTGACTTTTTTTTTCTTTTTTTTTTTTTTTTTAAATAAATTGAAAAAACCTTTCACTGAGTAAACTAAGTATTCACTACTTGAATATGAGCTGGAAAATAAGTGTCGAGGTAGTCTGGGGAGCTTCTGATCAATTCACCTTTAAGGAAATTGGGCCTCAGCGATATACTGTTTCTGTGGTAAGTTATAATTAATGTAAACAGATCAGTACAATATACAGTTGAATATTCATGTTTGCATTTATATTTTCAGTATAGTAATTTCATTGATGTGGCTAGATGGGTAAACCATGAAGGCGGACATGATGGATATGATCGGCCTCGTTCGCAAATCCTGATGAGCCAAACTGGCAGCCAGGAGAGACAAACAGATGGACAGCAAATTAAAGCAGCCGAACTGATGGCGAGTTGGACTGTCTGGCAAGAATAAACGGATTTTTTAAAAAAATCTTTTTTTTAGCAGGACACTAAGAGCAGCAGATTGTTCTCATTGAACCATCATTGTAAGGCACCTTAACATTATTGGCATCATTGAACACGAATATTTTACTTAAAATGTTAGTGTCCTTCAGTGACCCTGAGCTGGCGCACAAAAACAAGCAGGCACACCCACAGATGAGCAAACAGAGGACGGTGGAATGCCTCATCTTGATTAATCTTCTCATCTGGTTGTTTGACTGATTCATCAGCTGCTGGTGACTCATCGTAATGCAGACACGTTGGAAAGGTAAAATGATGGAAAATGACAATTAGAGAGGCAGGCAAGTGGAATAGAGAAAAGAAGTTTATATTATTTTGTCAAAGATGCAGCTTTAAACTTTAAATGGAACAAATCAAGCCTTGACTTTAGTGATCAAAGCAAGCAGGGGTCACCGGTGTGGTCCAAGGATGCGTGCATGGAAGGGTGCACATCTGTCCAGGTGAACAGATGGAAGCTTGATGGGTGGTGTTAATGTATCAGCAGGAGGAGAAGGTGCAACAACTGCTTTCAGGTCTGCGGTCGTCTCGCAATCGCACACACATCAACACTGTGACCGGTCCTCATTAAGGAAGGGCAGCTCAATGGCATAGTGTAATCAAGGCGAGACAGGAACGACGTCACTTCCATTTTTCATTAACGCTTCGAGCCTTGTCCTTTTTTTAGCAGCCCCCTCACTCAAAGTGACCGACCATCACGATGACTATGAAATTGGTGTCCTTCAGCGTATCCAGGGGCAAAGTTTGGGGAATTTGGTTTGCATTCAAACTTGTATTTCCCAAGTGGATTAAGTCGCTTTTAATGAATTACTGGAGTTGTCTTTCTTTTGTAGAGGTATCATGTACTGTGTGGATGCACCCACACCAACAGTTGTCATTCTTTTGAGTGACTTGTCAATTATCAAGCTTCTAATTGCGCGTCGGAACTAGTTAAGTGTAAATTGGCTTTTGTGTTAAACCTGGATTATGGAGGCAACCTCCACAATGGTCATGTGAAACCATGGAAGGGTTCATTTTTAACTCGAATCAGTATTTTTCTTCCCACAAAACCTAACCAAGATAATCAAACCGCTCACTGAAAGAAGTCCATCCTGGTAACTTTCTTTTGTTACCCTGGCATCAGGAAGAAGTGGACGAACGGGGATTAAATTGATTGGTTTGCGTTTGGTCTTCGAGGGGCTACAACCCAACTCCACATGGGGAGGGCAGATGTGAGGGAAGAGGCCCTCCTTACTGAAATTATTTTTTATTTGAAGCGGGATGCCCATCCAACATTTCCTTTAAAATTTCCAGACTGCTTCAGTCTAATACCTCCCAGAAGGGGACATCAGGGTTCCATCATCTGGAAATGGTGCTGGAAAAAAATAAAGGGCGTAGTTAACTTTTCCTCATCGTAAACACATTTACCAACTGTAACCCCCTTACCTAGAGGCTTTTATGGAAAAGGGGATTCACTTTTAAAAAAAAAAAAAAAAAAAAAAACCTTCAAGACATCTGCAGCCATTTCTTGGTCCCACTGCATTGGCTTACATCTGCTTTCCAGTCAAATGATTAGTCAACTTGAATCAGGAAGTCATATCTAAAATAAAAACCCAACACAACCTGCAGGATGCAATGCAATTCGTTCAAGTCGTCATGAACTAACTCATTTTATGTGCGTGTTGTAGCCTCTACGCTGCTGAGGGTAAACAAGCTAATGCTGGCAAGGGGGGAGCATTAAATCTGCTAGTCTAATCGGGCATACCGGTGTTTGATAAAGCACAATTTTAAAAATGTACTGTCAATGTACTGTCAAATTTGTTCAAGTACTCTGAATATCAAATCACAACTGCAAAACTGACCTAGTACGGTTTGAGATTAGTTAGCAAACTGAATATAAGGGGTGATTGAACAAAATAAAAAAAAATGTCTTCTTCCAGGGTGAGGACCCATCAGCAGTACCAAATGCCGCAGAATCGCCAGTTGATACCGACCCAGCTGAGGTCACAGAGGTGAGATCATACGCTGAATGCTGTGTTGCTCTGTTTGCTGTCCACTGAAGGTCAAGCACACTTTCATATGATGGCTGCAGCAAGCCACTTCAGTACATACTCATCTAGTAAAGGTGAAGTAACAGGGAAAATCCACATGCAGTTTTTTTTTTTTTTGCTCACAGTTAATGTCATTCCCCCATATTTATTTTAACAATCTACCTGTAAAGGGGTCTGAGACATAATCCTGCTAAGGACAGACTGCCTTTGAGCCCTGCATGACAGCAGCCAGGGCTCATAAATAATTTATATTGGGTGGAGTAATATTACATCAGTTACGATGTCTGTGATATAACATTGTTATGCAGTGAGGTGATCTCATCGCCCTGCATGCAGACAGTAGATTCATTTTTGTCTTTGTCTCTTACAGGAGGACACCGACGAGTAAATGGCTTAAAAGCTTCACAATCGAAGATCAGTGACCGAAACATTCCATGTCGCTCTGCCAAGTCCCGTCGTGCCTCGTTTTTTGGTCCATCATGGAGTCTGTGCTCAGCGTCTGTGTCTTTTTCAGTATACGTGTGTAAATGTCGCGACAGAGATGTTGCTTAAGCGTATTTGTGTGTCCTCTGTCCCAAAAGGCACCTCAGGTGTGTGTCATCCGTGACCAGCTGTCGTTTACAGTGACTCCCTCCCACTGAGAAGGCCACCTGATCACACTCTGTGTGTGAGTGTGTGCGTGTGTGCACCTTCCTGTTGACTGTGTGGCTATACAAGTAACTCAAATATGGAAACAAACTACAAACACCTAAGTGTCTCTATATAAATGAACAATTTACGTTGGTCTATTTAAGATGGAAACATAACAATATTCTCTATTTTTGTCTGTAAACAGTTTTTGTGATGGATTAAGTGCTGAGCTCTGTGCATTCATATTGTATTTTTTAGCATGTAAACTAAAATTCAGCTTAACTGCTGTCATGAATTTATTTGGACTTGAATGTTGAATAAAATATGTAAAATGTGGCGTGTTTTCAGTATTTCACTAATTTCTGGAAGTGTTTCACTATGAGAAATTAGTGTCTGCCTCTATGTATCTACAAATTGGAACAGGATATTTGTAATGCTTGGGATAGGTGATGGTGCATTATTTCCTATACATAGCAGTATGAAGCACAATACTGGCTGCAGTTCCTAGTCACACACATTTTGAGCCCAAACACTGAAGTCACAAGCATCAAATGACTAAATTTATTGCAGAAGGTGATTGTGGCTGCATACATCTATTCTTACTATGAAAGGCTATGATTCAGGCGCCTCCATATCCAGCATCACTGAGCATGACATGGAGCCCTCGGCCAGTGACAAGCGACCAGCTACATGGCAGGCCCATCACGACTCATGCGAGAAAATAATCTTAAAAGCAACAGTAAATGTCTACAGAAAGAAGAATACATAGCAAATATGTAGAATATGTTTCCAGAAAGGTGTTAGAAAACTTACTTTTCCCATTATTATGGTTTGCATGGCTGGATGAGCGATCATGACCAACTTTAACCAATCAGATCAATGTGATACAGGTGAAGCCAGTAAGGAAACAGGATCCATTAATATTGACTGCTAGCACCTTATTAAAAATGTATTTGATTTTATGTTCTGCAAGTGTTTTATCCATGACACTGTGTCATGAAATGTTGTGAGTCAGACAATGTAATGCAGATGTAAAAAATCCTGGACTTTATAATCTAGTCATTAGATAAGGTCTTTATTTAATAATAACAGATAGAGACAACTTAAATTGCTGTTGCACACGTATTGTTGTGACATTTTGTTTTAACACTGGTGTATTTTCTCATCCAGGGAATAATGTCATGTTTATTCATAAATCTGTTGTATATTGGACATCGTTTGAAGAGTTGAATGCTCATTTTTGTGATGCACTCGTGATCATGAGCTTTTGGCCTTCTAAAAATGACACCTTGTACACCTTGTACAGTTTCCTGCAACCTGCTTTTCAGTGTCAAAACATAAAACATAGCATTTTATTCCATCAATAGATTACTTACAGTACTGTATGTTTTAAATGCTTTAATATCTTGACATTGATTAAGATAGAAATATGTAACAGCATAATCAAAATGTCACAATAAAAGATGATCCTCTTCATGAAAACAAACCATTGCATCAGCCATAAATTAGGGCAGTGTACACACTGCGATGCCTGAGCTCAGATGGATTGCAAGGCCTCTTCACACTCATTATTATCTCATAAGTAAGTGGGACAGAAACAGTCAGTCAGTCAATCCCCCTGACAACGGTAGCAGCAGTATGTGCAAGAGTGTGTTTGTGTGTAAGTGTGAAAACAAGCATGTGTCATCCAACTCTGAAAAATCATCTGATGGGCAACATGAGCATGTGCACGTGCTGCTCAGGGATTACAGGATTTTACATTTTGTCATTTTTGCTACATTCCCATCAGACAAGAAAATATAGACATGTAGTTTTAAAGGTGTAATAATTCAGCCTGTAGCCACAAAACCAACAGCCACTTGAGAGTGAAGCAGTTCGGCCTTGACTGTGTGCTGCAAACAGCTGTCCAGCTGCAGGCTGCACAGTGAATAAAGAGGCAACAGATGAGTTCTTACAATGGTCTGTCCTTGAAATCATCTCAAGCAGCACCGTGTGTCTAAGATACAGTTCTATTTATCTTAAGCTAAGACCAACAAAACCATTAGTCCCTCAACAAATCACAGCCTGCAGTGCAGCAATGGAAAATATTCTTCTGGATCCTTTCTAAGACACCCATGGACCTTTTTTTTTCTCTGGAGCTCCTTCTTCCCTAAAATGCCCTAAGTATTCTTCTGTTTTGTGGGTAGAGGCTATAGAAACATATAATCCCTTCTCAGAGTAGTTATTTTAAACAGTTTCCCAGAGGTGCTGCAGTTTGATAAACAGTGAGTCCAAAGAGTCCTGAGTAAATGTTTTGTTTCATCCTTTTATGTGTATGTGTGTGTGTGTATGTGTGTGTGTGTGTATATATATATATATATATAAATACATATACTGTATGCATACACAGTCGTTCTCAAAATTATTCATACCTTTAAATTAAAGAAGGAAAAAAAAATCAGCTGTGAGTGAAATGAGATAAAATTGACTAAAGTAATAATAAATAAAAATTCTATGAAAATCATGACATTGATTTTGAATTGTGGAACAACGGAAATATTAAAAACAAACAAACACAAAAAATGAAGCAAGTAAACAAGCATGAAGGGGCTTTAAAGCTAAAATTTTGTTGAGCAACACTTTGAGGCAATGCGCTATCAGCTGTTTTCTCTAATGTTCAGAAAGAACACCTGTTGACAGGTATTTTGGTTCACTGTTCATTGGAAAGGTGCTCTAATGTGTCTGGGACTGTTTTGTTTTTTTTAATTATTGTTTCCAACCACAATTTAAAAGCATTATTAAAATTCACTAAATTAGAATTTTGCTATTTTTTTATTTATTCTTAGTTTCTTTATTTTCTTGTTGATAGAATTACTATTGCAAATTTAACCTTTTCTTTAACTGGAGGGTATGAATCATTTTGAGTGTATATATGTATATATATATATATATATATATATATATATATATATATATGATGTTATTTATGTATATACATATATATTTCTATTGTCTTCCCTTTCTTTAAAAAGCTTTAAGGCAAAGGTAAGGCTGTTAAAGTGAAACTTTGGAGGCACTGTTTAATAAGAGATTGATCGTATATTTCAAACTGTACCAACCAAACTGGAACCAGCTCTTCTTGCCAGACCAGTAAAGCTACACATATACATCCTACACATCAACTGCCAGGTCAGTGTTTCCTCATTAATACCTTATCAAGCCAGTTTCAAGCTATGCTACAGCTACCGCCTGATCACTGAGCAGCTGATCCACCATTGGGTGCACCTCTTTTGAAATTTATGGTCCAGCTTTTCACCAACATGGTTAAGAGAAATTTGGACTCAAATCACTCAATAAAATGTTTTAAATAAATTGGCATTCAAATGCTTTCATTCATCATTTTCCATGAACAGATGTCAATAGCCACTGTGAAGTAATTATTTCTTTGTGGTTTAAAGCCTTTCCGTGTTATTTGTTTTATATTTAAGTTCATGGTAAAACTGATCAGAACAAGTTCATTTATCCTCTGAATTTTCAAAAAGGGACCGCAGATGTGCTTCGTTGTGTTTCTTGAGTACCTGGTACAAATTTCTCAAACTGCAGGGAACCGAATATTCAGGTTAAGGTGATTTTACACAGCGTTTGTGATGTTGCTATGGTGTAAGCTTTAAGTCAAGCATTTTTTGTCTTTTTGTGCTTGTGTGAGCTCAGGTTTGTAACAGCAGGTTCTATCATACATTAATACTCGTCATGGCTGGAGTGAAAATCTATGCACCGTTGACAAAACATGCAACATTGTGAAGATAAAAAGATTTATTCTTTCTGTATTTGTACATAATCAGGATGACTTCTGGGAAATATTCTCTGCTCTGTTGACAGACACTTCAAATACCAGCATCTAATTGTCACATCAAACGCTCATGACAAAATATTTGGCAGCTGGATGTGCAATCATGACAGCAAATGCACAACAGCTACAAAATGTGTTTTACTGAGTAGATGAACAACAATATAAAAATGCAGTTAAGAAATAATCAAATCCACTAATTTCTTGTGCAGGTTTCTCGCAGCTCAGTTGGAGAAGTATGTATGAAAACAACAGATCATGGAGAAAATCAGTGGAAGCCATGTTTCCAGGTTTTACTTCCTCTTCCTCCTCTTTAGGGCTTTCCACTCTCCTTCTTGAGTGGCCAAGCTGCCAAAGAGCTCTTTGACCTTCCTCTTCCTCTCTGCATCCCTGAAACAAACAGTGAGGAAATGTGTGAGGTTTTCACTAAAAAAAGGGACTGCTTCAATTCCCGTGTATGTGGACATGTAGTCATCCAACCTCTTCATGGTCTCGTTGAGCTTCTCTCTGGCCAGGAAGCGCGAATCTTTCCTGATCTCCCTCAGAGCGCCCTTAAACTCCTTCTTGTACTTGTGCTTCAATCGCTCCTTCTCTCTCTCCTCTCTGGTGCTGCCATGCTTCTTTCCGTAATCCAGGCTGATTAAACAATAAAAACACAAACTCAGACATCAAAGCGAACATATACGGGTTCTTGAATAATGTAAAACCGCCAAGTGTGGATTAGCAATTCCTATGTTGGCACTTACACTTCAACAATCTTGGGTGTGAGCAGCTTCAGAGGAATTGGCTTTTTTTTCTCAAAAACCAGCCGACTGTGAGGCACAGCAGAACCGCCGACGGCTGTTAAGATGTTACTGTGAAGCTCCTGCAATAAAAACAACAAACACTGGTATTATTAACTGAGAGCACAACACCACAACAGGTTAGAGTGAAAAGCAACAAACATCTGGTACTGACCTGCAAAGATTCTGGTAATGTTTGGGAGGAAAGGTGCTTGGAAAGAACTACTCTGACTGGCTGAAAGATGTGTGTGAAGGAAGTGAGGTCTTTGTAGAGCTGGCAGCATTTCTCCACCAGATCAAGGCAAGTAGACAAACACGTCAACCTGAAAAGGGATAAACAAGCAATGAGCTTTTCCTAAAATCCCTACATGCTAACCAGTGTAGCTACATGCTAACATAAGTAACATAAGTAGCATCCTGGACAAGCTTAGAATAAATTACTATAACTTCTGAGAATGATCTCATGTTGCAAAACAGTGTGTTTTAGCAATGTGGAAGTAAAAAAACAGAAAAAAAAAAAAACTATAATAGTAATAAAGTATTAGTCAAAACTGGATCAGCATGCAGCTAGACCAGCCTCGTAAAGTTCTGAAACGTGTAAAAGGCAGAAATTTATCCACAGTTACTGCCTCTTAGCTCTACTTCACGGGGTTATTATTCTGTGTACAACTACACGCTTTCATCTTTAAATAACTTCAACACACTTGTGCCCTCGTGGATGTACACTCACTCTATCCTCTATTTCCCAGGGCTGGCTTTATCACCCCAGCAGTAATTACAACATAGCGACTACACTTGACACACACAGCTGCTGGGGAGCTAATGTCACTGAATGGCCTTAAGGAAGGCAGAAATTAGAAAATAACTGGGCACCCAGGTGTGAGGACGTGCAGCGTTGTGTTCATGAGGAGGAGGATGAAGCTGGTCTAATTCAGGCTGCAGGGAAGCAAATGGAAGATGGTTTTCTAAGCATGCATCTATACTCAATGGCTTCTGTATGACTCATAAAAAAAACAAACAAGTGTTGCTCTTAAATGAAGGTGAATAATAGGAAGTTATGGTATTATATTAGTCACATTTAATTTACATTTGGCTAGTACCAACATGTTATTTCTTTCTAACAAACCCATTTTAAATGTCATAAGTAATAACTTTAATGAACACATAACATGTATTTTCTCTCAAACTGTGCACAGTCGTGTTTCACTGAAGCCTGTTTGCAAGCTTTGCTTTGAGCCCACACACCAGCTGCTGTGTGAAACCATGATGGCGACTCAGTATATTTCTGAAGCTTACAGTATGGACAGGTAAACACAAGATTATGGCCCATTTCATGGTTTTACATCCATACAGTTCATGCCACATTTTATCCAATGTATCTTTTTTATTATTATTTCTGGAGCTGAGAAGCTGTGTGGGGAAAAAAAAAAGATTTTCCTCACTACTCATGTTCTCTGCTTTCCAACTGTGCCTACTATTGTCTCAAAATTACCATCTCCACACCAGTGTTAAAACTGAGTGTTCTGAGTGTTAAAACAATTTTCATTGGAAGATTTTCAGGAAACCCTTTAGATGTTAGAGGCTGAAGGGTTCAAAGCTCAAATAAAGAGATTTGTCTGTAATTTCTGTCCTGGAGGAGACAAAAATCTGCCGTCTTTTTGTTCAAAACACCGGCATTTTAAAGGGACTAGAGGCAAAACTATGAGATGAAACTCGCGACTGGCGCTTCAGGTAACTGCAGCCACGAGCCAAGCCGTCACGGGAGCGTGCACAAACTGAAGCTATAATGTTGTTTACTACTCTTTTTCTTCATAGTTACACTTTTTAGTGTCTTTCAGTTGATCTGGATCATTTGCTGACGGCAGAGGAATCCATAACTATCGCTTACAGTGGTTGAATTTACCGCGACCGTCTTCTTCCTGTATCAAAACTGTCGGGGATGCGGATGCAGCGTCATTTGACGTCACATCTGCAGGGCAGCGTGGGAAATTTGGCCGCTGAATTGCAGCGCTTTATGCAGCACACAGCCTGTTCAAGGCAATGGAGAGAAACGTGGGTGGGCTCGTTCTTTTTGCTTTTTGCTTCATCACCCATAAGTATTAAAAAAACTGGACATGCTTGTTTATTCTTTCGTAATTCCTGCCTCTAGTCCCTTTAAAGATTTACTTGAGTTAATAAGGAACACAAATAGCTTAAGAAAAACCAAGCTGGGATGGGGAAAGTTTCTATAACCGTCTGTGGTTGGACCAGTTCCTCCTCTCTCTCCTACCTGTGGTGATCTCTCTCCAGGTCCGTTTTGAGTTCCAGATGTTGTGAAGCAGACAGCGGCAGGCTCCTCTTGCTCCAAGTCTTGCTGGACTCTGAGGCTGACAACACCAGCAGATCGCTGTGCTTCCCTGTCTGTCTGAAAGGCGGCACCACTTTGTAACCTGCAACACATTGTGAACCAGTTCTCTTTCACACTTTCCCAAAACATCCAGGAAAGACTTGAGGAAACATGTTGAGAAGCCTGAGTGTGAATGTACCGAGCAAAGACTTATCCTGCACGGCCAGGTGTAGCGTTCCAGTCAGGAAGTTGATGAGCTCAGGCAGAAATCGCTTAGAAAATGACACATACTCCACCGCCAGGCAGCACAACATTAACCCTGAAGTTACGTCAATTAATGATCTTACTGGACACTGAAAATGCACAAAAGAAGAGACACATGAGAATATTAATACAGCTTTCGTACCAAAAGCTGCAAATACTTTCCTAAATTTACTGTTTTAAAAGCAACTCTGGTAGGAAAATAACAACAACATGCCCTGTCACCACCAATGAAATAACAAATAAATAAAACACAAAGAAACAGGCAGGAGGTACAAGAGATCAAAACAGCTCCAACACAAACACCAGCAGATGTGTTCAAGGCTGTGTTTACCCTGGTGAGAGCCTGGCTGATGTAAAGCAGCGCTGGGGTTGTAACTGGGTGTCTGAAGTCTGAGGTGGGAAACAGCAGTGCCGTCACCTTCAGGTAAATAAGCTGAAAACACAAAAACAACACGCTCTTACTACATCTATTTGCAGAAAACAACAGACACATCCAAACATTAGCCGACTAATCATGCCTGCTTTAAAAAATAGAAACGCTGTTTCCCAAATTCTGTTTGATTTTGGTTAATGAACTTAAAGGGGGAGTTCAGAATTATAATCATTTCAGAATAATAAACAATTTATAATAATTTTATATATATATTTTTTTTTAAAGATAAGATGGTTTTTGAAGACAGGCTAGATGATCCTATTGACGTGCTAGCATTCGCATCGGTGACCTCCTGCCACTAAAATAACAGGATGAAATATGAAACTGTGTACAGTGATGGTAACTGAAAAATGAAGCTCTATGTCAAAAATTCCCAACTACCCCTTTAAAAGCGGTGTCTTAAGGTCCTGGAGCCAGACACGTGGAGAAGGAGCTTACATCATTCCGAGTATGGTGATGTAATCATATAATATTTTGATAGTTTGGTCATATCCTGCTACTTTCATATGATGATATACAAACCATGTCTAGTGTGGGGAAAGGAGAATGACCTTTGACCTCAAGCACCTCCTCCATGCTGTGAGCAGCATCTCTGAGGGTGCTCTGCATGGCCTGGCAGGCTGCTTCTGGAAACATCTGGCACAGAGCATACAACTCCCTACAGAGAGCAAGATAACAAAAAGGTTAAATAATTCATTTGCGATTAAGAAATATTTAAAGCAGCTTTATGAACTCACGGGATGAGCTTATCTATAGTGGTGAGTTCAGGTGCACTCCTGGTGGCCAGCTGTCCAATGTACTCCAAGAGAAAGCCAAACAGTTTCTGAGACAGAGGGAAATCCTTTAAGTTCATGCAGCCCTTAACTCTGCCTCAAGCTGCCTGCAAAGACATGAAAACGTGTGTAATCTCCGACGAAATCCTACCTGCAGTTTGAGCTTATTGCCAACCGCCAAACTAGGATGGTTACACTTCTGAGTCCGGGCCACGATGAGGCGCTGGTTGTCGGGGGTGTGACCACGGAGCAAACCTGTCAGGTCGCTGTAGCTCTCAGGGACTAAACAACAAAAGATAAATGAAATTGAAATTAAAAACAGTGCTTTGTCTTTATGTACTCGCAGTTCCCTAATCAAAGATCAAAAGTAAATTCTAGTGACGACTCATGCGCAAAAGAATCAATTCTAAGAGCTGATTCTTTGTAGTGAATCAGAAGAACTGATTTCCATCTAGCAGAGCCGAATCTTTGTGGTGGTGAAGTGGTGGAACTTTATTTTGATAGGTGCACCATTCAGTCAATTACATACAAGAAAAAAGTAGGATCACCACCAAAAACAAGGAGGCAGGGCAGCCTCGTAGAAGCCAGGGAGAGCAACGGTACAGACCAGAGAGCTGAAGCCAGATTTAAATAACAAGTGTGTCAGGAAAGAATGGAGAAATGAGAAAATTTAAAGTGTCACAACTTTCAGACTTTGTCCTTTATATTCTTGAT
This sequence comes from Atherinomorus stipes, assembly GCA_023101725.1. Taxonomy (NCBI): domain Eukaryota; kingdom Metazoa; phylum Chordata; class Actinopteri; order Atheriniformes; family Atherinidae; genus Atherinomorus; species Atherinomorus stipes. The sequence continues at coordinate 189,688 of JALJCO010005679.1, forward strand.
TTTTTTTTTGGGGTTGTGGTGTTTGTTTAAAGGTTTTGATTAAAACATTAAACCTAACTCTATTTATAATGAAAAAAATGCACAGAAATAAGAATAAAGATTTTAAAAAATGCTTATAAATAAACAAACTACATAATTGCTAAATAAGACTTAAACAGAAGACTTGGGTGATACTAAAAAAGAGCTACTTAGGAGCCAAAAGAGACGACTCTTTTAAGCGAGTCGAGTCAAAAGAACTCAATCTTTTAAAAGAGCCAAACTTCTCATCACTGGCGAATTAAAAAATGTGTTGCTGCGAGTTTTACAGCATCCTGATTCTGTACAGAGTTCCTTTTATATTTGAACAAATTTAAGACTTTTTAAGAGCACTTGGAACAGAGTTTAATGCTCAATTCACAGCCACACTAGCAAAAACACAGATCCTTCTACATTTACAGATACTGTCAAAAAACATAGATTGAACAGCAACTTTTGACCATCATTACCTTCATCTATCATTGGTACCCGGTTTGAAACTGTCTTCCAAAAGGTAAACAAGATGTTTACTCAAACATGCAAACCTCAGACACAACCTGATCTCTTCATGACTGGCTAATATAAAGGCTCTGTCAAGATTTATGGGTTGGGAAAAACACGTGGATCAGTTGTTGCCTTTTGTTTTTTCATTGTCATTTTTCTAAGTGAGAGAAATCTGTCAGAGCACAAAATAATTTAAGACCTACCATATCAAATTTAAGACCACAACTGTCAAATTTAAGGACTTTTTAAGATAATAAATGCAAATTTGTAAATTTAAAACTTCTTAAGACACAGCGGGAACCCTGCTTTAAATGTATTTTGTAATGAGTGACTTACCAGCAAATGTGTACGGCAGCTCTGCTTTGGCCGCCTCCTGCTGGGCCTTCATCTCCTCTTTAGTGAGACTCTTCCTCGCGTGGGTAGCAGCATCTTCATCCTCCTGCTTTTTGTCCTCATTGTCACTTTCTTGCTCAGAATCCAGGTCTGAGTGGCCATCTTCTTCTTCTTCACTGCTGCCCTCCTCCTCCTCTTCATTATCATCCTCTCCATCTTCATTTTCCTCCTCTTCTTCATCCTCTTCACCGCTCTCTCCTTCTCCATCTTCCTCACCACTCTCTCCTTCCTCTCCATCTTCCTCCTTTTCCTCCAACTCCTCCCCGATGTTCCACTTCCCATCCTTTACATACAAATAAAACATGTTCTGTGGAATCTCTTCAACATACAAACGTCATGTTTCGTGTTGTGTCATACCTGATAGGCCAGGGCCTTTTTGTCATGTTTATCCAGGACGAAGCCGTCATTGAGGTCATCGGCGGACATGTGGATCTGACTCTGTGCTCTGGCCCCGCCTTCTTCCCCCATCATCCTCCTCAGACGGTCAGCCTGGAAAACACATTAAGTATGAAGGCTAAAATCAAACTGGTCACAGACGCGGAGAACATGAGGTTAATATCTGCACCATCACCTCTAGCTTCTGCAGCTTCTCCTTCTCCTCCCTCGCCAGCTCCTCTGCAGTCTTCATCTTTTCTGAGGGCTGAGCCTTCATGTCAAAGCCGAGCTCGCGGACCATCATGTCATATTCTTCCAGCTGGAAGGCAGAAAGAGGATGCAGAGATGAAAGAAAATCCAGACTCGGCCATACAGACGGATTCTGCCGACTAAATGTTGCATCCCTACTTTGGGTTTCTCCTCCGGTTTGTCCACACGCTCAGCTTTAGGAGTTTTTTTCACCATCAGAGCCTGAATGCTCTTCCACTCCTGATCCAGCTTCTCGGTCAGCTCCTGCGCCTCCTCCTTCTGCACCTGCCGCTCCCTCTGAGAAAAAAACAAAACGTCAATCATGGCAACCACATTCAGATAAATTCATGCTTTGACTGACAGAACTTTGGTGACAGCTCACCTTTTCCTGTTTGGACTTCTGGATAAGCTCTTCAATGAGCTCCTGTCGGCTCTTGGCCCTCTGGCTTCCTTCCTCCTCGCTCTGCTGCTCCCCTGATGCTTTCTTCCTGAGGAGGCCTCCTCCTCCTCCAAAGTGGGAGGCAGTCAGCTCAGCTAGGTGAAAAAGTAAAGTTACTAAGCCATGCCAGTTCTGTCATGTAAGATGGAAGTAAGCAGATCAAGTTTTGGTGCTGGGTATAAATAAATTCTACCAAAAACACAGCAAAAAGGAAATTTGTGGGCAAAATATTCACTTACATAATATTACAGTATGAGTTATACAAACACATCAGGATTTCCAATTCCCTCTACCGATATGATTTATATGAAGTTACGGACGATAAGAGAAGCTGAGCAAAAACACTACAAGAAAAAACTTCATATGTTTCATAAACTATAAAGAAACCCAGCAATTATGATATTCTTCAGCTCTCTGTGTTCTTTCTTGGTGTTTAAACTCACCTGATAGGAGCCCTTTCTCCTCTGATTCATCATCACTATTCACAACGTCATTGAATTTCTCCATTTCAGCCAACGACTGGCCATAATGAGTCAGCTCCTCTTCTTCGTTCAGGTTGTATACATCTTTCTTGTCATGCACACGCTGGAAATGCATCATTAATGCGGAATAATGGAAGTTAGATGGTTTTGTTTCTCTGTACATAAGAAGGTTGTGATCAAATGTGGTACATATAGTTGTAATACAATTCCTCCTATGCGACTATTACGGTTTCTCACTTTTGCAGCTTGAAAAAATACATTTGGAGGAAAAAAAAGAATCTCTGCTTTCGAGGATGGTTTCAGCATCTGCATGATCTTATCATAAACAATGTAGGCTGTAAGAACTAAATAATATCGTCAGATACACTTTACAACTGAATTTATGTGAATATCCATCCCATTTAATTGGCCTAATCCCATCTTATAAAGCACATTTTAACACTATTAAGAGAAGTGCAAAACAGTCGACACTTTATTATTCAATATCATATCAATAAAAGGGGAATACATCCAAATGGCCACTGTGTTCTTCCGGATAACCTCACTGACCTGTCTCTCCATGGCAAACCTTTTCAAGATTTTGTCTTCTGGTGCCATCTTGTTGTCATATTCTCCAAAACGTCTGTCGACAAATTTGTTGGCCTTGTTCTTCAATTTGTATTCCTTCAAAAGGGTTTCTTTTCTCTAAAGAAAAACAAAGAAACAGTTCTTGACTTTCAAGTTTATTTCTATTCCCTCTCTGGGACACGTGAGCACAGAAAATCGATTAAACAAACATGCTAGCAAATGTGAATCATGTATTAAAGTCTGCATAACTCTTCTTTCACAATTTGATGCAATTTTAGTCACCTCTCAGCCACTCCGGCAGAAAACCCCTTTCAGCATATCACTGCAAGAACCAGGCTTAGCAGCACAGACAGTGTTAAGATGATGGTGTGCTCTGACCAGTGGCGGCTAAATTTATCACTTCAGTTGTTTTATTCTTTATTTGATATTATTACACAATATAATATAATCTGACTTGTTAATTTGCTCTCCTAAATCCCCAAATAAAATCCTCTTTCACTGCGTTCATGTATCATTATCACACACTGGCTAATGAATGAGAAAGGTCAAGTTTAATAAGTTACAATAACACAACAGCGGCAAGTTTGAAAAGGATATTGAATCCTAAACAAGTATTGTTGATCCCAGATTGAGAATTAACATTATCTGGAGGGAAAACAGCGTGTTTCACTGTTACAGACTGCGTTTGGAGTGAAGCAGAGAGGACACAAGGAAAGTGATGATGTTACTCCAGTTGACAGCTATCCCCGTTACTGTTATTAGTAGGTTTTAATCCAAACTGCAAGGTGCTACACATTTTAAACTCCACATCTTTATATTTAACTATATACACTGCAAAGAATACATCATATTTGCAGGTTTACATTGTGCTCAAATAGGTATCATCTGGTCAGAACATAGTGTTTCTTACCTTACTGATGGCTTTGGACCGAGATACACCTGGCAGGCCCACATCATGTTTAGTTTTTCTCCCAAGAATATCAAATTTCTTTCGGTTGATTTTCACTTCAAAGGGGTTGTTTTTTATTTCGGTGCTCGTCTTGGTTTTGCGGACCTTGTCAGCAAGGTTCCTCTTCGTTGGTGCCTTTCCCATCTTCTACAACAAAACTAACAGTCAAACATCTTGTAAGAAACATGAACTGAATTTTAACTAGTACTGCTATAATACTGGAAGATGTATACATGGCGTTGATTAACATTAGCGAACAGTTCGCTTTTCTTTCAACACACAAAAAAAGACTGAAAATAAAAATAAACTACTTGAGAAAAAGCTAGTTGTTGAACTACCACACTAACAACTAGCAAGTAAACAACCTAAACATTATCGGAGAAAAATTGTTTACCCTTTGTCCGCGTTCAGGAGTCAAATTTACAAATCCAGGCGGAACAAAACGGGGAACAATTATGCTTTACGTATGCTTTATTTAATATTTCATATCACGTTGCTTCGCTGGGTTTCCATTTTCCAGCGTGCATCGCTCGAGGTCAGAGTTCAAACCAATGACGACAACAAGAGCTACTTCCTGTCTGTTGCTCCCCAACAGCGCCTCTAGCGGCGGAAATCAGAAGTTAGTTCCAGTCAGATTCCTGTGACTCGATAAGTAAAAACCATAGACTGTAAAGAAAAATAAAATAAAACAAATATAACAAAATAAAAAAAAAAAAGTGCACCTAGTTTGGACTCTATTTCTTTAAAAAAAAAACTAATACTATTCAATTTTTTTCCTAAAAAAAAAAAAAACAAAACAAAAACATTTCAAGTTATTACATTTATCTATAAAGTACATTTACAAGAGTTGACCAAAGTGTAATACAATGTTGTACAAGAATACAATTATGTTAATTATTCTAAGTGCTTTTTATCTATTCAGCTGAGACAGAAATGAGTCACCACATAACTGTATGACCCTGTAAATACTACGTATGTTGTGATCAAAGCAATCTGTTTTTGAAGGCCAGTATGATATTGTATATTTGTTTGATATTATATATGTGTTTGATATAATTGTATTGTTGTATGCTTTGGCAATATCAGCACTGTCTTGTCATGCCAATAAAGCTATTGAAATTGAAAACTGACAGAAATGAGGGGTTGGGATTCATGTTTATGTATGGGTATATATGGGGGTTAACATTTGCGTGTGACGCCTTGTTCTGTTTTAATATGCATTTGTTTTTATTATGAAAAGCACTTTGTGTTGCCGTTGGCATGAAAAGTGCTTGATAAATAAAATATTTGATTTGATAATTGAAATGTACTACTGGCAGGTACAAAGACAAACTAAATAAACCTTGATTTTAAGTAATTCCCAAAAGAAATTAACAGCAAAAAATACTTAATGTGTGAAACCGAAGAGAACGAATACTGTACTATATTCTGAGCTTAGTGGTGTACGGGGACTGCAAAGTTCAAATATGTTTGTGTGTCAACTCCCCCCCCCCCCCCCCCACACACACACACACAAACTAAAATATAAAATCAGTTCAGTATTTGTCAAAAAGCCAGTTAGAGGTGATCGAACAGAAGTTAACAAAACATCTTTTTCTGACACCCATTAGGACCAGCTGCAGATGTCAAAGACTGGCTGATACCAAACTACGGAGAAATCGAGGTGATGGCTGTTAACCATTTTCATATCACTGCTAGAAATGACAGATTTAAGCCAGGCAATATTTTTGAACTGAAAAACATAAATGAATTTAAAAAGAGATTATCTTTGCTAAAATTTAGATATCAAATAAAGATGGTATTCAAATTGTTGGCATGAGCCAAAAAGACCTAAAAGATAATGCATCACTCATTTCACTGAAAGCAGTTTAGGCTGCATGATAAACATGGAGTTCTCTGAATCCAATAGCAGGTTCTGTAGATTTAAAAATCATTGGCTCAGCAATGAAATGAGGGGTTGTGTTTGCATATGTAGCCCAAGAGAAGTAAATAAAGTGAATAAAAACTGACCACAAAATAGATCAGTGAAGATCGCCACAATCATGAGCATCCAAATGGGGGCTTCTCTTTAGCTACACTTCATATTGTTACTGCAGCAAATGTTACACACTGACTTCATCTCATTTTTCTCCTCTAATTTGGGTTTCCTTTGTCAAAAGTTGGGAAACAAATGGGTAATTCATCTCAATCCTTAACTGTTAGTGCTTTACGTAGTTTTTCTTTTTAAAATATTCAGTTTTACTTTGCAGCATCAGTGTTATTTACAGCAACCAGATACAGATGTTAGGAAAATGAGAAAGGCTCAGAGTTTATATAATTCAGTCCTGCAGCAATAATGCAGCCAGAGCATCATCTATAGAGTAAGACATTTTAAAGTTTGTCCATAAAAACCCTGTTTGTTAAACTCATCTCCATCTCAAGACAAAGTCGATAAGAGAACATTCCTCAAACTAAAAATAACTTATCACACAACAGTGATTTTTAGGGTAGTGTTTTTGTCTTTTTTATTCATGGCTGTATCAGAGGCAGAACCATGACAAACAAAAGAGGTGGAGTGTTAATTCTGTAGATGGAATAATGATGACAGTTAAACTGGAAGTTCTTCAACAGATGATACAATCAGCATACTTGTGAGATCAAAAATAGTTGGGGAAAAAAAAATCCAAAGCGTTGACTAAAGTTGACTAAAATGACTTGGGACATTGGTATTATCAGCACACTAAAGCTAAAATAAAACTCAATAAAAGGGGAGGTTACAGTCACTTGAAAGATAGCACACACTCTGAGCACTTCATCTGCAGTCTTTCAGGAGCACTTTTACATAACCCTGAAAGTAAGCCCCCCTGCTGTGAGCAGGGGCCAAGTTCATTAAGCATTATCAATTAAAAGAAACCATCTCCAGATTTTTTGACTTTCATTAGTGATCACAAACCTTCATTGAAACCGGATGGAAAACAAGTTAATCGACTGGTATTAATGCCCTGAAACCTCAAGCTGAACTCTGAAATCTAATCAATCACATCAACATAACAAATCATTTCTCCAGTGTATATGTTGCATTTACTGCCAACTGGAAACACAAGTATTCAGTGCTAAAACATTTTTGCTCAGAGTGGCGTTTTAACTCAGGAAACATCTGAGCTATGATTGATCATGCAGCTCCCCAACAGTGTCATTGTCACTAAAGTGTTCTCATAATTAACTGTGACTAGCTGAAAGCAACATGTGGCTCTAGTTCCCAAACAGTGGTTTAGAAAACAGGAGGTTCACAGTGAACCCTCACAGCAAGTAATAATGGCTCAATTTACTCTGAGGAAAAAGCATAAGAGGGCTGAAAATAAGATCAAATAAAAATAACACAATAAAAAATAAGTGAAAAACGTTATCTCTCACAGAATGTGGCATTGCTGCCAAATTATGACTCATATGGATGAAGAAAAACCGAGGAGCAAATCAATAGCAAAGCAACACCCAAACTATTTGAATGAAACGCATAAACTTAGACATTCCTTCTTCCTAAAGACTTGAAACCAGCGGTAAACACACTGACTCAAGCCCTGGACTAATCATCAAGCACAGTGCTTGCTCACATCAGGGATGATTAAACCTTTGAGAATTACACTCAGTATCTCAGGCTCTGACAATACTGTCTGCAGACAGATTTGAAGTTTTCTCTGCAGGCAAACGAATCCAGTTTGCGAACAAATCAGCCACTTTGGAGCAGAAGATGATGAAATTTAAAATTCAAACATGAGATTGAATGTATTGAATGATTTAACTGGAGGAAAAATCCTTTCAAAAGAGCCCAACTGTAGCTTTCCCTCTTAATATGCAATTACACAAATGCACAGCTTCAGGGATGCAAGTAATAATATGCAATGTGTAGGTTTTACAGTCAGAACTGACCACCAGATTAATACGATGGAACAAGCTTCTCTTTCTGCGTTGACTGGGGTTTGTTTTTTTTTTTGTTTTGTTAAAAAGACACTTTTGACATATTTTGATACAATCCCAATACATTCTAGTGGTTACAATGGTTAATAGTTTAAAAAAAAGAAAAAAAAAAGTGGGATAAAACTCTACAACCTCACTTCTGTGGGTGTGTAGTAACAGACATGCATAAAAGGCCAGATGTAGTGGACAAGACAGACCGCATCACTCACTCTGAACTAAAAAGCCTCTAATAATTAAAAACCTTTATGCAATTGTTTTTACAATGTATACAAAATTGGCACACACTAATGAGGAAATATAGGTTAATAAGCCAGCGACAAAGTATATAAAAAAAGAAAACAAAAAAAGCATGACAGCGTGTAAGTGTGGCTCGCTCAAAGGGTGCAAGGATAGAAGACAAAAAGCAAAAATGAAAAGAAGCGGCGGCCAGCCTGGAGGACTGATCCAACATTCTCCAATCTAGGACTCTGTCTTTTTTTTGTTTTTCTTTAGGAAGGAAGGAGTGCGGAACTTCTTTTTCTTTTTGGAGGGTGATTTGCTGGGAGACTCGTCGCCTTCCTGGTCCGCGGCGTCGCCGGGTTCCTCCCCCTCGGCTGCGTCTGCGCTGGCGGGCGCAGGGGTGGAGTCTTCAGCGGGAAGTGCTGGAGCGTCGGAGGGGTCGTCTGGTGTCAAATCAGGAAGGGTCTGTCTCAGGGTGGCTGCATCACTCTCATCCTTATAGGTCTGTTCGGGCAGGGACTCTGGTAGTGGGGAAGGGGGGTGGGAATGGAGAGTTATTGATCTCAGAAGACAAACTGATGGATGTACTCACACAGCAGCAAAGCTACAATTAATTAACCACTAGGTAAGCTGCAAAATCCACACCGTTTCCTTCTCTCGAAGCATCAACTCGTCACCACTCAGCACCATAAATTCACTCGAGACACTGTTGAGCCTTAAAAGAGCTCACATTTTACAACTTCACAGGCAACATTCCCACAAAAAGCCAAAACAACTCTTACTTAAAAAATACAGGAAGCTATTTGACAGCTAAATTTGCAACCATCCTCAGATCTGAAACCAAATCAAGAAGCACTTTTCTTTAAATCACTTCGTCAAACTGCAAAGATTCTCATCATAACTGGAGTTTAACAACACAGCTCTCATTCACCAGGATTTCTTCTCATTGGTGCATTGCATTCTTGCTTTACCTTAATTTATACAGGGAAATCTTAACCAGTGTAGTTCCCTTGTTCATTTGTACCCTGTGTACAAACAAAACAAAGTGAAGCAGGACAAACAAAAGTCAAAGTCCACAACATCAAACTTTTTATTTGTTGCAGATTTTGATAGGAAAACCACACGGGGTGAAAAGGAGATAAAGCTGAATTAATTCCAAGCTGGAGCAGCAGTCAAGAAGCAGTAAGTTATAAATTACCAACAGGAGCCAGAAAGTCTGCATCAGTGAGTAGAAAATTACATCTGCTTTCATTTTAATCCAGATGCTGGGAGCACAACAGCTAAGTTCAGATGTGGTTTTGCTTGTGTTTGCATTTCTATCATAAGGTCTAAAATATGAGGTTTTTTTTATTATTATTCTACAGCAGTCCCTTATATTTTAAAATAGAAAACCTGAATATTTGAATCCAAAAAAAAACCCTGGCAACATTTGCTTAAAAATGTCAGCACTGATGCTTTTAGTTAACATTTATTCATTGGCCAAAAAAAGAGAGCTTTAGCAGATTTATGCTTTCAGGGACTCTTATCTGAAATACTCAGCAAATACTACAAAAGGCTGAACACAAACAAAGAAAGCCCATTTTAAAATACTCCCAGCAAAAAGAGACCTGTGCTGCATCCAGAGGGTCAGCATCCAAAATGAGCTAGAAGCTGCTACACTCTGCAGTCAGCTGCTACACAACAGCTTTTTTATGATTAATTTGGCTCCCATGCGACAGAAGACCTGAGGAAGCAGCTCATCATCCTCATTTTTACACCTCAAGTCTGTCAGAGCAGAGACGAGGCCGAACAACACAGACAGATAAACATGGAGACCAGTCAGCACGCAGCCAGACTTCAACTATGTTTCAAGCTAAACCGACAGCAGCCAGTTTGGTTGGAAAGCCACACATTAAAATAAAGCATTGATGTACCTGGTAAAGGACTCATCTGCAAGATAAACAACATTTTAAGACATTTTTGAGAATATGACCTTTTCCCCTTAAAAAAAAAGTAGAAGTTCTGTGAACATATATATTGTGCTTTTGTGCAAAAGAGGTGGTTAATTACATCGTGAATAATAAGGAGGAAGGAAAGAGTTTATCTAATGTAGAAGACTGAGCGGGCTTTGAGGTTTACTTCAGTAGCTTAGTCCCGTTTTATCAACATCAGAATTCATAGGTCTTGAACACATTATATGGCAAATTTAGAGGGGAAAGAACTGCAGGGAAATGCCCCACATAGGTGTTTATAGTAATAATAGTATTGTAAAGGGAACCTAATTTAATTTTAGATATAAACTGTAAACAATAAATACAACTTGTAAGAGGAAGAAGCTCTGAAATAACCCCCACCAGCCCAAAGTTACAGTCAGAGTTTAGAAAACCGAGTGAACAGTGACAAACCCCAACAAACAAGTTAGTTCAGACCACAGACCAGCTCTGCTACTGAAGCCATGCAAAGGAAAATAAAAATGGATAAAAAAGACCAAAAACAAGCATGGAGGGTGAGTGGAAATTAGGGTTGCGAGGAGGTGGAACAGTACATACTTACTATGGCAACAGGTACTCTTTTGTATTTCCATCTCCTGATTGAAATCGCAGCCACAAAGAAGAAAAAGCACAAGTAGAAACAAATGTCTATGCAGATCAAACCACAGGCACTGTGTTAAATCAAAAAAAAGAAATAAATGTGGGAAAAAAATAAAGAAACACCAGAAGGTAAAAAGAAAAAAAGAATGGTTGGGAACCATTCTTAGCAAACCCCAAAAACAATGGAGGATGAAAATGAAGGGGATAGGAAGTACAGTACAGAAACATGAGTTACATAACAATATTCCGGATATTAGATTACACCACTATCAAAGATGCTCGTACCTTCTCCCCTTCATTCTGACCACATCTCAGTCATCTAAAGCATCTCACCATAATTTTCATTTACAAATGGTTTTATAGGCCAGTTCTAGTATCACTGTGAGTGATACTGCTGACGTAGGTGTAATCCAATGGTAATAAAGACCAAGAGGGGGAAATTAAAATAATAGGTCTGCCCTGTGGTCCAACAAAGATTTAAGTTATGTTTCCCTCTATATTTCCTAATATTCAGCCCCTTTGATAGATTAATAGTTCCATTTCAAGCTGCACGTCCCAAAAATGTAAATAAAAAGATAAAAACCTCTTGGCCTATTATTACAGAAACACAACACTTGTAGTAGTATTATTAAAGACAACAAAACAGACAGGCAGGTAAAGAGGAAGAAGCCTCTGTGTTCCTTGTGTGGATCCTAGAAACACTCGAGCCAGCGAACTGGAGAAAACCATGCTGAACCAGGCAGGACCAGGTCACTGAGGCTAGCTTACCTTCCTCTGCTCTGACTGGGGTGCTGGGTGGTGTGGATGTAGGTTTTGGGCCTTTGGCCTCCTCCTCAGACTCCATTTGCTGCTCTGGATCTGAAATAAATTTAAATTGGCAATAAGAAACTGTTTACTTCAAGTAAATAGGAAATGTTGATGAAGAAACAGGGTTGAATTTCACTTTATGCTAAATAGTGATGAGAATCTGCTTGTGCAAACAAAACAAAACAAAAACAAAAGGAAAGGAAAGACAACAAAAGGACCCAAACCAGGGAGAAAGCTTTAATCAGAAAAACACTCCAAACTTATTCAAAACTCACACTTAGACACACAAAGTCAACCTTAAAAAAAGAATATAAATAAAAATAATATTAATCATCCCCCAAGATCTGATTAAAGTGACAAGGTTCAACAGAAATTATAAGGGAAAGATGACACCAACAGAGATAAAACCAAGACAGGTTAGCAGGAAGAGAAGGAGGACCATTATTTGTTTTCCACACTTGGGATGATCTGATTGGATGATTGAGTTCAGATGCAGCTTCCTCAAAACTCTTCACTGCAGAAGCACTTTTTACACGAGGAGAGAGAACCTTAAAAACATTTCAATATCAAAATCGGTCTGACTCCAAGCATCCTCTCTCCTCAGCTCTGTCCAATCAAACTGCAGAAAGCTATCTGATCTGCCACAGCTCTGATGCCTTTTCATAAGACATCAGAGATGGGGGATGAGGGGGGAAAAACAATCAAGCAAAGGTTTCGGAGACTGGAATATGGGTGGGGAGGGTGCTTGCACATGGTGAAAAAAATGGCAGCAGACTCCAAACCCTCAGAAAGGAGAGGAAACAGCAGGCAGGGATTCCCAGACTCCCAGTGCAGTGGTATGTAGTAAGATGAGCCAGGGCTGAGCAGGGAAGGAGGGGAGTGGAGGGCCAGAGCTTAGGCCAGACTCCACCTCATCTGGTTGTACCTGGAGCCTGACCTGCCTCAGCCGCCTCTCCCACCATGGGCTCCTTGCTGAGGGCTTGCAGCACGGCACTGTGGAACTCCTTATGTGGCGAATCAGGGGCTGATAAGACATCGTCTGCAGCTGAAAATACGTCATCTGCCATTGTCCCTGCAGAGTCTGCGCCGCTTGGAGCTGGGTCAGGTCCTCCGGACAGGCCCTGAGAGGAGGAGCTCAGCTCGGAGGCTGGGGTGGGTGCTGGAGGCCGGGCTCTTTCTAAGCTGGGTGAGTCGGTCGAATGTAGAGGTGTGGAGGCAGGTGTCTGACCCTGTCCTGCAATTTCAGGCTTTGGACTGGTTACACTGGAGGCCGATCCCTCCTTACAGTCGTCTTGTTGCAGCACTGTGAATCCATGTGTGTGTGCGTGGAGAAATAACATAGTTTGGCCAATCTGAACTTCATCAGGATTCAGCATAACAGTTATCTTAAACCAATTGTAAAAGAAAATATAATTCACCAGTAAAATATATAAAATGAGCACATTACAGTACAAGCATCTTAAATAATCATAGTTTAATTTTCCACAGTGAAAAAGATTTTCTGCATTTGATGAAGGAGGTTAGATAAGTGTTTACAGCTGAAAAGTGCTTAGATGTTTGACACACTTTTACCACGAAACAGACATTTCATCGTCAAATCAGAAGCCCAGAGGAAGTACCTCTATGTTTGTGTCCATAGCACCTGAACGTAGCATCAAGTTCATTTATAAAACTCAGCCAAGACTAAAAATTACCTGTGAAATGGGAAAAATGACCATTTCTACCCTGAACATAGGAATGTAATTTTTTTTTTTTCAGCAAGCTTCTTCACCATCCATCCCATCATAACAGAAAACCAGAAACTCTGTCATTACAAGATTCCATTACAAAATAATTAAAGGTGGACAGGGTATTTATTTATCTTGATGACATCATGAAAATAACTTCACATTCTCTGCTTTTACCTTCGCCTCCTTTCTGTTTCTGCTCCACCTCCCGGCGGTATTCCTCCAGCTCCTGGTCGGTGAGTTTGGTGAAGGGGTTGGGACCCTGCTTGCTGACAATAACCTTGGGTTGGTACTCCTTTTCGATGATGGCCTTAGATGCAGTCACAAGCTCCCCCTTTAGGACACAGGGAAGGAAAAGAAAACGGGACATTAGGGGAGGAAAAGAGTGTAGTGAAATCTACGCAGAATATTTCACATGTGGATGACTGACTGCAGTGGCAGACAGTTGGAAACAAACCGCAGTAGAAAAATATCAGACCAAGCAACATTTAAAAAAAAAAATAAAGTCATACATTTGATAATCTGAAGCAAACACAGAACAGAAGTCAAGTCAGGGTAAAGCAAGAACTGACCCCTGGGTATCAACAGTGAACAAAAGTTTTTGTGCATCTAAAGCCATAATCCGTAGGAGATATGCATCAAATGCACCATCACTTAAGGGAAAACAATTGATTATAAATTCATACAAAGCAGCAATGAGCACATTTGTAAGCATCAACCTGAAATAAATAAAAAAACTACAACAGTATCTTCACTTTGGAGCTTTCAGATGCAGTTTACATGAATTAGTTTAGATGCAGAGCCAGATATCCAGTTTCCTTCTGCAGAGAACTAATGATATGAAGCATACAGTGGCATGTAAAGGTTTGGGCATCCCCTGGACAGAATTTATGCTACAGTTAAACAGATGAATGGTCGTTTTGTATGATCTTAGAGTTACACAGGAAAGCTGCATTAAGCAAAGACTCCACCCTAAAATCTAAACTAACTAATCTAATGTAAACTTTTCCCAAAATTAAACTGACCTTATCTTAGTAGATGCACAACAATTGGATAAATCTAAATATAACGCTATTAAAGGTACAGTATGTTAAAAAAAAAATCAAAGGTCAATGGCAGAAAAATGTGATATATAATTCAAAACTGTGTTTCTATTGATGTGTAATTACTGCACTAGAATAGCTGTTATGTGTTTATTTTCTTAGAATGAGTCATCTACTTGCTAGCGGGTGCACATACAGTGGCTTGCAAAAGTATTCATACCCATGACCAAAACTCAATTGCTCAGAACAGAACAAAGCAAAAGTGGGTTTCACCTTTTTATATGAAAGGAAATGGCACAAACACAACAATCCATCACTGTTTTTGTTCGTAAGCACTCTTTACTATGAATAGGTTGTATAAGTCTGTATTTCATTGTTGCAAAAGTATTCACACCCTTGCACCAAAGATGCTATTTTGAGTCGAAAATGATTGCACACTATAAACTATTGCCTCACAGTGTCACAGGGCGGTATTTAGTCCCAGGTGATTTGTATATCCTTGATTGCTCCCCATAATTAGTGCCCAATAGTCACCTGTCCACAGTCATCCCATGCTTGTCAGCAGACAACAGTCATGAAGTCCAAGGAGCTCTCAGAAGACCTCAGAAAGAAAGTTGTAGAGAAGCATAGAGATGGGCAAAGCTATGTAGCCATCGCAAGTTCACTCAATGTGCCAAAAAGTACTGTTGCATCACTGGTCCAGAAGTGGAAGCGCCACAGTACCACTGTGAACCTCCAAAGAACAGGGCGCCCCGCAAGATCATGGCAAAAGGCAAAAGGAAATTGCTCAGGGAAGCCAGAGCAAACCCCTCCGTCACTCTTGAAGACCTGAAGAAGTCTCTCCAGGGTGCTGGGACTAACGTACGCAAGTCCACAATATCCCGCACTTTACACAAGGAAGGTCTCTATGGGCGTGTTGCAAAGAAGAAGCCATATCTGAAGAAACAACATCTCAAGGCTCGTTTGCAGTATGCCACCACACACGTAGGAACGTGTGATCTGGTCAGTTGAAACGAAAATAGAACTTTTGGCCTGAACGCCAAGAAGTATGTTTGGCGCAAAGCTAACACAGCTGATGATCCAGCTCATACCATCCCTACCGTGAAACATGGAGGTGGGAATATAATGCTATGGGGCTGTTTCTCTTCCTCCGGTCCTGGTGAGCTTGTCCGTGTGCAAGGGATTATGAATAGTGCAAAATACATCAACATCCTGGAGGAAAACGTCTTCAAATCTGCAAAAAGCCTGAAGCTTGGGAGGAAGTTCACCTTTCAACAGGATAATGATCCAAAATATACGGCTCGAGTGACACAAGAATGGTTCAGGAAGAAGAAAGTGAAGGTTCTAGACTGGCCCAGTCAAAACCCAGATCTCAACCCAATAGAAAACCTGTGGAGGGATCTGAAGATTGCTGTCCACCGAAGGTCACAAAGTAACCTGACTCAGCTGGAGCAGTATTGCAAAGAGGAGTGAGCGAAACTGTCCAAGGACCACTGCGCAAAACTCATTGCTGGCTATCCAAAGCGATTGGTAGCTGTTATTGCTGCCAAAGGAGCTGCAACCAAGTACTGATTGTGACTTAATGACTTAGTGTGAATACTTTTGCAACAATGACATACAAACTTATGCAACCTATTCATAGTAAAGAGCGCTTACGAACAAAAACAGTGATGGATTGTTGAGTTTGTGCCATTTCCTTTCATATAAAAAGGTGAAAACCCCTTTTGCTTTGTTCTTTTCTGAGCAATTTAGTTTTGGTCATGGGTATGAATACTTTTGCAAGCCACTGTATGAGGGCTGCCATATTTGTGTCACCATTTTTACTACAGTGTCCCTGAATAGACAAAACAATGTATGTCAAGTAAGAACCTCTGAACTGTAAAACTGCTGTAACAGTTTTGTTTAATGGGAGTTAGAGACTATTTGGGATCAGTAATGCCTTAAAAGACAGTTAGTTAGACAGTTAAAAGTAGTTACTTATAGTCCAGTTATATCTACACACAGATGAAAACATCTTTATGTCTGAGAGAATTTAGGCCACTAACGGCTACCGTACATTCACAACAGTGATTGGAATATGAAGTCATTTGAAAGAAAACATGTTTTATTTCAAATACCCATCTTTACCACTAATGTCAGTAATTCTTACATACTGTACCTTTAAGAAATTAATGTTACATAGAATTGTGGATGTCAAGCTAATTATTCCCAAAGTTTCCAGAAGGCTCTACTTGTGGATTAGGAAAAAAAAACTGTTAGCAATGAAGTCATGATGAGGATTTGAAATGCACAAGGGTGATGTTTGCGCGAGTGTTGTTGGACAGGAATTTCTTGGTGAAAAAGGCATCTGTAAAAACATTTCCTGTGTTGTAGCAACCACAGAGTACAGAGTTTTGAGGAAATTCCTCTCCAAATGTCAAGCAGCAAGGTCAATTAATCATACTTTGGGCTCCAGTTGCAGCCAGTCACAGCAGAGTAGAGAGAAGAATAAAAAGAAAAGCTCAAGGTGAAACCAATTCTACTTTCCCCTTAAAATGTAAAGTCATCTAAAATATTAAAGAAATGTTTCATCTTGAACTTCTTTTACCAAGTTTTTTCACTAGCAACAGAAAATTTTAAAAAGGGATGCCGGGGCCTTTACATCCCACTACAGATGAAACATACTGTATTTGTGACTGGAGCATTAAGTACCTTTCTAATTGATCTAGCAGGACTATAGGACCCCTCGGACACATCGAGGCCATCAATAGTGTCTGTACAGTCAGACAGAGGGGCATCCTGCAATAGTAAACCCAGTGAGGGGGGAGGCACAACCGAGCACATTCAAGTTATCAGTCCATCAGGTAGTTGGAACAAGCACACTGTCTTTCACACAAAGGTGGAAAGAGTGCGACATCATGTCACTTAAAAAGAGGTAGTTCCAGTAATCCTCAGACATGAAATGACTTTTTGGAAAACCTTTCAGTTACAAAACAGTGAGTTTCTGTGGGATGCAAATTTTTACATAAGGGAATTCTGCAGTCTCAGCTAGCTGCATTTATTTAGGGGGAAATAAGATTTTTAGTTTGTGTTCAGTGACTGTCCACCTTTGCATTCACTCACACACACACACACACACACACACACACACACACACACACACACACACACACACACACACACACATACATATAGGACACACATGCACAGAGAGATTATTCTGAAAAGGGCATGAAAAGCATGGGCAGTGATGGGACCATTCAGCCATTAGCATGCTTTGCAAAGGGAGGCCATTGATGGGAGGGGGGACACATGACCTAAAGATTTCAACACCTGATGCAAAGCTACATGATATCAGTGCTTCCTTAGGTGTTCCTAAGGAACACTGCACTGAGTTTTAAACTAATGTAAACCAGGAAATGCATTGGATGCATCTCACAGTGTGAGATCCAAGCTTTCCAAGTTGTTTCCAAAAACTAAGCAGAACTTCAGAATAACCTTAAACTGAGCCATGCAAACAAAACCAGGAAGCATTTTCTCAAGATTGGCATGTCTTCATCTCCTAAGAGAGACAATGTAAAAGGGAGCACATGCATAGAAGTTTAACTCTAATGGGGATTTTGTTAAGTATTTCATGACACCAAAATCACCAGCTTATAAATTTATGCTGGACTGCCAACAGCCTGAAAGAGGGAGGCCAAATTAAGTGCAAAAATAATCTAATACTGCATGAACAATGTATGACTATGGACACAGCCTGAGCTGGCCGGTGTGGAGAGCAGAGTGATGTTACCTCTCCCACAAACTACTCACCTGCAAGAATGGCATTCTCTGTAGTCAAAGAATAATGTCAGTTACAAATGCACCCCATGCTCTGGTAAATACTGTACCATGGAGGAAATATTTTTTGCTCTGTCATTAATGCTCACTCTGTAGTAAATTATGCCACATAAGATAGCCATGAACATTTTCAAGCAGCTCAGTGCCCAGGACAACTTCATGCACAATATTCACACATTGCAGCATTTTGGTTTAAAAAGGGAAACTCCAGACCTGGACTGAACATAAGAAAAAAAAATTGTCTTTAATTTGAATGATCTTAATATTAAAATACAGCTACAGTACTTAATCAGCATCAGACATATATTCATGTCCAGATCTGGAGACTTGCAGCAGCGAGGCGTTCAAATGTAATGAGTCCACAGACTGACCTGGTTGAAGCTGCGCTCCACTACAGTGCCAGCACACAGAACCTGAGACTGGGGCCCTGCTGTCTTTATGTCCTGCAGGTTCTGCTCCCGAATCTATAAATGACATCAGAACTCATGAACTCATCAGAGAGGATAATCACACACAAACGTCTAGACCAGGAGGACACACGATGTGCATGAGGAAGTTGTAAACTCCTAGTTAGAAGATGATGACCAAGAGAGCAAACCAAAACAAAGCTGTAGTACCTTATTCCTCATTTCCAGGACTTCCTTAGGGTTGGTGTTCAAAGGGATGAACTGATTGGCTACAGCAGCCTGGCGGAGCCCATCCTCTTTTGTCCACTGTAAATGCAAAATAAAGTGTCAAAAAGCAGCTCAAGTCAGAGACACAGAAAGACATGACATCCAAGCACAAAAATAGATTCAGACATATTACAATGCAGGCTTCATAATACAAATATCATGCAGAGATGAAACTGAGAAGTTGGATGACTGTAAAAAAAACAAAACAAAAACACCTACATGTAAAAAAATGAACCAATGATGATGAGGCAAGTTTGGGAACGCAACGTACACTTAATTCATATTATCTTAAGTTGCACAGATGAATTAGATCCCATTAAACTGGTACCAGAGGAGTTGTAGTGCTAGGTGATACCTAACGTTTGTTTGTTTATTAACCTGTTCTCGAAGGTTTTAATATGTAGGCTGATCTGTGTAGATGTGTCGCTACAGTGGGTGAAGCGGAATCAAAGCAGGACAGTAAAATTTATAATCTTATATCAAATGACGTTGAAAATATACATTTTTTAACAGATCTGCTCAGGAGGAGACTTAAAGTTGGTCGTTTCAGTTTCAATTTCAATTTATTAATTAAAAACCCCCTTGAGATGTAACATGTTTGCTGCAATATGCATCGGTGTCAAATGTTATTTTCAAAAACACTAAAATGGCGATAGTGTCACATCTGAAAATTAATTCTTGTTGTCAAATTATCAATTAGAAAGAATCTCGTATTGCACAGGAATTTTTGACTTAAAATAAAACAACCATCTTAACAAAAGTTCGTTAATGAGGGCTACCTTACAGCTTTGTTTTTTGTACATGTTCCACGACTAACCACTACGCACATCTGCAGAGCTGGATTGCAGTCCTCATTAAGACACCTGAAATTAGCACCATGCATTAAAATATGTTAATATATATCTCAAGTCATATCGACATAGTTTGAAACAATGACACTGCACATTTTCCTTCTACAGCTTCATAACACACATTTGAACATCTTCTTTAATGTAAATAAAGTGTGACTGTGCAGTTATGTTGAAGGCTGCCTTCACTTTACTACACTCACAATCAGCGTAATAATATATACCATAGAAACGAATCATTTTCTAATAACTAAACCTTTAAACGCTAGCAGTAACATTACCAAATTTTATATAAATCCTTCATTCTGATACCGATATTGCAATAATATAACACATAGCCAAGTGTTTCATTCACCTATTTATTTACCTTTTTACTGTATTTTAAATTGTTCTTGCTTGTATTGTTTCCATGTTATCATGTGAAGCACTTTGTGACTCCTGTCTGTGAAAAGTGCTATACAAATAAAGTTTACTTACTTACTTTAATTCTTTATTGTTGTGTCTTTTAAAAAAATGTCTAAAGCTCAACTCAAACGACTGTCAAAGACGGTGGTCCTGAGATATACATTGAGTATGAAAGGATGATATATCTAACAAGTTGGATTATCAGGCGCAGCGGTGTAGAAAAAAAGTCAGCATTTATGCCTCTGAAAATTATCATCATTGATGTTTAGTTTAAACTAAAATCAGACACACTGAAGATCAACTGAAAATGTCAGAGCATGGGGGGGAAAAAACTAAAGAGGGTATAGGGAGTGGAGAAGTGAGGGGTTGGTGGTGGCAAGAGGTGGAGGAGAAGTCAGAGATGGCTGACTGAGACGATGAGGCTGGCTTACGAAGCGAGAGTGGCAGTGAGGGGTGAGCTGGCATCACCAAAGTCATTTCCCAGGCTGATACACGACAACAAAGACGACAGAGATAAGAGAGAAACACACCCAGGAACAGTTGCCCATTGCGG
This sequence comes from Atherinomorus stipes, assembly GCA_023101725.1. Taxonomy (NCBI): domain Eukaryota; kingdom Metazoa; phylum Chordata; class Actinopteri; order Atheriniformes; family Atherinidae; genus Atherinomorus; species Atherinomorus stipes. Next base: position 210,280 of record JALJCO010005679.1, read on the forward strand.
GACAAACCCCCCCAAACAATACAAAAAAGCCATCATCACAACTATGGACTAATGACATCCCTCCTGCTGAGGATGAAACCATTTAATGTCTTGCTAAAGTAAATATTTCCCTTAATGGGTACATTTCTCCAAAAAAAGTGTTTTTATAAACCTGGTAATGCTCAGCATTATGAGTGGAAAAATTTGCACCTATTTCTTGCACCAAACTGAATAAGCAGCAGGTGAAGAGGAAAAAAAAAACAAACCTCCATGCAAAATGTTTTATTAAACAGTTTTAAAGTAAACATGTCAGTCGCAGTGGAAAGCATAAGCTCATGGCTTCATTCATGTGTTTACTCTGAGCTTGGCTGGTTACCTGCCAAACCAGGAGCTAGATGAGGAAGGGAATCTGGATGGGAATAGCTGAGTTGGGTTGGTTGAGTATGAGATGAACATGTAAACACGATATACTCACTGAGAAAGAGTCTCACAACACAACACTTCCTACTTTCCCAACAGGAGATAATTGATTTAAAGGTCAGATTAAATTTCATGGTTTTTGTTCCATTTCATTTTTTTTTCTGCCCAGACAAAACCACTCATGCAGGCCTTGAGGTGTTTAAAGCTACTTTAAAAAAGAAAACTGAAACCAGAAATAATAAAAGTAACACAAACGTGCAACTGGAAATAGTTGCAAGTGCTGAAGAAAAAAAAAAAAGCATAGGAAAAAAAAAACCAACAAACAAAAAAAAACAAAAAAAAAACAGGCTGCATAACTCTTTTTGCCAAAGAAATTTTAGCTTTTCTGTAAAAATTGTAAGGCATCTTCCACAACTGTGGGAAAAATAAATACATTAGGAGACATGCTACTTCCCCTTAATCTTCTAAAGAATCTGTTAGATTTATTGGCAAGAGCACAAAGCAACGTGGTGTGATTTTGGTAATTACGCTTCAAATCTCCTTAAATCAGTTGCCTGGCTCATCTTTAAGCAACAAAGTAAGCCAACGCAAGATGCAAAGGAAAAAAATAAGTGTTAAGGAGTTTTTGAGCAACATTGTGGTCAGCAGCAGCATCACCTTATCTTGCCACATTCACCTGCCTATCCGAGGACTCATGCCACACCCCTGCTGCTCGCTCCTCTGGGAAAAACATCAACACCAACAATGCATTTCACTACTACGCATGCAGTGGGGCATGCTCTGGGCAGGTGGCCCGGCATCATGGAGCATCAGGAGAACAGAAGGAGAAAAAAAAAGGATAAAAGAAGTTAGTAGCAGACAAAGCTGACTGCAATAGAAAGGTAGGTTATTAGTCTAGTAGAAATTATAGTTACTGGGCCTAAAAAGGCCAAAATTGTATGAGAGACAGGGCTTTTTTAACGCGCCATGAAACTCAGAAGTTATGTCAAAGGTTCATGACACACAGGTCAGAAAACGTGAATTTTAACTTTCAACTTTTATATCCAGATTCTCAGGATGCCGACCACCTACCCGATTCCACCAACAAGGTAGCTGTAAAATCTATACTATGAACAATAAGGTAGGCACAGACCAAGCAGTTGGTTATACAGCTTGGCACGCAGACACCGGACGAGAGAGACTGCAGCAAGGGTTTGACGTGATCATGTGTTATGTTCGTCCACACCTTAGGCTTCGACTTGGGGCTGCTGCCGTCGGGCCCGTCCTCATAGGGCTCGTCGGGGCGGCCACCGGCATTGAGCCAGCGGGTCTTGTCGCGCTGGCCGCGCTGGAAGCTGTGTTTCAGCGGGGAGCGAGCGCCAGAGTCACTGTCCTCCCCGTATGTGTAACCACCGTGGGTGGAGGAAGCGAGCTCCGCATCACTGTACTTTTTACCTTTGTCTCGCAATGCTGGACAGCGGTAAGGGTAACCTGTCCTGTAGCCCTATGAAAAAGGGACATAAAGAGCAACACGGATTAGAAAATAGCTGATAAAGTCGTAATATCTAAAGGTAAGAGCCAATGTGTTGCACTGAAAATAAATTTCAAACTAAATACAATTTGACACAATGCAAAAAGGAATTCATTTTATGCTGTCCCACAATGAATGAAATAACCTCAGTTTTTGGCCAAATCTATTAAATAAATATCAATTGACTTATTTAATCTCCAACTCATGCCCTGTTAGACACAATATCAGCAGACTGAAACATACATGCAGTTACAACCGACTCATTTATTGTGCTTACCAAGTTGTCAAGCATTCTCATGAGAGCCTCAAACTCCTGCTCCCCGACTTGCCACTTAGGGTGTGTTGAGGACCCATCGCCAACTGGCTCAGGGACCCGTGGGCGCAACTTATACTTTGCTGGGTCCAGCATCACCAGATTATCTGGCCCTCCAGCGCTGGCCAGTGTTCGTACCTAGGAAATATTGAGGGACAAAACACAGAAAGAAGAATGGACGAGGAAGAAAACCAGCAGACACAAAAGACAACACTCACACATTAAGAAGAAAGATGAACAGTTATAAAGATGGAGACAAGAGACAAAGGCAGAACCAACATATCAAGTCAGATCAGATCAGAATTAAAATGTTACTTGAGCTTGTTTGATAAATAATATTTCAGATGCAGCTAAGTGCATCCTACCTGAATCTCGCAGGCAGTGACCAGGTTGTGGATGTAATAAAAAGCTTCCTCCACAGTTTCTCCTACTGACACCAAACCATGGTTCCTTAAAATGAGAACCTTGAGACAGAAGAAAAACAAAAGAAAAAAAACAACATTTTTTATTTATTTTTCTCTCTCCCTTTCTCACAGACACACACACACACACACTTCTCCTACCTTGCTGGTTGGCCCAAGGTTCTTCTGTATGAGGACACTTTCTTCCTCATCCACCAGTATGCCGTGGTAGTCGTGATAAGCCACCTCACCCAGGGACAGAGCCTCAGGTGAGATCGGCAGCAGCCCACACTTCATGGCAGATACCTGCAACCAAACACACAGTGTCATGCAACACGTGGATAAACACAGTGTTACTGTTTGGCTTACTGAAATCACGATGCATGTCTTACCGCAGCCCCTGCTGCTGTGTGTATATGCACAATACACTTGATATCAGGCCGTGCGGCGTAGATGGCAGAGTGGAGAGTGAAGCCAGCCTGGTTGACTCCGAGGTTGGTGCTTCCTCTGTCCACTATCTCGCCTTGAAGGTTTATTTTAACCTGAAAGGCATGACACATCGAAGCTGCAGTATGGTCTTGTTGAGACCCATTTCAAAAGGCAGAAACATCATTTTGTAGTTGAAAAATAAACCAGTAGAAAGATCTGGAATAAATCTTACCAGACTGGAAGCAGTTACTTCGCTATAAAGGAGCCCAAATGGGACAATAAGGAAGCGCTCCTGGTCTGAGTTCACCCTGACCTAAAAGTCCAGACGACAAGCATGTTAAAGTATGTTAATACACAGAAAAGAGCTTAAATTGAGCTGAACTAAATCAATTAAAGCTTGTTGGCTGATATAAAAGTATTTTCTCTCAGCAACAGGTCAGAAATGGGGAGAGTGAATGAAGTTTGTCATGACATGTTAGAGGAAAGAAAGCTGAAGCCTAAGTCTGGCACCCTGTGTTGTAATAACCCAGTAACAGCTTGTAAGAACTTTTAATACCCAGTAGAAGGTTTTAATTTCTTGTTGTTGACATTTCTGTTAATTTTTCAAAGAAAGTAATCATTTTTTAAGACTCTCAGACCATCTAACATGCATCAGTCCTTTGCAACCCATCATCAGATTTTTGGGTAGGTTTTGTAGTGGAAATGGAGAAAATTAAAATAAACCTCACGCTTGCTCATTTTAGGTAATCCTTTCTGGATTTTAAAGTCTGTTTAAGGTCATTCTCTCATTGTAAAATAAATTTATCATCATTCTGAGGCCTTTAAAAAAAACAAATAATGATATGATCCGTTCCTCCCACCTTACTTCTCCTCGTCTTCTTCCTCTGTTGCTGTTTTTACTGGCAGCTGGCTAACAATTCATGAGTTGTGTTATCGCCACTTACTGGTAGGGAGTGTGAACTATCGCTAATTTAATGATGTCACTCTCTGACCCTGACATCTGATTGGCTAACCCCTTGGCCAATAAGTGGCATGCAGTGACATGACGTCAGACATAGCTCGCTTCAGCACGCTAAGAACCTCGCCAGAGGAGGTACAGAAACTGTATCACCTCAGCTCGGAAACCCCCCAGTGAAAAAGCCCAATAACCGAGGTGAGGTGAGGTGAGTTGAGCAGAAAAGTGATGGAGGAAAAGGGGCATAAGTTTGTGTAGGCTTGGATTAGCTATACAACAGTAAATCATATACGAGTCATTTCCAGTCAAATGAGAACCATTACTGCACCGTTACTGTTAAAAGGCAGTTTCAGAATTATAATACCATCAGAGAAATGGCTACCTGCAAACACTTTGTAGCATAAACGGTTTTAACACTGAGACAGCTGTTTCTTGATCAGAAGTTTGAAGATTCAGCATCTACAAAGCTTTAAAATGTGCATCTTTTGGCATTTTCTACTGATAACTGAACAAGCAATACCCCCAGAAAACTAAATGAGGTTAGCAATTTCTGAAAAAGTAAGCTCTTGCAGCATCCACACCTTTGCTTTTGTTCACTAAAAACAAAAAGCTAGTGAACTACAAACTGACTGCTTCTTCGAGATGGGATATAATTTCTCTATAAAAGAGACTGAATGATCTTACTGTAAGGTGGTTATAGATGAGCTCCGACCACCCGAACAAGTCAGCAAGTCGATAAAAAGCAGCCAGCTTGCAGCGAAGCAGTTTCTCGCCCTTGTCATAGGAAATGGAGTCTGAGCCGCGCAGATCATTGACGGGAGTCACCATCCCCAAACCTGAGAGAAGAAATAGGGTCACATAGTTACCGAAAAGAAGATGAGGGAAAGTGCGGAAGTGAGAAAAAGGAGGTTTTGCAAGTGCAAAAACTGATCAGTTGTTTGTAATATTCTGTCTTCTTGCTAACTGGGAAAAACAAAAAATCTAATTTAAAAACACTGGCACATTTCATTGTCTACCTACTGAAACCCAACTAGACTCATGTGCTGCATTACTCATTGCGAGTACAGACACAGCAGGACTGAGGTCAGAAAGTCACATACACTCATTCTGTTCTCTGCTTACTCATGTTGAGTGCTGCCATGCCTCCTTGTGGTGCAGCAGGATACATGGAAGGCATGTTGGTGGTCATGAAGTCTGCGATCTGCTGCAGCGCCAACAGGCTTGTGGGTGTCTTCCCCTTCTTCAGCTGATCCTGGATCATCGTCTCCAGCTCATCGCAAAATGCCTGCCGGTCATAACAGACAAGTAAAACAATGGGTCAGTGCCTTTGTTTCAGGCTTCAGCGTCAGTGTTTTCAACAGGCCTTTAAACAGAGCTTCTCTCTGTCCTGGCCATTCTGGTCACCATCACATTGTTTAATGTGGAATAAACTGGATCAGGCATGTGATGTTGAGGGCTGCTTACTTTCTCTAAAGCAGAATGATTATGTTTTACATTCTTCACTCTAGGCTATGTGTGCAGTCCTACTTGCTTGCATTTTAAAAGTCAAATATTGGTCTGATTAACACAATAATTAATTGGGGTATTTTGGGTTTATTTATTTGTTTAGTCTATAGTCATGTAAAAGTGCTGACTGACCGGGCTCTGTAATATCATGGAGACCCTTTTCCTCTGCTCCATCATGTTGAAATCCTGTCGTAGGTCAGGCGCCATGTTCCGCTCCCTCTGGTACTCTGGACTGCTCTCATCCACTCGGTCAAAGTACCGCTCCTTGTGTGGGGCTGTGGTGGGAGGGGGGGCCGTCACCACTCCGGCACCTGACTCACCGTTCATCCTGGGTGGCCTCCTGAGGTAAAATGAAACAAAAATAAAAAAAATACTTTACTTATCCCAGGAGGGAAACTCAATGTTGTAATAGACCATCTTCTTTTTTTCCATTTTTTTAAGTAGTGTCATAAAAGAATATTGTAGTGTCTACTCTGTTTTTGCTTAGTTGGACAGTCCTGGCGAACATTTAGCATTTAATATCTTCCAATACATCAGTCTATAGTGAATATTATAATTACTCATCTCCCAGAAGGTGAGAGAAGTCTTTCTGCTGAATGCATTAACAAAAAAACCCCAAACAAACAAAAAAAAGAGCAGCCCAAAATCAAAATCACTGCCCAAATTCCAACAGAAAGAGTCCAAAAGAAGTGGTACAGTTCAGACATTCAGACATTGGGTCAGACATTCTGTTACCCTTCCCAGTTAGGTCAAGCTGCAACCTCCGATGGCCAACTGTGAAGCCACCTGGAAGTCCAAATTATTTGCAGTTCACTCTTCATCCGCTAGGGGCTGGCGGCAAAACATTGCAAATCTCCACAGACTGCCATGTTAAAAAGGCCAACTTCACATTTCTGCTGGTTCAAAAAAATCTATTTAAAGTTTAATAGGACAAGTTTTAGGGCTGGACGATTACGGGAAAAAATTATAATCACGATTATTTTGACTGATATTGAAATCACGATTAATATACTTGATTATTCATTGATTTTAAAAAAAGTGTTTATTGAACCACCAAAACTCAAATTCAAACATAACTTTAAAAATAAAACCAGTAATTAAATTAGAAACATGCAAAGGAGTAAAATAAGAATATTATTTAAAATAAGAATAGCAACAAAAATTAATACCAGTCTACATGCATTCCTGTTCTATACTCCCTGCAGTTTGCTTCCTATAACTCCACCAGTCTGTTCACTTCAGGATTAATCGTTTTTCTTCGATTACAGTGTTTTTGTGATCATGAAAAGGCAAAATTGAAATCACGATTAAAATTTGATTAATTGTCCAGCCCTAACAAGTTTACCTTCATGCCAACTATGAGGGGGTGAATTTTTTACAACTTATTTGCTTAGATGTTATTTAATCTTAAAATTACACAGAATAATGGGCATGTCCTTGCCTTTAGCCCACCCACTGGGGCTAAAGGGGGGCATACCAAACTTGACCAATCAGTGGAAACAAGGCCTTCAGTCCTTCAAGCAAATACACATTAGTAAAATGTAAAAAGGATAAATCCTTCTACATTTAAATTACTGACATATTTGGCCTCTAGCCACACTTACATAAAACATTTGGCATGACAGGTCATGCAATGTAACTATCTAATGCTGCCACTGATGTAAATCGTTCTATGTGAGTTGGTGTGATGATCTAAGCATTTGTTTTAGTAATCTGTAATATTACATTTTAATACTGTTAACAAAAAAAGTCCATACTAGCATTTAAGAGTATAGATGAATGCCTCTTTTTATCCAACGAGCTGACCAAAGTATGTTATACGTGACTTTGAAGTAAATACTTAAAAAAAAAAAAAACAAAAAAAAAAACACCAATCTCAGTAAACGGACATCAAGATACGGTCAGAAGGCCGTTTTGCCCATTAATTCAGACATTGCCAGTCATTGAACTAGAAAGCCAATCACACAGTTTACTCCTCAACTTCCTGCTATGGTCATGTGGCCCCTCTTCCAAGGTCAGAAAGGTTTTCATTGATTTCCATAAAGGACTTCCTGGAATCACAGCACAACTATCAATGCTTGGCAAAGGAAAACAGAAACTGAAAAGCGTACTAGTTAATTACCTGCCTGTGCCAGAAAAACATGAGAACCTGAATTCTTTGCTACCGTACAAGTGAGTCCTGTTATGTAGTTGACAGTTCCTTTTCTTTCTTTTTTTTTACTAAATGACTAAACTGGCCGGGTTGTAAAGACATATTGCTTGGGCAAGCAAACTGACAACTTCATATCTTTACAGGCAAACAACAACAAAAAAAAACCTAATTAAAGTCAGATATCAAATCAATTTCCAGGATCTGTAATATGTATTCTACACTTGTCTGTCACAGCACGATCTACTCAAGCTTTGACTCTGAATGACAGATGAAGGCCTATGTGGTTGAAGCTGCATGCAAGCATGGAAACTGTCTTACTGTCTTGTGGGGTGGTGCCCTGGTAGAGACTGATGCAGCCCATTAGTCCGCATCAATGCAAATGTTGAGCCAAAACTCCCATGACAACTACAGCCTGAACTCCAAGCATCCAGTATCACACAGAGAGCTGTCAGACCCGCTCAGCATTTCTGTCCGTTTTTATTTGTGTTCTGGGATTTCCCACAACAACAAAACATTTTCACAAATCTCACAACACCTGCTTTAATCAGAGCTCTGTGTTCATGTTGTGCTTCTCCAACTCTAGGGAAACACTGCTTCACAAATTAAATTATATCTTTTCAATGAAACAAAGAAGGTCTCAAAAGGAGAACGACCTTAAAATGAGACAGCGAGAGAATAGATGTAATTTTCAGAAGGAAAAGACCACAAATTGTGAAGCACAGAAAGGATGAAGTGCCATTGCTGTTGACAACTATTTTAAAATGGAAAACCACTGACCCAAAACACAGATCTAGGACTAATTACATCTCTGGAAAAACGGATTTATGCATTTCCTCATAAAAACAGGAAGCCTTAGAGGCGACCCCTCTCTCATGAAAAGCCCCATTTGCTCTCATTACCACAATTCTGGATCAGATCTGGTTATTAGTTTTTTTTTTTTTCTTTAAATCTAATTTTATTACTTTGTGCCGCAAACTCCAGCCATGAGACATAAATCAAACCCTTCCAAACAAAGAATTAAAATATCCTTTAAATCAGACTGAATAAACACATCTACTGGTAGTTTCTGATATTTGCAGATATGAGTCAAGTAGGGTTCCCTCCAGGATTTTTTTAAACCGTGGGGGAGGTCTGCCCAAGGAGAGGAGGGGTGACAATGACGACAAATTTTGAATTTATGACTACTTCAAACTTAATGTTTTTCTAAATACTTTTATTTACAAATCCAATGGCACAGTTTTACAGTTTTATTTACAAATCCATTGGCACAGCTCTCAGCCAGGCTGTGCCAATGGCATTGCCTGGCTGAGAGCACTTCATTTTCTTAGGTTTTTTTTTTTTTTTTTTTTTCTAACAGAGCTCTAAGGCTCTGTTGTAAGGAAAGTCCTTCAGAGATGGCCTGTTGATGCTGAGGAGCATGCATGCTGCCAGATGGTCCCCCTGCAGCCTGTTTCTAAGGTCTGTCTTCACCTACACAAAAACAATTAAAAGTCAGTGGGGTGTATAAAACTGAGAGAAACCAAACCATCTGACCAACAGTTTACTATTAACCAAATGTCTGACCCTGTTCTTTGTAGAGAAATCTCCCACACAGTTGACAGATGATATGGGTACTGTCAATGCTATGGCTGCTAGTTGGCTCAAGCATGGATAAAGGAGTCCCCATACATCATTTTGGGATGCCAGTTTTATCATTTCATCTTGCTGGCTGGTCATAACCCTGAGCAGGGGTCCTCAATCAGCTTTCTATACAATTCCCCTCTTGTTTAAATTCTCATTTTACTTTGAAGGCTCCAACCTGCAGATACTGCTTATAAGATGTCCACTCTTGCAGCAGAGCTGGATTTCCTGGATGCTGCTGTGTCCGCTATGCAGCTCCTGCAGCCTCTACTGTGTGCTCTGAGACGGGGGAGGGGCCGCGGCAGCGCGCATTAAGCTTAACGTTCTTTTACGTCGGTCTCAAAAGTTTCCAATAAGACCAGAAAGTGTCACTAGACTTGGTGCTAGTTGTTTTATTAAAAGAAAGTCATTAGAGGGTCTGAAAACTCTCTAAATATTAGCAACAAAGACGCTGAGTTGTGCCGTGTGCATCAGTGCAATCGGGTGTACCAGAAACTCTCTACTAACAAACTTTCCGCTTCCGGTGGATTATATTGTGTTCAACGGACTAGGCATCAAAAATAGGAATCGAAATTTAAAAATTTGAACAATTCTGGGAGAATCTGAGAGTTAGTCCTGGTTCTCATCGACACTCGCCCAACCCTAATCAAATATGACCTAGTTTTGGTACCTTTCTTTCACCCTTTCTCTCCCTCCACGTCACACTGTTGTCTCTCCTCAAGTCTTCATCTTTCCTGCGCCACAGACGGGCAAGTGGGGACTCCACTTGCCCGTAGCGTAGCATCACATTTCACGAAAAACACGTTTTGTACCACAATCACATTCCATAACCTACAATAATTTACATTAATATAAAACATAAAAAGGTTTTTAAAAAAAAAAAAAATCAATATTATTCTGAAGGTGCGGCAGCATTTATTTTGCCGTGGCAGTGCGCCACGATCAATTGCATGTAGAGGCAACTCTGAGTCAAGCATGCATCAAAACTACCAAACAACCCTGCAGTGTCTGCATTTCTTTACAGACTGACCCACATCAGCCTGGTTTACACAAATCATAATGCTTCCAGACTGCTTGTCAGTTTGTATTTACTTGGAGTAACTTGCTGTCAACTTGCATACTGGGATTGTATGTTTGATCGTGTTGGTGTTTATTGCTTGGAGCAACAAGCTTGAATAATTTCAACAGCAAACAGGACAACAACAAAAAAGGGAAAAAAAAGTGACAAAACCATACAGAACTGAACAATCAAGTCATTCTTCCTACTGGCCTTTTATGTGATAGAGGGGAATGTACTTGTTCAGGTATCCATCTGTGCGGTAAAGACGAGAGGTGTCAGAATTTTCAGTAATGTACAGTATCTTACTGTGTTACAAACAACCAAACAGGACAGAAAGTGTGTTTGTGTTCACATCATGGAAACTTGAAATGAACAACCATTCACTAAACATCAATAACTAAAAACTAGACAAGTTGCAAGTCAGAAACACAAGTGCTTTTAACTGAGCTGCAGCCCTAAAAAAGGCTGTCATCATAATTCTGATTAAACTTGTATGTGCCTAAGCTGTGTACATGAATTCTTCACTATTTTATCTGAAAATCCATGTCATCAGCAAGCTAAGCATGTTTCATCTAAGAACTAAACAAGGTGCTCTATAGTTGCTCTCCATTGGTGCTTTACAAATACATCTGCATGTTATAGTGTTGTTTTGCTGCCACATGAGGCAGTTTCAGAAATATCGGTTATGAGCTGCTCATGGTTGTGTTGAGGCTGTTGGTCTGCAGTGGAAAGACAGAAGTCAAAGTCAACAAAGTCTCAGTGGAGAGAAGGTAAGTGTAAAGATAATAATGTTTGTGTAATGCAGCTGTTGTTTTTCCCCTGTGCTTTCAACCAGTCAGCAATCGATTGATGCATAGCATCATATCCATAAAGTAGGATATTTCTGTGACAGTATAAAACTGCCTTTATAGTTTATAACTAGCTTGCTAAATAATTATTTGGTTTAGTTTTGCAGAGCTTCTGGTTGTAGTGTGATGCATCGTAACTAACAGAGCAGTAGCTATGAAATCCCTAAACTTAGGAGACAGGGTTGACTGACTTTAATGACACATGACTTTAACACCATGTACTGTCTGCAGTTATTGTGTAATAGGACCCTTTAAACTGGGGTTTCCTTTGGGCTGCTGTCACTCCAGACAGTTTTCAAGACGGCAACAGACACTACCACAAGATCTGCTACACCTGCAGAGTGCATCCAATATTTGTTGAAATTGCTAGAGATTTTTAACCTCCTTTTGAGAGCTCAAAGGAATAAGCATTATTCAATGCATTAATGCATTAAATCAGGTCACTTCTGCAACCATCTCAAAAAGCATCTGTTTGATTGAACCAATTTCCTGGTACAGTTACCTAACTGAATCCCTCCAGATGTGGTTAACAGACACCAGTATGAACACCTCATTGCAAATAAACATGGTTAAAATAACTTTTTAAATCTCAAAACTGTTTATTTCTGGTGGACAGTGAAGCATAAACAATGGCCGCTGATGCAGGAAGCATTCAACTATGAACAATGTTGTCATTCCTTCAGAATCCACTGCTCTCATCTCGCCTCACAAATGTAGGTGCACTGGGCTTGATAAGAGTTATTCACTATGGAAACCAAGCACATTACCATGGAAACACAGGGCAGCCTTTAAAGATTACTGTTACATAAGAACAGCTGTAAGCTAACATTATACCACAAGCCAGTCAGTTTCACAAAGCGGACACTCTCAATAAATGTGTTCCCCATTTTCCAGGGAAATCAACTGCTGTCAGGGACTCTGATTAACTAAAAAAAATGGCATCTCTATACAAATGATGGGACTCTAATGGCTATGCTGCTCGTCCTAACTTATGCTAGTTCTAGCTTAAGACCAGTCCTCTTCTATCCAACTAGAGTGAGAGAGTTTCACAGATTTATTCCTGGAAAGTTTCATATTCTCCTCAAAACGATTAATTAGTATCACCAATATGAATAATAAATGTTTTTTGAACAAAATTTAGTATTCGTGAACTCTCTTTGCAAAACTGACCAGCATTTTTAAAGGCTGAATTGCTTTCATGAACAGCACTCAATCCAAAAATATGTATGATCTGAGCTAACCAGCATTACAGTTAATTTAATCTAAAAAAGAAAAAGAAACTCCAGATGTGAGACCTGTGGTTTATTTTTATAATGGATAAATGCACATACGTATCCTCAAATGAAAACAAACAGCACATCTCACCAACTGAACATGTGATTGACTTCTGTCACTGAACTTGCTGTGACTTCGCAAAAAACATTTTTTCCTTAGGGAGGCTGTGATAAGGCAACAATAAATCTAAAAAAAGAAAAGAGAGTAGCAATAATGTATGAAGTCAAACAGGCTCCCTTGCACTTCTCCCATTATGAGCTCAAAATTACATCATTGCTGGTTCATATTTTAATATTACCATAATTTACTTTTGAGAGACGGAAGCTTGTGCTGAAAACATCTTTTCAGCATGACTGAGCTATGACTAATGATCCATTTTATTCAGTCCAAAAATCTGCCATTCAACTGACTGCCAGTGAAGAGATCATTATGTGTTTTTATTAAAAGACAGCCTGAAAGTGTTGCTAGTCTTTCTGTAGCAGTTTTAATGTGTGTATGTGTCCACTGTCAGGCACTAAACAGAAGCTGTCACATAGGACCTCTTTATATCTCTGAGCTGGATGCCTGTCATTACTGGGGTGTAAGAATCCAATAGCAACTGCTCATGTGTTACTGTGTGCACATAGTCTCTAACCACTTACTACTAGGACCAGTGGGATTGCATTAGGTTTAGGATTCCCCCATGCTATGCATTTTGTTATGCACTTAACTGCAATTAGTATTCACAGAAATGGTGTTTACAACACAAGCTCCACAGAAAACTAATTGAAGTAGTTTGACAAAATGAGGGAGCAACAATTTATGTGCATGCTGTCTGATGTCACTGCTCATTTAATTTAAATCACACCAAAAAGTTTTAGTAGCATTATTCCTGCTTTACACACTGCATCACATTGACATAATTTTTCTTAGTTTGAATAAAACACTATGTCACATGCGTTAGATTCTCCTTGTTGTCCACATTTTATTTAGGAACATGCAAGGGATCCAAGAAAGCTATGAATGCACCCATCCTACAATTAGGCTGAGATTTAATCCAGGAAGCTGCACAGATTCCATTTTCTCAACAGGAAGCTATAAAAAGCTTTACATCCATCTCTGCATTACCGCCAACGTAAGAAGTCTGCATATATTGGCAAACCAGCAGGTCTTACTTAGATGTGGATAAAGAAAGAAGGAAATAATAAAACACTGAACAAGAATAATAATAATAAATAATAATAATAATAATAATAATAATAATAAATTTTAAAAAAAGAGTATAAGGGCTGACATTACAGAAATCCCTCCATTCATTTGACTCATTTAAATACACTTCTTCCAGCTAAACAGTGCAGCCTCTGCCTATTTTCTACATTAATCAATATCAAAGGCAGAGGTGTTCACTGTCCTCTTTGAGGCAAGATGAACTGTCCTTTAGTAGATTTGAAGGATCAAAGTGCCACTGAGTTGGCTTGTAAGACATAATCTTATTATCCAGTCCACTCTCATTGCATCTAGCTTCCATCCATTTTTACAGTGTTTTTTTGCTGATTACACGGTGCACTTATTGATTCATCAACTAATGCTAGTCCCCAAGGAAAACTGATCTGGTGAGCTCCAGAGGCAAAGAAAATAAACAAGATATAACAAAAGTAAGAAAAGGTTACATTAAAACTATTGGCATTTAGACATTTAAAATAAATTTTACAAGTATATAAAAGTTCTTGCAAATAGTCTTCTGTATCTTTACCAATCATGTAATTTTTGCAAGTCAGTTTATTTAGGTAAAGCCATTTTTACCAATTTATACATCTCCAAAACATTTATATTTTTATGCATCAAGAATGCATCTATTTTTTATTGTTTCTTTTCATATAGCTACCTTTGTGTTTAAAATTGTGAAGTTTTAGTTTAAATTAAAACAACCAATGGGACTATCTACATGGGAGAAGTGTTATCTGTTACTAACCGCCATGGTCAGCCATGCAAGACACTCGTGTTACTGTGCAAGTACAGCTCAGTTTATCTGGCAGCTGCACATCATATCAGACACAGTGGCGGGCTCACTCCGTGTACAGTCTCCTTGGTCCTACACTCTGGAGTGCATCTGTGTAAGCTTTTAACCCCAACATTATCGCATATTATGCATTTAAGTCAACTTCGGTGACCTCTTTGGTGTGAAATCGGCCATTTGTGAATGAAAGCTTAGAGATCCCTGACTTGACAAAAAGCAGCCTGACATATACTGCAAATGGATCGCATGTGGAGAGAAAGGAAAGAGAAAGCGAAATGGAGAGAATGGAGCTTAAATGTGGAACACATTTTCAGCTGCACTGCAGTCAAGGGTGTGGGCGTGTAGGGAGTGGGAGTTAAACAAATACAGAGCTCCTATCTACTGTGAATGCGTACAGTTAGTGTAAAGTGTATGGAGGGTGGCAACATGGAGCCAGACTGACAGAGCCAAACTCCATCCTTGGGGAGTTATTTCTCATTCTGACAGTCCAGGGAGTTACCATCACTTAACACACAGCCAGCAATTAATTGAGCCAACCCTCACACACTAAAAAGAGGAAGAAGGAATTCAGTCATAGAACCAGCTTTTTGGTTATTGCCTAAATTTCAAACTCATATCAAGTATATCCATTAGGGGTAAAAATGGCTTCAAAATACTAAAGTCATTGCACAGCATAACACAGGCTGCCTTTGTTCACATCTCCTCTCAACCCTTCTTTAATTTTCCCACATAGACAACAAAAAAAAAAAAATAGATATTCCTACAAAATAATGGTGAATTGATGGGTTTATCTAAACATTACAGAAATACACAGAGGTGATGAATTTATCATCATGTAAAAAGTGAAATGAAGCAAACTGTCCCACTTAAGAGGGTTGAAAGAGTTCATATTCTAGTGATGAATGGGTGATTGTTACAGCTCATAAATTTGTGCTACATAATCACCAAATCAAAGCAGTTACATTTCTGATCACCGCACAAGCACTGCTCTTGTAATACCACATCTGTGCAACACAGTGCAGCCTGGTCTAAGTTTGTCCTTAATTTCTAAATCAAATGTTACACCTGTGCTAATACTGATGTCTTTGTTTATTACACTGATGCGATTTGACTGCTCCGGCTAAGACTGACCATTCTCAGTGATCCCTTGCATCATGACATACCGTTTCCTTCTGTCCTGATCAGCAAAATCTGCCTATCATTTAAATTTGAGTGTGCACGGATATCACACACAGGACATTCAGCTCTGTGACCTGGGGCAGGAAACTGCTCCATCACCCTACTGATTAGCACAAACAACATTTCCAAAAAAAACACACAGGCTGAAAAGATCCACATAAACTGATAGAGTTAATATTAATCCGCTACAGTAACTGAGAGCTTGTGAACTGCAAAAAATATATATATTATGCCATCACAGGCCTACTCGTATATCGAGCTAACGTTTGCAGTTGAACACCTAGGGCTTAAAGTGTGTGCCCCTCGGCTGTTGTTCAGTCCGTTGACGTAACTCAGCAGATGTGAGTCCAATAAATAAAGGCAAAACACAAAAATATTGTTATTAACGAAAACGTCCACAGCAGCCTCTCTTCGGACTCCCCCGCTTACTAGCAACACATTAGCAAAACAGCTTGGCACTGAAACACACCGAGAAAGACTACGGTACAAACATTAAAAAAGGACAAAAAACACGTTATACCTGGCAGACCGCCGAAATCTCACACATATTGACTATAAAGGTTTTTCTTACCCTCTCTGTATATGGTGGTGAAATTAAAAACAAAGCTGGACGAGGCTTGACGTAGGTTTTCAATGTTTTTATCCCCTACCCTGGTGATTTCAGAGTGGGTTTATCTCCCTGCGCTTGTCCTCGCTCCGCCCATCCACCATCATCCTACTTGGGTGCGGCAAGGACTGATGTGCGGCTCGCTATTGGACACCTGGAAACACGTGACATCAACAACGGTTTTGATTGGAGTACAATATATCAGTTCGCCCCACGAAGGGAAGCTGGGCTTCTATTTCTAAGCAAAACTTGAAGGAATTTAACTTTAATACTATATTTAATTACCTCTAGACTATTTCATGTTGATTAATCGATCAGTATGATATTGTTCAGTTCAACGGATTTTTTTAGACACTTTTATAATTTAATATATTTTGGTTTGCTATTGTTTTGCTGAAATAAGAGAAGCACTTATTAAGAATGTGTTTTCTGGATGGCAACATATATGTGACTTTAGTATGGCTCAGCATGAATGAAGCCCTTATAAATGTGGATGTTATTAATGCCTTAGGTTAATCAGTGCAAAAAAAAAACAAAAACAAAAAAAACCTCCACATTGCAAGGTTGATATATTGTAAGTTTCTTTTTATTTAATAAAAAATATATTGTCTTTGGAGAATCGTACATTTTTACTACAACATTCATCTACTTTTCGATGGTACAAGTCAGGTCCAGGATTTACATTCAAGTCCATCCTGATGATATTTGAAGACATACATTATTCAGATATTAGATGATTCAACATTCATAAAGAATATAAACAACAATCATCTGTAACATTATGATCATCTGCTTGGTATGACTAAGCACCCTCCATGCAGTCAAAACACGACACGACAGTAATTTTGTTGGAGGACATTAGTTTGTACATACCATAAGTATCAGGATCTCCTTTCTGAAATGTTCATAAAAATTTAATACACGCACACACACACACACACAAACATATATACACACATATATATATATATATATATATATATATATATATATATATATATACATATATATACACACATACATATATACACGGCATGACAAAGAACTGGTGATGGTGTCTGAGTGTCTGATACCTGAATGTTTGCAAAAAAATCCTTTGGGGACTGTAGGCTGTGAGGTGTCATGAGAACTTGCCAAACTGGCATCTGGCAAGTATAAAAGCTGGGTGGAACCTGCGTCCTCTGTCATGTTCTGTGAATCCTTACTAGGCAAACTCAGACTGTAGTGTCACATTGTCTTCCAAAATGTTAATTAGTAGGGCTGGGACCATGTGCTTTTCTCCTGATTAGATTCTTTTATGAATTTTGGGTGCAAATTTGATTTAAATTGTGATTCTTCGATATTGAAAATTTTTGTAATTTTTAGTTAGTTTTTTTTTTTTTTTTTCTAACACCAGACCAAGTTGTCCACCATTCTCCCCCTTCTGCTTAAGTCATTTGCAAAAATGGATATAATATGTTACTAGACAGTCAAAGAAAAACATTTCACCCTCTGCTGGAGAAAACTGGTAGCTTAATTTTTTCCCCCACAAAGCGTATAAAATACACTGAAATTAAGCATTTAAATTTTATCTCGATTTTTTAACAAAAAATGATTTAAACAATACTTCGATTTTTTTTTTATAATTATTTTATCTATTAATAAAATAAAAGTTGTCACCCCTATTGAATAGGTGACAACTGTGAAGCTGGCACTTTTGTATATCCCAATCTCAGCAGAACACAATGAGATGGGAAAAAGATGAGCTGCATTACTCACTTCGGCTCTCTGTGGTTTAATATAATGTGATCTGTGACTACCGAGTGAGTATCTGGTAAACAGGAGGCACAGTTTCTTTATTTGGTGGACACCTGGGGGGGATTTCGAGTGAAAACATTATTTTTGTTCAGTCTCAGATATAAATTTTCTCTTTTGCCTCTGGTGGAACTATTTAAAGGTTTGTTACTAAAGCACAGGTGTGTTCATTACATACAACAGAACAGCACCAATTTATGCACACAGGTTGCAATCATTGCACACTAATCGACATGTTCAGTTTTTACCACTAGAGGGTGCTGCTTTGCCACCTTTGTGTTACTAAAGGTTATTCCTTTACAATGCTGCTTCAAATTGAATAATACCTGACTAAAAACGACGGAATATGCTTCACAAAAGTTATGCAGAAATATTTTACTAGATATATTCATTTTTTATTCATTTATTTTTGTTTAAAGAGAAGTAAATTGAACTGCGTGTTCAAATCACTTGGAACCAGCAGTTTGTAGAGCTATGAAACTGTATTGCATTGTGGTGCATAGATAATTGATCATACTTCTTTTTACTCTACTCATTTGTATTGATCTTGGGTTAATAACAGAGAAAACGCTCATTGCATTGCAGGATTGCCTCCAACAGGATTGCAATAACTTTAGCAAGCTATACATGAATAACTGGCCTTTGAATGTTTACCATACTGCTTTTTTGTTGTTTTTTTTATATGTATCTTAGCAAATAGTTAATCTTAAATATGAAAATGCCATTTATGAATTTTGGTTAACTCAAAGAAGAAAGTGAGAAGAGATATCTAAAGAGATATGTTTTGTGGTTGTGCAGCAGTCTCACCACATGAAGATAACAAACATAAAAAACATCATGTGCAAGACTTTTTGCTTCTTATTGTATCACTTTATTCTGAGCATTTGATATTGTTGTGTCTTAAAACCTCACATACAATCTATATAAACCAGCTGAAAAATGATTTTTAATATCAGTTTAAATTTCTAGTTATGCTGGACTGAATTTTATATCTAAACTTTTAGATTTTAACGCCAGTACCTCTACTATAAGTGAACCATTAAGTTCTGACCTCTGACTCTTGCAGCGTTAATCCTGTTTTGCACCAGTCAACACATACAGGCTCCTCCTGGCTGATCCCAGACCAGTACTAGCCATTGCAGTGTTGTGAATAATTGTGGTCTGCCTTGCAGCATGGATACACCCGCTAGGGACTCTAAATATATCCAACTGGTGTGTCTGAAGAGTGCAGGCATGAAGATCATATACTTCCAGTGGAAATCTACACCTTACCATATTACTTTCCCCACCTATTGTGCGTGAGTGTTGCTGACACTTCCTGCCCCTGTTCGGATTGTGGATTCATCTGATACTCATATCTAAAGCAGCATTAAAATTAGGCTCTGTGTTTGGTGTCTGTCTGCTTCCGTCTGTCTGCCACTCTGAACTTCTAACAGAGTCACAGTAGGCTACTGTAACTCTACAAAACTGGTCCGTGTGTCCATTATAGAAAGACAAAAAAGGAAAAAGAAACAACAGTCAGACAAGAGAGAAGAAGACCTGCAAAGACAATATTTAGAGCATAAAATGTAGCTTTAACGTGCAGACCTGTCTGAGAGGCAACAAATCATTTGAGTGCCAGTATTTCGTTGAAGTTTCAGCACACATTCCTGGGTCACCTGTTTTCTCTTAGCAGCACATGTCACAGAGTGAGTGAAGATAAACCCAGCTGCTTTTCGTATTCATTTCAGGCAGCACTTGCCATTCCCTTTTAACTCCAGCTGGCCTTCACGTTTAAGCTCTCAAATCATCAGGGGCTGACGCGAAAATAAACAATTTGTAGTGTGACCGATTATGCCTGAGAGTACTGGCATATTTAATATGCTAAAGTTATGTGCATTAAAGAGTTATCCCAGCTCGATTAGACAGGTAAACTTATAAACATCTGTAACTGAGTGAACCTGGAAAGCAGCCACAGAGGTAGAATGTGACTCTCTTCTATCTTCTGCCTGAAGAAATCTGTTTTACTCAAAGATGGTATTGTATTGCACTTGCAGTGCCATGGAAAACCCCTCTCCCTCCTCCTCCTCTCCTTCGCACAATGAGACAAGGGTCAGTCTGTATTTCCTCCACTGTGTTTTTGACTCACTTCTCCTTTAGGAAAATGTTGTGTAACCTTCAACCCCAAACAGTGACCCCTTTAAACCCACTGGCCCCTCCCACAAAGCCCCCAAACAGAAAGTTTAAAGGTTTGATTTTTCACCAGGATTGTTGCTTTAGCGTCCACAAAGGACAATGAAGTCACGTCCTTTCCACCCACACTACGAGGAAGTGCAGAGGACTTTAAAACAACATTTAGTGATCAAGAGATACAGACCACAAATCAGTTACATATAAATGTAATCAAATGGAACATAAAATATGTTTTTACAATACTTTGCTGGTGGCTGATCAACTTTGGCAAGCAGCTGGTAACGAATGCTCACTGACAATTTATAAATCCAGACTTTGATTTGCTCTGAGAAGCATGTGCACTGTGGTCTGTCTTCACTTGCAGTTTATTGTGTTTCATACCATTCATGCCTTACCATATCATACCATTCAACTGTCTGATGAGCTCCCATAAATAAAGTTGAGGATACTGAACTTAAATAACATCTGGAGATGGACTAGCCATATCAGTATTGTTCGAAAAGGAAATGTATTGGTTCAATTCACCATTATAACTATCATCAATGTTTACCTTTACAATGGACAATAAAGTCCATATCAACAAATAAAAGCAGCAATAAAAAATGAATATATGACAAGACATTTCATAAATCTGTACTAGTTAATACAAGCACTTGCCTCTGTGTATTAAGGCATAAAATGACTGCAGCAAGTTCAATTGCTTGTCAAGAAAAGAAAAGAAAAGAAAAGAAAAGAAAAGAAAAGAAAAGAAAAGAAAAGAAAAGAAAATGAAGGGTGCAGGTTAAATCTGCCTGTGAACTCTGAAGGATGTCTGTGAGTGGTACCTCCACCTCCCCCTGGTCCCTCCACCTCCCCCCTCATGTTGATATCGCAGCCCGGAGATGTTTGAATCTGTGGCTCGAGCCGTCGCCATGCTGAGCTGAGAGACAGCGACGAACCAAACTTTGTCACGCTGCTGCCGCCGCGACTCGACTTCGCACGAGCTTCAAGGAAAAAGAAAAAAGTTCTCGCAGTAAGTATGCGTCACTTTTATCATTTCTGAGAGTTTAGTGAGCGCTGGTTTGCGTTTTAAAAGTAGCACCGGGAGTTTAGAAACCGCTCAGTTGTCGTATACATGCGTGCTGTCGCGGACTCTCAGCCCAGCTGCACTTGTTGCGCTGTAAACCCCCACCGAGCCACAAAAGGAGAAAAACTCGCTACATTTTTTTTCTTTCCGTTTTTCCAATTGTTTTTCCACACCACCTTCCCATATTTTTCTTAAAGGTGGTGTTTAGGAAAATGAGAGCATGCAACCTTATGCACAGATAACTCCTTTGTATGCTTTTATTGCGTGCCTTCAAGTCCTCGCGTCTTCGCCCCCTTTTTGTTGAACAAATAAAACTCACTTTGCACGTTTAAAAAAACCACCCTGCCACCCATATGCCACTCGGGTCCTCTACCTTTGGCACGCAAAGAAAAATAGATAAAATAAATAAATAGATAAATAAATAACGAGGGAAAAATGACAGCACATAACCGCAGTTTCTATGTGGACGGAGAAAAGCAGCTAAAAGCTGCCTGAACAAATAAGTGAAACACACTTTTTAAAGGTGTGATTTAATATTTGTCAAGCTTTGGAGGGCAGTACAGTGCAGCTGAGGCTCAGCTTTCACCTGCCAGCATGTTAAGTCTACGGGAATTATAAGTTATTGATCTGCTTTCTGTTTGACCCTCAGGCCTAGGTGACTAAAATCCTGATGTCTTTGCTCTAAAAGTCACCATTCTGTACATTTTCTTCACTATATAAGCTTTCGGTACAGTTTAGACCCCTAATGATGTGCTCTCAAACTCAAGTTTGCTCCCAATCCTGTTTACTATGAATAGTTGGCTGTCCGACAACAAGATATACTGTAGGAACTAACCTGATAGTTTTAGTCTGGAGCAACACAAATTGCTTTCAGCATCATTTCTACTTTTCAGCTACAAAGTTGAGTCAAAGTTAAAGGGCTTCTATATTGTTCTGTCCTCCATGATCTTCAGTCTGGTGTCTTTCAATATGATTTTTGTGCTATTTGTAATGTGCATTTTACTCCCCATGCAGTGTTTGACGTTTTGTATTGTTGTCAACTACTGAATGCTTCTCATCAAGAGTTAAAGAAACATCCCTTCTCATTATGACTTAGTTTACATTACATAAGCGCTGTGGAATTTTTAACATGCTAGCTATTTAGTTTTTCCTCTAAATACAACTCTGTGCTTTCTAAATCTGTTTTCCACAGCAGCGTTAGTGTCATCAACCAACCCCTGTTTGTCCTTCCTCTTCGCTCAGTATTTCACCAGAATGCATGGGCTGTGACATCCCTTCCCTTGCGGGCTCAATAAGTAATTCTTCTGCCTCATCGATCTTGATTCCACAGGTCCTTTGCTGGGTCAAATCAGGCATGGGGGCAGCCACCCGGATCTTGTCAATCTGATGGGCTGGCTGGCACCCAAGCTAGCCAGAATCATGTCAGCCAGACTTTGAGGGGGGGCCTGGAGAACCAGCCAGAACAGGATATTGCTGTGTGATCATTCACCAGCAGTAGACAAATCATTAAACCACTGGCTGCATGCCGGTGAGAGGTTCAGACATTTCTGTCTGTCACTCTCAACTTTCCCTCAGGTTGTGTTTGTGCTGTGAGGTTGTTGCTGCGTCTTGTATGATTTGGAATTTTTTGCATGTAAACTACTCAATCTTTGGTTTATATACACTGAGAGCTGCAAATGGCTCTCCACGTTACATTCTCCTGTAAACTGCAGCCTCTTTTTGTTAAACTGATCTCTGTGCCCCTTTGCCTGTTTGTCATGTGATGGCATCTTTATAAACATTTGCAAAAGCTTATTAGCCCATTTAACACTTATGCAGCAGTTGATTTGAATTCAGTTTGTGGAAAGATTAGTGATTTATCTTATAGTAGGTTTTTCCCCCACTTTTAATTGGAAGCATGGGATTCACATGTGCTAAACTGAATTACACGGAGTGCAGCAACACATAGGCATGCAAACCCATCTCTAGAGTCCTTTTCTTTAAAAAGAAATTAATCAGTTTAAAATGGATGGGAAATGGGAATTCAGTCAGGAAATGCAATACTGAAAGAGAGCCTTGTTTCAAACTTGAACTTTGTGCAGAAATGGCATTTGCTTTGGATCTTTAGTGGTTATTTACTTGCATGCCTAGTTTAGTTTCAGCCCAAACTCTGGCTGTTTGTCAGATTTCGCCCTTGTTAAAAGTTGGAGCATTGAAATGGTTCTTTTCTGGAGCATATCCAGTGTTGCTTATAGGGAGCTTGCATTTAGAACACATACTTTGTCTGTGTTCACATCCAAATGCAATATTCACCAACATCAAATACTCCTAGCATGCCTGAAAATCGGGACTTTCATGTGAACCATTAATAGATTTGCTGGTGACCACCATTCATGGGTGCCAGAGGCTTTTTTTTTTTTTTTAAATGCATGGTCATTTCCCATCCTCTCACAGAAAGAGCTGGAAATACTTGCTAATAATCTGGGGGGAGAACTCTTCACCTCCTGCTGTGGAAGTCACTGTAAAAGGTGCCGTCTTTCACACGACAAATAGCTCTGTTGCTCCTGCTTGCTCATGACTAATCAGATTTTCTCCAGGCAGACGAGTCTGTAATCATTATTCTCCCTTCAAACTTACAAATCTTGCATGTGAAAAGATGAAAGAGAATCTATGCGCACATCAATGCTTATGTTTTAGATGTCAAAGAAATAAGGCAGGAGAGTTTTATATAGCATCAACTTCACTGTTTTGTTTAAAACATTAGAGGTCAGGGGCCAGTGTCTGCTACTCTGATCTTGAGGTGCTGTGCTGGTTTAATGACATGCACATCTGGGACAACCCCCACCTCCATTTGAAAGGCGCAGACCTCCCTTGCCACACCCTGCCTTTGTACCCCAACACACTCATGCTAGAATAATCTAAAAACTGGCAACAAGAGCAGCATCTGGCTCCATATCAGCAGCAGATAGTGTGTGTCTGTGTGTTACTGGCCATGCATAATACATCGCTGCATTCCAGAGTTGGCTCAGCAAAATTACCTCATGATTGTGGTGGTTTCAAATCAACACGCATGAAGATAAAATTCGGATGTTTGTATAGTTTCATGCTTTTCTTTGTTTTTAGCAGAACAATAAAAATAAAGAACATCCCACACCCTGCAAGGGTTGGCTGCTGTTTTCATTGATCAAAAGCAGGTGTTGTATGAGGAACCAGAGGGTTGCGTGCTAGAAAACAGTGGCAATAATCACTAATGTAAACTGTCCAGGAAATGAGTGAACATCCCCAAGATTTTGCACCCACAGCTATGATGGATACTGCTGAGAGTGCAGGAAGCTCCCTGATCTGTTGCTGCAGTGCTGCTGACAGCTTACTTGATGTTTTGAAAAGGTTCCCAGCGTTGTGTTGCTGAGAGCAGGGAGCTGGAAGGGAA
This sequence comes from Atherinomorus stipes, assembly GCA_023101725.1. NCBI lineage: Eukaryota > Metazoa > Chordata > Actinopteri > Atheriniformes > Atherinidae > Atherinomorus > Atherinomorus stipes. The sequence continues at coordinate 234,971 of JALJCO010005679.1, forward strand.
TGGAGCGGTGAGAGAGCAAGCGTGCATACAGTACATTCTGTTGCTGTGGTCTCACACAGCTGACTGGAGGTGTTTTCTTTGTCCTGCTTAATTTGTCAAATACTTGTGTTTTTTAAGGGGAGATTTACATGAGAAAGGTGTTGATCATACAGTTAACGGCTTGCAGATCTTCACCATTTTTATTTTAACCAGCCTGTTGCTGCTCCCTATTTGATTTTAGTATTTGCATAGAGAAAAGTCTGATTCATAGCCTGAGGATGCAAACGGTCTTTACAGTTAACGTGTGTGCATTTATGTGGAGGACTGGATATGCTGCGTGAGGGCAGCATCTGAACCTGTTGTCGCTATTCACTGCGTCTAAGGAGAGACAAAAATGTCCCCTTAACAATAGACACACTCCCACAGACGCACAACATGCTAACCTCGGCCCCCTCCCCCTTTTTTCACCCCCTCACCCACCACCCCAAAATTTCCCCCTCCCCCTCCCCACCAATTGTGTGAATTGACGGTTTCCAGAGGCGCAATCCATGCGCTGTCGCTCTCTCCTGTCGAGCAGCGTTTGACTGCAGTGACACCAGGGAGATGCAATTCTTGTCATATTGTCACAGCCGGATGGAGACGGTCTGCATTGGCATGCGCTGTGGTGAAATGACTCTTTAATGCAGGGACTCTCCACCCTTTAAAGCATCTTGCGCTCTTTTTAGTGTTTATCACTCTAGATGGAGAGCCAGAGGAGGGAGGGTCAGTGGGAGACCAAGGGAGCCATCGTGATAGGAGCGTGACTGAGAAAAGGAGAGGAAGGAGGTTACAGCCTAGTTGTGCTAGAAGATCATATCGGTTTCTTTTTTTTTTAAATCCATCATACAAGCAGTTGATTTCCTGTTGTAATTGTGACAGTGAGCCAGGTTGGGAGAGCTTTTCTTTCTTCTCAGCCTGCAGGATCTTTCTATTCAAATGATGGTAAGTTGCATGTTGCATGCACCTCATGTTGACTCAGACAAGTGTGTTGACCATTGGCAATGATGACAGCTTTTTCTTCCTCTGCCACAGCAGAGGATGTGGCTTTAAAGCTTACTTTGAGCAGTGCAGACTGACTCCAGCATGGTCCTTGCTATTTTTATCCAAATCCCATATGAGAGGTGAATTATTCAGTGTTGTGGTGGGTTGCAGGTTTTCAAGATGCATTTAAGAGAACTCTGTTATCTTCTTTTTTAATATAAGTTCAGTAATTTCAAATAGTTGATCTGCTTCCATTTGGATGAGAGAAGGTATTTTTATTTGGTATATTGAACGTTTTGCTTCATTGTAAGATGTTGGGTTTGTTTTCTCCTTGAAGGCTGCATTAAACACAGGTTTGTGATTGTTGAGTGCAGGAAGATCAAAGCTAGGTAACATTTCGTTCCAAGTGCTATCACTTTACATGAAAGAACGTTGTTTTCCTGGCTCTGTGCAGGTCTTTACCTCTGCTGTGCACATAAGGAAACCACCTTTGGTTTTTTTGTTTTTTCTCTCTCTATTTTTTAAACCACTAACTGCAAGTTTCCTGCAGCATGCTTACTGCTCATCTTGTTAACATTCAGTGTTTTGTTAAGATTTGACAAATTAGATTAATAATTGATACATAGACTAGCCAATATGGCATAAAAAACATATTTGCTATATTGAATGATCTTGATTAAACTCTTGTTTCCTGATGTTGTCAATTTACAAATATACAAATAATGACTTCAACTTAAACAAATATAGTTTTACTTTAAAACAGACCTGAGTAATGTTTTTTGCAGATTGTAGTCATCTAATACTCATAATTTTTTGTAAATCAAAACCACTGATGTGGTATGACCTTTTTGCGATTAAAACAAGAGTTCAGTGTCGTCATCCCGTCGACAGTTTTATGTCATACAGGAGTAAAAGGCAAAGGCTGGGGCATTTTATTTTATTTATTTATTTATTAATTTAGGTGTTTATGGATCAAAAATGAGAAATAATTCAAACATTGCAGCCGCTTATTAAAACATCAACCCTGTTCAGGTTACCTCTGATGTTTTTAGCTTTCCTCTTTGACATTATTGCTGCAGAACGCAGCAGCTGATGTATGAAAGGAAATGGCCTCTAGTCTAAACTGATTGCCAGAATAACTTGGGTGTGTACAGCTAATGCCTGTTGGTGCCCTGAATATGGACGGACAGACAGACAAAGGTTCACCAAACTCCTATCAGGAAAATTACAGACAGACTGAACCTTGGGTCTGCAGGGCCTCGCATGTCCAGAGCATTTTTGTCAGAGTCCAGGGGAGGTGAACAGTAGTTGTGTAAGAGGTGAAAGGAAACTGGCAGCCATGGCCTCCAAACAGATAACTGCTGCTGGCTCCAAAGCTGGTGTCTGGCTTTGGTTTGGGTGAGGTTGAGACCTTAATTCACTCCTGTTCTTGATGTCTGTTATCTGAACTCGGATGTCTGTGAATTGCTATTTAATGTTCATCTGCTTATGCAGGCTAAAACCGCTCTGGCAGGTCATGGTCTGTGCTATAGCAGTGTGTTAACAAGTGACAGGGTTTAATCTATTAATCTAATGTGCTGCCACTGCCTACTTTTAAAGGCAGATTAGTTTGAGCTTCATGGCAGGTTTTGGAGATTGCTGATCAATCATGTCTTTAGTTATTACAATTTCTAGATCAAAATAGTGTCAGAAAAGTCAATCTTCTGATTTGTGTATTCTTTAACATGCATTTCAAGAGTTCTATCACATAGATTTCTCCAGCACACAGTGTTTATGCACCTTATTGATGATTTGGTCATTTTTATTGGTGTAAATGAAAAAGTTATTCATCTTCTGATCCACTAGTCTGTGCAGTGCATTTCTTCTCATCCATGACTGGATTCACAATGCCAGCTCCCTATCTTTTGGATTTCTTGTTGCACTCTATTTATGCTAGCTAGCTGGCTGGTGGGCTGCCTCAGTAACCATGGTAGCAGTATCCCCAGAAAGCTTAAGAGACCAGGCTTGGTAGGCTCATTGGTGAGGAGTTGAAGCATGTCTGCAGACATAGATGTGCTACCAGGTTGGACAACAGCCTGATCTGCATTTTCTTCCTCGTGCAAATCTGCAGTACCCATCACAAAAAGAGCCAGACCAGTGTTTAATAATGATGTTTCATCGGAGGCATGAAGTTACAAAAACAAGATGGTGTACTGCAACTTGGTCACAATGGATTGTAATGAGAATGCTGATGCTTTAGACTTTCTGCAAATGGTCATTATAATGTTTCAGTTTTTAAGTAAAATTGCCACATATCTTTTTAATCTTTAAGAAACATCTAAATACAATATTAATCTCAAGCTTGTTGCATTGATTTAGTCATCTTTCAAGGAAAACGGGTTAAATTTTTCATGTAAAAAATCTAATCTAAAATCTAATCTAAAAAATACATGTTATTTATTTGTCTGGAAATTTCAACATCACTTTGGGCTTATGGAAAATGTGGTTGATTTTATTATGGAAGAAGAAGAACATCTAATTAAAAACATATCGAGGAAACGGCAACCGCAGTGGACATCCACAAGAATAAAAATGGATAAAGTTCTGCATCAGAAATTGCTTTAATGTCTGGGAATATGTGGAATATAAAATCTTATCTGGGAAGACACCAGTCACTCAAGTGAGTTTAACGTTTACCAGCTCAGACCTGAAACAGCTGCTGAGTCATGTCATCTTAATCTTTATTAGGTCAGATGTGTCAGGTTGGATCAGAGCTTCTTCAAATAGACAAAAAACACCAGCCGAGTTTCTATTTTCATTTATTTGTGTCATAGCGGAATTTTTTTTTTTCTTTTTTAAAAATTCTATTCTTTATCTTCAGTGAGACTCAAAATGATGAAGAAAATCCCAGCTACATTTTACCCTCTGAAATTTGAATGTTTTATCAGCCTTAGAAAGTGTATTGATTTAGATTTCGCACTTTGGGTCATAACGGAAGGGCGTCGTCAGCTGCTGCCTTGAACAAGGTTTTGCAAAGTATTTCATGTGGCTTTTGGTTTCTATCTTGAATGCTTACTTTAAGTATGAAAAAACAATTTAGTCTAAAGTAATGTCTCATGTTTGTCTTGCAGATCTGTGTTGTGACCCTTTTATTGGATCTCTTCAACCATTTCCATCTGTTTGAGAAAAAGTGATAAGGAGATTTAATGAATCAATATTCGCTAGCCGACGCCATGACTGACAAGTAAGTGACTCCTCAACGTGTGTATGTGTATGTGTGCTTAAAGAGCCCCAACGCTCCAACTTTTAATTGAGCTTGAAGTAAGGAGATGATGCCATCTGTTGCTGCACTTTTCACACTCTGTCCAAGATTATGTTGTGGAAATGTTTGTGTGAGTGTGTTTGAGTGCAGAATTGGAGGAGAAACAGGGGCTCAGATTGCAGCGAGAGAAGTGTGTTGTGGTGGGGGTTGGTATAAAGACAGTCTGTGTTGCCCCTGAAGACGTATGACATTTGCATCAGGGCTGATTTGCATTCTCGTTCACTGTGCTGGTATGTTGCTGCTGTTAGCTGGTCTTTATTTCCCTGACAAAGCAGAGTCATTTAAAGGGTTTTGAGCCTCTGCCATACTGCTCTTCTATTGCTGCTTCTTGGTATTATCCTGGTTTATTTTTCTCCCTTTTGGCGAATTCCTCTTCATCTTTTCCCCCTTCCCCCTTTCAGTTTGCACCCCATCTCTATTTCTGTGCCCTATCTCTTTTTGCTTTTGTGTCTTTTGTCAACTTTGGCTTTGTCTCCCAGTCCAGTGTTTTCTGGATTTGATCTATAGACGATGGAGAATTTGGGTGCAGTAAGCAAAATAATCTGCTGTCAGCATCCATAATAAGCGGAATAAGTGGTACAGATCAGTCAGCTGAAAGGGATAGGCCAAATAAAGCCAGGACTATTGTGTGTGTTTGAGAGAGAGGGAGAGTTACAGAAAAAATGAAAGGGGTTGGTTTAAAAAAAAAAGGCGAGGGCAAAAAAAAGATTTGGCCTGCAACAAATTAAAAAAAACCAAAATACTTTGAATAAACTTAAGTGATGAAGAAATTATCATCATATTTATGTTTGTACAGGGTGAAGTTTAAGATATTGCTGAAATGATGTTAATGGGTTTCAATGTTTGCGTGCTCTTAGTCAGCCTCCATCTCTCCACTTATCACTAATGCACCTGTTCACCCTTTTGAAAGTGCAAGAGATGAGTGGAGAAGGGGTAGAGAGGCCTGAATAACTGTCTTTTCATAAGACATGCCCTAGGGTCTTCCCCTGGCTAGCGCTTGCACGCGATAATGTCAGCATAAAATATTGCACATCCGGATAATGCTATATTTGCCCCACGGGGCTTTTCCTTACAAATTAGAGGGTTGTGCCATTTCAACCATTCCTCTAAGGGTGCATTTAACTTTTTGCAGACATTTAAGTGTTTTTGGATGTAAAGCAAAGAAATAAACAAGCAGAAATGCTTTCAGAAACTTTTACACAAGTTTAGGACATGTTTTATAAAGACTTTGCAGGATTTAATCCATTGGCATGAATATGGTAAGTTTTTTCTTATTAAGTAAGAGATGATGATGTTGACAAGCTGCCCTGCTGAATAAAAGGTATCCTAGCAACGAGAAATTGGTGGTGACTGTGGAGAGGGGCGTCTAATTGTGTGCTCGCTGCTAGTCCTCCTTGTAGGAATATTGTTTGACTTGGAAGAATGATAAATGCTATGCTAAAAGGAAGTAAAGGGAAAAGTTGGAGGACGTGCCCCCCGACAGTGACTGCGAACAAAGCTTTCCTCAACATGGGACTACTTAAGATTCATACAAAAGCACAAGAAGACGGCTGCTTGTTTTCTCTCCAACACACACACACAAATGTCCCCCTTTCCCCCCGCAGGCTCACTCATGAGTAAACATTTACACTTAGCAGGATATCAGTGGACATTCCTACAGATATGTGCATTCCTCTTGGTATTCCCAGATACAAGTTAGCCTGTGGACACGTCTATTACAATTGGGATACTTTGTTTTTGGGTTCCTCAGAGTTTACTGACATTTTCCAACTAAATTGCTTTGACTGTCAAGAGCACATGGTTGAGATTTAGTAAAGAGAGCCCTGCATTTGTGTTTTCCATGCAGACGATACTAATGACGCAAGAGCCGGTTATTCATCTGCAATTGTCCTTTTGCAATCACAAAAATAAACATGCTTCATCAGCTGGATTTGAAGTTCGGCTTCTTGCTGTGCCTGGATGCTCTGCAGTGAGGAAAGTTTCTACAGCTATATTTGCTCTGTAGTGCTTGTAGATGGGGATTTTTTTCCTGTTAAAATTCAGGACTGCATAATCCTCTTCCACACGCTGCTTTGTGTGTGTGTGCATATACATATGTTTATGCAGTAATATCCATTCATCCATCAATTATGCAGGACTTGACTACATAACCTTAGTAAAGAGTCATTTTGCCAAGATAAGTGTAAAACCTTTACTAAGGGCTTGCATCTTCTTCTACTGAGTCTGTTATTAGAAAAACGCAAATCAAAAGCAAAATGTGGAGGAAAAAAAGTTGCATTGTTCCATAAGCTCTTTCATATTTATCTTGCACTATCATGGTTCTTTACTCACTTATTCTTTTCCATTAGAATTGTCCACCTCTTGTTCATCCTTTTTTAACCTCTGCATTTGTACAATAAAATATCAAACCTTGTTTTCTATCTTACTCTTTTTTTATTTTGCTTCCCTCCCCCACCTGTGGTGGTGTCACTGACAGCCTTGTCAGAGACTTGGGATGTTTATAGATCTGCAGTAAGGGTGGCTGCACAGGTTGTGTGTGTACGTGAGGGGTTAGGGAGGGGGCTTTACTGGAAAGACCACACTGTCATAGAGATAAGTGCCCTCTCCCAGCCTACTCTGTATAAATATGTCAGCTTTGCCTGTTTGTATCCTGCATATGTGGGTTCATGTCTGTCTCAGGGGAGTCTGGCTAGAGCCCAGCTGTCAAGCTTTTTTCTGAACATGAAATATGAAACACTTTTTCATCACACATTTCTTTAATGCAGGCATTGAAATGTTGAATTAGATAAGGTTGGTTGAGCAGACAAAATCTGACATCTTCCTCATATTTGAGTTTCAAACATTGTTTGCAAAGGAGGCAAATACAATTGAAACAGTTTGCAAACCCGATCCATCATAGGGAACATTTTATTCGCATGACTGACCACATGAACAATCAACTGTTTCTACTTCAATTTGCATAAGCTGTACTCAACATGAAAGAATAACCACATCCTGGAAACTTCTCCATGTTCCTCTCTGATATGGCCAAGATGACAGCTTCAGTCTTCCTCTTAGAAGTTCTTTTTCCAGTCTTTTCCAGCTCCAGTTTATTACAGCATTGTGTAATATAGCCTTTACAGACAATTTCTTATGGCAGCAGGAGGCATTTCATCCAAACCAGTTGATAGAACCCAGTCTGAAATGGCATTTTTGAAAGTGGCTTGACTGATGGAAAATGCAATTGCTGGCTTTTTTCAACAAAAAATCTGGAAAGTGTGCATGCCTGTCTGTTTTTTTGCCTGCAGTTCAGACTAGATATGTGTTTAAAGTGATGCAATAATGCAGCAAGGTCAGACTTGGTGAACTCACATCACAACTTTTCACAGAGAAGTGACCGTAGGTTCACTCAGACATGTCAAGCTGCTGTCGGATCAATGGAGAAGAATGCTACCTCAAAGGTGAATTTTACTTCAACTAAACTTCAACACTGATGGCAGTTTGAATCAAACTAAATGACTAAATGTTTTTGCTGAGGCTGCACCCTTGACAGGGAATGTTTTCACATAAGTTATTTGATATGAATGCAAATTTCAGTGTGAAACAATATAAATGCATTAACCCCAGTTTGGACTTTGAAGTTTTAAAAAAGCCATGAAGGCATTTTAAAGAATAACTTTTTTTTTTTTTTTTTTTTTTTTTTTTTTTTTTTTTTGACCTGGACCTTATTTCTAAGAGTTTATCCATGCATTTACATGACAATATTTAACGAAGCTATTTCGTTGAGTCGCCCTTCGGTATGCATCCATATAATGGGAGAGACAGGGCAGCCTCTCTATAAGACATTATCTGCAGCAAAAAACTCTTAATTTCATCAATACTTTAAGGAGAATGAACGAACAAAAGAGTGCTATTGTCCTGTGAGTTCAGATTTAGCTTTCCGATCAGGGTATCGGGGTATTTTCAACACTTTTCGGGGCCACGCACTCCCTTGAGGCGTGCCTCCGTAGTACAGCTGAGAAGAGCAGCTCGCTACTAGGGATGGGCCATATGGACTAAAAAATGTATCACGATAATTTTTTTTTTTTTTTTTTTTTTTATCATGGTAACGATAAGAGACGATAAAAAATTTCAGCCTAATTATTTGTATTTTAAAACACACTACATACTGTCTTGAGAGCCCTAAAATAATAATAAAAGGCACTAAAACTACATCAACTAAGTTCAAGTAGTACACCTCTATTGTAAAACTGTAGTGACACCAAACAAACATGTATGAAATGAGAACATTTATCTAAATGATGCAAGCAGCAAGCTATATACAAATAAAAAAGCAACTATATATAAATAACTGTTAATACAACCTGATAAAATGATTTTTTCTTTTGTATCCTAAGATGACAAATTATTACTATGTGGAATTTCTTTGACGACATATCACACATGATAACATATCGCCCATCCCTACTCGCTACCCACAATTCGCGAAACTCTGAATTCACAGGACAATAGTACTTGTTCATTCAAGTACTGGTGAAATGAAGGAGTTTTGCTGTAGATAATGCCTTATAGAGAGGCTGCCCTGTCTCTCCCATTATATGGATGTACGCCGGAGGGCAACTCAAAGAAATGTTTGCCGAAGGAGTCAAAGTGATACAGAAATTTTACTGTGCGTAAATGCACGTATAAACTCTTAGAAATAAGGTCCAGGTTGAAAAAATGGAAGTTATCCTTAAGTTTACAGCTCCTGGTGCAGTGCAATCTGCAGGTTATCTTCCTTAATTTTATTTAGTTTCTCTACCTGGAGAAATCAGAAATGTTCTCTAGCATCACTACCCGGACCTGAATATCTCTTTAGCCAAGCTATTTGAGAGATTTCCACTGAAGTTTGTCCATTGAGTGTTCAGAAGGTTAAGAAAAATTGTTCTTGTGATAATAAGCTCCAGCCGGGACCTTATCAGCTCTTTTTATAAAATTGGTTGTCAGTGGCGTGAGTTCAATAGCACTTCCTGTCAATATGTTTACCAATGGCAGGAATTTGGAGTAGGGTCATTGATGCATTTGTTCTGGCTTGAAGACTCTGCAAAAGGCCTGCTTTGCATGGTCCTCATTCAAGTCCACTCATCAATTAAATACTCGAGACCCGTGACATCTCCATTTCCTGTCCCGTCACCTCTCCAGACCGCCATGTCACCAAGGGCGTGGTGCGACTCACTGCTGGTTTCGCACCCCAGCTTCAAACCCCCTCAACACCTCCTGAATTGAGACATGGGGAGGGCACGGTTTCATTAGGATTCGTGGTTGCATTGTAAAAACTCTGCATCAGCTGTCACAGGGTTTTGTGGGAGTCAAGGAAAGCAAAGTCAAAGTGTTTCCTAAGGATGTCGAGGGGGATGCACCCTTTGGCCTACAGCTCATCAATCTTCCACATCTGTCATCTGCTCCAAGAGCTCAATTGATGCATCAGAAGATGTTGAGAGGTGGAGATTTTGATCCTTCGTTTATTTATGCTTGTTGTCATAGATGTTCTTGTTAGTGTCTGAGTAACAGAAGGACTGAGAAAGTGCAGATGATGGGGGAGAAAACAAAGCGATGCATTGTGTACAAGCAGAACAACACTACAACACCCTGCAGTCACTTAGCATGGTTCTTGACCTTGATGATGGTGAATAATTTAAAGCAGTAGAAATCATGGAACTGGTTGGTTTGTTGGCATTTATAATTGGTTGAAACTATACTTGAAAGAAGGTAAATTATAAGTGTTGTGACCACTTTGATAACTGTGAAACCTGAGGAAGACGGCATTAAAGTAATGCTGTGAACATTTATGGCTTTGGTTTTAATTTTGAGGGATTAGTGAAATACTCATGTTGGTAGACATGGTGTATCATCACTGCTCAACATAATCTGATTATGCTTTTATACAGTAAGGCAGGGGGTCTGCATTACAGTCGCTTACCCTATCTGCATATTTGGGTTTATTTGGGTGACCTGAATTCCCTTGTCTGGAATATGCTGAGAGTGTGGGGGACAGTTTGCTGTCTTTTTTTTTTTTTTTGGGCTTTGCCAGCAAAACCCATTTTGGTTTGGTTTTTAGCATGAGATAAAATGGATTTTCTTTTTTAGGTATGGGGATTGTTTTTTGGAGGGGGCATGAGAAACTGAACTAAAGTCAAGGCAAAGTAAACCTGAGCCCATGTTTTCCACTCAAACAGTGTTGGATTGTAGAGGAGTGTGGGAATAAAGCTGGTGTACTTGAGCAGGGAGAATGTATTCAGCCTTGCTGTAAGGGTTTTCATTTTGCTCAGGGAAGCAGTCTAAAGGAACAGACTGGAAAGTGTTGTGAAAGGAGGCCCAACCATCTGTCACAATGGCAGTAAGAAGATTTCTACTGTCCTTCGTTCAACTTTAAGAAAACTTTTTTTTCCATGCATAAAAATGAAAGCAGTAGAACTTTCCAGTTGGCTGCAGTTTATTTCCTGAAATATTTTCACTCTTTTAGCTTAATCAGTGATGCACAACTCTGGTACTGATGGTGTACAACAGTTTAAACCCCTTTAAAGATTATTTGCTCTGTCGACTTCAGACTTTTTTTTTTTTTTTTGCTCTTGTTCCCATATTAAAGCAAAATATCCAACAAGCTTTTTTTTTTGGTTATTTCAGTTGCAAGATTTTAGTCCTTTTATGTCCGTTAGATGCAATTTAAATATTTGCCTTTCTATTTTATTATAAACTAAAAATGTTTTCATTGGTCATCAGACCCATAGTCAAGTTCTGTGGCTTGTAGTCCTTGCACTCCTGGATTCTCTGAGTCTTCTCACAATCTGTAAGTGTGCCTTTTGTAATTTCATAAGGGATCCCAAACTTGCAGAGAGAAAACGTTAAGTTGAATTCCCACCCACAGACCACGTGCCATTATTCTCTGAAAGAGCCAGCTGTCTCCAAGACGCAGAAGTCAGGAGGTCAAGAACGCCATCAAGAGCATACTTGTCATTTTTTTGCAACAATTATGGAGCAGCACATTGTCTGTTTTCCCCTTCAGGGTAAAACTAGCCAGGTTGTCATTCTCTAGGAAGCAAATCTGAAGCAACCTTCAGGGGTTGCATTGGTTGAGCTAATTGGTCATCTTATCAGTGTGTTAGGAATTCAGTTCCTACAAATATATATTTTTTCCTAATAAACTCCGTATATTTAACGTAAATGAGCTATCTTGCTTTGTAGAACATAACAAGCTTCAAAAGAATTTCCTTTCATCCAGGAAAACATCCTAAAAAAGTTTGGAAGTAGATGAAACTGCTCTTAAATATAATAATTTGAATCAAAGCCACCAATTAAGGATGATCAATAAGCTTTTGTATTGAGCCAATGTCCCACTCTCCAAGTTGTACATATTCAAGGTTGGGCCATAGCTGACCTCTTATTGGATTAGCACACCCAGAGCAGATTTAGTTCAACAGTTTTTAAGGGCTAATACTTTAATTTTATTACATGGTTTCAAAGGCATTGCTGACCACATTTTTATTAGTTCTCTCCCAAACAGCCAACCCTTTGTAGTAGATCAGGAAGTGGAACAGTGAAGTAGTTTAGCTGTCACAGACCTTGTGTAAAGCCGATCAGGGAAGCTAAGATTATTTTTATCGTTTGACTGCTCACCATTTGTTTGTCCTTGGTTTGAAAAAAATAAATCAACACAGTATCCTGATATACATCATCATATGATATCATTGGCTTAGTGGGTAAGCTTGTTTAAGTTACTGTATAATTGTTTTGTCCTTTGCAGAATGATTTTCTCCTCTCGTCATGTGTGGATGTATGTGTGTGTGTGTGAGTGGATAGTTGAATAGATGATATGCATCAATGTTTAATGTTATTTAATGACATTTTAAATGTGCAACATGTGTTTTTTAGTAATTCATCATCCATGTTCTGACAACTAACCACACATGCACAACCTTCTTTTCCCTGTAGGCAGACACTCACTGACACCACATAACTGTCTTGTCTGATCTTTCTGTCTTCTTCCCCCCCTCCCTAGCCTGAGGATATTATAATTCTCTCCAGAGGAAGAGCGTCGCATCTTTTAGGAGCCACAGGTCAGAAACTCTACTCCTCTCCCTCCTCCCTGCCTGCCTGCCTCCCTGTTTGCTCTGCAGACTGATACTGAGCTTCTGAGAGCCCTGCAAGCTTCAACACGAATGTTGCATGCTTATCCAGCCCCCACTTATCTTTGGGGCCTTGCTTGTTTTTGCCCTCTCTCCCAATCCCTGCATGACCAAACCTGGGCAATCTCATTCTGATTTTTTCTTTTTTTCTATTTTTGCTCCTTTTTTATTTTACCAATTATCTGCTGTGCCACTCCTTGTGATTGGTGTTTTGTTTTGTTTTTTTCCTGTTAAACTTTTGGTTTCATGTTTTTTTAATTTGCTCCAAAGTAAACGAAATTGCTGTATAACACTACTCATAATGAAATGCATTTGGTACACATGCACAGCTACCTTCTAGTGGCCTTTGGTCCTTGATCTTACATTGCTAAGCGCATAGCCCCAGTGATTGTCCAGTTATGACTTAGCAACTGTATCTAAGCACAGTAAGTCCAAGAAGCTTTTCTTCAAGTGCCAAAGTAATGTGCAAATGCAAAAGTAATAGAACAACCTTGTGGACTTCTGGAGTGTCTCCATCACCTTTCTACAGCTAAAACCATTAAGCCAAGATGTGACAATGTGAGCACTGGGTGGAAAGTAGTTGTTTGTCTGCTCTAATGAGAACTGCAAATGTCAGTGTCTGGGTTACCACTGTCATGAAAGCTAAGAAAGTTATTATTGGCCGATTCTTTTTGGTACTATTGCAAAAGGTAAGTTCAAAAGTTAATCAAAATATGTATCCTTAGTAACACATTAGCTTATGGTAAAGTTAGATTCAAACAACTCGGTGACATGTTAGAAAAGATTGACCCGCAGTTCTAAAATTTTAGTCCTCAACTTCAAAAGTGATTTTCTTATCATTTAAAAGAATGAAACACATAAATCGAAGATGTACACAGTAAAATTCAATTCAATTTTATTTGTATAGCGTCCATTCATGACAATGTCACCTCAGGGCGCTTAAAGACACACAACGTAACTTTTATACCTTAAAAATCTGTGTTTCTGACTCGTTTTGATGTCACACCAACATTCATTATGCGCATTTTCGAGCCGTCAGTGCCCAGAGCCGTCCCGGGGCTCAGAAACAGCACTATGTAAGATTCCCATCCGGGACGCGACCGTGACGTTGCAGCCAACTATTGGTTGTAGCACCGCGTCACTCACTAGCAACCGGATGTAAACCAGGGATCAACATCGCGGGTGTTTTGAATGCGCATCATGTCGAATTCGGTAAAGAAACGCAAGGAAACATCATCGGAGGAAGAGAGGAAAAGAAACAGAGGAAGGGAGCTTCAGAAGATAAGACTGTCTTTTACTGGCTGGAGTGAGCTTACAGTACAGGTACGAACAAGATGGATGCTAGTTTAGCTGCCGATAGGGGGCGCGTCACTTAGAAAACTGCTGAAAGTTCCGTTGTGTGTCTTTAACAGACGGAAAAATTCAGATCAGATTCATAATAGCTTAGCTAAGGAAACCAACAGCAACACCAAACATAAATGTGCATTAAAGATGCATCTTATGACCATAAGAGGGTTCCTGGCTTTATCCAATATTATAGATAAGAACCAAGAATACTTCCCCTTACATGCAGAGCTCAAGACTTGATCTAGTCTTACAGATTTCAGAAGAACTGGTTCAGAAAGGAAACTTTATATACCTTAGTAGAAATTAAATGTTCATATAACAGCAACCCTACCATATTAAATGTGACAGAAACATTAAAATAATACCATAAATAAATCAAGTTTCCTTCCAGCATCTTTAGAAAAAAAAAAAAACTCAGAATACATCCAGACTTTAGACTTTGTCCTTTTAGAATGGAAATAATCTCCAGAGCCTACATGCGGTGCCTTCCTCCATGTTTTTTTTATTCTAACAATATAAAAAAAGTGATGTACATTTTTATACTTGCTGGTACTCAGGAGCCTCTGCCAAAGTAATGGAGAGACATTCCTGCAGGATCCTAACTTGTATACAATATCCAAGCTTGACAAAGAATGAATAGTTTATCTCCGACCGTGACTGTAAACTGCATGCAGTGTGTGTTGCGATGGAAAAGAATGCTTGACCTAAATCTGCTGGCCAGATCACGAGAAATTGGTGGGATAGGTGTTTAATGTTTTAGACTTTGCTTTGTGTTGTTTATCCCTCTGTGCTGTGAAAGAAGCAGTGAAATTAGTGTGTGTGCTGGTATGCCAAGTTCAGGGGGACACACTTATTGTGGCAGCCTGTTGGTGATGTTGGGGGGTTCACACAGCACTCCAAAGAAGGTTTGTGTCTCTGCCGGCCAAAATTACCACCATGAAATCGGTGCCTGCTGAAGACCGCATTGAGAGAAAAGTATGAGATAAAGGAGTCCTGTTGAAAGGCAGAAAGGGTAGGAGAAAATATAGCAGGCTTGTAGTGAGGTTTACAGCTCCCTCAAATGTTCCATGGCTGGTGGGAACATCAATCTGTCATTTGAAATACAGTTTCTTTGTTTACCATTTTTGTTGACCACTGAGCAAAATAAATCTGTATAATGGTTGCAGTCATGTAAAAATTTATTGCACAGTCGATGATTTTAAACCCCAAACCCAGACACCTGTCCTTGGCTGTTGCTGTAGAAGAAAACTACCACAGATGAGGCTACCATTCCTCAGCTGGGGACCACAAGACCTTCAGCTGGGAACCGCAGAGCTTCAGCTGGGCTTTCGCAGCTTCCCAAAATAGTTCCACATTATATGCCCCAAGGCCAAGCCGGCATCACAGTGGCCTCAAGGAAATAACATGAAATCAAAGATTTATGATTTTACTGTGAACTATTGCTTCCCTTTAAACCCAGGTTTTACTGTAGCAAGATTCACATCAAGAAAAGTGCCAAGACATGAATGTTTTCATTAATGTTTTTAACCCACAATAGTGAGGCAGAATCAACTGTGAGCTGCCTCATAATAGCACCGCTTTTACTAATATTAGCTTCTTTCCACTAAGAGGCTATCTTGATATCTTTTGAACACATCTGAATGACGACAAAAGGACTATTTTTCTATTTTAAAAGTGTCTTTTAAAGGTGATCCCCAAAACTTCTGTCCTTTGTATTTTTGCCATTGCAGATGGCAATAGTAAAACTTTCCCACTTTTTTCCCCTTCTGTAATTAAAAGAGAGAGAGCCTGGTGATTATGTTTTCATGTCAGACTAGAGAGGCACATCCAGTACTAGGACTGGAAACACCACACAGTAATCCTCTAGTTAGCTTATTTCACTCGTCTGCATGTTTATAGGGAAGTTTTTCAGATCTTCCACAGCCATGTGAGTCAGAGAAAGGGTGTGTTGTTTTTAAAAAGCTTGCCATCGGTAGACTAAATATACCCTTTACTGGACCTGACCCGTCATTTGCCTTTGCTGTGGCCACTTTGTGTCGACATGCTAGCTCAGCAGGGGCCCAACAACTAGTAATTATATAGGAGGGTTTCCATTTTATATCCCCTCTATAGTGTTTCCCTAACACAATCTCTTCTCCTCAGTTTAGCCATCTGGATTGTCATTGATGGTTTACCTACAATTTAATTTTGCATACTTGATCTCAGTTTAAATAGAAACTACTTGTTTCCAACCTGGTGCTCAATAGAAAGAAGACCTGATCATTATTTAGCCTTAAATGGTGTAAATGTGGCAGATCATGTTTTTAATCCTTGATCTGACTCTTTAAAGTTGAACTTTTCCTCACATCTGTCATCCAGTGAGCTCACCATGAATAATGCGTGATGACTGCTGCATCATCTGTTGCAGTATTTATGACCAGTAGCCAGCTGCAGAGTGGAGGTCGCACAGCTGTTCACCAGCTTTCTGCTGACTTTGTTAACATGATGGGGCTTTGACTCAGTGGCTTTGCACGTCTCAGCTGGAGGCTCATGTCTATCCTCTGAATTACAGACCATAAAACAGTTTTGACTGTTGTGTATTGATTGAACTCAAAAAGTTGAGCAAATTCTCCTGTGAACAAGAATTTAAATTTTCACGTTTTCCACATGAATCTGTTTGCAGATCTGTAAGAATGCTGCAGCATTTGTGGAGGAGTATTTCTATATTGGCTCCAGACGGAGATGAATTGTCTCAAGTGATTTAAGCTCTGCTTGAGGCTGGCAGCTCAATGCTACATTAGCAGTATTTGTGTAACACTCTTAAATCTCTGACTTGGTGTCAGCAAAGCCCCGTGGGTAATGCAGGTATCTGGCAGGAATCAAAACAAAAGGGGGGGGGAAAACATGACATACACATACAAAAGGATCCTTTTATTTGGTTCAAAAACATTTTAATTTTTTTTTTCAACCTGTTATAATGTGAAGTACATTTAAGATTGGGAGCTGCAAAGGAAGAAAAGAACTAAATATATCTGCGATCATCAGAAGTTTAATAGTTTAATAGCTGTTGTCAGTAGTTTGGAAAATACTGAGGTTCCTGTAAAGCCTTGACTGTCTATTCAAAGTAAAAAAACAAAGAAGGGTTCAGCATGCTTGCAAACACAGCTCTGATGCTCCTGGCAGTATTTTAGGTTCTTGATCACTTCCAGGTCTAAAGAGGGTATTTGATGCCCACATTTACCATTATTGTGTGCACCCCTGAGGAAGCTCAGGTCCTGTCACATCTAAAGCCAAACGTCATTAATCTGTAAATAACACTGGAACAGACATCTGTTCACATCAGTATGCCATCTTTTGTGGTCTCACTGTTTTGTTTCATAATTGTTAGTCTACTCATTTTATTTAGTTTATGCAGGCTTTATTTTGTTACCACAAATGTACAGCCAGAGGCTGAAGAAAAAGTATTGTCAGCAAAAGATGTTTTTATTTAAAAAAGGGGGAAAAAAGAGAAAACAAGACTCAATTACCTTTTAGTTTGGAAAATGGTACTACTTAGCTAATTTTGATCATTTCCTGATATAAATAATTCAGATGGAAAAAGAATGAAAGCATTAGCGGCCAGAAATCAGTGGAGATTTGAGTCATGTATTACTAAAGTGGTTATCATATTTTTGCGGTAAAACTGGTGTTCTTCTAACTCAAACTGAACAAGGATCTGTTCTTAAATTAATGCATACATTGGTGACCTTCAACAGAACTTTATTTATGCATCAAGATCTTATAAATCTAATAAAAATTGCTTCATTATTTTTTTTTATTACTAGCTATGACTTTTTTCCTTTTAAAAAACATTTTTTTAGGCAGCTTTACTAATTATGAGCTGTTGGTGGAGTGTTATCACCATCCACACAGCTGGGTGGGCACTGTACTGATAAGTGAGTCTATAAGATGGTTTTGTGGAGTGACTGTCAGTGGCTTTACTATCAAGCCCTCCAGGTATATTATTGAATAATGAGCATTTTACATTAGATGAGCAACCTCCATAAAGAAGAAAGTGAAAAATTTATAAGAAAAGCCTGTGTCGCACAGCACACCATACACATAAATCAGTCTTTCCACAAAATGAAGTGATGATTATAGCAGTTTTGTTTTTGCATGCTGTCTGTGTACTATGCGCATTGGTATTCTGACTGCAGACGGAGTCAAAAAAGTTGCAGTTTCTTGGCATGCTGCAGCAAAAGAAGAGCATTTCTGTTCACTAATGCTGATAATGCAGGCGCTGAATGTCCGACTTCCTCACACTGCCTTTCATTCCTCTCTGGATCCTCTCCCTGCTCTCTGCTGACGGGATGCTGAACCTTTTCCCTGCACTCTGCATTGGAAATGAAGTGGCAAGTGGTGAAATTGCCATGAAGCATGTCATAACAGGTCAGCTGCCCATATTAGAGAATTAAATAGGAGTCAGATCATTTGGAAGGATCTGGATGACTCAACTTAGATTATGATCAGGCGTTTAAATGATCAGTTTGGCTCAAATTAATTCATCAGCAGGGAAATGGAAAACGTATTAACTTAATTATAATGAAAAGCAAGAGTCACTGTGTTTTTAACAACACTGCTTGGAGAGATTTCTTCAGATTTGTACATAAAAACTTACAAAGAGCCAAGACCCAGATTTTCCTTCATTGAGATTTATATCTGCATCTGCTGAACCAAACTAGTTTAAGCTGCTGTGCATATTAAATTGTGTTTTACAAGAAAGACTTGCTTTTTGTAGACCGTTGTTTTGCCCTTTTTAGGGAGTTTGCTCTGGCTCGATTTAAAGGCTTAAACAATAATTTCACCCCTTTTATTTTATTAAAATTGTTGCAGGAAACGGTAGTTTTCATAATCTGTTTTCAACTGCACAGGCATGTAGTTATGCAGCTAATACAACAGTGGTTAAATTTGATTTTTAGTCATTTATCACAAACACTTAAACTAAAATGATTGACGCAGTATAATGCAAATCATTGAGGTTAAGTAGACGAGCACAATGATAAATGGCTTTCTGATCATAATATTCTTGCTAACCAATCATAATCTCTAATATTGAACCAGCTGCATTTCATTGAGCATCTATACAATTATTTTATGACTTTAATTGCAAACACCTCAGCCACAATTGCCACTTCTGGTTTTGGATAGAAAAAAATGTGACATTTGCAACAAATAGATGGTGGTCAGAAACAGTTGTCGAACCAATCACTAAGTAATGCTGGCATACAACGAGCTGAAAAAGACTAAATTGTTTTTGTACTCTGTAGGATTGTCAAGGTTGACGAGCAAAGATAAGCTGAGCTCCAGTTTCCCCCTCTCTGTGCCCTGTCCTCAGTGGGCAGCTTGCCAGTATCTGCGCCCAGTTAACATCACAGTGCTGGGAACCCCAAGGCCCCAAGCAGGTGTCAACTCCCTGCCCTGCCAAAGGAGCTGAGAGGGGAGCACAAAGGGCTCAAAGAGACCTGCCAGCATGGTTACCGTCTTAAATATCCCAGGCCAGTACAGCCACTCCTAAATCTCTCACCAGCATAGGGTAGCTGCCACTATGCACTCTCTGTTACTGTAATCCTGACTCTCAGAGGATTTTGAAACTTGGGCTTTGCCCTAATTCAAGCTGGGAATGGTCAAACATGATAAAGGGTATCAGGAGTGCACAGTTGGAGAGAGTTGGTTATGAAATGTAGCACAGCTTTTTCCCAAGGACAAAAACAGATAAGTTTAGTCCACCTGGAGTTCTTCATCATAGCTTCAGTATTGTTGTCCATTAACACTGTAGCTATTTCTGTCCCTTTCTGTTTCTGTTTGACAGGGACAGTTTCGGCTGCTGTCATCAGACAGTTTTTGTTTCAGTCTTTATGGCTGCGTCCACATCTCATGGGCTTGTGTGTTCTTTGAAAAGACTAGTTTGGCTCGGGGTTTTCCTCATGGCAAAGCCGCCCTGGCATTTAAGCTGGCAACACTGTAGAAGAAGTGGAGTAGAGGGAGAAGTGATGCCTTTCCCTTGCTCTCTGTTCATTGTTGCCTGCTCTGCAGTGATGACGTGGATGTGAAAGGGGGTGGAATGGAGTTGAGTGGAGGCTACCCTCATCCTTGGTAAACAATAGGTCCTTGTGTATTTGACCCCCCTTTTTTTTTAGCAGAGTGGAGTCCATGGTTAGGCTTGAAGCTGGGGTGGAATTCCGTCTTTGCTGGATTTTGTCATTGAAATCTTCCACTAACATAAATATAAGGGGTCATGGCCTAAGGGGCAAGTTGTTCTCATTTACAACCATGTCGATATTCAATTATTATTAGCCCTTCTTTTTTCCTTGCTACATTGGACCCTATTGATTGTTTGTGCTGTGCCATATATCTCCCCCTTTCCTGGGTGACTGATTACTAACCTATATTTGAGTGGAATGAGCTACAATGAGGGCACCAGGTCATTTAAAAAGTAATTGACAATGATTTATCTGTTCTGTGATCTTCAATTTGCTCTGTAATTCTGGATGAAAAAAGATTTATGTTAGTAAAAATAACCCAATGATGCAGTAAAGAAAGTCACTATTTCTTTGTAAGAGAGCATCTTTTTGTTGCGTAAGGTTTTACCTCCAGCTTCTTGACTTAATACTCTTCTTACATGACATTTGATAACCTTGAATTGCATTCTTCACATGACTGATCCGCCCATTTTCTGGAGGTGTTATACAGGTACTTCTCCCTTTGAGCTTGTTGTGGTTAAAAACCAGAAAAACCTGCTTTGTGCCAGATTGGTTTACTTTCTCAGAAGAAGTGCACACAAACCTCCTGCCTTCTGCTTATTACGATGACATTAACCTTTAGCAAAAGCAACATGCAAGAGGCACATGACTCCATAAAGGCTAATTTTCTCTGTGTCTACATGAAAGACAAAGCTGGGTGCAAAGCTTGAGTTGTGCAGAAACACTGCTGCATTCACATGATTGGATCAAGAGAAAGGAAACACGTGAGCTTTACAATTGAATTATGTCTGTTAATCACCTTTGCAGCTGAGGTCTTTTCAATGTTAATTATGGAGTAAAAATGGGTAATTCTGTGACACAATGAATTTCTTTGACAGTCATGAATGCTGACCAAGATAATTTTGTGAATTCTCTCCAGCGTGGCCGTGAATTTGGCTGATGTTTTATAAGCAGGATTGAGAGCAGATTTAGAGATTTTAATGTAATATTTTACTTAAGCTTTAAAGCTTATGCTTTTTACCCCAGCTTCCCTGTTGACCTAAAACTGCCAACTTTGATACATGGTATACTCTTGGGTAGGAGAAATAATTTTAGATTCATAAAAACTCATTGTACTTTAAAAATGACACTATAAGAGAAAAACTTGCATTTTCAACATGTTTACATTTGTTGATGTATATGCATATGGTTTTACTAAACATGACTTCATGCAGACCTACTAGAGGTGGGTCTGGATAGATGAAGCGCTCATATAAATGGCACAAAGCAGCTTAATGGAGTCTGTATCATGCCCATCCTGAGGCGAATGCAACAGGCAAGCTGTTAAGGGCAGGATGCTTCATAAATTGACAAATGGAAAAGGACATCTCCGTCTGATAAGAGCAGATCGCTACCAGGAACTCTATCATTGTTACAGTCATTGTCGTCATCATCACCCAGTGCAAACCAATCCATCTATTTCTAAGTATTCAACAGTGATATGGCTCATAATACAATAAAAATGGATCTTAATTGTTTTGAGGTGTAAATTTTTACACCACAAGCAAGAAAATGTCACGGTGTTATCACACACATCAAGTGTTCTTTTAAACAGAGCCAATCTTTTTTTGCTGGGATGTTCTCTTGACTAGATGTGTGTATTTTTGTGCACATTATGAACAAAATAAAGTATTCCACCACTGTTGGGTTTTGGACGTCAAAATATGTTGTATCAGTGCCTCTTTCACCTCAGTCGTTCTTTTGATACCGCATCACATCCATTTGTTTTGCTGCCAACTTTTCAGCTTGCCTTGCTCCTAACTTTTTGGAAGGGGGAAGCAAAAATTGCTCAACCCAGATTTCAGAGATGCAGATTTTATCTGAACATGTGACATGCGGTGTGTGATTTGTGAAAAAGGAGGATGCATCTGACCTGGCAGTTTTCAGGTTGAAAGAACTTGATTTGGTGCGTGTCACATCTATTGTTTGTGCTGCATGATAAGATCAGCTCAAGAGGAACTCTGCATCCCTGTGAAAAGCTTTGTTAGAGCAGGTTTCAGTCATGGCTTTGTGTGTTCCTGCAGGGGAAACTTCACAGTTCCAAAGCTGTCAGAGTCTAATATGGGGTTTGGTGTGCTGGGAGTGTTTCTGGGTCTGCTCCTGGAGGTCTCCACCCATGGACCCCACGCTGTGCCTCGAACGTCCTGGAAGCAGCATGGTAAGACTTTATGCTGGTACCGCACCAAGGGGAAAAAATAACATGTACACTAAGTGCAAAAATGAACAAATAGTGATATGAAAACTCAAATGATGGTGGTAACTTGCACAGTTTAAAAATATGTCAAGTTGTTCAAATTTAAATGAGTCATTTGTGTACAAGGTCTGCAGGCCTCCTTTTAGGCCCCAACAACATCCTTTTTTCTTGTCAATGTTTAAAGAAAAAAAAAAAAACCTTATATCTTGCAGCACAGAAGGAACTGAACCGTCACACGGTTTAAATCTGTATCATAACACCTTCAACTCACTGTCTCGAGTTAGCAGTACAATACTTTGTTTAATCTGCTTCCTAATTTAATTTCAAGATGTGACTTTGAGCTTTACCACATACTCTGAAATTAGACTTGTGTTCTAAGAGATGGAGGTTCACCTCACCGTTTACAGGAATAGCTTGAGTAGCTCAGTCTCTGTGAGACTGAGTGCAGCTCATCTTTTTGATAAGTTTCTCTTCCCTCTGCAGCACAGTCACTGTTTCGGGCACTCAGTAAGGGTATTTGCTTTCATCATTGTGGTGTTTATGACCTGCATCTGCAACCTGAACCCACTTGCACCTGGCACAACCAGTACCACCCAAACGCAAACTTGCCATCAATCAAAGCATGAAGCATAACAAGCTAATGCACGAGTGTCCCACATGTAGCAGTTAAACACGTTTAAAGGCTCAAGGTGCGATATTTAAAACGTTTAATGCAGCAGTAAAGTTATTTTCTGTGCGAAGATGTTGCTGTGTAATGATGGTCATAAGAGTGTACCGTCAGCATTCATTACTTTATTTTAATACCAACTCAATCTGTCAATGTTGCAGAAATGATTAATATTTGCAGTTTTGCTTGTTTGGAGGAGCAGAAACAGTCTGTAAGAACACTGTCATTATCTAAAGCCGATAAAGGCGTGAACTTTTTAGCTAAAATACACCTACAAAGATGTCTTTGTCTTCTACAAAGAAGATTAACCCCACATTTCCTTGTTCTTAGTCACTTTCCCAGAGACCAAGAAGTAAATGCTTTGTGTATTTTCCCTGGCAGAACATTGGTCTAAATCAAGTTTAGAGAAAATTATTTTGTAGGACTTCGCAAAAGTTAAAAAATTTTGAGGTTCAGGTTTTCTGCACTTAACATCTCTGATTGAATGAGTACTGGAAGCTGTTTATTTTAGCTTATTTGTCTTGCTATTCAGTTAAATCGATTTACCAATTTAAGTCAAACATTGAAAAGATAAAAGACTTCTCTAAGGCAGTTAAATCTGTTTATCTCTCTCCCAACACTGACTCCACTCAATCTGTAAAGTGGTGAACCTCAGTCAACAATACAACTTGATCCTTCTCCATGCCTCAGATGGAGCAGGTTGTTGTAGAGACATCAGAAGAAATGCAGATTACTGGTTACATGAAATAAATCTTTTTGTTGCTTTTGTATTTCACCAACACCCTTCAAAAGAAACACTTTCATTTTGTAATGTGAAAAATGAACTGTATATATCAAATCTTTTTATTTTTATGCAACTGTAATGTCTGTAAATATATTCAGATTTAGATCTGATGGAGTTTTCTGAACCGGGCATCTTCAACTACTCAACACTACTGCTGAGTGAGGAAGGAGACTCATTGTATGTGGGAGCGAGGGAGGCCATCTTTGAGCTGAGTAAGAAGAATGTCACCATCAAAAACAAAAAGGTATTCAAGTTGGAGTAAGACTTGAAACAACAGGAATAATAAAAAAAAACACTTGTAGATCATTTTTGGGATTTATTGCTGTTTTCAGGTGCTGTGGAGGGTTGCAGAGAACCCCATGACAATGTGCACACTCAAAGGGAAATCAAAAGAGGTTTGATAATTTATTTTCTACGTTAAGGAAGAGCCAAAAAAATAGTTTGGCATGGTATTCTGGTCTTCTTGGTCTAAATGAATTCTTTTGCATTTCAGAGAGATTGTCTAAACTACATTCGGGTGCTCCAAGTTGTAGACGATGAGCGGCTTTATGTCTGTGGCACACATGCTTTTCAACCTCAGTGTGATTACTTGGTAAGTTAACGCAGTTTTCTACCTTTAGTCAAAACACTAAACTGCTCCCACAATCAGCTGTCAGGACTTGCTAATCAACCTTATGACCTTTAACTTGTATGTGATCTCCTCTTTAAGAATCTTGGGGACTTTTCTTTGGAGGGTCGGGCTGAAGATGGCAGAGGGAAGTGCTCCTTTGACCCCTCGCAAAGCTTTACCACGGTCATGGTCGGTGAGTTGACGACAGTTGTATCTCCTTGGTTTGTCAGCAAGTGGGTAAACTGCACAGCAGTCCTGTTATCTCTTGCTGTAGGTTGGCAGACTTACTTTGCTTTTTCACTGTATCTTCAATCAGATGGAGAGCTCTACTCTGGGACAGCTTATAACTTCTTAGGAAGTGAGCCAATTATTTCCAGATACTCCCCATCCCCCTCTCTGCTGAGGACAGAGTACTCCACATCATGGCTCAATGGTGAGTTGGGACGATATGTGAGAGGTGGTGAGCCTTAATTGGAAAAATCGTGTTGATTTTAGGTCTGAACAGTACATATTTTAATTGTTCTATATAAAAAAACAGTCAAGCCTTGATCTTTTCTTTAATTCACAATTTATTCCATTTCAAGTTGTAGCACTGCTCTCATTTTAAAAGCTTCCCTGACATGCAGCATATAAATGATGTGGTTTAAATGGATGGTCTTTTCTTCCTCTATCTTATCAGCAGAGGCAACTTCTTATTTTCATTCAGTGGCACGTGTGTCGTCATGGGTTAAAATGGCACAAGCTGGTCATAGAACTGGTCTCACTGATTCGTTTTTACAGTGACTAGTGGGCAAGTTAAACTAGTTCCTGGACAGTGTAGCAGAAAAAATACTACAAAAATAAGCATTGACAATTCAGGCCCAAAACGCAGCAGATATGTGATTGTAAAGAGTTAAAAACAAAACAAAAAACAGCCGGGATTTCATATTCGAGTGTCTAAAGTGTCTATTCTAACACCTTTTGTCTGTCTTGCCTGTCTGCAGAACCTAGTTTTGTCTTTGCTGACGTGATCAGAGAAGGGAAAAACAAAGCAGATGGTGAGGATGACAAAATCTACTTCTTCTTCACTGAGGTGTCGGTGGAGTACGAGTTCTTTGGCAAGCTGCTCATCCCCCGTGTGGCTCGCGTCTGTAAGGTCAGTACACCATCTGCACATACCAGCAGCATCCCTCTTTAGCCCCTGTCTCCCTGTTGTTTTTGGGTGCAAATCTTTCTTTTCCTTTCCTTTTCTTTCAATCTAAACTTGGCTCATAATCCTTGGCATGTGCAAAAAAGAACCCCGCTCAGTTATCCATGAGGAAAAATAACAAAGATTGTTTTGACATTTGTGAGACAAGGCATGCACTTTAACATTATGATGCAAGCAATAAAACTTTGATCTGGACCTTATTGAATAATTGCTGCCTTTATCCAACATAGAAGGTATGAAATTTTATTATTGTACTTGTCCTTTACAAATTAATGTCAGTAATTGGTCCAAAAGTTATGTAATACTGCTTTACAACTTTTAATAGGTTTCAAGAATTTCTGAAAATCCCCCTGAAACGGTATAGAAAAGTGAACCTTAGCTAATATGAGTAAAAAGAGACAGCAACAGGATTATGAAGAATAAGGGAAATTTGTCCTCCCATTTAAATGATGCTTTTGCAAAACCTCTAATAAATACTAGTCCATCTCTTTTGTTTTCTCTTTTCATTAGCCTCTTTTCCTCTAATTTTCCTCACAGCATTTTGTTTGCGATATTTCTTTGCAGGGGGATCTTGGGGGGCAGCGCACTCTGCAGAAAAAATGGACATCCTTTCTGAAAGCCAAGCTGGTGTGCTCTATGCCAGAGCTCAATTTTGTTTTCAATGTGGTGCATGATGTCTTCATCCTGAGGGGGGAAAACTGGAAAGACACAGTCTTCTATGGGGTTTTCACCTCTCAATGGTAAGGAATTTAAAGGTTGTCAGAACAGGAGCATAGCCAGCAATAAGCAATGTTGATTGCAACTCTACAGTATGATGCTGGATCTTAAATGCATCATTGTCTGTCTGGGTTTTTTTTTCTTTTTGCTCCTCCTCTCCAAACCTCTTCATCCTCTTTCCCTTGCTCCTGCAGGGGAAATGTGGGTTTGTCAGCTGTGTGTGCCTATGACATGACTGCTGTGGAAGAAGTCTTTTCTAAGGGAAAGTATATGCAGAAGGCCACAGTGGAGCAATCTCACACCAAGTGGGTGCGCTACAATGGCATCACACCTTCTCCACGTCCAGGAGCAGTAAGTGCCTTTTAAAGCATGATTAATCATTGTTATTTCATCTAACTTGGATGAAATTATGGGCAACTTTTTTCTTTTATTTGGTATATATTAAATATTTGATCCCTCCTTTCCTTTCTTCTGCACCAGTGTATTAATAACCTGATGCGACAGCAGAACATCAGCAGCTCTCTCCACTTGCCAGACAAAACCCTTCAGTTTGTTAGGGACCACCCCCTGCTGGAGGATCCTGTCCTGCCTGTCGGCAACAGGCCTCACCTCATTACCAAAGATGTCAATTACACTCAAATCGTTGTGGAGAGGGTGCAAGCACTTGACAAGAACATTTATGATGTTATCTTCACTGGAACAGGTAAGAACTCGTCCATTAACATAGTGCACACTAGTGTTGTCAAAAAAAAATCGATTCTCAGATACTAATCGATTCTTAAAATAAGTATCTAGTTAGATATTAATTAGCTCGGGTATCGATATTTAAATACCACTTCGATGTCTGCAGAGTCTCGGAAAGCATCAGCCGCCTCTGCCATTTTAAGCAGGCACCGCTGCAGGCAGCCCCTCACCTACATTGTTTACAGTGTGGCTAACTTAGCAACTTTAGACCTCTGTCAACTTTTTTGTTTCAACAAGTGACTAGCGATAAATCCAGTGTTATTGGAGACTCATGCAGACTGAAAATGAAATGAATGCGCATATCGCTTACTTTTCTCGCCATGGCTGCTACCGCACACCCCGCCCCCGCAGAGAAGCGCTCCATGCTCGCACAGCAGCATCTCACGCAGCTTCACCCTAACTAGTTTGTATGTTCTATTGTTTACTTGATTTGGTCTCAAGTATTATGAAGAAAAGGACACGTAAACAAATGCACCAACTGGTGGTTGAAGTTTTTAATTTGTCTCTTCTGAACCACAGAGAGCAGGTAGAGACTATCTCTGCACAAACTAGATCTTAAAAATAATTTAAAGCAAATCTGCCTTGCACAACACAGCAGTCAGATCCCCATTCTGCTGCTACGATGCTGGACAGGACATGTTAAAATTAATAACAATGATAATAATTATGATTACAGTCATTTATTTTTCATTTTTAAGTCTTTTTTCATATATTTATGTATATATATATATATATATATATATACTTTTTTTTGTGGTGTTTGGATTGTAATTTTATTTGATTTATTGTATTTTTTTGGGGGGGGGGGGGGGGGATTTCTTTTTTATCGAAAATAGTATCGAGTATCAATCCCATCTTTAGTATCGGTATCAAGAATGAAATTTTAGTATCGTGACAGCCCTAGTGCACACAAACAACTCCAATTTCAATTCTGTATGATCAGGTTAATTCGCCAGGTTAACTTATCTATATCACAGAGATTTCATTGTCTTTGTCAAAATCCTGGAAAAAAGTGACAAGTTGTCTTTGTAGACTTTTAATCTTGCTGTTAAAGTAGCAATAAACTCTCCAGAAATCCATGTTTTATCAGTAAAACTTATCTCTTGCTCCCCTCGACTAAATAACTGAAGTTTTTCCATCTGTGCCTCTAGATAAAGGTGTTCTGCACAAGTCAGTGGTGTTTGAAGGAGAGGTTCATATTGTGGAGGAGATTCAGCTTCTGAAGAAGTCTGAACCCATCAAAAATCTGCTTCTTTCCCCACAGGTACGTGTTGTATTTTGGCTGTACATGGAAGCAACTGTTGAGCCTTAGCTCCACTTGTTTGCAGGATAAACTATTGATGGGCATAAAAGTATGTTGGCAACCCATCCAGAGTAACAATGCCATGAGAAGCGCATTTGAAACAAACTAGCTCTAATTGTTGGCTGACGGCATGATTGAAAAAATGACAACAGAGATGGATCTCATTAGATCGTTTTGCTTCTTCTGGTCTCAGTCATATCGCTGTGTGTGAGTGTGCTTTGGTATGTTTTGTAATGTTTCTGTTTCGACAAGAGCAGACTGTTTTTGTTTGTTTGTTTGTTTTTTTTTTCGGTTGGGGGGGTGGGGGGGGGCAGGGATCACAACCCCTAACAACTAGCGTTATTTATTTGTAGCAGTGAGTATATGTGCAGTACTGCAAAAGTTTCACTGTGTTTTCTGACTGGGCTCATACTGTATGTGTTATTTTTAATGGACATGCAAAATTCTTTAATAACATTGTAAATTATGGCCATACCTTTTTATTGGGGTTGATGGAGTCAAAAGAACAACTCCAAAAAAAAACCAAAAAACAGTGCTGATGAGGAAATATGAGAGGAAAAACAAGAAGAAGAAAGCCACCTAGCAAGCATCTGTCTACTGATTTAATCCACATTTGTGTAGTACCTTTGTTCTCTTTCACTTTCCCACACTGTTAGATTTCACCCTTATTACAAAGCTCATGATAAGATGTGACCGAGAAAATTGCATAATTGCAGAATCAGCAGACTCCATGCTTTCCAGCCTGTTCTTGGGACTGTGAGAGTTATGAACTATTTAGTAGCTTGCTGATAACTGCAGTTTTTAAGGGCATATTTTCTCCCTGTCAAAAAGCTGTAACTTGGACCTAAAAACACCTTTTGTTAGAACATTATAAAACCTAGCACAAAAAACGCATCAGTAATTTGTGCTGTAAAAGTTACGGGCTGTTTCTCAGTCTGCTTGTGTATACTTGCTTGCTTGTGGACTAATGAAACATCATCACCTGTGGTCCAAGTCAAGTTCCATTTCAAAGTTCGCCTTTCAGCAAGTATGATGGAAATCCCCAGATACGAACTTCCTCTGCCCATTTTACCGAGCATGCATCAGAGGAGACTTGTGCGCACTTGGCCAGATATAAATTTCGGAAATTAATATAATTTACATGTTGGAAACAAAAAACATCCACTCAGTGCAATTGTTTTGCAGCAGTTATTTTTATTGTTTTTATTTGTATCAGTAACAATTAACACATCTCCGCTACAGCAACCTTGTAGCTCTGCACTGTTGTGTACCGCGGGTGGTGATGTCACAAGTTTGCATTGTCCCAATCCATCAAGTATGCGGAGTCCGCACTTGTGAACTCTGCAAGTGCAGACTCTTAAGTACGTACCCACAAGCTTACGAGTATGCAGTACGCAAACTAGGAAATGAGTTTGCAGGTTTTGAAATCTGTCATCTTTAC
This sequence comes from Atherinomorus stipes, assembly GCA_023101725.1. Lineage (NCBI taxonomy): Eukaryota > Metazoa > Chordata > Actinopteri > Atheriniformes > Atherinidae > Atherinomorus > Atherinomorus stipes. Next base: position 264,665 of record JALJCO010005679.1, read on the forward strand.
ACATTCCTCTATTTACGCTTCCATAGACACAATCCCTGTACGCTGGTTCAGACTCAGGTGTAGTCCAGTCACCCACGGCTTTCTGCAGCAAGTATTTGTCCTGCAGTGACTGCATCCTGGCACGAGACCCCTACTGTGCATGGGACCCCAAAGACGCCTCTTGTGTCAATATCCTTAAGTCTTCCAACCAGCAGCTCAGGTAACTCACCATCAAGCCGGACTTTAAACACTGACCCTGTTTTTTTTTTAATCACTTTATCACTTTCTGCATACCAGTACTCCACTTGTTTATTATTGCCATGGTCATGGAAAAGGATCTACACTGATACTCCTTCCAGTTTGACCTGCTTCACTGTGTAATGCTAGATGTCATCTCAGAATGTGTTTAGTAAACACCCATTAAACTAATGCTTATATTGCAGGAGGTCAATCCAGAGTCTGAATGGTGACGCAGACCAGTGTCCTTCAGGTAGGCTGCAACATGCTTTAATACAGTGTGAACAGTATTGGTTTTTACTTCCACTGTTTAAACCAGTGTCTTGGGTCTTGTCTTGATAATGGGACTAAAAATAATCCAGGATATACATTTTTATAAAGTACCATGATTTGAAGAGGTTTTCATCATCCAACCTTCTGACTGATTTTGCCATCATTTCCTAATCCTGATGCATCACTGCCCTCTATTTGAAACACTTAAAAACACATACTGTAACTATTACTAGACCTCACTGGAGATACAAGAGCCACAAGTTTTTTTTTTTTTTTTCTTTCTTAGTGTCCGCTGTGTCTCAGAAGAACTACCAGCATGTGACCGTGAAACCGGGGAGCTCTGCTGAGCTGCCATGCCTGATAAACTCCAACCTGGCCCATGTGATGTGGAAATCTAATGGCTCACTTCTCACTGAGGCCTCTCGCTTCCACTTCATAGCTGAAAATGGGCTCCTGATTTACAGCGTGGCCCCCGAGGATCAAGGTTACTATGAGTGCTGGTCTGTAGAATGGGCCCCTGCTGTTGGAAAGAACTTCAGCCGCCTCCTGGCTGGATACATCCTGACGCTGGACCTTCCACTCATGCGCCCACCTCAGGCAAGCCAGGTGCCCACCACGCTCGGCAACCAGGAGACGAGCGGCACGCATGCAGCTGAAGGTAATGTTAAGACAGACAGAGCCCTACTAACTTCGGCCAGCTTCACAGCCACAGTCCTCCTCACCTCCCCACCCCAAACTGACTCATCACTAACCCCACCTCCCAGCAGCACAATCAAGTTCTCGCCAAAGGCGTATCTTCCCCCAAACCCCGTCATCCCCCATCCAGACAGCCAGGACCCTTCAGCTGAATATCTGCAGCACAACAACAGCATGGCCCTCCTCTTCCTCTTTCTGCTGTTTTTCCTCCTCTTCTCGGCTGCGATGGTGTACAACTGCTACATGCAGTACCTTCCAGCTCCCTGCCTGAGGCTGCGAGCCGCTCTGCTGGGCAGCCACAAGAGCGCCCATCAGCCTGAATACAGAGCCTGCGAAGCAGGTCTGATGGAAGCATCTACAATGGACAAAATCAACATGACTGAACAGCCGACGCAGAACGGAAGCCAAACCACACAGAACCTGCGGGCGCTCCGCGACACTGGATACGAGACTGAACCAGAGTGCGGGAATGGCCAAGTCCTCTCTCATAGCTTTGGAGGCAACAGCCCCTCACAGGAGAAACCTTTTGATGTGGACTGTGAATCTCAGTCCATCCAGTTTGCAGATGCAGATGAACCTTGCTGTTAGCTTAACTGCTTTTGTGTTGAAGCTGTAGGTCACACTCTTGCTGCTCCTGCACATGTCTCTATGAAAGTGTGTCCATCAAGCTCAGTTTAATCATCATGAGGCTCAAGTCGAGCGTCCTGTTCAGCTGTGGAGCTCTAACTCCAGCAGTCTGATTTACAGGTGATGATCAAGCAAATCTCTCTTCAAGGAAACTGCATCCTTTCAGCTTAGTCCAGCAAGAAAAGCTATTTCTTACATTCCAAATTGGAAACATTGTTTACCAAATTGGTAAGTTACTCTGATGTTTTCCAAATTGGAGTGATTTTTCTGTACAGCCCGAGTGAAAAATAATCTCTTGAAGCATTTGCATCTTTCTTGTTTTGCTATCTAATTGACGGTAAACGCTTCAGCATTATAGTGATTTCTCAGGGAAGAGTTGCTGTGTACGTTACAGCCTTGCTTTGTCGTTCAGCGGTGTCATCTGCAGCACCTGGTGGTGACGTGGCATGGTTTGAAGATCAGGAGAGAGGAAAAGAAGTGGATACGCGACAGATGGCTTGATTAAATACTGGAATGTATCAAACCACTGACTTGTGAGAAGTAGCACTGCTGCACTGTGCATTTTTTATTTTTATTCCTACCTGTGAAGGTGGCATTCCTGATGGATCCATGTGTTAACCTTTATTAAATCACCCGTTTATGAAATAGAAATGTACAGTTTGACCTGAAGCTTGATAATAGAGCCCTGGAAAATCTGAAGTTTTTATTTTATTTTGTCATTGTTTTTATTAAACTTTCAGTTTTACAACATTTTCAGATAATTATTATTTAAGGTGACAGATCTGTGGTTATGCCATTTTGTCTATTACAGAAGTAGTTTTTATCCTCTTTATTTATTGTGACAGCTCTGATTTTAAAATCCTTCATTAGTTTTCTTTGCATGTCACCCCTTGTTTAGATTTTCTCTTTTTTTCCCCCCATCACCCCTTCTCACAGCCTCTTCTCCTATCGGCACTTCATCCTTCCCGTTCTTCTCTGGAAGTAGCTCTCGCTCTGCTCTCCCTTCCTCTTCCTCCTCCTCTTCTTCCACCAAGCCCCACAATGTGGGGACTCGAGAGGCAGAGGTGAGACTGTTGCCTCCCCTTCTGAAGGACCAGGCCTGGGGAGTTCATGCCCAGGAGGCTTTCCTGCTCTTCTGCCTCGCTCTGGGTGAGTGGTGCCTGTGACTTTGACTCGGCTTGCATCTCAGACTTCCCCCTCGCTCAGGGACGTGTGCTCAGTGTGGAAATCTCTGCCTCTTTAACCCATCCTTTTTCACTCATTCCATCCTCTCTCTACCTTCCACATTATCATTCCCCAAACACAAACTAACCAAAAGTGAGTACGGTTGTGTTTCTGGGTTTATTTAGAGCAAGACAGGTCTTTGCTTTCAGGTATTAGACTTGTGGAGAAGTAAATGCCAACATGATAAATGAATGTTTAAAAACATCCAAATGGGGCTCAATGTGGTCCCACTGTTCTCTGTCAATGAAAGGCACCATTTTTGTGAGTTGTTGCTACCACACTGATGGGAAACATGAAATGGATACTACTTATCCATCTGGGGTTTTCTGTGCCTGTAAACATTTGTAAATACATTTTGTATATATAAAAAACCTTTTGAAGATGTACATAAATCAGGGGTGGGGTGGGGGACTGTGGGTCTTGATAAGAGAAATAAACCTTGTTAAATGTTTTTAATGTTTTCTTTCCTGTATACCAACAAAAGTGCTGAAAACATGTAGCATGTTTGGTTTGAAAATATACATTGCCATGCTAAAATTATTTGACTTTGAAGAAAGCAAAAAAGAACTAATTTTCAGAAGTTGCACATGTCAGCGGTGAGGCAAGATTAATTTAGTTTGCACAATTCTTAATGAGGGGTAAAGGGGTAATACGAGCATCATGCAGAGGTTTCAGAAGTACGATCCCAGGGCCACTACTGGCATGCATTGCTGCTTGTTCATACTCATTAAAAGAGGCTGCAGGATGAAAGTTTAAAAGCTTTTTAAATATCTCAGTGCCTCAAAACATGTCCGTGTTTAGAAGATTTGAGCTTCTCTGTGCAGCTTTCTTGATATTTAAAATAATTGTACATGAAGCAACGACAAAACAAGAAAGCTATCCATTGTCAGGCTTATTTAGTTTGTCACATGATAAAGGAATGACATTTAACAATAATGGAGGTGAAATTAAGGTCCGGAGGACCAAGAGAACTTTACAAAAGAAATTATTGTATGATTACACCAGAGGCTAATCAAACCTGTTTGACTGTGAATGACTTTCAGGAAGCTTAAACAGACTCTAGAGAGGTAGTGAACTGTTTTACTGTGCAGCCGCACCTGCATAACTTTCTCTTTTACACAACTTTCAGCACAAAAATCTCAACTTTCAGAAACAAATTGAAGTTTAAACTTTCTGGTTTTAAAATACAATGGCTGCGTAGTTTAAAGTTAGGATTCTTCTTCGTTGTTGAGCACTGATGGCAGATTTTATTCAACACATTCAAAAAATGATGGATTTGAATTGATTTGACTTTGCATGAGCATTTTTTTAAAAAGGCAACTGAGCTGAGAAGCATTTGAAAAACTCCAATCATGAACCTGGATGTTTAGCTATGGTCTTGCAGAGCTAAAAACACCTTTGAAAACACCTCAACACAGGTGTGTGTGCAAGACCACAGAAGTAGAAGCCTTTTGAAGAAAACCAAATGCATTTCCAACCTGTGTTTGCCAAAAAAGGTGTTGCAGAGGATAACCATGCAGCTGTTTTACTTCAGGCTTTTCCCATTTTTATGCAATACAAATCATAAACGATAAAGATTTAAAACAAAAATATCAAAGAAAGTCTTACTTGTTTTCTCAAGGTAGCATTTTATCCAAACGTGGAGACATTTGCATGCAACTGTAACAAAGTCTTTTTGCATCTGCATGTAAATTCAAACACCTCGTAATGTCGTTCATGATACCGAATGCTACAAGCAGACCTACCAAAAAAAGAAAAAAAAAAGTATTTCCATTTCAGGTCCCAGTGATGTCCATATTCATTGGCTAATAAACGGGCACAGCCTGGACACCCCAGTTATGGAGCATCGCCTGGCGCTGGGTCAGAAGGAGGTGCTAGTGAGCAGCTGGCTCCGAGAGGGGCCACTGATCAAAGACGCCCGTTACCACTGTGTTGCTGAGGCCAGCACAGGAAATGACATGTCTGAGGTTGACCTCCAACTCACTAGTGGAGGTATCTGGAGCTGCTTTTACACGGCTGTGAAAACATCTAACGTGTGCAACATTTTGGAACAGATTTCTCTGTAGTTAAGCATGAACACATGCAGAAGTGTTAGAGTCCAACGCCTGGGCTTGCCTGTTGTTCTTCTGCTGTAGAGATTGATAATTAAATGGTTTCTATCCATAAATGATGTTTGACAGATGAGAACATTCCATCCAGGGATTTGAACCAATGGAGAAGTGCACTTACAGAACATGAGCAACTGCTTAAAAGATGGCAAAAGGCCTGGGTAGGTCTACGTTCAGCGTGGTTTTTCACTCTCGTATAATTGTGCAGTTGCTTGGATTGACTTGCATCATGTGCACCAGTTTTAACCTGCCCTGCATGTTTGGCTGTTGGCGAGTGGTCAAACTTCTTGGCTAGTTTGTTTTTCTTTCACTTTTAGAGCACAAAAAAGTGCAAAGTTCAGATTTACAGAGGCAATTTTGTTGATGTTTTGTAGTTGAGTTTTGTCCTGTGCTGCATACAGTGATCAGGATACTTTGATGTACCCTTGTGCTAATAAATGACTCACAACAGTAGCTGCTCATGAAGCTTTTTACCCAAGAGCTTTTAACTTCATTACATCTAACTAAATTCCCCGTAGCACATGATGATTAACATTATTCACCTAACTGAACTGCACATACTGGTGATTAAATACTTGCATGTTGTTTTCAAAGGATTATTTGATATTTTTACTAAAGTTTTTAATTTCTACTTGTAGCATGTCTTGGATTCTTCACCTTCACCTTCTCACCTCTGTGTTTAGGCAGACATTAGGGGTGTTTTCCTCTAGAAATAAGGTGCAACTTGAACCAGGAACAAAAAAAGGAGCCTAATTTAGCCTAACAGAGTTGTGATTTTATTTTAGTATTGTCAGATACAAGACTGAAAGCAGTGGTTTTTCTTTTATTATTATTTTACAGGCTTAGAGCCACACTTTTTGCCTCTTAAGTATAAACATTTTTATGGCTTCATTAGCAATATTCTGGCACACCAGCACGAATCCTTGCCACATTCCTCTTCTGTATACATCCTCAGCTACTTGCACAGTACAGCTCTGTTTTCCCCTTCTGCAGGAAAGCTGTGATGGCCGCACAGCTCTGTGAGGACTTGCTAAATCTGGAAGCAAACTAGTCCCCAGTCTGGTGAACCACACCTTTGACACTGAAACTTTCATAAACAGATGGAAAACGTGTCACTTCTAACAAGGGGGTTTGATGGACCATGAAGTAGAGATTTAACAGTTCCTGCCTCCTTCAGGGGTTCACCTGGTTGTGATGGTGGCTTACAGAGTCAACAAGGGGATGAAGCTCATTGGTTACCTCAATCCGAGGACGTTTGGGCTGCAACAAATGTCTTGAAAGCACCGCTTGTATGGAGCAATAAATCTGTGTCTGTCTGTATGAGGTCTGCTGATCAGTTCTCTAAGTGAAGATGTGGCAGACTGTGATATTTATTGAAATGTTTGCTTCTTCACTTCCTTAAAAACCTGTTTGCTTCTTCACAGCCTCCTTTTATACTTTTTTGATAGAAGAAGTTGAGGGTCTTTTCATTTTATCCACAGTAAACCTTTGATGTTTGACATTGAGCGTGATTCTAAAAATTTTATGTCATACACTGAAATGTTAGTCTTACTGTTCACTATCAGCCATTATGTTCTGCACATTCAAACTGTGACAACGTGCCTGACTGATGCAGAAATAAACACTTTGCTGTTTACATGAATGCATCACATTCTTGTGGTATAATTCGATGAAGATTTTGCACAATTGATAATGCAAATAGTAACTGTAAACCAGTGTTTTTGGCAGCTGACTTTTTATCAGCAGGAATGACCAGCAGGGTTCACAGTCCGGATATTCAAATGAAACCATGCCAAATATGAATCACAAACTTCCCACATAATTCTAACCTAATAAGTGTGCAAATGATCCAATATCTTACCAAAAACTGAGAAAAATGCTCTAAATGAAAAAGATAAAACACAAAAGTTATTTTCATGAAAATTTATAGGTTTTTTTTCCCCTTTTCCATCTTTAACAAAAATAAAAAAAAAAACCATGAGTTTCACCCGGCGGATTGCAACAATAAGTTGTTCACACAGTGATGCTTCAGCATTAATCATCTCTAGGGTTGTCCTTGTAATCCTGTGTTTTTCATTGCTGTTGTGTTGCAAATCTGAACACATCTTCCACCACTGACTGTTATGACTTTGCTGGAAACTAGTGTGCCACATCAGCACTTCCTACAGAAACGCACAAACCATCTGAATTATTTACTAACCAGCCATTTTGCCTTGGAAGTCCTCTTTCTGAACATTCTGAAGATTTCTAGAGTACAAAGCATACTCCCTTTCTGGACTCTTATCTGTTATAAGTATGTTCTTTATTGATCATTGCACAGGTGAATTACCGATTTAAAAAGTTATCAGCTTTTATATACAATAATACAAGGATAACTAAGTATGGAATCCTTTTGATGCGCTCCATATTCTAAATTTATTGAGAAAGATAAATATTGTATTCATGAAGGCACACTGTTGATTTCAATCATGAGAAATAATTTCCCATGGTACTATCACAAGTTAAGCAACAGCACACTCTTGTGTACAGTAAAGGAGTAAGTAATAAAAGGAGCAAGTAAAAAAAAAAAAAAAAGTGGATACACATTTGAAAGTGGAATTCAGGAGGTACAACAAAGGAAAAATGTTTTTCTCTCAAGTTTAACATGCATTTAATTTGGAACCACACAATGACAATTACAATCTGCGAAGGTTTTCTGTTCACATCACATAACATCAAACTCTTCCCCGTTTGCTGATTCTCACTTCAATACAAGCCAGTTCTCTTCCTTCTGAAATCATCAAATGAAACAAGCACTTGTAAGAAAAGACAAATCAATGAAAAATTTCTCCAATAAGCTGACTGCTCTTTATGCAGCAATATGCAACCAACAAATCTTCATAGAAACTGAGCTCACTGGCAGACAAAATGCAGCAAAGTAAGCAATTACTAATAGAATTTTTCAAAACCCAAAACATACATAATACAGGAATCTTCCAGGTAATGACAATGTTAGTGTTTTGGTAGAGGTCTTCTAAACAGTAGGATGTGGGGCTCTGGAAGTACAAGAAAATAAACAATGTTTAATTAATTGTACAGTATGTGACTGAAGGTCATTTGGACAATTTCTACATGAAACATATTTTTGCTGTACAAAAGCAGGAAGACAGCATGAGGAAGATGCTGCGTTCTGTACCTGGCTCATGAATCATGTAGTGGATCCAACCTTGGGACTGCTGCACTCCCAGCTGTCTCCACTCCTCCTCAGACATCAGGTGCGATTTTGGGATATATTTTACCATTTCCCGAGGCAGAACCACATGTCTAGAGACAGAAAAGATTATCATTCTTACAGGAAGCAGTCAGATCGATTACTTAGATCTAAATACCAACATAGCAACATACCCTACTCACAAAAAGTTAAGGATATTTGGCTTTTTGTATGATGTCAGAATGAATCAAAAATAGATTACAGTCTTTCTAGGTGAACTGAATTAAACTTTCTCTAAATTTTTCAATGCACATGTACATTGTTCAATGGTTAGATATTTATTCTGCATTATTCTCCCCCCAAAAGTCGAATATCCCAAACTTTTTGTGAGTAGTGTAAAAACACTCCTAATGTTGTCTGAAGAAACTTAAACTTAGGGAAAAGTAGCTACATATTAGCAGGCAAATCAGAGCCACCAGATATATTTAGAAGGTTAATTCTGGGGGGAGGAAATGAGGAAAAACAAAACCTTAGCATCCAAATCGATTAGTCTAGTTTAAACTTTCTTCTTCTTTTTTAGAAATAAACTCAAAATGATGGTGAGATGAGTTTATGAATATGTGCAGCACTTTGGAAACGCTTTATTTGTAAAATGTTCTATAAATAAAGTGGATTGGAGATATTGATCTTGACTATTTCAATGAAATTCAGTTTTATCAATTTATATTGGGGGGGGGTGTCAATTGGGGGCAAACCTTTACAGTCCTCCAAAACGCTGAAAAGTTTTTTTTTTTTTCCTTTTCCTTTTTTTAAATAGCCTATTGTAAATATTGTATGCTAACCTCTGTTTCAAATTGTTTTTGTTGTTGTCTTTTTAGTCTTTGGTTTCAACCACAAACATAACCTAACTTTTTGAGTCATTTCTAAAACTACATGTGGAAACCGCAGAGTTTTTAAATTACATTCAGCTGCGAGAGTTGACACCTGGAAACCCATTTTACAGGTAAGGTTAATGCTGTTAGCATGGTTTTAACAATCAACGAGAGGTTTATGGCTTATCAATTATATGTTTAAAAATAAACGATTAAATTTTTAGTAGTAAATTTAGAAATTCTGGGGCCTCCCCGGATTCACAGGCTGACCTACTCCATTCCAGTAGGTCACCCAAAAAGGTGCAATAATTGCGCCAAATAACATGCGTCTTAAACTTAATTGTGTACCAGCGGTGATATGTTAAATTTATGCTTTATGAGGTTATCTTAAATTACGTTAATTTCCTTAGAGTAGAACAACCTACAACAGTTGAAGCCTGTCAGTTCACAAAATAATATTTTTAAAAAAACCTCCAGTCCTCACCTATATTCATATCGGTCGTCATTGTACCTGTCCGAGTAGTAAATCTGGCTGCGAGACATGTTTCCAGATAAAGATAGATTTGTTAATAAAAAGAATAAGTAAAAGACACTCCAAACGAGCTTTACAGAAAAATAATATAACTTTAGCACATTACTCGGAAATTGAAAGAAAGCTCCAATTGGCCGTTTAGGTCATGTGACCTGAAACTTGTTCCGTTCATCAACAGGACACAGGTGAGGTTTGTTTTCATATGATATTTTTGATATGTCGGTTCCCCCGCCAGTCAAATATGCTGATACAGGCGACCGTAGCCCCCCTTTTTAATCGCAGCTTTTGTGTCCCAGAAGTATTTCAGCAGTAATTTATATTTGGGCAGAATTAAAGCAGCATTTATAAGGCTGTTGTACCATGGCACATTTTGGAGCTAATTAGCAATTACTCGGTATTGAAAAAAAAAAAAAAGATTAAAAAGCTGGAAGAATATATAGCATCGCTAATCTCCATGGGAGACCTCGATGTTAGTGACCCAGTATAAGATGAACTTAAAGCAAATGGAAGAAAACAGGAATGTTACACAAATTAATAGACTTACATTAGTTAATTACATGCCCACGAGTTCTTTAAAGGACATATTTATTTATTGCAAAGAAGAAACCTTGAAAGCTCTTAGTATGTAAGAAAACTTGCACCAAACGTCTCCCAGACTACTACGAGGCATTGTGGAGGAAGTATCATGCTTTGGAGCTGCTTTGCTACCTTGGGCCCTCAAACACATAGGTACAAAAATGCATAAGAAACTTGACAACAAAACAATGAAACAAGAGGATGTGTTTTTGGAAATGATTAAGTTTGACTCCAGACACATTGGCATAATTGAGGTGATGTGGCATGAATTAAAGTGGTCTATAAAATCAAGTGGATCCGGATTAGATGGACCTATTTTGTCTATGACATTAGTCCATTACTTCCCCTCAATGTTTTTTCAGGTTTCTACAGAAATGTTCAGCTTAAGTTATTACTTTGTGTCTTCAATATCATCTAGGCTCCAAGTTATCTTGTGGGCCAAACACCAAGCTTTTAACCAAAACCTAAATCAATATAAATGAATATTCTCTTCCAGCTGTGGTCTGCTTTGTGAACAATCAGCAATGACGGCGCTTATCCAATTCCATGTGGCCTAATTTTTCTTAAATACACCTACACTAGCTAAGTGTTTTTAAATGTCAGTGCTACAGTGATTAATTGGCTCAGTTGGCAAATAGAGAATAAGGTTAGTGGGTTTGTAGACCTGTGCGTCACAAACACACACACATACGAGTGTGATCCTCTTCTGCTGCTTTTCAAAGAACCATTCACAGAAATCTCAAATGAATGCTCAGCCATGGTTCCAGACATTAGCTCTCAAAGCTGGGGACATCATTGTCTGCCTATTCTTACATCAGCCTCCTCAAGCAGACCCATCTGTTATTCATTGTACTGTTTCACTGACATTGTAAGAAGCAGAATTCATGCTTGTGTAACCACAGGCAACAATATTAGCGATGGTCACAAATGAGTCCAATGTTAGGAGAACTTAAAAATGGCACTGTGCAATTTCATTCAGGATAAAAATAATAGTAACCAGATGTTGTATAGCCTTTAGCTCTATTTAAGGATGTATCCTTGGTTCATATAATCTAGACCTATAATAGATGTACTGGATGTAGAGCTTGCTCTTACATTGTATACATAAACCTGCCTATACATGGCCAGAAAAATCAAGATGGGAAGATGAAACTAACTAGTCCCTCAATTGTCCTATATATGTTATGTATATATATATACTATATATATATATATATATATATATATATATATATATATATATATAATATAAACTATATAAACAGCTCAAAAACATAAAGGAAACACTTAAACAGTTTGGGTAACTCCAAGTATATCATACTGTCAATCAACCTGTCCAGTTAGGAAGCAACACTAATTGTGTATCAGTTTCACCTGTTGTGTAAATGAAACAGACAACAGGTGGAAATTATATGCAATTAGCTGGACAACCTTTATAAAGGAGTGGTGACCACAAACCATTACGCTGTTAATGATAATAATGGATTAGATTTATATTGTGCTTTTCAAGGCACTCAAAGCACTCACAGTAGGTCCATTATTCTTTCACTCCTCAGTCATACTTGGTGATGGTAAGCTACGTATGTAGCCACAGCTGCCCTGGGGCAGACTGACAGAAGCGTGGCAGTCATTTCACATCTACGGCCCCTCCGACCACCACAGGAACATTCATACACCAGTGGTGCCCCCACTGGAGGCAAGGAGGGTTAAGTGTCTTGCCCAAGGACACAAGGACACAACAACATATAGCTGGGGGATCGGGATTTGAACTGCCGATCCTTCGATCATTGGCCGACCTGCTCTACCACCTGAGCCACAGCAGACATGTGCTTGTCGATTCTTTTGGCGTTATGGTCATTTTTTAATTTTGTTAGTGTTCTCAGCCTGGTAAAGACAAAGAAGAGAAAAGAAAAGACAGGAAAAGAAAGAAAAGGAGAGGAGAAAAGGGAAAAAAAAAAGAGAATAGAAAAAAAAAAAAAAAAAAAAAAAGGAATTTTAGAAAGAAAAAAAAAAAAAACAAAGGGGCAAACCCAAAAAAAAAAAAAAGGGGGGGGGGGGAAAAAAAAGAAGGAAGGGGGGCAAAAAAACCCAAAAAAAGAAAAGAAAAAAAAAGAACAGGGGGAGAACCCGGGGGGAAGGGGGAGGGGAACTATGCCACACAAAAAAAAATTTTCTTTATAATTAAAAAAAGAAAAAAATTTTAAAAAAAAAAAAAAAAAAAAAAAAAAAAAAAAAAAAAAAAAAATCCTAGAGGTATATGAGGTGTTGGCAACCATCAGAAGTTGCTTAGGTTGTGCAGCTCATCTAAGATGGCACATAAAAATGATTAAAACAATATTTTTTACTTTATCAATCCCGATTGGGAAATTTAGTTCTGCTTTTAACCCATCTCTGGATTAACCAGAGAGCAGTGGGCTGCCAATTACAACACCCGGGGAGCAGTTGATGGGTGGGAGTTATGGACCTTGCTCAAGGACCCATAGTGGTTCACCAAAGTGCTGTGTTGGAGGCTACATGTCATCAATGCGAGCTGTGGCTAGAAGGTTTGCTGTGTCTCAGCAGTGTCTAGAGCAGTGATTCCCAACCCTGGTCCTTGAGGCACACTATCCTGAAAGCTTTCCATGTTGCCCCGTTGAAATACAGCTGACTCACATTAATGGGTCAGTAGCAGACTGGTGCAGAGCTCATCGGAGATCCATTTAATTTGAATCAGCTGTGTCCTAGCAGGGCAAAATGAAAAGTCTTCAGGATAGTGTGCCTTGAGGACCAGGGTTGGGAATCACTGGTCTAGAGCATGGTGAAGATACCAGGAGACAGGCCAGTACACCAAGAGACGTGGAGGGGGCTGTAGGAGGGCAACCAGCCAGGAGCAGGACCGCTACCTCCTCTGTGCAAGAAGGAACTGAAGGAGCAATGCCAGAGCCCTGCAAAATGATCTCAGGTGGGCCACTAATGTGCATGTTTCTGCTCAAACTGTCAGAAATAGATGTCACGAGGGTGGTATGAGGGCCTGACATCCACAGGTGGGGCCTGTTTTTACAGCCCAACAATGTGCAGGGCGATTGGCATTTGCCAGAGACGCCAGTATTGTCAGATTCGTCACTGGGACCCTGTGCTCTACACAGATGAGAGCAACCCAACTCCAGCTCACAGCATACAGACTGAACTGCTTGTCAAGTTCTTTGCAAGCCTGCTAATGAGCCATTCATTTGAGTCAGGTGTGTTAAAACATGGAAACCTCTAAAACATGCAGGTGCAGGGGTCCCGAAGATCTGGACTGAGAAACACTGGTCTAAATCAATTGCCTTCCAAAGCTCAGAAGCACAATTATTCACTGGGATTACAACCCTGTTCCACAGTTTAGACCAGTGTTTCTCAATTCCGGTCCTCAGGACCCACTGCCCTGCATGTCGTAGATGTGTTCCTACTCCAACACACCTGATTCAGATTAATGAACTTCCTCATCCAGTTCTTTACAAGCTGTTAATGAGACATTTATTTCATTCAGGTGTGTGAAAATAGGGTTACCTTTAAGACAGGGGTGTCCAGCTCTGACACCCAAGTCCAGGTCCTCGAGGGCCACAATCCTGTAGGTTTTCCGTGTCTCCCTTCTCCAACACACACCTGACTCAAATTAACAGGCTTTTAGATTAATTTAATTTGAGCAAGCTTTGCTGGTGCAAGGAGTCATGGAAAACAGTCAGGACAGCAGTCCTTGAGAACCAACTTTGGACACTGCTTTAAGACATGCAGGACAGTGGGTCCCGAGGACCAGAACTGAAAAACTCTGGTTTACACAGTAATCATCAATACAAAAATCTAAAGGTCCATTTCAGCCCATAATCAGTCCACTTTTCAACAATCTGGGATGTGTTTTCTTGTTATGTTTTTTTACTCCTTGTATAGTCTAGAACAGGGGTGCCCAAGTCCAGCCCTTGAGAGCTATTATCCTACACATTTTGGTTGCATCCCTTCTCCAACACACCTGAACTAAATGAATGGCTCGTTACCAGGCCTCTGCAGAGCTGAATGACATGTGCATGAGGAAATTAATCATTTGATTCAGGTGTCTTGGAAAGGGTATGCTCTAAAAATTGTAGGAGAATAGCTCTTTAGGATCAGGCTTGGGCACCCCTGGTCTAGAATATGGATAGTCAGTCAATCAATCAATCTTCAATTCACAGGCTGGTGTCTTGCAGGTTTTAGAAATTTATCTGCTGAAACACAACTGACTCAAATCAATGGGTAATTAGGAGACTTGTGCAGAGCAGGGACCAGGATCCCTGGTCCAGAGCAGTGGTGTTTTAGTTCTTTCCAACTCCAGCACACCTGATTAAGATTGATTGAACTGCTCAAGTTCTTTGCAAACCTGCTAATGAGCCCTTCATTTGAGTCAGGTGTGATAGAATATGGACACCCCTAAGCTGTGAAGGACAGTGATCTCAGAGGACAGGATTCTATCTAGAGGGATGTATGGCATATTGTAGATTAACTGTAGCTGTGTATAATGTGCATGAGGCATTTTCAATTTGTTTGGTGTGTCCCCCTCCTCTCAACTAATGCCAGCTGGGATCGGTGGCAGACGTCATGGCTCATCAGACCGGACAGCTCATGGAAGCATTTTGATTCTACTTCTTGTTTCAGTCTTTATTCATTTTTAACAATCCTTATTATTGTCTGGATGTTTTATATGTAGGCATGGGTTTTTAGTCAGCAGGGCTCTCACTGGGACAGTTCTGGTCTATGATTGGTCAAGTAATTCATTGCAGCCTGATGATGAATCTTACAGACGTTGCATTACCTGTAGGTTTGTATAAAACTACCTTAAAGTTGACTTGTGTGGTTTTCAGTGCTCCAGCCCAAGACTTCAGTCTCAACTAGCATAAAGGAATCTAAGGTCCAGAAACTTGGATGAATCTTCATTAGTTTAATATTCTGACTCTCAGTCTAATAATAGTTTCATCTGCTCTGCTTTGCTTTGTAATGTTTTGGCTAATATTCACATCCTAAGGCAGTGATTATTGAGGAGCTTCAAAGAGCTGCCAGCCCCAAGGTGCTTATGAAACCTGCAGATTGTTTAGGTGTTTAGAGTTCTGTTTTCTCTTTATGATCAAGTCAGACTGTTGCAGCTTCATGGGTTGACTTACAAATTTACCAAACAGTAAATACCTGGTCAAAAATACTTTTTGTTGCTACATAAAAGGCACATTTGTCCTATTGTGGATAATTTGCTCTAATGTGCAAGTTCAATTGTTCCTGCTTTGATTTAACTTTGTTCTGGGACACCTATACAGTTGTGGGAGCATCTGTATTCACAATACTTTGCATTGAAGATATTCTTTATAAAATTATTTTAGATTGGGAAACATTTAATTATAAATGAATAAACGCATGCACAGACATAAAACCTTGTACGGTTAAGTAAAGACAGAGAACTGAGCCAAAAGGCAGCTGGTAACTTTTCAGATTGTGATTTAATTAAATGTACTGGTTTACTAGGATTACATGCTACATGTCCAGCAGTCTCCCTGGCCTGGTTTGACATTATAGATTTTTTTTTTTTTCTACTGAAACTGGAACTGTGTAGTTTTCCTTTCCCTCTGTGAACTGCTGATAGCCTGTCATTTTGTATAACATAACATACTCTATCTTC
This sequence comes from Atherinomorus stipes, assembly GCA_023101725.1. NCBI lineage: Eukaryota > Metazoa > Chordata > Actinopteri > Atheriniformes > Atherinidae > Atherinomorus > Atherinomorus stipes. The sequence goes on from JALJCO010005679.1 coordinate 280,632, forward strand.
ATGTTATTATAAATATCTCATGAAGAATTTTCACATTTACCATGCGTCTGCTCTTTCGGTAAAACTGGTTATTTTGCTCCAAGCTTGTCTGAAAATATCCCTTACTTTTTAAAAAATGCTGTTGGTAACTAAGCAACAAGTAAAGTGGAGAAGTGTCTGCTGTCTTCCTTGGCAATGGATGCTCTATTCCTCTTTCTCCTTTTATTCAAATGCACTTTATCTTTGGCTGAAATTAATCAACAGTTAAAGTGCTCCATAGAAAATATATGTTTTCTAAAACTGGTGCAAGGTGTAGATGTTGCTGAACTTTCATTTAGAAAGTTTTACTTGCTACTCACCTGCTGTAGGTTAAGATCTTACAAGTCACACGTGTTTAGGAAAAGAGCCTCATAAATATTTGCCGTCAGGAGGATTTGCAGGAGGAAAACACTTGTTTGAGAATATTATGTGACCTCCAACAGATTTATTTTGGTTATAGCATAGTGGAGGCTCCACATGGTGGCCAATGTGTTGTACTGCACCAACCGTGCCAGGTCTTTGTTAGTCAGTTGGTTTAACTATTCAAATGACCAGTTATCAGTATTCATTACAGCGGCAGCAGTTACTGGAGCAGAAGTTTTCTCATGTTCAAGAGCAGGACAGAACAAATTTAGGTCCCAAATAGTTTCTTTTATATATATATATATATATATATATACAAATAGCCTATATAACTTAATTTGACATGAAAAATACAGTTAGCTAAAGGAAAGAATTTTATTTGTATATGAAGCCAATTGTATAAATATGTAGGTTTTTACTTTTTTGACCTGAAATGCCAACATTCGTAGGTTGAGTAGGTCGAAGTGAGATATGGGGAAGTTGCAGATTACAACCAGATGAAAAGTCCTCACTTCGCCCTCTTCCTCCATGTGTGTAAGATCAACTATGGGGCCCAATCTAAAGCCAGTATTCACGTTGGCTATTATTTAGCTAGTTTGTTGCACTGATGTTTTTTGCTTGTGGTAATGTTCTCCCCACTTTGTTTTTGTGCTTTGCATGTCATGATAGCTTTTCCCCCAAAAAAATCTTGTATGATACTGCATTACAGGGAAAGTGTTTTATCTTGCAGTATTGTAGGGATGAGTTCAAGTTCAAGTTAATTTTATTTCTATACAATTTCTACATCCAAGGATGCCCATAGTGCTGCACAGATGCACACTAGGTGCCAATAACAGACACTAGAAGACAGTCAGAAGATGCCAGCAGGGGTAAGAGCTGATTCCACTTAAATGGATGTTCAAAATGCAAACATCTGTTCAATCTACAACTATCTATAGTTTGAAAAAGGGTTTCCAAGTACTTCAGACCATTGATGTCACATATGGATGCAGACTATTACAGGTAATGTGACTAGTGGTCCAGGAGAGGGCACTCTAGTATCAGATTTTCCTAATGCAGTTCCTGTTGCCTTCTCTGTAAAAGATGCTAATATTACTCATTAAATGTTTTCTATGTTTCGACAAAATGGAGAAAAATATTGAGCAAAGATGTCCTAAGAGTAAAATCTCAAAACCAAATTATTTGAGCATGGTCTTCAAAAGTATTTTGAATTTTACTCTGAAACTAAAGAAAAAACAAACAAGGCCTATTTGCTGACTTTGCGTGAACAGCCGTCATTCTTTGCAACAACAAAATATGGACACCCTTGCTAGCCAGGAACAAGTCATCAGAAGAATTTTGTGGAAAGCTCAACTTTGTTCAAACTTAATTTCTAGAAAACAAATCACATCCCTTCAGCAGAATGACCTGTACCCTTGATTTGCAGTAGAAATGGAAACTTCTGTGTTTAAAAAATAAATTGATTCATGTGTGCAAATGTGGGAAAACATTCACCTTAATAAGTTTGTGTGATGCTTCTCAGATTTCTGCCTTCTTCTTTCATTTCCTGACAGTTGGACAGCTGCAATGTAAAGAAAAAAAAAGTCCACACCAGATATCTTCTCCTTCAGAATATGCAGCATTTAATGCTGCCTGGGGAAAAAATGCCTTGTTTGTTAATTCTAATTCTAAAATTATTTGTTAGTATGAGCATTTTTTTTTGCTTTTGGAAATTGGTTACAATTCACTAAAATCAAAAGGTGGAACTGAAAACAAGTTTAAGTTCAATCTAATGGATTATAATTTCCCATACACTGTCTCAGTTTGCAAATCCCAGCTGACAAGGCAATAATCATATTTATGCATGTATGTATTTATTTTTTCAGTTGCTAATAATGGTAATTTGACACATCTGTTGGTTTCTGAGATAGAATTGTTTAAAAAAAAAATTAAACAAAATATCCTAATCTTTACTTTTTAAAACACAAAAATATAGATAAAAACAACAATTTTCCCAATAAATTTAGCTAATAAAAAAGTATCAGCTGCTGAATATTTTTTGTAGTGGTGCGTTTTTGAAAAAAAAAAAAATTAAAAATGGACAAATGGATATGCACAAGATAGCGCTTTTAGAGTAAAATTAAACTTCAGATAAACATTGTGAAATATTACCCTATACTGTATAGTAAGTTGTCATTCTAGTAATTATCAAAATCTAAATAACCTTGTAATTATTGCCTTTTTTAATGATAAATTTGCATTATCCAAATCTGTGTTTTGGTTCAGTACTTTGGAACTTTTATCCTCCCTCCATATATGTCAATCATAAATTACTAATGAAATGTGTTGGTGCTTACTGTTCACATGAATGTGAAGGGGAAAAGTGATAATGGTGACAAATCATGGGGGAACCAGCACTCACTGGACCTTGTGTTTCCCCACATTTTTCTTGTTTCTTATTGTTTCATCAGAACATCATGCAATTATTTCATGCTAACATGTAATAATCGATAATATCTGTAGCATTTCTAAAGGCTGGTGAAGAGAAAAGAAGATGCACACCTGTGCCTGGAATGGTCTCTTCCACTATTCTGCAAACCTCCCCTGAATGAGTCATCCTGCTAGCTTTTCATTGGACAAGACCATACCATCCCGAGGGATTGCCTTGCAGAGGCAGAAAGGCCTTGCTTCCATTCACAGAAACACTGGTATGCCAGCCTGCTGTTTCATTCACATAAAAGACTAAATATTGCATGTTTTTTTTTTCCTCTTCTGCTGTTCTCGCTGTTTGTCTTTTTGCCTTTTCTTCTGATTTACAAGAGCCAGCCACTTCATCCCTGCCTTTGTATTTGCCTTTGTTTCTGAGGAGAAAAGGCAGACGTGCTGTCTTTTTTTTTTTTTTTTCCTCTTGCCAGGCAGGAAAGAGAGATATTGGGAGGGACTGCAGTGCGAAATCTGCAGCACAGTGAGAGCGGAAGCTGCTTATGAATGAGTGTCAGTCTTTCTCCTTTGCTAGACGCTCCTGAGGACATTTTATATGAATGCATGCTTTCTGTTACCGGGGAGACAATGATGCTGCGTTGCTGCTGGTTATAAGAAGACTCTTGGGCTTTTCGTGTTATCCTTTCGCTTGTTTCATTGACTTATCTGCCTGAGAAACATGTTGTTCCACATGTGTGCGTTTTATTTTGACTGCTATCATTTGTACCATTCATACAGTTCAGCTGGGATCAGTTGCTAGTTATTTTTTGTGAATCAGTTTCTGCTTGTCTTTTCCTGCAGAGTGCTAATAGAAAATTGTGTTGCACATGAGTGAAATTGTGTCTGTATAATTTCTTTTTTGTTCTTTTTTTTTTTTGGTAGAGAAAAAAAAAAAGAATGCCTAATTATAGATATTAAGAAAAATTGACAGATACATTTAATCGTCATAGACATAACCTGAGCTCTAGGAACGATGTCTGCTAATGTAGTGCTACCATTATAAAATAACATGGGTAGAATATTAAAACCTATTTCAAGTCATGCCAGAATTTTGCTGCACTGTTCCTTTAGATGATTTATTTAAATCTTTTAAAGGCAAACATTTAGTATAATTTTAAAATTAATATTACTTTTTTTGTTTCTTATAATTTACTTATTCTTTTAATGAAAGCAGCCTGTTGTCTAAAAGGATAACTTCATTATTTTGCTTCATCTATATTCATTTACTTGATTACTTCATAGTGTGACATCCTTTCATCACAACCTTTATCAGATCACTGGTTTAGTGACGTTAATTGTTTTAAAACACAAATTAAGACAAATTATTCAGGCAAATGGTTTTTCTAAGTTAGATAATCAAGCGTCCTCTTGTTCTTCATTTTCGTTTCTCAGAAAAGCAAGTAACGGGGAAAGGGTTATGGAGAATAAATATGAGACTAGGGAATTTAAAAATTGATTGGTTCTAGCGTGCTGTAAGTGGGAGGTTTTTTTCCTCTCCCTCCAACAGGAAGTGATTTGCAGTGTTCAGCAAGCCTTTTGTTGAGAAGGTTTTCTCAGATCAGTGAGTCATGCTTTAGCTCTGAGCCGGCAGGCAGCAGTCAGCAGAGTATTTGCTCTTCCCTCGCAGTGTCCATGATCATCAGCAACACAGATCTTTTTCTCTTCCTTTCACTTTTTGGATTTTGAGGCAAGAAATCCTGAAGCAGCAGCAGCATCCCTACTGGAACAGCTGCACCACAACAGTGGCAGCCTTTTATCCTCCTCTTCCTCTGCTTCAATGTTGTGTTTCCACGGATTGTGTCTGTGTATTTCTCTCTGACGGACTGGATTGCAGCTCCAGATTTCACTGAGAGCAAATTGGACTTTGGCGACAGCAGCAGCAGCACAAGCTCAGCACAACCACCACTGTAACCTCAATAGAGAAAATTACAGTCAGGTGGCCCGTGATTGCTGAAAGGCGTTTGCTGCCTGTGCCGTTGCTGCTATGTTACAGGAGAGGGCAATCAGCGCGGCTCAGCCACGTCTGCCAGCACGCTTGTGAAGGAGGCAGGCTGTGCGTGTTGGTTGGTGGAGAGAGGGGAGAGAGCAAGAGAGAGAAGGGTATGCTTCACCGTACCAAGTACAACCGCTTCAGGAATGAGTCAGTAACATCCGTCGATGAGCTTCTCCACGGCCTGTCCATGAACCCCAAGGTCTCGGCCACCCCCCAGTCTGCAGCCGAGACATCTTACACACCCCCAACTGAGGCTCATTCCTCTTCCACCACTGCTCCTTCCAGCACCACCGCCAGCCACGGCTCTGACCACCTGGAAGATGGAGGCACCACCCTCTGCACCCTTATCAACAAGGTGTCCAACCTGAAATTCAGCAACTCGGGCAGCTTGCTTGGCATCAAGGGTCTGCCCTCGGCTGTCAAGGACCTGGCTGTGTCCAAGCTGCAGGGGGGTGGGGGATCAGGCTCAGGCAGCTCCAGCAGCACAAGCCCCAGCGCGGCGACAGCAGCAGCAGCCTCTGGTGTGGGAGGCTCTCTGTGCAGCTCCGTCTCCAACTCAACCCCCTGCTCGCAGCTGGAGCCAGCTGTCAGCATGAGCAAGAAGAGCAGGCTGGATGAACTCCAGCCCAGCGGAGAGGACTGGAATCCAGGTGGTGGTGGTGGTGGACTGGTGAGCAAACCCTCCAGAGGATGGCTACACTCAAATGACAAAATCTCTGGTCCAGGAGTCACATACATTGTGAAGGTTGGTGGACTCACTGTCTTGCTTTTCACCATTGTTACACATCTCTGTTTTCTTTCATTGACTAGAGTTTAGCTGTCTGCGATGGGGGATAAAAGGGTGATAATGTAGTTTCACTTGTGCATCACAACATGCCCTTGAGTGGGTGTATGTAGGCTGGCTGTGGCAGAGGGCTGAACGAAGGAGCAGCAACCAGAAAACAGGCATTGAATAATTCAGGAAATGGAGAAGGTCATCACTGGGGAAAAGTAGAAACAAAGCCCCTGATGGCAATGTTTAAAAAAGCTGTTAAAACACGCTGTAAACATTTCAGTTATATGGTATTTTTGTCTCGTGTATGTGGAGCTACAGCATTTTGCTTTAGTAACCATGGTGATGTGTTATTTCTGTACATTGTGCACCTCTCTGAGCTCCATGGCTGCGTTAGCTCCCTGAAACGGTTGAATGGGAAGTGAAATGCAGCGCATGTTTGTCTCATCACAGCTTTATCTCTCTTTAATGTTGTTCAGCCATCATACATCATTTAAGTTGGTGCACAACTCAGAGCTGTGAATGTCATCATGCCAGCTATGAGTCACTAGCACAGGGAGCGATGATGCCGAGTCCTGGCTCTTCAAGGTGTTAAATAAATGGAGGGGGAAGAAACCATTTTTACTGAAGTCGTAAAGTAACACAGATTTGATTGAATAATAGTTTTTTTTTTTATGTAGCACAGTGTAGCACACAAAAAGCTATGTTAAGATGAAGGAGAAGAAAGAATATGCAGACTAAAAGACCAGGTGAAACATGTTATGTTCCAAATCGAGTTAGACGGGATGATTGCCATCATATGACACCTACTACAACTTGCAGGATAAAGCTACAGTATGTGTGACCAGCGTGACATTCCATTAACTGCATTAAGGCAGAGCGTGCTTATTTGCACGGTCAATGCTGCTGAAAGCGTCCACACTGTGAGAGGGGAAATGGGTCCAGACTGTTCTCCCCCACCCCCGGCTTTTCCTGTGGTTTGTGTCCTGCATGTATTGAGTTCAACGTGGTGTTTCTGCTCACAGCACTTTTAATTAGCGTCACTCCTCGCACATCATGCACCATTACTCTAAAGGGACATCGACTGACAGCGACATTGTTTACGCTCACTCTTTTATTTCTTTGCAACTGTGTTTAACGTCGACAAACAAAATCTGAACGTTCACACAAAATTTTCTTGAACCGCTTTTGTAAAAATCCTCCATTTGTTTTTCTTTCTTAACGATATTTTTAGACAGTTTATCATGCTATTTTTTAAAAGCAGTGAAACCATGGTGTCTCCAGGCTATCTTGTAATGCAGTGACGGTCAAAATACACACATGGTATTGTTGTTTAGTTGGAGAATATGAAAAAACCCACAAAACTAATTGAATATTCAGGCTCACTAAACTTGTTTTAAATCATAAGCAGCCAATTTTGCAGTAAACTCTGCTCGTATTTGGTAGTTGTGCTAAAATAGTTGGCAAATAACTGCTTAGTGGGGTGGGGGGGTTGCAGAAATATACAGTACCATCCATCCAACGTGGACATCCATCTAGCTACAGTTTAAATATATAAAAGTACAGTTAACTTATCATTTTTATTTACCATGCAGTGCAGACATCCAGCTACACCAGGGGTGCCCAAGTCCAGTCTTTGAGAGCTACTATCCCGCACACTTTGGTTGGAGCCCTTCTCCAACACACCTGAATCAAATGAGTGGCTCGTTACCAGGCCTCTGCAGAGATGAATGACACGTGCATGAGGAAATTAGCCATTTGATTCTGGTGTGTTGGAGAGGGTATGTTCTAAAAATTGCAAGGTAGTAGCTCTTGAGGACTGGACTTGCGCACCCCTGTGCTACAGTGTAACACAGTTGTGGCTGCAATTTTAGTGATGTCTGTAATAAGAATAAGAATGTGTACTTTATTGATCACAAGTGGGAAATTCATTTCTGCATTAATCCCATCTCTAGGTAAACTATAGAGCAGAGGGCTGCCATATCATAGCAGCAGGGGGCAGCTGGTGGGGGATAAGGATCTTGTGCAAGAGCCCACAGTTGTTCACCCTTAGTGTCACGCCGGGGACTCAAACCCTGGTTTCCCAGACCAAAGCATACCTCTGGTTAGGTTACCGCTCCCCCAAAATCTGGAAAATTTAGAAAACATAAAACTTGGAGCTTTTTTGCACAAGACTTAAACTATATGATTGTGCTTGAAAGTTTACCCTCCCATTAAAGAAAAGGCTAAATTCACAATAGTAATTCAAATAGTTATCAATATAATAACTGATAAGTTGTAATATCAAAGAGTAATAATAAATAAACATTTACTAAATTATAATTTAGTCAAATAGAATATTGATTTTGAATTGTTGTTTAAAAGATAATTTAAACAAACAAACAAAAATGTCCCAGACAAATTGGCGCACCTTGCTCATGAACATTGGGCCAAAATACCTGTTACCAGGTGCAGAAGTCTCTGTGAACCTTACAGAAAACACTTGATTGCAGCGATTGCCTCAAAGTGTTGTTAAAAAAAAATTGGTTTAGGAGCCCATCATGCTTGTTTGCTTGTTTCATCTTTTGTTTGTTTGTTTTTAATATTGTTGTTGAATCACAATTCAAAATTAGTGTCATGATTTTCATAAAATTATTATTACTTTCGTCAATTTAGGCTTGTTTCAAAGGCAGCTGATCTTTCTTCATCTTTTTTGGGAGGATATGTAAACTTTCAAGCACAACTGTATATAATTTGTTGTTTTTAATTATCCTTTGTAGCTCTGAGAACAACAATTGACAATTTGAGCTGTTTTTAGGATCATTAATCATCACTGTGCTCTTAAATAATTACTGTCAAGTTAAGTTCATGTACTGTATACTGAATGCCTTTATTGTTTCAGGATGAGAAAAGGAAAGTATTCGTATTGTGCTCAAACTACTCAGCCAATTTTAGAAATGTTTGATGTATTTTTGTCCCAGCTGAACCGAGCTCTGCATATTTATTACTCTAAAATTAGATAACACTGAAAATCTGCAAGCATCATGTTTCAAAAAAGAAAGATAAAGTATTTTACCAATCCCACTAAATGCTTCCTGAGGAGACAAAGAATCGTGATATCAGAATATGTGATTGTAATAAGTTAGTTCTGCTTCTGAAAAGAAATAGAAACATGAATGTGTGTGAACGCTTGTTTTTTTTTTTTCCATCCAGGTTATGAATGTGATTCTGCCAACGATAGGAACTTGTTAGCACATAATGTTCCTAGACTGTGCAATATTAATCAGAAGACGTGATGTCTGTAATGTGAGTAGCTCAGTAGCATTGGAGGATTACTGTAGTTTGACAAACAACACACTAATACTTTTAAGGCCAGCATTCACTTATTTATTTTTACATGGCTTTTTGTCAGACTGAGGCTTTGTGAACTCCTCCAGACTGTCTACTATAAAACTGCTTTATACTGTAAGTAGCTGAGGTGACAGGACAATAACTTAATGATAAAATGTCATATTCAGCACTTTACTCCATTGTACAATATGTCAAATCATTTAATACTTTTTGTTGGAATTTGTTCTCAATGTGTTCTTGCAAACTTGATGTTTAACACTTTGACCCACACAAACACAACCTCGGACACCAGTGACTAATGAACAAAAGTGCCAAATTTCTCTGCATTGTTTGTCTGAACTTCTGATTGTTGTTGCACACCAGTGCAGATGCTACACAACGTTAAGCTGAACATGATGTTTCAACAGTAAACTCAAGTTTTAATGACATATTATAAATATAATCTGAGGAAAATTAAAGATGATTTTCCAGAAATGTATTTTTCAGAAAATTCCTGATTACCAAAAACTAAAAAACTTAAGTTAAATCTGTGTCATTTTAAAGTTTTGCAGATTTTTCCTTTCAGATGTCTATTTTTTTTTCTCTTTTTTCACTTGTCACAACAAGTCCCCGATGTCCACTGCTACTGTATGTTAATTGTTTATGTAGTCATTTAGTATACCCTGAGGGTTTACTTTTATCCCTTAATTTTGTACGACTAATGCAAAGGAATTAGATGTGTTTCTCTGCACAAAATGAAGTGTTTGCTTTTATGTAACACAAACTTGTCATTCTTACTTCACAGTACCTGGGCTGCATCGAAGTCCTGCGGTCAATGAGGTCCCTGGATTTTACCACAAGGTCACAGATAACGAGGTATGTTCATAATGTTCTGTGTTTCTAACCAGAATTTGTCAGACTCTCAGTAGACTTACAGTTGGAATGAATATGACATCAAAGACTGCAGCAAACTCTGTCAAAGCAGAGCAATGCAGTAATTGTCTTCATTGTAGTTTTTTCTGTTTTGTTTAATTCAACATTTTCTACATCTAGTGTGACTTAGGAGTGAGTGTTGGTTGTTTTGTTTCTACTATATATTACAGCACTTTAAAAACTTTAACACTTTAAACGTTGTTAGATTTGTTTAAAAACAACTCTAACAGAAAATCAGATAGTTCTTTAAGACTCTCTGGGAAGTTGAAACTTGGGCATCAGTTGCATTCATTTATAAAACTGCTTTGGTGTTGATACATGAGGGAGATGTATCAGACAAGCAGAGACTCAACGTTATCCAGAATTAAAGAAAAAGCTAATTTTAAAAAAAGAATGACAGTGAGTGAAGGTACCATGTACTGATTTTGACTTTAGTTACAGTACTTTTACCTGATGATCTAAACAATCTGTCCAGCATGCACTGAGCTGAGAAAGGAGCTAAGCTATTCATAGATTTGAAATATTTTTAAAATAGTCATTGCCTCACAAGGAGCCAGTAAGGCAAGTTAAATAAGTTTTTTTTTTTTAAATGGTCAATGTGCATTCAGACCTTAGCCGTTGCAGCATTATGAATAAGTAGTTTATTTTCAGATCCAAAAAATTGAAATCTGCTGCAACTGCATTTTTTTTAACTTTTATTAGTCAAGTGAATGCCTGGTGAGTCCAATCTAATAAGGAAGAATACACAGTTTATTATGTTTTCAATGAAGATCTGACTTTGACGATTAGCTAACTACAAAAAGCTGCACACTAACATAAATAATAGGGAATGCAACGACTGTAAGTTAGCATGTGCTGTACTGGGATGAGAGTGCTACTTAGTACAGATTACTTTCCCAGTTAACTCTGTTTATAACCATTGTTGTCTGGTTAAATTTCATTTAGTTAAAAATGGAAAAATATAACTGCAAAGAGATGGAGAACAAAAAAGAAAGAAAGAAAGAAAGAAAGAAAGAAAGAAAGAAAGAAAGAAAGAAAGAAAGAAAGAAAGAAAGAAAGAAGATGTATCTTATACCAGCTATGATAGAAATTCACCATTAAATGCAAAATCTGCTAACCAAAGTTGGTAATTGCCTTGGGCTCAAATCTACCCCCCCCCCCCCCCCCAAACCTGGCACTGCTTATTTTAGTAAACCATCAATGTAGATGAGTTATAATACAAATCTGAATATAATAAATGTGAATTTTCTGTTTAGTGTTAGTGGATTTTTGGTCTGTTATTGCTAATCATCAAAACGAGCCAGAAACACACAGTTTAAGGTGTCAAACTTATGTGGGGTTTCTTAAACCTAAAACAAATTCCCCTAATTTCAACATCACAATATTGTTTAATGTAGAACCTTAAACATGCACAAATCTGAAGCACATTTTGTCACATTGCTAGTTAGCACATCACTGAACATTTTGGTGAAATTGTGCTAAGCTAACCTTTATCTCTGTATGCTTTTTGTACTTTGCAACAATGGCACACAATGGTTAAAGTGACTCAGAGGCTAACAATGACTCAGAAACTGCACTGTGTCAGAAAATAGTCCAGAGGAGCAACCAAATTAGTTGACAGGAAGAAAGTACAATTGTAAAAGAGAAAGCAGATTTTAAACAGTATAGCCAGTTACTCAGGCTGTTTTGTTAAATACAGTAACACATTCGTTAATGCAGTATGTTCAAGTCATCTGTGAAAATCTTTGATGCAAGTAATAATTCAATGTGTAAAATGCAACAGAATTGTTTGTTTCCAGTGTAGTATTACATCATGATTGGTAGTAAAAATCTCTTTGACCATACACTAAAACATCTTTATGAAGGTGATTTCCACTATATCTTTCTTTCTTTTCAAGATAACGACACAAAACTACATGTTTGAAACAAGATTTGTGATGGTATGAATGCAGAGTATATTTATCTCCATTGTGAAGCATTCTGAAATCATTGACCGATGTGCACTAAGGCCAAGGCCAGTAGTGGATCATTTTGTGTCATGTCCACTTTTCTGCTTGACTTCCTGATGTTGGTATCGTTAAGTGCTACACAGTGGTGGAACCTTTCTCTCACTGTCGTGTGTGTTAAAAGTTTTTCTTAACTTCAGAGAGAGAGATGATGAAATTGAGATGCTGTAGCGAGGGAGAGAGAAGAATATCTTCTGGTATTAAACTTAATAACCACTTAACCACTTCCCTACATTGCACAAAACACATTTTAATGTAAGCAGATAACACAAAACTTATGAAACGCAAGTTCAAAAAAAGAAAAGCCACTAGAAAACACACACATCATCACAAAGTACAGCTGTTTACAATACTGGCAAATACACTGGAAACATCCTCTGTGCATTTTTTAAGGACCATAAGTTTAATAGAATAAAATTTTCCATCCGAATATTTCGTTATAAGATGTTAGTACTGAACATTAATTAGCACACAATAAAATACAGCAACTCCTGATCTTATATGACGAGTATAACGTCCTTCCAGGAGTATGCACAGTGAAACCCACACAGATGATCTAAAACATGGCAGCACATTTGGTGTTTGATCAGTCAGAAAGGATAGATGTTAACCTGTGACTTACTGAACTCCACTGGCTACCCATTCAGTTTAAGTCACTAATGTTTGCCTGCAGAGCGACTGCAGGGTCTGGCCCCATCCATCTAAACACAGTCATAAAGGCCTATGGTGACACGTTCTGCTTATGCGCTTCTATTTAGGTGCATTTATGTTAAACTAGCACAGAATGCAGACAAGGTTTCTCTGTGACCTGTAATCTGAATCTTGGCTTCTCACTTGTAAGCCACTTTTGATGAAAGCGCATGCTACGGTAAATGTCTAAATGTAAATGTATTAATTGGCTAGAAAATCATCAAATGCAAAGTAAGAAGGGGCTGTATTTAGCAATTTTTGCCGCCTCCTGTGGCTACGTCACAGGCCTTCTTAGTCGGTGGAGGGTGGTTCCAAGTGTTTCCTGTGGCACCATGTTACTGATGGATAGGATCCCAGCTAACAGAGGAACGTTCCACGAACGTCTCCTGCATCAAGTTGGAAATCTTTCTAAAGGTTCTGGGAACGTTGCCTGAAGGTCACTGTTTGTTCGGATGATACGTTATACAAAATACAAGTATATTAGTTTTTATTTAAATTTTCTGGTTGTTACGGAGATTAAAAAAAACAAACTGTTAAACTGATTTTTTTCCTTTTTTTTAATCACCGTCCTCTTACCCTCTCTTTAGGGAAGCCATCAGTCTAGTGTGTGAGGCTGTTCCTGGGACCAAAGGGGCACTGCGGAAGAGAAAGGTACATACTGTAGATGGACAGAAATGGAAAATAGGAAGGATTAAGTGATAGAAGATAAGGAATATGTAAATGTACAGTTGGTTGGGAAAAAAAGGAAACAGCATTAGATATTAATTGACCCTTCCATGCTCTATAAATAGTATCCCCTCTTTCTGTTTTTCCTTCCTGTATGTGAAAAGAGAGGCAGAGGAGAGAGATGAAGAGGCATGCTTCTGTATGTGCGTGGGTGTAGCTCCAACCCACGATGCACTGCACACCGCACTCAGTGCTTAGTGACTCATGTAGTTCACAATATCTGTGATCGGGAGGCTGTTTGCGCAGACATGCATGTGTGAGTGTATGCATTCTGTTTGTGTGATCACACGGTGTGTCCACAACATGTGAGGAGGCTGTGACTTAATGTAAGGTGTGAAATGAAGCAGTACTCTACTTTGTGGGGCTTGTTCAAATGTCAGGCGAGAGTATAAAACACAAAACCAGTACAGGTTAGTTTCTGTGAATGGGGGCATGATATGAAATGATGCCTGACATCGGCCTTATACAGAGAATGATAAATGAGTTTGCCTATTTTTATTCAGCTTCTTGAGTCCTCTGTTCATCAACTGAGTTATAAATGTCTACATTTGTGTGTGTGGCTCAAATTATACTCAGTATTATTGTTTACCTGCTGATTAGAAATAAATCCACTGTTGTATGATCGTTATGCTGTTTTGAGTTAAACAGTTAAAATCTAAATCTGACTTTGTTTTACTTTCTAGGCATTGCCTTTTTAATTGTGGTGAACCCAGCTGAATGGCAGTACACAAGAGGCAAACAGATTTCATGCACTGAATAATAATGTTGTTACTGTATTCATCCAGAACTTGTCATATGCTTTGGTTAGATTCTAAGACTTTTTTAAATCTAAATAAGTGCATTCAGATTAGAGATTCAATTGTGAAATTTTTGGATGATTGGGAGATTTGGCGTGCAAGTTGTTTTTACCTGCTGCAAAGTATTAGGTCTAAAATAGATATTTCTAAATGTTTATCTATAGTGGAGAGAGGACAAAGAAGCAGGCAGAGAAAGAAGGACAGGACATGTACTGTAGCAAAGGGGCGACAAGCTGAGCCTTCAAAGTTGAGCCTACTGTGGCAAGGAATCTCAGACTGTACTCGAGTGCCCAAATAATGTAGCTTCAAAGGTTTAGGCACCATAAATACTCTAGAACAGTATGGTTGGATATGGAATATGGACACAGTAGCAACATACGTGTCTTGGTTGTAGTTGCAACAGCAGAAAAATAATTCCAGCCATTGGGTTGCCAGCTTTGCTGCCGATACGCCTAGTGACCAGCAGACTGCATGTCCACCAAAAGTGTTTCACCAACAGCTAACAATAGTCATATCAAATCAAATCAAGCTTGATTAATAAAGCCCTTTTCATACCATTAAAAGGCAACACAAAGTGCTTGACATAATAAAAAAAAAATGCAAATTCAAATAAAAACAAATTAGCAAGTGAGTTAGCTCACTGATCCAGGAGAAAAGTAGCCATTTCTGGACTTTGATGCCATGGAAAAAGTTTATGTGGGTCCATCTAGTGTAGGCGTCACCTAAATTTAGTCTAGTTTCTGCTCTTCTCAGGTCCTTTGTCTTCTAAGATGGATAACAAAATCTCTGGGGCTCTGAAGCAGGTGCTGGACTTGCCGACTCCACCGTTTTTTCCAGTGCCAGCCTAGCTGAACTGAGCATACTATTGCAACATAGAGACTGTATTTGGCAACCAGCAATGGCAGCCTGCGTTGGCTTGTAAATGTAAACATAACTGCATTGTTCAAACTGTTAACGTTTGTTTTATATTTATTTTCAGGCTAATTATAATTTTCTAAGGAAATGATGTACTTTCATTTTACACCCTTCTAAAGGCCTTATGGAGGGATCTTTTTTTTTTTTTTTCTTTTTGAGATATAGCTTTTAATAAAAATATTCCATATTCAACCTTTAACTAACCAAGTTTAGGTTAGTTAATCACGTTAGATGGTGCACTTTCTGCAACAAGCTGTTTTCTAGTGTCTTTGTTGCCTTAGTGATGTGTCCCACAACAGTTTCATGGTGTAGGCTATAAATGCTGTTTAAAAAAAGGTTCTGATTGAACATAGACATTTTGGACATTTGATTTACTCTTGAAGAGTTTGATGAGAAGGCAACCAGCTGGCAGCTGGCTAGCATAGCTTGGGTTAGCATAAATGCTGAAAACAACCACCTGACTTCCTTCCGTTCACCTCTTTATATCTGTGTTAATGTTAAACAAATTGTTCAACTTCTGACTCTCTGTATCTTCTCCTGACTCTTTTAGCCACCGTCCAAAGCTCTGTCCAGCATTTTGGGAAAGAGCAATCTGCAGTTTGCCGGCATGTCCATCAATTTAAATATCTCCACAAGTAGCCTCAACCTGATGACCCCTGACTGCAAACAGGTCAGTCTCTAATTTTTAATCGTGCTTTCAATGGATGTGGATATTGTTAAATAAATGTAGAATTGCATGGATACATGTAAAAACTGATTGAAATAAACAAATACAGTAAATCAGACATAAATTGGACACTAAGTAAATGGAGAAATAAATAAATGCAGAAAGATAAAAAATATTTATAAACATCTATTTTTGCTTATTGTGAAGAAGAGAATTAATAACTTCAAGAGTACTCTTGAAGTTATTTAATTCTCTAGTCATTCACAATAAGGGATTTTATGCCTTCTATAGGCTACAATTATTTGACATTAACCAGCTTATTTAACTACTGGCGTTCACAGATGCACATAGAGAAAGACACAATTACGGTGTGCAGACCAGCGTGATTTGACCTTGCTACTGGTCTGAACACACCGTACAAATATTGCAAATGTAATTTATTCACTGTTGTTGTTGTTGTAAAGCAACCTCATGTTGAAATTTCCCCTGAAATTCCAGTTAAGTCATTTCATCTGAGAAATACTGGCTCAGTTCAAACATTGTGTAACTGTTTCTAAGTAGCAATACTTATTTTGCAATTTCCCCTTAAACGTTAGTTTTTCTCAAATGTGATGTTTCTCAACATTTTCATGGAAACCAGGTGTTGAAGTATGTTCTAGTTGGTTAAACAGCATGCCGCTGCCAACCATTAGTGGAGAATACATGGAAGAGATGATACAGGCCATAGCAGAGGTATGACTGATTTTTAAAATGAACCAGGCATCAATCAAACAGTTATTATAGAAAAGGAGGTTAATTTTCCTTTATAACTTATTTGATTTAAATTTAGAAATAACTATGGACTGCATAGTACAGTATGCAAGTGAATTTATGGCATGGGAGTTAAGTTGAAAAACAGCAAGTGCAAATGATCATTCTCTAACACCAATAATAATTCATACCATAATTTAGAACAGGGAAACAGAAACCAGTCAAGCATCCAGTGTTTTTTTTATGCTAAGGAAACATCTGCATGAACTAAAATACCCCACTTTAGCCACACTGACAGGAGCAGATGCTCTGCTTCAGAGTATAATGGAGTGAGGGATGGAGGATAGCAACAAAAATACTGAGTTCCTCATTCAGAGAACCCATGAAAAGTATTTTGTCCTTTTAAGTTTCAGCTGTCAGGTACCCAACACCATTGTCTGGTCACTCTGCTTTCAGAGTATATAGAAGCTGAACTTTTGGGGCCTTGGAGAAATCCCGTTGCCAAAGAGGGTCATGGAATAAGCTTGAAAGTGCTATGAATGATCACGTATTTGCACTGCTTATCTTAGAATTTCTCCATTCGTCCCTGATGTCCAGTATGCATCTCTATAGTTAACTCCTTTCTTTTTAGATAAAAAGAAAGGAGTTACCCTCCGATATCCATAATAGAGATGTTACATTAGGCATTTTTTTTTATAAAGAAAACAAAGAAGTTTAATAAACGGAATTCTGAAACAAGTTTTAATTTCTTAAGACCTAAGCTGGCTGCTAAACAGGAGCACAAGTACTGTATTCCTAACTTAAGTCAGTTTTTTACAAAATAAAGTTGATATGTGCTGACTGTTTATACATGTATATTTATTTGCCTTCATATTTTTCTTTCTGACAGATCATAGCCAACCATCACATGCAGTCCATCTCCTTTGCATCAGGTGGAGATCCTGTAAGTATCACTTCATAAACCTTTTCATGAATCTAAAAAAATCAAACATTGCATTATATTAATATTATTTAGGTAAAATAAACTTACTGGTACCCTGTGATAAATTTACTGAAAACCAATTGTGCTCAGCTATCTTTTTTATTATCTCATTGATTTTATTACCAAAGTCAAACTTTACAAGTTGCGTCTCTTATCGCAGGACACAACAGATTATGTCGCCTATGTAGCAAAGGACCCTGTTAACCGAAGAGGTGAGACTTATTTTCTTCAGTAGTCTTTAGGTTGTCATATGTATTATGCTCTTTATCACTAATGTTGTTGTTCTTGTCAGCGTGTCACATTCTTGAGTGCTCTGATGGACTGGCCCAGGATGTCATCAGTACCATTGGCCAAGCTTTTGACCTCCGTTTCCAGCAGTACCTGCAATGTCCCTCAGGCAAGCTGTCCTCCACGCATGACAGGTGAGGTGCTCTTAAAAAATGATCAAGCTAGTTTCCCCAAAATGACTGGAGGCCGTGCAAAATGTTTATAAAATATGATTAACTTATATAAATTATTCAAACATTACCTGTGATTGAGAACAGTAAAAATTTAACATATCATCTGCTGAAGCAAAAAGTAACATTGGTTATTTATTAGGACAGTGTGTTTATTTTGAATTTGTTTTCATTATTTTGCATCATCACTTTTTTCAGCATCTTTTAGACTCAGGACACCCTTTTAAATTTCATTGTGCGCACTATATTTAGTGGGTGACAGATTTGGACTGAAGGCAGGGACTGAAGACTTTTAACTCCTCCTCCTGAGTTCGTCTGGTATTTTATGTGCAGAATATGGCTCACCATTTACTCATTGCAATAAGTTTCCTAAAAGTTCACCATGCACCTTCATCCCATAATGAATGCTGTTTATTATTTTTTTTCAAACTGTGCAAAGCTGAATTTAAGAAGCTGCATCAAATTTAAAAAAAAGGTTGAATTTTGATTTTCAGGTTTTAACTTGGATTTGGGCATGTAGAGTTAAACTCTTCTCCAATATTTAGAAATATTTCTAAGCCTGTGCTGTGATTTTTGCGATTTTCCCCCGTTTCAGCACAGTGCTATTTCATGGCAAAATATTATGGACATGTGCATACTGGACAGAGTCCTCCATGAGTTGTAGACTTTTCATTTATTGCCACTCCTTTAAATATATATAGTTTTCTAAACATTTTTGTCTGTTTTGAATTGAATTTTTAATCAAATACAGGGCACAAATGATTTAATTTAACTTCCATTTAAAGTGATTGTTGGAATGGTAATATAATATTTATACACCATACGTACAGTGTTTAGCTTTGTTAATGAGGCTTTCTTTTCTTCTCAGGGTATTAAACATGGAGGAGTTGCCATGGACAGAGGAAGAAGAGGAGTCAGCAGAACACCCTTACTATAACAACATCCCCGGCAAAATGCCTCCACCTGGAGGCTTCATTGACACTCGACTGGCCAATCAGAATGCAGCATCAGACGGATGCCAGGTACAGTTTGGTTTGGTTTGCTCATTTTTGTCTGGACCAAGTAGACTGGTGCCTTAAAGTTACAAAGACTGACAGCTTTCATATCTGTCAGAGTTACGCTGACCTGTGTGGGTTCATGTTGGTGGACATGCAGAGTCAGGCAGCACTTTATTGCAACCTTTTATGGTGTTCAAATAGACTTATAACAGGTATTATCACGCTGCACAGTGGCCTACTGAGGTGATGAGAAACAAAGTATATTTAACACCAGTATTAAAAGCTTATTGACTCTAGAAAGAGAAATTAAAACTAGATCTCTAAGATGCATCTAAAGGTGACAGTCTGGCCAAAATTGAACTAACAGCCTGATAATGTGGTTGGATTTTGAATAACTACATGTACATACTCACCTAAACTCGTATCATCCTATGTGCAGTTCACAAGATCTGAAGTTCCTTTTTTATTTTTGCATATTTTCTGTAAGAACAGTAAGGAATAAGGATGTATAAATGCAATTTAATTCTGAATCCGCTGACAAAATCAGAACCATTCATGCAGGGAATTTAGCTATACTGTACCTGCATGTCAGATGATCTCCCACAGAGAAACTTAGAGGTGGCAGAATATATTTTACACATTCTACAACATTGTGGAGTTGGCTATACTTCTGTCAACAACTAGATTACCTGCACATGCATCTATACTGGGACTCACTGACTGACTGCCACACCTTTTCACAGCAGAAGTTGACAAATGGGAGGTTCCTCGATGTGTGGTTTTAAATCATTTGGAATATGATCTTGGAAAAATGATATGTATAAACATTTCCATGGTAACCATTTGGTTTGCAAACATGTAAACACAGCTTACACATATGCTGGACAGAAATGTAAAGTTTAGCTTAAATTTGTCTTTCTGTTCAATGTTTGCATGCTGCATTATCAATGTTTCACAGTCTAATTTTTGCTCTTTGAGAAAACTCCTCAACATTCACTGCATTTCTGCATGTCATCAGATGGGTCCAGGCTCAGTGGATCAGACGTATTATCAGGGGCGGCACTGTGAGAACTGGGCAGATGAAAGAAAGCCCATTTTCCTGCAACAGGGTAAGAGCATCCTTATAAGCCGCTATACGAGAGATTTAATTCTGTAGCTTTTTTCTTTTTTTAGTAGCTTCAGCAGTTTGAATGTGGTTGTTTCTCCAATTTTTTAGGATCATTTGATATAAGCAGTCTACCAGAGAGTAAAGGTCAAGCACCAAAAACGGGCGAGATGCCCACATATGTGAACACCCAGCAGATCGACGCCCAGGTGCTTGCAGCCCTCCAGGCAGAGGCAGAAAATGTGACGAAGGGGATGGCAGCCGCAGCCAAAGAGAGCCCACAAAAGGACCTGTTTGACATGAGTAAGGCTTGATTAGCTTTTATTAAGTGTTAATTTTGTTTTAATACTTGCTTTTCAATGATGGATTTCAAAACTCATGTTTGTGAAATGCATAAAAAGTTACTTGAACCTTTGTCAGTCTACAGTATTTTGAATTTCAGGTAGTCTATTATAGAGTCAGTATTTTATTAGTATCTGTACTTCATCTTTATAATAACATTTTAAAATCAGAGTTCTTACTGTAATTACAGGGGTTCCCCCAGTTTTTGTTTCCTTGACTTCAGCATATCTTCAAAATTACATGATGTCACCATGAAGACAATAAGAGAGCAGTGTTGATGTCACTGTATAGCTTCCTCCTTTTCACTCCAACTTCGGCTTTGCTATTATTATACTAATGAGCTACCTATGAATGAGCTTAACTACAATAGAAGAGTGGAGTCCAAGACACCTGAATAGTGGAATGTACAATTTAAGGTGACAGCATCTTAGAAGAAAAACATCATTTCATTTCTCACTTCCCCCCACTTTAATTGCACAGAGAATTTAGTGGAAGAAGTGGAAGAATACTTTGACTTACATGTAATACTTTTTTGAAAAGTACAAAAAAAGAATTTTTCTGCTGTTCTTTACCCATTCAGGCCTGTTGCAACATATTTCATTAATGCACCTTTTTTTATATGTTAAGGCGTCCATACATGTTAGATGATACAAAATATGTTTAACAAAACAGAAAACCTTTGAAAAAGGATTGTGGTCTAAGCAAGCATCACCCAACAACTACTGAAGTTGATCCTCTTTTTGAGCCAAGCATTGTGCAAAGACTTTAACTCCTGTGCACTAAATACAACAAGCCTATCAGGCTTGCTCAGCTAATATAACAGATATTCTGCCTGTGTTTTTACATCTTGTCAATAGTTGGATTCTCTGAAAATTCTCCCTTCCTCTGTATTGCACAAATATTAGTATAAGTGATTCTTGTTTAACATTTATTTGCTCCAAGCTCATCTATATACACACAGTAATACTCAACTCTGCGGCGTAGAAACCCTGCGTCCAACCAGCTTTTTGGGTGCGGAATTACAGAGCAGTGCAGACTAGAGCCCTGCACTGGAGCCCCAAGCCCGCGGGCCCCGACAGAAGCCTTCGGGCCAATGACCATATCATTATCTCGGGCTCAGGTTCTCCTTTTTTAAAACTAATTAGAGAGATGTTTGCGGTGTTTGTGTTTAACAATTTAAAGGGCAACACTTGAATGTAGCAGCCGCTTTTCCCTTCTCCCCCTCCCGTCGCTCACATGCCTACCGCGCTGGTAAGACCAGCTGCTTGTTATTAGATTGATAGTTCTGCTGCTCCTCGTTGTTGTTTTTATTAAGATAAAGAAGAAAATATTTCTGATAAGCTTTTGCTACGTTTA
The DNA here is from genome assembly GCA_023101725.1 of Atherinomorus stipes. Taxonomy (NCBI): domain Eukaryota; kingdom Metazoa; phylum Chordata; class Actinopteri; order Atheriniformes; family Atherinidae; genus Atherinomorus; species Atherinomorus stipes. Next base: position 302,272 of record JALJCO010005679.1, read on the forward strand.
TCATAATAATAAACTCCGTGATACGGTTTCGGCTATTGTATCTTATGGCTGCGAAATGTAGGTCAAATTACCGTGCGCTGTTGCCATTGCATCGCTGAGTCATTTAAAAAAACAAAATCATAAATTAAACACCAGCCAAAATGCTTATACACTTTAGAAACTATGTTAATATTGAAAGGAAACTAAATATACCCACTTATGCCATAAAAGTTCTCAGAGAAGATTGAAGGTGTAGTGTAACTGTGCCTATATGCACCAATTCTCATGGAATAAAATAATGCAGTCATTAATTTAAATCAATTCATTAATTTTAGTTTAATCAAAAATATAATGAATATTGCGCAATCTTATGCCAAGATCCCCAATTAAACTATTTTAATGTCAGCATCTTAACAGCCTGGTTTAAGGAGAGAGAGAATAAAAAAGTCGGGCTTCATTCGGGTTCGGGTCTGAGAACTTTGAAAATCGGTTGGGCCGGCCGGACCCGGGCCTAGACATTAGGCCCGTGCAGGACACTAGTGCAGACACACCGCATTTCTCCATCCTGGAATGGGTTAGACAGACAATTCAAAGGTCTCTCAAGGGTGACTGAATTGAAAAAGTGAAGACATCTTTTTCCTGTAAAATCACTGGCAGCTGAGCCAGTCATGCTACAGTATGATAACTGAGATATGTCGCTTATGTGTCTTTTAATTTTGTAATGTGCTCTCTTTCTCTGTTTAATCCTCGTTTATGCGCTGCCCTCATCTGTACCAGAGCCCTTTGAGGATGCCATTCAGTCTCAGTCCCAGCCACCGTCTCAGGGGCAATCTCAGTCCCAGGTGTCCAGTCTCCACAAGGCAGCATCTGTGGACAATTCCAGCCCCCTTCTTGTGAGATCATTGGCCTTCCGTGCACAGGAGGAGTTGGAGGGCCAGACGTGGTATCATGGCAAAATGAGCCGCCGAGATGCTGAAAAACTGCTGAAGGATGACGGGGACTTTCTTGTCCGCAAGAGCACGACCAATCCAGGATCCTACGTGCTGACAGGCATGCACAATGGACTTTCTAAACACCTACTGCTGGTGGACCCCGAGGGCACGGTAAGAAAGGAGGAAAATGTCTGATCTGTGAAAGTTTCAGTGAGTTAGAAGAAAACTTCATTGAGCAAGGAAACAAGCTTTTAACATCTCTTTCCCTCTTTTTAAAGGTACGGACAAAAGATCATGTATTTGACAGCATAAGCCACCTTATTGGCCATCACCGTGACAACAATCTGCCAATCGTATCAGCTGGAAGTGAACTGTGTCTCCTACAGCCTGTTGAAAGGAAACAGTGACACCTGCAATGCCTGATGGGAAATAGAAAGCTCTACTTTGTAACTTGAAGATGAAACATGAGAAGAAGATGCCAAAAGGCTCTGTGCTCAAAACTGACCAGCTTTACTGGAGTCACTGGAAGACGCAAGATTTGTTTAAGATAAAAAAAAAGAAAGACAAAAAAAACAAAAACATTTATAGAACTGTTATTATTTTGTTGTGATGACTGAAATGCTATATTTTTGAGAAGAAATAGGTGCATTTGGACATAATATCTTGATTTGGTGTTAAAAAAAAGAGACAGTTGTTCTTGTAGTTTAGACGAAGCGCAAATCAAACCTCAAAGAGGGGTTGAGAAGAATATTTTAGAATAAAAATTGAAAATTTTAGTTTTGTCTGTCAAGCACAACCATATTTCTACAGGAGCTGTTGGCAAAGAGGTTCAGGAAGCAGAAATGAATTACATTAGGGAAAACGGCCTTTAAACTTGCCATTAGTGTGACAGCTTACTCGATTAGTCACTATATGAAACCTGCTTTTACTGGAGATTAGAACTGAATGTGTTTTGCTTTGCAGTTGTCACAAAGTGTCAGGGTGCAAACAGACACCTCTCATAGTGCTGTCACTGGCTTTAAAAATCAACTTTTTTATGAAGTATTTTCTTGTGTCACTGCAGTCGCATGACTTGAAATCAACTGTTCTTGTGGCCATGTTCGTAGACTTTGATACCCCTTTATTTGAAAGAGGTGCTTGTGTATGCTGACACTGTAAAATATTTATGCTTTTAAACCAGTGATTATTTCTGAATTGGTTTCCTCTCAGTTCTTTTAGGTGTGTAGTCGGTGATTAGTTTTGGTGCTTGAGTCATGCAGTGGTTATTCTCACAGTCTTAATTGACATTTTCAGCTTTTCAGTGAAATTTTAGAAGTTTTAATGTTATTTATTTGAATGATCACAAATGAATAGCACAATCAAGACGTCAGATCACGTGTGTCAGTCGTACCAAGATGGGTTGCCAATGTGTTGAGACGTAATTAGATAAAATAGCATTTGCACTGTGTGCTCTCAATACAGAAACTTCACCTCCATTAATATTCTTTTCATTTATCTTATTGCATTGACACTCTTTAACCACTAGGTGTCATTATAGCACTACTTGTTTACCCCTGTTCTCACCTCAGCACTTAATTTTGAGGCATTCATATGTGACAGATCAGAGTTAGAGTTTATTTTGCTGTCATTTGTACACATTAGCTCATCTGAACAGTTTAGTATTTAGGTCATACTGACTGTTTCTTTTGAGGACTAGAATTTTGATATGGCTTCTCGTAACCGTCCACAGCAGTTCTGGAAACAGCCTTTTTAAAAATGCTCTCATCCTTATTGTCAGGACTCTGATGGATACCAAATGAATGGGGCATTGTATTTGATATGCACTGGACCACTTCAGTTGAACCAAAATCAGTATGTGTTCAATGAGTTTGACAAGACAGATGCAATGTAATATAACGTGCCTGTGTTTTGCTGCAAGAGGGTGTGTGCACTACATGCATCTCACGAGAATAAGTTTGGCCAAAAAGGAGTAATACATTGGAAATATTGAAGGAAAAAAACAAAAACAAAAAAACTCTTACCCACCTTTTATTTTTGCCGTGTCTATAACAATTTGATCAAATCTAATATCTAAGGAGAGGGACTAATGTGGTGAAATTTTTTTTTATAAAACTATACTAACATGAAAAATTCATTCTATTTTTTATTTCTGAAGAATGAATTTGTTCAGTCTCAAAGTTTTAAGCAAAGTGTGCTTACAGTCGTCCTCAAAATTACTCACACCCTCCCATTAGAGAAAAAACCAGCTGTCAGTGAAATAAGTTGAAATTAAACAAAAGTAATAATGCATTAAAATTTTGGGGACATCATGACATTGATTTTTAATAATTGTTTACCAGAAATATAAAAAACAAACGAAAAATAAAACAAGTAAACAAGCATGATGGGGCTCCTGGAATAAAATTTTATTGAGCAACACTTTATCTAGGAAGTTTTTGTGTATTTGTTTTTATTTCCAGTTAATCTTTTCAACTACAATTCAAAAACACTATATTATTTCAATAAATCATAATTTGTAATTTTTTTTATTTATTATTACTTTTTTTTTTTTTAGTTTCTTGTTATTTAAATTACAAGTGTGAATTTAGCATTTTCTTTAATGGATGGTATGAGTAATTTAGAGGACTGTATACTGTGTGTGTGTATATATATGTATATATACATAAATACACACATATGAGGAAACTACAGAAACCAAACATGCTGGGACACAAATAAGAACATAGCGTCTTTCCAGATTTCTGTTGATGAAAATGTGCCTTTTATTTGTTTGTTTTTTCTTTCTTTCTTTCTTTCTTTCTTTCTTTCTTTCTTTCTTTCTTTCTTTCTTTCTTTCTTTCTTTCTTTCTTTCTTTCTTTCTTTCTTTCTTTCTTTCTTTCTTTCTTTCTTTCTTTCTTTCTTTCTTTCTTTCTTTCTTTCTTTCTTTCTTTCTTTCTTTCTTTCTTTCTTTCTTTCTTTCTTTCTTTCTTTCTTTCTTTCTTTCTTTCTTTCTTTGCAATAGCTGATCTTCAATGGGGCATGCCTGTTCACTTGAGGTTGTGTTTTGCCCTGCTGCGTGTTGCTGCTTGAGACTACTGTTTTCTCTCTATATCTTTGTCTCCTTCCCTCCCTCCCTCTCTATTATTATGTATTCTAAATGTATCATTTCCAGATTATAAATATGAATCTTTGTCAGAGGGAATCACATTGAAACTCACTATTTTGGGACAATTAAAGTGAAAAAAAGGAAATAAAAAAACAAACAAAAAATGAGTCCAAATGATGTTTACAGATTTAATCTTTTGGTTGTATGGGTTTATCATTATTCTGTATGACTGTTGGCAATAAAATCGTGAATGTGTATAATTTCAGTTGTCAGTGCTGTAATGCTCTCGTTCAGTGCCACGGCCACCTGCATCTTTTACACTCATCTCAATTACTTTTAGCTTAGTTTCTTTCCCTCCAATATCAAGATGGTAAACAACAAAACCTCAACAATAATTCTGTCAACAAAATCCCCACCGCTCTGGATCATCCACAGATCACACTATTAAAACCAAATGATGACAGGAAGAAAAATACAAGACAGAAAACAGCAAGGTCTTTGCATCATACACAGTAACACGTCTGTCTAAACTTAGCACAAAATGAGGGAAGTGTGTGTTTGGTTGATTATTTCTTCCCTTTAATGATACCAGTCAATACTTTATTATGCATGATTGGAAAGCCTGATTAGTATCAATGCAGGGTAACTTAAAAGGATCAGGAAACAGCCAAATGTGGAAACAGTCTGGTAGTACTCACTCTTCTGGAATTCACTATTTTTTTTTTCTTTTTTAGGTTAAAATGATGCCAGATGTTTGTCAGTCTCAGACCGGCATGTATGACTGGCATCTGAGTGATAAACAGAGATAATAAAATGAGATCCTGGAGCCAGTGGTGATCCTATTTCTCCAGAATCTGGGACCTAACTCCATCCTCCAGGATGGAAACTCTCCCTCACAGAGCAAGGATCATCACAGAGCATCTCCACAATAGAGAAGATGTGAATCCAGACCTGAACCCAAGTGAGCACTTGTGGGATCTTGGACATGATATATGTGCTAGACTGACTGACACAAGCACACTGGAATACCTTCAACAACTCCTGGTTGAGGAATGAGATGCCATCTCACAACAAAATGTGAGCAGTATGAGGAGGAGGAGCAAACCTGTGGCTGTGTGGTGGTTCTTCTACACGTCACTGAGGTCTCTGACAGTGTAAAATGAATAAAATACAAAAAATGGCCAATTTGTTTTGTTTTATCCTTATAACTCTGGGACAACACAATCATCCAACCCAAGCAACTCAAAACCAGAGTAAATATCTCCAGGAGAATATTACAGGGATTTTGGCCCATTTTGGGGACACTATCCACACAGTTGGCCGCACTACTCATTCCTCAAATGCATAATCCTTAAAAGTTATACTGTGCCTGGTTGTAAAGATGACTAATTAGGCTTTCCAACAATCTTTTTTGTTTCCTTTTTTCACTGAGGTAATTTTGTTGCATCCTAGTCTTCTGCTATTGCATACTTACTCTCCTCCATTTTAACTGAGAAAACCTCCAAAGCAAACTTGGTTGAAGTGTTTAGTTGTTTTATTTTATAGAGGCACAAAATCCAAAAGAGAAAGATGTTTAGATATTCAATTGCCATTATTTTCATGACAATTTCTCAGCAGCAAAAATGTAATAAATGTGACAGACCAATAGAAAAGACTCTTTATAGCTTTATTCTGTCACTTTGGTACATTTCTTGATTCATCCTAAACACTGATAGTATTCTCAAAACAGTAAAAATACCTCAAAGGCTTTGCTCATAATGGGTGTGGTTTAGATACCCTTCCATTAAAGACAGGAAAATAAATCAGCTGTCAATGAAATAAATCAAAATTTACAGAAGTAATAATAAATAAAAATTTTATGAAAATTATTATATTGATTTTGAATTGTGATTTAACAGAAATACTTAAAACAAACATAAAATAAAACAAGCAAACAAGCATGATGGGGCTCCTGAACTAAAATCTTATTGAGCAACAGTTTGAGGCAATCACTGCAATCAAGTGTTTTCTGTTACGTCCAATCAGACTTCTGCACCTGTTCACAGGTACATTGGTCCACAGTTCATGAGCAAGGTGCTCTAATTTGTTTGGAACAGTTACTTTTATTATTATTATCATTTTTTAAAAATCACAATTCAAAATTAATATTTTCTCTCACTAAATTATAATTTAGTAAATTTTTATTCATTATTACTTTTTTAAAAGTTTCTCGTTATTTGAATTATTATGGTGAATTTAGTCTTTTCTTTATCGGAGGGTTTCTAAACTTTTGCACCCCACTGTCTAATTACAACATTGTGTTTTGCTCCATCTTTATCATCAGGTGCACCTCTCAGAGTTGGTTGATCTACTGTTACAGATCCAGAGACAGTATCTTAATGCAATATGTTTATTTTTGTTTTACTCTCTAGTGTCAAAGCTTATATTCAGCATCATACAGATTACACATTATAGCTTTCTGTAACATGCTGCATTCACGTGCCTCTGCAGTCTTCACTGTCAGCTTCATGCTTTAATAGTTAATAGCACTAAACATGAACACTTTTGTGCAAAAACTGTGGTGTCAACATGCAGCAGTACTGAACATAACCAGCAGAGGAAGCTATAGCATTACTCACACTACAACTGCATCAGGCATTTACAATACAGCTAAATGCTTTTCCTTCATTTTCATATTTCTGTTATCTCAAATATACTAATGCAGATTGCAGTAACTGCACAGTAAAACCGAGTACAATGTAATAATTAAGAATACATGGAATAATAAATACAATTTGCATCTAATTACAACAGTTGTCTACATTCTTCATTCCACTGTTTTTGCAGTAATAATTGCACTTTTTAAATTATGAGTGAATGTTTACTTTTTAACCATCTTAATGGCTACAAATATCTTTTGCCAAAACAAGAATGTCATTTATTTACACATATCATGTTCATTACTGCGTGAAAACCACTTATCTCCAAAATGCCACCACATCATGAACAGTCTGTTCCAGCTGTGTAACAATAAAGCTCCAAGAACAGTTTTAATGTGTTTGTTATCTTATCAAATAAATGGTTTATCCTCAATTTAGCTGTCAAATGATCGTATTTGGAGACAAAGGAGGAATGCTGATGGAGCCACTGAGCATCTTGTCCATGTGTAAACATTTAAATGAGCTTCCTAATTGTAGATGCTGAAGGTGGTGAAAGGTGAAACCTTTGTGCTGCAGCAACAGCATCAAGTCACATGAGAAATGTCTCATTTTAAGTGTTGCAGATTAGTTTCTGTTCACAATGCCCACCTCTGCAGGCCCTTCAGCATAAAAAAAAAACCTTCCTCGGTTTATAACCATTGGTTACTTGCCCCCATCCTGAGCCACACTTCTCCTCGCTCCCACATCTGAAGCCTCTCCTTGGCCTGTGTCCATCTCCTGCCCCTTCTCCAGTTCTGCCTGACTGGAGCTCTGCTGGTTCTGGTTTGGGTTGTTTTGGCTGCTCCACGACTTGCTCCTGCTGCGGCTGGGTTCCAACGACTGCCTGTGCCCGCTGCCGTTCACAGAAGCCTTCCCCCTGAAGCAAACGCCACACACCAGACCCAGGAAGGCCCGTCTCATCTCGCGGCTGGCCAGGGTGTAGATGACTGGGTTCATGGCAGAATTGAGCACAGCCACTGCAATAAACCAGTCAGCCTTGTAGAGGATGGGGCAGCGCTGCACACATGCCACATCCACCAGGAGCAGGATAAAGATGGGAGTCCAGCAGGCAATAAACACCCCCACTACAATGATGACAGTGCGCAGCAGGGACATTGCATGCTCAGAATTCCTGTGCTTACTCACCTTTCGACTGCTGGACTTAACCAGGATGTAGATGCGAGCATAAAGGACTGACATAGCTAAGAGCAAAACCATAAAGACAGTGATGCAGAAAGCTACATATTTCTTGCTGTAAAGAGGAAGGACAGTGGAGCAGTCTGGGAGGTTGTCCAGGCAGTTCCACCCTAAGATTGGTAAAGCTCCAAGACTTATAGCAATCAGCCAACAGGTCCCTATGAGCAGAAACACTCTGTAGTTCTTGTTGGCATCGTAGGGCCTCATCTTGATCATCGTCAGGTGTCTTTCTATAGCAATAGCCAAGAGACTAAAGATGGAAGCACCAAGAGCTACAAACATGCTTCCCTCTCTGACAAACCAGAGCTCAGGCGAGAGCTGTAAGGTCTTTTCTCCAGACAAGAGCACGTTGACCAGGTAGGCGACTCCCGCCAGAAGGTCGCACAGTGCCAGGTTGGCGATGAAGAAGTACATTCGGTTGTGGAACCTGTGGTTCCTCCAAATGGCCACCAGAACCGTGAGGTTCTCCAGGACGATGAAGCTGCAAATGATGAGAAACACGATGGTTGTGTGTGTGCCAGCATGTTGCCGGTGGTCCAGCTTCCCTGTGTAGTTGTAGTGAAGGTGTATGGTTTCCATCTCTGACTCATCAGCTGCTGACACTGGATGTCAGACTTGAGCAGGGACGCCAGTATCCAGTGTGGAGCTGCAGCAAAGCATTCAAGTGTTCAATCTGTAAGTGATCATGTCGCCATTACTTTATTACAACATTCAAGTTAATAACTGAACTTGCTTTAAAGTAAAGATCACATTTCTTTAAGATGTCTCAAAGTAAACTTTAGTTAAAACTCATAAAATAGAGTTTACACCTTTAAATGAACTGCAGCTCATACATTTTCCTACATATTCTGTCTTATTTTATCACAAAAATTGCGCGCGTCTGTCTCCTTATTCAGCGTAGTTTAAAGCAGTTTACAGTAGTTTTTTCTTCCATCTGAAGAGAACTTACCGCAGGACGCTCGCAATTCGCTTTTAGTTAAAAATTAAACGCTGTTTTCATAATCCCATAGCTGTTTTTTTGCCCACGTTTCCTACGTCTGGCGTTGAACTCGAAGCCCTTCTTCATCGCATGACAGAGAGCAGCTCCTCATCTTTTACTGATGTGTGGAAACTCCGGAGTTTGTCGACGGTGGGCTGGAAGTCAGTCCCTCCCATCCCTCCCTCCTTCAGCCCAGACAGAGAGGCTGCTGAAGGGTCACCAGGCATCACATTCAGGAGGTACGTCAAAGCTTAGCGCGCGCCTCAATACGTCATTATCACTGTTTGCTCCCACAAATAAACATCCGCTTATTTGCGAGTAAACATAAAGTACAATTTCCTACCTTCAGACAATTTCGCGGACAAGCAGAGACAACCAGGATTAAATTAATTTTATAATCAGGTGTAGATAACAGATAACGTTTATCTTTTCTCTTTAATTATGCTACTTGTCTGCAGGTTACCCTTACTAAAAGAAAGATTTTTGACCACGGTAGGCAAATTTGAATGGCTAGTAGCTGTAGCTTCATGACTAAATTAACTCAACATAAAGTAAGACTCTCGAGGAAAATTGTGATTTACAACAGCCCAAGTTGCTTTCAATATGTAAAACAATAAAAACAACGAAATAATAAATACAAATACAAATAATAAGAAACAAATAAAAGACGGGCAAAGTGAAAGTAAAAGTTAAAGGCAAGGCATGTTTATCTGTATGTACAGCACATTTAATGTACAAGACCAAGTGCTTACATAAAGAATTAAAAGTATTAACAAAGTGCAGACAAAAAAAGTAAAAGAATAAAAAGCATGAATTAAAATAAAAAAGAAGAGAATATTAGCTCTTAAAAGAGGTAGTGCAAATTTGATTAAAAAAAAAAAAAAACTTATTTAAATGCAGCTGAGAACAGGTGTGTCTTTAACCCGGGTTTAAATCCAGTAAAGCTTGGATTTGAAAAGTAAAGCAAAATTTTATTAAAGCAAATAGCTAATGATTACTTTTTTTCTCATTGATGTTCACTTACCAGGTGTTTGGCATGGGTAACCACTATTACACTGTTAGCAAACCACACCAAGGGTTTCCAGTACAGTACAGATCCCCGGTTTTCTTATTTGGTCCGCACCAAAGTGTGAATGAACATGAGGCCTACTCCAGACATACACCCTAAAAACAGATTGGTTGAATTTGACCAATCTGATTGGTAGTTATGTGTCTTTTGGTTGTTTTTACCAAAAAGTTGGTTCGATTAACAAAGATTTTTGTTTTTTGGTCAAGGTGACCAGTATTGGTCACTTTGACCTAAAGACCAGTTATGTCAGACATAACTACCAACCAGATTGGTTGAATTCAACCTGTCTATTCTTAAAGTGTAATACTCTATCCATGGAAGCAGGCCATTGTCCATTTAAAGTGAATCAAATAGCGCCAGTGTGAACGCTCCCTTATACTCCGTTCAAAATGACAAAAATTAACTTTGAACCAAATTACAAGTTTAATCAGTGTTTTTTAAGCATCGTTGGTAATACAATTTTAACAGCCGTCATATTTAAATGTTTTGTGACTTTTACATCCTCTTCATAAATTTTAAACAGTTTGGACAGACAAATGTAGGTAGCTGGCGAGATGTTGTTGCATAAATGCTGCATTATGATAACATAGTGCTGATGTAGACCATCCTAGAGCAATACAGAAATACAGAACATGTTGCGTTTACTTGGACTTTGGAATCCAGTGTTCACCCAGTTAAAGGCATTATAGAAGATGTTTCTTTCAACAATTTTTTGCAATATTTGGTAAATGCTATGATTAATTACAAGCTTTAAATATTTAAATATTATTATACATCGGCTGTGAAAGTAAAAACATCTGCCAATCATCTCTGCATTCCTTAACTTTTTCATTGGTCTTCTGGCTCATCGATCAGTTTTACTACCATAGTAAGAGTGATTGATGATCAGTTCAATGGGTAATAGGTGAGACTGATCAATGAGAGTGATTGATTGGTCAGAGTAATACTGCGTCCCCGAGGCTGCGCGCACTCGTCTTACATTTACAGCAGGTAGCTAACATCATGCTGCTAGCAGTTAGCAACATTCAGACAACAACATTCCGTTTACTTGCGTTTGTGACATGATGGGAGAATCTGTACCTGCTGTCTGCTGAACACCAGAGTGGCTCGTGCATGTTATTCTGTGACCGGAGGAGGGAGCTGTGAATCTAGCAGGTTGGTCTTGCGCAAGAGCATTATTTAAAAACTCGCTAACAGTCTCTGCTTTCTGAAATGCTGAAACATCTTCTATAGTGCCTTTAAAGGAAAGCTTAAACTTATAAAAGGCCTCCCCTCTGGCTTCACCCTCGGTGCTACAGCTTTTCAAAACTGAAACCAGATAGTCCATAAAATGTCTAAAAACTGTTAAGAGGTTTGGAAATCTGAATTTTTTTCCTTTTTTTCCCCCTCCCATTAATCATTTCACAACCTACAATGCATTTGGTATTCATGACAAATGACTCCAAAAACTACAACAGTTCTATGCTGCATACTCACTGATAGTAATCATGCTATAACCAAGGTGCAAACTCCACTGGAAAAAAATGAAGCCCCAGAATTAACCTTAACAATTGTAGTTCACTCTTCATCCGTGAGGGGCTGGCTCCAAAACAGAGCAGATCCCCATAGACTTTATGTAAATAAAAGGCAAACTTCACAGCAGAAATAAACATGTTTATAGCCTGGTTCAAAAAATCATTTTAAGTTTATTAGGTCAAGTTTACCTTCATGTCAACTAGGGGGGTCATTTTTTTTTTTTTTATAAGACATCTGTTTAGATGTTATTTAATTTTTTAATGAGGCTACACATAATTAGGGGCGTATCCCTTTTACTGACAGGCAACGGACCGGGAGCCAGTTTCAGCCGTGGAAGCTAATAGTTAGTTCCCTGCTTGCAGGCCACCATTGCCGGTTGCCAAATATGGTTTCTATGTTGCAATAGTATGTTCAGCACAAACTGGCACTGGGAAAAATGGTGGAGTCGGCGAGTCAAACAGCTGCTGCAGAGCCCCGGAGATATCGTTATCCATGACCTGAGAAGAGCAACAACCAGAGTAAATTAGGTGAAGCCTACACTTGATGGACCCACATAAAAATTTTCCACAGTATCAAAACACAAACAGAAATGGCTGCTTTTCAACTGGATTGGTAAGCTAACTCACTTGCTAACTTGGCAAATGTTAGCTGTCAGTGAAACACCTCTGCAATACTTGTTTTACATGGTCACTCTGGTCACTCAACACATCGGCAGTGAGCCTGGCAACCAAACGGCTGGAATTAATTTTCTACCATTGCAACTCCAACCTAGACACTCTTGATGTCGCGATTGTGTCCATATTCCATATCCCCTTTAACAGCAAGTCTGAACTGCCTTACCTTTAGCTTGCTTATTTTTGTTTGTTCCTGTTCACTCCGGATTACCTCGGTTAGCAATTAGCATGGCTATCAATCATTTGCCCAGAGGCTCAGAGCAGCTCTCCCTTTGTCCATTATAGTATTTCCCAGGAGTGATGACACATGCGACAAGATAAGATGGCAACTGTGGGAACCCCCCAACTGGCTTCACTTTCAGCTCTTCAGACATAAGCGGATACTATGTCCATTATTTGGCTATAACTTATGATCTTCTGGAGGGAATATATAGTTGAAATAAACCAGATTGTTGTGCAATTTACCTAAACTGGGTCATTCATCCAGATTTTCACTTACATGAGTCTCTAAAGAAGTAGCCATGTTAAGCCAATGTCTAATGAATACAGCCCTGCAAAAGTCTGTTGCTGCAGATTTGCCATCAAGTCTTAAATATAGCTACAGTAAGCTTAACTGAAGCCTGTAATCTCCATTACTTGATTTAACAGTTTCCCTGCTGCAGTTGTACTTGACTTAGACAAATATTGTAAAGACAGAGCATGCAGTAGGCCGTACGAGTTGAGGTTAAGATGATTGAGCCCATCCTTTGTTCTGGTCTTTGTGTTGTGACCTCATATCCAGGAAGGATGGGCAGGGCTGGCTGCAAGAAGCCTGAGAGGCAGAACGACAGATGATGACTCTTTAAAAACAGATGTGACAAAGTGGAAACTCTACTCTGCAGAGATTGTCGAGACTCCCCTGACCAAAATGAACACAGAATGACCTGAGTCGAGGTAAAACAATAATTTTCCATCTAAATTGAGAGCATGAGCTGAGAATACGTGACTCACAAGCTGAACTGTGCAGAATCTCATTGCTTTACTTTATATGGTGCCACACATTGAGCTGCTTGCAATTTTCCCTAAACAAAGCACATACTGTACTGCCGCACAGACCAAATCATCAAATAGTGGATATCTTCCAGTGTATGTGGTTATTAACCCAGAGGAATGTTTTGTGCGGTTGAATAAACAGCCATGGTCTGGCATTGGTCCATTAACATTGTTACAGTCACAATTCTCAGTCATTTCCTACCGGTCACACTCTGCCAGCAGCAATGGGAAAGCTTCAGTGAAATAGCTAAATAGTTAGTCTGGACCCACAGCAAATCTGGGACCAATCACGGAGTGGGTCCATGTAAAGGCAGCTGGATTAACAGACTGGGAACATGGTTGGAAAATCCTTGGGTTTTTCAGCAAACTGCACTGATGTGGGGGTTCGCATCTGCATTTACATAAACTTCAGGCCAATTTGAAACCATCAGCAAGTACTAACCCATGATATGTGGCCAGAATGAGTGTGTATTCATAGACTACAGCAGAAGAGCATGGGTGGAGGGTTTTCACTATTGCAGGACCACCCTCACTACAATGTTACTATGGAGGCAGCCACTTCTCTGGTTTAGGGCTGAGTTTTCCTGTCATCTTTGTCAGCCGGACAGTAATTTAAGTTCTCTGTAACTGCATCAGATGTTGTACGACTCCCCCTAAATTTTCAATGCACCATATGTGTGATTTCCTGCCATTATAATGCTATATTATTTAAGTATACCATACTGACTGCAACCCCTCATTTGCAAGGATGGTACAATATAACCTTTCCTCATTCTGAGAGGCGGTGCTTTGCAGATGGCAAAACCATTACTGAGAGAAAGTTTCCACTGCTTAGCCACATTCGACCCTAGATGTTGGACAGCATGCAGTTTTGTGATATTGTTTGAGGTTTTGACAATAAATATTTGCACCTTTTACTGCTGTAAATGTTGCCATGCGTCAGTGCTGAACAAGGACATGGACAATAGACCTCAATTTTAACTTATATACTGTATTTTTTTTCTTCTTCTTCTTTTTCTTTTTCTTCTTCTTCTTCTTCTTTTTTTTTTTTTATCAAAATCAGGTTTAAGGTAAAAATCAAAAGCCAAAATCCATCATCATGCAGTTTTATGCTGTGCTGTGGCATAACACTCAAAGTCATTAATATATAAACACAAAACTTGAGCAGAGTAAACTAGCTGTCAATAGATACATTAAATATAGAGCATTTGACCCCCAGTTCTTGACTCCGGACATAACATATCTAGATATTCATTATTAATCTTAATGCAGCGTAAAAGAGAAGTGCACTTCAAACATCGATTCAAATAAACTATTCTACAGACGTTCATAATTGATTATGATGCAGTTTGTGTGACTGATATTGTAGTAGCTTCTCATTCAAAGCGGAAAAACTATGGTTAAGTGTCAATAGATCCCATGCTTTAAAAGCTTTTAATGCTAAAGGTGTATTACAAAATCCGTTTGGCCAGCTTGGCTGCAGTCATCGCTTTACTAGGGTTTGCCTTGTTCAAGATCTCAACCCTTCATTAGAGCGCAAGAGTTGGTTCATGTCCGTGGGCAGTGGGCACATCCATGTGCAATTACATGAATGTGCTGCCTTTAATTTCACCCTTGCCATTTTGAGGCAAAAACACACCCCGTGAGTCTGGGCTTTGAATCTGAGGTGGACCGTCCCCTCCTGCACTGTGGCTTTGTGGTGGTGGTATTTCTAGGCCCGGCGGTCTCTTGCATGGAGCGCAACAGAACAAGGCCATGGTGATGTTTCTGCATGGGGCATTATTTCAGCTGGGGCACAGTTTAGTCTGGGATCTGCCAACTTCAGAGGGCCACACAAACAGAAATAATTCTTCTATTTTCTTTGGCTGCAGGGATATGAGCTCTTACCTTCAGTTCTTTGTCTTTAACAGTGGAGTGCAGTGCTTTTAATTTAGCATTTTATAGTTCCAGCTGAGAGATTAAGTTGATTTTCTGTCTTTTTCCCTTTTTTTCTTATTTGAAGTTCTGCCAGTGATTCTGACATCAGTTCTACTCTACACGAGCTTCTCAACAGCCTATCAAGTGTCAAACTGGCTGCCATTACCTTACAAGCATTAATGGGCTGGCATCACTTGAGATCATGGAAAAAGTTCAGAAGCCACTGATTTTGTGTTGTAGGCTCATTTTGAAGGCTGCTGTGATAATTGCATGTTATCCAGCCAAGATTATTGCTCTGCTTTGCTGTGCGTGAGCACACATAATACTTTGCCCATCTCCATGTAAATGCATAAAAAGTAATGTAATATAATCTTTTCTTACATTCCCATTTTATGTTTTATAATTTCTTTTAATTTGAAATATTGAAATAGTTTATTTTAATTAAACCAACACCACATAGATCCTAAAACATGCTTCTGACTTTTTTCTTTCCTTTTCTTTTTACTAATGCTTCATGGAGCCAGTATCTTTGATGCCTGGAAGGGTCCAACATGTTATGTGTGTATATATATATGTGTCACCACTTGTACTAGGGCCGTGCGATATACTGATATGATGTTGCGATATGATTTTTTTTTTCTTTTTTTACTTGTCCTGTCCAGCAGAATTGAAATCCGATTGCTTTATTGTGATAAACAGTTTTGCTTTACCAAGCGGAGCTTTATGAACACAAGGCTCCCCTGATATCCTGTTTATTCATTTATTTCTTTAATTAAACATTTGTTTATAACAGCATTCCATACCATACTGCTGGGCTTGTCAAGGGAGAAATGAAAGTTAACAGAGGTAATGATAGAAAGTGGAACAGAGAGAAAGGAGTGAGGAAGAGGAAGAAAGAGAGTAAGAGAAAGGAGAGAAAACATGAATCCACTTACACAGTTCACTGGTGCATCTGTACAGAAACCCCTAAACAACATTCCACGGTCTCTGTTGGAAAACAAAACAAGCAAACCTCTACAGGTTTTAAATATTCTCAGATCATACAAACACACGCAGGACTACGCAGAGAAGAGGTACAACCTAGTCAGCGCAACCGGAAGCAGCGTCACAGTGTCAACATGCATAATAAAGGGTGCTCCATGGTGATACAGTCATGCAGAAGCAGCCTCGTCTCTGCAAGGAGGAGGAAGCCCACAAAGCCCGAGACCCAGGCCCCTAGCAGCCACCCAGAGGCCAAGACCCCAGCCACCTCGCCAAAGGAACGGACATGTATCCCCCAGAGGGCGGCAAAAGGCGGCCCCAGCCGTAGCCCCTCGCAGTCTCAGGGCCCAGGCCCCAGCGGACCAAGACCAGTAGCTGCTGACCCCACCAGGCGCCGGTCGCTGCCGGGTCAGGGACAGCGCCAGGCCCAGGGCCCAAGCGCCCAGGAGCAGCCCCCCACACCTGACCCCACACCTGACCCAGGCGGCCCAACCGAAACCCAGGAGGACCAGACCCCCCAGACGACACCCCCCCAGCACAGGCCAGCCCCCACCCAGATGTCCCTGCCCCACACACCTGACACCAGGGCGTTACCACCCCCCTACACCACAACCAGATTCACACACACTCCCCACACAAGTACCCCCAACACCCACATGCACTCCCCCACACACATGCACCCACCCACTCCGCTTTCTGACTTTACATACCCACACTCACTCCTCCCTCCACCCCCAACACCCTCCTCCCTCTACCCTATGATATGATATTTACATAAGGGAGATACGATATGTACACATATCATTATATCGCGGTATTAGTTGTGCAAATTTTTTTGCTTTATTTTTTCGTAATGACGAAAAAATGCTGCACCTTAACTGACTACAAAGGGTTCACCTGATTATGTAACAAGGGTGGGAAAAAATATTAATACACTGAAATATCGCAATATTTTCATATGCCAATACCATGTCTGTATTTAAAAATGTGGTATCTCTCTATTTTATGAATGAAATCTCGTGAGATATAATTTTGTTACGAAAATCTTGAGATTTCATGAAACACCATGAGATTTTGGAAAGAAATGAATTCTTGCAGTATTTTGTGAAATCTTATGAGATCTCATAACAAAAAGATGATATCTCACGAGATTTCATTCATAACATAGATAGATACTGCGTTTTTGAATATAGATATGGTATTGGCATATGAAAATATTGCAATTTTTCAGTGTATCAATTTTTTTCCCACCTCTAACTTTCTGGATGACAATCCTCCCCAAGCCTTTTACAAAGAAATGATAAAAAAAACAGTCAACTATCTGTAATGACTTCGATTTAACAAACATTTCTAACCAATGTTTTATCAATTCCATCACTGCAGTGGAGCGATACCTTTACGCTAAACATGTGTCAATACTAAAAAACAGGTGTTTGATATGAAATGAAACTTTCAGACAAATTAGGGTAAAACTACTGGTATATATCGTGTGTCATCTAAAATAAATATATTGTGATATGATATTTGGTCCATATCGCCCAGCCCTAAATTGTGCACAAAAGGTGTCACTCAGAAATATTAATAATACTTAATACTGTCTTAACTGGGTTGCAGATGTAGGCCTACCAGTATGAGCACATATGTTATTACGCTTCAGCTGCATTACACTAAAAAAAATTAAATCTTTGACTTACATATTTTTTTTTATGTCAACAGGTTCCATATAATTATAATATGTTACTTCAACTGAAAATAAATAAGTTAATCATAGTTTGTTGTTTACGGTACTTAAATGAATGGTGTTCATGCAACATATATATATATTATGTAAGGATAACATGAGACAAAATTACATTAAGATAACTTAAAAAAAATATTTAATCCAACAAACACCTATTTTATATTTTAACTGAACATAATGTTTAATTTTTTCAGTGTAGGTAGTGAACAAATCTGCTTCCTGTCCTTTCTGTTGAGTGCATGAGCGCTTCAGACAGTTAATGCAAGTCTACAGCAAGAGTCCATCTATCACAGGTTGAATGGGGCTTCTCTCTCAGGTCCATTACATCAACGCTACTCTAAGCATGTTGCATTGATGTGCCGTGGTAATTGTTGGGTCACTGACTTGTGATTGAATGGACGCTTGTTCTATTGTCAATCTTTGGGAAGAAATTCTGAATCCAAAGACTTAAGTTTGTTACTAAGAAGCCAAAATCACAGTGTCATATGCATTATGTTAATTATTGATAGATTCTATTTTCAATTTGTCTGTATTTTTTATCTGAAAAGAACAAATCTTTTTGGTATAGGTAGCTCAAGGTCCTGAACTTTTCTGAACTCTGATGATAAAAATTAATTTAGCACTTCTCTGTTTCTTCAGTGCAAACACACAAGTTTAAAATAGTCTCAAAGACAAGTTTCACAATCATTTCACACTTGAATGGATATATGAAGTCATTTATTACCTCTGCAGAGCCAACATGAAAGTGGCTTAACTGCTGCAGATAAGGAAATGCAAAAGTGTCATATTTGCATCATTCATTTGGCTCAAATGCATTTTGAATCAATGTCTTTGTAATGTTTATGTTTACTAAATTCTTATTACCTATAAGTGCTACAACTCTAAAAGTATGGTTAAACCAGTTTATCACAGAAATGTTTCACTGGAAGCCTCAGGTAGCAAATATACCTTGTTTTTCCGTATACGGCAGACAGGATTAGTTTTATAAAATGAGATTACCAAAGATGAATGATGAAAAAAAAAACAACTTCCTGTTGATGAAATCAATATAAGTGCTCTTTAGGAAGCTGTAAACTCCTCTAGATGCACAGTAAGAGTACAGGAAACCATTACAGCTTTTCTGATTAAACGTAGGTGTGGGCCTGCATTATGTAATAAAAAGCTGATGTGCAGTCAGGTGATTGGTGGACAACATGCATGCCAGGATATGTGTCTTATATTTCCGTAGACTTTCAAGCAGACATTGATTGGGTTGTACAGTATGGCTGCTGCTGACATTGGGGGAAAGAGGAAGTTGGAAAATGACAATTTGAACTGTTTTTGTGGCCCTAGAAGCAAATTACCATGTCACCATGTTAGAATGATCAAAACACACCTACGATTCTGAGAGTTGCTGTTTGAGAACTTTTTATTCTGTCTTATATGACAAATGTGGCACTAGATTCATAGCAGATACATCAGGTCATCTTTTTGCAGCTGCAGGCACCATTTGTTTCTCACAAGATGAGGTGTAATAACAGGAAGGTCACATAAACACTTACCACACTGACTAAATGAACATTTGTGGCAAATAGGCAAAGAACACCACCATGGTTCCGCTTAACTGACAATGAGGTCACTCTGTGGTCTTAAAGCTACATCTGATTATATATTTCTGTATGTGCAGGTCATGAGGAGGCTCAACATGTTCATTTCCATTAAGTCCCAAGGCAATGAAACTGCTCATTGTTCCCCAAACAAAAACAATACCCACACAATGCTATCACAGAAGGTGGCTTTATCACTTCATTGTTCAAAAATAGGTATGAATAAACTATAAAGTAGAATAAGCCTTTATGGGGACATTAGATTTACTGCAACTCCTGTCTCTAAATATTGTATTCATGTCCTGCAGATGAGCTAATCATTTAAACTTGTACCTTACAAAGAGATTTGCCCTCACTGTTCACTACTGAATAGTATTCCTGTATACATATTTCATTAGAAGTCGTATGACTGGTGCCTTTCTGACCCTGCCTCTCTCAGGACAGCCGCACACACCTTAGTTCAGACTGGCATGGAAGAGTAGAAGGAAGGACTGTCTCAGACTCAGAGTCTGGAGCCAGTCAAGTCTGAAAGGCAACTGATAAACTGTCTGCAGCCAAGAAAGATGCAACTCTTGCAATAAAAGTAGATGTGTTAAGTTAAGTATGTTACATAAAGTAGCTTAATCTGTTATAATTACAGTTGTGTGAAAAAAGCGTTTGCCCCCTTCCTGATTTCTTACTTTTTTGCATGTTTGTCACACTTAAATGTTTCAGATCATCAAACAAATTTAAACGTGAGACAAAGGTAACACAAGTAAACAGAAAATGCAGTATTTAAATGAAGACTTTTATTAGTAAGGGGGAAAAAAATCCAAACCCACATGGCCCTGTGTGAAAAAGTGAAAAGCTCAAATTGGAGAAGGTTACAAAGCCATTTCTAAAGCTTTTGGACTCCAGCGAACCACAGTGAGAGCCATTATTCACAAATGGCGAAAACATGGAACAGTGGTGAACCTTCCCAGGAGTGGCTGGCCAACCAAAATTACCCCAAGAGCACGGCGACGACTCATCCAAAAGGTCACAAAAGACCCCAGAACAACATCCAAAGAACTGCAGGCCTCACTTGCCTCAATTAAGGTCAGTGTTCATGACTCCACCATAAGAAAGAGACTGGGCAAAAATGGCCTGCATGGCAGAGCTCCAAGACCAAAACCACTGCTGAACAAAAAGAACATAAAGGCTCGTCTCAGTTTTGCCAGAAAGCATCTTGATGATCCCCAAGACTTTTGGGAAAATGCTCTGTGGACTGACGAGACAAAAGTTTAACTTTTTGGAAGGTGTAGGTCCCATTACATCTGGCGTAAAAGTAACATGGCATTTCAGAAAAGGAACATCATACCAACAGTAAAATGTGGTGGTGGTAGTGTGATGGTATGGGGCTGCATGCTTCAGGACCTGGAAGACTTGCTGTGGTGAATGGAACTATGAATTCTGCTGTCTACCAAAAAATCCTGAAGGAGAATGCCGGGCCATCTGTTGGTTACCTCAAGCTGAAGCGCACTTAGGTTCTGCAGCAGGACAATGACTTCCCCCAGTTTTTCTTCATGGGGATCCTTCGCTCGAGGGGTTTTGGCTGGTCGGGTTGGGGGGGGGGGGGGGGGTGGGTTTGTTTTTTGGGTGTGGGGGTGTGGGGGGGGGCGCTGGGGGGGTGGTGGGGGGGCGGGTGTTTGGGGGTCTGGGGGGGGCAGCTGGGGGTGGTGTGGGGGGGGGGGGGGGGCGGGGGGAGAGGGGAGATAGAATATATATTTTTCTCACAAAAGTGATAGTTATGATATTTTTTATATTTTTTTTTTTAAATTAGTAAAAATAAAAAGGGGGGTTGGGGGTTGGGGTGGGAGTGGAGGGGGGGGGGGGTGGGTGGGTGGGGGTGGGGTTTGTGTGTTGAATGGGGGAGGGGGAGGTTTTATTTTATTTAATTTTAATTTTTTTTTTATATTTTTTTTTTTAGAAAAAAAAAAAAAAAAAAAAAATGATCCAAAACACATCAGCAAGTCCACCTCTGAATGGCTCAAGAAAAACAAAATGAGCACTTTGGAGTGGCCTAGTCAAAGTCCCCACCTGAATCTGATTGAGATGCGGTGGTATGATCTTAAAAAAGTGGTTCATGCTGGAAAACCCTCCAATGTGGCTGAAATACAACAATTCTGCAAAGACGAGTGGGCCAAAATTCCCCCACAGCGCTGTAGAAGACTCATTGCCAGTTATCACAAATGCTTGATTGCAGTTGTTGCTGCCAAGGGTGGCCCAACTAGTTATTAGGTTTAGAGGGCAATCACTTTTCACGCAGGGCCATGGAGGTTTGGAAATAAAAATCTCCATTTAAAAACTGCATTTTATTGTTTACTTGTGTTATCTTTGTCTCACATTTAAATTTGTTTGATGATCTAAAAAACTTAAAGGCAGAGTCCGACATTTTCTTCCTGAAAATAAACGTTAGACTTGCGCAAGTGAAATCCATCTCAAACTGCGCCTTTGGGCCTCTTCTCGCGTGCAGTGGTGAGTTTGAATGCAACTCCCTCTCCCCCTGTTTGTAATTAGCTTTTTAGCTTTGTTTTGGTGTGTTCAGGACATTTCTGGGTGGAGATTTCTGTTTATATCACCAGCCAATGACAGAACTAAGGACATAATACTGTGTGGGAATAAGCTCATGATTGGAGCATAAGCCAGTCACTCGAACTCTCAAAGAAAAAAAAAAGAAAGAAAGGAAAATGGCGGATGCACCGAAGAAAGGGTAAGAGCTTTAGAGAATGTAACTTGGAAAGCCAATATTAGCTAATATTATTTTGGCTTTTACCCGTTTCTGAACTCTGAAGGAGAGGCTTGAAGCTGAATAGGCCGGCCATTAGCCTGAGAGGGAGGGGCACTCAGTTTGAATACTGTTCTTTGCAAACAGAAACGGTGGGGGGGGCTACGGACTCTACCTTGAAGTGTGACTAACATGCAAAAAAGTAAGAAATCAGGAAGGGGGCAAACACTTTTTCACACAAGTGTATGTGAAGGAGTTGCCCACCCATGCCGTACATTACCATTACTGCTTTATTATCATTACAATATTTCCTTTCCCCATCAATATTATCACTATTTATTATATTTTCATTTACTTTTGAGGTGTTAAAGCAACCCTTACCAATCTTGCATTTCAGAAAGCACAGCAAGATTATTTGAATATAAACAGTCCCGCCTCACTCCTAAGACACACCCCCACATTCCCTCTGCCTCGAGAAGGGTCTATCTGCGGCTATAGCAAGACAGGGGCGTGTCGTAGAGTGGGCGTGTCGTAGAGTGACGTTACTCGACGACACGCCCACCAGGCCAATGAGAGCACGGTAAAATGTAGCCCTACCCCTGACCCTTCCCCTAAACCTAACCAGACCCACCCACAATGTGACACGCCCACTGGGTTGCAAGCCACAGATAGATACACTTGTCTGCCTCCCAATGCAGGAGCAAAGGTCTGACAGGCAGGCCCCTTGTACAATCCTAGGGGTGCACCCCACTTCAAGGATTGGTTGGAGTTTTCATTGAATATTTAGAGATTGGAATGATATTTTATTTTGATTAATGGTGGGTCTGTCTTGTATTTCAGAGTTCCATTACCTCATTCATAGCATTTTACCCTATTAAAAAAATAGTGTAAGAATGCAACATCGGTAAAGGTTGCTTTAAGGCAACATGCAAGGTGAGACAAATTTTATATTCTTAAAAATGGGTTCTCCCAGTATCATATAATTACCATTGCTAGTATTAAACTAATGTAATATATATTGATTATTGTGCATTTAAAAATAGCACTTTATATTGCAATCTAGCAGCCAACATAATTACTCATCTAAGACTTTAATAATAATAATAATAATAATAATAATAATGGAATCGATTTATATAGCGCTTTTTAAGGCACTCAAAGCGCTTTACAGTAGATCCATTATTCTTTCACTCCTCAGTCATACTTGGTGATGGTAAACTACATTCGTAGCCACAGCTGTCCTGGAGCAGACTGACGAAAGCGTGGCTGCCATTTCGCGCCTACTTTAACACTTTATTGTAACACTCTGCACTTTAACCAGCCCTTTGATGTCTAATTTTAGCTTTTAACGTCAGTGAATATGGCCTCTTGTCGCTTGGCCTGTTTCATGATTTACTTTCTACTGTTTTTGCTTTTCTTTTTTAATTTTCTGTCCTATTGCCTTTTTTTAAGGACACTTTTGCTCTCTCTGTACTGTAACTACTTCTCCTGCTCATACTGGCCATGAAGGCTAACTGTTCTACTTGTTGTGACTGTTGTTTTATTGATTTTATTAACTTGTGTTGTTAGCATCAACCTGCCGAAGGGACTAAAGGTAGAAATTAGCTATAATCTTGTACATTTACATGTAAATGTTCATTATTATGTATTATCCCTCTTTTTAAATAAACTCAAACTCAAGGCCTTAATGCTAAGAAATTCAAACCTATCTTGTTACGAGGCCGGATACAGGCATGGGCGAGGAGGGGCAGTGCCCCCCTAAATGCCATGACTGCCCCCCCAAACATGATGGCATGCAAAAATCCCAAATTGAAAAATTATTTCAAGGAAATTGGTCAAAGCACATTCTGCTCTCTCTCTCTCTCTCTCTCTCTCTCTCTCTCAATCAAAGTAGCTACTGATTGGTAGCTATGGTAGATACATAGGAAGGGTGTGTCCAGTCCGGGCCAGTCGCTTCACTTTCCTCTGGTCAACCCATGAGCTCCGCGTCTCACTCACAGTCCAGCACACAGACATGCTGCCATTAGCTCAGCCACTGTTTTGAGATTTCTTCTGCCCTCTGTCACAAAATTATTTGGTTACTCTTTCTCTCAACATGTCCTCATTCTCTCTATGTCTCTCTTATCGCTCTCTCTGTTGTAATTTGAACAGTCGAGTCACTATGCGCAGATTTCTGGTTGCTAAAGCTAAAGCTAGCACAGGGAAGCTACCAGCGTCAGAACTGCGGCATTAGCAGCAGCAGAGCGATCATTACTGCTCCTCCATAGTGACTCGCCACAAATTCTAACCATTCTAATGTGAGAGCTCTTTCTCCTCTTTGTCTCGTGTTTTCCCCCGTCCTCCGCACAATGCTGCATGTGAGAAAAATTAAGTTACTCTGGCTCACAAGAAGGGTATAACAACAGGTGTAAATATATGGACACATTTGTTAGGACTTTAACACAGAAAAGCAGACTACTGATGTTATAATGACAGATAAGAACCATGCTGTGTAAAGAACTAAAGAAATAAAAATTACCAAAAAATACACAAAAAAGAAATAGAGATAAAAAATAAAAGGATGGATGGATGGATGGATGGATGGATGGATGGATAGATAGATAGATAGATAGATAGATAGATAGATAGATAGGTAGATAGGTAGATAGATAGATAGATAGATAGATAGATAGATAGATAGATAGATAGATAGATAGATAGATAGATAGATAGATAGATAGATAGATAGATAGATAGATAGATAGATAGATAGATAGAGCCTCAGCAGACACAAGCCAGTGTCCTTTTTGTGCTGGTCCCAAGCCCGGGTAAATGCAGAGGTTGAAAATAACTGAAGATACTGAAAATACTGAAATGTACGGAAGAGGATTAGGGCCACTAGAAAAAAAAAAAATATTCTGAGAAAAAAGTCAGAATTCTGACTTTAATCTCAGAATTCTGACTTTTTTCTCAGAATTCTGACTTTAATCTCAGAATTCTGAGAAAAAAGTCAGAATTCTGACTTTAATCTCAGAATTCTGACTTTTTTCCAGAACAGTAAAAAAAAAAAAAATTCTGGATTTTTTTTTTCAATTTCGAAAAAAGTCAGAATTCTGACTTTTTTCTCAGAATTCTGAGATTAAAGTCAGAATTCTGACTTTTTTCTCAGAATTCTGAGATTAAAGTCAGAATTCTGACTTTAATCTCAGAATTCTGACTTTTTCAGAACAGTCAAAAAAAAAAAATTCTGGATTTTTTTTTTTCAATTTCCGAAAAAGTCAGAATTCTGACTTTTTTCTCAGAATTCTGACTTTAATCTCAGAATTCTGAGATTAAAGTCAGAATTCTGAGAAAAAAGTCAGAATTCTGAGATTTAAGTCAGAATTCTGACTTTTTTCTCAGAATTTTTCTTTTTTTTTTCTCTAGTGGCCCTAATCCTCTTCCGTAGAAATGTTACTGAAAATAACTGAAGAAATAACAACAGCAATAAATGAAAAAAAATACACAGTTGGTGTTTTTTTATTGATTTAAAGAAGGCATTTCATACCATACAGCACTCCATTCTAATTTCTAAATTGTATGGTGTGAGAGGTGTGGCATTAGATTGGTTGCGTAGTTATTTACAACAATATGCAGCAATATGTACAGTTGGGACATTTTATTTCTGATAATTAGATTATAAAGTGTGGAGTCCCTCAGGAGTCTATCTTGGGTCCAAATCTTTTTATTTTATATATTAATGATGTTTGTGATGTTTCCAAAGTACTGCAACTTGTTTTGTTTTCTGATGTTACTTCCTTTTTTTGTTCGGGGGATGATTTGAAAACCATCACAGAAAGCCTTACAAATAAAATGGTGAAACTTAAAAAATGGTTTGATTATAATAAGTTATCTCTTAATTTGGAGAAAACTAAGTTTATGGTTTTTGCCAATAGAAGACAGGAGGAAATTGTCTTTTGCATTGATGGAGTGAACATTAAAAGAGTGCATGAAGTTAGGATTTTGGGGGTACTGCTGGATGAAAAATTAACATGGAAAAATCATATTGCATATGTCAAATCTAAGGTTGCTAAAAACCTTTTTTATTTTGAATAAAGTACATTTTGGATAGCAATACGTGAGAATGCTTTACAATGCACTGATTTTACCATAGTTTATGTATTGTTTGGTTGTGTGGGGAAATACTTATAAGAGCAGTATTACTCTATTGTTTTTGTTAAAGAAAAGGGCTGTAAGAATAATATATAAAGTAGGGTATAGAGAACATACAAACAAACTTTTTATTTTGTCAGGTTTATTGAAAATAATGGATTTAGTTGACCTTCAGACTTTGATAATAATGCATAAAGCAAAGAATAAATATTTACCACAACAGTTACAGAGCCTATTTGAATTAGAAGAGGAGGGCTGCAGACGCTGGTTGGATTTTAAACCCAGGTTTGGTCGGTTAACATTAAAACAAATGTGCATTTCTGTTGCAGGTGTTAAATTATGGAATTCTCAAAATGTTATCTTAAAGAGTTGCACAAGTATTTTTTTGTTTAAGAAAATGTTTAATAATGATAAAATGAGCTCTTATGCTCTGGAAGATTGATTGAATAGATGACACGTACGTTAGATTTGTTTCCTTTTTTTAATGGAAGTGATTTGGTGTACTTTTGGTACCTGACAGAAATATTTGTACAGAAAGGGGCAGGTATTACAAGTTTATCTTCTTCCTGCTCCTTTTCATTTGTGGTGTATAATGATAAAGCCATGTTGTGTTGATTATAGGTATGTGGACCATGAATGAAATAAACCATGAAAAAAAAAAGAAAAAAGGTTAGTGTCAGGAAGAGCAAACAACATAAAACCTAATAAGACCAATCAAATGGATCAAAGAGAGACAGAGATATGGATAAATGTACTGACATGATGATAGCATAGTTAGTGAGTATAGTTTTCTATGCATTTTAGGGTTTTGGGGGAATTGACACCCCCCAAATTTTCTGCCCCCCCCCCCCCTTATATGCTACCTGCACCTCCTAGTGGGGCTGTCTAAATCCGGGCCTGTCTTGTTATCTGTTGCAAGTGAGTTTTTCACAAATATTTGCAGATTCCTGCAAATGCATTTATTGATATAGGCTACAGCTGATCAATATGTTTGCTTTATGTGAGTTATAAAACAATTAAGCTAAAGCACTTTTTCTCATCAATGATGGCAGACTACTGGCAACAATCACGTCTGTTATCTCCTACAGTTTAAATACTCCCTGGGTTTCTTTATTGTGTGCCAGATAATTATTGGGAACATCTGTTTCAGTCATTCTTGTGTTTTTATGAAGGTTTTTATTTTTTTGTTTATTTCAAGATTAGTGATTTATTATTCCCATTTTGGCAACAGTTTTTGTTAGTTCGTTACATAAAGTTTTTTTTTTTTCCAAGTTCTCCCGCTGGCCCCCTAACTGCAGTCATGCAAGTCTGATAACCGTGGATTGTGCCATAAGCAGGAAATTTAAACAGATGTGTTTAAGAATAAACTGATTTGATTTGTAGAGATGCTTAGCAAGGAAAATGATGCCTAGAGGTTCCAGCATGCTGAGGATGATGATTATATTGTTTCAGGCCAGTTCAGGCCTAAAGATTGCTGAATCAGGGAAACATCTAAAACATGCAGGACTGTGAATGCACAAACTTGGACCCCTGCCATAGAGGCTTTTAAAGTGTACCAAGATATATGCTATATAGTCACATTTGGGTGACATTTTAAGGTGTCAAATCCCCTAAAACAAATCTAAATAATCTCCTAAACCCAACCAAAACTTTATTCTTTTGAGAGCAATTACTGGAATATTCGCTCAATTATTTGACCATTTCCTAAAACTAGCAGAGCCCAATTCAAACTTCAAAAGCTTGGGCTTTAGAAAATAAAGGCACCAGGTATATTTCTCTGTCATTAGCCAAGTCAATTATTGATCACTACAGTTCAAAACAAATTGATGGTTTTGAGAACAGTCATAGTGATAATTAGCGATCAGTGCTTGGAGCATCCAGTAACTTTTCACCAGTGTGAAAGAAACTAAACTACTTTTTAATAACATTGCAAATACAATTGTGAGAAAATAAAACTAAACATAAAAACCTGTTGTCTGTTCAAGGTTCTTTGTTATGAAGGCATTTCCTTTCTGGCCTCTCTGAAACCCCACAGAGAACATCAAACTGTGTTACCATCGGTTATCCCAGTGTGGTCTCACTCGTGGCTGCATTGTGTTGCTGCATTGTCACATCGCTTCCTCAGAGGATGTTGCATTAGAAATTCTTTGTATGTGCAGGCACACACAAACACAACAGACACACTATTTGCTCTATTTTCTTACATAAATGTTAGATGAGCTCCAGTGTGGTGATGGAGTGAAAAGCAGAGAGGAACCCAGTGAAGACTGTGGGTTGCTGTGTCAGAAAATCACACCTCAGAGAAGCTGGGGTTCAGGAAGTTGTGCTCATTTCACACTTTGGCTGGGCGTCACTGACTTTAACTACACTAACTAACCAGTAAGCCCAACTTTTAGAAAGTTTAGAAAGTCAGTTTGAGGATTACTTGAACAAAGAATATTGTCTCAGAAGTGGTCTAACTTTGTTTTTTTTCAGCTCCTGCCTGGTTTGGACCTCGTGGTGAACCCTCTGTACTGTCTCCACTTTATAGTAGACTCTGTTAATGATATGGCTCCCTCCGCAGCGTTCATCACTTGGCTGGATACTGCAAGGGAGTTTTTTTCTTCTCCATTTATCTGTGTTATGTTCGCTGTGTCAGTGAAGGGATGTTTGTGCGAAAAAGTTGCTAAAAAGCTCCCTGGACCTGAAGGCAATTGCAGAGTTTTGTCACAGTACATTCGTCTGTCTTGTCCCTCACACATCCAGTGCTTATCTGACTCATTTGTATGAAAACAGGGAGAACGTGCAGATGTAGTGGAGGAGGAAAAGAGGAACAGGAAGTAAATACAGAAAATGTAGAGTGGGAAAAAATAAGAAATAAAACAGAAAGCAAGATAAGCAGAAACACTAGAAACAGAAACATAATGAGAACTAAACCAAAAAACGATCATGACAGACCACAACCACAGTAACAGACGGTATTTTTCTTTGTTTCAGTTTTTCAGATATATTTAGTTATGAAAATTAGACTACTCTCAATACCTCTTTGACTTCTCTGCACTTTTGTTGTTTTGTTTTTTCAATGGTTTAAACTCTTTTTAAATGAGTCGTATACGCTGATTAATTCACTGTATATTTACATTAACATTAACAGCAGACAAAACAGACAACGATTAAAGGGACTAGAGGCAGGAATTTAAAAAAAAAACCAAACATGCATGTCCATTTTTTTTAATACTAATGGGTGATGAAGCGCTAAATACCCAAAAATAACGTTTCCACCCAAGTTTCTCTCCATTGCCTTGAACAGCCTGTGTGCTGCAAAATGCGCTGCAATTCGGTGTCTGAATTTCCCGTGCTGCCCTGCTGACGTGACATCAAATGACCTACATCCGCAGTTTTGATACAGGAAGAAGACGGTCGCAGTAAATTCAAACACTAATGCAGAGGAGTTTATAACTGACAGCTAACGTTAGCCACGTTAGCAAACAAGCTAGCTTACCGATCCAGGAGGATTCCATTTCTGTGTTTTGACTCCGTGGAAAATGTTTATGTGGGTCCATTTAGTGTAGTTTTCACCTAAATTTACTCCAGGTTTTGCTCTTCTCTGGTCACTCCTCCTCAGAAACAGATAACAATATCTCCAGGGCTCTGAAGCAGCTGCTTCATTCGTCATCGCCATGGTTTTCCCCTGTACCAGCCTGACTATGACCAAAATATTGTTTCCACACAGAGATTGTATTTGGCAAACCGCAATGGCGGCGTGTATTGGCTCACAAACGTAAATATAATGCCATTTTCATTATAAGTATTTTTAGGCTAAATATAATTTTTCTAGGAAATGTTGTACTTTCATTCTGTACACCCCCGACCTGTGGAGGTATTATTTTTTTTAAAAATATAGCTTTTAATAAAAATGTTACATATTTAACCTTTAATCTTGCCTCAAGTCCCTTTAAGACAAAATCACAGAGAAAAAACTGAAACTAAATAATAAGGCTAACCATGCAAAATGTGCTTAAGTGAACTAGACTTTTTTTTTTTTATCTTGTCAGCATCACACAGTTTCCTGTGAGTGCTATTTTCACAAGTCTGGTTTTAGTTATTTAAATTTTACAGAAAGAAATTTAGCAGAACGTTTTGGTCAAACCTCTTATTCATCTTTCACAGTTACTTTGAATCTGATGCAATCTGATGCAAGTTTCTTGTAAATTATTGAATAGAACAAGGAAACCTGACTTTAATTCATTGCTTTCAACTGTAGGTTGAAAAATTAATAATAACAAGATTGGATCAGGTTTTCTCTGCATCAAATAAATAAGTGTGGATGTTTTTTGTTTTTTAAATAAGAAGCGATTGTACACTTATTTATTTCAATTTAACTTTCCATTATTTTACCATAATAGTTTTTCTTTTGAAGTAAAGAACACCACATTTTCCTTTATTTAATGTTATTTGTGCGCTTATTTGACCAGTTACATTACCAGTCCCACATAGAATGCCAGGAAGGTTGAACTGCAGGCCAGGGATTTAAGCCATACATTTAGCACCCTCTTGTGGGATGAAACTAGTTGATTTTTTTTTTTCTTTAAAAAACAAATACAAACAAAAAAAGAAAATGCTTGAGTGTAAAAACAAAGAGCATAATTAATTTTGATGGTTTTATCTTACATTTAAGTTTTAAAATGTTACATCATTTTATAATTGTACACTTTGGGTCGTGCTGAGTTAAAGGAAATGTTAAGAGTCATTGACTGTACCTTTAGTTTTCCACTAGATGTCAGTGCAAAGAAACACAACAGAGCTGCAAATGAAACAGTGTAAATAACCACATGTGAGAAACTAAGTAAAGTCACTCCACCTTTATTGTGATCTGTATATAGCACAGGCTCAGTCTTGTGATGCTATTAAAAGATATATGATCTATTAATTAATCCTAACATGTTAGTACACCCCTAATGTATTTAAATATTGTTGATCTGATGCTGTTATATAGAGCAAATATTCTGATTATAAAACATTTTTTTACACCTTTGAAAATAGTAAAAACGGGAATTTTGATTGAATTTATACAAGACGTCTTTTTTCAGTTTTGATCATTTTTTCATCAACCTCGTTTATTTTTTCCTCATTTTTCTTTTCTTCCTAGAGCTGTGCTTAATCAAATCTCAACCATAAATATCAAACATTTGTTTCACCCATTTCTATGACTAGATATTGTATGGTTGAACTGCAGAAACATCAGTTTTTGCATCATGGCCCTACACAAGCCTCCATCAGAGGGTTCTGTGTTGTTTTAAATGTGGTTATGAATAATAGCTGCAGATTCTCAGAAACACAATGTAACAGATGAAACACTGGACTTATGGAATAATACTAATTTTGATTCCTTAAAATCTTTGATTTTATCTGTCTATGTATCTATGTATGTTTGTTTGTATGTACAGTATATGCAGTATGTAATTCGTACAGTACTGTATGTATGTATGTATGTATCTATCTATCTATTAGGGATGCATGATATAATGGCCCCCCAATTGGTATCGGCCTATATCAGCCTTAAAACTGAGTATCGAAAATTGGCCACCCCACGTATATTTAACAGATATTTAACCGCTCAGGCTGCTGTTTCTAAAGTCTAAAAAAAACAAAAAACTACTTCCTCTTAAAAAAAACCAACTTTTTTACAGACTTTAAAACTTCTGAAGATGGTTTCTTTTAGCATGCTCTGTGTTAACAGTTTATACACAGTCATTTGTGTAAGTAACCAATTATTGCGGCTGAGAAAAAATATCGATGCACTGAAATATTGCAATATTTTCATATGCAGATTTCATTGTGATATTTGAAAACTTGATCTATTTGAAAACTCGCGAGATTTCGTAATACAACGACAAAATCTCGTGAGATTTCGTAAGTAAAATAGATCGATACCGCATTTGTAAATATCGATATGAAATCACCATATGAAAATACTGTGATATTTCAGTGTATCAATATTTTTTCCCACCCCTACCAAATATCCCCTGTTTTGAGTTTTATTTCCTCAGGGAGAAGAAAATCCAGGTCATTCTAGGATATAACGTACATATCCTAGTTTTGTTTGAACAACTGTCATTACGTTTGACTTGTTCTACATAACGCAAGTTGAGGTATTTTTCAATTTTTCACAAGGAATGATTGTTACATAATTTATTTCTCAGCTTTAATATCGGTATCGATATCAGTTATTGGCCACATGAATTTTAAAATATCGGCATATTGACTATCGGCCAAAATTCCGATATTGTGCATCCCTACTATCTATCTATCTATCTATCTATCTATCTATCTATCTATCTATCTATCTATCTATCTATCTATCTATCTATCTATCTATCTATCTATCTATCTATCTATCTATCTATCTATCTATCTATCTATCTATCTATCTATCTATCTATCTACCTATCTACCTATCTACCTATCTACCTACCTACCTACCTACCTACCTACCTACCTACCTACATGACAACATGCTTTTCTTCAAACTTTTCCGCTAACAGCAACCTTAACCCACTCAGAAGGAGGTGTGACAGGTCTAACGTAGACACACACATGCACTGTTGTACTTGCGTGGACAAAATTGCTGTCTTCGTACATTTACAGGACAGTCATAGGCTGGTTTGTCTTCAGATTATTGCTCCCAACTAAACACAATGTGGTAATATTATGAAAAATGAAACACTCAGACAAGAGAAAAGGTCAACATTTAGTGTCTTTATAAAACAGATTTGCAAAATATAGCCAAGGCTCGTTCATTTAAATACACATAAATAGCAAGAAAATACTTCCCCGTTTCAATTCCAATATTTTTCTCTTTTTTTTTTTTTTTTTTTTGCTTTCTTTTTTCTTTTGTACACAAATCAGAGATGAACATTAAATGAAAAATGGAGCGAAAACTAACACCCTCTTGATTTGCTGCAGCAAAATAAACACAAGCATACTGTCTGGCTAAAGCGGCGTTTGATTAGTTAGAATTTTACATCTTTCCAAGACACATATTTAAAAACGCTGAAACAAAGTCTTATTCAAGTTTCTGAAGTATCAAAGTACTTATCTTTGGATGGATTTCTTAAAGTAATTTAAGAGTAATATACATATATATTTATCAAATTTATTTTTAAAATTATTTTACACCATCAGCAACATAACCGTAATTTACATCACCACGGCCAAAGGTTATGTACAATAGTGCAGACAAGCTTAAGCCAGAACAAGGCAGTGGAACAATAATAACACATTATCAAATATCCTGATTTGGACTTCAAGTGGCTTCCCTGTTTTGAAAAATATTTAGAATATAAATGAAAAATTGACCATTTTAAATTCTTTTTAAGCACTAGTTATTTTCAAAGACTTAATCACAATCATTCAAATGTGTTTTTGTTGCTTTATGGAAATTATCTACTGCACCGTTGTTTCATTATGAAACTGAAATGTTCTGTTAACCATTTTCTGCTATAAAAAACAAAACTTTTTTGTTTAACAGTTTAACTTAACAGTTCTTGCTCTTCTTGGTCTAGATGCACAATTTTCTTGCATATGAATAATAAAAGCATTATTTTCTTTTAGGTGAATCATATCAAAGTTATGTGGTTTAAACACACACCATTTTATAGCCTTTGAAGTAAAAATGATGAATGACTTTATAAAACAGTGTTTTCTTCATGAGCATTGTCAGATTGGTTGCCTCTTCTCACATGCAATGAAAGTATGTGTAAACTTCCAAAGGGCTGAACTTATTTTATTACATGATGACCATAAGTTAATAAAAAAAAAAAAGTGTTTAACCACTGCCACATCAGCAGGCCTCAAAGGTTCATTAATGTCGCTCTTTCACTTTTTAAAAAGGTGCTTTAGTTTCCTGGATTAAAACAGACGCAGAGATTAAAAAGATTTTCTTGTCTTCTTTCGTTTTTATTATTTTTGTTGTTTTCTACAGACCACAGTTTATTTGGCTGGCTCAGGGATGGGTGGAGCACGCTCCAGTCTCATGGTCCAAGGGTCAGGGGTTGCAGCATAAAACGGGGAGTGGGTAAGCACTTCTTCTCCAGCTAAGGCGAAGGCAAACACTCCCCTCTGTCTCCCTGCTCCTGCCTTATCCTCCCCTCTGATGTGTTTCCCCTCTGCTTGCCGCTCCTCCCTGCTCTCCCTGCCGGAACCGTCTGGACTCTTAAATCCTAGACCTCTGCCGCTGAGTCCGAGCAGCTCCCCGAGTCCCTGACTTTTGACCCCCTGGTATGCAGAACTTAACCCGTTCTCCTCCAGCCGGTTGGCTGCGACAGTAGGAGGGCACAGGAAGCTGTTGGCAGGTGCGGAGCGCCAAGCAGATGGCTTTCGTCCTCGCCTGGGGCGGGAGATGCGGCAGCTCTGCCTCTTGATGTGTCGATGTAGGTGGTCGGACCGTGTGAAACTTTTGTAACAGTGCTCACACTGGTAAGGACGGACGCCCGTGTGGATGCGCAGGTGGTTCTTCAGGTCGTAGTTATGGACAAACTTGGAGTTGCAGTGAAGGCAGATGTAGGGGCGCTCACCTGTGTGCTTCCTCATGTGAATCTTCAGCTTGTCTTGCCTGAGGAAACAACAAAACATGGGTACATGAGATATGATATAGGTAGAAAAGATAAACAAAAATTGAAGTTTTAACTCTTATCTGTTAAATCAGAGAAATAACTGATTACTAGATCAGTAAAGATTTCTTGTTTATCAAATTTCTGCTCGAAAACAGAGGTGGAAAATATACCAAGGAGGATGTAGCTTAGATACCACTAATGCAAAGAAACCAGTGAAGGGGGGTTTCCACTTTCAACTCTTTGATATTCAGATGAAGTGAGAACAGATTAACCTCAGTCACAAGAGCATGGGGTACTTTTCCGTTAAACCTGCTGTTTTACATAATCTGGTGTTTTGTAGGCTAAATGCACAGATGAAGATCTTAACCCAATTTCTGTGTGTTTTGTTGTTTAAATACCTTGTAAATCGCACTTCACAGATTGTGCACATATAAGGTTTCTCTCCTGTATGCGTCCTCATGTGTCGGGGTAGTTTTCCGGCTCCTTGGATGACTTTGTTGCAGATTGGACACTGCTGTGACGCTTTGGGCTTCATCTTCCTCTCTTCCTCAAGCTGCCAAGGAGGAAATAGCGAACCAAGGTGGGACGCTGAGCTCAGGAAGCTCAGGTACGACCGGAAGTCTGCTTCATCTTTAATGGGACCCAGTGAGTGAGTGTCCGCTGCTCCTGACCCAGCGCCCATGGTGCTGCCCAAGCCTGAGCTGACAAACTCTTTAAGGAAGTCGCCTTGAAGCAGACTGGGAGCGACTTCTTCTTTCATCTCTTCCTTTATGATCTCTCTTTTCACAGCTAAATCGAGGGGCCTGGAGGGCTCCAGAGGTGCAGAAGCAGGGAAGGTATGAGGAAGCCTGGGTTGGGGTGAAGCTCCTGTGTGGGGATGTGTAGGGTTCAGGAGCTGCTGAGGGAAGGCTGGGAAATCAGCAGCCCACACGGAGGGGTAGAAGCCTGGGATAAGAGGAGAGAAGCTGGCCCTCCTGTCCAGTGTTGGCATGCGGGGATACAGCCCTTCTTGAAGTAAAGACTCAATGGAGAAATCCTTCAGAGCCCGACTCTCCACACTCTCCTGCCACACAAAACACACGATCAGCTGTTGAGAGCACGTTTTAAATGCAAAATCATCAAACTACGGGTACAAGTATTATGTAATCAGCTTTACCTGTTTGCTTGTCGTGTTTGGAGACTGGGACTGGGACGGCTCCCTGTGCTGATTAAACTGTCGGTGAAACGCGGAGGTGCTCGGAGGGGGCGAATCCTCCGCTCCCATCGGTGTCTGCCCTCCCCTGCTCTCCAACGACTGCAGTGACCTCTCGCTAACATTGTCCTCCTCCTGCTCATCCTTCCTTGACCCCATATCCTCCTCCTCATCCTCCTCCTCTTCTTCCTCCTCGTCGTCTTCTTCTTCCTCCTCCTCATCCTCCTCTACCTCCTCCTCTCTCCCTCCTCCCCCGCCGCCTCCACCACCGCTATCCATGATCTCCAGGCAAACGTTGATGATGCAGGGGATCTCGAGCATCTGAGCCGCGTTCAGGATCTCTTTGACGTTGGACGCCGTCACAGTCAGAGTGGAAGTGTAGGCGAACTCCAGGATGGCCGTGAGAGACTCCGGAGCTACAAAGTCAATTTCGTAAACAGCTGCTGTGTGATGGGGGTCCCCACCGTCAGTGGTGGCGACTGTGAAGAGCTTCTTGAAGTACTGACTGCAGGCGGCCAGAACAGAGCGGTGGGTGCGGTATTCCTGGTCACGGACGATGAGGATGACGTCGCAGAGGAGGCCATCACGCCGCTGCTCATTGAGGCTGCAGAGGACGTCGCTGCTGTGATTTGGGAAGGGGATCCCGATCAGGTCTTCCTCCCTGTGGTGAACCATTCTCTTCTCTCTGAGTTGGTCATGAAGAGAAAACACAATCAGAGTTTAATTATACTTTAATAAAAAAGATCACTGAGTACCTCAAGTCATAGTATAACAACTTTGTAGGATTCGTAGTGTCTAACATTCAATGTAAAATGTTTGATTTTTTGTTCCTGTTGTATAATTAAATCTCAAGTCAGCTCTTTAAAGGGGGTGGACATACAAAATTGACTTTTTTTTGTCATTCCCTCCCCATAAAACATGCCCTGGGGGTTACTTTCAAGCATATTTGAGAAATCCCTGAATCTCCTGTGGAAACCAACATGGCTGCCAGAACGGCTGCCACCACAGAGCACCTCCAATACCACAAAGCCCCTCCCCCTCCCTTGCTAAGCTCAGCCCCACCAGAGCAAGAGAGTGTTGTGTGAGCGGAGTGTGCGTGTCTGAAACAGCAGGCGGCATCTTAAAGGGACAGCAGTGAATTTTTAAGGCGTCAGATACAGACATGAAGTGATGTCACATTTATTTACATTGTTTTTTTTAATGTATACTGTGTTTTCAAAACTACTGTAGGTAACACAGTTATTTGGTTGTGCCATAAAAGAGAATTATGTGCCTGATAATGACATGAAACCTCCTCTTTAAACCTCTTAGAGATTAAACTCATGTGTCACATCAGGCTACCATTGCATTTCCCCTCTGGAACTGAAAAGCAAAGCACGACTGTTTGATTTCCTGTTGGTATTTAATGATTGGTCTCATTTCCTCTCACGATGACTAAAAGTTGTGAATAATAACTTTTTTTGTTTGCCACTAAACACCCTATTTAATACGCTTAATTTGAGTGTGATGAAGAAATATTTGATGGAGCCCAAGATGAGACAAGTGGTCTATAGCTTAGGAACACCTGCTTCTCAGTTTGAAAAGAAGAGTCACTGATGACAAGCAGTAACATTAAAGTAGGATTTTTAATGCATTCATACCTGAATAAGGGGATACTACGATCTGAAGCCAATACCTTTTAAGAAGTGAATGACAGTAGCTCTTTATTTCCCTGTAGCCACGCTTGTTTGCATACCATCTGTGCTGCACAGGCAACAAGTGGTAAATACAGCATGTCTCATTTTCAGCAAACATCACATTTGGTAATATTTATTCTTGAATGTGTTATTACAAATGATTAAGTACCAATTTTGAGAGTTAGGAAAACCCACCATCTTGATTGCCCATTAAACTCATTTTTGACACCCACGTAGGTGTGATTTTGTATATCCCTCTTGTCTGTCTCGACTAGATACTAGCACGGAGCAAACTGATACCGTCATCTGAACAATGCAATGTGTGATTGGGATGTGGTGAGAAAAGAAAAGAACGACAAAAGAGGTCAGATTGTACTCTAGATACTGTATCCTGTCAAAATGCTTACTTGCAGTCTGGCTTTGCTCCTTCAACTTACAGCACAGAGACTTTACCAGGCTTATAGATGCGCATACAAACTTCATCTCCCTCAGTGTTTTTTCCCAAACATTTCCCCTCCAGAGCTGCCTGAGTTCCTACCTGTTGATTCACTGCACTGTTGTTTACAGTGCGAGCGATAAAACTTCCACTGGCAGGGTGCTCATTCATTCACATCTATGAATAGAGCTTAAATTTAGCCATCCACACTTGGTGGTCACAGGAGGCATGTGTAGATAAATACTTTGAAGCGGCCCCGCACACCACAGCTGCATTGTTGACTGGCTCTAAATGGGCCAGTACTAAAAGCCACATTGACTAACACACACTCACACACAGAAGAGTGTGTGACTTTCTTGTCTGCGTTGTTTAGGATCACAATGCAAAGGTAGAAGTAAAATAAAATGAGAAAGTTTATCTGCAGGTATACAACTTGGAAACTGATCTTACATGTAGTTTATTCTTGTCGATGTTGTTGCTAGGTAACTGAAGCTGTGTTCATGTCATTGATACAGTGTGGACATAATTAAAATGTCTATAGAGGGATAATGGTGTCGCTTGTAGGGGCACAGAGTGGTGCATCACCTCACTAAGGAAACAACATAAAAGAGGGGCACAGAACTTCACAGTGACCAAACAACTGAATATGTAAAGAAGCAAGAAAGAAAAATATTCCAAATAAGTCAAAGATTTCACTCTAAACATGGCTATAAATGTACACTTTGATTTAAACTTTCCAAATTAAAGAGCATTACAGTAAAAGGTGAGCTTTTTCTCAGTCAAAGAGCAAGTGAGAGATCGGATGGCCCTAAAAGTTCCCTAACAGGTTGCACAAACACCAGCAGAGGGGCCCCTCCCTGTAACAGCCTGCCAAGGCAAACAATAGTGCAGAGCTTGGAACAACACCGAGTGGATAAGAGGGAGAGAGAAAAAGAGTCTGACTGGGAGGGCTTGGCGAACCCACTGTCATTCGTTTGCTCTGGATCCATCCCACCCACTCCTGGAACTATGGGACACGTGCTGCTGTTGCTGTTTGCTCGCCTGGTGCCCCAGTGAGCGCCACTCCCCTCCGTTCCCACTGTTTGCCTGCCACTAGCTAGCGCTAGCTCTTAGTGGCCGGCCCCTAATTACAGTGTGGAGAGGATCTAAGGAGGATGTGCCACATAGACAGGGAGGGGAGGAGGGCACAGCTTTCCCACCACAAGGTCCTGGAGCAGCATTTCATCAACTTAACAGTCTTAACCCTTTACACACACACATACATACACCACCCACCCATCTGAGCAACAAGGGTGGGGATGCCTTAAGAAAGGGCACTGATAATGACTATTTAAGTAATATGACTCATCATCCATCATCTCTTTAAACTAAGTTAGACTTGTTAGGGATTAAATAAAAGACTCGTGGTCAGTTAATAAAGGTTCATGAGGTGGTTCAATGTTTAAATGAATAAATGAGAAATAAATGTCAGATTTCGTTGCAGCAATCAGCTGTGGCACTTCCCTCTCTGACATATGCATCACTGCTTAACATCAGTTTCGGTTTCAGAGCTCAGTAGCAACTCATTTTTAAAGTAACCTCTAATAAAGGCCTGTCTGTCTGCGCCTCTTTCCGCCCTCCTGTACCGGCCACGTCTCCTCTCATGCCTCACTTAGTCACTAACACTTTCAACTCAGCACTCCCACCTCAAATTATGTATCACCTCCATTCAGTGTCGTCTTTCTCCAAGAACTTCATCTGCTTTCCGGGCACTGACCACCACCTCCTTCTTCTAATCATTCTCCTCTTCCTCCTCCTTGCCTCCTCCTCTTCCTCTCTCTGCCCATGTAGCAGCTGTATCATCATTATGCCCGGTGTAGAGCGGCTAACTTGTCCCCAACCCTGACCGCTCAGGCCACAAATCAGCAGCTAATGTCCATCTCACCCCC
This sequence comes from Atherinomorus stipes, assembly GCA_023101725.1. Lineage (NCBI taxonomy): Eukaryota > Metazoa > Chordata > Actinopteri > Atheriniformes > Atherinidae > Atherinomorus > Atherinomorus stipes. Next base: position 342,341 of record JALJCO010005679.1, read on the forward strand.
TTGTCACAGCCAGACACTCATTTGGCCTGTAAGCTGAGTTTATCCCTGTCAGTACAGTGCATACACCTGACCCACATGCTAAATCATCAGCAGCCAGAGTTTTACCCCTGTCACCAGCTGCCCAAAGCCAACTCCTGCTAAACAACTGTCACAGACGGACAGTTGTACAGCCAATAACTTAAATATTGACAGTTAAAATTCCCCTTCTTATTAGGAAAGGAAATTCATTTGACCCACTCTGTAAGCCAGTCCATTATCAGCCAGAAACGATGCACCTGTTACTCCAGGAGACATTTTCTTACTCTTGAGCTTTAAGTGTCAGCTGTTTGGACGTTTTCAGCTACTTTTCAGGGAGAATTTTTTTACATTTATCTTAAGTGGTGTCAATTACAGCAGCCGAGGAAGGTGTGTGATGGCAGTTCTTCCATAATGAAGACATGTCAGGGTTTAATTTAAACATTTAACTGCAATGTTTTGGAAAAGTTGAGGATTTCTCGGAACTTTTCTTATCAGAAATTTACATTTCTGAAAGAAATTCGTTTTTGGCTACTCCACGTGTTCAAGTTTAGACTTAAATAAGCTAAATATTATAGTAATTTTGGCAGTAAATTTTAAAGTTAAGTGTAAAACTTCCATTTTATCTCAACAGGTGTTTCAGTAAATTCAGATATCTTTTTCATTCATTGAAAAAAAATTTGATTTTCATGTAATTCCTTTTTTTAAATATTTAATTTAGAAAAAGGACATTATTTGAGGAAAACACCAGAAGGTGTCCAATTACAAGATAATATCCTCGACTCCTCAAAGCACCCGTTGAGACTAAATGTCATCTATGGAGCCTTCAGGGGGCCCCCAGCTACACATCATTATCTCTGTCACTTAAAATGTAAACAAAAGTTATTTATTGGCTTTATTTTTAAATGTTTTTAAAGTATTCATAATAAAATGAGAGTAAAGTTATTTTTTTTTTAAATCACTCTACGCTTTTTAAAATGTGTTTGAATATGATGAGAAGCTTGCAAAAGGATGATAGAAAAGAAGATTGAAGGGAAAAACTGTATCAGAAGCAGAAATGCTGTCACATTTTTATAATTATTATAATTGCTTATCTTTTTATTAATTTGTTTAATGTATTCAAAGATGGGAGACTTGAATAAAAGCAGAACCTAAAAGCTAAAATAAATGAAATAACATATTTTAATTTAATGCCTTCATCGCTGGCAGACGCAGGTTAAAACCAGACGGGAGGTGATACCAGAGTCATAATAGGTGGTTAAGCAAACATGTCATTGTTACAACAGTGATCTCCGTTTTTGTAAATTTCTTGTCATGGTTTGTGAGCGTGTTGAGTAGGTGTGTGATTACTTATGCTTTTGTAGTATAGCCCACTCTATTTTGCATTTTTGTGTGTAGCTTTCTGAGCAAAATTTCTGTGACTACAAGCAAAAGTTGAATGAAAACAACTGGTAAACAGTTTTTATAGCAACACCCGTCGTTGCAGTTTGTGACTTGACGTAAGGAGTCTATTAAGATGACAAGCTGTAAACAATAATTTAGAGCTCAGCTTCAAATCCATAACATGTTTTTTTTTCTTGTTTTGTCCATACTCACAAACATCCCCCTTCAACTTCACGAGTATTCGTTTTGGATTTTTATTGTTGTATGAATTTAGAAATTGACGTGTGTAATTACTTCAGGGGACAAAACACACACTTAAGTTCACTAAAACTACTACGTTGGGATCCCCAAAGTGGATCATGATGCTAAAAATGTTCGTGCTCCTTCCAGAATTTTACAGCACAATATTTACACTGCAGTGGGAATAATGATGCGATTTGTAAAGTGATTTTATTGACCTGTTTGCACCTTGTCAGGGTTTTAAAGCAGAGGGCTGCAACACTCACATAAAACAGTAATTGAGCCACATGTGCACACAGCAACAAAACGCACAAGTGTAAGCTTGTTCACGCACATACACTCTCCGTAACACTTTGACAAATTATTACAGACATACACACAGACACACACCCATGTGCGTGCTCAGGAAGTCTGGCATCCACATAAATTTACACGTCTTGATTCGTCCCTCAGCATTCCACAGCTTTCAGCAGCCATCACCTACCTTCCTTCAGCTTCTCAATTCCTCTCACGTGTTTTTGTATCTCCAGACAACTAAGAGGCTCTGCTGCTCCTCACTTGACCTCTCAGCATCGCTCTCATTAATTGAAACACAGCTGCCGCTCGCTTTGCCTGTCTGTCAGTCAGTCAGTCCATTCACAAGCTCCTCGCACTGGGCACAGATGCCCATTCACAAAAATTTAAAAAAGAAGAAGGAGAGGGAAAAAAAAAAGAACACCCAGGGAGGAATATCCAATGGAGAGAAGCAAAGCAGCACAACAGAGGAGAGCGGCGTGTGAGTCTTGGTCTGTGTAGCAGAGTGGCTGCTGTGGAGTTTAGAGCCAGGCTCACGGTTGTGTGTGGCTCATGTAGGACGAGAGCGAGGGAGTGAGAGGAAGGGAGGGAGGGCAGCAGCACTGCGCTGAGGAGATGTCGCACCACTAGTTTTTATAGCAGGGTGGGTAGCTGGAAGATAATAATACCCCATCCTCCTCCACAACACAAGTTTAAGCGCAGTGTGTAATAAGCCCATGGCGCAGACACCCTCTGATTGAGGTCAGACAAAATGAATTTTTAGTTGTGTTTGAGTGGATTTTGGTGTAAAGGGACCGGGGCAAAGAAACTCGAAGGGGTTGTTTGGGGAGACTGAGGGAGGGTAAAAAAGGAAAGGAGACAGAGAGAGAGAGAAAAGTTAGAAAACCAATCTTGTGCACCTCTGTTGGTTAGTCTGGAGCTCAGATGTAAAGATGTGCATACACACAAACACAACTCCAACTCAAAAACCCAAAAACCAGTTGCTCTAAGTTTTACACCTGCTTTAAACAGCATCCTGCTGTTCACTTTCCTTTAAAACACCCCCACTTTGCTCAGATGTTTTCATTGTTTACCTGTTAAAATAACATTTAACAAGTAATGGAGCTCTCTGGGCATGTTTTCAAGAGCTGCACATTTAGAAACAGGTGGTGAGGTACACACTGGGCTCAATAAATCGTCACGACAGACTACCTACTGAAAAAACATTATAATCAGCCCACTCCAGCGTGTCGCTCTCTACATTGAGACCCCCATTAAACTGGCTAATTCAGTAGATGTAGTTAATTCAAAAGGAAATATTACTTAAAAGCTGAGACACAATTGAACCACAAATGCTGAAAAGTACCACAAGCACCAGCAGAGACATGTTTTCCACTTTGTTAAACCGTTTTTTTAACCACAGTTTCAAGAACTAGTTTGAGAAGTGCATAAGATTAGATTCCTGTTTTGAGTCAGAAAGCAGACAAGCGGGGCAACGTTTGGTGAGCACACCACCACCCTGATCAGTAGAGATGAGGAGGAGGAGGAAGTTAATGTAGAAAGGTGTAGAAATAAACCATTCTGTATAGACCTCGGCAAAAAAATAGAAACACTGATTATATTGGACTTTTTGGATGAAATTATCATCAAGGAACCTTTTTTGTGGTAAAACTTAAAGGATGCTGAACTACACTGCCTGTTTTTGATATGGTAAAAAAAAAAAAAAAAAAAAATTGGAGTGTAGAAAAAATGGGTTTATGTTTCTTAGCAAGCCATATGTTATGATGTAGCACATTCATAAAATCTGAAGCAGCCACTGGGCTTTCCTGTATGACATCATGAAACCCTTCCCTTTGTAATACTTTATTTTTATTTACATAAGTCATATTTGCACATTAAGGGGATATCTATTTTGTCAGGAAACAAAACTTTCAAACACTCATAAAGGTAAAATACACAGCAAGCTTTTCTTTTTTGTGGTTGTTGAATTGTCAGAGCATCTGCGCATCATACAACCAACAATCATACAGTTAAAACAGTGTGATTCAGTTGAATAAACTCCACATATAAGTAGAAATCAGAGCGCACGTCAGACTGCTATGCCCACTTCCCCCTGAGGAAAACATGGACTAAAGCAAACCGCAGCCCTGGCCCATGGTGGTTTACACTGTTTTGTACAGGGTGAGAGTTGAGGCCAGCTCACATTGGCATCTAGTATATATAAATGGGGTAAACCACTAACTGCTAGCAGGCCAGCCAGACGGCCAGAAAAACAACGTTCGCTATCCTATAAGATCAGCTATCTGTTCTAAACACGTTGCAGCCGCCATAGAAACACCCTAAGTGGTACCTGTGAGGACGACTTTGTTCTGGCCACGACTGATGGAAACCTGTGATACAATGGTGCTGACAAACACTTTCACAAATACACTGCTTTGCACTGCTGCTCACTTTGTGGTGTAATTGACAGATTCCGATTGCGATCATGCTTAAAATTCTCACAGATAAAATGTATCTGGGTGTCAGTGTTAAAACGGTCAGTGTAAATGCCAAACGCCTTCCTGTCCCTGTCTAGTGTCGAGCATGTCGACATTAAGGAGCAGGGAGTCTTGCCGCTCACTCTGTGTGCTCACAGTCACAAGACATGAGGATTCAAGGGGCTGAGTAAGAGTCATCTGTTTGGTCTGTCTGTCTGCCTGACTGGCCTCTCAGCGTACCTGTTTACTGCCACCTGCTGCTCCCAGCAAGATACACGTACCACAGCACCAGATTGGCACTTTGGAGGAGGGACAGGGTGTGAAGCAGCATTACATAAAGTTATGAAGACTTTGAGGCTGGTTTCTGCTTGGCTTACAGTACTGTACCATAAACACAGAGAGCACATTTTTTTTAGCAGCAATAAAAAACATTTTTAGCTGAATTTGACTAAAACTGGTTCTTCTAACTTATCTGCAGAACTCATCAACCAAAAGGCACCAATCCTCATCTGTCATTTGAAGAGTTAAACAATAGGCATTGAAAACATTCCCATTAATATTGCTATTATCCTGCTTGGCTGTTATTTTGAGTTGCTGACATGCAGTATACCTATTGCTGTGCAGTACTTGAACTTCCAGCTCTTCAAACTAAACCATTTTTACCCTTCTCTTCTTTTTGAGACTGCAAAACATGTCTGCTTTCTTTCAAACTATTTAAGTTAAGAGTTTTTTAATGGAAAAATTATGTTTAATCTTTAATTTAAGAAAAGTACACACAGCATCACGGGATTACTGACTGCTTACTTGATTAAAAAAAAAAAAGTGTTCAATAAGCCAGATCATTAAATCACCTGCTTGATATCATGTTGAGGCTCCTTGCACCATCACAACTGTTTGAACCCAAAGAGTAATGAACTTGGCATCTCTGGGTGTGTCCTGTGGTTTTTTGGCACCATGATCCTTTGGGGTCCTGTTGGTTGGGAGGTGGGGCCTCCATGGATTGGGTTTGTTCTGGTGCATTCTAGACATGCTTGGTTACTCTGGAATCTTGGGCAGTTTAGAGGTAGACTTGACACTTTCCTTTATTCTTTAAGCAGTTTGCAAAACAGTTTCTGCAAATTTGTTTGCTGTGGGGGGCATTATGCAAACAGAGCAAGCATCCACATCATTTTCACCAGTTTTTAGGTTGGTTTTGAATATCAAAGAAACATCCACACAATGCCAACAGTAGACAATGATTAGTGTTATTAATTAATCATATGCAGAGATTTAGTTATGATGCTAAAGAGGTAACTTGAAAAGCAACAACAAGCTGCAAAATGTGCAGATAACACTTACATTGTATGCTTATCTTAGAAAGATTAAACCTGACTCAGTATGCAACAGCTGTAATCAAAATAGGATATTCGTCCTTATTATTACTGAGTTAAGTTTTCATGATTTACTAAAAAGAAGACTTTTGTTTAAACATTTGTTTGAAGTTAAAATTCAAGGTCTAATAACGATGCACCATAAAATTCACTGTCAGCTTTACCCTTTCCATGAACTGCTGACCTGTCTGCAGACTCACCTGCTTATTTTCTGAATGACTAACTTCCTTTAACAGAAGCTCAGAACATCTCCGTCACTTAAACCTGGAAATGTTTGCTGGTTGAGTTTTCTTTTCAGCAGGCGTCACTGTAGAGCCAAGCTTTATGCTTTACGAAGTTAGAAATGAACTTTTTAATCTATTCCAATAAAATGAAGGTAATTTTTCTATATGTTTTACATTTTATTCAACAAGATATTTTGTGGAACAAAACTATTGGGGAGTCTTCTTAGAAACTCTTTGAAAGGTTCAAGCACTGAAGTATTTTAAAGATGATTGGATGAACCATCTATATATTGCAGCCTATTGAGGACTGAGTTCAAATATACAAACATTTTGCTCTAGCCTCCTTAGGAACTGTCTTTGTGAATTAAAACTGTTTTGTTGCTGTCAGCAAAGGACACCAATTAGTCAAATTTCTGTGGCCACAAACACATCCGATCCCACTAAGCAAATAGTGGGATCGAAGCAGAAAATGCCTCCTGTGTCATTGTTGAGGGAGCTAACAAATGATACATTTAGTTTAAACTGCTAACTTTCCCTTGCAGGATTATCACAATGTGAATACAGAGTTTAAGGAAGTTCTTAGCAGACTTTTACCAGTTAAATAACTGCAGAGTCAAAGCAAGAAAATCAACCCAGCTCGTGCCCTTTACCCTGGTGTTTCTGAGGCCAGGTGTGGCCTGGTTTTGGAGAGAAGCAGGAAAGGGAGGCACCATCCCCTCCACAGTCAAGAGATAGGGCATCACATCAGCACCCCTTGCCTCCAAAAGTCCAAGGACAGAGACCCATTCTCAGATAAATGTTGCCTAAACACAATGGGAGGTGTACCAGCTTACTGTACACTCTCGCTCAGTCACAGAGATACACACCCACCTGTCATTACATCGAGATCATTAGAACTCACCTAGGAGCATGCCATTCGGATGAGTGAGGCCTGGGCGTTTCCTTTCTGCTGACCTGTCTGTTTGTGCTTCAACTTTCTCCTGTTCTGTCTTCTTTCCAAACTCCCTAATCAGTAATGGAAGCTTTGCCAGAAGGGAGGTAAAGTACACAAGCTGCATGTCGAGAACTGCGAGTACCGAAACAGACACAGTTATCGAGTCATACAGGTGGCTGTAATGCACTGAATCCGTTGTTGTCTCAGAAAAACTCTCTTAAAGGGAAAAAAAAGACTTTTCATAAAGTTTTAAAACACATTAAAAAATCTTCCTTTCCCAAGATATGAACATATATTCTAATCTATGTATTCTAGTCTTGAAACTCCAAACAAAATGTTGTAGGAGCCAAAAGCTCCTCATCACCACTAGCAGGAACTTCACACTGCATTTCACTGTTGTGTTCATTTGATTGGCTTAGTGTCAGTATTTGTGAGTGCATGTGTTGTGAGGGTCGTCAGGTGAATGAGGACAACTCCTTATGGTGATAACGAGAAGGAGGCCAGCCTTGGTGGGACAGCCTCTGTCTGCCCTCAGGTAGTGTGTGCATGTGTGTGTATGGGTGTGTACGTGTGTGTGTCAGCAGGAGAGCCCTCGGGCACTCTGGCACCTCCTAATTAAAACCAGTCAGGCTGCAGGGCAGGGGAGACAGATGCCTGTCATGACACACACACTCAAACACACACATGCACGAGGTGGCGGACTGAGTTTTAACACATGCACATTCACAAATACACAACTGTGATGCGTAGGTCAGCTATTTTAGGATGCAAAGCCAAATTTATCCCACCCACTCAGGTATCACACAGGTAACTAATCTGTTTTTGACCCAGATGACAAAAGAGAAGCAGTCGTATTATCAACAAGGCTGCTAATATTCTAAAATGAAACAAACTATAATCCCCATGATAGGTTTTATGTTTATGCATGTTTCATTTTTTAATATGTGACTTTCTTTCAACAGTTAGCCTCAGGTTAAAACAAATTTGGCTAATTTGATTCAAAAGCAGCCAATGAACTCTCATTAGTTAGTTTTCAGTTAGAAACTTCCTGGATTAATTCAGAAGTGAGACACCAGCGATGACACAACAAGCGTGGCTGACACTCACACACTCCCTCACATGCAATCATGACCCATGTTAGCTTCCAGATTGACACATCTGTCTTTCTCCCCGGCACAGATGAGACATAATTGTGCTGTATGTCTGTTACCTGCATACTCTGTCACATTTTATCTCCGTTCCCACATGTACAACCTAGAGCTGCAGGCGACCGCATATAGTACTTAGCAGGCTAACTGCTGTTTGTCTGGGGTGGGTGGGTGGATCAAGGCACGGTGCTCTCCTTTCTCTCCCAGTGATTAGATAGCATAAGCAGGCCAGCTAGCCTAACCCACACACTCATGTCTCTTAAAACTGCCATCCAGCCCTGCTTTCTCTCTCACTGCCTCTCACACACAGGTGGGTGGACCCACTTATTCAACCCAGATCTTTCTTTTAGACATTATGAAATCGTGTTTTTTTCCTCCCTTTCTTGTTTCCTTCATCAAACTCCCTGATGCTGAATGACACTCAACTCTATGTGGTTCCTGCAACGCCTTTGCAGCCGAGCTTTCTTCTTCTTCTTCTTTTTTTTTTTCGGTTTAATTTACAGGGTGATCATTTTGCCTGACTGCCAAGCTGAGAATCATGTTTCTTTGTGTTTGTCTTTAGGCTAAAGCTAGGTGGGTTGCTAGTGGTTACAGAGGCATATTTTGTATTATCTAGGTAACATTTAGGAAACACCCACAATTTATATGTAAAATGGTTCACTGCATGACCACATGATAAAATGCAACTGTCTCTGACATTTCTGGTGTTGAAAGCTGTGACAAAAATATTTCTATAATGACTTAGACCACATTAGGAAACACATAACCCACCACACAACATTTTCCCACGGCCATATTATTATCAGTGTGAAAGGTGTAGCATGATGAAATATTCAATCAAGTCAGCGGCTTTGAATGGATTTTGTTTTTTGCAATTTGCAAGACTAAAGAAAAACTATTTGAATCATAATGCTGTTTGTCTATTTGAGCAGAAAATCATCCAAATTAGTAATAGAAAGTTTCAGTTTATTTGATGACTGTTTTGTGTCAAGCTGGGTGACAAGGAGCAAAGGGCATCAGGTGCCCTGTAGTGAATACAATCAGCCCCTTAAAATACATACAGTATAAAAAGAAAAGAATTAGAAATAGAAACAAAAAGGTCTGAAAAGTGATGAAGAGGAGCAGCGGGGGTAGAGATAGAAAAGCACGTTGGAAATTATAAATGGAGAGAAAGTATATGGTTGAAAAATCCAAGAGAGCAGGCGCCGACCTCTGCGAGTGCAAGTGCCCGCCTCCCTGGCTGCTTTGTCGTTAGAGCCAGGCACTGTGTTTCGTGAGGAACGCAAAAGTACACAAATCCCACAGAAGGAGCTTTTTTGGCAGGGCTCGGGCCTCCCACCCACGGCAGCCTCTTCAAGCCTCCTCCCATCCTCTATTCATCTGTGAGGGGCGGCTTACTCACCCAGCCCAACTCCACACAACAAAACCTGGACCTCGATCCTACGGAGGAGGGCGGACACGCACACGAAAGGCATGAAAACACATACACACGCGCTTTAACCTGACTACACGTAGGATTTTTAAGGGGTAAACACCCCCTCTGATCGGATGAGACTTTTTTGGCTCAGATTTGAGTCTGATTTTAGACAGCTGTCATGATGGTTAAGATCAGATTGTGTATCCCAGTGTAAATGCTGTTACATGGACATGCCCACGCGCTGTCAGGTGGGAAGAAGGCGTGTGGACTCATTCACTTTGTTAATCTCATAATGAACACATTGCATAATTTTGCAATTATGAAGCCACGTCCTCATTCATTTAACACATACTTCCACGACACTGTAAGCCGCCGAGTCGAGCACAGACACTCACACACTCTCAGTCACCTCCTTTATACTGTAAGGCGACTCCAATATTGGCTTATCATAAACTCTGCCGAATACTGTAGGCATGATTGTACAAACGTGAATGAAATGTGCCTCGGGTAATGTTTGCCAAACACACCAATGCAACAGACAGAGGCCCTGTAACAAAAGACTTGCTGGGGATCAGGTTCAATTCAGATAATCCTGCAGGTAGAAAGGGGCAGACAGAGAGCTGTAGCCAGGGTGTGTGACGAGAGTAGGTGTGGCAGTGTCTACTTGATTTTTATCCCCATTTAACCTTCACTTCAACAGGAAGCCAGGTCTTTATGTTGTGCCTTTTTTTTTTTATTAATGATGAAGGCTGATAAGGTTTCATTCTGATACATGTCTTTAATACACATAAAAATATTACTTTTAAGTAAATTTTGTGATCAAATCAAACATATTATCATTCAGTTTTGTAAAAAGTATTACATCACACATTTCTATGCCTATTTATATGTGACTTTGTGGAAAATATTAAGGTATTTTGGCATTTTCATGTTTTCAATGTATTTTTTTTCATAACGGAAGCATGGTTGCACAAATAAGAAAAACTTTCTATAATGTGGTTTGATGCTATGAAACAGTATTAGATCACAAATAACAGTTATAAGGATTGACAAGCTTAACTGCAAGTATTTAATAAGGTTAGAAATGTATAGTGGATAATGTTGGAAAGCGATGAACATCAGAGCAAAGTCATACAAACATGCAAATGTAGCAGCCTCTGATTATTTCATAAGAACTTAATAAAATGTTTTGTTAGTTTATGCCTAGTTTGAGCCACATAACATACCTAGTACTGATAAGTCAGCATGTATAATATGCAGTTATCACCTCTGAAAGGTTAACAGTTATTCATGCTGTTTGATGGGAATCACAGGAAGAGTGAAATATTTTTTGACTTTCACACCTCTGCCTCCTCATCTGCTGCACAAAGAAGCTGATCTGAACTAAAGATTAAGACAAAAAAATGTGGGTGTACTACTGCAAACTGCATAAATAGATTCCTGGAGGACAGACCCATGTCACATAGCTTGTTACTACTTTATTTTTTCGCTGCACTATACACTCGGACTTTGCTAATTTCAGTCTTTCAAGAACGTGTGTGTGTCTGTGTCAGAAGCTCAAATGACAAGGGAAAAAATGCCGAGTAAGTCATCAAGTGCAATCAATCAAGTTGTTTGACAAGCTGCTGCTTAAAAAACAAGATAAGGCAAAAATGATATCTGTCTTCTGGTCTGTTCCAGCTTCGTCATGCTTTCACTTGCTTCCTCCTCCGTGTGTGCCTGTTATGTGAAGGGGGGGAGGTTTTCACCGTTCGCACATCTGTCGAAAGATATGCACAGGGAAAGTTTTCTAGATTGCACTGCTTGGCATTTTTCTTTTATTCTACTGCATATCTTCCTTTAAAAAGCAGAAAGCATGGAGAAATTTGCCTTTTAAAAGGGTATTATTGAGGATCCAGATTCTCCAAAAGGTCAGCCATTCTTCAGTTTGATTCTGGTGCTCAGTGGGTTGATCTTGCACGCTCTAAAATCTCTCTCCACAACAGAGAGAAAATATAAGCCTCTCATTATGAGTTTTTTTTTTTCTTTTTTAGAATATGGGGAAATACTGGTGCTACATGGGCAAAAAAAACAAAAATGGAAGAGTGAAAGAGTGAAAGAGACAGCAAGATGTCACTGACCTTTTAAGAAGAGAAGTTTTGATTTCAGTTCCTCTCTTGCAAACTCACTCCCTGTCAGGAAACTCAACACTGTCTCAGCACTGGCAGACTTGTGAAAGTGAGAGCGGGGCAAGACAGACACTGAAATTTGCTCTGAAGGTGTGTCAGTGATTTAGGGGGGAGTGAAAAAGTACCGTTTCGTGGAACGGTTATCTAAGAAACACAACAAAACAAAAACTGCTACACCCACCACCCTCAGCCAACACCCCTCCCTCCTTTAAACCAAAAGTATTTGGCAGCGCTCCCTTCAAGTCCACCTGTGCTTAGGGGAGGGGAGTGACGCACACAAACACTCAAGGGCCAAGCCTAAAAACCTGCTTGCAAACTTGGACTGGAGTTTATGCTTATGACTGAAAATAGACAGAACCAAGCCTTGAGGCCGAGACACGAGGACAGACGGGAGTGAGATGCTTCTGGTCTGAGGCCAGAAATGATGCTGGGGAAAGGGACAAAGGCCAAGCCAGGGTCAGAAAATGAAAGCAGTGAGACTGGGGCTTATGAGCAGCAGGACAAAACTGAGATCTCGATCGTGGTAAAGAAAAATAAAAGAAGAGATGGTTACTGAAAGGCAGTGGGTGGGTCTTTTCCTTTGCCAAACAGGAGTGAGAAGGGTCCATATCAAATATCAAACAGAAAACATATCAGGGGAGAAATAAGAGGAGTGATAGGTGGTGTGATAAAACTTCAACGACAGAATAAAATGCATCTGTAGTGTATTTGGGTGTGGTAGTCAATGCACCGGCATGTACCTGGCAAGATGTAGGAATCATTGTGCTGCACTGAGGTCTACTGTATAATACTGAGTTGTGGGGATAAAATAAGATGCATTCAGGGCAGCAGATTCTGTCAATCATGTTTATTAATTGTCAAAAATAGATTTAAATTAAAGGTCAGTTTTAAAGGTATGAAGCTACATAAGATGAAAAGAGACATACCTGAACAGTTTCATAGTTGAGCTGCATTTTTTTATCATTAAAAATGTATCTTTGTGAATTTTAACCTCTTTGAAACCCCACACTTCTTCAGCGTATCTGTGAAAGAAACACGACCAGTGCCATTTTGCTCAGGTTTCATGCATATTCTGATGGAAGCAGCTGCCTTGCATGAAAGTTGCTAAAATTAATTTATCATTCGTTTTGCTCCATTTCGTTGCAACACATTTGTCAGAACTGCAGCCAAGAATTTTTATAACAGGTTCAACTTCATATTTATTAGGCAGAAGTAAAGTTTTAAGAGTCTTTAGGAATATTGTCGGTATTTCAGAATTCCCCCAATATCTCTTGCATAGACACCAAGGTTGTTTAATTGGCCTTACATATTGAGGAGTGGTTTTACAGAATCTGAAGGTGCTTATCAGGAGTATTGGAAAAAAAATATTTATATATATATATTTTTTTTAAAGTGTGTTACAAAAGTAGTTAAAGCATGTATAATTTGTTATCTCATAATATCCAATGACAGGTCCAAAAACATTGTGAGATATCTGCTGAGACACGCTGATAAAGAAGTTCATCAAGTCATCCATCTGAGATTCCTTTTTTGCTATATGCAGCTTATTGTGAGCACTGTGGCTCCAAACTTTGCTGGTTTTGGTCCATTCTTACCGTTGCCATAGCACTGTTTTCAGCTGCAATAGACAGATGTTTTAAGTGAAAGAAGATACCTAAAAATACACTGTGCACCACCTGCCCAACACCAACTGGCAGATGGATACAGTTAGCAACCAGTTGGTGAACACAAAGGGATATTTTTTGTGGCAGCTATACCACAAAAATATCTATTTTGCATTATAGATGCCATTATAGATGGAAAAATTGTTTGATAATGAGCAAAGTAAATAAATACCATTACTAAGCAGGACTTGTTTCTATAGTTTTAGATATTATTACACAGCAATTTCCTTCATAAGAATATTTCAAAAGACAGTTTGATCTGTCCACTCTATGTTGTGTAAGGTTTGAAAGCTTTCCGGACAGGTTTTCAGTGCATTAGAGTGAGGACAGGCTTTGATCTGATGGTTTTCAGTTAGGATGGCAGGAACTTAAAGACCATCACAAGATGATCTACAACAAAGAAACAAGATTCTCTCTGAAAATGAGCAGTTTACCAAAGCCATTATGTAAGTGTAGGCACAGCAAGAGTAGAGAGGAGCAAACCAAAGTGAGAGGGAGGGAACATGCACACTCAAAGTTCATAATGGTTCAACTCAGGATGCCACGAGGGCTTGCTGTGTGACCATGGCAACCACATAAACAACACAGAGGGAAACGGCTCATGATTACATGCATTTTCACACAAAACCATCAAAGTTTGATTTTGTAGTTTGATTCCTAATATTAACATTGCAGTGATAAGTTAAGATAACTTCCTGTGTTAATTTTTAATCCCTACTTCATTCGGTTTTGAGATGAGATTATACAAAGTGGAAACTTGATCTGTCAGTTACGGTTTGACCTGACTCATCATGCCCCTCGCACACTTCAGGTACAAAGCAAAATAATCAGCCTTGATTATCCAAGCAGTTACAGTTGTTGAGTTTGTTGTCTCTGCTTGCAGCTGTTGTGCTTTTAACATCTGCAGGAGGAGAGCCACCATGCAGATGACTTCTTTATTCAAAAAGGTAGCAGCTAACGTCAGGAATGCATCTGATTATGATGCTTTCTGCCGGATCTTTGTTTAGAGAAGCACACAGCGGAAAAAAAAGCTCCAGGTTAGACACTGACTTTGCTGGAGGGATTGTGTGTCTCTCTCTTGTGTGCCTGGGAACATGTCCGAAGCCCCCTGAGGAACTGGGAGCATGCCTGTGAAGGACATCTGGGATTTTTTTATTTAAATTTTCCTGTTTCCTCTAATCTAAAATAAGAGGGAAATGCATGAGGGGGCCTGTTAACGTGAATGGGATTAAATTTAAAATGTTACGTTTGGACAAAGATTGCTATACTTTAAAAACGTTTTTGAAGTGAAAATGCGTCGACTTTCACACATACGTGACAACAGCTACAGTGCCAAAATGGTTACATTTTAAAAGTGTGTTGCAGGCCATGTTCCTCTTCTTAGCTTAGTGTGTAAACCTGGAGATATTTGCTGTTTCCTGCCAACATCAGTGGTAAACAAAGTAGTTAAATACATCAATTTTATATAGCTGTAATTCACAACAAATAGCCATTTCAGGGCACTTTACATAATAGAGAAACCCAGAGAAGAAGCATTTTGCAACAGTTAGAGAAAACATTGACAAACTCCACAGCACCTCCAGCCCTTTAACCAGCTCCCTGTTATAATGCAGTTCCAATTTTCACTCAATGATCAAGATTTTCTTTTTTTACTTGTTTATATTCTGCTGCCTTGAGCTCAGTCCTTAACCTACCCCTCTCTCTCTGGTACTCAGAAGTCTACATGCGTACAATGCATATTGATAAAAACATATCAAACTGAGCTAAAAGCAGCTTTTGGTCTCCTCTCTGGAAGATATTGAGGACCGTTTAAAGCTTATCATCTAATTAGTCCAAAATTATGGGAATATCAACGTCTTATTAACATGTTGGTTACTGTAGCATATTTATGTAGTGAGTTGTTGTTATAATTACACATTTTAACAGGATGGCTCCAAATCTACCCCTGTATCATATACAGTGTGGCAGGATAAAAGAGGGCCCAGGCGGGAATTGATCCCCAGACTCCCAGGTGAGAATCATGCACGTAACCAGTCAGCCAAAGGTACATCTTCGCCAAGTAGCCAGGGCACATGATCACTGGGAGGCATAGTGACAGGACTGTCAACTGCCACATAAGGTCAAACCAGAGACTCTCTAAGTTGTATGTTCAGAGAAAACCACACAAAAATGGTGGGCAGAGCCATGGGAAGATCACGTGTTACCGTGCAAAGTGATGAACCATTGACCAGCCACTGATCTAACAAAATAGGGAAAGGGTTTCACTTAATTGTTAAATTGGACTGCATGATTGTTTTTTAGGCTAGGGTTTATAATCAGAAATCCATGATATTGTTTATATATGGTAAGAAAAAAATCAACCCCAACATTAAAAGGCCCTATTCATCAGCTTCAGACTGGCAACTTGCTAACAAACTTCTTCTTTGCATATTTTTCTCTCTGGATAACAGAATTTGCCAAACAGCATTAACAGAACAAGAAAAGCTAAGATTCGAATAGCCCCACTCTCTTTTCTAAGTTTGGGTTTTTGCAGGATCCTGGAGTACGTTTGTTTTACAGTGAAACACACCCAGCAATGGTCTGATCAGTTTGTGTCCAGCGCCCTGAAAAACAGGAGGGGTCCATTATTTGTTTTCTTTTGTGGCTCACAGAAAAAAAAATGGCTGAGTAAATTTGCTCAGGCAGAATTACGTTAACAGAATACATCAAGAACGAGAAAAAAGGAGTGCTACAGTCCCTTTTTCTGAACTGTAAACTATGGAAGGATCATAGCTTTCAGAAATATGAGTGAGAAATAAGTGAGCCTTCATTCTGAAGTTGATAATTTAACAAACAAATAAATAAAGCTTATTATATTTCATAAGTACTTTTGTAATCTTAATTTCTGTTGCTATTATTTTTTCAAATTATTAGATTCTACTTTTGGTGACCTTGAATGAGCTTGAGTAGAAATGGCATTATTTTTTTTATGTCAAATCTTCCAAAACAGTAATAAAACAAAGAAAGGAAAGAAAAGAAAAAGACAGACATAAATTCACAAAAGAAACATAAAACAACCTAAAAGAAAACCCTTCTAAATCTCTTATAATTGCACAGAATGAACTTGATGTGATGATTCAAATACATTAGCATTAATCTACTGGCAGGGTCATCAAATGGTTAATTACTGGAGCTTCTGATAAACTCACACAGGAGGCGGTACATCAAGAGCAGTGCAGCGCAGCAAAAGAATTCAGATATTCTGACCAAATAAAAAATAAATAATCTTGTGTAAATTTATTTTCTGTTTGTGCGTGTGTGTTTAAGTCTGACAATGCAAAAGTAAATACCACCTATTATATGGGGTGGTGACAGCCATCAGAAGGATTCATTTGTCTGTTGGTCTGTTTTACTCATACAGTAAACCTCAGGATCCCTTTGACTGTAACTGCTCAATGACCTCAATTTTTGGAAATTGCATCACTATCTTTACTTATAAAATGAAATAACACACAGAATTAGATAGGAAAAATAGAACAATGGGGAAATTAAACCCAAAAGATAAAAAATAAAGTTGAGAAAAAAATACTAAATGGATGTCATCATTTTGCCACATAAGGGAAAATTAATTATATATATATTAATAATAAATTGAATTAAAAAAAAATAAAAAATTATAATAAAATAAAAAATAAAAAAAAAAAAAAAAAAAATACAGGTGGGGAAAAAGAGAAAAAAATAAAAATAATAAAAAAATAAAAATAAAAAAAAAATAAAATAATTATGTAAATATGATAATGAATCAACAAAATAAGGGAAAAAAATTAAAAAAAGAAGAAGGGGAAGGAAAGAGAGGAAAAGAGAAATTGAGGAGAAAAAAAAAGAAAAAGGAGAAATAGGAGTTAAAAGACCAATAAAGTAAGGAAAAACGGAATACCGAGGAAAAAAAGCGACCAGCGGCTGGAGTTGTTTTTCTGCCATTGCAACTACAACCTAGACACACGTGATGTCGCTCTTCTGTCCGTATTCCTCAACCTTTAAGTAGTAATAGCTGCTAAACTTTAATTATAATGATTCGATATTTTTATTGCATGACTTGATAAAGTTAACGCCTCCATGAATCGGTTGCTTCTGTCATGGTTATTCAGTCTCATCCTGCTTTATTGGACAAAATATGTGAGCACGTACTGTACAAAGGGGAAAAAACTTTTCATTTGTTTATCTAAATGAAAGTCCTTACGAATCGATTAAACTATAGCTGAGCAAAAAAATCAGGTTTTTTTTTTTTTAAATCACAAACTGAGTTTGACCTGAGCAGCTTTGCCACCTGTACAGCAGATTTTCTTCCTTTTTGCCCTCAGATCTCTCCTTTTATTGGGAAATAAACTTTGCTTGCATCTGCTACGCTGCTCTATTGAATGCACATGAGATTGGGGTCCAAGGTACAAAGCTTACACCTCTGAATTCAACAAAAAAAAAAGGTTTACAGAACATAAAACAACAACTCAAAGTTACACCCACATGCTGCTGTTGCCTTCATCCTGCCACCTGCGGAGTGGGTGTCACCATCCTATCCACCAAATCTGTCAGATAGACCTGTTTCTGCTTACAGTTCATGCTTTGGGTGGTGGAATCTGTTTTATGAAAAACATTTGTTGGCTCTTCTGTCCGCACACTGTTATGTTCGAAGTAAATATATATTCAGTTTTTGCATAAAACATTTTTTTAACGATTATGCATCACACATAAAAAAAAAAACAGTGTACTGTGCTTCTTTTTCAACTCCTCTTGTAAAAATATTCACTTCTCTCATATCAAACCCAAGTTCTAATGTTTAAAATATTTTGGGGATAATTTTTTTTTTAATGTGTTGATTTTTTTTCTAACCCTGACGTCTGTCTATTGTTCTTCTTCGGCTTGCATGCCAAATATTTAGCCTCTGTTTTATCTTCCTGTAAAGAGCAGAAATTGGTCCGTGAGGCTAACATGGGTTAGAGGTGTGTAGGTGTGTTTAGGAGTTTGCAACAACACTTTCAGCAGGTATTTGTTGCCAAAGATCCAAAGATACATATATATAAATGACCTGATGCTTAAGATATAAACATCTACATTCTTTTTATCCTCCTCCTCCTCCTCCTCCTCCTCTTCCTCCTCTGGGTTAAAATGTGAATTTTCTGTCAGTGTAAAGTCTCCCACAATGGCAGTGTATTCTAAACAGTGTCAGTAACCTATGGTATATTGTCACTCTTTGACTATCTTGATGCCCATTAATTTTACATAAATAGGCTACTTAATTAATTGAATTCCTGCTTTCAACTCTATTTTTGACTTGATTAATCATTTCCTGAAGCTAATGTAAGAGGGGGGTGAATGGAATATAAATATGCACCAAGGGATTGCTAGTAAGATGTCAAAAGTAAGCAGTCGACAGGTAAGATAGTTTATGGAGCTGATGCACACAAGCAGCCCAGATAGATTCGGGGATGTTGTTGTTGTCGTTGATAAAAAATATTGACAAAATGGCAAGGCGCCTGTCATAGATGGCACTTTGAAGTGGAGGACTAGCTCACTCCAGAGACACATAAAGTAGACATTAGGCTAGAGGATAATGATGCCAAGTTGAGTATGAGTTCCTGCCCCACTAACAATTGAAGTTAAAGTTCTTGGAGTAAAAATGAAAACAAAAAAGCGTTACAACATTTTCAGAGGCAATGCAGATACACTATATGTATATACTAGGGATATAACAATATCCACATCTCATGGTACAATATTATCTCGATATGAATGTGGCAAGGTACGCAACAGAGGGCCCGGGCGGGCTTTGAACCCCAGACTCCCGGGTGAAAGTCATGCACACTGACCATTCAGCCAAAGGGACATCCCTGTGGCCAAGTAGCCAGGGCACATGATCAGTCGGAGGCATAGTGACAGGACCACACTGTCACATCTCTCCCCCTCTTTTCACAAGCACGTCCTCGTGCTCCGCACAGGCTGCCACCAATTATGAATCCATGGACCGTTTACCGGCATTGCACATGGATCCTGCCGACAACGCCAGAATGTGGCAAGGTACGCAACAGAGGGCCCGGGCGGGCTTTGAACCCCAGACTCCTGGGTGAAAGTCATGCACACTGACCATTCAGCCAAAGGGACATCCCTGTGGCCAAGTAGCCAGGGCACATGATCAGTCGGAGGCATAGTGACAGGACCACACTGTCACATGAACCTCACGGTACGATATTTATCACGATATGGGGGATTACCACGCTTCTGTGTTCCGAACTTCCGGTTTGAAAGGGCCGAACTTCATAATAAAACAACGTAGCATGTTTGTTTGTAGCCGGTGGGGCACAACACCGGCATGCTAGCATTAGCCAGATAGCGTTTACTGACGTGCTTAACTTTGTGCGTCTTAAAACACACATACATCTGAAAATCGGGTCTGTACATTCGCTCCCATTGGCTAAAAAGAGTGCACTGGCAGCAAAGGATCATGGATTATTTGTGCGTTCCAGTTGTCTCAGAACTCGTTTTTCAGAGGTATTTTTCCGAGGAAGTGACGTGATGAACTCGTTTTTCTGAGATATGAGCTCATAATTTGCAGAGGACCCCGAAATTGTAGATTTAAAGATGGCGGCGTCCAGTACTATAAGTAGTTTAGTAGCCTATGTTACACTACACATAGGGCGGACTGAAAACTATTATTTGTGTCTCAAGAGATACGCTGTTTAAAACCGTAACAAGACCACGACAATTTCGCGGCAGTTTACCTACCGCGATGTCGTGATATCGATTATATCGATTATATTGATAATATCGATAATATCGTCACATCCCTAGTATATAGCCTATTGGTATCCACATGATTCTAAAATACTTCATCTTTAACTTTTACTTCATTAGGGTTAGATATCAAAATGCCATGATCCAGCTTGTGGTTGCATTTTTAAAAAAAACACTGCATTGTATCACACTATCCATTTCATGACTTACTGTTTGCTGATCCTGCTCCCTCTGCTAAATACACAAAACATCTTGGGCTTATGAGCCACACTCATACTGAATGCTTTGGAAAAATATACAGATTTCATTTTCAGCTAAACTAATATATAGTTTTCTGTTGTTAGTTCACCTTTTGCTGTGACACTGGGACACTAGCACTGATGAATTTCATCACAGAACAGGTAAAAGAAAACCCTGTAAGGATAGGGTCACATGAACACTTTTGGGCAGGGTCACACTTGGTTTAATCCCGTTTAAATTCACCGAGTGTAAAAAGTCTAGTACAAACGACCTCCGGTCATACTTACATAGTCGGAAACGCGCCAGTGTGACATCATGTGACCGCATTTGCATAGGTGACAGCGTCTGCTCACTCCAGTGCAGCGGGTGCTGCTACAGTAATAGTCATTTGTGTTGTTTGACATCCACCCAAAGCTTTGTACCTTCATAGTTTTCCGTCAACTGCCTGATAGCGAGCTTGTGTTAGCTGCTGAGCTAAAGACTGCAACAAGAGCTGCTTATCATGCTTTTAAAGACATGTTGTTTCTCCTCTTCTTCGTGTTTTCGAGCGGGGACAGGGCTTCTACATAGACGGTGTCATAACATCATCACCTGGGTGAATAATGCAATCGTTCTGTGCCAGCAACCATTGCAGACCAACACCAGATGGAGGTGGGCCTGGGTACCGTGCTGCGACCATCAGTTACACTGAAGTTTAAACGTAAGGCACATTAACCCCCCCCCCCTGCTGTTTGTACCC
Organism: Atherinomorus stipes; assembly: GCA_023101725.1. Taxonomy (NCBI): domain Eukaryota; kingdom Metazoa; phylum Chordata; class Actinopteri; order Atheriniformes; family Atherinidae; genus Atherinomorus; species Atherinomorus stipes. The sequence continues at coordinate 363,398 of JALJCO010005679.1, forward strand.
GGGATATACTCCAACCGTGCCAAGTGTGAAATTCAGGGTGTAAATGAAAAGAAAAGCTTTGGATGCAGCTTACTTTTCTCTCTCAAGTCTGTTTCTCTTGGGTCACTTGTCCTAAAGTGTGAAAATGTGTAAAATTTTGGGAGCCGAACCTCTAACATCTGGTGTCCCTGCTTTTGCTCTGCTTAAGGCAACTGAATTTCCAGGTTACTGAATAGCACACCTGAAAGTTGAACGGGGCTATTAGTGCTCCAGTTTTTGAGAGGATAGAGAAAACCTGGAGTCAAGATTATATTTCTGGTTGTGCAGCATTGATTTTTCACTCTTTTTTAAAACTCTCCAGTGTGAGTCATTTCAATGCTAAATCAGTGGATTGATCGATCAAGTGTCTCAAAAAGGGAAGACAGTGTTTATTTAGTTATGGAAGATATTTTGACATTGACAGATTTTGCAGTTACACCACTCTGTAAGAAGAAGAATCAATCAAGAAGTACTGATTTAATGATTATTGCTAAATGTTGTCAAGTATAATTCAGAAATGTCTCTTGGATAATTTAAACTGTTAAAATAAAAAGATGTTGGAGTTGTTGTATTTGTTTGTGTCTGAGATATTCACATTTACAGGTGTCAACATTGTCCTGTCATCAGACAAGCGTTTACAAGTGGAGGAGGCTATTGTTTGAGGACAACTGTTAACTTAATTTGCCTCGCCTTCTTCCAGCAGGGCAAACTAAATTGTGTTTACCTACCTGACCTAAGCAAATGGTCAGACACACCTGGATTAATCAGTTCATCCAATCATGTAAGACTGGAAATAAAGGTGCAGTATTAAGTTCAGGAAGTACTGGAGCTGTGCATAAAGCTCATAACGGAGTCCAGGTTTCTTCCTCTTCCTGCTTCTTCATCATTGATCAGTGGTTGAATGGGGAGCGTCGCCCCCCCAGCAGGCGGTTGTTTATCTATAGTTGTTTAAACGGGTGTTTTGGCCGCTTCAGTTAATACAGTTTGAACACAAAGTGAAGCAAAGACAGGAGCAAAATTGTTCAGAAATCCCCACCCAATTGGAACAAGGTCCCAGACTATCCTGGTGTAAATGCACCCTTAAGCCTGGATCAAACTACATGAATTTAGCCCGATTTTGGCCCAACGGAGACGTAGTAGAGAGTCGTGCACTGTCGTTTCCCTGATTCTGCGTTGTCAGATTGCAGGACGTCGCGTCTTTGCTCCAAGTAGTATGACATAATGAGCTATTGGCAATTTGGCGTCTGCGGCACTTCACAACCATGACGCAGAAAGACTGGCGTGTCAGAATTTTTTGGTTTTGTCCTGCGACGTGTCCCTACATATCGACCAATAGAAAGACACCTCTTGCTTCCATCAGAGAGACGCTCAGGAGTGCCGGTACACAAACAACAATGGCAAAGGGGCATGGCTGGATTATCCAATGGGCACTCTGGGCACAGGCCCAGGGGCCCACGCCCACGTTGGGCCCACTGTGAGGAAAAGAACAGAATTGGATCAGAGGCACCGCTTGGCAGGAATGCATGCAAATGCATCGGTCCTCCAGCCAGTGGGGGCCCCGAGGACTAACTGACCATGAATACTACAGAGAAGCGGCTCTCTCAGTGGAGAGTTTGCAACTAGAGTGGTGGACTGGGGGAGAAGTCATGAAAGCGGCCCCACCACCACCTCTCAGTCTTGCCACCAGTAGCAGCGCCATTTCAACTGGATGTTGATGGCGAAATAACAAAAGGTACGTTCGCTAACATTCTTAGAATTACCATATCTCTTCGACTGCTTACACTATTGATGTAATTTCAACAGTTTCTGAAAGCTGAGACATGCAGCTTTATGCTGATATGCAGTACATTACGGTAAAGACACCAGTGTCCCTGTCTGCGCTGTGTTCAGTTGTGCAGCAGTGAGAGAGGAGCAGAGTGGTAAAGCGTCTGGAAGTTTGTTGTGTCATTTGCACATATTATATCTCAAAGTGAAGGAAAATAAGATGAGACAATCTAGACAAATACACAATTCTGTCACTCTGTGACGGAAAATAAAATTGATCTCATTTTATGAGGAAGAAACGCTCCTGCTGGATCTGTAGATGAGGATGAGCAGCAGTTGTACACTAGATATTTGTAACACCATTTACACTACTTACAAAAAGTTAGGGATATTCAACTTTTGGTTTTTCGAGAACAGAATAATGCAGAATAAATATTTAACCATGAACAATGTACATGTGCATTGAAAAGTATAGAGAAAGCTTAATTCAGTTCTGGAAAGATTGAAGTGGATTTTAGATTCATTTTGACATCATACAAAAAGCCAAATATCCTTAACTTTTTGACAGTAGTGTATTTTCAATAGCTGGGGCAATTGTTATTATTGGCTTTGTCTAAAACTGTTTTATAATTGTCTATTTATTACTTTACTGTCTTATATATCACTTTTATTTTATTATCTAGACCTAAAAAAATTCTTGAGAGATTTAGTCATTTGAATTTTTCCTTGAAAAAGGGGCAGAAGAATTCACACTAAAGATCTATAATAAATCTCTGTGGGAGATTTATTAAATTAATCATTGAGATTTATTGATTTAAAAAAGAAAAAAGGGACTAGGTTGGCTGTTACTATTAAACTGGTAAGTGCAGGTTTATCTAATGAGGACAAGTTTTCTGCATGTTGATGAGAAAAGAGAAGAAAAACCAGGAAAAACAAAACAGAGCAAGACAGGTTGATGGTGCACAGAAGCTCATTCAGCTCTGAGCAGCTCAGTCCGTCCTCCTGTTGAGTTTGTGGCTGTCATGATATTGAAGATGAAACAGAGAACTTTGACTATGTCAGGTGAAAGATTATCCATCAAGCTAGGAATGCTGAGTTATAGAAAATAAATCACTCCAATTCTTCCTGAAGTCAACAATCATCTCTTATGTTGTGTTTATGTTGAAGATGAGCTGATTGTTTCTGTACCATCTCACCAAGTGACTGACCAGAAATGGTGAGAGAACAGTGCCTTGTGGTGCTTCAGTGCTGCTTGAGAAATCCAAGAACATGACCCTCAAAGTGCTGCCTGATTGGTCCAGATGAGAGTGAGATCTCTGAAGCAGGTAGATGATGGTGCTTTCAACCTCAAGAACATTATGATACGCAGACTGAAATGGGTCCTGAGAGATGTTGACTGCTTATTGAGGTGAGCCAATGACAGTTTCTGCAGGACTTTCTTGATGTGAGATGTGAGGACAACTGGTCTGTAGTCATCTGGCTCTGATAGTTTATAAAGACATAAGAGGAGGAGAAAGAAAGACAGAGATGGGAGGAAGACAAAGATGCAAAGAAACTCAAGATATTTACATCCGCTATTAAATTTGATTTACATGTGTTTGTGTGTCTTTATGTTGTTGCTGCCAGCTGCGAAATGTTGACAATAATGCGGTGTAAAGTCTGAATGATGGACATTATATACAATGTCCTTTTGGTTGTGATTGGAGGGGCCCTTCAAGACTTTGGGCCCAGGGGCCCCTGCTTCCTTAATCTGGCTTTGCAAAGGGGGAGAGACACAGCCACTGTCCGGTGGAACGGAGGAGAGATTTGTGGAGCTGTGGCATCAGTTTCCGTGTCACTGGGTCGGCTGGACTTTGCTCTCGTGGCCACCAGACTGTGGTCAGACTGATGGTTTTGGCCCCGCTTGGCTCTGGGCACCCTGCGCGCAGTGCGTGATGCACCTGGTGGAAGCAACGGTGCTGATCAGAGTCCACTTTCTCCCCGAGCTCTTTTCCAAAGATAAGCAGCAAGACGCTTTTCAGCCCCTCTGTGCGCATCGTGAATTTAATCCTGTTTGGTTGCAACTGAAAACAGGCTCCACAGAGCAACTGGAACAGGCAGCGTTACCAGAATACACACAAACAGTTCATGTTGGGAAAAACATCTTTGTCATATGAGTCCAAAACTTCAATAATGGACGGGAACTGATGTCCTCTTTCTACTTTCCATTTCATGTGTGACCCAAACAGTCAATTCAGAGGCCTCCAACCCAAGTGACTGATTGACAGCTGCTTGTTCTGCCTCCCCATCTCCTGTTGTCTTTTGCGACACCACGTGATGATCAGATGGTTGTCTGTCTGGTGTCATTCTTGTCATGTGACCACTCGCAAGTAACAAGACACTGTCTGATTTTATGATACAATGTCTGTTAATCTGACATAGTGGCCATCGTGAACAATGAAAAAAGTTGTGTAGTCTGATCGTGGCTTTAGTCTGAGCCAAGCAACCCAGAGTTTTCAGGTCCAGAACAGCTACTGTGAGTTAGTTCAATCAACTGAGTATCTTTAGTCTTCATTACAGAGGAAGAAGATGGTGAGGAGAAAACATCCTCTGAAATCCAGAGAAGTTAAAAGTAGATCTTTACCATTACATATGGAATTAGGATTTCAGACATGTCTGAGGCGTTTCCTCATGACGTGTCATACCGTTGTTTTTGTAAAATGTTTTGTGTTGCCAACATTTTAAGACAGATTTAATTTACAAAAGAAATTTTTAAAGACCATTGAAAGACAAGATACAAACCTTGCTGTAGCTTATATGCCCAGTGTGTCATGTTGCATATCTGCAGCTGGTGAATCTGAGTGACTGCAAAATGATACCATTTGATAAGCAATTAATCGGGAAATGATAAAACATCTGTTCAAGCTCTAAAAGATCATCCCTATGCAAATCTTTGTATAAATTCAGCTTCTAAATCTCTGAAATTGTATTAATAAGAACAACCATGTCTGACAGCTGCCTTAGGTGGGAGGATGCAGGTAGAAACTAAGGGTTACTTTATGGTGAACCTGACAGTAAAGAGGTTCACTTCACACAGTCAGTTTCCATGGTAACAGCTTTTAAATGCCCATTTGGGCATAAATAAGGTGTTTGAATTGAATTGAATTGAATTGAATTGAATTGAATTGAATTGAATTGAATTGAATTGAATTGAATTGAATTGAATTGAATTGAATTGAATTGACCACTACTGTGTGGTGGTTAGCATCGCAGCCTCACAGTAAGAAGGTTGGTAGTTTGAATCCTGGCTGGGGAGGGGGTATGAACTATTCCAACAGTGGCCTTCCTGTGTGGAGTTTGCATGTTCTCCCAGTGTATACGTGGGTTCTCTCCGGGTACTCCGGCTTCCTCCCACCGTCCAAAGATGGTCACTCTAAATTGGCCGTAGGAGTAAATATGAGTGTGAATGGTTGTTTGTCTCTCTGTGTTGGCCCTGCGACCGGCACCGCCCCTACCCAAAGTGAGGCCTCAAGTGAGGGGTCCAGATGAGGCCCCCCTGCATGGACATGGCTTTGGGCGATATGTAAAAAACCGATTAAGGCCTCTGACATGCCACTGAAGAGTTCACTGCAGTTTCTAATAACTTAACGGTTATTGGTTTAACGGGGTCCGGTTAAACCAAACACCGCCCGCTTCCTCTTCATCCTGCAGCCTGGATGCTTTGCATCTTTCCCATTGTATCCCTGTCTCACTATAGCATTTATTTTATTTTACATTTAACCACCAGTTACTACCGTTAGCTTAGTTAGCGTATCTGTTGGTTACTACCGTTAGCTTAGTTAGCCTACCTGCCGTTTTCCCGGACACTCCCGTGTGTCTGCCTGGCTCCCCTTCAGGGACAGCACCGCCTCCAAAACGTCCACCTCCCGGTACAATAATCCATACGTGTAATCCAAATAGTTATACAAAATCCTCCACACGTGATCTGATCCATGTGGACCTCCTGACGTGACCTGGTCCATGTGGACCTCCTGACAGCAGACAGCTTCCAGCATCTGAACTGCAGCCACTCCTACAGGTGCTGCTAACCCGCCCCTCCTGACACCAGGACCGGCGCCACCTCTCTCCTCAGTCACACGGTGTGATGGCTGGAGAGCATCGGTACAGGATCTGGATGCTGGACTGGCCTCCCAGCTTCGCTTTCCATCATAGTAACCTTCTAAAACATGTTCCAGCTTGTTAATCATAGTGCAGCGTAGCTGGTTATTTCTATTGATTTAATGCGGAGTCAGAGGGGAAACCAACCCGGTGACGTCAGAGCTTAGAGTACTGCAAGATGGCGGCGCTCTTGTCCTAAAAACGTCAAACTTAGCAACGTTTTTCTTTTATATGCTTATATTTTTCACATTTGGTATATAATTATAATGATACTTGGATTGAATTAAATTGAATTGAATTGAACAGACTGAGGGTAAGACTTACCTTTCTTTTTAAAGGATGGCTAATTAGGGAACGACTTTCAAATTTACTTTAAACTGGTGAAGTGATACTGGTACTTCATACTTTCTGTTTTCCTCCTCCAGTGACCTGTCAATCACTTGAGGTGGCACCTGGGGTGACCAATCAGATTTCAGAAATGGCCAGTGCCACCCTGGCCACTCCTCTGGCTCCGTCCTTGGTATGCAAGAGTACCTAACTGCAGTTACAATGACCGACAAGGGTGCCGCCATACATCCAATCCATACAGGAAGTCTCAAGCGTAAGTTCGTTAAACAGAGTATCTATCTGCGGCTTGCAAACAGATGTGTATGGTATAGTGGGGTGGTTAGGGTTAGGGTTACATTTTAGTAAGTTACATCAAGAAGAAACTTCCGATTGGGACTTCCGGCGTGGATTGGATATATGGCGAGGTATCGCGACTGCAGTTGAGTCCCTCTCTTGGTGTGTGATAAATTGTGGTCTTTTCAATTATTCATGCAAGCTCTCCATGGCAAATAGTCTTAATTATCAAGGGCTTTTTACTGGTTGGATTGTCTACAGAAATAAAATAATCAGACACACACCTAAAGGTGTGGTTGTTCGTGACAAGGTGGAATGTTTTAAGACAGTTACACATTGGTTTAGGGGCTAACACAACTCTATTCATCATTTCATCACCGAGAACACGAGACTGTCCATAGATGCCTTTATAAATGGGCCGCTACCACCATCACAAAACCAGTTTGACATGGTTTACTGGATCAGAAATAGGGAGGAAGCCAATATTGCTTAAAAGAGATGGGTGAAAATAGAAATAGGGAACAGCTTGATTAATAGAATGATGGCTTAAGAGCTCAACTGTCTCAACGGCGCTCATAATGGACTGATTTACATTGACCTGCAAAACAATGTGAAAGGTTTTCCCTGAATCTTCGCCTATCGACTCACATGTACAGAAGAAAAGGGAAAAATAAGAAAAAAATATGAAATAACACATGAAATAATAGTCCTCAGTTGCAGTGCAGTACTTACTAATAGTTTAGACTGCACGGAGCATGCAATTTCAACCAGCCGGTGGGATCATAGCAGCAGTGCCAGAAGGAATCTGCAAGGAGGCTTTCACATGGAGCCACATTGTTATGATGACACTGTATTAGCTTATCGTTTTGATTCCAAAATCACCCCCTTGTTTACTCATTCAGCACTCCCTTCGGACACTTACTGTACTAACCGTTACATTTTGTCATGATGAGTCGTGCAAAAAAAAAAAAAAAAAAGAACAGTATTTGGTCTTTTGTGGGCACTTTATAATGTACAGATTAACAGAATTTATATTCTTAAGATTACGTAAATCCAGGGAACCTCACAGTCAGTAGAAATTTTATTCACAACTCTGGTTTGACCCGAACAACAGGAGAATAATCTTTATTTCAATCTTTCCAGGTACTTACTGTTTTTGTGCTTTATAAGCCGTAGAGCTGCTGGAACCCCACAGGCAGGGGTCAGGTTCTCAGATCCAGCATTCAAGACTAAGCCCACCGGGAGAGTTAATGCTAACAAGTAAAAGTTTTCTTCTTCCCTCAGGCTGAGGCAATAATACCGGTCATTGATGCTGCTCATCTTCTTGCATACACTCTATCTACTCTCCTAACATTTCTCTCTGTGTGACTTTGGTTTATTTTCACTCGAACAGCCTTGCACAGTGCCATTTAACAGCAGTCCTTAATGTTACAAGTGTACACAGAAGGATGACTACAGTTTCTGTTTCTACAATGCTTTCTATCATGATCCATTCCAGGAGTCTTCCTAAACTTTTAGCAAGTAGGGTTAGAAAAACAAGTTAGTACATGCAGAGTGAAAACAACGAGTACAATGGCACAGAGAGCAAATATGAAATGAGAAAAACTTTAACTGATAGTCTCAAACTGTTACAGAGCTCATTTCTTGTGATTCCAAATCCTGTCCAGCAGGGCCAGATTAACACTTCGTTGTACCTGTGGAACAGTATTCAAGGGCCCCATCATCACAACCCAAGGCTCACTATAATCTGGTCATATACACAATATGTTACCGTAATATGCAGCAACACACAATACTATTCGAACTTTCATCAGATGTATTTTGAAGTAATACACAAATGCTCATAGAAGTAGAAATGCACTGTGTGTCCTCTTGTCTTACATATGACGCTATGAAAATAAAACACATCAGCATCTTCATAATCTATATATCACACTGCACCAACAACAGCTCAAAATGATTGCACAGGCACTGGCACCACATATGGGAATGATGTGTATGTTCAGATATTAGGCTTATATTAGAAGAAGAGCCCACAATCAGCTGTCCATACCATCAGTACTTTTCTGTCTCAGGTCTTTCTGGTGTGAAACTCATCATTTTATGTCAGACTTGGTCAACAACTTATTTTCATGTGGTTATACTGAATATAAACTGTATTCAATCACAGTTGCTCTGATTGGCTGTTCAGCATAATCTATGTTAACATAACATTAACCATGTTATTTGAAACTTAAATTCTTCTTCAAAGCAAAAATCAAGTCAAATTTGTAGAGCACATTAAAAAACAACTTTAACCGAACAAAGTGCTGCACACGAAAACAATAAAATCAGAAAATCAAATAAACAGGAAATACAGAATAAGTGTACAAAACATCTGTATGGTGTGTTAGTGAATTGAAATGCAAGTTTTTTTAAGTAGTTGAGACACCTTGAAATACACGAGCCAGAAATTGTGGCAAGTACACAAAGAGGGTCCAGGCAGGATTCAATGCCCAGACTCCTGGATGAGAGTCATGCACACTTACCAGTCAGCCAAAGGGATATCCCTGTGGCCACCAGTGTCACATGATGCTGGACATTAGATACAGAACCACTGAAGAGTATAACTAAACATTGCTTTGTGTATTTGTTTACTTTATTAGATAATTTATTAACTACTGCCTCATGTTTTTTTCTTGCACAGGTAAAGATTGTGAATCCTACTTCCCAACTGGATGCCACCTTTAAGTTGTTTTCAGGTACTATGCTTTTTTTTTGTGTGTGTTTTTTGTTGTTGTTGTTGTTTTTTTGCCTATGTGGAGGTGAGCAGACAAAGCTGGTGGCTTTTTGTCAAAAGTGGTTATTTAGGGCACAAAAGTCCTAAGAACTTACATCCATGTATGGCTTATACTTACATAATTCAGTGCAACACAGTAACACTGCTTTATGATCATGAAAGCGAGCACTGATAGTGTGTTTGGACCAAACATGTCAGGTGTGTATGCAATGAAATGAAAAGGACCAATTTCTGTCTGCTTTGTATCTCTGCACAAGTTTCAACTTCCTTAACTCACTACCAGGTAAGTTATAAAACATTGTATCTGTTACATGGTTTTCCGTATACTGTACAGTGACCATGTTTACATAAGAGTTTTAATTCCTCTTTAATTCCGAATAAAAATTAATTTATCATGTAAACCTTTAATTCCAAATGAAAACAATAATTCCAAATAAAACTTAATTCCGAACTAAGCGGTTGGTTTACTCCTCTTTTCAGTCTAAATAAAATCATTCCCCTCACATGTAAACGTTAATTCAGCTTTAACTTAAGTCCTGTCGTTCTGCGCATGCTCCCTCCCTTGTCCTGTTTTAAAGGTTGAATATGGAAAATTTTTATTAAAAGCTATATTTAAAAAAAAAAAAAAATCTCCACGGGTTGTTTGGAGGGTTGCAGAATGAAAGTACTTTTCCTTTAAAAAATTATATTTAGCCGGAAAATAGATATAAAATTAATTTTGACGGGTTTGACATCAGTATTATGTTTACATCTACAAGCCAATACACGCCTGCCATTGCAGGTTGCCAAATACGATCTCTGTGTGGCGACAGTATGTTGGGCACAGTTAGGCTGGCACAGGTGGAGACAGTGGAGTCGGCAAGTCCAGCAGCTGTTTCAGAGCCCAGGAGATATTGTTATCCGTCTCTGAAGAGGAGTGGCCTGATAAGAGCAAAAACTGGAGTAAATTTAGGTGAAGACGACACTAAATGGACCCAAATAAACGTTTTCTACGGTTTCAAAACACGGAAATGGCAACTTTCTTCCTGGATCAGTAAGCTAACTTGTTTGCTAACTTAGCTAATGTTAGCTGTCTGTTATAAACTCCTCTGCATTACTTGTTGGACATGGTGCAGGCTGCTGGTCACTTGCCGTATCAGCAGCGAGCCTGGCAACCAAACGGCTAGAGTTGTTCTTTTGCCGTTGCAACAACAACCTAGACACACGTGATGTCGCTGTTCTCTCCGTATTCCATAATCAACCTTTAAAGCCAGACTTAGTAATCCTGCTCAGAAATACTTTTTGTTGTACTGGGTGAAATGATCCTTCCATCCTGACAGTAGTCAATACATCATGTATTCATAAAAGGAAGGGAAAAAAGTAATTTGGACTGAATTGAATGCATTTTTCAGCAGAAGAATATTTGCCATATTAAGTGTGACTACATTCTGATGTAGTAAGAAAAGAGATATCCTTCCAGCTTGTGAGGCTTTAACTCTGTGATATTTGATGTTTTTTTCTGCCTACATAAATGATAGAATTTGTGTCAAACTGTCAAAAGCATGTAATTAGTTAAAAGCTGTGGCAGGAAAACACAGCATGACAAAGTAGGGCCAGTAAAGAAAAGAGAAAAAAAAGAGCTCATGTGAACCAGTCTTGCCACTTCAGGGGTGTAGTGCTGGTAGTGAGAACTGTCGGCACTGCCTTCTCTCAACCCCCTCCGCCCATCTCTCACCACGTCCCTTGCTACCTCTCCCTTTTTCTTTCTTTCTCTGTCTCTCCATCCCCTCTCTCTCTTCCAGCCAGCCCCACCACAATGCCCCACCCACAGCATGAGAAGACAGGGAGAGGAATATGATCTAACCACACTCCCAGAGATATTACCTCAGCGGCCACCCCCACCCCTTACACACACAGGCAAACATAAACTCCTACCTTCCCTTCTGTCATACCCCTCCATACCCATGCCCTACACTCCCACCCCCAAGCGTCTTCCCCCTGCTTCCCCCAATCTCCTCCTCATCCTCCACTCCCCACACCACTGTTGCCAGGCCGTAATGTTTTTCTTAGCCTCTCCTACGCAGTTTTCACACAGATTCCCTCTCCCTCAACATACAGCAACATCCCACACACCCTGGGCCCAGCTGACCCACTGAGAGAGGAGGTGGGAGAGCTTTGGTTGGGCAAGAACGCCATCACCGAGGGACAGGCATTGTGACTGTTCCACTAAAAATCTGAGAGGAGAGATGGAAAAGAGAATCCCTGCTCGGGTGCTTTGCCTTCAATGAATGAATGAAGAAAAAAAAAGGAAAACTTTCTCTTCCAGGTTTCCAGGTGTCTCTCTGCTGACCCACATTTGTTACCCTGCTTTTTGTGTGCTGTTTGCAGCAGTCTCATTGAGGCTGTGATGATGTGGGGTTGACAGGATGTGGTGTAGGATTCATTCCTCTCGACACTGAGAGACAGCTTTAAAGGTTAAGGTCTCTGTTATCAGCAGTTCTTGATACCTTCCATTAGTCTGTTGTGGTTTTCTCTGTTGAGCTCTTGAACAGAAACAGCATCCATCCGTGGGTCTCAGCAGATTAACTCCCATGATGTACATGTGACAGCTCTTGAGAATGAGACCAAGTAGATTGTCACAACTCTGCTTTTTTTTGCCTTTGAGTCATAAAGACTAATCGAGCTCATGTGAAACATTTAGCTTATCCCACATCATCTACAAGACAACAAAACACTTAGAAACCCACACAGTACCTGCTCAGCACCAAATAACACACATTTAGCAACTACTGTATCTGGTGAACATACAGAGTATGTAGTCTAAAATGCATTTCTAGAGCGCTGATGAAAAAAACTGGAGACGAATTTGAGCAGACTAAAGGTATAATGATTAATTTGTGGCACTTCTTCAGCTTCATCACAAATCTAAGCACAGCAAAGCATAAGTCTAACATTAGCCATGTTAGCAAACAAGTTAGCTTACCGATCCAGGAGGAAAGTTGCCATTTCCGTGTTTTGATGCCATGGAAAACGTTTATGTGGGTCCATTTAGTGTCGTCTTTACCTAAATTTACTCCAGTTTTTGCTCTTATCAGGTCACTCCTCTTCAGAGACGGATAACAATATCTCCTGGGCTCTCAAGCAGCTGCTGGACTTGCCGACTCCACTGTCTCCACCTGTGCCAGCCTAACTGTGCCCAACATACTGTCGCAGAGATCGTATCTGGCAACCCGGAATTGCGGCGTGTATTGGCTTGTAGATATAAACATAATACCATTGTCAAACCTGTCAAAATTTATTTTATATCTATTTTCCGGCTAAATATAATTTTTTAAAGAAAATGTACTTTCATTCTGCAACCCTCCAGACAACCCGTGGAAGTATTTATTTATTTTTTTTAAATATAGCTTTTAAAGGGATTTGAGGCAAGATTAAGAAACAAAACTCGCGACTGGTGCTTCAGGTAACTGCAGCCACGAGCCAAGCCGTCACGGGAGCGTGCACAAACTGAAGCTATAATAAGGTTTACTAACCTTTTTCTTCGTAGTTACCCTTTTTAGTGGTCTTTCAGTTGATCTGGATCGTTTGCTGACGGCAGAAGAATCCATAACTATCGCTTACAGTGTTTGAATTTACCACGACAGTCTTCTTCTTGTATCAAAACTGCGGATGCAGCGTCATTTGACGTCATGTTCGCAGGACAGCGCGGGGAATTTGGACACCGAATTGCGGCGCACACAGCCTGTTTAAGGCAACGGAGAGAAATGTGGGTGGAAACGTTATTTTTGTTATTTTGCGCTTTATCACCCATTAGTATTAAAAAATATGGACATGCATGTTTGTTTGTTTTTTAAACTCCTGCCTCTAGTCCCTTTAATAAAAATTTTCCATACTCAACCTTAAAGTGTTCCTGTGATGTAGTGTATATCTATGGTGTATGATCTATTGTCTTTTAGATTATGAACCTATAATGTTTACCAATTAGCACAAAACACAAAGTTCAGTGGTGATTGATGGGACTATTATTGGCTTTGCATGTACTTAGTCATAATCAGGTGTAAGATAAATTTCATTCTGACAAGATACGCAAAATAAAAAGCAGTCTGATTTGACAGATTTAACAAATTTCATTACATTTGGAGGCAATTAATGTGATCAATTTCAGCATCTGATGCACAGCACACAAAATATCAAGCTGCGTCTGAACTGTCTCAGTTGCGAGGGTGACAGATTCCTGCTCCAGGCTGTGGTTGCAATTTGTTCACATAGCAACATAAATTGAGTACTTAAGAGGTTTTTGAGTTTAAATTTGGGCTGCCCACAACAAAGGTTTTTCCTCAACCTATATAGCCAAAAGGTTTTAGTGGCTCAATATTAGCCAAAAAGCAGAAAAAGGTCAACAGTAATCAGCCCAAACAAACAAATAAAAACGATTCATTAAAGGCAAAAAAAAAAAAAAAAAGGAAAAGAAAAACTACCCCCAAAAGTAAAGTCTGCCAGAGGTGCTGCAATTGTCCCATTCCACTCCCTCCTTCCTTTTAATTCAGTATGTTCAGCTGGTCTCAGCAGAATTGATTACATTTCGTCTTCTTTTTTTTGCTTTTAGTCGTTCCCTTCAGGGGTCGTCAAATGATTTGCTCTGTATCCATCGCTACTGAATTGATACAGGTATATTGATTTGGTAAAGATTTTACATCGGATGCCCTTCCTTATGCAACCATCTGCATTTATTTGGGCTTGGAACTGCACAAGGAGCGCATTGGCCTGCCCCCAGGACTGCATCAGAATTAATCACATTTTTTATCCCTGAAAATAAAATAGACTTATTGGGAGTTTACCCTCTAATATGTTTCACATTGTTAAAGGTTTTATTTTAATCAGACAATGACTTTAACCAATAGTTTGCTTTTGGAGTTTTTGATAATTAGTCTCTTCTATCAATTTGGTCCATCACAAGTAAAAAGAGTCATATATATATAGCTTCTTATACGTAAGATAAACATCCAAGTATTGTTGAAGTGCAGGGAAGCATGTTTTTGTATCATACGGCTGGTTCATCAGAGGTCAGTTTCTAGCTCATAGCTGTCTAATTAAACATCCACCTCAAATTACAGCGAAGTGTTTAAAATTTTCTATTTACTTTTGAAAAAGGGGGAGAAAAAGTGTTTTTCGTTCAAAAAACAAGTGCAGTGTTGACCGCAAATCCTGTTTAGATTTCAATAACACTGATAAACTTTAAACCGTGTAAGTGGAAAATCAGATGCATGATTTTTCTGTGCTGCTTTTGTGTTCTGTCTCAACTAAATGTTAAGAATTATCTTGATTTTGCGCAACAATTTTTCATATAAATCAGCTTTGCTTTAAACATTATAAGTGATCATGACTGGTCATCAGTTGGTGGTCAATACAGCCACACTTAATTCAGTTTAAATACGTTTTTCAGGGCAACTCCGGCTTGCAGAGAAACCTAGACCGGGTGAAAGGACACAGCACACTTTCGTGATAACATGTTTACTATTTTCCAGATTGAGCCAATCACATGTGGGACAGTATAAAAGTATATTCAGTGAAGGATAATAGCCCCCCTGGTCTATCAATATCCACATCATCATTATGGGCAGCAAAGAGGAGACGGTGCTGGTCAGTAGAGGATTGTGGGTTTTGCAGTTCAGAACAGCCAAAATAGCCATGCCGCTACTGGGGCATGTGACTACAGGGACCGGCAAAGCTCGAGAGTGTCCTGGCACAACGGATGAAACCACACGCTGACACAAATGACTGCCCTGGATGTCTTTCATCTCATCAGGGACTCGGAGGCCCCTGTCAGAAACAAGCAGGCAGTTACAGGCCACAAAAGCACAAGTTATGGGTGTCAAACCTTGCCAGTGAGTAGGGAAAACATGCACTGCTGAAAGGACAGGAAATATTTTATTTAAACAACTTCATGTTTAGTTTTCTTGAGGAAAATGCTTTGCTCCCTAAGAATAAAGACAATTTTGAAAGGAATGGATTGACTTTATTCATTGTTTTGCAAAGATTTAGATGAAAGGCATGGGTATAATTGGACCTATTTAGGGGGTTGAACTACCTTAAAGACCCACAATGGAACCTTTAGCAGCTTTCTCAGTGACGTGCCCCCTATTGATGGTTAAACTGGTATCCATCTTGCATACCTGTACTGTGAGCTCACTCCAGCCAGTAAAAGACAGTCTCATCTTGACTCTTGTTCTGTCCCTTCCTCTCTGTCTTTGGATTTCTTTGCCAAATCCAACATGATGCACGTTCAGAACACCCGCTATGTTCATATCTGGTTCATATCTGCGTACGTGACACAGTGCGCAACCAGTAGTCGGCTGCAATGTACCGTCCCAGATCTAAACGTTACATAGTGCAGTTTCTGAGCCTCAGGATGCTGCTCGGCAGTGACGGCTCAAAAATGTGCATAATTAATGTTGGCGTGACATCAAAACAAGTCAGAAACGCATAATTTTAAGGTGAAAAAGTTACGTTGTGTCTTTAAGAACTGGCTGCTCATGGTGTGGTAATTAGTTGCCTTACAGAAGGAAGGTTCTAGGTTGAATCTTGGCTGGGACTTTTTTCTATAGACTTTGCATGTTTGTTGCCCCCCCCCCAAAAAAAAGGTAAGTAAGTAAAAGGAAGTTGGAATGACCCATACAAGACAAAGCAGATATAGAAAATGGATAGATGAATAAACCTGCAAGTTATGGAAAAGAAAGATGAATTAGGAACCTGGCTGCTCTTTTATGCTTTGTGTCCAAATTAACATTACAGTAACTGAGGATCATTACGATAACTGCTCTTCAACGTTGCTTTCAACCCTTCATGATTTCACCACTGGCTGAAAGGGATTTGTATGCTATCATCTGAGGGATAAGTCCCCCCACTGGTCTTTAAATTGTAGAGACGTCCCTGGTGAGAGGATTATTCTCATTTTCATGTAGGCGTGCTGAACATGATGATACTTATTGTATTAAAAGTCCATTTGAGTGTCATAGATAACAAATATCAATGTATGAGCAGATATTGACTCAGGGGCTGACTTGAACTACCCCATTTAACATGTAACAATTCTTTTTTTCCATTATCATCTCATGCGCTCACTTACAAATGTGAAGTAAAACATATATCTTTCCAAAATTATCTCAGTTCAAAGTTCAGTAAGAGTTACAGGAAGTCACTGCTCCTGATCAAGAAGTAATCTTGCTCATATACCTCACTTAAACCACCGCTTTTCGCCTTTAACTTACTGAATGCACACTGAACACCTGCAGGTGTTTGTGCCTGTGTACGTGAGCATGTGCTTTCACATGTACACGCTGCCTTTGTGCTGGAGCCCCCTCATTGGATGCTAACAGGGCTGAGGTAACATCACACGTTTCCTTTTTTTTCTGTAATATATATAGATGGAAGTAAAAAGCTCTCATAACTACTGTGGTTTTTAGTGTTGCCAGGTCAACCTGCCTACTCTACACTCAACAGCACTGTGGTGAGAAGGGTTTAGCAGGGGAAGAGGTGAGAGAAGAGAAGTGGGAATGATAAAGAGGATTTGGGGAGGGTGGACAATGGTGAGCAGGTGGTTTGAGGTGGGATAGGGTACTAAGAGGGAGGAAGGGTTGAGTGAAAGGGGGGAGTGGACTAATAACAGGTGGAAAGACAAACTGGCTAAGAATATAATCAAAAGAGGACAGAATTGCTGCATTACACAGATCACGATAATGAAGATGAGACAAAGGTTGATGGAAGCAAAAGTTCCTCATGCTCTTTAGCTCCTGCACCCCACCCTGTAACTGACAGACACTGCTGTCCCGGCATACCCTCTATCCACTTATTTTACATGAGATAAGGCGTGTGCAATCGTTCATGCATGTCACTGTGCGCGTGTGTGTGTTTACACTACCCTGGCCTGCCAGCTGCCAGTGTGTAGCACTCAATCCAGCACAGGCGAAGCCTAATTACAGACGCATGGCTACAGATTTAGCCGGCATGCTAACCATAACGGAGGAGGCAGAAGGGAGGGGATCGCTTGGAAAAGTCACGGCTGGACGAGAGCTTCACAAGAGCGGACCACAGGAACAAGGAAGGGGGGGTACTCTATTTCAGGATATGCTGCTCTCATTATTTATCATAGTAGAAGTCTCGGCAAGAAGAGGAAACCTACAATTGACTACATGCTTCAGCACAACCCCCCCACCTCACCCACACCCTCCCACTAACGCTTTATATTCTGCCATCCACACACTGCGTCCACAACTGCAAACAGTGCATGCACACGACTGCATTTGCCCCATTCTTGTGCACCGATATGAGCTTAACTGTTGTAACGCACTTGCCTCCAAAAATGTACCACCCAGTGTGAGCAGAGTGACACAGAGAGCACACATCTCATTATAAGGACAGATTCCTCTTGTGTCTGACATACACTAAATGACACAAAAAGTTTTTCAGGTTGTCAAGTTGGAACTCATGCAAAGTGTGTATGTATGTGCAGGGAACCATGTATGTACACGAATGACTGTGTGTGTGTGCATGCAAGTGCATGACGGACAGTTTGAGAGACCAGGGAGGGTTGGCAGTTAAACTCTGAGCTCACCCACGACTCTACCACTTCCACCCACAGTGTCCTCTATACAGCTGCTCTCACTGAGCCAAACTCACACTTCTCTTTTTCTCTCTTTGCATCTCTCTGTTGCTCTCTCCTTCCCTCATCCATCTATCCATCTCTTCGTATAGACTCCATTTTCTATGTCTAATTTTTCCTTATATTTTCAGTTGTTACCCTCCACCCACTCCATTCACGTTTTGTTTATATGTCTCTCTCCAATGGCATGTCTACTGCTTTTAAACATTTTTTTTTTTTAATCAATAGCAGTTATGGTGACATTAATTTGCATGATATGAATACTGTATGTCTTAAACATGTCACAGAACAGACCGAACAGGCAAATGTGCTGCCTTAATAAGAGCACAAAATTGCAGTATTTTTTAGCGCAATACCTTAAGAAATTATTGTCCAGTCTCATTTGAATACTTCTTGTGTTCCTTCAATTACTGTATAAATAATCCATCGGCGATTTGTATGAAAAGATGACTCAGCGATGAAGGAGAAAAAGTCACCCACAAGAACAGAGGAGCTGATTCACACAACAACAGCTCACACTCAGTGTTTGTCCTCTGTTCATCAGGGATTAGTTCTCATGATCAGTCTTTCATTGACAAAAACAAGTTGCTTTTAGTGTTAGATACACTTTATCAAACATCCCGAGCTTGATCTGCCAGAGCTTCAGCACATCTTCTCTCTATTGCTAATAGATATCCCAATAGAGCAGCAGTTATTCCCTCTAAGCTGCCAGACAAAACTGACAAAACTGGCTTTTTTTTGGGTGGCAAAATAATTGTGGTGATAGCAGCAGATGCCAATTTTGTTTAGTGCCCTTAAAGCTATTTTCATTGTCTGTGTCGTCTTCAGCCTGCATGCAAACACACACTCAATAAGGCATTAGGGATTATCAGCTGGAGACAAGAGGTCTTTTCCAATCACTAACCATGAACTTATTCTTATGAGCTGTGGGAAATCTGAATTAAGTCATGCCTGCAAACCAGTGGAAGGCTGCAAAAGAATACCAACAAACCTCAAACTTACAGTGTTCACTGACTGAAATTAACCCTTTCATGCAGATTCCACCACAGTGAACACCTATTTAAAGATTGTTTTCTAGTATATGCATGGGTAATGATAACTACTTTAGTGGACATCAGTGAGTCATCCATTGACTGTAGAATAAATAAATATATATATATATACAGTATGTATATGTATACATATATTGTAATTACCAAGTTTTCCTCAGTGATAAACAGATATAGAAAATGATACTGTTGCATTTTCTTAGAACATTTTGACTATCAATATATTCTTTCAATCAATTTCATGATAGAAATATGATCACGTATTATTTCATAAATATTTTCTTGGCTAGATAAAACAAAGTAAATAAAAATAAAACATGATCACAAAAAAAGAAGCATCACTGCAAATCTGTAGTAAAATACTGTATGAGAAAAACATGTAGCACTATTTTAGGAAAATTCATACATTAGAGGATTAAATTACTAAATGATGGCAAAGTTTTTTTTAAAGTCAAGATGAGAACTGGAGGACCAAGAAAACTTATTGGCTCTGGGAAATAAAGGCAAATATATTTGCAACAGAGTTCACCTGTTGCAGGTGTGATGTTCCACCATGCACTGATTCACAGAGATGTAAGGGAAGTGGAAACAAAAGGCAACCATACCACACTGAAAAAGACATTACACTTATAGAGGAAGTAGGGTGGGGGAAGGGGAAGGGGGTTTAATGACAGTCAGATGCATCACCTAATCACATAATAGGATGTTCTTTAAAATAAAGTATCCGATACTTTAATGTGACACTGAGGTCAACAGAAACCTGTGACGACTGCAGCTATTTTGAGTAGGGTGCAAATGCAGACAATATACTCATCACTAGAGACAAAAGCCAGATATTAGTATTTTTATTGTCATTATCATAATTTTATCTAGTTTTAAAGCAGCTTCAGTTGCAATGAGTCATCCTCGGTTTTATTTATTACTGTGGTTGCTTTCATGCTGTGGCAACTAAAATGCTTCATGCAAACTTTAATACATATCATGTCACACTGGTTACAGAGGGGTTGCAAAGGTGAGGCATTACTGTACAGTGGGGTTTGGTAATTTACAGAAACAAAAAGTAAAGGGAGGCTGCAAGAAGCGCTATACAAAATATGGAAGTGAAATAAATTTATTCTCACTAACCCAGACTGTAAGTTTTGTCTCTGCTTTTCACTTTCTACTCTGCAACAGTACGAATGTATACTCTGTTAAGTCATTCTTCTTATATATGTTGTATAAATGAAATCATGAAGTTACAGATGATGATGATGATGATGATGATGATAAGGCTTAACCCCAAACTTCACCTTGAAAAGCACCACCCACCACTGGTTTGAGCTCTGCCATGTCAGCAGTGCTGTATGGGAAATGAGGAGTGGGTGGGTGTGTGACCTGAAGACCCAGCAACAACTCGCTCAGGGCCCAACTGCACACCATCAACATCTTCCTGCACTCAGCTCCAGCTCAATCGATCGCCCTCATTTTCACATGTACAGAAGGAAAACCAACTGTTTTACAGTTGTGTTGCAAGACGTCTGTGAACTGGGGGAGGTGGAGAGGAAACTGCATCACAGATGGTTGTTGTGCTTCTTGAACACTCAACAGTTTACTCACCTTCTGGGCTTGTTATCAGTTTTACATGGTTGTTTTTATAAGAGAACATGAGCTTATGGCTTCCTGGTGTACATTAAATTTAGCATTCAACTTAATTGACATGGACTGAAACGCACATCTCTGCATTAAAGGTGGTTGCATTGTGCATAATCTAAATGCTTTTTGTGATAAGGATGTAATAATATGATTTTATGTCAGCACAAAGCCATTCACGTTGTCACAGAGGAATTAACAAATAATATACAGTAATCTGCTTAATCTATGTGTGCATGCTAAGTTGCATGAATGCATACAGATTTTAAATAAGACAAATTTGCTGTTTCATGCTCATTGTAAAGCATCAACTTTGGACTGAGATTATGAAAACCTCAGAATGATTAAAGCCAACAACATATTTGTCTATTGCTAAATTGCTCATGGTCAAAGCAAACGGAATTGCTCCCATATATATGAAACTGATGGGAAACAGGAGAACAACTTTACAGGTCATAACTCCAGCATAAAGCTCTAAAAAGCTTGTAATGAGTAAAACTGTTCAACAGAGATGCCTGTAGACATTGGCTACAGTCAGCGACAGTCAGGTAGTTGGCAGTTGGACAGATGGTTATGGTATTTCACTCTTGGTAATCACAAAACTCACACTCAGCAGGGTGGCTCAGTGTTTACAGAGATGATTCTTCAACTAAAGCAACTGTGTTCAACAAGCCTCGCCGGTGCAGTTTAGAAACTGAGCCTGGCCTTTGATTCTAACTGGAAAATGGGAACACATGAAAAAAAAAAAAAAGATCCTCTGTTTCTTTACAAGTCATAATAAATTGCTTTGTTTCCTTCTGTTTGGGCAGCAAAAAGATGTAATGATTTCTGCACCTCTAGTGATGTTGTTCCCTGTTGTGGATGGGTGTTAGTACCTGACACAAAAAGAGAGAAGAGAATCTCAGAAATGTGACCCATGTCTGATTGCGGTCGGAGGCAGTTTCTTTCATGCCTTCATGAAAACACAATTCTATTCTGCCTCCAAGGAATAAAAACTAGATTTACCGTAAAATTGTAATTCAGTGTTGACAAAATCAGTTTTAATATTTTCTAAAGGTTTAGATTTACATTCAGATAATTTATCAGCTGGAAACTCATGAAAAATACTTCTTAATCTTACAGAAGATTTAATAATAACTGTTGATTAATTTCATAACACTACACATGTAATTTTTCTAATCTAAATTGGAAGGGTAAATTTACTGCCTTGGCTTTGAGAAATTCAATAATCACAGTGAGGCATTAAAAAGCAAAAAAGATATGTTCCCTGAGCATCAATGTAAGAAAATAGTCGGAGCTTTTAGACACACTGTTAGACTAAAATCAAGCCTTCTTTAAAGGAAACTGAGGTTAAGGCCATATCATGGACTACAATCTTGAACAACAGCGTTTAAAAGTGAGAAGTGGTGATGCTCTTATGTTTGTGGCTTCAGACAATTCTGAAAATGTCATTTTTGCCGTCAGCTAAATGGTACGTGCTCATGCGACAGGATTTGGATGAGAAAAATCTCATTTTTATGATTTCCTGATGCAGTATTTCCTCTGAGAAGTGTGCAAGGGACAGTAGAAAATAAAAGCATGACATTTTCTGATGCCTGGTTTTGTTTTTGTTTTTTTGTTTAGTTTTTTTTTTTTTTTTTTTTTCAAATGCAGATTCCTGGGTAATATATACAATATATATATATATATATATATATATATATATATATATATATATATATATATATATGTGTATGTATGTATGTATATATAGCCAAGGTATGTAATCTTTCTTCAACTGTGAAATTTTTTTTCTGAGTTTGTAAAATTTTACAGAGAAATGTATCAAAGTGGCTGTAGATTACAAGAAATGCTGTTAGACCCATTCCAATGAAAATTGTGTTCTTCATGTTGTTTAAATATTCATGTGAAATTTTCTTATGCTAAAAGACATGCGTTGAGAAAACTAAACTCAAAAATTCATATCCGAGTATGTCTACATTCAAATCATCATGAACTAATGGCAGCCCCGCTGATCAAATTGGGGCCCTAAGCGAAATGTTATGTGAAGGCCCCACCCATCGCCGCGCCACACTCTCACACCTCTCCCCATCCCCATCACTTAGAGCAGCACCTGTAAACGTATAGAGGCCTTGATGGCCCTGGTGATGTACTGACTAATTTCTGCATTTACCCTGTTATAGTAAGAAATCCAGATGTTTCTGTCTTAATTGAAAACTACATCATGAAATTAATGTAAATACGAGGCTCGAAAAGATTCAGAAGCAATTAATGCAAATACTACTACAACTACTACTACTACGACAACTATTACTCACTACTACTAATGATAATAATAATGATGATGATGATGATAAAAACTACAACTGTTACTTCTTTTTCAACAGAGGTGAGTGCTGGACATTAACAAGGTATTCAATAAATGTTAATCAGGACCGCTGGAAAAAATTCTCCAGTCTACACAGAAACTGAAGATAGAGATTCCTATAAGTCAGCTTAAGTGTTACTAAGTTTAATTTCAACAACGTAACAACCTTCAAGTGAAGCATGCATTTCCTCGTGTTTTGCCTCTCTCTCTCTCTCTCTTGCTCTCTCCGGATTCGTGATGTCTCTTAGCTCTGCAAAAGAGAGCCTCTGCACGCGCACCCACCATCTGATTGATCAGAGGTCAGTGCTGACAATCATTACCCGGTCAGATTACAAGTGGTCTCTTTTCTCTCTTCCTCCTCATGGTATAGTGCATATGCGCTACCACGCGCAAATGCGTCCCCTCCCGCAAAATGAGGCCCCCTTTAGAAGATGAGACCATACGCACAGCGCATGCTCAGCTTTTAGGGAGGAACGGCCCTAGACAAACTGGCTATCATACGTCACAAAGTCAGCGGGTGGGCCACAGGCTACTGCCCTGCTTCTCCCCGAGGTTGCAATACTAAGACAAAAGATATTCACATCAACTTTCATAATCTACCAAAACACATTGCTATGAGAGACAGTGGATAAGGTTTCTTGGCCACAGCAGTATAACAAACCACACATGTAGGTGTTTGTTAGTGTTATGAACCTGATTAAAACCCACTTTGTCCTCCTTATTTATGATATTTCTGATCATTTTCAAGCCTTAGAATTCAATTTTCATCTTCCAGAAACATATCAAGAAGCAAAGTTGTTATCAGTGCTAATTAAAGGAATATACACCCACAGAGTTAAGGAAAAGCCTCCCGATCTCCGGCTGCATTTGAGATATTAAAAAAATGCTCCAGAGTTTTGCTCAGCATGGGGTGAGTAGAAAATGAAGGCACACCATTCTGTGGGTGTACTATTTCTTAAAAAATCTGAATCCGGCTTTATCTCAACATGAGATCTGATTTTTAAATGCCGATGCCTCGTTTCAGTGGCGTACTGAACCTACGAAAACCCACTTTGTCCTCCTTATTTAAAATGAGCAGTGCTGACTCGCCCACAACTCAGAGGCTTTGAGTTGCTTATTTGTGGTGATTCGTCCTTATATACAGACATTTACTTGCTAGGGTGTCACATAACAGTGAGGTCATCAAAGCCGTCGCAGTAAAAACTCTGTAAATAAGGACATATCACTATAAAAAAAAAAGCCAATTCAAGCCGCTCACAGGGGGTTCCGACTAATGTTCCGTACCAAAACATTGTGAAATGAAAGAGTTTGTGGCAGATAATGCCTTATTTAGAGGCTGCGCGAGGTTGCCTGCATCACTTTAAATTGCTGATCTCGAATTGATCGAAATATCTCCTGAAGAAAGAGATAAGTAAATGAATGTATTTCATGCCAGGTTGAATAAAACTTCCCCTTTAACAAGTTCCTGTGCCTGGAATTAGTCAAACTAGCTGGGATCAAAATTTTCATTTTGTTTGTTTGTTTTTTTGTTAAGGGGGGAAGAATCTGGATTGAGAATAAACATTCATCTAAAAATTTATTATTGCTTTAATAAATGCAGCCATACAAATTTCACCAAGTTTAAAATGTATCTGTAATTAGGACAGTTTTTGTCAATCATGTTAGATAAACCCTACAAAAAGATTGCAATCCTCCAGGGAACAAAAAATGTGAAAATGAACATGAAGAAAGCAGCAATGCAACACGATTTTAAAAGTGGGACCTCCTGTTATGAACAAAGTGTTCGATTTTGACTGAAGCTTAAAGTGAGAATGGTGCTACTGTAGATCCTTTATGTAGGGCTGCAAAGAAAGAACGAATTGAGTGGAACAGGAAGAGGTGAGGACAAAAGAAGGAAGGAAGGAAGGAGCATCATGGGAAAGGGTTGAGATCACTGTGAGCAGCTACTTTGTTACAGACAGCAATGTAGATGTACATTTTCATGTCCTAATGATTCTAACGATTTAATCTGTATCATCTATTTATCTATTTATTTATATCTGGAAGAAAATCGGCAAAAATATGTCATTCATTTGCTATCTGTATTATACATGCATATGATTACAAATTTTTCTGAGTTACTTTCTCAAACATACTGTTCATCACACACACATCAATACATCCTCTTTTCACCTTCTTCTACTCCCTTTGCCTATATTCTGTGAGTGACAGGTGTGAGAGTTTTCCTCGGCTTCTCTTCAATGACCCTAAAGTCAAATAACATTACAACAGAGATACTGTGTGCTGCAGGGCTGTAAACATTAGAAACATTGTCCTTTTAGTGCTGGCTCCTGTGAGATGAGCATACATTAATAGGTTTAAAAAGTTGGTTGAAAAGATACCAGTACGGAGGATTTATTTGTTTGTGAAATATTCTGTCAGTTTCCTCCAAACACAACGCTGGTACACACATTTTCTCTGTGCTGTTTCTGGTCATCTGTGCGGGACTGTATAGCGCAAACAAGTCCTAATCAGCTTATCTCCTTGGGCATCAGTCTCTGGCCGAGGGCACAAAAGGCCTCACTGGGACCACTGGAATTCTTCCTGGGTAGCCCATTAAACCTCACACACATAGAAAAAAAAAAAAGAAAACTAACACACATACAAACATTTTTTCCACACACAGTTTTGGATAACATACACTTGCGCTAATCCTTCACTTAAACAGTGTTGAGTTGTGGCAATCAATAGTCACTTTTGCAACTTTGCATCTGTTCCATCTTTTTTTGTAGATTTTCAACAACTGAAAATAAAAGATTCTGGTTGTATGAGGTGTAATCTGGGATCCTGAAAAGGTAAAAAAATAATCTAAATGTTATGAGGAAAACAAATTTGAAGAAAAAACAAACATTTTAAAACCAAATTTTAAAACTAAACTTTGAACCCCTATTTCAGCATCAAATACGTAAGCATAAATGATTGACTGTTCATTCTTTAAAAAATTTTTTTTTTAAATAGTCTGACCGAGCATACTATATATCTCTTTGAAATTATCTTTAAAGTTACTTCCAACCAATTTACTTGCGGTTTAGAAGAAGATTCAGCCTAAAGATACATTGAAGATACAGCCTCATTAATGCCATACTCCTAATTGAGAAAACATAAAAACATTTTATACATATAACATCCTCATGACTTCTTAAAACGAGGCATATTTATGTCCTCCATCACTGTATCAAGTATCAGAAGTGATGTGAAATTTGTGTACAAACTTTAACCTATAAACCTGAGGTGACTAAATTGGGGAAATATGTGTGCCAAAATGTTCCAAAATGGCTTTGTTGGAAACTTTTACTGAACTCTGAGTGAAAAGTTCTTATTTAATGCTGAGTTGGCTTTTACAGAGAAATAACTTCATCCTGAAACTGTTTTTAACAGTTGAGCTTGAAACTTATCATACTGTATGTGTGCCTTGTGCCATCTTTTATTCTTCACCATTAACACACACAATATTAACACTTCTGACTGTAACTAATCATACTGTACACGTGTTCTCTTTAACACATTACCAAAAGTATTCATATACACCTTGTAGTTGCAGATATACAGTTACTCATTTTATAGGTATGAAATGATCAAGCAGAGGCCTCAAAAAGGTTTAAAATGTTAAAGAAAATGTTGAATTCAGGTATTGTCATATCCACCCAGTACTAACTTTTCCTCAGGAAGTCCAGCAACCACTCGGCACAACCGCTCTGTTTTCTCCGTACAGAGATAGAGCCTCTCGTTTTCTGAGAAGATCAGTAGATCAGTCAGTGTGACATTTGCTATCTGTTGCATTTTTGTTGCTGGACTTGTAAAGACAGAAATTTCTGGGTCAGTGTTGTGGGTAGACCGTATCACACTATTGTAAGGAGGGCCTGTCTACTAGGTGTCTGAGTCACACACACACACACACTGATGGCAAAGATGAGAAGTATATGCATTTGATGACCCTTTTAGATTAAAAAATGTTTTAAATGTGTTGTATGAAAGTACGTATTTTTCAGTACTTGAGTTAGAATTTGAATATCAATACTCTGATGTAAATAAGAAATCATTTGTGTGAGGCAGTACAAATATTTTAGACTATCTGACCTGTTTTTTATATTTTCTTTTTATCTTGATAGTGTTTGCTATTTAAGAATAAATTCAAAACATTACAGAATGTTTAATAGATTATTTTGAAGCAAGGTTTCTAAAAGTTTGATTTAAATTTGAATTGTATTTCAACACATATTCAGTACTTTAATTTACTGTGCGAAAAGTAAACTACAAGCCTTAAAGACACTGAGAATTTCCACAAAACCAGTGTCACCGAAGTCAAAGAGATTTCTAATTTTAGTTTTATTTGGATTAATTGATTATTACAAGTAATGGCTCGCATATGCTAAAAATCAGATGGGGGCTACTGCTATGGTGACACAAAAATGCTCACTGTAAGCATCTCATGTTTATGTGTGTGTGTTCATGCAGGTGCAGCATAGCAGCCGGCAATCTCCCCAGTTTTGCTTTCATGTTTCCATGTCCTCATCCCTCCACCCCGTCATCCACCCCACCCTTCACGAAGCCTTTCCTGCCTGCCTGAGAAACAGAGGCTTGGCCTTGTGGCGTTGACCTCACCCTCAGACCCCCAGGAGACTCTCTCCATTACTGTTTCCAGCTGTCTCGCAGTCCAGCCTGTTAGCCCTGCTCAGACTGAAATAGCATTCGGCCACTCACCTTCACATCCTCTGCCTATTAGCAGTCAGATATGTCCTTACCACTGTCCCTGCCATTGTCCTATAGGAGGGTTGGTTGTAGAGTGTTAATGGCATGACGCAGGCTTCACTACAGGTGAGCACCCAAAACACTAGCAGGGACACAAAAGACAAATGTGACATAACAGTGAATTTACTCAGGTTCTATTAATAACGGTCACTTTGAATCTATTTTATCCTTTATCACTTTTAGGAACTATTCTTTAGGAAACTAGCAAAGAGTTTTATTTATGTAATTGAGAAGGCAAAGACTTTTTCTTCTTTTTTTTGCTGGAGACTCCTAGGCTCCTGCGTCAGTCTTTCAATAAACGTTATCTTTCATAAATGTGTTGTATCTTATGGGAAATTTTCATTAAAAATGTTAGGGGGGAAATGTAGAGACAAGTACTATAAAATGCTTCAAAGTATCAAAACTATTGACAAAACCACACAATTATGCCAAATCTGAATGTATTCTTCCCACCTTTTGGAAAATGGTGTAAAAAACTTAACTTTGTCCATCTTAAGCACAGGCAATGTTAAATGACCTCACCTCTGACATCAGCTGGTTCATCACTGTGAGATTGTGCGACATAAATATGGAGAAGGATCATGTTATTAAGTGACATAAGAAAAGAACAGGGAGGAGTTGGCAAGGGAAGCATGTCTGGGGGAAAAAGCATGTAATGAAGGATGTACAGCCAGTATTTCTAACCGTTTTCTTTCTATCAGTGTTCATATACAAAGTTTATTAAACACGATATTCCTGAACTCTGAAGAAAAATCAGTCCCATGACGAGCTTAGTCATCTGAACCGGAAATATGTGATAACTTTCATGAATAAGATACTTTTAAGTATTTTTTTAAAGGGAGTAAATAAAAAGCAAACATTTAAACAACCTATGATTAAATGATTATTATTTCCGATTATACATCATTGATAAATCCTTGCTCCTGAAAAACTTACATTTTTGCTTGTTGAAAGATTGAGCTTCTCTCTGCAGGAAAGACTTACTGCTATTTTTTTTCCAATTTACACTTCCAGTCAGATCATCATTCTGCCCTGAGATTTATTACCAGCAAACCTGCTCATGCTCATCATAACTCCCCTTTAAAACAGCAATGCTGAATTGGACCACAGACTGGCTGTAGCCCTTTGGATGTTTTTCCTACATCTACACATCTGGAAGTGACAATTTTCCTGTGTCTATTTCAACCAACTATTGTACTGTATTGGTAATTGCTCAACATTGTTTTTTTTTCTGCAGTAATCTTTAGTTCTGGATGATAGTTTACAGTAGAAACTCATGGTTTCACTTTTGTTGTTGTGTAGTGAAGTGTATACTGTAGTGAAATGACTAACTTTTTCCTAGTAAAACACAGCAAACACCCACTGACAGTTAGAAACTGAATATTAAAAACTCAACCAACTTAATCACAAATGCACAAGGGAAATTCTGCACTTACTGGGTCCCCTAAATCATTCATAATGTGCCCCACACCCCAAACCTTCATAAAAATCAATTGAACCAAAGCTGTTTATGCATTCAGTCCATACACTCTGTGGCACATTACATTCTGCAATGCAAATAGGGGTAAGGTAATGAAGCTTATGCAGTGTGAAAAGGCCAATTACGCTGGTGTGTGGTGGCAGGGACAGGAGTGTGCTTGGGCTCCCTCCAGGCTAAAGACAGAACCTAGTAAACACCTCATCAGCTGATGAGACACGCGCATACACATTGTGCTGAAGATCCGTATGACTGTTGTGAAAATACTTACTCCAGAAATAAATGGTGTGTTTGAGTTTATATGCATAAAGGTGCATGTGGAAGTTTTCTTTAGAAATATAAATATGTTTTAGAATGTGCACATGCATATATCTTTATTGACTTGTTGTATACTAATGACAAAAAACCCCACCTGCATGGATGTGATAGTAATTTACCAGCAGAGGAGTTGGGAGGAGACAAAGAGAAAGGTGGAGACAGACATGAAGATCCCTCCATTGTGTCTTCTTTTGTTGTGAATGTTTGCTGTTCATTTATCATTGCTGTTCGAAAGCCAACTTGCTGCATCTTGTTCTGTGTACATGCATTTTTTTTAAACATTTTCACATGAAATGGTTAAATCTCAGAAAAGTAAAGCGCAGCAGAGATGACAGCGAATCAAGGAGAAGGGAGTCATCGGGGCAGACGGGAGAGGAGAAAACAGACGTGCAGCAGGAGGCCACTTGTGTCACCACTTGCAGAGGATCATGGTGGAGGAGGTGAAAATTAAAGCACGCAGGCGGCGTCTTGCACCTCACTCCTGGCTGAACCCCCTCCTTTGCCCCCGTAGGTGTCAGAGACCTGTAAATGTACAGTATGTGTGAGTATACCTGGTAGGCTTTGGGGGGGGGGGGGTGGCTGAGGGTTATCTCAGGGGTGCGGAAATGTACAGGTGAGTCACAGGTGTAACCGCTGTCAGGCACACTGCATATTTCAGAAGTATCATCACTAGTGGGGGAGGGGCAACGGTGTAGCGGCCACGCCATGTGCCTACCTGCTCGTCAGACAAATTAGTCTGATGTCTCATTGTGTGGAGCTGGGAGGGAGAGCTGGAAGAAGAGAGACCTGTTGGGTGAGCTGACAGGCTACTGAGCTTAAGAAATTAGTTGTTTGCATGCTCTCATGCTTTAAAAGAAAGGGGCAAGTCACCACATTTATATGCATGGGAAAAAACATAGCTAGCCTGCTGTTTTTAAGCCCAGTCATTGTGTTGTGAGGAAGTACAATCGGATGCAACGATAAATGCAAAAAATATCTACTGGAAGTAAAAATGCTTGCAGTAGATATTAAAGGTACATGTATGTAAGAATTACTGACATCTAGTGGTAAAGATGGATATTTGAAAGAAAAGATGTTTTCTTTTAAATGACTTCATATTTTAAGCACTTTTTTAAAGTATGGTGACCTTTAGTGGTCAAAATTCTCCCAGACATAAAGATGTTTTCACCTGTAAGTGGATTAGTGGTCTCAGGTGTAGCTATGACTGTACTACCAGTAACTACTTTTAATGTTTTTTGAGACATTACTGATCCAAAACAGTTTCTAACTCCCATTACAGAAAGCTGGTACAGCAGTTTTAAAGTTCAGTTCTCACTTCACACACATTGTTTTGTCCATTCAGGGACACTATAATACACCCAACAAGTAGATATAAATAAATGAAATGAAATGAATGAAAAAATGAATGAATGAATGAATGAAAAACACTTTATTCATCCCCGAAGGGAAATTCAGTATTGTAAAATGTAAATGACTATATATATATATATATATATATATATATATATATATATATATATATATACCATTTATATATATATAAATGACTCATTCTAAGAAAATAAACGTAAAACAGCTGTTCTAGTGAAGCGATTACACATCAATAGAAACACATTTTTAGATTATTTATTACATTTTTCTACCATTGACCTTTGATTATTTACACACTGTACATTTAAGATATTTTTTCATTTTCCATTTAACGCACTGGCTGCAGCTGACTGAAGTTAAGACTGTTTTCTGCTCTATTGTGCACTTTATTTTCAGATTATTGGAAACAGCTCTCACAATTCTAAAACTTTGTTGCTCTGTATGATTGCATATACATTGTCATAATACTCCCAACATAAAAAAAAATGCTTTACCTGATTCATCGTGTTCGGTGTGTTTACATTTTTTACCCACGTCACATGTTCATCTGCTAAATTTTTGTCTGTTCAGCATGATGACACAGTCATTTAAAAGGCCTTGTTTTAATGATATGTCAGAATACATTTTTGTGGATTTCACCTTTTAATCAGCTGGTTCTTGCACCAGCAAAAGTATTTACACTTGTTTTGATATGAAATTCACAATTTAAATACTTTCAGTTCTGCATCACAACATCATTATGGATTCTTCATGAGTTTTCCCTCATGTTAAAATTCCTTCTTTACTGGCCCATTTCTGTCAAATTTAAACTGGGTTATTTTTTAGATACTTATGGACAAACTTTTTTGTAAGAGCCAAAAATTTGTTGAATACTTTAATTGTTTATGAATAATTAATTTTTGACGTCTTATGGATTCAGTTCTGTGTAAAAGTCTTGAGCAACAGTTCTCCAGGTTTTCTAAAAGTTGATTTAAGATATTATTTGTACATTGGCTTCTTTTCCCCCATTTTCAACTCTGACTTAAATCATTCAACAATAAAAAGATATATAATCATGTAGATTTATCAGACCATTTAAAGTTACCCTGCCTGATATTTTTGTTGTGGAGACAATTAAAAAAATGTTAGATATAAACTTTCTAAATGCATGCCTGTAAATTGTGTAATATGTTGTCTAGATTTTACCATTTAAGTTTTGAGTGGTAATAAATTTTTTACATGAGAATGTATATTAAAAAGGCTATAATTGCAAAATATTAAACACTAGAGATGCAGGGCATTTAAAAGAAAATAGAGATTTAACATAGAAAAATGCTATTTCTTTAACATTCACTTCTAGGTGTTAAACTACACAACTAAAAGGGCTGATATTTAAGGTTTGGTGCCATAAAACTGCTCCATTATAGCAGCAAAATCAAACTAATTGCTGGATAAACATGGCCCTTCAAGGAGTGAATGTATGTCTGGAAATGACCTTGTCAAACAGGAAAATTATATCCCTGATTTGTGACATAAACTAAATCAAAGATGTGAGAGAGTACACACATTTGTTCATGTGATGATATAACCACTGAGAAAGTTTTGTTTAGCTCCAGTGGTGTGTGTTTGTGTTTGTCTCTGTGTGTGCGACTGTGCGTATTTCTTCTTTTCATTCACGTCCTATCTTGACCTACGTGACTCAGCATGGGTTTTTGTGGTCACATAATCGGGATGCCCAGGCACATGAACCATAATCATTTTCCTTTCCATGTCTCAACATTAAAGACTGCTCATTTTTTCTACCATGTAATAATGGGGAACTTCCAATTCTTGCCTTACAACAGCTTGTAACTTTGTACAAATCACATGCTCACCAAAGAGCTGGTGTTTCCCCGCTGGTGTTTATTTCATCTGGTTTTACAGCTAACTAAATTCTAAGATATTTTCTGAAATGTGTTTTTCTTTTTAAAAATGACTAAACTACCTTAAGAAAAAGTCAAGATTAGTTCAAATAAAATGTATCAAGTGGGAAAAAAGGAGGGAGGAAAGAAGCAGACGGACTGTGAAGGTCACAGCTGTAGACAGAAGGAGTGTCAGAAGACGAATCTCTGAGAAACGCTACGAATAAAGCAGCAAAATGGGAGGGAGTAATCACTCTGCCTCACCAGGGGAGGGTGGGGAGAGCTTGGACTTAACTCCAAACACACACATATGCACACAGATGCGTTTCCATGCAAACAACTTGGCCATGCCGGGCGGTTAGGTGGGAGGATGTAAGGCAGAGGGCTACACCCTTATGCGAAGCTTTGTTGTGTGACACATAGACAGCCCACCCTAACATTCCCACCCCTATATTTGGCCTTGAATACAATTGCAGGTTTGAGAGTGACAAATTGGACTGGGGCAGGCAGACTCAGCCGAGGACAAGGGCAAAATTACACGAGTCGAAGAGGAAAACCCTGTAGTGGAGCGGTTGCTTGAAGCAGTTTGAAAGATAATGTGCAGCACAAGTGCTGAAAACTCATTTTAAGTCCTTTATGAAACTTCTGAATATGAATCACATTATCACGGATCCATAGCTTACTCATAATCCTTCCAGTGTGGACGCAAAAGGTGCAAATGGGAGTTTTTCTGTTATGAAAGCATCGACCATGTGCACGCTGGGAAACACACATTTAACGAAAACCAAGAATGTAAGTGAAAACTGGTAGAAAAAGAAAAATAGTGAGGAGTTTAATGCAATTTGTGCAAAATACATTTAAATAACTATTATTTCTTAGAATGTCAAATTCAGTCATGTAACAAATACTTAATTACATTCAATTTTTTATCACAGAGAAAAAAAACTGCCAAGTTTGTAAGAGAAATAAATACAATGTGAGGGCAAGTTAGGATGGATGATAGTTGTTCAGAGAGGAGGTCTTAGAAAAGAAAAGTAGAGTCTATGTTGCAGAGGGATGCCTTTGCTCTGATAACACTTCCATCATGTAACCACAAGTGAGAGCAGACTGCATGGACATAACTTGTTTAAGTCAGTCTGATGACAGGACTAACAATAGCTACGCTGGTTTGTTGTGCAAAATATAGCAGAAACTGTAAAACACTTTTCTGGGCTCCAAAAATGTTTCATGCTTATATTTATCTTTGCAGATTGTAACATGCCTGCCATTTCAGTTCATCACACTGTCACTGCAACTTGCACAAAGATGTGGGAGGGAAGGTAGCTGAAGGTGGCATCTGAACTTTGGTCAGTGGTTCTTTGCCGTATGTTGTTCTCTTCTCTCTCCCTGCTTCTCGTACCCGCTCTGCTGTGAACAAAGGTCAATAGAAACCAGAAAATCTAAAAATAAATAAATAAATAAATAAATAAAAAACTGAGGAACACTTTATTAGGCTGATAGCAACTTTATCTATTTTAGTTCATTTCTTGATCTTTGTGACCATTCGAGTGCGTGAATTTTCTCATCATAATTATTCACTTGTTTAAAAGAAATAGCTCTCAGAATAAAATAGAAAACATGCTTTTAGATGTTTTTGCATTTAGCAAAGCTGGAATTGATAAATATACAGTCACAGAGTGAGACTGCGTATAAAATATTTTTCTATAGCTGTAACATAGATAGTGATGCATGATTTTATTGCTGATTAAAATTGATGTAATAGTAACAATGATATTAAAATCAATACATATAAATCTATATACAAAGTTATGTGTATTTTGCCTTTCAGTGTTTGTAAACCAAACATCGCACATGGCAGATATTTCTTACCAGCAGAGGACAAAAATTCAGCTAGATCACATTATTTAAATCGGGACACCCCAATGGCCACTGTCCTGTAACTTTTAAGTGCTTCCTTTCTCCAACACACCTGATTTATATTAAATGGATCCAACTATTGTTGTCAAGTTCCACATAACGACCCATTCATTTCAGTCTGAGGTGTTGTAGCAGGGAAACAACTAACATCTGCAGGACAGTGACCCTCAAGGTCACTGTCCTGCCAGTGTCCTCACCCTCAAGGACTGGAGTTTGCCAACTCTGATCTAAAGCATGTTGAGTCCATTAATCAGATGGCCAAATCAGATGATGAAATATGGCTGGTCAGCCATGATTATTCGTTCATTCATTTATCAATTTAAATGCAAATATTTTTTTTCAAATATAACGTAATTGTGTTGTTTATTTATTTGATATTTTTTCTGTATTTTAATCAGAATGCTAATTTGGAGGTTACACTAGAACAGTACAGCTGGAGGAGAGAAACAAATGATATTCTTTGTAACATGTACATACGGTACAAGTGTAAAGAAAGTGCATGCTTGTGCTGTATGACTGTATTTGTAATGTGTGCATGTGTGTGTGTTGGAGTAATTATACAGCAGTGGACATTTGGAGGGGTAGAAAATCAACCATAAACTAACATGGATTGGTCCAATCCACGGGGAGCAGTCCTCATCCTACCAGTCATCAGCTAGCCCAGAAGGGAATGTGTGTGTCCGTGTTTCTGTACTTGCTACACTGTGAGGACCATT
Organism: Atherinomorus stipes; assembly: GCA_023101725.1. Taxonomy (NCBI): domain Eukaryota; kingdom Metazoa; phylum Chordata; class Actinopteri; order Atheriniformes; family Atherinidae; genus Atherinomorus; species Atherinomorus stipes. The sequence continues at coordinate 398,868 of JALJCO010005679.1, forward strand.
TTGCGTGTTTAACCAGCAAAGTGAGGGCATTTTTGCAAAGTGAGGACATTTTGGCCGGTCCTCACTAAAAAAGCAAAAGAAAAATCCATTTTTGAGGGTCATGATTTGGTTTTAGAATTTAGGTTACAATTAGGTTTAGGTTAGTGTTAGGACAAGGGTTAGGTTTAGGCAATCAGTTGTGGTGGTTAGGGTTAGGGTGAGGGTGTAGGGAATGCATTATGTCAATGAATGTCCTCACAAAGATAGGAGTACAAGGATATGTGTGTGTGTGCGTGTGTATGTGTGTGTGTGTGTTCTTTTACTTGCTACATTATGAGAATCATTTTATGTTTTTAACCAACAAAGTGAGGTCATTTTTGGAAAGTGAGGACATTTTAGCCGGTCCTCACTAAGAAAGACAACTTTTTGAGGGTCAAGATTTGGTTTCAGAGTTTAGGTTAGAATTAGGTTTTGGTCAGGGTTGGGGCAAGGGTTAACTTTGGGCAATCAGTTGAAGGGGTGTAACAATTTGGTTTACAACTATTAGATTCATATAATGATTCATGGTTTCTGATTCGATTCATGGATAATATTGGTTCATGTAGAATGATCCGATCCGATTCAATTCAGTGACTTGAAATCGAATCATGATATGAATTGAATCGTTTAACCGTATCGTTACATCCCTACAGTTGTGATGGTTAGGGTTAGGGTTAGAGCCTAGGGAATGCATTATGTCAATGACTGTCCTCTCTATGATAAAAGTACAGGGATGTGTGTGAGTGTGTGTCTGTGTTTGTGAGTGTTTATATGTCTTGGATGCTGGTGAGCATACTTATCCATAATCTGTACATCCGTGCTCACATTAAATTGTCTGTAAGTTTCTGCCTGTATGTGCCCCATACAGTCTGCACTGTTCATGGGTGTGTCCGACGACAAGTGTATTTGTACGGACACAAATGTTGGTGGTGTGTCAGCAGAGTTCCTCACCCAAACAGGTCATGAAAAAGGATTCTTAACGGCTGCCTTTTTTACCGCAGCAGCCACTGAGCCTGCAGCCACATGGCTCACTGCTGTTAAGAACAATCTCCAGAAAATGAGAGTGAAAGAAATATTTCAGCACGTCCCTCACAATCAAAATTGCATTTCTCAAATTTTTTTGAGATGTTCTGCCAACGCAACTGTATAAGTTACAGAAATAGCTCTTTTGTAACCATAAAGTGTTGGTTAGTTTTCGGTTGTATGTCCACAGTTGGGTTGAAGAAAAGCTTCAGGTCCTTCACTTAGTAAAAAGAAAAGAAAAAAGTAACACCTCCACAATGCACAAATTCCACAAGAAAAAAAGTCTGTTGCTTAGTTGTAATGAAGAAAAATTGCTAAACTTTCAGAAGCAATATAACTTTGTGGTCCAGCTATGTATCAAACCAATGTTGGATAATTATTGGATCTTTTTTTTTTCTCATTATTAATCCAAAACCCCCTCAGCATTGAAATGTTGACTATAATACAGAACTCTTTATGTTATTTTGATACAGAAAATATCATCTTGACTTCCATGGAACAAAGAATCAATTTTCTTTGATATTGATTTGTACAATGATTAAACATTTTAAACAAAATTAGAAATAAACTGATAAATACAGGATTAAAGGTGCTAGGACAAAAGGTATTGTTTTTCATGGAAATATTATGTTCTTGCAAGAATTCTGTATGACATTTTACCCTGTTCTAATGTGTACAACAGATTGTACTGTAACGATACTGTGTTCATCCTTGTTATTATGATGTAAACTTCCCTTCCCTTCCTCAGTTTGCTTCCTCAGTCCTGTTTCAGACTCACTTGCAAATTGCATTCCACCTGTTGATGGCCAGTCTAATGGCAGATACACCTCACAACAACAAGAGGTGAGGGTGGCTGTAGCGAATGCCCCGCAAAGCTCACAAAGCATTGCATGAGTTTATATAATATAATATGGTATAATAAAGAAAATAACATATAAAGCCTGAAAGGATGAGCAATTAGTTCATGTTTTCACATGAAACAATAGAACAGATATGGGAAAAAAGAGGTTTAAATCTCTTCATGGTGTGTATTAAATGTAATTGTGTGGTTATTTAAACCCGATGACTGTTTGTATATTTGTGTGATTATTCATGATGATGCTGAAACTGCACTTCTGCCAACACACAGAACGTGACTGACTAAAAAAGTTAGAATATGAAACGCAGGCATGTTCCAACATGAATCACAATCAACCCACACACACACACACACAGACTGCCCAGATTATTGGAAGCAGCGATTGTTGGCAATAAACAACAATCAGCTTGCTTGAGTGTAGTGTCACTGTATGCGTACCTACTCCTCTACGAAGCATGAATGTGGATTTTGGAGGCACATCGCTGTGTCCCTCCACATCGTGTGTCCTGTTTGTTCATGATGAATAGAAACCCACACCCCGTTCCTGAGGCACACAAGACCCACGAAGCACCATTCCTCCCCGCATGGGGGTGGTTGACTGGAGCCACAGCTATACACAGACACACGCAAGAGCAGCAAAACTTAGTATTTTTGATCATATCACATTTTTATCCACCACTACAGTGCATCCTCCTCTCACCATGACTACCACAGGCTAACCACACACACACATTCATTCACATGCACTTCTGGATCTCTGGGAAGGTCATTATTTCTCTACAAAGAACCTCAAAACATTCAATTATAAGACAAACAATAATAACAAAAGATGATCATAATGAATTGATTTTATACATTTTGTTATGAAGCAAAATTTAAATGTGATTTGAATTTAATTTTTACAGATTTTCCTTTTTAATCACCCTCTTTATTTCACAGCAGTAACACAAGAACTGGTAGCAAATTTATTTAGTTAACACTAGAGCTGGGTGCTGTGAGTACAAACCATATTAGATGATCCCAGAATCATTTAATTTTCTGACAGATTTAAGCAGCAAATACTTCTATATATTAAATCTTTTAAAACTGTATGAAAAGTGCAGACTTGACTCGCACTGAGCCATATCAATGCCCCCAGTAATATTCTCACAATATCATTAGAAGCAGCTTAAGGTCTCCATAGGCTCTACAGGCAAGTGCACGGCATAAACTCCTAATTTCTTTTTATTTCTCATTAGAAATCCACTGGGGAACTTGTTGCTCTTAAATTCCTTAATGTTGAATATATGTTGATGTGTATTGTCATAGCAGAAGCATCAAATGTACTTTTTACATTATAACTTTGTGATGATTTTAAAAAGCTAGCCTGATGCACCAAAAAGTAGCAGCTGTGTTGGCTGTGTTGGTAACAGCTGTGTTGGTTCTGAAAAAGAAAGCCAATGCTAATTCAACATTTTTGCTCTCTGATAACCAAGGTGAGTGACTCCTCTGTAACTGTAAAAGTCTGAAACAATAACCTCAGTCCTCACTTGGTTGGGGATTTCAATAAACATTATTTCTTCAACTAGTAAATAGGCTTTGGCTTCCTTGTTATCGACACATCACTATGACGATCATGTTTAGTTTCCATGGCTTTCACTCACTCTCACTTGTAACATTCAAAGTGAGCACCAAAGTGAGACACTTCATTTTGACAGTACTGCTCTGTATTTTAGAGTAATTAGGCCGCACGATATATAAAAAACCAGCACACAGACCTTTGAAAAACAATCGGCATCAAAATACAGCAGCATCGCAAACACATCTAAAACTGTGCAAACCTTTAATGGGCCATTAAACCTTTAAGTATTGGTGTTATTAAGTAAATACAAGTAGTTATAAGCTTACATAAAGAGAAAGAAAGACGCTGTTGAAAAAAAGAGTTTAAATGCCACCTTTGGTTTTGTTCAGCATGCATGACTGACATATCATAACATCAGTGGGAAATTACTGTGAAACGTTTCTGTGGAAAAATCTCTAATAAGCCTCATATTTTAACTAATCTCATTAAGTTTTTAATTAGAGCTTAATCATGAAACGGATGTTGCAGATGTAATGGCCAATAAAAGAAAAAAACATACATTGTTTATGTGCTTGACACCTGTTTGGTTTTCTCAGCTCGTAAAGAAAATGTACTGTAAATGCTTGTATATCTTACTGTGACGCAAGTATAGTTTTAAAAATAACTGAGTTCACTGAGTTGAGACATGCAAATGAATACCATAGCAACTCTGCCATAACAGCTCACCTGGATGACCTCAGTGTGCATGTTGAACATCTGAAGGCAGAGCTTGATCCATAGGTGGTATTTATTTCTACTGTAAACTGAAAAAAATCAGCCTGCAAAAAGTATAACTTTTAGAGAACAGTTGTTAAAGAAAGTCAACATGCTGCGGAGTTTACGGCAACAGCTTCACTTGCAGGATGCAATAAACATTTGACATAAAATGAAAAAATAAACTGAGTCTTTTTGGTCATCTTTTTTTTTTTCTGAATAAGACCAAATACAACTTCATTTTTGCTATGATACGAATCACACGCTCATGTCAATGCTGCAAACATAAAATGCTTTTGCATCTGGGAAAACTAAGAGCAATAAAATGGAAATATGATTGCAACCATGACACACACACACATGAAGCAAAGTAAGGAGTTTTAATTAAGAAAAAAAAAAATGTTCAAAGACCACAGTCTCTCAGCCTTGTGTGGGTTGTAGCTTTGTTGGGCAGAAACACAGCACAACCAGACACCCTCCCTCCATTTTTCCCCTTCCAGACAAGACACAAACAAGCATGCACACACATACACATAATATTCGTCTCTGACCTGAAGGCACCTTGTGCGATCACTATGTATACTGCACAGTTCAGACAAGGTCAGTAAGTGGGCTGAGATTTCTGATTTAACACCAGTGGCTGGAGTCATCCTGTTCACACACATACACAGTCGAAGGAAGGGGTGAATATTAAAAGCAATGCAGCCTTATTTTGTAAAGAAATATATGGATGGGAAAGCAAGGTGCTGTCAAGCAAACAGCAGCAATTAATAAGTTATTCTTTGTAGGGAGAGATGACAGTGTAGCAGCACTCATTCACATCAGCAGAAATATCAAAGTTCTCTTACGTACATGAAAGGAATGGAAATGATGTTTTCACCAACCAGGTTATAGAATTTCTAACATTTCTTTAAATCATACAGGTGAAAGAAATGCATTAAAAGCAAATACCATATAAAATTGGAGGTATCTACTCCAGGACTGGAAATTTAGCTACTTTTGTCCTCAAATTATGTCAACAACTGCAGCGCTTACTCATGTCCAGACAGCATAATGGCTCTACGAAGCCCATAAATAAGTGACTAGAATAGAATAGAGCATAAGTGCTGTGACATGGGGGAGATGGTTTAATTAAAAAAAAAAAAAAACCCTGACACAAATGAACAGTAACACAGGAAGAATGTCATACATGTGTCACGAATGTTCAGACAAACAAAAAAGTTAGTTTAATAAGTTTAAGCAAACACGTCATTGTATTGGGCAGTCTATCTTTTTTAAGTGGTTTTATGAAAATACAGGTCTGTGATGTTTTTATAGGCTTTTTGTTTTTTAAACTGACCATTGGGACCCCCCCCCCCCACACACCCCCCATCATCTTTTTTTTTTCTATTAGAACTTTACTTGGGTGTTTTTTCTGAGTAGAATAGTTTCATATAAAACTATTAACAGGTGTAGAGATAGCATTAGTCATCTGGTTAGAATGCAATATTATTATGGACAGCTGGGTCCTTGTTTCACCTGGATGTTGTTTTTTCGTGTTCCCTCCACATTGTTGCAGACCAGTTATGCATATCCGTCCACATAACGGTACTTCATTTATGGAGCAGCCACCCTCAATAGGACAATGCTCCCCTCCACTCTGCAAAAACCCTGAAAAACTCAAGAAACACATTGAATCTGCTCCCAAGTACTGGTGCCAGACACAGCAAGACACTCTCAGAGGTCCTCTGCTCATTCTCTGTAGGGACACAGCTGTCTCAACCCACAAAATAAGGCAGGTATATTGCTAATTGCTTTTTTTTTTTTCTTTCTTACAATGCTGCTTTTGTTGGGTAATGTTTTAAGCATTCAAGTGCCTGTTGTGAACATTTTCAAATTCCATTAAGAGTAGATTTAAGTAATTTAATATAGGGAGGGTGGTAAATAAAAATGCTTTGAGATTATGAAGAAGCACTTTGAATGTGTTTATATTCTAATTTTCTTCTAGCATATAACAAACGGTGTGTGTGGTGGAAATCTATGACTTGGCTGCAATTTATCTTCTATGAAATGAAGCATTCAATAAGGTCATTCAACGAGTGCAAGATGTGATATTGTAAAAATAAAAGACAGAAAAGCTCTCAAGATAATCATGTTCACAGGAAAAATGCAATAGCTTTTTAAAAACTTTTTCCCAGCTGCAGCTCAAACTGTTTTATCCTTTTTTTCTTAATTTTTCTCTTTACTTTTTTGTGAGTTTTGGATAAACACTTGAATTGATGTGTGAGGGGGATGGAATTTTTTTTTTTTTTTTTTTTTTTCTGGCCCGCAAATAAAACGAACTATTTTGAAGGTCAGATTTTTTTTTCTCTCCCCTCCCATCTTCCTCCATCTTCCTACTGCTATCATTATCACTCCCCAAACCCCGACTCCTCCACCCTCCATCCCTACCTGTCACCCTCCCTCCAGCCCCCGCTGCTTGTCACATACCTCTCACCTCTCCTTCTGGTACCTGACACATCTCTCACCTCTCGCTCTCCCCTCACCATCCCCTACTCTGCCACTTTCTTACACCCCCTCCACCTTAATCTGCCCCCTTGGTTTCGCGCGCTCTGGCCCACCTTGCTTATCCGCGCGGCTCCCTGATCCCCTCCCTTCTCGTCCATCTCTACTTTCTGACACTCTGTGTGTCTCTGGTGAACTTCCTTCTGTGTTCCATCTGCCCCTTTCCCACCTCTCCCACTCCCTTCCAGCAGACCCACCTACTCAACGGGTGCTCACCACACATGCAGGCGCGCGTACACACGCGGCCCGGAGCTGTCAGCGTACTCCTCGGACTGACCGCGCGCGCGCGCTCTACCGCGGTTCAGCAGCAGGGGAGTGTCGTGCTTGGGGGGGGGGCAGAGCAGCGCCTCTGCTTCAGGAGGCTGGTGAATAAATTCACACACATTTAATAAATCATATTTGATGAGTTTTTTTAACCCAAGAAGTAACAGCTTTGCTTGTTTTTATCCGGTTTGAACTGACTTCTCGAAGAAGCCCCCCCTAAGCGCCTTAGCTGTAACATTGGCCTGTCCAGATAAACAATGGATTTAGTCACTCGTAATGGGAAAAAAATAGTGACGAAGAGGAGTAATCCACATTGTGTGGCCAGGTTTTCATTTGCCTTTTACATGGAAACAATAAATCTGCAAAATTGTAAAAAAATTTGGGGAATAATATATAACATACATCAATATTGTATCGGCTGCTTTTTTCCCCTTTTGTTTTCAATTTGAAATAACAGCTCAGGCATACTCTACATTGTTACTCAGCAAAGTATTACAAAGTTACATAAACATGGTGGAATATGACTATTACCCCTATGAAAATGATTTTTTTCTTGTACTTGCCAGTATATTTTATGCAGCTGCCTTTTATGGCCTTATTATACCAATGTAATATAACTTTCATATAGAAATAACATTTTTACATATTTTACCAAGGCTGAGTGATGATTCATATCAAATCAATACGTTACCAAGCAGCTTAAGTGATTTTAAAGAATTTCATAAACTTTCTTTAGTCAAGGCAGCTTAATGTTTTATGTAACTGAATAACTTCATCATTTGTTTTACAGTCTGACCACTTGTTGCTGCTGTGTTGTATTAGCTCACATTCTATATTTCATAATTTTCCCTGCACCCCCGTACGTAGCTATAGGTTATATGAGATCTGTGAATTACCCCACATTTTGATAGCACTGCGCAGTACACAACGGCCCTATGATCTGTCTACTGCCCCCACCTGCTGGTTAGAAAGCTATCATGTTTTTGTTACTCAACAAATTGAACCTCAGCCAATTTCAGTGTGTCATTTTGTCCAAGTGTTAACGTGTGTGTGTGTGTGTGTGCTTGTGTGTGTGTTTTACACAGAGATTTCAGTCACTTCCACCCACTTAGTTCCTCCCTATCTAGTTCACAGTGATCTGTCTCCCACACCTATCTCCTGCAGCCATTCAGCCAAACAATAAAAGAGCAGAGCAGCAGAAGACCACTGAGCCGAGGCCACTGGCCTGATGCACTTCACATGCTGACAAGCACAAATAATCAGCCGCCCTTTATGAAACCCGCATGTACAGTAATAACAGTTTGCTGGCTGGTGTTGTTTATATCACACCGTTGCTCTCGGAAGCCGCAGGAGGGGAGAGTCTGTGACCTTAAGAGCTGTTGGGCCTGTACTGTCTAATTCCATGTTTATGGTTTTGCCTTTTATAACACACACAGACGGAGCAGCCCAGGCCACAAGCACACGGAAATATCATCATGCGCCCTCTCTGCTGCTAATTGGTGCCTTGGTACCATCCCTCTGGTGAGGATTCAGCTATGTGCAGCGCAACCCAGAGCAAGCCAGCTTTAACTTCTGCTTCTTTTCTTGTGACTCCACAAATAATTCCTTCATCTTCATCAAATCAACTTTAAAAGATATATGAACCTAAGTTTTAGTTATGTAAAAGTGAACTGACAAAATACATGCAATGATGTGAAGAAGCAATGTGCAGTTCCAGAGCCCAGTTTTTTTTTTTTTTAAAGTGGTGAAATTTTCTAAAATGGAAAGACAAAAGAAAAAGATGGTTTTTAATAGTGATTTTATCTGTCCTTTCATTAGGCGAACACAAGTTTTGACAAAAATGATCTCTTATGTAGACAATTTGGATGGCTTTATAGATCTATAAAGAGCATTTTGTATGATATACACATGGATATAACCAAAGTATTTCTGTTATTGTACCTATAGACATGATACACACACAGGGAGAAACATTTAACACTAACTGTCAGACCCCTTTCCAAAATTGCTTACTTTATGTTCTGGTACAGTCACTTCTCTTGCCTTTTTCTGTTTTTGTATCAATGTCACTCGATAAATGTATTTAAAACAAACAAACAAAAAACCTGAAATTATCTTCAGTGTGTTTTGCTGACCAACTTTATTCCAGAAAATATAGACAAATTTCAAATTTGTTGCTCGCAGCACACTGAAAGTTGGGAGACAAGCTAAATATGATAACTCAGAATAGCTAATTGAATATACAAGTAACACCATTCAGGAGGACTCTATAATCAGAAACTAATTGGTGACAAGTGAGGGTGCCATGATTGGTTATAAAATCATAGACATGGTTATAAAAAGGGCATCCACCCAAGATTTAGTCTTTCCAAGCAAGAATGAGTTGAGACTTGCAAAATTCTGTCAGAAAATATCAACAAGTTCCAATAATTAAATGAATGATTTACCAAATAGATGTGTTTTTCAGCATCTAAAGTGTATGAAATTGTAAAAAGATTTAGGAGGACAACAAGGTATTGTAATCAATATGCTCTTCTACAATTATTTTTACCTTTGGTGCCTTGAATAAATATTTATAAGATTTTTTTGGTCTTTGACATTTGTATCTTATAGTTCTTTCATACTCTTGTACCTTAAAAAAACAAACATATAATTAACATTTGCTTGAGCTCAGCTGTTGATATCAAACACATTTCTGATTAATTTTCATAATTATCTTTTTTATTAAAAAGGTTTATTTCTTTGATGAATCGATATTTATTTAGATAAATATAATATTGAGCATTTTGTCCTGACCATATAGAACATGCCTGCTTATCATTGTGGTTTCCCTAGCAACAGAGCAATTTAACATAGAAAATCCTGAATCTCATGTTTAGTACAAATACACTGGCTAAAAACAGATGAAAGGTTTATTGTAGATGGTTCATTGAAAATGTAACTGACTCTAATCATTTGTGAGATTTTGCTCTACTCACAACACATAGTATTGAATAGTTTTACCTGACACGCACTCTGAGAGGAAAAGATGTAGGTCAGAACACGAGAGAAGCCACATAAATGTAGCATCTTGCAGAGTAAAAGCACAGTAGCATGGGAGGGGAACAGAGCGCTGAATAGTTTGTGGTGTTGCGGGTGAGATGACGAGCACAACAAAGTAATTATGGGACAACTAAGGATAGACATTGGATTGAGAGAGTGAGTGAGAAGGAAGGCTGAGGAGAGAGAGAAAATGATGAAAAGAAAAAAAGGGTGAGAAAGGGTCAGGGGGAGCGATGACCTGCTGGAGTCCCCACCACACCATGGTAGTTAATTAGCCTCTGGCTGTGACATAGTCTGCCGCCATCTGGTAGAGAAATGAACGTTTTCCACCTGGCCGTCTGTCCAATTAAAGATTCATATCTGTCTTTCAAAACTGGAAGACAACAATCTGTCTCTGTTTTACTTGCAGTTAAATCAAGTTGTTTTCTTTGTCTGACTCTCTAAAAGAAAAATCTGCTTCAACTTTATATGGAAATAACTCCCTGTCAATCTGTCTTGGTTGTATATTTTGACATATGTTGACTTGCTCTGTGATATAATTTTATCTATAATGTTTTAAATATAACATTATAAACACAGCATGATAAAAATGCTATAAATATGGCATTATAAATCTAGCATCTAAATGTAACTTCTATATAGATCCACAGAATCACAGCAGAGGTTAGAGTCTGTTCCTTTAACTGCACTTTCCCAATTTTCCACATGGGGTCATAATTTCCCCTAAAAAAAAGGTTTCATGCTTCTTTTCAACTGTGATTTATGTTTGGAGTTGACCTCAGACTTAAAGTGTTTGCTTTTACAGAGCATGTTGTTGCTGAGTGGAGTTCTGCACTTTCATGAAAGGATTCAAGGTTGAGGAAATTAATAGATTTAAAAAAAAAACTCCACGACAAAAACGATAAATAATCATGATGACTCAAAAACATATTCACAGCTCAGATTTGCCAATTGCACACTGCCTTGCAAGTAAACTTCTTTTTCACCTAATTTGCAGTAACACATCTTACTCTGGCGAGACGGACAGATTGTTTGTGGACGTAAACAAAGTCGTGGATGAATTATTCTCTCTCTCATTTACCTTTAAAGTCAGATTCAGATCAATCTGGTATTAATCATCATCATCAGCATACTACTACTTATAATAATAATAATAATAATAATAATAATAATAATAATAATAATAATAATAATAATAATCATTATTATTATTATTATTATTATTATTATTATTATTATTATTATTATTATTGTTGTTGTTGTTGTTGTTATTATTATTATTATTATTGTTATTATTACAAACAAACTTGCAGTAAAAAAAAAAATCACATTTAAAAGGGGTAAATAAAACTAATAAGAAATTTCTTTCTTTCTTTCTTTCTTTCTTTCTTTCTTTCTTTCTGTCTTTCTTTCTTTCTTTCTTTCTTTCTTTCTTTCTTTCTTTCTTTCTTTCTTTCTTTCTTTCTTTCTTTCTTTCTTTCTTTCTTTCTTTCTTTCTTTCTTTCTTTCTTTCTTTCTTTCTTTAATATTTATTTATTTATTTACCTGACGCGGGTTGCGCATCAGAACTCCACTTCCCATAGTGCTTCAGTCTGAGGTGCACGTGTCAACGCGGCCAACAGACCGGACTGGACGTCACATTCCTGCATTCCCCTTTCCTCAGTGTTGGACGTCGGAGTTGCCACCAGATAGCTAATCCTCTTTTCCCTTCTTTTTGTTTTTTGTTTATTTTGACAAACACACACATGACGCGGCGGATTTGATTTCAGGGGGTGATCCCAGGTTCTCCAGGAGTTAGAATCTCACTTTGGGTAAGGATTTATCCCATTTTAAGCCGGTTGAAGGCGTCTTTCTGTTGGAGTTCTCCCATCGTTTAAACCAGTAAACAGTTTTGTAAGACGGACTGCATTTCCTGCGAACAGTATCAGCATGAGAGCAGATTACGCTTTGGCATACACTGGCAGACCTGTTGATGTTTCACTGCTGTCAGAGAGTTGTTTTAATCCGTTATTCGTGGCCTGTTATTGACAGTTGTACTTAATCGCTAATGTTAGCCGGCTGGTTAGCCGCAAAGCTTGCGTCACCATTGTTACCGGTGATAGGCGGGCAGACGCATCAGGGCGTGGAGGTGCCTCCAGATGTGGCTTTTGTTACCGTGACAGGGGACACAGTGGTGCAGGGGGGTTTTATCATTAATGCCCTGTGAGGATTCACCACTTGGCTAACAGGCACAAACAGCACTAGCATCTCGTACAGCATGGGCGTGGTTATACTTGCTAAATAGTGAAACCTGTAGCTGATGTAAAGATGGATCATCAAAATAATTCCCTGCTCTGGATTCAGAAACTTCACATTGTCCTTGCATGAAAGGAGTGATCAGAATGATCTTTTGGAATGTTAGATGTCAGACTGCCCTGCAGAGTAGCTGAGCTAGCTGCAGATGAGCAGACTGGCTCAGCTGCTGACCCTTACAACAAAGAGTAGATCACAGCTCCAACTGTAGCTGGACACACGGAGATCAGTGCCATTTCTTACAGATACGTCACTCATATCTTTAACAGTGATTAATATAACCTTTTAAATTTGAAACTGCTGAAGCATTTTATGTGATTTAGTAGCTTGCTTGCATAATAACATCTAAGAATGGTATGGACTGAGTATGATATGTATTCTTGCATCAGACTTGCCCATCTAGATTTTGTCATCAGTTGGGCATTATTTGATTGTACACTTGTAATAATCATGAATTATATGTTCTTAGATAACCGGACTGTTGACTTCTAGGCTCCTCTCAAGTATAATTTACTTAACATTCCTAAGATTATTGCTGTTTGGGGACTGATTGGATCAGAGTGACTTCAGTGAGATAAAAGAAGGTTTGCATGTGGCTACGAGTCACAAGACCCTCCTACCTAAAACAAGTCAGGATTTGTCACACAGGCAGGAAACATGTGAAACTAAATTAGTTTGATTTATGTTTGACAACATTTTTTTTTACCAAAGAGCTGAGGCTCTTCACTAATAGCATAATCTTTTGAATGAATGATGTTGTTTTTTTTATTATTATTATTATTACTTGCTCACATTACTGTGGTGCTTGGCTAGGTGTGGGTGTCTGTATGTGTTCACCAAGATGACTGACTAGAAATGGAGTGAAACAACTTGACAGGCTTGCCTCATATCAGGCAGCTGTGACGCCTCAGCTGCAGGCTTGTGCTAATTTATTCGTCTTGCAAGTGGTAGGTCTGGTTCAGCCAGTGCAGTTGGTAAATTTGCTGTTTCAAATGTAAAACTTCAGAGTGAACATCTGAATTTTAAGTACCTTTTTTTTTTGTTAATAGCTTGTTGCTGCTTTTACTAACATGAGACAATTGTGTAGCTTAGCTAAACTTAAGTTTCATGGGCTTAATGCAATCATGGGCCTTTTGCATGAGTCTGCAGACACTTGGCATTAGTATATTTATTATTGTATTTGTGCTATTTGTGTGTATATGCTTGACTTGCAGGAAATGTTTGGATATGTATGTTGTCCCCATGTATATAAACTCAGGGTGAGGCAAATTTCTCACATGAAAGTGCTGCATAACTGCAAATTAGACCCTGCTGATCTGTGTTGTTGCAAGGATTGTTGCAGTCTTGAAATGTTGAGCACATGCAGCCATCCTCAGTTAAAATATTGCATTTCTAGCACTCTTTGTAAGTACATGTCAGCTACCTAGAGTTCTCTCAGTAACACAAAAATGAGCTCTGCTGATGTGTAAGTTTGACCTGAACCGGAGCCTCATTCAGACCTTTTAGCTAGTGTCAGTGCATTGTCATCACCCTTGTGATCTGCAGTCCCAGCACATGAAACTGCTGCTGTCGCTGCGGGTGCAAACACTCCCTTCGTACCAGCAGCAACAACAGGTAGCATCCACGGCTGTGAATCACACAGCTGGTTGTATGCATGCCTTTTCTGAGGACTGTTTTGGGGGAGCGAGCTCATGATGGAGGTGGTGGGAGTAGTCTGCAGAAAACTGGAGCACACTGAGTCACACTGCGTTGCAGAGATCTAGCCCCATCAGTGGGAACTGCTGGCTCATTACGTTGCATATGTGTTGCATGGATGAGTGAGTGGGAAAAGTGAAATGAGAAGAGATTATATGGATGATGATTCAAAAAACATACAGCAGCTTCACAAGAGGAGAGAGATCAGGAGGTGGCTTACAGCTGAGACTGGAGGCCTTTACGTAACGCAGGAATGCAGAGTACATTTGTAGTTAATGTTATAGCTGTAGCGTTTAGCTTTGGTTCACATGCTACTGCTTGTTTTATCAACATGTCATGTGCTCAGGGCTGACCGGTAATAGTCACAGCTATGTTGCCTTTGTTGTGCCTTTTTTCGCTGTTGTCCAGCTTTGAGGTCTTTCTGTTTTACCTCCATACATGTTGGGAAACCAGTAGGCGGCTTTACGCACCCTAATTGTTCGCCATGACTGCGTGCATGGATCTGAACAAAGTAGTATTGTGGGGCTACAGTCTCAACAGCTCCACAGTTCTGCCCATGCCCAGTCCTCTCCTATTAGGTCATTACATGGACAAAGGGAGACAACGGGGCTATTGTTTTAAATGTACACACACATTCACACATCCCCTTGACCCCCCGCGTGGCATTTTCAGTCTATCTGTTCCTTTGGATCCAGGTCACTCAGTTAACTGTAAACATTCACATGTTTTCTGACAGCAGCTTGTAAATTGAAACTGCCTCTACAACACACGCCTATGAAGCCGATTTGTGTTTTTGGCTGTATAAATGTATATTTTCTAGTTCTGTTGTATCAGTCATCAATTTTTATGGACAGTAAGTCTTTTTTTCGTAAATGCAGACATGCATATTATCATTATTTATTTATATATAAATTTATTTTATTGTGTCTTATTGGCACCTGTTGCTTTGCCTTCTGGGAAGTTTCTTCTACTGTTTCAGTGGCCTTTGCAAATATATGGCCCGAGTCATTTACTAACAGCATTAAATTTTCATCTGAGTTGTTCAGAAACATGCAGGAAAATGCCATTAAAGAAATATTTTTGAATCATTTATGTCAGCTGGAAAACTTTTTTTTCACAGCCTTGCAAAAGAGTGGGAAATGTGAATGAGGTCACTATATACAGTTTGAAAACGTAACATGGACTGTTGCTTAATATTTTCTTTATAAAGTGAAAGTGGAGAGGCTCAGGCTTCCTTAAACTTAAAACCTGGATCTGATGCTGAAAATGGAGCTACAATTATCACCCAGAGTTCAAAACCCACACAAACCAGATCCAGAGTTCACAGCTGTACTTGTCTCGTGCAGTATGAAATCTAGGACAGCATTTTTGAGAAATTATGATGAACAGCATCTTTAGTGACAAAAAATCAAAACTAAAAGCTATTTGTTATGTTCTGGCCTGGCTTAGCTGTATTTTCTGCTTTCAAAACACCAGATTTGTGGTCTCTTCATTCTCTTTGCACACATGCTGTAGATCTGTTACAATAAGTATGCCAGCCGCATGATCAGACTTAGTAACTACTACTCCAAATTGAGAGTTTGTTAAGCTCTGCAGTCAGACGACCAGATTAGGTGAATTATCAGCTCTCCCTGCATGGGGTGGGAACATTGACTCAGACTCCCACTGGGATGACTGGGTCATATGTTCTGTTTAGTTATAAGGATTATGGTTCTCACTGTTGGTTGTTTGGTGATATCAGTTGAATTAAACCACAGATGGATTGTACTGTGTTCAGAATCATGTTTCTGATCTAAACAACATCCCTAAAAACAGAGACCAGACTGTCTTTCACACATGAAAACAAGTGAATGATGCAGAAATCCAAAAATGTATTTGACTTTGTGGTGTAACTTAGTTCCATTTTCATTAATTAATTTGTTTATTTATCTATATATTTCATTCAGCATCCCTGGGCGTGTGTAAACCACCAGACTTTCATAATCACCTACCAAGCCTAATTTATTAATTTGTTGTCTCCAAGACTTTAAAAAATTCGCAGAAATGTATTTTCTGTGTTAAAAGGAACATCTCTGTCTCCTTTGTTTCTTTGTAATTATTCTGATTCTGCTCCTCTGCAAATATTTAAATTGTGACTAATTTGTACATGTGAACGAACTGGACACGTGTCATGCGTGAGATCATTTTACAAGTAAACCTGTTCATTTGTTGTCTT
Source organism: Atherinomorus stipes (assembly GCA_023101725.1). NCBI lineage: Eukaryota > Metazoa > Chordata > Actinopteri > Atheriniformes > Atherinidae > Atherinomorus > Atherinomorus stipes. The sequence continues at coordinate 415,134 of JALJCO010005679.1, forward strand.
AAACTCACGTGCATTAACTCTGTCAGATGATGCCACAGTTATACAGTACACACATAAAGATTGTTTTGGATTATAAGCGACTTTTTCCCTCTAATTATTAATGTATAGTTTACAAGGCAAGAATATATCAGTGAATATCTGATTGATTGTACAGGAAAGATGCGTAGTGATTGGTTTTCATGTCACTCGCCCTCAGACAAAGAAACAGTGTGTTGTCTGGTGCCATGCTGTGGATGTCTGGCCAGTTTAGCATCTGTCTGAATGGAGCTGAGCCTGAGGCAGTCTTCAGCACGGCCGAATGCAGGACGGGCTGCGTTGCATTTCACTGTGCTGGCCTGCACTGTAGCATCAGAGGGATATCTCAGGAACTCACTGCACACAGTTAGTACTGCATCCAGAAAGGCTTTGGCAGTGGTGTGTTCAGGGTTGGTAACCAGCTGTAAAGCTGCTCTCACAAAGCTGTGTGTGACTTGTAGATGTCTGAATCTCATCTTTGATTTACTCAGTGACTCAAACTAAAACTAATCCTGTCTAATGTGTCTTCCTGCATTAAAAGCCCCAGTTTTTTTTGCGTTTACATCAACTTCATCTACTACTACAGTACTACAGCGATGCACGCCCATGCGAGTTCACGACACTATGGAAGCCGTGGCAGACAAGACCGCGCGTTCATTCGTTTTCTTTCTTTCTTTCTTTCTTTCTTTCTTTCTTTCTTTCTTTCTTTTTTCTTTCTTTCTTTCTTTCTTTCTTTCTTTCTTTCTTTCTTTCTTTCTTTCTTTCTTTCTTTCTTTCTTTCTTTCTTTCTTTCTTTCTTTCTTTCTTTCTTTCTTTCTTTCTTTCTTTCCTTCTTTCTTTCTTTCTTTCTTTCTTTCTTTCTTTCTTTCTTTCTTTTCCTTCCTTCCTTCCTTCCTTCCTTCCTTCCTTCCTTCCTTCCTTCCTTCCTTCCTTCCTTCCTTCCTTCCTTCCTTCCTTCCTTCCTTCCTTCCTTCCTTCCTTCCTTCCTTCCTTCCTTCCTTCCTTCCAGGAGCAGGAGGCGAAAACTTTTTGGAAGAACGGGGAAAGGGGTGAGACGGTCAGTAAATGACATTAATTCCCGTTGATAATTGTTATTATTTTATCATTAACTTGGTCTGCCAGGACTATAAAGACGCGCGTTTAACCCTTAAAATCATCTGGACTCATCATGGATGTGGATGACATCACTGTGATGTGTGCTGCTGCATGCCTGTACACCTGAAGAAGATGGCGTCGCCTGGTTCCTCTCTCCGGGTTTGAGTGCAGGAGGTTTCCTCTGCGCCGGCGGGTGCTGGAGCTGCGGCCGGACAGAGACGGTTCCAGCGGGACTTCAGGTTGAACGTCCAGGAGGTTTTTTCTTTTCTTTTTAAGTCCCGGTAGCCAAAAATGAAGTACATTACCAAGGATGGGCCTGAACAATCAGCCTCTCGGCATCCATGACAGAACGAGTGTGTTGTTGTCGGAACCAAAGTCACATGCGTTGTTCTTTGGGACTGCCCAATTGAAGGACACCTCTACTCTGATTGCTGCCGCCTGTTGCCACTGAACTGCATCATAGGTAATCAGCATAAAGTTAACCGAAGTTCAACTTCTTATCTTGTGCTGCTTTGGACACTTTAGCCGCTTCTGTCGCTCTGCACACGCGGCAGATGCTCTTGTCGCCCCGGATATCTGACTCTCGTTGAAAATGTATTAACTTCCGGCGTCCTTGCCTCTTTTGTCGCCTTTGGTCTGAACATACAATTAGCACAACATAAACAGTGAATTTCTTCTTCTACGCTTGCATTATTGGCAGAGTAGGTGCTGAACAGCGTGGCTTCTGTAGAGTCGTGAACTTGCATGTGCGTTCATCGTGGAAGTAAGATGTTCTACTGTTTAGGCTATAAAAATATACTAAATGATGTTTCGAGTAAATTATAGACGCTACCCACTCAGGGCTCTTGGATTACACTGGACGAGCAGTATGGAGGAATATTGCCAAGTTTTTGTGGACTTTTATGGGCCTTTTTCTGTTGTGCGTCTGTGACCTCCATTATATGAAAATTGGGGATAACGAAAGCCTCCCGATCTCCGGCTGCATTTGAGATATTAAAAAAAATGCTCCAGAGTCTTGCTCAGCATGAGGGTGAGTAGAAAATGAAGGCACATCATTCTGTGGGTGTACTATTCCTTCAAGTCTAAAAATGGTCTATTGTATTATTATGTGAAAATAGGTAAAATGCATACTTGGAAACACTATTAAATAAAAAGATATTTTAAAGAAAGCAAAGTGAATTGCTTGATCGCAAGCTCTAAAAACATGACAAACTTAACAAAATAAGAATTTACTGCAGAAATGTATTAGTAAATTAGATGTACTGTACAGTAGAATAAATCAGTTAACTCATTTAATGATATTTCACTCATTATTGACAACAGCAAGTTAAAAGAACATGCATAGAGACAGTTCAGATTAAATTATGTTTCCTGAACATGTTTCCGTAGAGGACCAAAAACATTTGCGGTCTGCTTGTGTTGCATCCTGCAAGTCCTTATGCAACACAGCAGCCGTGAGGCTAAAAGTGTGGCTGACACAGGATGGCAGGCAGCTCTTTGCTGAAACAGCTGGCAGAGCTGAAGGAGGGAGAGTGAAAGGGTGGAGACAGGAAGGAGCAGGGGAGGAGTTAGGGCATTGTGGTGGAGGAGACTGGAATATTTGAAGTTCTCAGAGAAAGGAGGAGGGTGTGTATCACACTGCACCGACACAAACTTGTCAAACCACATGGCGATGCCATCACCACAGCAACAAACTGCATCATCAGATGTGAACTTTGTCTTTCTGACTGATTTCTTTGGTTTTTAGTGCACCTTTGCAGTTTATTTGAACTTTCTAGGGAAGTAACGATCAGTACGCACAAATACTTAAAACTAGTTCCGTAATGAATAAAAATTTTCAGCTAAAATTCTTAAAATCGTCACTTTTAGCATTCAGATTTTAAATGTTTAGCTTCTTGTTTTTCTTTTTAACTTTTTATTGCATTAAATAAACAGTCCTTCATTTCCACCATTGCACTTTGTTCTGAATCAGTCATCTAAAAAAAAGTGAGTAAATGCAAAATAACAGATTTAGAGTTGGTCACCTGATCCAGTTAAAGTAAAAATGTATGTGATTTAGGGTGTATTTGGGCTAATAATTGACACTAAAAAGCTGCGTCGAGCACTTTTCACTTTCTAAACATTTTTAGGATCGTTTTTGGAATTAAATTTAAGTTCCCTTTTTTGGCTTAGTGATTATGACTGAATTGATATTATGTTGATCATTTGTAATCCAAGAGCCAATATTATTGATTATCTTAAAGCGTGTGCACATTAGGAAGATCAGGAGAGTGTTTATTAAATCTGAACTCCCTTGTGTTGCTATTTGTGTTCCTGACCTCGCAGAGTCATTTTTTCCTCTTTAGATGAGGACTGCATATGCCTCCAGCCTGCAGTACTCCTTCCTACTTATTTTCCTATGTCGTATACTACAAAAGTCTCCTCTATTTTTGGGTCAAACCATCCTTTAATCCTCTCTTGTGCACCCTACATGGATGATGATTCTTTGATACAATGACATGTTGCCAAAAGTCAAACTGATCTCAGAATGGAAACACGTCCCTCTTACATTACAATAATTTCATGGTTCCTTTTTTACTTAGACTCTAAAAGCAAAGCAAAAGTAGCCACCACTCAACTTTAAACTATTTATAAGAGCTTAGAGGGATTTTGTAAGACCTCAACTGGGTGCTGCTGATTTAAAGTGATTTGTTTGGAAAACTGTAGGATTGATTGGACTTTGAATCCTGTTTCACAGATGAAAGGTCAACTCTATGATCATTGTAGAATCAGTGTTTACTTTCAGTTGTTTGAACAGATGTAGTGATTTGTTGGGCCTGTACAGTAAGCACATAAAGGCACAGTTAATAAAATGTAGATACAGCGATAAAAAGATAGAAAACCTATAACCTCTTACCTAACCTGTTATCATTTCTTTTCTTTACCTTCTTTTTTTCTCTTGTCAGGTCCAGCAATTTTATGTAAAATGCAGTTATAAACAAGTATCAATAAGATAAGATAAATGAATTCAGTTTATGAAGAGCAGCCTTATATTCATAAAGCTCCCCTTGACAAACCAAATCTGTTCAACACAACAAAGCAGCCAGATCATCATTTCTGCTTGCTACGATGCTGGACAGGACAATTTAAAAAAAAAAAGGAGAAGATAAAAAACCGGATGCCTGTTGTATTAATGGGACCTACAGAAGGATCAATAACTATTGGCAGCTGTTTGCCTTCAGGCAGCAACTCTATACTGTGTCAAGGAGAGCAGTAGGACAACTAGCTGGGATCATGCAGCCCAGTTGAATAGTGCAACATCCATCCAATGTTTGAGTTAGGACAACTATTACTGAATGGAGCCCAGGTCATTCAGACTGTGCTGGAATTACTGTGATGCAGCACAGATAGCTACACAGTTATGACAGTTCTATAGCATTGATCCATTCAGTTATAAAGGGGACTTTTATAGTTAATTGAGATTTTGCATGATATTACAGATGACATCAGATTTTTAAAAAATGGACATGGAAAGCAGCTTGAAATTAGAGATGCACCGATCCAGTTTTTTCCGATCCAATCCGATACCTGGGCTGTGCGTATCTCCCGATACCAATCAGAAACTACTGTTGGATGAATGAACTGTATCTTGTATTTTTTGTATTTTTTTTTTTTAAAGATAAATTAACAGAGATTAATGTACTTAATTTTATTTATTAACAAATAAGAGAGTGTACATTTATTATGATAATAAAAACAGAAATGACTGGATCTGAATGCTGGATCGGCCACATTCATCCGATATATGATCCAGCTAATATGTCAATATTGGAGCGGATATCCGATCGGGGAATCGGATCAGTGCATCTCTACTTGAAATGCATGACAGGGTAAGATCTGTCTTCATAAGCTGAGTCACTATAACTAAAAAAGAAAGCCAAGCTACTCGGTGTGTATTTCCATATTAACTTGTATTCAAAGCACAGGAATGAGGATAAATGTAAAATCCGCCTCAAACTGCACCTTTGGGCCTCTACTCGCATGCAGTGGTGCGTTTGAATGCAACTTTCTCTCCCCCTGCCTGTAATGGGCTCTATGCAGGACTCCACTACTTCCTGAACTTAAGACAGCTCCTTTGTTTCCTGTCTCTCATTACTGGACAAAACTGATCAATCCAGGTGTGCCTGACCTCAGTAACGGGCCCGACACACCTGGATTAATCAGTTTTTCCAGTAATGAGAGACAGGAAACAAAAGGAGCTCCCTTAAGTTCAGGAAGTAGTGGAGTCGTGCATAGAGCCCATTCGCTCTTTGGTTTTGTTTTGGTGTGTTCGGGACGTTTCTGGGTGAAGATTTCTATTTCTATCACCAGCCAATGACAGGGCTAACGGCATGCCGCTGTGTGGAAATTAGCACACGGTTGGAGCAAACGCCAGTCTCTCGAACTCTCGAAGGAAAAAAAAAGAAAGAAATAGAAAAAAACGGCAGATGCACCGAAGAAAAGGTAAGAGCTTTAGATAGTGCACGTTGGAAAACCAGGGTTAATAGTGGTTTGGCTTTTACCCGCTTCTGAGCTCTGAAGGAGAGGCTTGAAGTTGAATAGGCTGAAGAACGAGGCGGCCATTAGCCTGAGAGGGAGGGGCGCTCAGTTTGAATACTGTTGTTTGCAAACAGAAACGATGGGGGGACTTCGGACTCTACCTTTAAACTTGCAGACAAAGATAAATTTTAGGTGGTGTGTGTGTTTGTGTGTATTTTTACATTTTACCATGATGAGCTATTTTGCCATTTCCTAGATATGGATGGGGGTGGGACTTAAGGCTTTATTAACACAAGAATATCAACATGGACACATGTTTTATTATTGTTGTCTGAACACAGAGTAAACAGAGTGGGTCAAGATGGCTGTAACCCAGCATGGCATGATGCTCCTTATTGTCTTGTAAGATATAAACCCATCATGACTGAACGAGACGCCAGGTTTGGAAGCACAGCATCAAATGCATGGATTACATGCAGTTAAAATCACTCTGTGTGGAGATATTTCGCTGGTGTTTCCATTCTCTCATGAAATGATCATTTTATCAGAAATTCCAGCTGTGGTCATCTGTCCTAATGAAATGGGTATGACTTTGTTATGACTTTGATTTATTGCAAATTTCCAAAAGTATAGACATATTAGTTTGATGTGTTATTGAGGAGAGCTTAGCTGTGTAGTTGAAAATGTGCTGGGGATTGATGAGTGCTTCTGGATTAAAAAATAAATAAATCCTGAAGGCATTTTGTGTGAGGCCTTTGTAACCTTCTATAGTAGCTGCAAATCACCAGGCTAATCGAAGCCCTGGTGTTAATATATGGATGGATTACACTGTACTGTTGACATGGATGGATTATTTTACGGATTATAGTCCCAGTGACACTAGGTCAGACTACTGTAGGACGTGTTGACCTGCTGTACAATGTGAAGAAATTATTGAATGACTCAATCGATAATAAGAAAACTCAGCAAGGAAATGATGAGCAGAAAGAATCTGAGGTGCTGAAATCACCTTGAGGAGAGGATGGGTTCAGGTTACAGGCTTGTCTTGCTAACACTGCTTCTGTGCTGTGGCTCAGCCTCAGCTCTGATCCACTGATGGATGGAGTGTTTTCCACCTGGACTTGATTCTTACAGTTTTCCTCACATTTAACAGTGTTTCTGTTCTTTAAATAAAGCATAAAGCAATTAATTTTGTTTCCTTAGTTGGAAAAGCAGTGTGTGAAATCTTTTTTTGTCTTTACTTTTTACGAGCTGCTCTTTGATATTACATGTGCAGTAGTTAGTAAAATCCAACTTCTGTACAAGAGAAGGCTGCTTGTGGTTCTGAGGATGTAGATGGGCCGTAAATAGCCCTGCATCAAGAATCAAAATAAAGGTTTTAGACCTCATGTAGACTTGTTGGCTGGAAATGCACAGGGCTCCCCAGTGAGTCCCCACGGCTCAGCAGATACCATTCTGCGTGCTCCAGCCATAAATCCTCTTTGCATGGCTGGTGATCAAGCCATGATGTAAAGGAGCTTAGTTGTAATAGACAGACAGGCGGGAAGCTGCTTCCCTGTTGGCCAGGGGTCAGGTGATCACATGCAACACCCAAGCAAGGTAGAGCTGGAAATACAGTGACATGGAGGCAGGGAGAAGTATGTGAAGGATAGCACCAAGAAATGGGCTGGGCAGAGAAATTTGCAAAGATGAGCGTGAGGCTTTTCAGAAGATGGATTTGATTCCATTCTGAGTGAAAACACTCACCTGGACCTGGTTCAGCAAGATTCCAGGAAAGTCTGACTGTTGGACACGTTGTTGGAAGCAAGGGATGCATGTATGGATGTTTTGCTGACAGTGGGACATGTGCCTTCTTTGAATGTTGTGAACTTAAAGGGGACCAAGGTGAGAGAAGGAACTTTGGTCTCAATTTTAGTAAATCTGCTAGTTATATCCTCAGATGGGGCTTCACTATTTTGCCTGTAGTAGACAGTTAATTGCATGACTTCTTGATTGTGAGGTGAGATGCTCGGCATAATTTTCAGACTTTTTTTAATGTATGTATATATTTATTACAAGTTTAATGTTTCTATTTAAATTAGAGTCCAAAGTTTCCTCCCTGAAAATAAACGTTAGACTTGTGCAAGTGAAATCTGTCTCAAACCGGCCTTTGGGCCTCTACTCGCATGCAGTGCTGAGTTTGAATGCAACTCCTTCTCCCCCCCTTTCGCTGTGTGGTCTGGTTGGGACTGGGGCAATAGGGGGATTACAATTTTTTCTATATGTGTAATTGGGACTACTAACGGTAGTGTACACAGTTACACGTCAGATGACGTCACGTGATCTTTAGGTTGCAGATGGTGACGTCACCTACTCATCCCACTGTCCTCCCATTGTGATACTGAACTCAGAGCAGAATACACTGCAGTAGAGCCAAAGTAAGGTTATGGATGTTCATCATTTTAATCCCGGAGAGCTGAAGCAATTCAGCGACAAACAATCTCCTTTATTGGGTGCGATCCGAATGGAGTCTCTGCAGAAGTTTTCACAGAGCTGACATCAGCTGACCGGATTTTTCCTACATCAATCAGATACATAATAACCCGTCTTCATACACGGGAGAAAGAAAGCTTTCAGAAGCAGGGATGCCTATTGATGTTTACTGGCTGGGCTGACCTGAAAATATTTAAATGTTTTAGGTGAGAGAAGTAAGTCGTGCTCTGGTGATCAACTTTATGTAAACAGCAGCTAACATGAGCGGTTAGATCTTCTGCTAAACGCATGCATTTGTTACAGCAAGTGTCTGATCGGATTCACGCTCATAACTTCATTTTCTGCAAAAATATATGAAACCCAGTTAGCAACAAAGACAAACAAAACAAACAAAGTTCTCTTAACTTGCATTGAAACTCACCCAATTCAACGTTTTCACTCCACAGATGCAGTCAGCATCCGATCAGCTCTCCTGATCAATGAAAGCATCTCTGACTGATGTCCGTCTTCGTTAATCCATAAAGAAATATCTGTCAGCTGCACAGCTGGGCTCTATGCACAGCTCCAGTACTTCCTGAACTTTAGGTGGCTCCTTTGTTTCTTGTCCTTCATTACTGGATGAACTGATTAGTCCAGGTGTGCCTGAATTAATCAAACACACCTGCATTAATCAGTTCGTCCAATAATAAAAGACAGGAAGCAAAGGAGCTACTTTAAGTTCAGGAAGTAGTGGAGTCCTGCATATTGCTTGCTGTCCGCCGCCGTCGTGTCCCCGAGTCAACTTGAGGTGACGCGACAGGCTGTGGTTGCATTTATTATACTGTATATAAAAATGTCAACGTAACATTGCCCCCCAGGCATCTATTATTTTTACGGATAGTTAGTTATTATCTGAAGCTTTCAGGCAACATTACCACCCCTAAAAATACAGTATTGGTGAGAAATGAAAGAGGAGGAGGAGGGGAAAATGACATATCTACGGTTACTGATTTTTTCTTAACGGTTATGATTTATTATCAGTGTGCCTGTTTACACGTGTAGACGTTGACACCCCTAGTCGGGACGTTTCTGGGTGGAGATTTCTGTTTATATCGCCATCCAATGACAGAGCTAAGGGCACGACGCTGTGTGGAAATAAGCTCATGATTGGAGCAGACACCAGTCACTCAAACTCTCAAAGAAAAAAAAAAAAAAGAAAGAAAAATGGTGGATGCACAGGAGAAAAGGTAAGAGCTTTAGATAGTGCATGTTGGAAAACCAGGGTTAACATTGGTTTGGCTTTTACCTGCTTCTGAGCTCTGAGGGAGAGGCTTGAAGTTGAATAGGCTGAAGAACGAGGCAGCCATTAGCCTGAGAGGGAGGGGCGCTCAGTTTGAATACTGCTGTTTGCAAACAGAAACGGTGGGGGGACTCCTGACTCTACCTTTAATATTTGTTTACATGTGCACTGTTTCTTTTTCTTATGTATTTATTTGAAGTGCTTTGTATTTTTTTTATAATTAAAAGAGTTTTAAAATTACTTCTCATTGTATCTTTCATTATCTTAATTTGGAAGTCAAATGCAGTATCGGCCCCAAATACCATCAGGTTGTATTGGCCATTGGCTGAGACTAACGAGAAAATATAAGTATCGGCATTGGCCCTAAAAAAAATCTGTATCGGTTGATCCTTAGTCTTTATGATGGGGTCTTATGTAAACATGTTGTCTCATCAGGTGATAACATGGAAGCTTACTCTTCTCTCCATCTTTCTCCTCCTGTCTGCACAGATCACTTTCCTCCCTCCTTCCCCCTCCTCCTCCCCCTCCACCCATCACGGCAGCGGTTGCCATGGAGAACTCTTCGGTGGCGTCTGCATCGTCAGAGGCAGGAAGCACACGCTCGCAGGAGATAGAAGAGTTGGAGCGTTTCATCGACAGCTATGTGCTGGAGTACCAGGTGCAGGGGCTTCTGGGAGACAAGGCAGATGGAGACTTGGACCTGGACAATGAGGGCAAGGTTCCACAGGTTGGAGCCTTTTTTTTAATCTTTATATTTGTTGCTTCCATATCTGTTAGCAGATATGTTTACTGAGCTTGTTGGTCTTTACTGAAACACACCTGAGTTGTAACCTGCACCAGAACAGCAACCAGCATTGTTGTAGTCTGTGTTTCCATTTATATTTAAACAGAGAAAAAGGTGAACATGCATTTCTCATCACTGCTGCTGTATATGCAGCGTGACTGTTTGCTGCGCTGTATACACTGAGGTGTGAGCTAGTTTGTCCTCTGTTCATTTGTAATATTTTGCCTGAACATTCATTGATCAAAGGGGAGAACAATACTTGCTAAATGTGCAAACTAAGAAACAGTATTGGTTGGGATTGGGAATGGGTGAATGCTTGTTTTGCAAAACCATTAAGTGGTCAACAAGATGAGAAAAGCTTTGTATGGATCTAATATTTTTACCATTTAAAATGAGGTTTTACACATAAAAAACCTTCAGAAATGATGGCGCACTCTTTCTCTGTGTTTCTCTCCTCCAGTGGACAGACGACTGCATCGACAAAAGAGATGGTAGCTGGACGTCGTCACGCGGGAGAGGCTCTTCTAAACCTGTAAGTACATTCGCCTGCATGTCAGGATTCTGTTATTTTAACTTTTATTATCCAATTAATGATTTTTGCTAAAACTCCACAGCTACAATCCTCATGTCTTCTTAGGAGTAAACTCAAGTCTCGTTTTGCAACTCATAGGTCATCAGGGCAGAATCCATCTTGAATATCAGCAAATCCAACTCAAACTTTATAGTCTTTTATCATAGATGCATGGCATCTGGGAAAAGAATTTCTTTGCAGGTAAAATCATCAAAATTAGCAAGTTTTTAAAGGACTCATATCACACATTACATTTATTCTTGTCTTTATTGTTGCGCTCAGCACCCAGAAGTGGAAAATGGTCATAAACAAGCAAATAAATATGAATGTAAACGGATAAATGTTTATTGTGTTGACTATAATACCCTTATAATGCCAAGTTCCAATCCCATGTTTTCATGTTATATAATATGAGATTATAGCTTAAGTGTCTTGAAAATAGATACCCCCCACTCTCACAGTTATCTTTATTTTCTACTTAACCAGCACCAGCTCTCAGGTTGGTCTTAACTCAGTTTGTTAAAACCTTCAGTTTTCCTTACATTTTTTTATTTCTTTGTATTCACCATGATCTTTTCTGAAAATGTGAAAAATCTCAGTTTAAAAACAAAACAGCAGCAGCACAGGCAGCAGTATTTAAATTAGCAGAGTGTAATTATAGACGTGGGAGAGCTTAATGCCAGTGTGCAGCACGAATTATAAAGAAGCATTAAAAAAAAGAAAAAAACATAACAAATATAGTTGTGCACAGATAATAAAGCAGTTTATTTATTAAAAATATATGAAGTTTACCCACCACCTCAACACTGATTCTGCTTTCAGCTCCAAGTTGACTGTCTCCTCCTCCTGGTCAGTAGTGTCACAGTGCGTTAGGTGTAAGGTTTTTCTTTTTCTCCATGCTGTATGTTCAAGTTAGTCTTGCTGTCTCCCATCAGCTGTTCGACTGTATGATGAGAGCAGAGTGGTAATGCCACCCTTGGGCAGTTCACAGCTCATCATCTTGCATGCAGCTGCTGCAGTCAAGAGTATGATGATCCTAATGACTATCATGGGATGCTGGAGCCAGTAACTGAATAATACCAGATGAATTATCCTTCAATTTGGCAGATAAATATCAGGGTTTGTTCCTCTCTTGTGTTTTCATTGTGCCGTTTGCAGTGATTTAGGAGATCAAACATAAGTTAGCAAAAGCATGAATTATACTCATATTTTTTTTAAGATTTTGCAGCACAAACTACAGTATGCCAGAGATTTTTTTGTTTTGACATTCAACTTCTGGAAGCCTAATGTCTGGGCCTTTGCTATGAAACAAGTGGAGTTAGAAACAAGCAAAAACAGCCTGAAGCCATCATTAAGACAAACTAAACTGTCTAAAACAGAAGTTATTACATTCACAGCGCTGCAGAGTTTAGCATTTTGAATAAAGTGTGAAAACTACTGTATTTATCAGCTGAGTTTTTAGTGAAAACCCTTTGTTGTGTTTTGTTTTTTGTATATTCAGTTCAGGTGAAATAGACACAAAATAAATGTAAAAGTAGAAAAAAATGGAGCTGGAGTCTCTTCTGAATAAGAAACAGGTTTCAACCAACTTAAGAGGCTAGTGTTGTCTGTTCACAGGGCTAAGTGAGATCATCACCGTCAGCCTGAGGACACACGCTGAGGCCCAGCTGCTGTCGGCTTTGAATTAGTCATTCAGTTTTTAAAAGATTGACAATATTTTGTTTGTTTGATTGTTTTTTTTATTTTATTTAAAAGTAGCTGTTGGTTGTCCTATCTCATTCTTGTATTGATTATTTTAAAAGGTATTTTGAGTCATTTTCTTTCCTCCCTTCTTTCTGCTCCATAGGATGAGTGGGAACACAGCAGTAATGGCAGCACAGGTTCTAGGCCCAGTTCTGGATCCAGACCTGGATCTGGTTCCCGCTCTGGCAGCAGGGGCCGAAACAACCAGTTCAAAGGTTCTGCCAAGGTACAGAGCATCCCTGTGTCTGTGTTTGTCTGTCATCTCATGTTGATTAGCACTATAGAACTTCTGTTTATTTAAAAGTTTTGTCTAAAAAAATGGTAAAACAAATCTACATATTTATATTTATAGGAAGAACAGATCTCAAAATGGGCCTTTTTTTAATTTCAAGACATTTAAAGAAAACCTGTGTTGCAAACTTGGCATGTTGGCATTTGCATTATGGGAACTGCTGTATATAGTCCAACACACTTTTAAGTGACAGTATAGATCTTTCAGTCTGCTCTGTTCACATTTAGTCTTTTACAAGTCTGAAGCTTCAGTAGTGAGTTGGTGGGATACCTAAAAGCTGAGTAACTTGGGTATATAACTAATGAAAAATAAATATGTGTGTTGTTTTTTTTTTTGTCCTGTGTAGAATGGAAACAGGGATGGCTCCTTTGATATCCTGGGGACAGACATATGGGCTGCCAACACAATGGACTCCCATGGGTATGCACCTTACTGTCTCACATGACCTGTTGTGGTGAGCTGCCTACTGGCTTGGGATTCCAAACATAGTTCCTAAAGGGTCACATGACAAATGTAGACACGGTCTCATATGGCATTAGTCTGTTTTTTGTACTTTATAACACAATTTCCTCTCGACCTGACTTTTTGTCAGCTGATCCAGTGATAGGATCAACATGTTTTTCTTCACGTCATCCTGTATTCAACAGACCTTCCTAAAGACAAATGATCCACCTTTTTTTCCACATCTAAAATGAAACATGACCATCTTTTCTGAGAAGAAGTGAATCTCAGAACAAGAAAAGTGGGGAAAAAAAATGGGAAAACTATCAGCTACACTACAGAGGACTGGTTGCCATAGTAACGTCTATACAGCGGTACAGCTGCTTTGCTGACCTAATATCCGGCCACGTTGGCACATCTGAGCAGGCATCGGATGATGAAGCTGGCACAGTGGGATGATGTAAGCAGGTCTGCCCCCATGCAGATGGGGACACTTTGATTTTAGTCATTTTTGCTTTCCTAATTAAAGCTGCATTGGAACAATTGAAAACCTGAATAATTTTTACTTTAAAAAAAGTTTTTAAGAAAACACAACTTTGTTCATCATGCCTAGCTCAATACATTGAATCATATGAAAATGTACTCGTATTAGTAAATAACAGTGTGAATTAATGTGAAAGCACTACGTCGTATTTTACCTGAGAACATGGATATGTTGACTTTTAGATGTAAAAAGGATCTCTGTTTATATTCACATAAAAATAAATCAGAAGGATGTTTGAAGATTGTGTTTATAGAGCAACATTGGATCATAAAGTATTCCCACACTTTTCCAGCTTTAAAAGCTATGATGGATTTTATTATTACAGTTAAGAAACTCAGAATCATTTCATTTCATTTTATATTGTATCAAATCAAATGTTATTGCGCTCTAAACAACCAAAGTTCCCTTCAGCGTTTGACATTTTGTTCTTAATGGTCTACTTTTGGATAGGATAAGGAGTTGTAAAAGTTGCTACTATGGCTTACCTTGTCAAACAGACCACAGTCTATATCTTAGTCAACTTAAAAATTTGGACATAACAACACTCCATTTAAAGTGGAAATGCAACGCTCAACCAACCTAACTTTATTTAATAGACTAAATCCTGATCTTATCAATAATTATATACCAAACGTGAAAAATATAAGCATATAAAAGAAAAACGTTACAAAGTTTGACGTTTTTAGGACAAGGGCGCCGCCATCTTGCAGTACTCTAAGCTCTGACGTCACCGGGTTGGTTAGTCCTGCGGTCCTGAATATGAGTCCTCTGGTCCGGTCCACAGTTATAAAGATAGCAGCTGAATGACAGAGACTGGTGAGCCAAAGGAGAAGAAAAGACTAAAGGGGAACCACTACTGTATCCTCCTGGTCTAAAAGCAAGTTTTACAAAGTTTAAGCTGAAGACAGAACAATTAACAACCTCCAGCTGAACCAGAAACCGGTCCTGCTGCTGGCGGCTCTGAGGGAACCTCCCTGACTTTATCCTAAGGTGAAAATTTTCTAGAGAAAATTAGGAAAATGATCAGGAGACTTGGAGTCTGGTAGCTAGAGATCCGCAGGCAAAAGTCTGCAGCTGCTCTGAGTGTTTTAATATCACCGCCGGTGACATCCACTCACCGGCGGGTCTGCAGCATCAGTTCGTACCGACATCAGTACAAGGTTCTCCGCCTCTATTCCTCTTTGAGCCGCTTATTAAACACACGTCAAACAGCAACACTGATAAATCCTTCCCACAGCCTGATGATGAACAGAACATCTCTGGAGCAGGTTGATGTGAAATGACCGTCATTAAAACTTTCTAACTGGGACTCCCAGTTTCCCACAGCGAGGTCCGGTTCTACCAAACACCGCCCGCTCCCCCATCATTCTGCAATGATGCAAAGCCTGGATGCTTTGCATCTTTCCCATCGTATCCCTGTCTCGCTATAGCATTTATTTTATTTTACATTTAACTACCGGTTACTACCGTTAGCTTAGTTAGCATACCTGCTGTTTTCCCGGACGCTCCAGTGTCTCCGCCCGGCTCTCATTTAGGGACAGCACTGCCTCCAAAACGTCCACCTCCCGGTACAATAATCCATACGTGTAATCCAAAAAGGTTATACAAAATCCTCCACCCATTATCTGGTCCATGTGGACCTCCTGACAGCAGACAGCTTCCAGCATCTGAGCTGCAGCCACACCTACAGGTGCTGCTAACCTGCCGGCGCCTCCTCCCTCCTCAGTCACACGGTGTGATGGCTGGAGAGCATCGGTACAGGATCTGGATGCTGGACTGGCCTCCCAGCTTCGCTTTCCATCATATTAACCTTCTAAAACATGTTCCAGCTTGTTAATCATAGTGCAGCGTAGCTGGTTATTTCTATTGATTTAATGCGGAGTCAGAGGGAAAACCAACCCAGTGACGTAAGAGCTTAGAGTACTGCAAGATGGCGGCGCTCTTGTCCTAAAAACGTCAAACTTCGCAACATTTTTCTTTTATATGCTTATATTTTTCACGTTTGGTATATAATTATTGATAAGACCAGGACTCAGTCTAGTAAATAAAGTTAGGTTGGTTGAGCGTTGCATTTCCACTTTAAGGGCACACACCAAAAATGGGCTGACTGATCACACTACAGGCACATGTGCAGACCCAGAGTAAGGCATAAAACACAAAGAGAGACATTTTTCAAATGTTGAAGGCTAAAAAGAATAGTCCCTCTGTGACTTTTTTTTTAAAATCAGTATTTCTCCAGAACTCTATCTAACACACCCAGCCTGTCTTCTGATCACAGTAAACCATCTTCAAAGAGCTAAATATGGCATTCAAACTACATTAAATGTAATGCAAATTTGTGCACCGCCATATGCAGAGAGCTAACTTGCATGTGTTTGATGTAACTGAAAGTCAGTGAGCACATGAGAGGATGGTAAGCACTGTTCAGACACTCCAGTCCAACTTGAAATAAATATTTCTTAGATAAGATTGTCGGCTTGAACTCTTGGAGTATTTTCATTGGTTTGAAAACGCTGACTTTTAACACTTATTTTGCCGTGTTGTTTCAGAGGTGCAGGTTGGGACGTGCAGCCAGAGAAACTAGACTTCAGCCATTTCCATAGGAAACATTTCAGAGGAATGCCAAAGCACCTGCCACATATTGACAGAGAGGGGTAAGATTTATCTTTATATGGCTGTGGTATTTGGATGTGTCAGTTACACTTCTGATTTTATTGCTTTACCCATTTCTCACTCTTCTCTTTTTCAGATTGAACAAAAACAAGTTTGTGGATGATGATGGCATAGACATGAATGACATAGAGATGTTCCTACCTCATCTGCGCTCTGTGAGTTACTATTTTTTCTCTTTGAAGAACTAACTGCAGCTATTCAGGCTGGATTTTCACTCAGAAAGAGGTTTTATCACCAACCTGTTTATTGAAACAAGCTTTAAAGTGACTGGACTGATTTGACAGTTAACAGCTGATAGAAAACTCCTGACTATGTAACCACTTCATAAACTATTAGTAGCTGAAGGGTGACCCCTTGTGGTGAAATAAAAAGTTGCAGCAGTGGCGCAGGAGTCAGATCTGTGAATCACAAGATTGTTCAAGGCTGTTTTATCAATGGATAAAAACAAAAGATGGGATATTTTTCCCTCAAAGGAATAAATGTAACACAAAATTAATATTTTTACAAATTGATTTAATCAAATAGCACTGGTTGCTCATAAATGAGAATTTTGTGACATCTACTGGTCAGATTTTGAAATGAACTTTTGAGTTTATAAAATGTTACACCTCCCCTAATGGCAAAATAAACATAAAGCATTTGAAAATAGTCCATAATATGTACAGAGAGGTATGATGATGGTTTCTGAGGCAGCAACTGTCTGTCTGATACCTTCAACATCATTTTACTGAATTAAAAATATCTGTATGTCTTCATGTGTACCAATGTGCTCTTTAATACAGTTAAAGATAAAAGCAGTTATATATTGGAAAATCTTTGTGGAAAGATGGTAAAACAGTCATGTGCAGCAGCTATATTGCAGAGAACCAACTCAATGAGGTTAATTCTAATTTTAAGGGATTGGCTAAAATATGGGTGCAGAATATTTGTCTGTGTGATTATATGTATTTTCTGTTCACATGTCGAGCTGTCCAAAGGGCGCACACAGCAACAGCTTCCTGATTTCATCACACACTATTTCTAAGTATGATGTGTATGGCATTTACAGACTGAATTGATTTAGCAGCTGCGTAAACCATAGCTGGGTATAAGGTATTAAGCATTGTTTTGGGGTTTTTTCAGTGTGAGTTTTGATTTATGGAGGTGCCAGAGTTCACTTTAGGTTACCTGTGTCACAGTCCCCTTCTTCCTGCCCTGCTTTCTGAGCCAGAACTTCTTCCCTCTTTCATAGTGTTTGAGCTCCAGTGTCTTCCTCTTTCCTTCCCCTCTTGGCCTCTGAGCCGTGCTGTGTTTCGCCTTTCATGGTCTCTCAGCCAAGATGGGTCCAGTTAAGCTACTGAGATGGCTTGCTCATTGTATAGTTCTTGATCCAAGATCGCTGTTTCCGTTCATTCAGTTGGAGCCAAAAGTAAGATGGGGTCAACTGTGCTTGTCTGCTGCGCCTGAGATCGGATATGTGTTGGCATTGGGACACAGTAAGGTCAGAGACACTGAGACGAGGATGGAGTGCCACATTTTCTGTTTTTCTTTCCCTGGCGTTATTCAGCCGTTTCTGACTCACACCATCCTCATCCAATCACCCTCTCGCAGCCTGCTGAAATGTCATGACTGTCAAGTCTTGGCAGGTTTTATTGAAGATCTCTGCCATGCAGAGTTGTGGCACATTGATGCCAGGCCACTAATGTCCTGTTGTTTCTTACTCTAATGAGGCCATCCACACTACTCATTCTCTTGGATGGTTCTCAGGACCACTAAAAGGGAATGCAAGTTTCAGTTTTCCATGAATCACCACAATGCCAAATAGGATGTTATAAACTGTAGCAGAACCTTTCCACAAGTTACTTTTGTGCCCTGAAGCTACAAAGCTTTGCGTTAACCATCATCTACCCCCACCAGCTCTTACAGTTAATGTTATTTTCATTGATCTGGGTAGAAATATTAACCCAGAACTGCCTTGTGACTGCTGAATGTCTGCAAGAAGAGAATATGTATGAAAGTATTTGTCCTGTCTTAATGTAAAGTACCCCAACAAAAATAGTAACATGTTTCTTTTCAACCTTATCACCTCAGGCTACTGTACGGTGAGACTCCGTCATCCAAAATCCACGTCTGCATTCCGCACTTCATGCTAACATTCACTTCCTCTTTCCAGAAGCCGGAATAGACGTCCAAATAGCTCTGGGATGAGGAAAACATCCCATTTATGTATGTGTGTGTGTGGGTGTGCAAGCAGCTCTGTGAGCAAAGGCTTCCTCCTTTTGCCCTCAGATTCTGCTACACCTCTTGTGGCCTCCCTGGAATGTCAACCTGCACACACAATAACACTCTTTTCACGTCCAGTGTCGTGTCGTAATGAATGAAGCATCCAGGGTCAGAGAGCAAGTATGTAATCTGTGGAATCATACCACGTATCGCATGGATGCAGGAAAAATTAAGCACGTGCAACAAGTGTATACAGTTTTTATTTCCTTCATCAAATAGAATGTTGGTAAATTACAGAATATCAGATATTATGATCTGATGAAACATGACATAGCCGTTTTATTGAAATAATTTTGAAGAGGTTATTTAAATCTTAGATCACAGCAAGCATTTACTGTGATGGCAAAGCCACAAGTTCATCTTTGATTTTAACTGTTTTATGACTAGCAATTAGTTTACTAAAAAATGTTGCGTTGCCATTTATTTATCATTACCTGAAAGCCAATTTAAACCTAGAGACAGTCAAGATTTGTAATATTATGAGATTTTTATCACATATTTATATCATGTCTGCATATTAATGTTGACAATAGAACATTTTATGACAGTAGACAGGTGCAGCAGCTACAAATGGTTTTAATTACTGATATATGCAAGTTTTAATTGTCAGTAGTTTTCTTACGATTTCCCAAAGTAAAGAAGAAGGGAATAAAAAGAGAATTTGAAAAAGAAAAAAAAAACTAAGTGTGTCCTTACATTTGTTCAAATCTGTGCGGGAAGATGAGGACTTAATAGAGAACCAGTGAGGTTATCCCAGACCTTATATAAATTACAGCTAATGATGGCAAGAGTTTCTCATAAAAGTAAGCTAAGCAAATTATAAAAATGATGCATTTTATTCATAAAACAGATTTTGTAAAACTAATATCAAAGTGCTGCAGAATAAATTTACTGTTCAACCACCAAAACAATAAAGCAGAATAAAATTCAGACACATATATGCTGCTGATATGCTTTGAAAAACTGCTTGGAATTGATACTTTTAGGGCGTTTTCTAAACAGAAAACCACCATAGACTAGAAGGATATGCACCTTCCATCTCTAGAATCCAGACTATACCATTTGTAGTTCGTGTAGTTAAAGCATTGCGATTATTAAAGGTGGCATACCCTTGATATTTTACATACACAATCACTCTTAAATTATCATCAAATGAATTATTAATCATATTTGGGTGGGAGGAAAATGTAATACATGCACATTTTTACCTCTTTTCAATCCCCCCTTTTTTTCTCATGAGGGTAAACATGAGAATAAGACAAGCATCACAAACCAAAACAAACTTTACTCAGGATGGACTGAGCGAAGGAAAATTATGTCCCCACAAAGAAAAACATGATAAGAATTTAACGTATTATCTTCCTCGCTTACAAAGCTCATCATTAATCGCAGATCTGCGGCAACTAATCAGCTGATTTCAGGTGGTACTAAAGCTTATTTTAGCAGCTAGCAGCTTCCACAGAGGAGAATCAGATTCACGTGCTTTGAAGTGCACACACTTGTGGCCGATTCTGGTGTGAAGAGAGAGCCTACATTTATAAACAAAGCCACTTTTACACTCTGGAGTTTCCGGCACGTTTTAACTGATGTCCTTTGCCAACACACACATTTCCGGGTGATGACACCTTTAATAAGCAGTGCTTTATTAAGGTGCAATGTGCTGGACACGTGGGTCCAAATAATGTCCATGCCTGAATATCCTCATCCACAGGTCAATAACCTCCATGGGTTTGGGATTTTTAGAGCTATAATCAGTTTTTAAATGGGAGACACCAAACCAGCTGATGATGTCTGATTGTTTACCCCAGTGCTCAGTTGATGAGGTGGTCATGATAAAAGTCACAGGAGCCCTTGGGCACAAATTGCTTATATAAGTCTTACAGATATTTTAAAAAACAAACAGACACTCCCCAAAATAACTCTTCTTTAACTTTTGCTAGGAGGTCTCTTAGAAAAGGTCTTAAAGGCTGTGAATTCCCCCCTCAGTTATGCTTGTTTTAAGAGTTTATCAGTCATTTTAAATATCTTAACAGTCCCTGAGCCCCATGTCTTTAGCACTGTCTTTGAAACATGTAACTTTTTTTTTCATTTCCTTTTTTATGTACTGGATCTCATTCTTGTTTTCCCCTGAAGGCTGAGTATTTTTCTGTCACCTCCAGCATCCCCTCGTTCCTGTCACCCACTGCAGCGTCAACGCTTCACATCACACCCTTGTCGTTGGGCTCATCAACATGTTTGTGTCTGCATGATCCTCCGCATTGTGAGAAAAACAACTTGTACATGTTTGTGCATATATGTGGGCGTTCTCAACACTTCCAGTACCTGAAATCTCGCCAGCAAATGTTTGCTTATGCAAACATCAACACCTTCTTGTGAACGTTTACCATGTTTATTTTGATGGAAAAACACCCGAAACATGGTTGGACTCCAAATGTTGCAAAAAAACAACACAGGTATGCATGACGGATGATGGGTGCATTAAGTCTTCTGACAAGAGCAACGGAGCAGATGCTACTGATTCCACATAACTTGTATGAGTGTGTTCTGACCAGTAGCTGCAGCAGCTGCATTGTATTGTCGTCTGGTATACGAAGGCCATTCATTGCCGTGGAAAAGCTGCATTTGTAACGATTACGTGGAGCAGATTGATCATAAACGGGATCTGATGAGCTATTTTTTTTAAGTGTTCTTCTTCCCCGTTGCTAGCAGCATAATTCAACATGTCATGAAAAATGGAGGCCACCAGAGAAGGAGGCAAGGGGTAGAGTGACGCTGAGGAGAGGAGAGGAGGAGAAAGTGACTGGTCACTGAGGAAACATCCGGTCTCTGGTCTGTGAACAAAGAACTGCTACAGGGGAACAAAGCAGGAGTCTGGAGCTGAGATATTGCAGACTGGTTGGCCCCTCTGTCTGGAAGTGTACGTGCCGTGGAGCAGGACTCCGGTTGTGAAGGGCCGCCGGGGGTGGGGTGGGATTTTTTTTTGGTGGTCTGTCTGTTAGTTGTCAGTTTGTTTGAGACCTGCATTATATTCAGAGTAGTTACTCACACACATTTATAGTGAATGTTTGTTCCGGCTCACCTAAAGCTGTCCACTTCATGTCTTCTGTCCCATCCGATACCTTGTCTGACTTTGCGTCTTCCTATTTGCTGTTTCCTTTTTCCTATTCTCTTCTGACTATCATCATCATCATGCCTCCTCCCTCCTCTACTTACGCCGTCCTTCACTCCTCCCCTCCATCCTTCAAATGTTGGTAGGCAGCAGAACAATATCCAGGGGGTCATGGTGACCGGCAGCCCCCTCCCTGTGGTCACTTCCTGCTATTGTCCCCGCTTCTGCTGCTTATTGGCTCATGCAATTTATTAACCACTCACATACTGACTTAATCACTACTGTACTCTGGGATCTTAGCATGGGAGAAACTCTGGGAGCCTGACTACATGCATGAAAGCAGGATACCATGGGGAGATGTGTGACCTGTTACACATAAGTCTTAAATAATAGTTAATCAGTGACCTGATTTTTTTTTTTTTAAGCATTTGTATGCAAATAAGCAGGAAAAATGAATTTACAGGTGTTTTCGTAGAATGTGTTCTAATTAACTTAGCTTTTATTCATTTTATCATTGAATTTTAATATTTAACCCTAATTGTGATCTACAATGATCTCCAGACTGTTTTTTCCATGGTTACATGAAGCTTTACCGGGTCAGAATGAGTTTTGACTTGAATGCACTTTGATTTGCATTACAACGGAATTTTTTTATCAGTTATCTTTAGCTTCACCATCTTTATTTGGGTGATTGATAAATTAAATTTATTTCTACATCCTTCCATAAAAGCACTTAATTAACTTTAGATTTTTTTTCTTACAACACCATCAGATGTTACACTCATGAGTGAGGAACAGTTTTTGTTTGCAATAATCCATTAATACATTTGCTCTAAAAGTTCTCTGAATAAGATGTTGTCTGGATTGACTGTGGTTTGTTTGGAGATTTTCTGGACTAAATACTCGAGAGCTTGCTAGACATGCTCTGCAGTGTCACATGTCTGATGCAGACAGCTACATTCTCACTTCTGTCCCTGACAGAAAAATTGTAGACATTTTCAGGATAATGTGGTAATCACACCCTGGCCGATGAGCACCACATCAGCTGCTGGTCACAACTTAGTGTTTGGAGGACCTCTAACGTGAATACCATTCACATTCTGTGTCTCGCAGAGGACATAGCTGGATGGACTCTGCAACGTTACAAAGCACAAAACATTGGGGGCATTGGCACTGTAGAAACCTCGGGTTCCTACAGTATAATCTTTTCATGAACTGGGCCTTTTTTTTGCGCATTTGGACAGACAGGAACTAGGGACCATGGCCCTCAGTTCCTACAACCATCTTAGCTCCTACTCCGAGGCAGGGTCTTTTTGTGGTTCCACAGGAACAAATACGATGAAGGTGTTTAGTATTTTGTCGCCACTAAATGAAAACAACAAAATAACATCTTAAATGTTTACAGATACAACACAGATACAACCGGCGCGTGTTTAATAAGTTAATCTTACATGTCTTCTCCTTAATCTGCAGCACTCTGCTTTCGCATGCCGCGCGATTCTTCTTCTCCTGGTTCTTTCTGTGCTCTTCCAGCCTCGATGCGATCGTCCGTGATTATTAACCCCGTCATGCTGACCGTGAAAACAGTGGTATTGTCTTTTCTTCTTACTTTTCTCAGGTTTTGTTTTCTTTTGTTGGGGCGCAAAAGTAACACGTCACTGTCACAGACGGTTGCATCGTATCGGTTCCTAACAAGATCCCCGACTCGTGTGCAAATGCAAAATGAAACGGCTCCCCTGGAGGGGGGGTAGTTCATAGAACAAAATTTATGGTGAGCAGCTCTTACTGTTCACCACATTCGAACCGCTCTGTCTGAATGCGGCTATTGTCCAGCATATCTGCAAAGTCAAAGCTATTCATGAGAGCAAAGAAAATGCATAAAAAAAAAAAAAAAAAAAGAAAATGCATAGATTTATCCTGACTCGGAGACTCCACATGAGCCTTATTGATCTTTCAGAGGACATTTTTGTAGAAGGCTGATTGGAATGATCTTCCGGTTGCTGAAGTTCTTCAGCATTTCAGTGTACATACCGCCAAGACCCAGGGTTAAATTAACCTTACTCTCATAGGAAATTCTTGAGTTTGTTTCCAACTGTAGCAAAATATTTCCATTTCTCCAGAGCAGCAGTCCCTTTTTAAAGCCTGAATCTCAGCTGTTTTAAGTTGGAAAAAAAGTTAAGTTAGTTCTTTTTATGATTTGTGAGTAGTACTGGAACATATGCTAAGGGATTATTTAAGTTTGTTTACAATAACTAACACTAACTGATCAAACAAATGAACATTGCTCCCTTGAGAGTTAAATAACAGAAAGCGCTCCAACGTTTGAAACTGGCAGCAGCGTTCTGATCTTCCCTCTGATCCCCCATCCAGCTCTCTCATGACAGAAATCAAGCTTACATTCAGAATTTCTCAAATTGTTTTTCTTTAAAATCCCTCTCGTACAGGATTTGCTCTGTTTCATGATCCCTGTTTCAAGCCTTTCACGTAACTTAAGTCTGCAGCCGGTGTATGCCAGCAATGCAGGCAGAAGAGATTTAGAGCTGCCACTGTCAGGTTCACCGGGTGATCTGTGATAAGAGGCAAAGATGTGAAGTCCCGACATCTACGTCTCATTTAATAACTGATCTGAAGACACGGCCACAGACGGATAGACAGGTACATCAAAGACCTCGTGGTCTGGCAACAGGAGATGGAGTCGTTGTGGGATCAAATGTGAGAGGATAAAAAGAGAGGAAAAACCTGTTGTGCCCTAGAGAAAGTAACTGCTACTGCAGCAGGTTTCACATGCATAAAGCTGTATTGTTGGCGTCCCTGTGATTGATGAACAAAAGCTTCAGTCATATTTCTTCTCCTTGTCTGACGCTTTGTGTGTGTCATCTGCTTTGTATCATATTTATGGAGGCAAACTATTAAAGACTGAAGAAGATCCAGGTTTAATTTGTCTTTTAAGACTGTTTTAGTAATGCTCGTACATACCTCTGTCTAATAAATTAGACATTTTATCTCTGCAGAAGGCTTCCAAGCAAGTAAAAGAAAAAGGAGGAAAAAAAAAGCTAAATCTAATCTTATAGTTACAGACGGGAGCATTATTTCTCCTGGCTTGGTATCATAGTAGGCGTCTCTACTCCCTCGCAGTATTTTACGTGCCGGCTATCTTGCATTTACAGTCTCCCTGCTCTTGCTCTCTCCTCTGCTCTCAACAACCTGTCCTGTAATGCCACCCCTGGGGCAGTTTTAAATTTATTGCTTTTGGCTGACGGCCCTTGCAACATAAATAAGCTCGGAGAAACAATGGACTGACGAACTGAGCATCCTACCAGAACCTCTACAGTAGAAATGGCAGGAAAGCATGCACTTCACTTTCTGTGCTATTGCAGAGAAAGTTCTTTACTCATTATTTTCTGTTTCTATTCTTTACATTCCAACCAGTTGGCTTTTCTGTTTCTCCTGTTTCCTTCCCTGATACTGATACCCCTGCCACACTAAACCACTGCCCATATGAATGGATCAACAGTTGGTTCTGAGCCAGTTCCAGAAAATCTTTTGGGGTCAGAAAATTCTGTCGGATCAGCCAGTTAATAGCTACGTGGCTCTGTGGAGATGATGTAAAAGGGTCGATCCCCTCAGTAAACCTCACCCAGTGAATTGTGAGTTTATTTATTTATTTGTTTTAAAATCCCCGGAATGTGACAGGTCAAGTTAGCTTCCTCTCAAGGTGCACACCCAAGCATAAGACACACCTCAGTCTGGGTTGTAAATTTCAGACCATTTAGTTTTGTTTATTGGATGAGTTGTGGACAGTTGACACAGTGGTAACTGAGACTTTAAGACCTTTTTTTTCCTTCCTCCTTTTACACTGCGCAAACAGCCCACAGACAGAAATTGACTCAAATTAAAATGTCTTTCTCATTGCCTCTAAACAAAGTGGGACCCTTAAAGCTTCTATAGCTGTTTCCATTACACCTGGAATTGCGCAAAACTTAAATATCACAATTAAAAACCGCTAATGAAAACACCTACATTTAAGAAAAAAAATCTCAAATACCGCAAAAAACGTTTTTACACTTTCATGAGGCGTAAATTTGGCTGATACCTAGTACCAATTCCACTACGTTTTAAAAAAATATCATATTACACCTACATGAGTCTGAAATTATTATCACCATGCTAAGGCCTGTCTGAGGTTAAACATGTAAAACATGAATGAATATAGCAAATACGAGACTTTTTTTTATTTTTGTAATTTAAGTTTTTATTGGGAACAATCATTATTTCAAGTACACTTCACCAATAAAAACATTTTCAGTTCCTTATTTACACTGTGTACAGTATAGGCAGTACTTACAGACCATACAACTGCCACACAAAAAAAAGAAAGGAAAAAAGGCTGTGCACTATGTTTGCTCTTTGGTTCCTGATCCTAGACAACTTACAGTAGGTTTATGACATGAACACTAGCAGTGTGCTGCAGAATCAGACTGAAATGACATAAAACAGGGTTACAGTGGTACATTTCTCCAAGTTAATAGAAATCTGTCCTAAATGGTTTTACAAACTCTCGCCAAGGTTCCCAGTGCTTATCAAATTTATCCTGCTCAAGTCTCATAACATATGTCAATTTTTCCATTACATAAATATCATGGACAACACTAAGCCAATCTTCAAAAGTGGGGGCTTTATCTGTAAGCCATTTCCTTGTAATGGCTTTCTTCCCAGCAGCCAAAAGTATGCTAAACATATATTTTTTACATTCCATTAATTGGATACAGAGTCTTAAATTTGAATGGCAAAGTCATCTCAATCACTTTTTCTATATGATTTTTACACTGAGGCCAGAATGTTGCAAGTTTGGGACAACCCCAGAGTATGTGATAGTGGCTGGCATTGCTAGCCCCACATTGTCTCCAGCAGGATAGATAGAAGCCATTTATTTTTAAATATAGTCTTGTTGGTGGTAGAATCCAGTCTGAAATACTGCTACATCGTCACCTGACAGGTGCCAGGTGATCAGTTCTTCCTCACCCCTCAAAATCAGCAGGCTGCAGACGGCAGCAGCACAAAGTTTAGAGCAGCAAAGAAGAACTGTGTCAGAGCTAACAGCTAATCAGTAAATAGATTCCTATTTTATTAAATTACGTGGTATTGGACTCCTGAATCCCAGTACTCACCGATACCAGCATTTCTACTTTGGAGTGTGAACATGATAAGTCCCGTGATAACCTTGCCATTGTTCAAATTGACAATTGATTATCGTTTTGATCGTTTTTTGCAATGACGGAATATAGTGGGTACAAACTGTGTGTGGTGCTTTGCTTTCTGAGGGATGTTAATGGATCCGTTTCTCAAGCTGGATTTCCTGAAAAACATTCTCATCTATTCCATCCAGATATGATACTTTAATCTAAAGGCAGGCGAGGTGGAGGGGATCTCGTCCTACATGGGTTCACACATACCATCTTTTAGAAAAACTGCTTGCTGTCTCTTACATCTTCCCTCACCAACAAACACACAAATGTATGCAAATTTAGAGACATACTCTTTGTTTTGATCAGTTTTCTGCCATACACAAAGTCCACACTCCGGCACCCCCTCCCCACCATCCTTGTCACGTCCACACCGCTTACACTGCCTGCCTGGAGGTGAGAGGTTTTCTGGCTGGGGACCAGGACAGCTCATGGCTCTCTTTGATCTACCCAGCACTGGCTGCTACCTGCAGATAGACTATTCACACACACAATGCTCTCTCTCTCTCTTTCTCTCTCAACCAATTCTACATCCCTCATTTCCGCTCTCTCTTATTTCTGTCTTGAGCTGAGCATAGATACAGACTTGCACACACACACTAAAGCTTTGTTCAGTTTTTTACTTGCTGCAAGAATCTCAAGTTTTAAAGTGTGATGCAAACTAGACAACGGGAGAAAGTTAATGTTGTAAGCGGTGTGTATTGTGCAATGTGTGTGTGTGTACTCGCTGTCATCTGGTTACCATTTTAAGGCAGAATTACAGCTAATGATATCCTAGAGGAAAAGTACAGTAGCTAAACACGGAACAGTTCTTCAGTTTCTTTCTTTTTCTCTCTGTGCCGTCTTGATCTTTTCTTTCTTTCATTGTACAAATTTAATCTGTGAAAAAAAACTAAGCGGATATTATATACCAGTATTATATTTATTCTACATGCGACAAACAGAAAATGCTGAACATGTTTACGCACACTTTTAGTTCTATCCGCCTTTTACATCTGGATCAGAATCCAACCATCCCCCAGCAGCTTCTCAGAGAGAAGTAGGTTAGGACACTAGTGTCGAATTTCAGGCTTTCTGGGTTTCTGAATGTGCATTGTATTTGTAGAAAAGAGAAAATCAGAGTAAACTACTTGATGCAGACAGAAAACTGTGTGTGCTTTGTATGAATGATGTATGGTCTGTATGATATCCACATACTGTCCTTGAGAACTTGTAAAACGATGCCTTAAGGGATTATAACTCTTCAGGAAAAGAAAAAAAAAATCAACAACAATATTTACCTGTAAGGCGCCTTTGCACCATCGCCTTATTTAGCTTCTGTGCTTACAGAAACAAACAACAACAACAAAAAATCCATGTAAATCATATTGTTTTTTTTCTGCTCTTTTTAAATAAATTGTAAAAAATTTGAAAAAGAAGAAACAAAATGATGCTCTAAAACACTGAGTTTGCATACTGTGGTCACTTTCTTGCAAAATGCATCAGATTAAGAGTTCAACATTTTATTTTATTTATTTATTTATTTATTTTTGTATCACTGTGCAGCTGTCCTCACAGAACACAGTCATCCAGTCATCCAGTCCTGATTAGTGACTGATGTTAACGCTAACTGACTTTAACTATTTCCGGGCCATGCTGATGCTCTCCCCATCCTCTCCTCATGTATCATGTCTTGGACATTAGACTGTGTGCACAGCTGCTCATAGTCGAGCTCATTTATGCAATCAGCCCGTTCACAACACCGTCCATCATTGCATGCTGCATGTTTACTCAGCAGCGCTAGTCCTAGGCCGCTTGTAGCCATGGTAACAGCACATGGTGATGCTGAGTGAAGGGAGCATGTGCTTTTTGATGGACAGGGCTGATGTTTTATGGATGACAGAGTTCTTATTTCCTTTTCAGTGGAGGTGAACTGTATAAGTGAGGGTCAATATCCAACATGCTGCATTCGATCATAAATACAAATGCTGCTTCCACCCGCAGGCAAAATGGCCAAACGTGGTCAAATAAAACCAATCTGTTGTTCATTTACATAGAAAAAACTTGTGTTGATGTTCCCTCTTTGTCTGTGATTTCATTTAATATTTTTTCTGGAACTTCTTGCTTGTTGTTGCCAAACTGGAAGGACTGTATTTAATGAGTTTTGGACAGTTTTTAAATCTTAAAAATGTGCCAGAAAGAAGGAAATTTCCCTGAAATCCCTCAATATAATTCAGCCATAAAGAAGAGAGAATGTGTTGCTTTCCACCATTCGGTATCATTAAAATTTTATGGACTGGAAGTTTTTTAAGTTTTGGACAGACTGAAGGGGGGAAAAGCAAAGAAAAAAATCCTGGACATTTAAGAGTTTTATGAAATCAGTTCAGGATAACAGAATTTCAGATGCAATATTAGAGATGTAAATAAAAAGAAACCTAATCTTTTTCTTGAATTAACTATAATCATGAAACCAAACCAGTGGGATGTTAAACAGTCTTGTCTGCAGAATTGGTTCAGTTACATTTGTTTTCTGGTACAAACCTGCCATTTAAGCACAGTCCACATATTTTTGATAATTAAGTTCAGATCTTTTGAGGCATAATTTCTAAAACTTTGTTACCTGGCTTTATTAATTGATGTCTCGGTGATGGTCTGAGGTCATACTGAAGACCCCTAATCTAGAGCTTGTCATTATTCCATCCACTTTGGGCGATTTACCATTTCTAATGGCAGCAAAACAGCCTCAGATTATGATGCACTAACATAACTAATGGTTGATCTTTGGTCATTGAGGCCAAATACTGTAATTCAATCTTTGTTACATCTGACAACAAAATGTTCCCCCAGAAGGCCTTTTCTTTGTTCTTGTTTTCAGCTTGACAGTATCAGACTTGGTCCAGGAGCTCCTTTTCTGGACAGCAGTTCATGATGATGTAAATCTTGCCTGATCTGGACAGTGTGCTTTGGCCATTCCTGGATTGTTTGTTAACCATCCGGACAGATCTCCTTTTAGTTGAGAGAGTGTTCTTCTTCCAGACAAAGTGGCTACACTTTCCCATAGCTTGTTTTTGCACACTCTACAGATGTTTAAATGTTGGAATCTGCAGAAATGTTTTCAAATGCCTCCAAGAGACACTTGTGTAAATTTATGATCCTCTTTGTCAGATCTGCTCCGAGCTCCTTGGTTTTTTTTTCCCCTTCTTTGTAGCACATGTAGGTCAGTTTAGTGAGTGCTGTCAAACAGACCTCTTTTCATGTTGGTACAGAGAAGCTACCAGCTGCAGTCAATCATAATCTCTAACGGGAAGTGAAGCAGCCTTGGCAAGTCAAAAGACATTTTGTAACTTTCAGCACCACTGAATTAATGATGTGAGCTGTGTTTTTACATTTCTGATCCTGCATGTGACTTTTCAGGTTCAAGAACCACAGTGACATAAAACTTGTGCACCAAGTTCTTATTTTTCTTTTTTTTTGTACAGATACGTTGTCCAATAATAACCCCTTCTTTCCTTGGTGAGTGTAGATGAACTTTGAAACAGATTTGTAGTGACCTATATGTTTGAGGTGCTCACAAGCCAATATGCAAATGATTGTTGTTAAGTGCATAAAGTGAAGAAAAAGATGAAAAATGCTCTACAGGTTGTTGCTACACCAGCAGTGTACATGTGTACTAACATAGAAGCCTGTTGTTTCATAGCATATAGGAAATGGATGATTTAAAAAAAGAAAAGAAAAAACGCATGTCATGTTTTCTCTTTTTCTTCCTCAATAAATGTTCATGTATATTAATGAGAAACTCAGCATTGTATTTTAAAAGCTTACTTCATGAATATTTTGACAAGCCGTCTTATTGCTGTGTTTTTCCCGCATTACAATTCTGGTTGTTCATGTAAGAGAAGCTTACCGAGACTCCCCAACAGGAGGATGCACATCTCTCTGCTACTAATCTCATCATTGTGCGCATTCCATATAACAGATGAGAAAATTACCGTCGGAAACGGCGGATGATTCATAAGTGCGTTAAGCTGAGTTTACTGCTTATTACTGAATTGTGAATGAGGGAGTGATTTCAGACACATCTGTCAGCCCACATCTGTCAAGTAATCAGAATCGGGAATTCTCAGACACAGTTTGACCCAACTGTTCCCATGGGGATACTTACGGTAATGGTGCAATCATAATTTGGAAAGGAGCGTAATGTTTGACATCTTATCAAAAAAAAAAAAAAAAAAAAAGAAATGTGTTTATCTAGTCAGTGAATCAAAGACATTTTTTAAGGACATTTCAGGTTTTGGGCATGCACGTATATTATGCATGCACACACTAGGGCATAAAACAACTTGAAATTAAAAAAAAAACAAAACAAAGGAAAAAGGTAAAAAAAAGCATGTTTTTATGTGCATTTACGTGACTCCACAGAGTGATATAAATCTTTGGTCTCGACAGCAGCTGTCTCTTACGCTGTGATTTGTCTCTCACAGGTCTTTCCACCTCTTCCTAACGAGGCTGAGATCGCACACACCAAAAAGCTCTTCCGACGCAGGAGGAATGACCGACGGTATGACGCATCTCAGCCCTGCATGCATGCACATAAACCTACATCAGACAGAGGATTTTTTTTTCATCTCTCTCTTTATCGTGTGTGTTGTGAGTGCACAGCCAGGATCATAGCCTTAAACATTCTCTCCTGCCAAAGTAACGTCAAGCCAGGAATGCAGCCTCCACACGTCACTGCAGACAGGAAAAGAAAAAGAGACAGAGAGGAGTCAAACTGAAAAGCAAAATGTATGCTTGTCATTTGTGCTGTGTTGTGCCTGCTGTATTCAGTCCATTTTTTCTCCAGTGATGGATTTACTTGTTCTTCTTTGCAACATTTAACTAGTTGACCTGTTTTAAAGATCCAAACTCAGTCCAAAGTATTTCTTTTTCTACTGGCACATCTACTTTGATTATATATGCTGCAAAATCTAACTTAATCAAAGTGTGACTTCACTGAAACTTCGTTCTAAAGTGAGGGAGAGAAAAATATCTCTCACTCCCTGCCCTGATGTCACTGGAAAACTGTTCTCAGTTGCTAAGAGACAGGCAAAGAAAAAATATTTTGGTTGTATTTGTGGTTTTAAAAAGAGGAAATTGTATCTAAACCAAATGGACAAAAGCACTTTCATCCCTGTTTTTAAGCGCAGGGAATAATTATGTCTCTGCAGAGCTGTTGTGTTTATGTACAATGGGTGCAGCGCAGGCCTGGCAAAAAGAAAAGAACAAAAATATTAACTTGGACCAACAGCAGTTTGCTTAGGTTTTAGTCTATTTGTTTTGTGAAGTGGAAATATTAGCAAGAAACCATCCTGTTTTTCTTGTTCGCTCAGCTTCCAAGCACGCTTTTCTTTGTACTTTACAGCAAGTATACACATTTCACACACGAGTGAATGTGCTTTAGTTTGCTTTCAACAATCATTTGTTTTTTTTATCATGGAAATTGTGGAAATTCTCATTGGTATACTTAATGTGTGCAAGCTTTAGTGACTGTATCAATTTTGTATGAGTGTTCGTACCACCGTCACCCAAGCCCAAAACATATTTCAAATTAGTCTTTGAAAAATTAACTCATCTGTTCAAACATTTTAAAAGTGGATATTGTTAAAATAATGCTTGAAAGAGGGATAAGGCAGAAAAAGATGAGCGTAAAAGAAAGGAAGAGTAAAGTAGAATATATCAAGGTTGTATTTAGTGCATTTTTTTAAACAGTAGATCGGACTTTGTAATTATAACTACAGTTTCTTCTCAAGAGCATGTGGTCCGCAAAATGTTGCCAGTTGACAGTGAAATGGCTGCCACGCTAATCTTCATTTAGTTTAACATGTGTGTTCATCAAATATATTAACTAGATTTGCTTGTCTATCAAAGATGCTTCTATAATCCTCTTACATTGAGTTTGTATAAGGTTAATGTTCCTGAACATAACGCAGCCAGTAGCTCAAAGGCAGTTATGAGAAACCGCAGATGTTAGACTTGTGTTATATTTTTGTGTATTTTTGTGTGCGATACATGAACGCGCAGGGCGAGAGCAAGAAAAAGGTCAAAACTAAACTTGCTGGAAAGAGATGATGAAATATGGAAGTGAAGTATTGATTAGTTGAATGCATGTTTTAAACATGAGGGTTGCATTGAACAAAGCACAAGAAAGAGAAACTAAAAGAGAGCATGAGATTGAGTAAAGGAAAAGTGTGGGCTGGCTGTGGCAGGATGGAAAAGAAAGGGGAGGTAGTGCATGTGTTTCTACTTTAGTAGGCACGTCAAGCAGGGCTGAAATTAGTTGTGATTTACTGGAATGTGCTGCTTACTGCTTTCTGCTTCAAAACAGAAAAAGGGCAAAGAAGGATCGCCTTCCTCATACCATTTAATTTATCATAATTATTGAGGAGCTCTTAGACTTTATTTTTGTCTTTCTTGCTAGACGTGCACTTTTCTCACATCTTTTTATTATTCTTGCAATTTAAGATAGTAAAGGGGTGAACATCCCAATTACATGCATTAATGTTGTGAGCAGAACAGACACGTGGCAACTGAGAGGAGATATGTCACCATAATGAGTGATAATTCACCATCACCTGCATGATACAGATGCTTGTCAATGCCTGCATCTATGTACTAAAGAGACATCAGCAAAGCCTGATGTACCATACTTATAAGAAATAAACTGCACTGTGAAGTTAAAGGATAACTTTCTTTTTTTTCAACCTGGACCTTATTTCTAGGAGTCTATAGATACCTTTACTCACTGTTAAAATTTCTGTGTCACTTTGACTCCTTCAGATGATATTTAGATTAAGTCGCCCTCCAGCGTATATCCATATAATGGGAGAGACAGGGCAGCGGGAACGGGCCTCTCTATAAGGCATTATCTGCAGCAAAACTCCTTAATTTCATGAATACTTTAAGTAGAATGAATTAACGAATGAGTACTATTTTCCTGTCAGTTCAGAGTTTCTCAGATTGCGGTTTATTGTTGTCTGGGTATCGAGCTGCTCTTCTCAGCTGTACTACGGCAGTGCCCATCAGAGGGCGCGCGTGGCCTGTAGAGTGTGGAAAAAGCTCCTGGTAACTAACGGAGAGCTTCATCTGGACTCAAGGGACAATAGTAGTCATTCGTTCGTTCATTCGTATTAAAGTATTGGAGAAATGAAGGAGTTTTGCTGCAGATAATGCCTGATAGAGAGGCCCGTTCTTGCTGCTCCATCTCTCATTATATGGATATAAGCCAGAGGGCAACTAATCTAAATATTGTCCGAAGTAGTCAGTGATACAGAAATGTTACCAGTGAGTAAATGCACATATAAACTCCTAGAAATAAGGTCCAGGTTAAAAAAAAATGAAAGTTATCCTTTAAGGTTGCAGAAATGTTTCTATAAAGGTATATGCTCTGTTGCTGAAGATGACGCTTTGTAGGGGGCAATCTGGAAAAGCCCATTTTGTGGAAAGCTCCTTGCCTCTGCTTCTCATAATGGACAGAACCTTGTGAAAACTGCGTTAGAAGCCCCCAAGACTGCAGAAATGTATTGATGTTCTATTGTTTACTTGCTATGAACGAGCCGTTTTCTGTCCTAGCCAATCAATGAATGGGCGTTTCTTTTCCTCTGTCTTCTTGGTGAGTCGTCATTTCAGGTGATATGGCCCCTTGGTGTGTGATAGAAAAGAGCAGTGTGAAAGCAAACCACACTAAAGGAAGGTGCAAATATTTTCGGAATTTCCTGCCCAATCGAACAGAGTCCTCTGAACAATCCTGGTGTGAATGTGCCCTAAATTGCAGGAGGCTAAGACTTTAGTCCTGTCTGTGGTCCCTTACTCCCCCAATTTGTCAGTGACCATGTTGCAGCTTTAAAGTGAATTAAAGTCTACTTTAATTTCACTTTGAGGATAATTTCTGTACCTTCTGTGCAGAAATGAGACCCCTGAGAAGTGTTCATCTACATTCTTTCCATCTTTAGAAACCTGCACGTGTACTGGACTTTATTTTATAAATCTTAGTCATAGCACGGGGTGGCCAAGTTCAGTCCTCGAGAGCCACAGTCTCTCAACTGTTAGATGCATCCCTTCTCCAGCACACCTGAATCAGATGAATGGCTCCTTATCAGGCCTCTGCAGAGATTAATGACATGCATGAGGTAATTCTAGTGTGTTGGAGAAGGGGAGCATCTAAAAGTTGCAGGATTGGGGCTCTTGAGGACCAGACTTGGCTACCCCTGTCATAGTGGAACTAAATGCATGCACACTTTTAATTTCTCTTCCCTCACTTTGTCATAACTGGACTAAAAATACATCTTTGACCACTTATTTTCACGTCGACCTTCATTTCCTCACCACCTCTCAGACGTGTCAAGTAAATAAATCATGCCAGTTTTGCAGGGTTCTTAAACGACACTAGAACAGTTGTCATTATACTGCCGTGCTAAAGTATTATATTATTAATTCATAATCCCTCTGGTTGAGCTGAGCTCATGTAATCACATGAAAAGTTGTGTATGGCTGCCTTGGAACACAAATTTCTGTACACTTTTGTTGAAGAAATTGAATGTGATGATTGTAACTTTTCTCAAGATATTGGTCCAGTTAGCAGTTATTCATTCATCGCTTCACTAGAACACCATCATTATTTAAAGGTAGAGTCCGAAGTCCCCCCACGTTTCTGTTTGCAAACAGCAGCATTCAAACTTAGATAACTTGCATTATCTAAAGCTCTTACCTTTTCTTCGGTGCATCCGCAGTTTTTTCTTTCTTGCTTTCTTTTTCCTTCGAGAGTTCGAGTGACTGGCGTCTGCTCCAAATTATGAGCTTATTCCCACATGGCGTCATGTCCTTAGTTCTGTCATTGGCTGGTGATATAAACAGAAATCTCCACCCAGAAACGTCTCGAACACACCAAAACAAAGCTAAAGAGCAAATTACAGGCAGGGCGAGAGAGAGTTGCATTCAAATGCGCCACGCCACGTGAGTAGAGGCCCAAAGGCGCAGTTTGAGACGGATTTCCACTTGAACATGTCTAACGTTTCTTTTCAGGGGGGAAACGTCGGACTCTACCTTTAACAAGTGTCTTATGGAATTTGCAAAACCCTTCACAACAGTGGCTCAAGCAAACTGTCTGACACGCTGAAAAGATGGACAAAATCAATCATCAAAGTACTAAAATTGCCTAAATTGTGCAAAGATCAGTTTTTAAACAATGTCCCAGGTTATAAAGTGATGGTGCTCATGATGTATAAACTCACTGAAAGCACACTGCAGTTCTATAAATTCCACTTCATGCGTCTGGAAATGGCACCTGTGTTGTTTATACCATTGATCTCTGCTTCTGTGAAGTGCCAATTTTCCTCTTAATAACTTCTGACGATGATGACTCAGAGATATTGAGTGTAATCAATACAAGCTCTGCAAGTTCGACAAACTTGGTCACATACACACATTCAGTGTGACTCTGAGTTTTGATTTTGAATCTTAAGATTTAGTAATGCAGATGCTCAGTCGGGCAGTCGAAACCCGTCTCCCCACAATCCATTAAGTGAGCGTGTTGTGGCCTGTGTGGAGCTTTTGCCACGTTATTGACTGTCTGGCCTGCAGGCTTCTCTTTGCTTGGGTCAATCAATTCTCTCGTCTGGGTCAACCAATGGTTCCATGAATTCTTCAGTTGTACATAGTATCTGCCATGATGGATCATCCTTATTCTGCTTCTTCCCATGATCATATCTACCAATTGATTTCATCTTTTTAGTCACCATAGAAATCTTCTAGACTTCCTATAGTTTCTGTGCATGCTAATTTATACGATGTTATCAACCTGTAGTTCTTTTTTTTTCATTTCCCTTTCGCTTTGCTTATTTCTCCTCCGATCTCCTGATTTCCCCCTTATGCAATCTCTGAAATTTACTTTACTCTTCATTTACTTCATCTGTCCTTCATTTCTGCATCCTTCATATCACCTGCATTGTGGCATACCCCTCTATCCTGCTTGTAGAGCATTTGATCACTTCACCCGTGACCAGTTAACCATACTTCTGCCTACTGGCCCAGGGGGAAAACGGCAAGTCTCAGCCAGGTTAGTGACCATGTAAGAAAGAACCTGAAAGACAAAAAATTGGAACCTACATACATTTTTGTTCTTGGAAATTCTTCTTTTTCTTTTACTTAAGAAAACATCCTAATTTCAGCTGATAGTTTTGACTTGTTTTCATTTCAAATCCTCAGATGGGTGGTGAAAATTAAGATATTTAAAAAAAAAAAAAAAGGTGGTACCTTGTCAGGCAAAATCAAAAACCAATTCAGACCTGATTGATAACCTTTAATTATAAGACCAAACAAATAAGTCATGTGTCATTTCTTAGATATTTGATCACGCCAGCACTGTTTCTCAGTAACAAGCTATTGTGAGATTTAATTTCATCAGTGGCTCCATCGTTTATCCTAAATGCAAACATCTCCCTGGCAGTAATACGACTGATGGATGGTCAACACTCAAACTACTGCAGAGCTCACAGTCATTAAATATGATTAACATTTTATTACACTCACTTTCACCTTTCCACATCACCAGCAGATTAGGAGGATGGCTGATTAGAGCTGAGCCTGACTAACAGCAACTACAGAGAGCCAATGAATTTTCAGAGAGATGTTGTAGCGCCAAAACTTTGGGGGTCTGAGCAGTCTACAGCTTAACTAAATTAAGAACCGTCACTCTCTGTAACTGACACTAATCTCAAATATGGGCATATCTCATTTGGCCTAACCTCTGGCAACAGCTTTGACAGCAAGAGCTGTTTACATTACTGCAAATAGTCTTAGAGGGGAACAAAAGGTGATTCTGTTAATAATTAATAATAAAACTAATTGTATTTGCTTTAATGAAGGTGATCACAGTGAATTTTTGCATTCATCTATCGCAGAGAAGCAACGTGACTTTGAACCAGCACAGAGGCACGTTCAGTTTAGCACAAACTTAAAGTTAACGAAGCTGATAGACTTGCCCAATAAACAGTGATTTAACCCACTGCTGTAGGGAAAAACACAGAATCCAGTTCATTGAATGGCTAATGCCAAAAAGCTGGCCATAACCTATAACATTTAATTATTAAGTAGATCATAGATTAAATATTTCTACCATAACTACACACTCATACTGAAGTAAAATCAAAACTAGACATTAGGTTGCTGCTGGAAGTGCAAGACCAGATCTGTCTTACTGTTCAGTAGAAAAGGGTGAAGCCTAAATTGATCTTGTGATTTAAAACTTGTCAAGTTGATGTGGCTTTCGCTGAAACAGACTTATTATAAATTGATGAAGGCAAGTTGTTGAGAAGTCAAGATGAACTGTCTTCCAACCTCCCCAAGAGAGTGGAGCCAAGGGGCCAGGAAAAATGGGAGTTACATGGACACAAAAATAAGTGAACAAGATTTGCTTGTAAATATCAAGTACGGTTTTTATTTCCCAGTTAGCCTGGCTATGCTTAGCCTGGCAAATCACTTTGGTCCTCTGCTTGTTATAAAGTGATAACAAATAAAGTTGGATTGGAAACGCACATATTTGATACTGTATGTTTGCGTGTTAAAGATGTCTACCTGTCATACTCCATTTATTTAAAGCATCGGTTGTGCGTGTGTCATCATAATTGAACATTAAGCTTATGCAAGGTATATTTAGTTTATTTTCAAATAAATCAAACCCATTTTGCATGAGCATAAGATGCTATATGTGGAGATGACTGGTGGGACTAATTATCTATCATCTTTGATTATAGTCTGTAAAATGGCATTGTACAATCTGAGTTTGCTTGTGTGCCCCCTAGCAGAACTTTCCAGTAACACGCCGGTATGAGAACCATTCTGCTGACAGATCAAGTTCCCCACATGAGCACAAGGTTATGAAAGATGTTTTTTTCTGGCCTTGAGACCAAATAGACCAATATAGTCTAAACAAAATTTACCAGGAGATTAATTGCACTGTATTCTTTTTGACAAAAGTAATAACTCACTTAATTTTAATTCTGTAATTATTCACACTTACTTTTAACGTTCTAACTTCTTTAACTGGACATTGTCATTTTTATGTCCAAATTATGAACACATTTTCCAAAAACAGACTTTACAGCACAAAAGTTCTGCAAACCATGCTGGAGAATGAACACTCTCCAGGAAACGCTCTTAAATATTACAATTTAGATAAGATAATCATGGGTCATTGGTGTGGGGTTGCCTCAGGGCCTCAGCATAAGGATAAATACTGCATATAAAAATTCAAAACACCCTGCAGCTGGCTGCATTAATCCATCTCACCTGGCACCGTTCCTGGAACCACTCTAGATCCACCAGCCTCCTGCAGCTGAACCAGAATCAGACAATTCTCTGAGGCAAGTGCATGTAAAAACATAGCGTAAAGTGAAATAATAAACAAATAAACCAGTTGCAGTGATCCATCCATTTTTTTTTTTTCCTGTACAAGTGAAAATTTGTCATCTGCATTTCTGGTCATTTGTCACGTGGAATTTTTCCGGATAAAAATTTCCGGATAAAACTACCATTTGTCATTTTCCGTTTGTTTCTTCTTCCATGATAAACATCTGGCTTGTACCACTGTCCTCATCCTTTGTAATGATCATCCAACCAGAGGTGTGGAATTGGTATCAAACCTCTCATAGTTGATTTTCGAATTTTATGTGATCACATGTAAATAATAATTGGATGCTGATGTTGGAGATAGTTTACAGTGTTATCTAATCCAGTGCAACAGCGCCCAAAACTAAAGCACAGGCTTGGTAAATTACGGGTAAATGTCAAGAATGCAGTGTATAATGCGCAATTATACTCTCTTTTGTTTCTGAAAAGGTTGATTCATATTTAACACTTAAACATTTGTATTAGTTTTTCCTACCATTTGTCTGTGCTGTAGCTTTCTATTTGCTTTATTTGTGTGAAGGAACATCCAGTCTATAGACTCCTTTTAAGCTCTCAGAACATTTTCAAGGTTGTTCTTTGATATTCATCTATTTTGTGGTTTAGTGAAAGATTTTGAGTACCAAACTGTCACTGGAGTCTCCCAAAAGTTAGTTTTTGTTTTTGTCCTACAGCTGAGAATATCTGGCTCTTTATTTTTCATGTTTTGGCTGAAAGTCAAGTTGCCGAGACTTTGCAGAGCTGAAAGGAAAATATTTTGTGAGGAATGAAGAAACCCACTCTGCAGTCTCCTCATTGATAACGACCTCTAAGAACTTTTAGAGACATTGCATCTTTGTGATCATTTATCCAGCCCTCCCACAGGGCTTTCACAGCTTAGGGTCACATATTTGCTTTTGTCTAAAGGCCTCGGTTTTCTTGTGCATATTTATTGTCAAAAGAAACCTTGTGTGTAGGATAAAAATAACAGGAATGAATCAGCCTTCAAGGGGCTGCAGTGCAGTTTGTTCTGTTTCAAATAGTGGCAAATAGTGGGTACATGTATAAACAGTACAATACAGTATCTTTGACATTTTGCAATACTCAAAAGCATTATTGAGCAGTGTATTTACATGTTTACAGAATATGATGTATCCTATGCAAATGTTGTGATTTTATGCATTTATTGCTTTGTAACTTTTAATGTTTTACAGAATGATCAATGTGACTTGTTTATCAGTCTCCATTACGATGTTATCACAGCATGTGCTAATGTGCATCTGCCTGCACATGCACGGGAATGGCATGTTTCTTAAGAACTACATGTCCAGTACAGGATCTGAATGTCGCAGTTTCTTCCAAAAGTTAGCAAAAAAGTACTATAAATACTTAAAATGTTTTGTTTTTTCTTCTACAGTTTTTGGTTACCGGTACTCATCTTATTTGTTTCAGTGTCATTAGAGGCACAAAGAGTTGTGTGTGCCAATATGCCTTATCAGTTAATGACAGCATTTGGGGTTTTAGTCACAGCCTGCTCAGTTTGTTTCATTACAGAGGCATGCAAAAGTATAGGCACCATATGACATGATTGAGAGAAAAAAAAACGTCCTTTAAAGCAGTATTTTGCTCTTGAGCTTCTTCTAAATTAGGTTATACTTTAGCAACATTTTTTTGTGCATGTCTAAGA
The DNA here is from genome assembly GCA_023101725.1 of Atherinomorus stipes. Lineage (NCBI taxonomy): Eukaryota > Metazoa > Chordata > Actinopteri > Atheriniformes > Atherinidae > Atherinomorus > Atherinomorus stipes. The sequence continues at coordinate 456,258 of JALJCO010005679.1, forward strand.
CCATAAACAGGTACTACCAAAAAATTTGAATATTGTGAAAAAGTTCATGTATTTCTATAATTCAACTTAAAAGGTGCAATTTACATATTGTATAGACAAATAATATGCAAATCAATATATTTCAAGCTTTTATTTGTTTGGATGTTGCTGATTAGGACTTGCAGCTTAAGAAAACCTCAAATTCTAAAACTCAAAAAATTAGAATATTGCATGAAATTAATTTAAAAAGGACTTTAAATACAAAAAAGTCAGGCCTCCTAAAGTAAAATCTTGCATCTGTGCTTAGTACTTGGTTGGGGCCTGTTTTGCTTGAATGGCTGCCTTAACCCGGCGTGGCATGGATGCAACCAGCTTCTGGCATATCTCAGGTGTTATGGAAGACGAACATGCTTCCATCACAGCCTTGAGCTCTTCTTTATTGTTTGGTCTCTTTCCATTCAGCTTTCTCTTGACAATGCCCCACAGATTTTCAGTGGGGTTCAGGTCAGGTGGGTTTGCGGGCCAATCAAGCATGGTTGTTGAACCAAGATTTTGTACTTTTGGCAATGTGGGCAGGTGCCAAGTCTTGTTGGAAGATGAAATCTACATCCTCATACAGCTGGTCTGCCGAAGCAAGCATGAAGTGCTCCAAAATGTCCTGGTAGACAGCTGTGTTTATGCTGGACTTTATGAAGCTCAGAGGTCCATTCCTTATGAAGTCCTCCACACTTTTGAATGGCCCTTTCCTGACCATCTTCTCCAGGCTTGTACACCATTTTCTTCCACACTTCTTCCTTCCACTTAACTGTCCATTAATGTGCTTGGAGACACAACCAGAGAACAACTCGGAGAACAACCAGTTTCTTTTGCTATCACTTTTTGTGTCTTTCCCACCTTGTGCAGGGAATCAGTGATGGTTTTCTGCACAACTGTCAGATCAGCAGTCTTCCCCATGATTGTGAATTCTTGTAAACCAAGACAAGGACTTTTTTAAAGGCTCGGGGCACTTACGGAGGTGTTTTGGATTACTTACCTGATTAGAATGTGACACTCTGTACCTACAATACTAGGGCTTTTCACAATATTTTAATTTTTTGAGTTTTTAATTTGAGGTTTTCTAAAGCTGCAAGTCCTAATCAGCAACATCCAAACAGACAAAAGCTTGAAATATATTGAATCATATATTATTTGTCTAAACAATATGTAAATTGCACCTTTTAAGTTGAATTACAGAAATACATGAACTTTTTCAGGATATCTAATTTTTGGGCTGTACCTGTGTGTGTGTGTGTGTGTGTGTGTGTGGGGGGGGGGGTGTATGTATGTGTGTGTGTATATATATATATATATATATATATATATATATATATATATATATATATATAGCTATACTGATGTGGTTCAAGTGTATTTAGTTGCTGGAAAATGCGAATGGACAAGTTCATCTGTTGTCAAGTTTCCTTACAACTTATAGTTTGCACCATAGTCAAATAATGTATGTATAAAGTCAAGCAAATCAGAAAAAAGGGTGTGTCCAGCTTTTGCATTTTGAGTTGGTGTGAGTTAGCAAGCTGAGGCATTTAATAGGTTGCCTCCTCAGTGCAAGGGTGACTAATCCCTTGGACCATATGTCATCGGCTTGTCAAGCCCAGAGCCAGTGCAGCAAAACGACACAGCAATGCAGGACAGGAAAACACAGACACACTGTGCATCCACATGTAAGCAGTCATGGCTTTTTTTTATAGTTTGTAGTTCATTAGATAACAGTTTGAGAGTTACAGTGACAGGATGTTTGATAGGTCAGTGTATATGGTTGTCACTTGACCTATTAGCATTTGCAGGATAGCACTGGTTAGCCTCTTTGAGAGGATGAGTATAAAGCAGACCGGCACAGGTACCAGCCAGCTGCTGCTGCTACATCACAAAGATGCTAACTGGAGTCTGCTCTCATTCCAGGAGGCAGCAACGACCTCAAGGTGGAGGAGGAGGAGGGGGGAAGAACCAGCCTCAGCAGCTACAACAGTCACCGCAGCAGCATAGGGATCTACCCCAACAACAGTCTCCAATCCAACAACAGCAGAATTTAACAGAACTGGGAGATAACAGAAAAAATAGTGCTGGTCGGCCACCTCGCCAGTACCAAGGAGGACATGGGCAGCGCCAAGGAGGACCCCCACATCACGGATACAGCCAAAACCGGCGTTGGCACCAGAATCAGAAAGGTCAGGGGCATGGACAGACTAACGCTGCAGGTGATAAAGGAGTACCCTCAAGAACAACCAAAGACAAAGAGACAGAGGATGTAAACGTGGCTGATGAGCAGATCAGACCACCTCAAGACTGCAGCACGAAGGGTCCTAGTGAATCACCAAAATCTGACTCAGCACCCACAAAAAATGCCTTTGCGGATATGACGGTTTTTAAGGAATCTTCCAAACCATCGCAAAGTGGAAAGGCGAATGAGGGCCGGTCGGAGCAGCCCAAAGTTAGCCTTCTGCAGTCATCAAAGGAGAGGCTGAGGAGGAGGCTAAAGGACAAGGTACTGAAAAGCTGCTTAGTGCCCGTCAGTCAGTATTAAGACAGTCAGGTCTGATCTGTATGGGTACACGCACATACACCAACATTTGGTTTTATAACTACTCATGATCACAGTTACATGTATGTTGTTGTTACAGAAACACTTGATTGTTACTGTTTGGCTTGAATCATTTGTCTACAGAGTTAATTAAGATTTCATCTTGAAGCACAGCCCACACCAGCTGGGAGGAGAGCACGTGTTGGTGAAGAAAGTAAAGCAGCATTAGCCTAACGGTTTTTGATGTTTTCCACTGTCTGCCAAAGTGATGAGTCGGCCAACTGTGATGCTGCCCTCAGCTTCCTCTTTTTACAGTTAACTCATTACCACCAGGAGGGGATTGCTTTGACTCCCCAATAGACAGAGTAAGGAATTGATAAACATACCCTGCAGGATGCCTGTGAATCAATACATCCTGTCTGGGAGCCTGCTGTTTCTTGTCTTGGGTTTTATTGTTTATTTATTTTATATCTGTGCTCAATTCTTCATAATTTTTTTCTATCTATCTAGTATATTATTGGTTTTCAAAAACATACAACAAATAAGTTTTTCTATAACTAAAGCAGCATTAAAAACTTTGCCAGTCAGTACCCTTGTCCCATTTCTCACTTCAGGAAGAAGCTCGTGTGGAGGAGTCGGGGTCCGGATCCCAGAACATGGACCGGCTTGTGGACCTTCTCAACAGCATGAGGAGCAACAGCAGCGGGGTGGAGCAGCAGCTCGCCTCTTTCATGGAGGAGGCGCAGTGCTCTGCCCGGAACGAGGAGACACTGGCTCAGGTGGTCGGCACAATCTACTCCAAAGCCGTGTCGGACAGGAGCTTCGCCGCAACGGCTGCTAAACTCTGCGACAAGATGGCGTTGTTCATGGTGGAGGGGACCAAGTTCAGATCGCTGCTGCTCAACATGCTCCAGGTGAGGCCGGAGTTGGGGAATCTGCAGCAGCAGCATGTTGTAGCTTCACACTTTAATTCTCACCTTTTATGTTTTTTTCCTGTCAGTACTAAAGTCTTTTTAATTTCCTGCCTAGAATTTTCTTACTAAAAATACTTCTGTGTTACCAAGGCACTAATGTTTCTGGACAAAATTTAGTTTCAAAAGACTGGATTACCTGTTCGGGAGACTTTCAAAATTGACTTTTACTTGAGTAAAAGTCCTGCAAGTGACTTGCTAAAGAAATAAGCTTGTGGTTGAACAATAAATTTCCTCTCCTGGTGGTGCAGCTTCAGTGTGCAGAATGTCAGGGGATCTTATTAGTTACGCTTCTGAATGAGAAAACAGTCTTGTCTTGCATTAAAACGTCTGTGCTCTTGTATATGTAAATCTGTGTCACATTCTTATGCTCCATAACCAGAGGTTTTTGGGGGAATCTGTTTTGTTGGTACAGCTTGATGTGGAAGACCGATCAGAGGTCTGCGCATCAGCATCTGTTGATTTTACAATCAAAACACACATTATTTTGGAGCACAAGCTGAAAGCTTCTGTAATTTTCAGGATTTGTCTCATATTTAGCTTTGGGATTGCACTTGATAAGGAAGTGGTTGTAATCTAACAAAGCAGACTTTTCTTTTGTAGTATGTTTTTGAAAATAATCCCCATCGTAATTTCAGCTTCATTCAATCTTAGCTTCATGTGAAAGCATCTGAATGTGGTGACCAACAGAGTGTAGAACATTGGAAAATGTCAGTGGGTAAAGTAGCTAATCTAAACACCCAGGGGACAGGAAGATTTGTCCCCCCCCCCCCTCCACCTTCCATCCCTTCATTCAGCTGCACAGTTCCAGAGTTGCACCCTCGATGAAAACATCCTCTTAGTCGTTATACACTCCAGTACAGCTCCCTCCTTTCCTCTCCCCCCTCCTCGTCTCTCATGAGCCCTCTATTCCCATGCTCCCACGTCTTATCGCCTCCTCTCACCCAGAACAACACGGACCAATGCCTCGCCACTTCTCCCTGTACAGTTTCCATGTCCCACTTCCCCCTTCGCTCCATCCTGAGAGCCAGATATTTTCACCAGAGCGGCAGACTGTCTCGAAGCAGCCAAACAAGCCACGTCTTGTCATCTGATGGCAATCAATGTCTAAATATTAACCCACCTGCTGCCCCGCCATGTTTAATAATTTTCCCTTCCTTGACTTCATCTCCTGTGTCCTCCTACAGATGCTCTTTTCTTCACAACTCCCACTTTTTTTCTACCTTGTGTTTTTCCATTTGAAACATCCTGGTCTTTAGATGTTGAGATTTTTATCCCAGACCCAGCAGCAGTGACTCCCTGCCTTGATCCTTTTACCCATTTCTACACTTTTTATTTAGGCCCCCCCGATCACTGTTGTGTGGTCCCTTCTTCTCTTTTATTTCTCACTTTAATCTCCTCTTTCCAGCTAGCACGGACCCCCTCCTTGTCTTTGACATTTTACCTTTATTTTTGCTATAAAACACTGTAAATGTCATAAGTGGGCTCATGAAGGCCTTCATTAATGTTGTTGCTTCCAGACCCTGGATCTCAATATGGGGGCAATTAGAGTGTGACTGCTCTGCTTATTAAATGAGGGAGTTGATGGTTTGTTTGCTTAAACATGGCCACTATTTTACTCGAGGAGCTTTTTCTTTCTACTAATATTACTGAAACTTCTTCATTTTTGTCTTCTGTTGGTTTCTGACAGAGGGATGAGTTATCTGTCTGCAAAGCTCTGTGTGTCTGTGCACAAGCAGAACTTTAGTGTAGCTGTGTGAGAATCTAAGCTGCTCACATTTGCAGAGCCCTTCAGTCCCAACAGACGGCACAATCAGGGAAAAATGATGAGAAGCAGTTGCCCTGACTGTTAATAAAGTTTCGGTTTAACCTGGCGAATAACATCTTTTACAAGTGTGCATTAAGCATTAACCCATATTAACCTCAACTCTTTCACAGCACTGACACAGTTCACTACCCCTTACTTTCATACTAAATGAATACACTCTCCTCTAATTCTGGCAGATAAAATAAATTTGTTTAATGTAGTTTTCAGCAGCTTTTTGGCTTGAAGTACCTCAAGGCATAAGGTTAATATGTGTGCCACCTACCAAAACTCCCATCAGAGAGATAGAAAAGATGTTAATGCTGATTAATGGTCCTGCCAGGAAAGATATGAACACTTACACATCCACCTACCTACTTATATAACACACTCATAAAAGCTGGATTTGTTGTAACGTGTACGTATATCATACAAACTTTATATACTTATATTTTTCCATCTTTTTCCATCTCCACAGACTGACTTTTCCCGCCGGGAGGAGCTCCAGCAGTCAGATGTTGAGCGTTGGTTAGGTTTCATCACCTTTTTGTGTGAGGTGTTTGGAACCATGAGGAGCAGCTCCGGCGAGCCATTCAGGGTGCTGGTGTGCCCCATCTACACCTGTCTTCGAGAGGTGTGTATCCAGATCCGCACAGCTCTTATTGAAACGTGTCAATAACCAATCAGTAAGCACAGTCACAGTGAGAGGGCACACACAGCTGCGTCTGTGTATCTTGGTTTCCTGTTTTTGACCACACGTTGTCTAGACACAGTTTTGGTTTGGTTAGTAGTGCAAGCAGTCATGACACCATCAGTTCCAGGAAAGTGTGTGACCCCAGGTTCAGTTCTCTTTAGCTGGTCGGGCTGTCTTCTATACAGTACGCCGATCACCATAGAAACCATATACAGTTGCCTCAGCAGACACGCCGCTTTACAGAAGTGGTTAATGACAGATGGAATATTGAAAGGGGAAGCAAGCGGGTGGAAGGGAGGTGAGAGGAAGTACAGGAGACTGTGGTCAGGTCAGCAGTGAGTGCAGAGGAAGTTTCCCCACAACATGACAGGTCGAGGAGAAAGGAAACACAAAAGCAAGGTCTGAGAGGGAAAATCGTTTTTAATGCATCATTTGAGATGAAAAAATAATGGCAGGTGTTGAAGCACCTGAAGTTTGTTAGTTTTACCACCTGTGTCCACACCTCTTTCCATTTGGGGCTTAACGCACACCCTGTGTTTCATTAACAAACACAATGACAAACAGCTTATGCCATCCACGCCCTGTCTGAGAGTATGCCCAGAGCATTATCTCAGCTTGTTAAAAGGCTCTGCGGCATTGTGGGGGGGGTGTTGAGAAACCAGTCCAAAACATACACAAACAGTAACATTTTCCAGCATCAGCTGTGTTATATGTAGATAAGTGATGCTTGAGGTAAGGACACACCTGTGATACATGCTGAATTATCTGCAGGACTTCACGTTTTCTGTGTCGTTGCAAGCATAAGTGCTTGTTGACAGTCCTCTTTGCAGAATCCAAAGTGGACTGTTGTTGACTTTTATCTGTCTCATGCTGAACGTGGCTGTCAGAATCCAACGACAAGCCACATGTGGCTCATTTTGCAGCAGCTGCTTCTGTACTCGTAGCCTAGAGAAAAGGATCAGGTAACAGCTGATGTGTGTGGGGCTCAGTCTCCGCTTATTTTTTTGTTTGATTTGTTTTTATTTTCATTTGTTTACTATCAATGTGTGTAAATGCTCTGAGCAGATCTGTTTAAAAACAAGTAATAACAATTAGGAATTCATTGTTGTCAATGCAAAAATGTCACTGCTCTGTTTAGGGAACAAATTCAGCAAAAAGTCACACTGGCAGATTTTAAAAAGGAAAAAAAAAAAGAGAGGGAAGTAGCAAATCTGCAAAATACTGAATAATACTGACCGCCATACTCATGAGGGGTGTTTTAGGGGATAAATGACATCTGTTTGTTGAAAATTCAGCGTGTTGAGATCAGATCGATTCAGACTCCGTCTTCTGACGTCTGTTAAATTTTGCATAACTCACCGAGTTGTTTTCCATTGGAACAATTCACCTACATTAGCTTCAACTGAGTTTTCAGTGGAAAAACATCTAAATATGAATTATAAAAGGGGTCCTTGTAGCTGACTAGATGCTGCACCACGTATCAAGGCCGAGGCCGTGCTGCACCGAGTTTGATTAGATTCCAACTCAGGTCCTTTACTGCATGTTTTTGCTTTGAGGCTCAGATGGTTTCTGTATTGGACTCTCCTTAGTCTAAGCATGTTGTTTCTGTTGCTACATTACTAATGTAGAAAGTTGAAATGAATATTGCATGGTAAATTTCAGAAAAACTCAGCCAAGCAGCACATGCCTTTGCTGATTTAAATGATATAAAAATACTCAAAAATGTAAAACTGGTATTATCTAAAATTGAGCAGTCCAGCCCAGCTGGTAAGTCCAGGTCAGTTAAAGAGCAGCTGGCAGACAACTTAACAGATAACAGCATCTTTTATCGAGCAAATGACTCCCGTGCAGCCCTCAGAAGTCGTCACCAGGATATTGGTTTGCAGTTGCACCCTGCAGAAAGCATGCACATAGACTGTGCCTGGCCGTGACATCAGATGTTATTTATAAGGTGCCTGGGCATCCATCTTTAAATGTCTGCATGTGCTCTCAAAATCAAATATATAGTAATTGTACTGTAGGTTTTGCTTAATTATTTGCCATTTATGGATAGCAGTGAGTAAAAAATGGTGATAATGCAACAGGAATGTTGTAATATTATGCAACTACAGGACATATTGGTCCTGCAGTTGGACCTTCTGTTGCTATGCAACAACCAAAAAAACAGTTAAAGTTGAAGTACATCTGTTTCCTCGGTTTTGTTTTTTACATTTCAGCCTGTAATAGTATGTTTTAGTATTTACCGATGTAATTAAGTCAAATTGAAAGAAAAGCTAAAGCAGGAATTTGAAAAGAACGAGGAAGTCATTTTAATCACAAAAGATGTTTCTGTGGTGTCTGACTTATTTCTTTAATAAGAGTGTTATAAAAAGATCATAGCTTATCCTAGGTTTTTTCTTTTTTATTATCCTTATCCAATATGTTCTGCATTTGAATCCTGAAGTTTCTCAGTGCGAAGATTTTTGATGAATTTATGAACTGATGTCTTTATTATATTCAGCTTCAGCAGGAAGAGACAGCATGTTGAGCAGTCACAGACACTTTTTTCCATCTTTATCAGGGGAAAAAAAAGGGCTACATGTAGCGATGGATGTACTTATGGTGGAAAAATGACAGAGAAAAAAAAGCTGTTTTAGTGACTACAGGAGAGCAGCAGAGAGCTCATGATGAATGAGTTTAGATTAGACCATATTAAAAGTGTTCAACAGAACTTCACCCTCAGCTCCCCGGAGAACTCATTATGAGCTAATCCTGCTCGTCACATAGTTCAACTCTGGAAACGACGGGACTTGAGTTTCCCACATCAAACAGCCTCTGTCACCACGCCCGTCTCAGCATAGTGAGGAGCTGACGTCTGTGCGACTGCTGGGCCTGAATGATAGGTGGAATACCATGAAGCTTACAGCGTGGAAATCAGAGGCCAGCTCATGTCAAATGTAGAGCATCACATCAGATGCTGTTTACTCTTGTGTCCTCCCTACTTATAATTTCTCAGACATTTATAAGAGTTTTATTTCAGTGTTTTCATGAAACGTGTATTTAAAGACGCTGCATTATGTTTACCATGTGTTAAAATGAAACAGACAAGCATTGGTGTCACACCAACTAAGAACACAAAATACTTTTGCTAATTTTCTGGTTAATCCATTTAAATACCTGCAGTCAGTAATTGTTCCATATAACTGAGTCAGGTAAGCAATTTTCAGCTTGTAAAGTAACTTTTTATACCTCCACCTATTACAGAGCTTTTTTTGGAGTCTATATTGAATCCGAGTTGCTTTTTTTTTTCCTGGTTTCATGTAACTCCAGAGGGACTCTTCTATGCTGAGGAGAAAGTCTCAAGCTTTGTCATTCTGCAAATTGAAGCCACGCATTATGACAGCAGTGACAGGGAAGCTGTGGCTGAAGGCCCAATGCAGCCTAACTAAATACTTGCACTTGTTTCCTTTTTTTAAACACAATCACTTTTAACTTCCTTCCCTTTTTCAGCTTAATCAAGGCAGATTTTTGTAAACCAGCTTGTGAGAAGTGAAGCAAGCTTGGAAAAAGAAAAAAAACTAACATATCCTGCTGCAGTCTGACAGTAGATGCTCATAGTCTGATGTAGGAGGCTCTCTTCCATTTGTCACCATTTCTCTCTGCATTGTTTCAAAGTGCCAGTTGTATGCCCATCTGTGCTTGGGGCCACAGTGGAGGGGGTTTGGAGGGGGGTTGCAGCAGCAGCCAACCAGCCAGCATGTTTACCAGCTCTACTGTTTGTCTTTGGCTGTTCTGCGTGTTTACAGTGTGTGTGTGCATTTATGTGTGTCTGTATAAAGCAAGCCCTCATGCATTGTGTTGGCTTGTTTGTCAGACTGAAAGGCTACTTTGTTGTCTTCCAAGATTTAGAATGTTAATGCAAAAAATATTTACAATTGGGATTAGGGCTCCTCTTGTGAGATGATTAGCACATGCAAACACTTTGCCTAATCTTCCTATTTGGTTTAAATCCAAGTTTACACATACTGTATTTATACTGTAGTGTACGCCTTCTGGACCTTCACTTACTCAAACTCTGTGCCATTACATTTGGATTCTTGTGCTTTACTTTGCTTTTCTCTCCTATAACAGTCATTAAGTGTCTGTTTTTGTCCTTTGTAGCTGCTACAGTCCACAGATGTTAAGGAAGATGCCGTTCTCTGTTGCTCAATGGAGGTATGGACCACACACATACAAAATGTAAAAAAAAAAAAAAAAGAAGTCTTAACCTCTCGACCAGCCCTTTAAAGAATGCCCTCACTTTCCAAAAATGTCCTCAAATGCCCAGTTGGTTCCCCACAAAGATAGACATGCATGCCGACACACATAATACAATTTGTTTTCAGTTAAGAAGCTGATTTTAAATCTGTGCACAAGCCAAGTTAGCATTTGAGGAAAATTACATATAAAATGCGTCAATACTTTGAAATCCTAAAGCCTGTTTAATTTAGCATGATGGATATTCAACTGCAGCCCTGTGTGTCTAATTTTGCACTCCCTGATATAAACTGCATGTATCTTTCTAAAAATGAGATTTTACGTGAATATTGTCAAACATCCAGTTTATCAAAATTAACGTAAATTGCTGCGCTTGAATAGCCAGCTTGCCTGCTACATAGAGGGAAAATAGCCACATTAATGGGAAATGCGGCAATTTGAAATAAATTGCAGTTGTCCTTTGGAAGCAGAAAATAAAGCCTTGGGGTATCTGAACAGAAGGAGCAAAGGCAGGTGAGCTGTGAAAGGAAAACATTTCCCAGATGCTCACGCACACAGCTTCATGGCCAGAGGGTGTGTGAATCTTTGCTGTTTGACTGTATCCACAATAGCAAGGTGCCAGACATCTAGTCTTGCTCTCAGTAGAGGACACACACACACACACACACTTATTCAACCTCCTAATTCTTTCCCTCCACTTTTTTGTCCTTCAGCTGCAGAGCGCGGGGCGTCTCCTTGAGGAGCAGCTCCCCGAGATGATGACGGAGCTCTTAGCAGCCGTCAGGGACAAGATGCTGTGTCCAGCCGAATCTCAGCTCACCCGCTCTCTGCTTATGGAGGTCATCGAGCTGCACGCACACCGCTGGAACCCCCTGGAAGCTCTCACTACCCAGTACTATAACCGTACCATCCAAAAGCTCACCACCACTGCCTAGTCACCAGCTCCCATGGGAGTAGAGACAAGCCCCACTAATGCCCCAGTTATAAAAGTTACTCCACTCTTGCCTCCGTAAATAGATCAATGATATCTGAAGTTGTCGAGCTTAATTATCAATCCCATAAGACAGGTGACCACTGCCACAAACACAAACCCCCAAACCGATATCTCTGCACCATCAGTGCAACACTGCATGGTGTATTTGGACGCTAACCGCTACGTGGCCAGTAGGGGCGTGCTTGGCCACGCAGATTATGGGAGCTCGGCCGGCTGTGGCTGCTGAGAGATAAAGGAGGGGAACAAATGAGAGGGGTCATGCAGGGGAGAGGAGGAGAGGGCAGCAGCCTGTCCATGGGGAATGGAGAGATCTGTACCCACAGATGAATGGAGGAGGGAAGGGTAAGGGGGGTGTGGGGGTCAGGGTGGTCTGTGTCAGTCTCTTCATTGTGCTTATTGCCAAACCACCCTCCCCTCCCTCCGTCTCTTTCTCCTCCCCCCTCTCCTCTGTCTCTCTGTTAGCCCCTGGGGTCTGTGTGGCTGATAAAAGAGAGGCGGAGGAGGCGGCGGGGAGCAGACACGGTGCTGTCTGTCTGGGCCGTCTGCCCTGCCGGGCCAGGGACCAGGTCAAAGGGCCTCGCGGTAGAGCTCCCCAGCTCCTCCCTGCCTTTGTAAACCACCACCCCCTCCCCAGCAGGAAGCCCCTTTGAGGGGATGAGACAGCAGGCCTGCTGGGCCTGGCTGGGCTGAGGATAAGGATCAGGCTGGCTAGAATAGGGTGGCAGATGGCTGCTTGAGCCCCTGTGAGGCGACACACTCCGAACACACCCCACTGGCACCCCAGTTACCCACAAAGGCAATAGAAATATTGCAGTGTTGGTTGGGTGTAGAGGGTGGGGGCAGCATTAAAAAAAAAAACCTAAAGCAGACTGCTGTCTGTCTGATAATTCTTTTGTTTTTGTCCTGCAGGGGAATGTCTCTTCTCCTCTGTAAAGCATTGCATGTCCATGCTTTGTTAACCCCACCATTAATATTATTATATATTTTCTAATCATTAATTGTTTTTATCATTGATGTTTCATTTTGAAATTTTGTTTTTATGGTAAAACGTATGTATGACGTTATAGCAGTAGGCCTTATTGCACAGGTTTGATTTGTTTTGCACTGTTTTGAGGCAATTTGCTTTAAGATCTTAAAAAAAAGGAGAAAGTTTTAATTTGAAGCAGTGCTTGTGGATAAATATTAAATCTCAGTAGTGAAAGAGATGGGTTGAGCATAGTGAGGAATTTCAGGATGTTTTAATTGACTAGTGGCCTTGTCAATTATTCTTTTTTTATATAGGAGCTCTTGTTTCTGTGGCAGCACAGAAAATGCTAAGAACTTGAACAGACTGAGGTGGTCGCCGTGTTTTTGCATAGGAGAAAAACACATTCAAGGAAAAAAAAGTGATGCAACAAAAAGAAAAGAAAAAAGCATGGCTCGCAGAGAAATAGAAGTTAAATGCTTGAAAATCTCTTTTTCAAGCCATTCTTTGCTGTGGACATTTTGCAAGTGTTCAGTATGGACTGTATTTGAGCTTGCTTTGTTTTTGAAATCACTATTAACCTGTGTATTTGAAGATGACAATGATAAGAGAAAATTCTTATTGTTTGACCTCATATTAGCTAGTCACGTGACCCTTGTTCAAGCTAATGTTTGTACTATGATATTGACGTACCAAGCCAATCATATACCATGTGTAAATGGGCTTTATATGTAATCTGCATACAGTATATTTACAAGTATTTAATAACAGTGACTTGGAGGGGAATGGTGCATCAGAGCTGTTACGCTTGGGATGACTGGCTGTAATCCAGAATTAACTCTTTGATTGGGAGTAGTCACATACAAACAAACATGCTCATGTAGTTTCCCACTGGATCTCTGTGGGCAGTTTTAGTATTTTGTATTATTTTCTGTGTCTTGCATCAAGAATAAAGATCCTGTGTGGTAGAAGCACAGCCCAAGGATTCATCAGATGAAATGGGTGATTTAAAGCTCTCAAATGTTTTTTGCTGGAGCATCGTAATCATCTATATGTATGTGTCAGGTTTTTTTTTTTTTTTTTCTTTTTGGTCTTATCTTTATTTAAATTATATTTAGCTCATTTATATATAAATAATTTTGTCATCTGATGGGTTTTCTTAAAGACATTTGGACAGTAATACCTAGCTTGCTGGCAAGTGTGTGAGTGTGGTATTACCATGTTTCACTTTGTGAAAAGAAAAAAGCCCATCAATCAGTTTCCATTATGCAAAGAGCGGCTCCCTCTCGCAGCAGATTGGGGCAGGTGGGGATTGTCCCCTGCCTGTGTGGCGCTGGAGCCTCCCCACCCCGTGTGCCCTTAGACCCCTCTGCTCGGGTCACATGACCTACTCGACGACAGAATGACATGCCCCTTCATTTGCATACGTTCATGAAAACTGAAATACAAGTCGCTGGTCGGGGTGCAGAGAAGCTTTTCGATTGGCAGCCGTGGGTCACCTGTGAGTTCTTGTTTGTTTTGTTTTTCTAAGCAGCTGAAAAATAAACTAACAAGAGGAGAAAAGATCTGACTTAAGACCCTTGTGTGTTTTCTGTCTGCTTGATTATCAGCAATGTCGGTGGGGTGTCATATGTATTCACACATCACAAAAGAGACACAATAGTGCACGCGCATTTGCCTCTCCGGGTTACCAGATAGACTGCGTAACTAATCACGGCACCACAGTTGGTCATTATACAAACCATCCATACACGTGTTCACTGAAGCTACTCATTTTCAGGCCTTCTTCTGTACGTGGTCACACTTAAAGTAAACCTCACTTCAGATCTGTAAAAAATAAAAAAACATGTTGATGTGTGACTGCTGCCAGATGTCCTTGGCCAACGATTTGCCTTTGGTAAGCAATGAGATATGCCTGAGGCTCCACGGTTGTGGGCCTCCCAATGGGAGTTCTTAATGCTGGGGATGCTTCCCCACTGACACCCCTGTCCCTCAAAACTATAGGACGTCCTTCAACACTCATCCACATTGATCAGCATCATCCTATGCGCTTAAGTATTCAAATGAGCCAGTTGCTTTCTATACCATAGGAAGCGTTTTCTTTTTCTCTGCAATAAACCCATGTATCAAGGACACAAGAATGGCTCAATTTTATTTAGAATTTCAAATCTGCAAGACAAGAAGAAGCATATGGCTACATGAGGAGCACATTTTACAGTATACATGCATACATAAAGTTTTAAGATATCGAGACAATAAATCATCTGGTTATTAGTTTTTACAATTCGCTCCAAACACAGCAGAAAAAATTCACTGTTCGCTTTGTTCGATACTTAGGTGTCATGGTTTGAAATTTTTTTGATACAAAATTTTCACATCCTTTTTAGCTGATGGGCTTTTGTCCACAACACCTTATCATCAGGGTCATATTTAACATGAAAACCAAAAGCAGTTCCAAATGCCAGACTCGAATGTAGTTGAACGAGTAGTTAAGGCAGATGTTCACAGTTTTCAACACAGAGCGAATCTTCAGAAGAGAAGTTGATAGAATAAATTAGAAATTCATGGTTCGATATACACCTGTATTGAACAGTTCGATACGAATACATGTACTGTTGCACCCCTTGTGTGTGTGTGTATATATATATATATATATATATATATATATATATATATATATATATATATATATGTGTGTGTGTGTGTGTTGTATATACATATATATGTGTATGTAAAACTGCAGGAGTTAAGAGGGTAAGTAACTGATTCTCAGCCAGTCTGATCCACTATATAATCATACGTTTTAGTATTTTGATGGTCTGAAACATTCAGTTGTGAGTTAGCACAAAGCCAAGGAGGAAAGACAGTAATAATCATAAAGAAGCATTTTTGCTGCCCATTTATCTGATATGCAGTGGGTACGGAAAGTATTCAGACCCCTTTAAACTTTTCACTATTTTTCATTGCAGCCATTTGCTAAAATCAAAAAATTCATTTTATTTCTCGTTAATGTACACTCAGCACCCCACCTTGACAGAAAAAACAGAAATCTAGAAATTTTTGCAAATTTATTAAAATAAAGAAAAACTGAAACATCACATGGTCATAAGTATTCAGACCCTTTGCAGTGACACTCATATTTAACTCATGTGTCATTTCTTCTGATCCTCCTTGAGATGGGTCTACTCCTTCATTGGAGTCCAGCTGTGTTTTATTACACTGATTGGACTTGATTTGGAAAGCCACACACCTGTCTATATAAGACCTTACAGCTCACAGTGAATGTCGGAGCCAATGAGAATGAGGTCAAAGGAGCTGGCAGGAGGAGCTCTGAGGCAGAATTGTGGCAAGGAAAGATGAATGCGACCAAGTACAGAGAGAACCTGGAAGAAAACCTCTTCCAGAGTGCTCAGGACCTCAGACTGAGCTGAAGGTTCACCTTCCAATAAGGCAATGGGCCAATTCCTATCTTAACACTCAAGCTCAACCCTCAATATTAGTAGCCCTCAAAATTAAGAGTTAAGGGCTATTTTGTGACTTGAAAATGGGACACCCTTAAATGCAGATACGTCTTCAAACTATGGGGGGCAGCATTACGCCAAAGTGGCGTTCAGTCTGTCAATTCAGAAGAAGAAGAAGAATTGACTTTATTTACATTTATTTGCACTGTTAACCCTGCCTTACCATGGACATATTCAGCTGTCACCGCATACCACGGCTTATTGAAGGGTAAACACCAGCTATGATGAAAATTACGTGGGTAACTGTGGTTCTGTGAATTCCTGGATGACAGCCGGTCAGCTGGCCTGCACGTCACCTGATTGACAATTGTCATTAGGACTCGACCTGCGAAGAGCAAAAAATAAAAAAAAAAAAAAAAAAGGAAGGAAAAAATAAAAAAAAGGAAGAAAAAAAAAGGGGGGGAGGGGGGGGAGGAGGGGGAGAAGAGAGGGAGGGGGAAGAAAAAAAAAAAAAAAAAGGGAGAGAGGAGAGGGGAAAAGAAAAAGGAAAATTATTATTTTTATATACGGGGGGGAGGAGGACAAAAAAAAAGAGAAGGGAAAAAAAAGAGGGGGGAGGAAAAAAAGGAAAGGAAAATAAAGGCGAGGAGCTTTGTTTACAGAAGGAATGAAACACAACTATCGTTTCATAACTTGCGACTACGGGAGATGACATCAGCGCAGTCGTTCACGCACAAGCATGTTATACAGGCTGTTATCTTGATAAAACAATGACATTAGCACCGAGAAAAATGACCATTTTGTAACATTAACTAACTTAATCGATAGCAACATGGTTTGACCGCACCGGCCGCTGTTGACAAAAGATCGTAAAATAAAAATAAATATTATGCAACAATGAGGTAACTAATCCATAACATGGGCCTAAACTAAGATAATACAATGGTTTTCGTAATATTTATATCTCCATTAACAAAGAAAATACTTGAGATTTGTAGCTCGCCCTCTTTGCATTCTGGGTAGCCCTTACTCACAAGGGATGTGTCAGAGAATCTCAATATTGAGGGCGATTCAGCTCTCAAAGTTGCTCCTCAACTTAACTTTCTGAGAATCGGGACAGCACTTGCACTTCGTGAGAGCGCGCATTTTTGAGATTGAGGGTTAAGACAGGAATTGGAATTTACCCAATGATCCTGAGCACACGGCAAAATAAAGGAGTGGCTTCGGAACAACTCTGTGACCATTCTTGACTGGCCCAGCCAGAGCTGACTTCAACCCAAATCAGCATCTCTGACAAGACCTGAAAATGGCTGTCCACCAACGTTCACCATCCAACCCGACAGAACTGGAGAGGATCTGCAAGGAAGAATGGCAGTATGGAGCAAAGGATCAAATACTTATGACCAAACAATCTTTCAGTTTTTCTTTTTTGATAAATCTGCAAAAATTTCTACATTTCTGTTTTTTTCTGTCAAGATGGGGTACTGAGTGTACATTAATGAGAAATAAAATGAAATTTTTTGATTTTGGCAAATGACTGCAATGAAACAAACAGTGAAAAGTTTAACTGTAAGTCTTATCCATCATTCTGGATAAGCGAAAAACATCCAAGACAGATGCCAGTTGTCCCAGAAATGGACATCCCAGCAATTTCGCCCCAAGATCTGACAGCAATGTTCAGAGAAGCTTTAAAAACAATCTCATGACCTATTGTTAAGGAAAAAAAAGCGCCACGGATTAACTAAGAAAAGGGGAAAGAGGGAAAAATGGGGGGATTTTTGGGGAAAAAAAAAAACCAGGGGAAGAGGGTTCTATTCAAAAACAGGGAAAAAACGGGTGGAAAAGATGTAGTGGAGAGGGAAAATGGAAAGAGGGAAAAAAAAGAAGAAGAAAAAAAAAAAGAAGGGAAGAAAAAAAAAAGAGGGGGGGAGGGGTTGGAGGAGGAAGGGGGAGAAGAGGGAGAGGGAGGGAGGGGGGGGGGGGGGGGGGGGTGGGGGGGGGGGGGAGAGAGAGAAAGAGATAGGGAAAAGAAAGAAAAGAATGAAAAGCGAAGAAGGGGGGATATGCATATAAGATGCAAAGCAGTGACAGAGAATCGGGAGGCGGGAGTATATCAAAGATCGGGAAAAATGAGAAAGGGAAAAAGGGAGGGGGGGAGGGAGAAATAAGGGGGGAAATGGTTTTTGGTATATTAAACATTTTAAGTCCATTGCAGTGTAATTAGAATAACATTTACGTTGAATGAACATATGGTTTATTTAGAAATGTAACCAGGAAAAAAAACTTTCTTTTTAAAAAAGAATGTGGCAACGCAACTTGGGTTTGCAAAGCAAAAAAAAAAAAAAAAAAAAGACCAAACTAGTAGACCCATGGAGAAATGCTCTTTGGACAGAGAAGACACAAGTGGAGATGTTTAGCCATAAATCACAGCATCACATTTGGTGAAAACCAAAACACCTCACACAGCTATCAAGTACATCAGTGGGGGCCTGATGGTTTGGGCTTGTTTGCACCAAGAGGACCTGTACACCTTGCAGCCTCTACGTTAACCATGAAATCCTCTATAAACCAAAATATTCAAAAGATAAGTGTGAGTCTGTCTGGCACACAGCTAAAACTTGGCTGAAGCTAGTTCATAGAACAGGACAATTATTCCTGAGCACAGCAGCAAATCTGAACAGAACGGCTGCAAAAAAAAAAAAAAAAAAAAGAAGAAGAAGATTTTGCAGAGACCCAGACTAAGTCCAAACCTCAGCCTCATTAAAATGCTGTGAACTGCATAAACAAATGTCTACAAACCACAATGAGCTGAAGCTGCATTATAAAGAAAAAAAGTGGGCCAAAGTTTCTCTGTAACAATGTGAGAGACTGATAATGTCGTATGGGAAATGATTACTTCTAGTCATAGCTGCTAGTGGTGGTTCTACAAGCCAGCCACTGAATCATAAGTGAGAGTTTTTCACACCCTCCTTCATTTTGGGTTAGTTCTGGTTAAATAATGATAATCAAACATGTCATTTGTTGTTAATTTAAGGTTTCATTAAGACCTTGAAAGACCAGAAAACTTTCCCATCATGCCTAGAAAAGTAAGAGCTCGGAAATGAAAGGTAGTGTGGTTATTTTTCCACAAGGCTATAATGATGAATCCTCAGCTCCTACTGTATCTGCGCCCGTTAAGGAGTAATTGAAAGTGGTGGAGGAAAGACTGAGCTGGTCTCCCTCTGATAATTAGCATCACGGCTGATATGGCTCAGCGTTGTGCGAACAGATAGTCGAACAGACATATTAGCCTTAAGGGATCTTGTCGGCCACCATGCTGTTGCAGTCTATATTGCTTAAGATACGGTAGATCACATTACAACAAGGCTGTCATTTTTTCTGCAAGGAGAGGCAGAATGCAAAACAAAATGAGAGAATTATAAAGTGTTAAGTGAAAGAAGCACTCATATGGGTAAATTTATGCAGTTCTTAAATGGAAACCTTTGAAAGAAACATGTTTCTTAACAAAAAGGGTTGCCACCTTAATATTGCTGGAGGAATAAACACAGCAGGGTACCATGTCAAGACTTGATATGCTTTCTCTGCTGGCATTAAAGGCTGAATGAATTAATATGACTGCAGCATGACTCACAGCAGTTTTGGCGTCTGTTTAAGCCAAACACAGGCTGGCTACATTTCTGCTGGCCTTTATGGCAAAACAAAGGGTGAGGAAGGAGGATGCTCCCATTAAGATAAGGGCTCACACTCCTGAAAACTCAAACAGCACACATCCTGAATTCAACCATCTTTTTGTGGATGTGTCTCATACTTGTTCTCTCTCTGGAAACACATTATGTTTTTTTAGAGCGATATTGCCTGCGTGTGTTTCCTCCTGACTCCAAGCGTGCATGTTTCTGTGTTTGATCAGCACACAAGCAAACCGGAGGATGCATTCTGTGTTGTGTGAGGGGTACAGAGGCCAGATATTGTGTAAAAACAGTACAGTTAAAACACACTAAAGCATCCCCAGATGTTTTTCTACAGTACGTTTTACTGTGGGAGAAATCAATAACTGTGGGCTACGATGTGGTTTTAGCTTGTTCTCTTGACCTTTCCATCTCGGCACCAGCTACCGTGCTGCAGTTTATTCTACTCCCCAAAAAACAGATTTTCTCTTAACTATATTTGAATTCAGAGATTTAAGCTTGTTGTTATGGAGAGAATGTGATGTCTAATTTAGATTTAGAAATGAATTTTTCTTTTAAAAATTGTATCATTGAATCTGTATGTCTACTCCACAGTTAAATTTGTCTAATATTCACTTATAAATCATAATTTTTTGCCATTCTTATTGCATCTTTATCACCTATTTTTTCAGTTAAGTTATCAATTTTTCTTTCTGAATTTTGTTCATTGTTTGTTGCTACTGTAATGGAAATAATTTCAACTAGCAACAAAAAAGGAGCCGGATGTAAAATTATATAAAGCTTAGCTTAATATAAAAAGAAAAGGGGTCAAATTTACTGACTGACCCAAACCTAAACATCATTTAGTCCAAATGAATTTCGATACAACTGATTTTATTAGAAGGTTAACTGTTTTTTTAGGGAAACTGATTGAAATGTGATCTCAAGCGGAAGCTGAAAAGCTGTATTCCTACTTCCTGGACAGGCGGTAATGGAGGAAATGATGTCATGACCTGCTCACTTCCTCAATGAACTCTTTTAGTGACCCTTTTGATGAAGGACCTGCTGAGTCAGCAAACTAACCACTATACAACTCATTTGCAGGATCTCTTACCTGTGCTTAGATGTGGACCTAATTAGTCTAAAAAGGATGTGTGAAAAGGAGACTTCACCTCCATTGCCATATCACTAGAAAAAATGATAAGACATGGTTAGGATCAAATAGCATAGATAACAGCGCAATCAACAAATGCACACTGATATATTAATAAAAAATCACTGCCAAGAAGAATCATTTATACCAATCAACTTGGTACTCATATTAACAAATTGAATTTATTTTTTCGCCAGATTATAATGTCTTATTTCCAGCTTTGACTTCAACCTCATCAAGTTACATCCGTCATCAAATTACTGAAATTATCTGATTTATTGGGGCAATAAACATTTATCCCCCCCAGCATTTCAAAGTGGTCTTAGACAAATCTGTTTCAAAGAAAGGGACTATATTGTTTAACTTGCAACAACACCAGACTCTTAAAATCCAATGAGAGCAGAAAGTAGCAATTTCACTAAAGAGGTGAAGATATTACATGATCAACTGAACACATTACTTCTTACAAACAAACTACTACACAAAGTAGCAGAAGTAAACATTTGAACAGATGTTAAATTACCTAAGAAGCTCTTTTTTTTTATCTTAATTCTATTTTATCAAATGAGATAAACTGGACTGCAGTGATTGTGAATGTAGAATATGTACATAGAACATAAATTATACAGACAAAGCTTATTGAGAACTAGCGTTGATGCAAATGGGCTTCATGCACAACACCACTAGTTCCTGAACTTAAACCTGCTCCTTTATTTCTAGTCTTTCATTTCTGGACAAACTGATTATTCCAGGTGTGTCTGGCCATTGTCATCATGGTTACCGACAAACAGCATGATAACAAAGGAGCTGGTTTAAGTTGTGGAGTTGTGCATATAGCCCATAAAGATAGCTCTGGCTATTTCCTTTGTTTTTATTTGGGGAAAAAAAAGCTAAATACTAAAAGTTGTGCGCAAGTATAGGCATAAAACTTTTTTGTAAGCATTGCTTGTGTTGAAAAATGTCATGAGCTTAAACAGAGAAGGTCAGAGATGTTTGTAAGGGCTTCAGAGATCAACTCACTCATATGAAAATCTGACAACACTTACACAAAACTGTCATTTGGGTCGCCAGCATTTGTTTTTCAAAGTATTTCATAGAGTATTAACTTTGTGAAATGTTATCTTCTTGTTTTGTTAAAGAATAATTCATAAGAAGATGTCACTTAAAATGCCAACCTTTATAAGGTTGGCATTTTAAAAAGTAAAGATAAAGCAACTAAAATTGCAATTGTTGTCACAGACTACTCATCTCTGATACTCCTACTCCCGCTCCTGTCCTTATATTTATTTCCAGAAATCAGTCAGTAAAGGTGTATGAAAATAATCGAGCATCGGTTTGAACTGTGAAACAGAATTATCTCGTTACATAAAGGATGGTCCAATGTTGCCAAGGATACAAGACAAACTAACATTTAAGCTCTTAAAACTGTGAAGACTGTTAAATCTCATTTTGATTCCCAATCTGAGTGAAAAGGGAGAGAAATTAGCTGTTCTTTCTGTAGTTATTGAGCATCCATGCCTGAGTGTCCTCCAACCAGAAGGTTGATGGTTCTCCAGTTGCTCCACATGGTAAATTGTCCTTGGGCAAGACACTGAAACCCATCTTACTACAAACACCCTCATTGTAATTATGGAGGACAAAAACAGTAAAATATATAAAGTACAATTGTCATGTGGGTGTTTTTGTAGATGGTCAAATAGACCACAGGACTAAATTAAATATGACTATAGCAACGTCAATAAGTGTTTTGTTGTGTATTTTTGTTGTTATTGTTTTTTTTTGGGGGGGGGTTCTTGGTAACTTTGCACCAAAATCAGGTATAAAAAATATAATTTCGCCACAGTTTTACATCAACTGTGCATGAGCAAGAACTATGTCTAGCAGCTTCGTTTATATTTGAATTCAGAATAGTGTGGTTCCAAGTTCGTAGAATGGTCCCTCCTTCTGCGTGACCTCCACATCAGTTTCACTCAGAGCAAAAACTTGCTTTAAAGGATGTCTCCACTTTCTTAGGTTTTGCTAACATGTCCACATTCAGAGTGTGTGTTAAATGTCATTGAATATAATTGTATAAACAACCCATCAGTTGTTGGAACACAAGAAAAGTCAGGATTAATAATAAAATGAAAGTGAAAAAAGAATTGTGAAAATTGACAAATTACCATAAATTTCTGCAAAAGTATCAAAACAGTTTAACCAATATTAGCTGAACGATCAGAGGTTTGACCAAGGAGATGCTCCACCTACCAGGCTGCTACAAAGTTAGAAAAACAAAAAGCAAGACTGTATTGTAGATAAATAAATGGTGCCATTCAGCCAGGTTACTCTAAAGTAGTCTGTGGAAAACTGCAACGCATCAGAGCACAGAAACATTAAGTTAAGATCTGGGGATTGCTTAATCAGCGCTGTGTGACATATTCAATCGATCAACAATTGTTTAAATGAATGCAGCATTGCTGTAACACCATTTCTAATGTGTTGTGAATTGCACACTTTAACACCTACCATTCACAGTTCTTGAAACAGCTTGCTTTTAGGTGAGCATGCATGGTGCCTTTGCAGCTCAGGAGCATGTGTCCCTTAGCAGTGGCCTGGCTGAAAGTGTGCTGCAGTGGGCCGTTCTCACTTTGTTGCTGCCAGCAGCAGCGCACATGCTGCCAATGTCAACAGACGGATCTTCATACAGGGAAAGGAGGGGAGAGTGAAGGTGAAACAGGGAGGAAAATCATTTAGGAATGAAGGAAACCTTAAAAATGAAGGTAAAAGTATCAAGAATATTGCGTATCAGTAGAGCATGGCAAACATAAATGGAGGGGAATCCTTAGATCATTCGCTCTTGGTGTGTCTTTATCTCTCTTTCAAGGTTCATCTCAGCTAAATGCTGTAATTTATGAGCAGTGGTGTGTGAGAAACTAAATGAGAGAGTGCATTTGTGTGTGTGCCACTTTCTGACCAGCCCAGCCACCCAGAAGTGTGTCTTTCTTTGTGGCTGACAAGCCGGCATGAGCAAAGCTTCCGCTGTGAGCTGCACTCAGTGACCGATCACTCAAGCAGAAATCAACACACAAACACACACATACACGTGCACGCCATAATTAGAGATGGTAAAGGGACAAGTGTAGCATCCGCCGAGCCTGTGCTGCTCACTGGAGCAGAAGTGAACACACACATACTGTACACGTACACACACATATACACACACAGCGCAGCCGTTGGAGGTCGGTGGAAGTGTCCGCAGACAAGCAGTGGGAAGTAACACCTGATGTCTTTGTTGCCAGGCTCCCGCCTAGCGACTGTCAATGTGGCAACATGCTGCGACAAGCATGACCCTGTTGCTAGGCAACCTGAACTTCTGTGACAGATAGTGAGAAAGTTCTGCAGGGAGAGTGAAATAGAAAAAAAAAGGAAGCAAAGTACTGAAGTTTGATCTTAATGGAAACCATAAATGAATAAATGAAAAACAATAAGATGTCCGTGAAGGCCTGATGGTGTACCAAAGGACACCCTGAAGAGCAGCAATAGAACTGACTTTGAGTGTGTCTTCATCAAAACTGCTGCAGCTGTCTGCCTTCTCCTGCTTTTACAGGCCTACTCCCATGCGTGCCAGCAGCCCTTTGATTTGTGAGGTGGCATGCTGTGTAAGGCGTGTTCTTAGTATACTGCGTGTGTAAACACACACATAAAAGAGCTCAGAGCACGGCCAAGGGATCACATGAACTCTAGTACAAGGTACGGCTCTGTCTGCAAACGTGCAGATTCTCCTTCAGCCTCCTTTGGCACTGATTACACACACATGCAAATAGCAAGCAGGGCCAAGGCAATTTTGTTTATATAACCAAACATCACAAATCACAAATTTGCCTTAAGGGCTTTAAAGAAACTGTTAACAGGAAAAATGGAACTAGCTACAGACAAATTCCCAGCACACAAACTGAATATGACTCATCCACACTAATGCTGAATCCAACATGAGTGTGCTGAGCCTCCCTGCTATCACAGTTTGTACTGTTTCATAGCATCTACACAAAACAAAACTGGCAGCAGTGTTGCTGTAAAAGGCCTTTACACAATCCATTAAGTGCATATGTACTAATTTAGTAATCACATCCTGAATAAGCTCCTTAGTGGTTGGACAATTTGGTCACAAAAGCAGACTGTGAGGAACTGCTAAACATCTTGACAGTTCTGCAAACACCTGCGTTTAGTTTTCTGCCTTTCATTCTGCAGAGCTGGCAAATGTTACTTACAAATTTCAAGTGGACCCAAAACTTATCGCTCATTCGTCTCCATATCCAGAACTTCTACATTTCCAGGCAACACAGAAGCCCTTTTTTTTTACACATGAATGGATGGAGAATCAGATGTGAACTTTCTGTACAGTTTCTTCTTCAGACATATGGCTCAAAGCAGTACAGACAGCATGTGAGGCACATTCTGACAACTACAAATACTCAGGAGTGGCTCTTTTGATTGTGCACACAGGAGACAGAACTTGAGGCAAGACTGTGGAAATTGAGTGTTTTGGCCTGAGCTTCAAGCCTCAGGGACGACTATATTTAAAACAGAAAGGAAATTACTACATAGGTTTGGGAGTACTTCTAAGAATCATTGTCTGTGAATGCTGTTTGTCACTGCCATCCACAAATGCTATTAAAAATCCTGCTAATAAAAACATATACAAACAAGATTCAGACATGTCATCTTCTTATAGATGAGCTCATTACTGTAAGATCAGTTATAGAGAAATTCCCTGTGGTCTGATTAATAAAGAAAAGAAAAATCCTTTCAGAAATCATCAATACTTCAACTGGGCTGAAGAGAAAATGGACCATCCGGCTGCCATCAAGATGATGTGTGTTTTAAAGAGGCCCCTGTTCATTCAAGCAAGACATTGTTAGACCACATTCTGCATGTCTCCACAGTAAAAAGGTCTGACCTGCCTGTAGTTCAAACATGACACCCACTGAAAAAGTTTGGCATATTATGAAAGGAGTACAAAAAGGAGGTCTTAAACTGTCGAGAAGCCATAATGCTGCATTAAACAACAATGGGAAAACCTTTCACTCTCTACGATACAGCCGGTGATCGCTGTGCTTCCCAACAGGAAATATAAAAAGAGATGTAGGCTACACAGTTTGGGGCAAAAACAAGTTTCTATAGTTTTAGATTGTGCACATTATTGGCTTTTTTTATTTCTTTATTTTGGAAACATCCCATCACAGTTTTTCAGAGACATGCTTTTCTGAATGGGAAGTGGTAAATTTATCCGACCCACAATGCACTAGAGACATCTTCCTGTATTTATTTTCAGAAATTATGATGTCTGGACTACATTGCCCAGCCAGTTGTCATGGTGATAAAGACGCCTGGCCAATTAATACACATTATTTTAATGATTTAAAATCTTAATTAAAAGAAAAAGGATTTCTGCCATCATTGAGTTTCTCTTTGTCTTTTGCATCTATGATGCAATCTTACATATAAAATCAAGTATCTCCTCTTGACATCATCCCTACATATTTTTTAAAATACATTTTTAGTACAGTTAGTCCTACAATCTGCTTCATTATTCAAGGAAGTCTGTGATGGTAAAGAGGAAATGATTTCATGTGTGTACTGTTTGGCTGTTCTTATATGTGAAACTATATTGTTTAATGTCCTTTGTTTGTTCATTGTCCAGTGTAAGCATCTGGCTGAAGTGCGGCAAAACAAATTCCAGACACTTTTGACAAAAAAAGGCTACTGTATGGTATCATAACGTAACATAACGTATCGCATTGCAACGCAACGTAACCTAACATATTGTATCACATCGCATCGCATCACAACGTAATGTATCATATCGTATTGTATCATATCACATCGCATCGTATTGCATCATATCGTATTCATTCTAGTTTGGTAAATGATAATGTTCCTTCTTGCTTAGGCATCCCATCATACACCTTATTAAAACAAACCCTGTCTGGAGCTCTGATATGGCCAACTAGCATCTTATCTCAAAACTTTCTATTCTGTGCAAAGTGCATGAGAAAATAGTTTTTTTCTCAACTTTTGTCCTATCTAGTAACAAATAAAATAATGGAAACAATTTTAGCCTGGTTTGAGTGTAAATCAACGCATAGAATCTGCTTGCTGATAGTTTTGAATGACCTGCTGGTATTAGACGCAGGAATATGCACTATGTTGATTCTTTTGTTTTTGGGGGCTGCACTGAACAATGAGAATTACAATATTCTTCTAAATTGTTTACATTGTTTCATAAGATCTCCAGCTGCATTTGAGATATCAAAAAAGTGCTTCAGAGTGTTGTTCAGCATTGGGGTGAGTAGAAAATGAAGGCCCATCATTCTTTGGGTGTACTAATCCTTTAAGGTCTAACTGACATTTGAGAACCTTAGTAAGTCAGTAAACTTAATGCATTCAGTAAAAGACAAAAACATATTTGTAAAAAACACCTTTAACTAAAACCATTAGTGTTCGGATTCTTTCACTACTGACTGTGTATGAGTATTTCATATGTGACTCAGAGGGAATTTGGCTGGTGAGTGTAACACGCCCACAAGATCCAGCGTTTGCTGTAGGCTGACTCCAGGTGATACTGCCTTTCAGGATGCTACACTTCTGTTTCTCCTTTCTTTCTATGGATGAGTGAACAATTTAGTGGAAGTTGAATCACAGGAATTACACAGTACTCATGATACAACCCCCCTCTTTTTTTACCATTTCGTCTTCAGTTTAAGGACTACAGTACGTGCACAGAGCCCATACACAGCCTACACATCAACAAAGATACACTAGAGCCACCTAGGCAACATTAGCAAGTTGTACTAACTGTCTTTGCTCATTTTGAACTTTATTTTTATCATTATTATTTCTGTCAGCCTTAATGGAAGTTGAGGTTCTAAAAATGGATAGATAAAATCATAAGAGAAATATTTAATGAGGTTAGGTTGCATTAGTTTTACTCCTGAAATTACCTGACTACATTTACAATAACCTCAGTAATAAGCTGACTGACATACTGACGACTGACACAGCTTCTTGAGGAATGACAGTACTCCATGTTAATCAGCTGAGAGCATCTAGTGCCACAAAGTCACAGCCAGAGCTGTAAATTCAAACACTTCTCACACTGTACACTCAAGACATGACTGTTGCACATCAGTACAAAGGCAACGGAGACAGAGTTAATGCATACTGCTCCACACTGACCTTTCCCTTTCTTATCCTCAATACCATCAGCTTGAGACTTTATAAAACATGATAGTTATATCCAGCAACACAGAGAGTATTAATGAATGTGCCACAGCTCAAGGCCAACAAAGAGAGCAGACAGCATAATTACAGTGAGCATAGAGGAGACTTCAGATAATTCATCTAATTAACAGTATTGTTGCAAGAGTTTCGGTTCACCACAACACTTCTGGTTTGCTTGTCGTAGTTGAGCTTTGAAGTTTCCGAACAGACGAACAGTTAAAAGTGAATTAATAAACATAAAACAATTGGCCAGAGTGTAAATTATTTACAGTGCCTTCATTATTTTTGTCTGGTTCTCTTCCAGCAGGTTAATTGCTCTGAAGTCTTTTATCCTGCAATCAAACAAATGCTGAATGAGATGTTTTATCCCCCCCCCCCCCCCCCCCCCCTCTTCTCCACACTCTTTCTTCCTCTCTTTGCATTGCTGCCTCTTTTTCTGTTGCGTTGAATAATGGCAAACCCTCTTAGCACAGTAGGTGTATACATGCAGTCTTTTGGTTCCCTAGTAACCAAAGTTAGCTCAACAGAGTATCTGTCTGCTGTTTTAAGAGCATGATTAATTCAGACTGTCCACACTTGTGTGGTTAAATGTGGGGGTTGTTTTAAAGAATCAAAGTGGACTTGTGGGGAAACCTTTTATGGACATGACCAAATGACAGACTGGTGACAAATAGTAATAAAGGGGCTACTTTTTTGATGAACATATGTCCAACTCACATGCATAATTCTGTTTTTTCACATCATTTTCTAACATGGGGGTCTACAGTTTTGAGGCCAGAGCAAAAACCTGGATTTGAATATTATTCTAATATAACTTCTTACTGTATACTTTAAAAAAATGTTAAGCCCAGTCGAAATTTGTTCATGTCTTCTTTGAAATACAAGTCCCTCACTTATGAATGCCTCCACATAAGCATCCAAGTAGATTTGAGTGGTGCTAAACCTTGGCCTCAGATGTTACTGTAACAAATTTTGTCTCTGAGTGAGGAGGCATTCTTTTAAGAAAAAAAAATTATAAACAAGAGTATAAATAGCAGATTGCTACTCTCTTACAGTAAACATCACTCACAACATAGCACTTAAATAGAATATAGGTTGATACAACAAACAGTGATGCATCAATTTGTTCCCATAATTTGTTTTTATTTTGGTCTCACATCCATTATGATCAATCATTTCTGAACAAGTGTAATGTCACCACAGGATCCAAAATAGATGCAATGCTGTGCAGCAAAAAGAGAGGGATAGAGGGCTGACAATAATAGGGAGAAATATGATGAATCCGAGGTTTTTCCACTAAAGCATTGCAGTTTCAGAAAGCACTGGCTTCAGCATCCAAACACTGGGTCAAAAATTGTAAAGAACTCTTTAAGACTGGGACTGGATGCTGGGTTATGGAGACCGACCAGACCAACTACAATGTGACAATCATGTTAAAAGTCCAGATTCCCTCTTACAGTACATATTGATAACATGAGCGCAATGTTCCTCTCATTTTCCTAATGTTATGTGTTTAACACCTCAGTTCATTGACTGTGGTCATCTACTGAAATTCTGAATACACTGAAGGGAGGCTCAAACTTGTATTGAGGGAGATGTGTTAAGTGGCATGATGATGTGGCACTGTTGTGACTCTCTGGCTAACCAAACCAGTTTTAAAGTTTTTAGACAGAATGAACTTCTAACTGGTTCTAACACCAGCCCTGAACTAGCACCAGCACAGCAATCATGCATGAGTTGATTTGCATATGGAAAGCCATTATAGTATGAAATTACTCTGTCAGGTTTGTCAGCGACTTCTATGGAGCTACATCCCAGACTGGAGTCTGTACATGTCCAGAAGCAGTGTCAGTAATTTGATTGTCAAACCACTTTCAGTCCAGGAAGGACAGCAGCCCTGTCGGTAAATGCTACATTGCTTTTTCTAACGGAAAAGAAGATGCTCTTTCCTTTTTTTTGCCCTTGCTGTCTGTGTTGAGTCAGAATCTTATTTTTTATCATTATTTTAATCCAAAAACTGCAACGTGTTTCCTCAAAAATGTAATTTTTAGAGCTGAAAAAGAAAATAACATATTTCAACGTGCAAATATTGTTTGACTGTAAACCTGGCAACGGATTTAACTCTTCAACCACAGTTAAAATGAGATTCCTAGTGAAGCATTGAATTTCCATTACAGCATCTTTACAGCTCCCCGAGGTAACAATGTATATTACTGCTTCTTTATGACAATAATACCATGCTTAATGATGCACGCTCTCCATGGCCCAAGACTCTTCAGCCAAGATTCATGCTTTCATTAAGTATGTACCTTTTTTGACATTGAGACCTGAGTGAAATGCCAATATATTATATGTATAATAATCAGTGCGTGGGCTGCCGTATCTCCCACCTATTTAAAGTAATTCATTATCCATATCTCCAGGTTTCATATCTGCACATCTCCCTGTGTGTGTGTGTGTGTTTACTTCACTGAATATAATCTGTTTGAAATGTAGACATAATTTTTCAGTCTGGCCTCTACCCTACCCTGAAAGTATCCAAGTAGACAAGTAGATGTTAGATCAGTGTGTTGGTGTGTGTGTTAGAGCCTCCTTGGCTGCACTTCAGACACGAGGCCTCCAGACAAAAGCCCATTTATCACCCCTTTCAGGGGATCGCGAGGCCTCTCAGAGACGCAGGGGCTGACACCGAGATTGGCGGCACCGAGCGCCACAATAGCTGCATTATTTGGTGTCAGCACAACTAGGCCACACATCTTGGAGGAATGACTCCAAGCTCCTGCGCGCACACACACGCACGCACACACTAAACAGTGCATGAAAGTGTAGAACATGTTTGTAAATTAGTGGTGTGTGTATTTATTGAAACAAAGCACAAGAAAAACACTTCCTTTTTTTGGCTCTGGAGCAGTACGTGTTTAGAACCATGTTGTCATGGTAACTGCATATTTCCCTTCTCCTCACTCAAGGTGATCAATCTTCTTCACACATCTTTCCACTGCTTTACAAAGCTGATTGTTAGAAGATGATGTGCAGGTGAAGACTCCCCACCTTCCACAGCTTCAGTGGGTTTCCGATGTGCTTCCTGCAAACCGCGTTCACAAAATGCTGCAACCACCAAGTTTATTTTCCATCGCAAACACGCAGTGGGAAGTCCTGATTTTGAAACGATGGGGTGCACGGTACAGAGGAAGCACTCATACACACCTTAACTGTTGCGGACAGCACAAAGTAATTTGTCAGTGAAATTGTCATCGATTGCTGAACATCTTTCCGTGAATTTTAATAATAAAACTACAACTTAATCTCAAATATGAGGTCTTGCTCCTCCAAAATCAGCTTTATTGACAAACCTTTTAGACAATCAGATGAACCTGATTGATTTTTTTAACTGATTTGTGTATTGACAGTCTTGCTCTGCTGCTTATGGTGAGACATTATTGGACGTAATTGCACATCATCATTTGTGCCTCTCTCAGACAAACTGATTAAATTATTGATTGATCACTAACATCCCTTGTATGTGTTTTTATCCTCATATAAAAGCTGTCACTCTAAATTATTAATTAGACATACAATTTATACGTGTACATTTTGGTAACACACATGTAAATTTCTGAGTATTATGTGTGAATTTACAGAAAAAGTCCAACTCATGTGGGGAGTGACTGTGAGGCAAGCAATTAAGCTCTAGTTTGTCTTAACACGCACCTCAGAGCCAAGGGAAACACCAAAGTGTCAGAATTAACATACAGGTGTAAAAAGCTGTTTGGCTCTTGGTTATTACAGAGCTACAGGCATGGCTCATATGTGCATGTTAACACACTTCTTGCAGTGGAGGCTGATTGACACAGGTGAAGGTCTATTTGTGTATAGTTTAGAAACCATTAAAAAGTAACCTTATATCAATAGCTTTGACCTTAAATGAAAGGCCATCCACTTGACTACCAGTTGGAAAAGCACAGAGTCAAAATGCTGTTTTTGTTTGTGTGTTTGAAATGGAGTATACACATTGGTTTACTCCATTTGAAACTTAAAAGAAGAAGAGAAGAGGAAGATAGACTTTATTATCATTGTTGTGCAATAAAATCTGAGTGTCTGTTCCTTAAAATGGTGCCTATTTTAAAAAATCAATAAGAATGAAAAAAAAAATCAATATGAAATACAATAGTAAAAATTTTGTATATACAAATAGAACAATAAAATATATCAAATACTCTGGAATTGTACAAGTGAGCAAAATGTAAACAAGAAAATGCAACAACGACTGACTGTAAACTACTAAAAACTACTACTGTAACTACTGTAAACTACTAAAAGAAGCATTTGCACAGGACAAACTTATTGTACATAATGAGAGCTTGCTCAGTTCGGTACAAACCTACAAGAGCAGTCCTACAGGTTTTCAGTGTTTTCCTGCTCCAACACATCTGACTTAAATTAAATGGATCCAATAGCCAATGAGGTTCTGCACAATGACTCAATACTTTAAGTCGAGTGTGTTAGCACAGGGATACATGGAAAACCTCCAGGGCTGCAGCCCTTGTAGGACCGAATTGAATAGCCCTGGTCTAAACCATGCAATAGCACAGGTATGCTTTGACAAAATTTAAAAAAAAAAAAATGACTTTAACATTCTTGGATCTGTCACACAGATCTGTGCATGATGAGCATTAATAGTCTTTTCAGTTACCTTTTCAGCCAAGTCACCAGAGTACACAGATATAGAATAAAATCAAGGCTGGGCATTCAAACGACTGTCAAATTAGACTGAAATTAAATTTTTGTTGATCTTAAGTTCACGTCACATTTTCAGTTGAAATGATAGGCAAACAGAAATATGCACTCACTATACTGGGTGAAGCCCATTCATTGATTTTCTATCCTTATTCCAATGCGGGGTCATGGTGAGCTGGAGCCCATAACAGCCACAGGGTGAAAGGTTGGTTACACTCTGAACAAGTTGCCTTCTTCTTCTTCTTCTGGGGAATGGCTTTTTTTCTTTTAGGTTAATATTACTTTCAAATCTATGGTAGGATTGGATCAGTTACACCCCAATGCAATCAAGGAGAACAAAGATGGAGCAGAAGTAGCATTTCCCACCGATGACAATTTAGAGGAAAGTCAGACTGAAAGTTGGGGCCTGATATGATGTTGATTATGAGTTTAGACATGCTCCTTTTTGGGAGGTTAGGTTTCAGGTAGTTATGAGGTTAAAGGGAGAACAGACAATGAAGGAGGGGCTACACGGAGAGGATATTAAATTTAGGAGCTGTAAATTGTGCAACATTAGATTCAGATGAGAGAACTTTTTCCTTTAATGAGAGAGACAGACACAATGGATACCAGCAGTCAGAAAGCTGATACACACCTCACTTTCCTTGTCCATCTGAGACACTTCCTCACGCCTTTTCCTCACAAACACACACAGTCTATCACCTTCAAAAGACACACACAGACAAAACCAAAACAAGGCCATACATGTGCAAAATGTAACAGAAGACTTTTCTTGCATTGTAAGCTTTCAAGACAGTGTGTTCCTGTGTGTTTGTTTCTGTCTCCTTACATTATCACCTCCCCTCTGCCCCGCAGACCTCCTGACAAGCAAAGCAAGAGGAGCAAAAACCATAACTGTCAAGCAGAGTGCGAGAGACGGCCTGGATGAACTGTTAACTTCCTCAACCCACCCCCATTCGTCTCTTCCTCACACACACATTCACTCCTGCACTCTGCTCTTTGTCCCAGCTCCTATCTTTTTCTCTATTCCAGCCCCTCCTCCCCCCTTACTGCCTCCTTCTATTCAGCCTCTATCCTCTCAGTCACTGCCTTTGACCTCTGCAACAGTATAAAAGCTAACCTCACACGTCAGAGGAAGGTCACTTGCACACAGTGGGGGTCAAGGAGAGGTTGCATTCGTGCCCTGGGGCGTACTGCCTCAGTCCCAAAGGACTCCGGGCCATGTGACAAGGAGGAGGAGGGGTGCCCACTTGACCTAAGGGGGTTGTGGACATTCATCTACACACATGTGCAGCTGTATACTTACAAGAGCTGAGCTTGAAAGACTTAGAATAAGTCATTTTGCTAAATATATATATATATATATATAATTTAGAAACTGAATAGATTGTAAGTGGATTCGGTCTAGCTTGGGTGAAGTCGAAATTCATGTTTGTTGGGATTAATTTAAGTTTCACTCAAATAAAAATGGCACCATTCCTTTCTTGCTCACATACAGCCTCATTGCAAAAATTCAAATCTTACCAAGTATATTTTTTCTAATTGCTAGTCAAAATATCATATCGCACTTAAAATAAGACAAAATGACCTAAATGGAAACATTTCAGTGACATATAAGAACTTGTTTAAGACAAATGCATCTTATTTCAAGAAATCTTATCAAGAAAATTTCATTTGTTTCATTGGCAGAATTTTTTGCTTATTACAAACAAAAAAATTCTTGGCCATTCTTGAAATAAGTAAAAAAAAAAGAAGAATTTTAAAAATTTTTTTTCTTGTAATAAGTAAAAAACAAATCTGCCAGTGGAACAACTAAAATGTTCTTGATAAGATTTCTTGAAATAAGATGCATTCGTCTTAAAACAAGTTCCTATATCTCTCTGAAATGTTTCTGTTTAGGTCATTTTGTCTTATTTTGAGTGTGATGAGATATTTTGACAAGAAATGAGAAAAATGTACTTGGTAAGACTTTAATTTTTCCAGTGCTGTATTTCTTCAATATTTAAAAAAAAAGATTGTCGAAACTATTTTGTATTGCACATAAAGAAACATTCTTACTTTTCTATAGATCTTTTATTTTTCCAAGCGTCTGTATGCACGTTTGCCTCCAACAAACTGATCTGTCTTCCTCAGAGCAGGGTGACAGGTCCCTCTGTGTCTCACAATAGCAAGACAACCCCCTCACACACAGACACACACACGCAGTCACACTTACCATGCAGCCAGATGGGCTTGTGTTCCCCCATCGCCAGACAAATTAAGTTTGGACCCCCAGATTAATATTCAGGCAAAGCACTGGCTCTATATAATTGAATCATGGTGCCATGAGGGTACAACAGGGGCTGCTTTAGATGCAGTCGCCATGTGTGTACGCACACATATGCAGACACAGACACACACACACAACAGCATCGACACTTGGCTGCCAGCTGTGTTCAGTATCCTGTCTGCTGGTTGGGGACAAGTCATGAATACAGAATCACAGTTTTCTGTGCAACAAATACAGTTTTGTAGTAGAATTAATCTTTAAAATTGGTATTTTACTCCAAAGAAACTATTGTCATTCACGATGAGAGACAAAAACGAAGTCAATAATGTATCCAGTTGATGGGGTATGATGATCTACAAATGAACTACAAAATTGCATATCTGTGGTCTATTTTAGCAAATAAGTAAATTATTTAACAGGAATTAAAAATGCTTCTTGTTTAGCCTTTTCCCAAACGCATTTTCCCACTGTACTGTCTGAACATTTCACCGGTGCTAAATTATTTCCTATAAATTCATAAAAAGGCTTAAATCCAAGTTGATATCTTTGTTTTTATTAGTGTGAAGATGCGCAGTCCATGAAAACACAGATGATGTCACTTGTGATACATGAATAAATCAAGTCTCCTGGCAGAACTTGGAAAAGTGAACAGTCAAAAGTTAACAGTAAGTAGATAAAATTATGATTATACTTAGTCTACATATAGAAATTGCATGTTAAAGATCTAGTTGCTCCAGAGATGGGAGGGAATCTGATATATGTACGACAATTTTGAGCTTTTGTGTTTTGATATTTGTCCATCACCATTTCTGTCATGTCATGTGAACACTGCCCAACAAAACAGCAACAGACTAATATGCCACCAGATTATGGTTCACTTCCATGTTTGCCCAATAGAATGTGTGTAATAAATGTATGCATTCATTTTCTGGTGAGATTGGGCCAGCTTAAAATGTTCTGTAGGCTCAGGCCTTATTGCTGCTGTTCATCTTTATTAGACAAGAGACCAGCTGGCTGGGAGAACTCCAATTATTCTTGCAGCTTCACTTAATGGCCCAGCATCAATACTGCTAACATGTCACCTCACAGCTAAATAAATAAAACTGAACTAAAAAAGAAATCCTCTTGAACCTGACATGGGTTATTGCATGCTGTAATGTGCAGTAAAGGCAAAACAAATCAAATATTTAAGTTTGCTTTTGATAATGATTTCATTTTGATTAAGTATGCTTTTTGAATAAAAATTTCATATTGTTTTTTGTCATAAGTTTTTCAGAAGAAAAGGGTTTCTCTATTTATTATTCTAAGCTTTATGAACGTCTTTTGAAGCCAAATTAAATGCATGACTCCTTATGGCTTGAAAAATAAGTCTTTTTAGTTGGAAAAACAAAAGAATGGAAAATTTATCATTTTTCACAGGTTTCATTTCCATTTAAAAAATAGTCTTGAAAAAACAGTGCCGAATTTAGTGTTATTGCTAATTCAAAGCTGTTTGGTCCCATAAGGGAGCAACCAGGTATTTAAGGAAATTAATATTGGATTTTAAAGCACAGCTATAATGTGTTATCCAAACAGCCTGGTCAGTGACATCAGCTAAGATTTAGAAATGAAATAAACACTCTAAAAATGTCTGTATTGAAAATATGCCTACATTATATACACACATATATATGTGTTGATCTAATAATAGAACAAGTGCCAGCCAGCTTTGCAAGTCACTAGACTACCAACTCATCTATGACCCTCACACACACTCGTTCACACACACACACACAAACTCACACTTCCTCAGTCTCCTTTGCTTCCTGTTCTCTTGCAGGCTGTCACCCTCACAAGTTCTGGTGCAGAGAGGTGAGGTGACACCGGCACACCCACACACTCCATTTCTCACTAGGCTTTTTCTGTCACTCCCACACCTCCTCATCCCCCCTTCCTCTCTGTCTCTCACACTCTGTCACACTCAGGGTTCAGTCACGGGTTACCTACCAGTAATGGACATATTGGATTTCATATTGATGATCTGACTGATTTCGACTTCAGTGTTTTCCCTCCTTAATTAAGGTTTTGCATCATATAAAAATAACTGGCCACGTCATTTTTCAGTACTTCAGTTTTTTGCCCCTTATAAACACAAACAAAAGAGCAGTGATTACAACTTCCTGTCTACACCTTTTTGATAATGCCAAAAGCAGCATGGTGGACATCAGAAAAGAAAAGGCGGCATCAGTTTAACCCATCTCAGCAGAGACAGAGGGCACACAGCTTTCATTTGCAAAGAAGCCTCCGCACTCCTCTCCGGGTGTGGGATTAGGGCCCTATGCTTGTGAGGCGGGGTCTGCCCTGTGTTAGAAGGGTATCTTTTATCCACAGCTGTTTGTATGCTGTGGGAGCACCTTCACTTTCAGTTCATTAAATCCCCACAGACACATCTTATCTGAACCCAGCAGGACAGGTAAGTGTGCTCCACTGGCAACCATTAATCTGAGGGATGTGCTGTGCATTTTCAAAATCGCCCAATTACACACATCGCTTCCTGCGAGGGGGATTTGCTTAACAGAACCAAATTTTTCTGTTTATGGGATAGTCTAACCTGACTGTCTTTGCTCTGCAAAACTTATTGTTCATTTAGTGTTGCATAGGAAGAAAAAGTGACCAATGTGGACTCAACACACAAGTCTACTGATGAGACTTCAAATCTATATTGAAGATTATGTCCATACTGTAAGTCAACAAAAGGTTCCTTCTTACTGTGCGGCTGCGTTGCTAACCTACACCACTGTGCAGCCCTATATGGGACATATCTGAAGAATATTTGACATTCACATGACTGTCAAATATCTTTTTAGAATAGATTTTAAATCATTTAATTGTTCCCTAAATTTAAAATGTTCACAATAACAATTTTATGGATTATTTACAGCAGGTATATTTCCAGATAACTCCGTTTCCGCTGTGTTCCCCCTTTATTTATTTATTTTTTCAGTGTCTTTATTGCATTCTCTCATCTGAGTGTATGACAAAATGGCTCTAATACAATTATGAAATTTTAAATCAACATCATAAGATTCAATCAAATTAATGTCCATTTTATGCCACTATTACTAAAAGCTTAATAACAGTCAAATGTTATTCTGGATATGTGGAACAGAACAAGATAACATTAAAATGCAACTTTTAACCTCAGAAAGGTGAATGCAATTTGGAAATCATCAAAAAGTACAATGACCTTATTAGTATAACTCAACAGTTGATATAGTTGTGTCAACCTGCAATAAAATAGCTCCGTGATAATACTACAGGCCTTGTTGTACAGTTGAACCTACATTTTTGTTCATTATGTGGAAATTAAATAACAACACCAAAACATCTGAGCTTTAGTGAGTAGTTAATCTGTCCTCATGAAATTAAAAAGGGGGGGGGGATGAAAATAGACAGAATTGTTTCTTATAAACTCACATGCTTTGACCAATAACAGGAATATAAACTATCTGCAGTCACGAATACTGTAAATTTTTCAACTTCATTACAGTAATGCAAACTCAGCTTTACTGTAGTTAAGTTGTGCCAGTTCACATAAAAGTGCATGACATTTCGTTACCAACTTATTCACAGAGAGAGCAAAACATAAACCAAGTTGTATAGTTTGTCAAAGCATTCCTTACTTTGGTTTATTAGTGCAATATTTGATCAACACTAATTTTCTTTTTTGCTCTTACTTACAAAACTCTGGCACATCCAAATAGTATCTGTCTGTATATAGAAGATCCATTCCTTTATTCATCCAGTCATTCTCTGTATAGTCCAATTCAGGATTGCTGCAGCATCCCAGCAATTATCAGGCAAGAGGCAGGGTATCAACAGGTCGCCAGTCTATTGCAGGTCCAACACAGAGAGACAAACAATCATTTATGCTCACATTCACTCCTACGGAGAATTTAGAGTGACCGATTAACCAAACATGCATGTCTTTGGATGGTGGGAGGAAGCTGGAATACCTGGAGAGAACCCATGCAAACTGCACAGGAAGGCCACTGTTTGAGCCCCTCCCCAACCAAGACCCAAACCAGCATCCTTCTTACTGTGCAGCTGCATTGCTAACCTACACCACTGTGCAGCCCTATATGGGACATATCTGGTAATAAAGATATAAGCATGATATTTAAATGCAGACAAACACAGCAAACAGCTAATAGGAGCATTGATCAAATTGCAGCAGGATGAATTTGTGTTGGACTGTGATCCTGCTGCAAGAGAGTGAAAAACTCCCATCAGACAACATGAACATCAGAGATTTCAAATTAGATGCTTAGTTTCATTTAACATATTTAATAGAAACCACTGCACCAGAAGTGTTATCACTGTTGACACACAGCAAGCCTTAAAAGTTAATAAAAATCCATGTTAGAGGGCAGTAAATGAGGAAAAAAAAAGGTTTGATAACTAATATACAGTAAAAGCCGGAGGTTTTTCCTCCCTGTTAAAAGGCTGTTTTCCTTCCCTCTGTCACCAGCACTCTGTACTTGCTCAGGATGGGGGATTAAACCAGGTCAAGTCAAGATTCGATCCAATCTGTTGGTTTCCTTAGGTTATTGTGAATTTGACTTGAATTTCTCTGTCTGTTAAGCACCCTGAGGTGACATTGTCATGAACTGACGCTATACAAATAAACTTGAATTGAATTGAATTAATATTTTGACCTTTGATGTGAGCCCAATAACTCCAGTGGGTCTCACTGTACACTGGCTAAGCATTGGTACATGTTTCCAACAGGGCACAAAGCTCCAGGTGAAAGACTGGAGAGAGGAAATTGTCAATTTCTTGTGGTTATTTTACTTCTAATATTACTGAAAAAATTTAATGTCACTCCTAATTCATGACTCTACAGCTTTAGACACGGTTCCTCCACACTGATTTCAAAAAGTCATGTTGAACACATCATAAAGGAGCTTTCTGTTGGCCACAGTTCAAGAAAAAAGTTTATACAAATTACTTGGAAATATTTTTTTCTCTCACCATAACAAGTGCCTCTTGTTACATCCCACAATACCAACAACAATACTCATAATACAATACAATACAATACAACTTTATCTATATAGCACTTTAAAACAGCTACAGCTAACACAAAGTGCTGAACATGGCGGAACCCCCCCCCCAAACAAATTTGCAAATATCAAGTAACAAATCAACTAACAGTAAAAACAACTAAAAGCAAAGCAAGGTCCCGTGCTGTGTAAAGGCCAGTGGTAAAAGTGGGTTTTCATTACATTTGAAACTATTAAAGAACTAAAACAACTAAAAGAGAGCAAATTCTTACGTTGAGTTAAAACCCAAAACATAAAAGTAGGTTTTGAGATTTGTTTTAAAAACAGCCAGTGAGGAGGCCTGCCTGATATGGAACGGTAAAACTGCTCCAATTCCTGGGGGCAGCAACAATAATGTCCAAGTAAGAAAGGGGCAAATATTCACATTATATATAGGGAGGGATAGAATAAAAAATATATCAGCATGCTGAATTTAACATTTGCATCCCTCCGCTAACATCTCAGTTATAGTGTACATGAGTTGCATATACATTCAAAGTTCTTGCAGATGTTTTGCCACCATGACTATTTAAAACAATCTGAATTAAAACTAGAAATCTAACTGTATATTGACCACAGGTGTGATGATTATTATTCTAATACCATCCTCAAATTTATTTACATCCTCCCATTAAAGATGGAAAAAAAAATCAGCTGCCAGTGAAATAAGATGAAATTGACAAAAATCGTAATAAAGACTCAATGAAATTAATGGCATTGATTTTGAATTGTAGTTCAAAAGAAATTTCAAAAACAAACACAAAAAAATTAAGTATGATGGGGCTCCTGAGCTAAAATTTTATTGAGCAACACTTTGAGGCAATCACCGCAATCAAGTGTTTTTTGCAATTTTCAAAAAGACTTCTGCACCTGTTGACAGGTATTTTGGTCCACTGTTCGTGAGCAAGGTGTTTCAATTTGTTTGGGAAAGTTTGTTTGTTTGTTTTTATTACTATCGTTATCATTTTCAACCAAAATTCTAAAGCAATATATCATTTCACTGAATTATGATTTTGTAAATTTTTATTTATTATTTGTTTCTTTAGTTTCTTGTCATTTGAATTACTATGTGAATCTAGCCTTTTCTTTTATGGGATGGTATAATTTTGAGGACAACTGTATTTCTCTGTCGAAATATAAGAGAAAGGAAAAAATAAACAATATGAAAGAGAAGTTCATGTTAGCTGCCACAGTTCTCATAATAGATGGTGCACACCTATAAACTCAAACCTATAACCACAGTTAATGACATGCTCTAGAATGCCACACCTTTATTAAATCACAACACAACATAACCAACCAGAAAAACAGAAGCCTTTGAGCTGCAACGCTTGACGTGTAGTCATCCCAACTTGCAAAGCTTTGCCACTGTACTCCTTGAAACTCCTTGTGGTCAGATGAGAGAATTAGCAGCATGAATAATGAGGCCAGATGTCCTGTTCTGGGTCAGCAGTACCCAGCTACTTTCCCAGAATTCAAAGCAAACACATAGAGGGAGTCCTCATGAGGGACAAGCACAGGACAGTCAGAAGAGAAGAGAAGAGAAGAGAAGAGAAGAGAAGAGAAGAGAAGAGAAGAGAAGAGAAGAGAAGAGAAGAGAAGAGAAGAGAAGAGAAGAGAAGAGAAGAGAAGAGAAGAGAAGAGAAGAGAAGAGAAGAGAAGAGAAGAGAAGAGAAGAGAAGAGAAGAGAAGAGAAGAGAAGAGAAGAGAAGAAGGCCTAGATATCACTGCGAGCCCCTGCAGTCATGTTTTTCAATGTCCTAACCACTTAGTGAATAAAAGACAGATAAAGAAAGAGCGACACACACCACATCCTTCCTGCTCTAATGCAGCAGGGAAAGTGGCTGCTCTGTTGAAAAGCACATGACCCCAAGGCAGCTTTCTGGACCCTGGTAATCTTCCTCAAATCTCAGGCCTAATGCCCACTCACAACCAAACACCCACCTGAAAAGCTCCTCCAAAAAAAAAGATAAAAAATAGAAAGGCAGACCGGCCGCCTAGATGACACGATGGCCGGCTAATTGACTGAGTGAGTGAAATCAGTGTTGTAAGCTGGATGTGTTTTTCAGCTCCGTTAACAGTGCACTGGTTCAGTAAAAGTTCAGCATGCCAAAGAAAATGGTCTGAGGGATTTGTGTGTGGCTCAGCTGGTAGGACACAGAAATGCTGCTGTTACTATGACTTCACTGCAGAGGTTGCTTTTACTGACACATGTCACCAAAAGGTGATAAAGTGCTTCAGGAAATAGTGCAAAAGGATTGTACATGGAGGAGAAAAGCAAGAAATAACTGACTTACAGTAAAGGGACTTGAGGCAAGATTAAGAAACAAAACTCGCGACTGCCGGGACTGGCGCTTCAGGTGACTGCAGCCACGAGCCAAGCCGTCACAGGAGCGTGCACAAAATTAAGCTATAATGTTATTTACTAACCTTTTTCTTCGTAGTTACACTTTTCTGTTGATCTGGATCATTTGCTGATGGCAGAAGAATCCATAACTATCGCTTACAGTGTTTGAATTTACTGCGACCGTCGTCTTCCTGTATCAAAACTGCGGATGAAGCGTCATTTGACGTCACGTCAGCAGGGCAGCACGGGAAATTCGAACACCGAATTGCAGCGCATTTTGCAGCACACAGCCTGTTCAAGGCAGCGGAGAAAAACATAGGTGGAAACTTTCTTTTTGGTATTTAGCGCTTCATCACCCATTAGTATTAAAAAAAATGGGCATGCATGTTTGTTTGTTTTTTTAATTCCTGCCTCTAGTCCCTTTAATCTCAGTGTTGAGTCTTACATTTGAAATGTAATAACTCACAGTCCACTGATTACCTTGGTAAACAAGTCTTATTCTTAATGATTTTATTACATCCTTAAAGAAATGTAACTTATAAAATTTGATTACTCTTTTATTGATTACTCTTGGTATGCCCCTCTGACTGCAAGTATGTCACAATCCAGCTGCTTAAATCTGTACATTTATTTGAGTGGTAAATGACTGTAGGTGCAAATGAAAACCAAAAAGGATTTTTTTTTAAAAAAGAAAGAGATAAAATCTGTGAATACAGTTTGATTTTTATGAAAGACCATGAAAGTGCTGATGACACGACCTTAACTTCAAGTAACTTTGCCATACAATAACACACCAAGACAAAATAAGTTGTTCTGTGCAGTTAGAATTTCTTCAGACGTGTATTTACGTAAATATCCAATGTTTAGGAGGCTCGGCTAAATGCTAATTGCTTTTCAGTTGCGAAACAAGACACCATGTTGTGTCGTCAGCGATGGTCCATCCATTGAGTTACTGTACATGTATAATCTAAGCCGTGTAAAACATGAAAGATGCTTCAGAACAGCTAGATTGGAACTGGTTTGTGTGCTGGGATCGTCAGCCAGTTCACAAAAGTATGATAATGCTGAGGAATTTGGGGAAATAGCATTTTACAAGCTAGAACCGGAGTAGAACAGTAGCCAGCTGCCCACAGTCTGTCTCCAGCCTTAAGTCCACTGGTTCAGCCAAAAGCCTGCAAGACCACACTGAGGGAACTCAGAACTGTAAGGAGCGACCCGGAACAACACAAGAGGACCCACAACTGATTAATAGCTGTGCCGGTTTGATAAAACCAGGCGTGACAGACACTCATTCCCTGTGGTAGCTCGCGGCTAACGGCTAACTGCGAGCTAGCCGCGGTAAATAATTAGCCTTTTAAAAATGATAAGATAACAACTTACATGGTACCAGTCATGTTTTAAATAGTTCCCGTTTATAAGGATGAGGATGGAGGAAAGGATGCATCTTTGGGAGCAGCTGGAGGAGATCTGATGGCTGGAGACGTCCTCACATAACCGAGCAGCAGCTGTCTGTTGATACAGTAGCTGTATGATCGATGTGATGAAGCAACCATGGTTGAAAAAGAATAATCCAGAGGACATTTCGCAGTTTCATTTTGTTAGTGGTCTCAACACATTGGTTCCTGCAGCTCCAGTGAACAGACACGGTAGACAGGAGAGACGAGCAGAGAAGTCCTGCTGCTGGCTACTGTTTCCCGGTGAGTCCCGACTCCGACCTGCTTCTTTCTCCTCTTCAAAATAAAATTCTAAATCTGTAGGAAACCTAAATAAATAACGCTGCACTTTCGAGCTTTTAACCATTAACTGTCAATACAATTTGAAGGCTGAGTCGTTACTGTTTGTCTGTAAAACTGGAACAGGAACTTAAAAACTGCAATGAAGCCACTTCAATGGAGTAGCACCTAGCTGCAGCCGGAGCCACTACAAACCGCGCCCATTCAACCACCCCCCTTCACAACCACGCCCACCGTTGGAGTGAGTGGACCCTAACCCTAACCCCTCCCCTAACCCCAACGGGATTAGGGTTAGGGGAGGGGTTAGTCCAAACTACGCCCATTTTCACAGCAAACCACACCCATTTTCATGACACGCCTCTGGGCCTGTGGCTGCAGTTGGGTATACTTGCTTCAATGTTAAATAAGCAGCGAAGAAGAGGCTCTTGCAGACGTCATATTCGGTTTCGGCTCACAGCGCCACAGTCTGGTCAGATGTGCTGAAAAGCAGCGATGTTTTCTATTAACTCATCTATGCAGCTGAGCTTGTTTCT
The DNA here is from genome assembly GCA_023101725.1 of Atherinomorus stipes. Classification (NCBI taxonomy): domain Eukaryota; kingdom Metazoa; phylum Chordata; class Actinopteri; order Atheriniformes; family Atherinidae; genus Atherinomorus; species Atherinomorus stipes. Next base: position 500,717 of record JALJCO010005679.1, read on the forward strand.
GTTACATAGATCATCATGAACGTTTTGCTTGATAAAACATGGCAAAGTGTCAAAAACGTGTCATCAGCACTTGAAGCCAGTTCACCAGAGTCTTATACCTGCAGTCAATCTAATGGTCAGTAAAGTAGGACCTGTGTGGTTAATGAGTTTATAATCTCAGTAGCTGGTGTCATTTAATAGTGCATGATATTCATTTTGTGAATTATGGTCTCATTTGGAGTGAAACCGAAAGTAAATCAGATTATTCTTGAGGGCAGGGCTACATTGTAATTGACAAGCTGCTACCTTTTTATACAGTTTCTTAGTTCCAAGTCAGTGGAGCTTGTCTGCATGAAGAATACCTTACCTTTAAAGGCAGTTCATTTCATATGGTCATTTTGGTGACCGATATTGTCCAGAAACAAAAGAAGGATATTCCTTTATGGGAAAAAGATGCAAACAACAGAAGGAATATTAACCAATACTGTAGATGGGCAGGTGACTGCTTAATAACTGAAGATGATTACAGAAACGTTTATTTTGTTCTCTTATTTAGTCCATATCACTGATGAGCTAGGGGAAAACTAAAACCCAAATAAATGCAGCTTTAGGATTATTGGGAAAATTTGTTCAATCATGTACATAATGTAGCTTCCCTGAGGAGGAAAGTCAGTGAAGCGTAGACATTTATGTTTGTCACTTTCACACAAACACACAATCTTAAATTTGTGGCCTCATTTGGCTTCTTCTTGTTTCCCTTTCATGACTGCTTTGGTTCCTCTTTGCCCTCATTTACAACAAACATGCATTCACAGACACAAGCATTCTCACAAACATCTTCACCTTGACATATCTTCCATCTAAATTTCACTCTTGCTTTCAAGAATATATATTCACGGTGTAGTTCACTACACTGTGAACCAGCCACTGGAAACAGAATGTACGCCTTATCATTCAGCACACCATTTTCCTTTGCAGCTGACAATTTAGACACTAAAATTAGCACTGTTGGGTTAAATATCTTGTTTTTTATTCACTCATCGAAGCAGAATGTCTTCAGCAACAGTATTCTGAGATTTAGAAACACATCTCTTTCTCCTGAGCTGCAGGTTTTTATGGATTATTATTATCAGAACGCCTACCTTCTATGCTTATGTGAGCTATAATAACCATAGAGCCAACGATTTTAAAACAAATGGTTATTTTAATGCCTCTGATGGTTTTGCATGGATGACTGAAAAATATGTGTATGTTACAGGAACAGATCCCATCTAAATACCGAGTCCATAATCAAGCTGCAGTGCAGCTTCCAAGCAGTCCAAAATCAGCAGCTGTCTGTCTTGCAGAGTCTGCCTGCTAAGCAGCAAACATCTTAAAGTGGGGGAATGAGTGATCCAAGTACACAATCTAAACACAGCCCAGGGCACCTCTAAATTAGGCACAACACTTAAATGAGTCCCCAGAAAAACTCTTTCTACTGTTTAAACTCTGCTGACTTTGTGGTCACTGGCAGTGGAGCTGTGTTCACTCTCAGATATCCAGCTCGGTTCAGTTTTTGCATATTCCAGAGCTAGACATTAAGGGCCCAATATAATTCTTGTTGATGCAAATGCAAATAACAAACATTAGAAATTTCTAAAACAACTTCATTCTACTTTAAGCCAACTGCCAAGTTGTTATTTTTTTGTACATTAAAAGAGATTTATATTATATGATTTGCTTGAACCTGAAGATGGGACCACCAAAGAGAAATGTTCAGTTTTGGAAGAAAACCATAATGTTGTGGTTTCTGGGTTCATAGTTTAGTTCTCGCTTTGATTTCCGATCATCGTTGGGTTTTGGTCTTGCTTGTCTTTCAGGTTCCATCCACATGAAGTCAAACTCTGGCCTAAATTCACAAATTTTTCACCAAACCAGCCTCTCATCCATACGAAACCGGCATTTCGGGGGTCTGTAAACGATCTTTTTTTTTTTATCAAGCCTTCAGAGTGGGAAGATTTTGAAACGCTGTTTTCGCGGTTCCATCTTTAAGCTCTGACCGCATTTTTTTTTCGTACACGCATGCATCATAGCTTCGCCTCTAAACACGCATGCGCTTTCCGTTTCCATGCATTCATGTGGTCGATCACATTTATGTTACGTCTCCGTCTTTGAGACAAACGGTCCGGAAAATATGAGCATTTCATGTTCGTTTTGACTTTGTGTGGACATAGTCTCAATCCTTTTGTCTCGTTTTCTGTTTTATTTTGTGGGTTTATCTCCTTTTAAATTCTTTACTTTAGCCAACTTCCTGTTTCCTGCAGCAGGCATCTAATTGTCACACCTGCTTCTCATTTTGCAGTTAGTCTCTCCGTCTGCTCTGGTTTTCCTTTGCTAACTGCTGTGTTACTTGAGATGTGTCGTTATGTTAATCTTCAGCCAGTTTTTTTCAGTTCTACCTTTTATTTACTTCTGGTATTCCTTGCTTTTGCACTGTCTTTTGTTTTATATTAAACATCTACTTTTACATCTGCTGTTCCCTTGCAAGTCCTATATTTGGATCCTACTTCCTTGTCTCATCACGTGGATCCCTGACATGTAGACAAACTTGTTGTTAAAGGCGTTATTATACAGTAGAAGATGTTTCAACAATTTTTGCAATATTCCGTAAACTACCCTTTATGCTTTGATGAATTAAAAGCTTTAAATATATTAATATTATTATACATCAGCTGTGAAAGTAATGGGGCTGAAAAAACATCTGCCAATCATCTCTGCATTCCTTAACTTTTTAACTTGTCTGCTGGCTCGTGATTGACTGTCAGTTCAATAGGTAACAGGTGAGACTGATCAATGAGAGTGATTGATTGTCAAGAGTAATACTGCGATCATGCATCTATCTTTAGTTGACGAGACTACTGAAACCCTGTCCTAACATGTCTCCCTAAAGTCCTTCAGACAGCAGCAGTTTAGTCCAGAATGTTGTGATACGATCCATCCTCACACGCTGACTTCACAACTGTCTTAATGTGAAGCTGAAATTCAGGTCTGAGTCCTGGACTACTTCCAGACTTCTGGCTTGGTTTTAGCCTTTAAGTTGTAAAACAAAAGTTAATGTATTTTCTGCATATAGCAGTAGTAAATAAATCAATCAATCTCTTGTTTGACAATGGGATTAATCACGATTAATCTTTTTGACAGCCCCCTATATATATATATATATATATATATATATATATATATATATATATATATATATATATATATATATATATATCTATATACCATATATTATATACATATACAGGTTTCTAGGCCTTTCAAACTGTCTATCCATCAGATTGTGTTTGTTTTGGGTTTCTTTTTTTCTCTCTTAACTCTCCATCGTGGTCACAGGAGTCAAAGAATCTCTGTCTGGTGTCTTGCCAAATATTTGATAAAGCTTCACATTACCCAGATAGACCTTGGACCCATGGACAAATTCCTCCGCTAACAAAGGGGATTTCATTACATGAACAGGATTTGCTGTGTGTCTGTGTTTGCACTGGAGTGAGGGGCTGAATCAAGCAGAGCAGCGCAGTAAATTCAAGGATTCTTGCCAGTGACGCTCACTAATCTCACCATGTGTACATCTGCTGTTTAAATTTTTATACTTTGTTTAAGACATCGTCTTCACATGTTTGTGTACATCCAGCTGCTCTTGGTACATGGTGCTCTCGTCGGTCTCCATTACAAGTAGCTTTCCTGTTTTCCAACATCTTCTCTGCCCACAAGCAAAATTCAGTGTTTGTATATGATTTTAGAATTAAGTCACGTCAACCATACAGTATGTGTCATGTGTCAATAAGAGAGTGTCAGTCTTGAGCATCAGGAACTAACTGTCCACAAAAACAGATTAAAACGTTGGAGAGTGAGAAGGTGTTTAACTCCAAGTAATCTAGAGACATCCAATTGGCCTTGTTTTGATTCCCTTAGGATGCAGAAGCACATAGTTGGTTTCTAATCCAATTGGGAACTTAAGTACTTTATAGAAAACAGAAGAAACCCGGGTCTCTCAGTCATGACACAATGCAGCCTTAATACAACTTTACTGAGGCACAGTGACCTAATTTGGGTCAAACTAAGACATTTACTGGCAAATTTTCATCTCTTTGATAATGTGCTTAAGCAGTATTCAGAATACCATGTTTGTGTCAATCTGTGTTGCTCTCACCCCATGCATAGTGAAGGATTATGGGTATTCAGCCTATGCAAACATTTTGCAAGTCCTCCAAAAAGCTTTGGGCAATGATAGTTTGTTGGCTCATTAAAAACTGGCTTGAAATGGAAGAGGTTTCACTCCACCAAGAAGCTTCTCGTTGTGTACGATGACTTCTGTCTCCTCTGTGTGCAAAACTAACCTACAACAGCAGACAACACAAGCAAAAACAGCCTAGACCTGTTTGTTTCTTTCACAAGTTTTGGAGACTATTCACCAGGTGGAAAGAAAAAAAAACATACAAGATGTGTGTTAACAAAGCACACACAAAGCAAATAATCCAGGCTTAAGCCTTTAGACACTGCTACATGGAGTTACCATTGGGGAATGATGCAGGCGATGCAGAGACTCCGATCTAATTACGAGCCAACATGGTGGTCCTATACAGTTTTGATATTTATGTGTCCGATAACTGTTTGGTAATTGGGTCTGTTATGTCAATATCTTCATTATAAATTGGCTGCACCATCAGAGGCTTAGAACAGGAGTGTCCAAAGCCTGTCCTCAAGAGCAGCTGTCCTGCAGGTTTTCTATGTGTCCCTGCTACAACACACCTGGCTCAAATGAAATGGATCCAACAGCCTAGGAAGTTCTGCGCAATAGCTGCGTTTAGTTTGAAAAAAAAAAAAAAAACTGATAATGGAAACACCTACATTTCGAAAAAACGCAAATATCACAAGAAAGGTTCTACATTCTCATGAGGCAGTTTTTCAGCCATTTACATAAAGCAGTTTTTTGCAAAAGTGTAATGGAAACACTTTTTTTTTGCATTTACACCCTATCAGGCATGATGTAGGGGGATAAAGAATGGTCATTGTTTCTTGAATACGATGTTTATGATCATTTACAAACATTAACTGTGGAATTGGAGTGATAGGGGAAGTTTTACCAGTTAAATAAAGGACTATATGAAAAATCTCTCTAAATCTAAAAAATTCAGCAAGCTGAGTTCATGTTGGACAACCTGTGGATATGGTTAAAGTTCTTCATGTATTAGTTACAACTGGCCACAAGTTATTTATGCCGTTTCCACACATCTGTAACACATGGGCACGACTCAGTTATCTCGTTCCCACATGTTAATTATTTGTTGCCATGATTTATTAATGTGTGTCAATGGGATAACATCTTACGTCCTCAGTAGTCAACAGCTGTATCACCAACATCCCAGATACATAGTCAGAACTGGGTGCCAGATAAAAGTGGAATAGATGATCAAGAAATGAGATCTGCATGCCAGAAGTTGTTCCGGAGGGGATTTTATTTTGCATTGTATTTCAGGCGTCTGTCCTGGAAGTCGCCATGGATTTGTTTTTGTTTTTGTTGTCCCTGCTGATGGGATCGGGGGTCTGTACGGATTTTGTCTCTGAATTATCATCCGCAGTTTTTACCTCCTGATTAAGAACAACAGTAGCTCAAAATTGCAAGTATCTTCATGATACACAAGGTGGAGTCTTGCAGGACAGGGTTTTACAAGAACTATGGCTTACACCATTTAATGGAAACACATGCATATCACAATTGCACTATACAAAATTTAAGAGATATCACTGTTATTTTACAAATAAGTGTAATGGAAACCCTGCTTATGACTCATTCATTTAAATCAGGTGTGTTGGAGCAGGGGAACACTGAAAACCTGCAGGATTGTGGCCCTCGAGGACCGGAACTGGACATCCCCGCTTTGGAAGTTGCAAATATTCACAAAATTCAGTTTCTGGCACCAAAATGTTTACTTAACCCACTGGGTGATGCACAGTTTATCAGTGATATAAAAGAAAACTGTATTCAACTCAGAAACTGTGACTGCGATGGACAAGCTTCACTTTCACTTCTTTTGTGTCCACAGTCCCTTTCACAACAGATAGCAGTCATTCCTGCTGTGGGGCTGACTCATGTGCTTGCATTGAAAAATATTAAACAATTCTTCACAGAAAGTACGGCTCATTTCAACCTATAGGACAGTTAAACGCTTCCCATGTAGAAGTACAAGCATGGTGAGGTTGATATTGCTGCCTCCGAAACAGCTATACTTACCATAGTTGTGGTTAAATTTGAAATTTATTGTTCAGATTTCAGGACCAACTCTAATAAAATCATGCTCGTGTAATTTTTACCGTTTTAATCAGTGCAGTTTGGCTTACTAGATTATTTTACTTGAATGTTTGCTGAGGCAAAGCATAGCAGTGGCTGGTGGAAGGTGTTTGGTCATAAACCAAATCTGCCACTTAGGAAATTACTTATTGAATTCATCTTGAGCGGAGTTGTTTTTACACCTAATTTCATTGCAACAGATCTGATAGCTGCTAAGCTTTTTTACACAAAAATGCAAACAAACTGGCGCTTGTCAAGGCATTTTCAGGATGAGTGAAAACAAAAAATTATGTTTTGTAAAATAAAAAATGAACAAGAGGACAGATGGAGGTGAGGTGAGGTGGAGCTTTCACATGGCACAAGTTATTGTTGGTCCAACCAAAACCTGACTTATGTGTTTGTCAAAAGGAAATCATGTTTTCAAAAATAGCTGAGTAGAACGCTCCCATAATGCTGCTGAGGACTGAATCACTCCTACCTATTAATCGCCAAACAGGCTCCAGTGGATTCAGTTGCTGGGCTTCTTTTGTCAGGAACTGTGATTGGAAATCATCCCATTCTGGCTTTGTGTCAACTTGGAGTTGCCATAATCTTTGCTCTGATACAACCCTGATTATACAACCTCAGCACCATCCACAGCATGCTGGTGTTGGACATACATTGGTCAATGACTTAATTCCATTTCAATTGTGTACACTAAGACAAATAAACTGCTCCAATTAAATGGGTAAGTTAGCTGTGCATGTTAACCACACTGACCACTACAGACATTTAGAAGCTAATGGATCTTATTGGTAAAAGGCAGAGAGAAGTTGATTGTATCTGTTAAGAGGGCAGTGAGACTGATTTAGAAGCTTGGAAATTATCTAATTCATTTGGTGTGTATTGAATTTGTTTTCCTTCAGTATGTTATACAACAAGTTTTCTTTACCTGTTTTACTGAAAAGTTGCTCTAAATTCCATTTGGTGTTTTTTTTTCTTCTAAAGGTCATATTAAGAAAAAGAATTTTTTAATTAAAAACAAAAAAATAAAAATAGTGGAAATAGATGAGTGAGAGGGTATTTTTTTTTTCTTCCCTCAGAAGAGATCAAGTCTATAAAAACTTAGAAGAAAAACCCTCCCCCCCCAACCCCCTCCCTCGCCCCCCCCCCCCCCACCACGCATGAAAAGAAAAGGGAGGGGAGGGGAGGAAAGAAGGTTTGAAAAAAACAAGAAAAAGGGAAGTTATTTTTTATTATTAACGAAAAAAAGGGTAGAAGAAAGATGTTTAGAGAAACTGGAAAAAAAAACAAGGGGGAAAAAGAGGAGAATTGTGTAATAATATAAAAAGAAAAATAGGAAAGGAGGAATCTAAAAAAAGGGAGAAAAGGGTTTTTTTTAAATAAAGGAAAGTAAAAAATTAAAGGGGGGAGGAGGGGGGGGGGGGGGGGGGGAAGAAGAAGAAATGACTAGTGCATGAAGTAAGAAAATGAAGAAAGGAAAAAAAAAAGAAAGGAAAAGGGAGGGAAGAACGGAAAAAAGGAAGAGGAAAAATAAAGAAATTAACTAAAAAAAAGAAAAAAGTTGTATAAAAAAAAAAAAAAAATATAATTTTTTAAAAAAATAAAAAAAGGATTTATTTTCTGGAAAAAAGGGAAAGAGAAAAGAGAGAAAAAGAGGAGGAGGGGATAATTTAAAAATTTAATTTTACTACAGATAAAAAGAAAAAAATAAAAGGCAAAAGAAAGAACAAACAAAACAAAAAAAAAAAAAGAAAAAGAGGGGAGGGAAGAAGAGGAAAAAATGAGAGAGGAAAGAGAGAGGGAGAAGAGAGGGGAAAAAAAGAAAAAAAATAAAAAAAAAGAAATATAAAAAAAAAAAAAAAAAAAAAAAAAAAAAAAAAAAAAAAAAAAAAAAAAAAAAAAAACAAAACAAAAATGGAAACGAGAAGAAAAAGAAGGGGGAGGGGAGGGAGGAGATATAAGGAAGAGGGAGAAACGGAAAAAAAAACAAACTAAAGAAAAAAAAGAAAAAAACGAGAAAAAAAAAGAAAAAAAAACATAAATTAAGGGGAAAAAAAAAAAAAAACTTAAAAAATAAATTAAATTATTTAATATAAATTAAAAAAAAGAAAAAAAAAAAAAAATAAAAAAAAAAAAAAAAAAAAAAAAAAAATAAAGGAAAAAAGAAAAAAAAACCACGAAAACAAAACAAAAAAAGAAAAGGAAAAAAAAAAAAGGAGGGAAAGAAGGAAAAAAAGAAAAGAAGAAAAAGGGGAAAGGAATAAAAAAAAGAAAAAAAAAAAAAAGAACGAAAAAAAAAAAAAAAAAAAAAAAAAAAAAAATAGAAAAAATAAAAAAAAAAAAAGAAAAAAAAAAAAAAAAAAAAAAAAAAAAAAAAAAAAAAGAAAAAAAGAAGAAAGAGAAAAAGGAAAAAAAAAAAAAAAAAAAAGAAAAAACCCCGGGGGGGGGGGGGGGGGGGGAGAGATTAAGACTAATGAGTAAATGATAATATGAACATAACATTACACATGCAGTGAGTCTGCGCTGCTACAGGGTTGCCATTGATCAACAGATTATCTTTATTACATGTCAACAAAGACACAACATCTTCAAAATGCACCCAAATGGTGTTATTTGGGCACATATGATGGTCAGATTGCAATCTTCCATTGCAAACTGCAGAGTATGACATCATTGAGGGCACTCACTGTTTTCACCAATATGCCAAGTGAGATTGATTTTAATCGGTACAGCATCTTTTCTTAAAGGGATAGAACACCCACAGAATGATGTGCCTTCATTTTCTACTCACCCTCATGCTGAGGAAGACTGTGGAGCACTTTTTTAATATCTCAAATGCAGCTGGAGATCGGGGAGGTTTTTGTTATCCACTGACAATCATATAATGGAGGTCACCACCGCTCAACATAAAAAGGTGCATAAAAGTCTACAAAAACGTGTCAATATTCCTCCATACTGCATACTTCCTATTTGCACCTTCGTGCAAGTTCACGACACTATGGATGCCACGGCGTTCAGAGCCTACTCTGCCGATAATGCAAGCGTAGAAGAAGAAATTCTCTGTTTACATTGTGCTAAGAACGCCTGAGCTGCGGACAAACACAAGAGGGGTTCAGCTTTGGCTGGGGCGACCCTCTACCGCCCTCTGGGGGGTGCAGGTCCATCCCTTTGGGGGGGTGGCTGGGGTCCAAGTAGGGCTGGACGATTATGGAAAAAATTATAATCACGATTATTTTAAATGATTTTGAAATCACGACTAATATACATGTACACGATTATTCATTGATTTTATAAAAAGTGTTTATTGAACCACCAAAACTCAACTTCAAATATAACTTTAAAAAAAACGGAAATAAATCAGAAACAAGTGAAATAAGAATAATATTTAAAATGATAATAGCAAAAAAAAAAAGAATACTCAGTCTACCTGCATTCCTGTTGTATGCTCCCTGCAGTTTGCTTCCTATAACTCTACCAGTGAATCACTGTTCACTGATTAATCGTTTTTCTTCAATTAGTGTTTTTATGATCATGAAAAGGCAAAATTTAAATCACGATTAAAATTCAATTAATTCTCCAGCCCTAAGTCCAAGCCTCTGGGCGGCTGCTGGTGGCCCGGGTCTCGGGAATGTTGTTTAGGGGTTTCTGTGCAGAAGCATCAGTTGACTGTGTAAGTGCATCCATGTTTTTTTTTTCCCTCTTCTCTCTTACTCTCTCTCTTTTCCTCTTTTTCTCTGTTCCACCTCTTATCGGTTCTTCTTTCAACTTTCATTTCCCTCTTGTCAAGCCCAGCAATACGATGTGAAATGCAGTCATTAACTTAATTAAAGACATAAAATGAATAAACTCAGAATATCAAGAGGAGCCCTATATTCATAAAGCACCCCTTGGCAAAGCAAATCTGTTCAACACAATAAAGCAGCCAAATCATCATTCTACTTGCTAAGATGCTGGACAGGACAAATAAAAAAAAAACACAAGAGGGGTTGGCTATTGACTTGAAAGAAAGAAAGAAAGAAAGAAAGAAAGAAAGAAAGAAAGAAAGAAAGAAAGAAAGAAAGAAAGAAAGAAAGAAAGAAAGAAAGAAAGAAAGAAAGAAAGAAAGAAAAAAAAAAGAAGGATAGCTTTCAAAGTGCCGTGAATTCACATGAACGCGTAAATAGGAAGTTTAATATCCTACTTTTTAGGCTATAGAAATATACTAAATGATGTAATTTCAAGTAAATTATGGGCGCTACCCACTCAGGACACTTGGATTACATTGGACGAGCAGTATGGAGGAATATTGCCCAGTTTTTGTTGACTTTTATGGATTTTTTTGTGTTCAGCGCCTGTGAACCCAATTAAATGAAAGTCGGTGGAAAACAAAACCTCCCAGATCTTCGGCTGCATTTGAGATATTAAAAAAGTGCTCCACAGTCTTGCTCAGCATGAGGGTGAGTAGAAAATGAAGGCACATCATTCTGTGGGTGTTGTATCCCTTTAAAGGAAGAGTGTGGTAGCCCTCGGATTGTTTGCCCCCTTTTTTTTTTAACCAGGATTCAAACAAAAAGATCTATATGAATTTCTTTTGCGTTGACTTCAGAAAGAGGCCTGAGATGTTTCTGTCTTCCTGTTTTCTTATTTTGTTATTTGAAATTAGGAGCCAAACCAAATTAACTGCGTTTCATCACTGAATGCTGATGAGAAAAACAAAATCTCAAAGAAAACTTCATGAGAGGGAGTTTTTGTTTTTTGTTTCACTAAAACAGAATCAAAAATCCAGACAGTTTAGCTCTTGTTTTGTCTCATCCCTCTGCTTTTGTTGAAGCTTTGTTTTGTAGAGCAGACCAATTTATTTATCTTATTTCACTTTCCAAAAACGTCTTCTGCTTTGTCATGTGAGCGCTCACAGTAAGTAACAATGGCAGAAAGCTGGAATGAAAAACATTTTCTCAGGCCCCTTTTTTTTTATAGAGGTAGACCTACACATCATCACACATATAAAGCTTGTCAGCACACTTCTCTCTCCGTTTATGATTGTTCTCAATAACCCCTGTTGCTCAGATGACTGATGGCAGGTACTGGATGAAAGCCAGCATCTGCTTCATACAGCTAAAAGTCTCTCCAGCTTTTCATTCAGTACCATTCAATAACAGGTATTTGCTGCACAAAACAAAGAGTGATGTGTTGTAGAAGAGGAGGAAAATAGGATGAGATAAAGCTGGTGAAGAGCAGCTGGTTACTCATATATGATTAACCAGCTTCTGAGACCAGACACACCTGGATTAATCAGTTCATCCAGTAATGAAAGACAGGAAACAAAGGAGCTACCTTAAGTTCAGGAAGTAGTGGAGCTGTGCATACAGCCCATTGTTTATGAATATTCTGCATTATGCAGCTTTAATCACTGCTGCACAAATACTTAAATGATAATAAGAACTTGCTTTGAGCCAAATCACAAGTTTTATCTGTGTTCTTCAGCATTGTTAGCCACGTCCGAGTGGTGAACACCTCTTTATAACATGAGAACAGTTTGGACAGATCAATTCTATCCCCCATGTAGGTCATTGGTGTGATTATACTGCATGAAATGCCGCATTATGATCCAAAACAAGAACATGGTAGTAATGATGTAGAACATCACATGGAGCATGTAACATTACATGCTGCATTCACTTGCACTTGGGCATTTGATGTTTAGCTAAAGGTCAGTTTACCCTGAATATTTGTTAGACTTTGATAATCTATTTTTGGGGTGGCACCTGGGGGGGTCAGTCAAATTTTAGTGGTGGTCTGTGACCCCCAGACCAACCCTCTGGCCCCGACTTGGATGGATCAGTATTTTCCTGCTTCTTTACAGCACAGCACAGTCCCTGTTCTACCGCTGTGTCTGCTGGCTGGGTGGGCTGTAGTGTTGTCAGCTTACTTTTCTTAACTTTAAAAAGATCTGTCAAAACAGTCTTAAAAGCATAAAGATTTCATTTTCCTCTGATACCTCCCTGTGTCCGACCTGCTCCGTCAATAGTCCCACTACGGATTTTCTCCCTCAGTGCTTATTTAATACATAAATGTGGCTTAACTAAATTTTGTTTAATCATAAAGCATCAACAGAAATCATTTCAGAGCACTATAAATAGAAATAAACAAGTTCAATTTAATTCCAATCATATCCAGCTATCATCCAAACCAGTTCAGCTGATATCAAAACTATGCCATTTACTGTGGTGATTTTATCAGAAGTCTGTTAAAATTTAAATCGTGCACATTTCAGTCAAATTTGATGTCAACCTACTGTGCTTTTAGTCCTGAGTCCTAAAACAAAGAGCTGAAAAGACTGAAAAGTGTCTGAAAGCACTTTCATTTCAAAACCGGGTGAGGAATACATTTACTCCTTATGTGGGCATCCTCCTGTAGCCTGTAGGAGGATGAGCGGTTGGTTGCCACTTGGAAGATTGGTGGTTTGATTCTGGCTTTCCCAGACAATATGCTGAATTGTCCTTTGGCATGACACTGAACGCAACATGTGCTCATTGGTGTATGAATGTTTGTGATAGCACTGAAAATAAAAGTCCTTCTGTATGAATACTGTAACTGTATATTGGGGGGATGCGGCTTCTGTGAAAGCACTTCAAGGGATTCAAAAAGACTAAAAATGTGCCTTATGATTAAATGATTAATAGCAGGGAACAACAAAATGAAACTAAAGAGAGCAGCTGATGGGGAAATACTTGCTTTTCATCAAGGTTGTGCCCCGGTCACCTGGGTGATAACGTCAGTGACCGACAAACCTGAGGTTTCATTTCACTTCAATTGTTACACCACATCTTAAAGGCCTCCTTCCACTGAAAACCCGTTTAACTTGCTCCTTCTGAAATACGGAGGGTTTCCCCTTGTTTACTTACACATGCTGACTTGCTAGCGTTGCGTTCCCCCCAGTCGGCTGTGCTTTCTCATCAGAAAAACAATACGAAGAAAAGAGCGAATCGGGAACAGCCTTGCACTTCTACGTCACATTGCAAATAGCGTATCCCACGTGGGGTTTCTATCTGTCCATTGGAAGGCAGGTAACCCTCCACTACACACTAGAAGTGAAGACAGCACGACTGTACCTTCGGAGTTGAGAAGCTAATTAGCTAACTGTTTGTTAGCATGGCGGAACAAACTTGTTTGTCGGCTCTATTTCCTGTCTGTAACGAAATAAGAGCGGAGGGCGGAGCTTCCTTCATACACTGATGGGAGGCAGCCAATCAGACGGAAATTCATGAGAAGGACCCGGAAAAGCCTGCCGTTGGACCACAAGCCTCTCTTCTAGTATACAAATACAGCTGGATACAAAGCAACCAGAAGGTTTTTTAAACAGAAATGATGCAGAATGCATTCAATAATAATGGAGAACACAGAAATATTAATGAAATGACCATGGAAGTACAACTTTAAAACAATGCCACAAGAAGTGGCAATTTTCTTTACAAAGTGAAGAAGGTACAGTAGGCTATGTAATGATGATTTATTTCACAGAGTATCTGTTCCCTCTATATCCACTACACCAAGAGGTTATTTGTCCCGATGCGTTTATGGGACCAGACTGCAGGCTGTTGTCCAAGTTCAAGAGTAATTAATGACCCGTTTGCACATAAATCTGCTTTAAAATTATTTGAATATCACTGTGGTCATTTTTAACCACATTATTACTTAAAAAACGAGAACAATCAGGTTTCAGTGCAAATCTTTACAATCTTTACTAATCAGTTTTCATTCATGATATTCTGTTTGTAATTTTGCCTCTTCTGTCTCATTGCTGTCTATCTGCACATGGTCTTAATCTTTTACTCTTGGGTGTCCTACAATGGACAATAGATCCAGCTAGTGTCCTTTCAGATCAGATGAGATGTAGGTGATTTAACAACCTTAATGGCAAAAAAAACATTTGAAGCCACAAACAGTCTGTTTTGGTACATCATTCGAAAGGCTGACCGGCACGATGTCATGACATATACTGTACACGTCAACCGATATCAGCAAGTAGATCACGAGTTAAAATCACCGTCAGATGGCTCGGCTCCAATTGGCCTGTAGAGGAGCCGCCTGACCTGGTGATTTTGAGCTGTGTCTTTACATGATCGATTGATCGCAGGTCGCACGTGTACGGTACATGTCATGACCTCGTGCCACTTCACCTAAAAGCTCGAATGTTTGTGGGTTTAAAACATTTTTGTTTCTGCCATAAGGTTGCTACATCACCTACATCTCCATCTGAGCTAGAAAGGATCACCCGCTGATTTTTGTCCAGGTAGGACAGACAAAGGTGCTACGGGAAAGCACATTGTCTACGGCCTGACTCACTCTATTGTTTACTGTCCTGATTTCTGTCGCACAGATGACATCATCAACACGAACCCAGCGTGATGGTGTTGTCAGGCACACATCAGTGGGGACAGAGGCCAAGCAGCTTGCCAGTGTGGTATCAGACCTAACTTTTTTGCCAATGAGAAAAGGAACCTAATACCAATTGTAAAGAGAGTCAACCTGGGTTTGAAAATCCTGTGTAGACCCACTAATTTCAGTGGGAAAGCAGAAGGAGAAAAGATACTGTTTTGTTGTTTACAAACATGTCTGTAAATCTAACAGAGGTTTTTGTAAAACACTTCTTGAGTAATGGTTCTGAAAGACATGGGGTAAGGCCCAACAAATTTAAGAAGATTCATAAGAAGATACTGGTGAATGAAGCCAATCATTTGTAAAGCTCGAAGTTGATCCCAATAACCAAGGCACCTGTGTTTGACACCGTATGGAACTTTAGCTGATTGTCTCAGTGATATGATCGATGGCTAATCCTGCATTCATCTTGCATCCTGCCTGTGCTGTGTAAAACAGCCGATGAACCGCGTTTCTAAAGGTATTTAATTCACTATTTAATTCGCTCACCCCCAACTCCTTTTGCGCTGTAAGAAGTCCACACATCAACACCTCCATGACTTGATCCACATCCGTTGTTTTTTTCTTTTCTATGGATTTTCAGAGCAAACAGCTGCACGGATAACAGCAGCAGCAAGCAGTCTGTCGGCCATGATTGTTTACACTGTGAGATGTGCGCTGACTACGGAGTGGTGCACCTGTGGAGGGGGGAGTGGTGAGAGTCAAATGGCAGATGAGTTTGATGGACATATCATCATTCAGTCTGTTAGAACGGGCTGTCTGAGACGATTGAATGGGGTTTTTCAGTCCTAGTGGCTATTGTTTTGTTTTTTCTTTTAATTTTTGTGTCAGATTTATTTCATTGGCTGCAATCGCGGTGAGGAGATTTTAATCAATAAATTAAAAAAATACTCCTGGAAAACATCATCCACTACCTTTAAAAGTCAGAAAGCTGCATAGTGCAGCTTTAAAACTTTTTATCTTTTCCTTTGAATACTTAACACACTGTTAAAAACAACTATAGAATAATTAAGTTACATGCAGGTTACTTAGATTATTTCCAATAGTGTAATGAAGGAAATGTTGGGTCTTGTTTCCAATAAATCTTCTAACTAAGCCTGATATTTACCTCCATATTTACTGTCTGTAGCGCAGTGAAAACAACACATTAAGTCAAAATGTCTCAGGACTTCTTTGTTTCTCTAGCATCTTTATAACAAACACTCCCTCCCCAGTGGTACTTTACTTTTTTTTTCTTTTTTTCATCTTTATCTTGATCTTCTCTCTGGCAGAGTGTCCGTCTCAGCCCCAGTGTGTTTGTTTGGAGAGTACAGCTCGCCCAGCAAGACATGGAAGTACGTCAGCATTGATGGCTTGTTCTTAGAAAAGGGCAACAGGAAAAGAACACTCAGAGAGAGAGAAAGACAAGTGGAGGAGGAGGGGAGAGGGCTGAACTTATGGAGGGAGACCAACAGACGATTGCAAAGTGCAAGCCATTAATGACATAAAGATTTCTGCTCTGTGTTTATTATGGCTTCGTCAGGCTCCTACTCTTCAGATAAATTGCTCTGAACTCTGTCTTTACATGGAGAAACAGGGGAAGCGTGGCCTAAATTGCAGGAATATTATTGTATCCCAAGATCATTTTTGTTATTTTGTTTTAAACCCATCTCTGCTCCAAAGGCATAATTTCCATATTCACAGTTTCAGTATCAAAAACGTCTGTCCAGATTCAGAGAAGAGGAGGCTGCACAAGTAGCAAGTCATTAGTTTTGCCCTGCATTTGGCCTTTCAGGCAACATACTAGTTTTTTTTAATATGATTTTGCAGAGGTTTTTCATAATTTTCTTTATACTGTGACTGTTGAAAATCAGGGATCTGATCTCTAGACAAAGATAGTGCTTTTTAATCACTTTAAGGAAAATCTATGTTGCAAGTGCAGAAGTTGAAAAATGTTTTGAAATGTATTGAAAATGTGATGGGAGAAAAAAAGTTAAAAATTTGTCATGTGGCTAGAAACCATAGAGGTAAGTCAATATTGTTTGTCCAGGCCAGATGTAGAGACAAAAGCAAATGAGAAACAAGCCATTGTTCGGGTATGTTAGGGATGAATATATGTCAGCGTTTGTGCTACTTGTATTTTCTTTCATTGAATAAAGAGAGAATTACAGCAAAAGCAGAAGTTGCAGCACTTGTTCTAGGATGATTATTTTCTATCTGTTTGTATGTCCTCTCCATTTCTCCCTCCTGCTTGGCTCAGCACTGCCGCTTTGATCTGGCTTTTCACATAACAAGGCCCCAGGGTCTGCTGTGCAAGACAGAAAGAAAAGTCCGAACTTCAGTGTGTATGTGCATGCACCTCTGCACACACGAGTATGTATACATACTTAAAGTATGTGCTGAGTATCTTCTTGTTTTGTCAAACACTTGAAAAATTTTCCCTCAGGGATTTTTTAAAAATGTAATTTTATTAGAAAAGAAAATCACAGTCTGTTAGTGAAACTGTTGTGTGTGGGATTTCTTTTTTTAATCAGTGCTGAGGATGCTTAATTGGCATGAAAGTGAAGTACTCAAGGCTACCATTGCAGAGAGTGATAAACCAAAATAACTGTAAGAAAAAAAAAAACTATCCATGAAATAAGGCTGAACTAATAATGGCGTATCAATGCCGGTTTTATTTGTTTTGCATCCAGAAACAAGACATTTTTTTATTCATTTCCATATATTTTGTCCTTAGATGGACTATTCTTTGCTAAATAAAGGTCCTTTTCAGGTGTCTAGCACCAAGACTCTGCGACAGATTTTTCGGGGTCTTGAGGGGTGTTTCCTCTGGATCAAACATGTTCTAGCGTGTCCTAAGACTTGATCCGATTACAATCAAGGAAATTTGGAGGAAGTTATGTACTGTGCTCTTTGTTGTTTCCCTTGAGCCATTCATCAGTAGCTTATGCAGTGTGGTGCAATGCATTGTTCCGGTAAGGTAGGCTGCCACAGTCAAACATGTCTTTTACCATGGCTGTACTTGCTTTTTAGCTACTGTATGTTTAGGTGTGTGATATATGTCAGTGTGTCAGAATTATAAGAACAGCCAGTAACTCAGCTACCTGTGTCATTTATGAATAAGTTATATATTCCTGGGAAATAAACCAACCCCCTTTCTGGTTAAAAGTTACAAAAAAAGATTACCTGTATTTGGGGAATTTGGTGGCATTGAGTAAACTGACAGCCTGTTGTTATCGTTAGCATATACAGTCCAACGCTGGCTTGTTCAAGTATCTAAATTCACAGGCTGAGACCACGCTGACCTTATAAAATTACTGCATCAACTAAATTTAACAAGTTGACAAGAGTGTATCTCTTCCCAGGGAACAGTCATATGGCTGTCATATTGCTACATGTCCATCCTAAAAACTTAGCATTGCAATATTATGCATCCTTATTTCTGTCATACATCACATTTACCTTGTTAGTGAGAAGAAAGCCGACGGTGGGTCCCATATTATTCCCACCAATTTAAAAAAAAAGAAAGAAAAAAAAGCTGCTCGGTTGTTTACTCCAGTCTTATTAGGTGCCGCCGGTGTAGTGCCAAAAAACACCCCCTGCCGTGAGGACGAGTCAGACTCCAGTTTGGTTCTCTTCATCTCACAAGACAAAACTTTTTGTCTTTGTCTTACTGGAGTTTGAGTTTAAAACAGTTTGCAGGGGTGAACATTTCTGCTTGGTTGTGCACTTTCATTGTCTTTTTTTTTCTTTTCTTTTCTTTTTACTTTGTGTGTCCAGTATCGTAGCAGAATGATGATCTGGCTGCTATATTGTGCCAAACAGGTTTGCTTTGTCTTTAAAGGTTTCCATTCAATCATGAAACAAATCTTATATGCTCTTTCACACAGTGTTTCTCAACTCCAGTCCTCAGGACCCACTGCCCTGCATGTCTCCTAGGTCACCCTGCTTTCACAAACCTGAATCAAATGATTGGCTCATTATCAGGCTTGCAGAAAATTTGAGGAAGTTCATTCATCTGAATCAAGTGTGTAATGGTGCGTTCCTCCAGTTGTCTCAGGATTCCGAGCAGACGTGAGTTGGTGACGTCATTGCCAGGTATTTTGCGTTCCAGTTGCACCAACTCGGGAAAAAATAGAAATCTCCAAAACAACCTATTTGTGACCTAGAACAGCTAGAAAATAACACATTTCTTGATAGAAAATAACACAGACGTTATAACACTGTTACCATGATAACAACTGCTAATTTCAGTGTATGTGTTTTATAAAACAACACATAATCACGCTGTGTTTTAAAGAAAAAAAGACCGCTGTGAGACCGTAAAATTCAATAACAGCAGTTCGGTGCTGTTTACACTTGGAAATTACGATCAGAAAATCTTTTATATAGAAGTTTAATGAACACAACAATGGTACTGGACGCTGCCATCTTTAAATCTACAATCTCAGGGTTCTCTGCAAATTACGAGCTTGTATCTTGGAAAAACGAGTTCATCACGTCCCTTCCTTGGAAAATTACCTCGGAAAAACGAGTTCCAAGACAACTGGAACGCACGATTAGAGTAGGAACACATCGAGACATGCAGGGCAGTGGGAGGACTGGAGTTGAGAAACACTACTCTAACGGAATCAGGAAAAATTCCAATTTACTGATGTAACGTGAGTAAACTAAGGTGTGCAGTGGTGCAAGTGGGTGGCAGCACAGGTAACTTTGCTGAAGACTGTTCCTCAGTAAAAACAAAAATTGGTTGTTGTAATTGCTAGTAGAGTTCTTACCTGGAGGAGAATATTACAAATACTGGACATCGAAAAAAAGGCAAATTGAAAGAGCATCACTGCATAAATGACTTTTCTCTCTGGGAATATTTAGGACACTTCATCATATCTCGAAGGCATGGGTCAGTCAAGGCAGCTACCATGAGACAAGAGCAAGGGTGAGCTGCAGACTGATTGCCTGTTAATAGATAAAAGAGGAAAACAACTATTTATGCTTATATTTACCCTTATAATATTTTAACTGATTAGCCTAACATTTCTATGAAAACATGGAAAGAAGCCTAAAAACATCCCAACTCTATGTGGAAATGTCATGATGCAATGGTGGTGCAATTGTGCAGTTACTTGCCCAAATACCTCTGCTCAGTAATCTGAAGAACTTCTTATTATGTTCCCAGTGACAAAGACAAGGACTGGTAACTTCCTGTAGGATTTTTTGTTTGTTTGTTTGTAAAAAAAAAAATTCATAATCTATTTATAATGAATGTATTCATTTTTCAGTTCAAACAATGGTAAATATTTTCTTTATTATTGCTTGTAGTTGTGAGAAAGGACCAGCCAAAATCTGGATGATTAAGTTAAAACTTTATCAAAACTAGAACCAGCTTAGAAAACAGCAACTTAGCTACTGAAAAAAAGAAAGCAGTGTGTTTTAACGACACTGAACTCAGACACAGGAACTTTTTGATATTCCTTTGAAAGAATGTTTAGGATTTTTAAGATAAATATGTTTTAATCTAAAGTTTTTTTTAAGGAATTACCCAGCTGTTTCTGTTTTACAGTCACATCAGTGAGGCCGCACATTTTAGTAGATGGACAAATATATTGAATAAAGGAGAGGTTAGCCACTAAGGGCCTGGTTTGGGTTAAAAGAGGTGGGTTAGATCTGTCCCAGTCAAAGTGTCTCCTGCTGGAGGTGGTACGTCTGGGTGGAGGGATTCCCATTCCTCTGAAGTCTGGCAGCCGGTATCTGGTTACTCCTGTAGGTCTGCTATGATTACCCTCCACTCAAATTCCTCAGCCCTCATTTACTCCAATCCACACAGGAATCTTACAAAGTCAGCATTACACACAGAGCAAACGCACACATACGTAAACACAGAGACCAACACAGCCAGCACATCTGCAGTCAAATCTTAACCAACTGTTAATTCCCATTATCCACCTCCACTTCTCTAAATTTACACCTCCCTTTGTCCCTGTCACTAATTATTTGTAAATCAAATAATGCAACACAATTTTTAGAGTCTTGATAACGACTTCAGCTGTGGGTGAGATTTGTGTTGCCGTTGTGGTGCTAACCTGGTTGTAAAATGCCAGAAATGCTGTAATCCACATGGAGGCGTTTGTCACCTCACACCAAACTGCAAGGAGAGCAGCGGTAAAGTGGTGGGTTTAGCCTCGTGTGTTTCCCTCCTGCTGGAAAGAATGCTGTCACAGACGGTCGGCTAGACGCCCAATCAGCTGCTGATATGGCCACATGTTGCACAGTTCTTTATCCGATTTATGACACGTGTGTGCAAGGAACAGAACTGGAGTAGCTCCTCACTTCAGTCTTGTATAAATGGGGTGTCTCCACATGCTTTTATGCTCTTTTTACTATTGCTTTATTAAAGTTAGCGCTCTTATTGGGTCTAACATAACCCAGTTCTTCTGAGAGGGGTCCCAGCCTTGAGGATCAAGGCCCAACAGAATGGAGGACAGGGCAATTCATAATCAAAAGGCGAGCTCCTCCTTGTAAATGTAAAAAAAAAAAAAAAGGATACTGTCGTCATCACACTTGTCTAATTCCAATATCGCACCCATCAATCATTTTCCATAGTTTATGTTTACCGTGTTCACTGACATTTCTCCTGATTTACTGAGTTAATAACACACACATGCTATACAGTGTAAACGGAGAGGGGCATCAGAGATGGGGGGACGTATTTGATGATTTAATGTGATGTGATGTGTGTGGGAGTGTAGAGAGAATAACATATAAATTGGCAGAAGGAATATGGACATCCAAACAGTTGCCCCTTCACCAAAACGCAGCTGCAGACGGAGCAGCTGCCGCATCTTTGCATCTTATACCAAAAAAGACAGATTTGGGGTGGAAAAGTTCACTAAATATTCATCAAGCAATGACTCATTCTGTTTCATCTATTAAATGAAATGTCGGCTTCAGAGACAAAATGAATTGCTTTAAATGAATTTATCACAAATTATTGATATGATCAGGCTTGTTTACCTATTAAAGTTTTGGCAGCTCTACACTTCAAAGGCAATAAAGTGGGAGACTGAATGGTGCCAGGAAGATCCTGCAGCTGCTTCAATTAAAGATGCAATTACATATTGTATAAGCTCTCATCTAGGGCATAATACTAGTTGAAAAAAAAAAAAATCAAGTCAACTTGTTTGATTTATTTGGAGGAAATATCACGTTTGTTGTCTAAAGCTAAAAGTGCAGGGGTTGATCTCACCACAACTGCCTGCTCTTTGCTTGGGTTGCTCTCTGAAATCTGGCAATGCCACCACTCAGATTTTGAGATGAAGTTTAAACTAAAATGTTATTTTTTGTATGATTTATGCATGGAATAAGGAGATGCTCTTGATCTTAAGAAGTTGCTGAAAGGCAAAAGAAGCTAATGAGGAAAGCATCTACTTTAACTATTAACAAAAGAATAAAAAGAATTGAACAAAAGAGAAATTTTTCAACTGGAGACCTGTTCTATTCGGCACTATATTGAATTAAATATAACACAAAAAAGATCAAATGATCTGTAGATTAACTGACCATGATGGTACGGTTTGTTGTACCACTATATGAATGTCCAAGTATTTTGTAAGATTACTAAGAAAAGTCCTAAACAATAAAGACTTTAATATCATTACCGCATGCACACTGATTACACAGTTAAGTGGATCATCACCAGCAGCAAAGAAACATTCCTGCACACTGTTCCACGGGCCACATGCAAATGTGTGTGATGGCATAATTGAATTTAGGATGACTATTAGTTCTTACACACAAATTTTAATTAAAACTGCAGACAGTGCACTGAAAGGCAGTCTTGGGTGTGACTGTTCCTTGCAGCAGATCAATATTGGCTCAAAATTCATCACTTGGAAAGTGCTGTGCTCTAAGCATTTTTCTAATGACTATCAGCAAACTGTGTTCATGCTGCTGTCAGCTTAATAAAACCATATCTTTTAATTGGCTGCAATTCATATAAAGACTTTGAAATAGGAGTTGCTGTCTCTTTACATGTAACATACATTGCTCATCCACATGTCTATGTGTACTTCTGCCTGTGAATATGTGCATATTGTCTTTATTTGATAGAATTTGTCTGGGTAAGGTAAAACCATCACTGCAGGCCATGACAAGGCTAAATAAGCATATGAATGCCAGAAGTGACTGTCCTCTTCTATAAACCCCCAACCGACTCTTCCAGCTTGTAAACATGGCTAGACTGTCCCCACCCCACCTCCACCATAACCTCCCATTCCAAGCCCCAGCCCCCCTCCTGCTGGGAGCTGGCAGTTGGACAGACTGTCTTATCCCCCCCCCACACCCAAGGGAAGAGGGGGATGGGGGTCAGCTTTGTGTCTACCAGCACAGGACTGTATGTTGCACCCTCACATTCAGACATGCGAAAAAAAAAAAAAAAAAAAAAGCCGTCTACACACATGGATGCACACTTAAAGGTAAGCAAATAATACAGAGACAAACAAATGCATGGACGAGGCGTCCAGAATATTCAGATCTAGATCTGGAAATACTGCATTCATGAAATTTAATATGACTCACATTAAAGCAAATAAACAACCAAAACAAAGAGATGTTTGCATCAGTTTCGCTGTAATCCCTGACATGAAAAGGTCACAGCACATTTACACACTAAGATCAAACCAAACAGCCCCCATGAACCCCACCCAGACAGGCCTGAGGGCCCCCTCTCCAGACCTCGTGCACACATCTGTATACAAGATATCAGAGGCACTTCTGCTCTGTAAAGCAAAGGCTGCTCCTCATAATGTCAAGAGATTTGTCAGGTACTCAAAAGGTGTTCTATTCAAGCCTGCAAGAAAGGAGATCACTGAAGAACGGCATGCAGAGAAATCTAGAATGAAAGAGGTTTAAATTTCAATAAATGTGGCCATAAAGATGTGCACAAGGTTAACACACCACTCTCAACTATTACACTTTTTTTTTTCATCAACAAGACATTATTGTCCTTCTCTAAACATTCTGAAATGTCCAAATGGGCAAATGAAAAATTCTTATCATTGGTTATCATACTCATCTTCCCCATACTGAGTAACCGGGGCAACATGTCGTCAAAATTCACAAATGCTGCAATCTGAAACCTCGGTTTTGAGACAAATATACAGTATAGACCCTTAAAGCTTTTTAGCACTAAGCAAGAACAATGCAAAAAAAGACATTTTTATTTGCACATGTGCTTGAAGACTGCTGTACTGCATGTATGTGCAGAGCTAAGACAGAATAATTTGATTTATGTTGAAGAGGAGTAATGAGGGATGACAGGATTTTTAACTGAATCACTTATTTATTTTTGTCATTCATTTGGGGTGTATTGTGTAGGAGCCTGTTTCTGAGTTTCAGGCTACTACCTTCCTTTGAATAAAATTGTCTTGAATTTTAAGAAATGGGTAAGCCAATAAAAAGTAAATGATCATTTTAATGAAAATATTCATCGCCTACATCTGCACCAGTCTTCAAGTTACTGATTCCAGCAGAACACCGCCTGGAGTACAATATGGAAGGGGAGGGGATCCAATAATGGTAGACGCCTGCACATCTTACAAACAGCCACAAACCACAAATGCCAAAATATGATTAAACATGCAAACTTGTTCCAGCAGCTCGCTGTACATTTCAGAAGAAAATCCACATCCAGTGCGGCCACACAGGTTGCCAAAAAATGTGTGTGAGCATAAGTCAGACAAAGAGCAACATACACATGCAAAGCAAAATTGTTTGAATCACTTTCTTAATGCTTTCTGTGGCTACAGGTGCAATGTTCAAAATCCAGGTTGTAGTCATATCCTGCAACTCTAGATGTCAGAACTATTAAACCTTCAGAACTCCTATTTCTGTTCAATATAGTCGAATGGATATCAAAGAAAATACTTTTCAATGAGTTTATATTAAAACACATTAAATATTCATAAAAAAAACCCAAAGAAAACACATCTTTATTGAAAAAGTGACTCTTAAAAGCGCAATTCACATGACTACGAACTAGTAAACACACAGCTGTTTGTATTTGGAGGCATTTTAGTTGATTTTGAAGAATTTTGCAGAGGAGCAGATTTTGCTACATTATTGTTGTGTTAAATCAGCAGCTCTTGCACTTAGCCGTATGCGTCAATTTTTTTTGGTAAGGGCCATCTCCTTTCAGCATTTTTCTATGTCAGGTTTGACCATTTCAAGCCAAAACAGAACTAAATCTAGCCAGACAATGGTGGCTGTAAATGTGAGGGAGTTCCTGGTGTTCCCACAGCAATATGCAAGATGGCATGATGTACCTTCACTTTGCTAACCCTCCCCGTTGTTGCTAGCTAGTTTAACACTGCTAATACTTCTGTCTTAAAGCACAAGAGTAGCTGCTTATAAATTTATTAATTTTGTTGTATAAATTTATTTGTCTAAATCAAGAATCAACATGACTTTTTCCCCCCAGACCCATTGCACTTTTTCATCCAGAAGGGGGCTATTTTACCTCTACCCTTAGCTTAACTATTTACATCACTCTCCAAAAGTCTATTTAAAATGTAACTAATCAAACCCACAACATTTTCTCAGAATAATGGGCAAAACAAGACCTTCTTCCCCATCTTTCAGACACTCTGGAGTCCTTATTTCTTATTTTCTCCTTCTTAAAAACAGTCAGATGTAAACATACAGAGTCACATGATCATTCTTGTACTAGTTTTAAAATTATTCATGTTTTTCCTCGATGCGAACACAAACACATGTAAGATACATTTACATGCTATCAGTGATGTTGGCGATTTCTGTAATTAATGGAATTGTTGAATCGAGGTCACCATGTCTGAGGGAAGTCATGGGTCATGTAGATAAGGCCACAAACACACACACAAGGCACCGAGCCGCTTTAGTTGTATTAGCGGGGATAGGGATTACTAAGGAGACATACAGACGGCCATGGGTTTCATGTGCATCATTCTAAGGAAAGAAGGATCCCACCATGTACGGTAGATATAGTTTTTGGTATAAGTGTTTTTTTATAAAAAGAAGATGTTATTTTTCTTTGTGAGCAGCACAGCTTTCCATCTGGGTTTTACAATGAACACAAAAATATTGTTTTATAGGTTCAGGGTCCCCTATGAAGTGCAAATATTCTAAAATTAGTGTTTACCAAAGAAAACACCAGAAAATTACCTCAGTGTAGAGGCAATATAACTGCACTTTAAATGTTTCATATCTATTTCAGAGACATTTAAACAAGGGTTTTTTTTTTCTATTATTTCATTTCAGCCTTGTTGTAAGTTAAAGTCAGTTCTTGAACAGAGCACAGAATAGCAGGTGGATGGCATGGAAAGTGGGTCTTGTGAATGTAGGGCTTTGAGACTGTATGGGTAAAGCAGGCTTACAGTAGTAATCCTCTTCACAGACACCCATCTGACTAGCAACAGGACGAGGCCCAGACAGACACACACACACACAGAATATGTTTGTTAGAAGGAGATTTGTTTTGTCTTGTTTTTAGATAACCCAATGGTCACAAATAGGGCAGCATTTCTAACCATATAGGCAGAGCAATCTTTTAATATCCAATATCCCTAAGCCAAGTTGTGATTTTCCAGTATACTTTCCAGCACTTCTTCATTTCCTCAGGTGTGGCCAAAAATTCGGCTTGAAGCATGACATTCCTTTCTCTTATCAGCCTTTTCAATGAAGTGACTCCTCCAGGAAGCCAGACCCGCTGTTGACTTTATTGGTTCCTGAATTTTGTCATTACTGCTTCCTGCCTGTGATGTCATAGTCAGTTAATGACAGGAGAGGAAGAGGGACATTCATCCCCAAATAACTCAGGAGAAATGAGACAAATTTAAAAGGCATAACGAGCGAGTAGGAACAGCGACAGTGAGTTATGGCTCTGTCACAGTCTGAGTCATTTTGTCTTGGAGGAAAAATGCTTTTAAGATCCACGGCACGACATCAAAGTCATCTGTAACACAAAGTTAAACCAACGTTGACTTTGGTTAAAATGAAGACAGAATTAGGAGGGTTTTGAGAAAATTGACATGTGTGTTTGATTTAACAGCATGGTTTAAATCATGCACTAAAAAGAACATTGTTAAAACTCAATTAAATCCACACAATCCCAAAGACAGACTGAACAAGGAAGAATTAATTGTATTTTTTATTTTTATTTTGGCATTTGTTTGTTTTGCATTTATATTAAGCAAAGTGCATCTTATTTTCTTTTTTCATCAACACATTGCACAATACATAAATAATGATGCATATAAAACGTCTTCATATTTACAATTAATAATATATTTATATATAACATAAAATACATTTTTTCACTTCTTATTTAATTAAATCTCAGTCATTTATTAAACAAAGTCTGTCAGGATTTTATACTTTCTTCTGCTTTTAAATCCTTTTTTTCCGTCTTTTGAGCCTCTGGAACAAAAAAAAAAAAAGGAGAGGAAAGTGGGTGAAGTCTTTTTGTGAGAGAACAGAAGAGGTGTGGATGAAGTGGAGGAAGGCTGCTGCTATCGGGTGTTGAAGATGATTTCCAACCAACACGGGCAACTACTAATAAACTGTCTGGTGTAGCACTGTCCCCAGCCTTTAACAAAGCTTATCTGCACCGTAAAGCCTGTGCGAGGCTGCTGCGTGAACTCGTGGTCGTTCGGCCTCTGCAGGCTGCAGGCCTTGTCATAGTCAAAAGCTTTGATGGAGAATCCGGGGAACACTTTGTGCACCAGCAGTGTGCGCGAGTCCGGGTTGTCCAGTGTGGCCGACTTAATGAAGATGGGGTAGCAGCTGCGGTTGTAGACCCACACCCCGTCTGGCTCGCGCGTCAGCTGGATGCCATAGCCGATCTTAGCCCGCACCATCTGCACCAGTTGAGACTTGTTGTCGGAGCAGAGCTGGCCCAGGCAGAAGCCATTCCCTTGAGGTAGATCATAGAAGATGTCCAGGGAGGGCTCCTGGACCGAGTAGAGGCGCCCAACGCGTGTCTTCTCCTCCCAGTATGCCACCACACACCAATGGGCCCGCTCACCCGACTCCTGCAATGCCAGGGAATCTGGAGGAGGGAACAAACAGAGATGGAGATGTTTAGGTTTGAGAAAACAACAAAGAAACTTCAGACTGTAAAATGAACAGATCGAGAGGAAAAAGAGAGGACAGGGGGAAAATATGAATAAGCGAAAGACTTCTGCTCAGATGTCATCTAAATCCAAACCGCGAAGCTGCTTAAACATTACTACATCTGAACAACTTCTTTCTTATCCCTGTTTTGGGAAATGGAGAATTTGCTTTAGTCAAGCGCCAAAACTGAACTGTCATCCACAATTTCTGCCATACAGGAAAACCATGTTGGAATTCCTGGACTTCAGACAAGAAAATGAGCTTCGGAGACAGTGCCAGGCAAGTTTCCACACGCAGTACAATATTTATCTAAGCATTAAATGCTTATCTTCTGTCTGGCTCGCTGTATTTTTGTAGCGGCGTGGCCACCAGTGTACTGACGTCAACCTGTCCTGATCGTCTCTACAGCAACGTGCTTCGCCCTGCTGGAGGAAATTAAAATCCATCTTTGAATGACAAAGATGAGGCTATGGCAACCGTGACAGCAACAGGATGGAAGGCTTTCACACAAACACATAAACCATGTTTAGCAGACGAGTGAGGCAGGCCGTTAACTCTCCAACCCTGGTGTCTGAATCGTTGACAAGCGAGGCCTCAGCAGTCTAAAGTTTCCCCTGAGCGTAAAAGAAGTGTAGCATTGGCCATGCTCCAGTTTCCAGACTCCCTCCTCCTCCTCCCCTTTAGAGCGCCTCCTGCGCCGTCCGTCTCTCCCTTCATATCTCTATTCCACAGAAATCTGGCTCCCAGCTACTCCCAGCCAGAAAAGTGGGAGCCAGTCAGGCGCAAGGGAAATATAGGGAGACAGAGAAGGGGCGGGGTGGGGAGGAGAAGGAATGCTTCTCACATATTTTGACTGTTACTTTTGCAACTTTGCTTCCTCTGCTGATCTTTTAAGCATCTCCTGTGCTTTTTAGGGTTATCACCTCATTACAACAACTGCTCAACAATCTGTCCCAGACAAACTCAGTCTATGCGAGACATGCAAAGGTTCAGAGAGCCTGGAAGATGGAGAACTACAGTATACTGAAAAAAAGAAGGAACACAGAGTCATTTCAGTTGCACCCGTCTTTCCCATTCGATCTCCCTCTTTCATCTGGCAGTAGCTGTGAATGCAACCGGTAATTTGGAAGGTCCCGTCTGAGACAAACTGCAATGTTAATGCGGCAGGATCTGCGCCGGCCCAAGCGGACTTAGCCTGGCCTGTCATTAGCCTTCATTAGAAGCAGGGAAGGGGAGGGAGGAGGAAAAAGACAACATTGGGAGAAGAGAGACAGAAACAGAGGAGAGGGAAGGGGGCCAGCAAAACTGAAAGCATGCCTTCCATAAAACAAGAGGGGCTGTGTTCTTTGAAGTTGGACTGAGCCGAGCCTCAGGGAGTTTATCGTAAATCCATCCTCATGGGGTAAAACGGGAAACCGAGTACCCAGCAATCTACCTTAGACTAAATGGAGGAAAAAGAAGAATTTATCTTTGAGATAAGAGGCAGAAAGTGTCTTTTGTGTCTCAAGCAGATGTCAGACAGTCTCCAATCCTGGCATGTTTTACGTATACATGCACAGCCAAGGTTGATAAGAAGACGGCCGCTTTGGACTTTAACAGCTGACAGTGGGCCTGCTGGTAGAGCTCACCTGTGGGGCTGTGTGTGTGTGTGTGTGTGTGTGTGTGTGTGTTTGTTATTGCTGAGAGAGACAGAGCCTGGCGTCATAGGTCATTAGAGCGGCTGCCTGTCTGAGCCTGTCATTGCAGCCTGAAAACACCCTGCTATTCAGGACTACACTAACTGCCCCGTTTCCCCTGACTTGTGGGCTCGCCTCCCCTCTCAGAAATTCAGACTGGTGGTAGGTGAGAACCGCAGAGAGGAGAGGAAAGATGGAGGATAAAAGCAAAGACCTGTAGCTAGACAAGGAAATGACAGAGGGAAAAAAGGGTCAACTAGAAAAATATCAGAGTAACAAGTATTTAGATACTTTGCCCTAAAACAACACCACATTGTAAAGAAAGAACATTATGAATTCAGTCCTCAGAGAAAAAAGGCTGATTATCAGTTGACATCTTGGCTTTTAATCCCTTGTCTGAGTCGAGCTCCAGAAAACACTGCGCTTCACACTTTGCATCACGCAACATGAAAAACACTTGTGCTTGAATATCCATGCCTCCAGTTTCTGCCAGCGACTGCTGCAGTTTTCTGTCCAGCTCAAATGTCCCTCACAGGTAAACAAAGCCAAACTCGTTCTGTTCAGCATATCAGCCGAGGCAACGCGAGACGGCCAGGCTCTTCCATCCGCAGGGAATCGCCATGTGAAGAGTATGTTCACAGCTTGTTCTGACAGCAGATGAGCTTACATCTCATGAGTAATGCTGCTCAACACACACGCGTTTATAAAAACACACACACACTAATTTGAGTGGCCCTGTATCGACACACCATGTTCTAAGTGCGGAGCTCGTTTAACTGAATTTTTAATTTTTAAACGCCACCGTGAGGGAGGTGTCAAGCTCTTCCAGTTACAGTCCGACACCATTTCAGGTGGATCTTGCGTAGGTGTCTGTGTCGTCGTCCTAGTTGT
The DNA here is from genome assembly GCA_023101725.1 of Atherinomorus stipes. NCBI lineage: Eukaryota > Metazoa > Chordata > Actinopteri > Atheriniformes > Atherinidae > Atherinomorus > Atherinomorus stipes. Next base: position 531,140 of record JALJCO010005679.1, read on the forward strand.
GCCACGTGTTCGCCAACCCAAGCACCTGAATGTTTACTGTAGACTCTGTCTGTGCATCTGTCTGCGAGCTGGACGTCCGCCTCCCCACCTGCTTGTCTGCACCGTGGCCTTTCAGCCCTCTTGTGTCTCGGGCCTCTCCTCACTGCAGATAAGCTGACTAGCTGACAGCCTGCAGCCATCTGTCACCCCAACCCTTTCTGTTGTGCTTCAGCCAGTTGTCTGCTGCTGGTCTGTCCCATTCTGGTTTGTCCCACGGGGTCCACATGCAACCCCCATTCAGAATAAAGACTTTTCCTGCTTGTTCACTGCATAACCAGACACTAAGGGGGGCTGAAAATGTTCTCTATCATTTCATAATAGTGACAAAATCCCTTATTATAGACACATCTTGCAATGTAAGAAACTGCAAGAAGCAGGTGGTATGAGCTAATGTGAATATTAGACATCAGTCGTGCTGTTGAAGCAAAGCAGCATATTGCTTCTGTGTTTTCTTATTGTTTAATGGATAAGCTTATGTTCCATAAGGAATGTGGGGGTTGGTGGGCAACTGCAACATACCAGACAAGTGTAAACATCTCTTATCAATTAGACCTGTGCACGGCAGATTTTTCTTTTAGCCCATAGACAGCAGATTTGACTGGGTGTTAGCTCCCCTGTCGTTGCAGAGAGCAGACGCCACGCTAGCTGAGACAATTGGACTTGGCTGAGGGGAGGAGGGACAGCTGAGAAGAGGCGTTGGGGGTGGCAGGCAGGGTGCAACTCTCAGGGCCAGAAACACAGTCTGGAAAGGTTAATCATTACCTCTGTCTGACTCCAAACACACACATGCATACACACCAGGTTGCAGCTATTCTTAGAAGTCAGCGCGCTTACACTGTCATGCACACACGCACTCAATTTCCAACCCTCAGTTCTGAACACTTTCAACATCGGTAAATAGTGAGGAGGCTCCTGAGGACAGTCTCGCATCGATCCCTGAGAGCTGTGTGTGTTTGTGCCTCTCTCAGCTCAGACGTGTAATGACCCTGTCGTCATCAGACACACAGCAGCTGAAAAGGGGAATGAGGAAGACATGAAGGAAACAGCTCAAGGGGGGAGGAAGGGCTCTTCACGGTGCCTTATTTTCTAAGTCAACACCCTCTCTGGAGCCGGAGAAAGTCTATTCCAAAGGTCAAGGGTCACCCTGGAGGCATTCCTTTTGTTCTCTCTGCCATGCTGTATTCAAGACTGTGTGTGTGTGTGTGTGTGCACGCTTTTATCAGCCGTCAAAGCCCAGCATTTCTTCTCTTTTGTTCGCAAAATGTTTGGTCTCATTGATTTTTCTTTTTTGTCTTTTAGAGTGAAGACAAATCCTCAACAGCAGCCTTGCCATCCGCTGAGGGCTGTTGATGTGTGTTTGCGTCGCCTTCTGCCTCAGCTAGAAATTCAATGGCAGGCGACCACTTTAGAGAGAGAGAAAGGTCAGCGGTTGTGTTTCTGTTGCAGTGAGGGGAAGATTGTCCTTGTCTCACATCAATGAAACACCACAGCCTTGTAAGTTTGAGCATAGACCTCACACAGTCTTTTTTTTTTTTTTTTTTTTTGGTGATGCTGAGAGGTAACAACTCAGTCAGCTCGCCTGTGATTAGCTACTCCTCGTGCAGCTGAGCACCCAGTGACAAAAATGTCATTAATACAGACTTAATTATGTTATTTATCAACTGGGTTGCACCGTTTTCCTTCAAAGCTCTCCCCTGACCTGGAATTGCCCCCCTTTAACATCACATCAAGACTAATGCTGCAGAATCAACCTATTTATTCTTCATAATCCTCTTTCTAGGCAAACCCTGTAACCTACATTACCCACAGTTCAGTTTAACCATTAAAAAGTCAGGTGGAAATGAGAACTTGCAGCCTCAAGCAGAGTTGAGGAGCAGGCGAAAGAGGTCTGATGAGACCACTTCTATGGAAAGCCACACACTGAGTTGTTTTCTGCCTTCAGTCATGAAGTCTTCAGCCCCAACCAGCACTGACCAACATGACATGGAGCCATTTATCAGTCTGTGTGGAGCCACTATTATTTCTACATATGCAGGTCTACTCCCTAAGACCTGTAAATTAATGAAATATATATAATAAAAAGTAATCTTCCTTTGAGATTAAGAACAAGCAAGGTACACTAAGTAGGCTGTACGTGTTGGTCAAGCCCATCATTTACATTATTTGAGGGCACAACATGTTCAGTGCATATCTGTCAGTGAGAAATAGTCAAGCCGATAAGTGGTAGTGGGTTTAGACGCTGAAACAGAGGAAGTGCCGCTTTAGGGTGGCAAGTTACGTAAGTCGTTAAGTCCTTCCCCCATTTCAGGAAACCTAAATAAGCCCTGGTGGCAGGAAAACCACACAGGGGAGTGGCACAGTTTCGCTATCTGCAGATCTGACTCCTTGCAGAAACAGATAGAGAGAATGAGCTGCAGACACGCCATCTCTAACATGAACCATCCGGCCACGACCGGGAGGAGATAAGGAAAAGAAACGCTGCATACTTTCTGAATGTTTGCCTCAGTCTATAGACATACTGCCTCAATTACACGATCCACAACTCCTGATGCCACAGAGCAATGATGTGTTCCTCAGCTCAAGATAAAAGTCAGGAACATTTCATTATTAACTGGGCAGCATCTTCCATCTGAAGCCACATTATCATGAAAATCCAGTAAAGGGACATTTTGTTCCCCTGAACACCTCCTTCCTACTCCTGCTGAGTTCTTATTCCAACACTTCATCATGCTGACCCTCACACACACACACACACACACATATATATATATATATACACACACACACACCACCAGTCCTTGCAGTCCAGATTTCCCAGGGTGACAGCACAAATAAACACTAGCTAGTTGGAAACAGGGTGCCAGGCAGGCTGGAGTGATGTCACCAGCTCACTTTTGCAAACACACCAGTCAGGAGATTACCCGCAAGATCAGTATCTTCAGGCCCTTAGTACACACATAAACACACACACACAGGGTGCTACAGACAGATGGACAGACAAGCTGAACAATCACCCGCATTGTTGTGGGACTAAAATACTGTGGGAACTAAAAACAAAAACATAGACCAGAACCAGAGATGCAGACATCCAGCAGAGCCAGTTGTCTGTGAATTAAATATTTCGTTTTTTTCACCCTGTTATTAATTCTGTACATCGGTATATGACTGCCAGCGTGTGGTTATGCCACTGCTGATAGAAATGTGGCTGATTCTGTCACTGACACATGCAAAGGCACCTCTCCACCAAAGAATACACAAAAGACAAACTGGCTACATGAATGAGCAGGCAGGAGGGTGGAGACAGCGGTCACACTAGAAATCTGACACACACACACAGGTTTACAGGCATATGTCTCCACTTATTTCCATTTCCGTTTTTTTATCCTTCTAAAGAGGGGTTCAATCCCTCCCTTCCTCTTTCCCCTTCACACGTTCTCTCTTGCTCCCGCTTTCATACATGGAGGTAATGTCAAAATCCACTTCCACAGAGTGACTGCAAACCAAAACAATGTTAGTCTTGTTCTGGGCTTCCCTCCAGCTCTGGCTTGGAGCCAAATCTGCATAGCCCTCCTTTCAGTCAGTGGGCTATGCTAAGGTTGGGTAATGCTTTTAACTGTACGCGCAACATGAAGCATCCAAAGCAAAGGAAACACCCAAATGCATGCAAGCAAGGCACACTCTCCTCCATCCTCTCCCCTCTTCATCCTCTGCTGTCTCTGCGTGCTGTTTTTTCGATTTGTGCAGCATAATGACACAGGGTGGGGAACAGAGGACGGCCAAAACCAAAATTAAGTCCCTTGCCAGGAGGCGGCTTGGCTGCCGCGCAAGGAGAGGAAGTGGGGAGTAATGAGAGATCCTGGCCCAGCACGGAGCGGCCCGGCTCTGCTCTTCTCGACTCACTGGCTAACACACAAACTCCAAATTACAGAGAACAGAGCAGAGCTGCTGGCCATCTCTCCCTCCACCCAAAGCCGCCATCTTCTCTCCCTCTTCTTTCCTTCCTCTTACTCTTCAAGCATGAAAAATAACATGGAAAATGAAGATCAAGACACCCGATTTTCTCTTAAAAGAAGAAGCAACGTGTACATTTTTCTCATTGCCGAAGTACAGCACATGTTCAGCTTCTCCCCTTCTTGTTTCACACCCTCCCATCTTTCTGGTTGGTGCACCCCCAGTGTTTGTTTTCCGTCAAGATGAGGCCTCGGCTGCCTCCCTGTCCGCTCGCCTTTTCCTCAAAGACATGAGGTCATATCCTGTGCAGCCCTTTCCTCTCCATGCTAACCCAAACATGGCAGGAATGCTGAGAGAGAGGAGAGAGACTGAGGGTGCTCTGTTTCAGAGCTGCCATCTTAATTGCTTGAGATTAGCTGAAGAAAGAGAAAAATCAAAAAACTTGTCTTGGGTTTTGCTTTGGCAATATGCAATTTAAAACCTCAGCTCCTGAAAATACATCATAAAAACGCAAATTCAAAACAAGACACGGGCCTTTTTTCTCTGCAAGTGGGCACCAAAAATGGGCCGTTTCTTTGGGGCCTTCCATATGACAGCAGAACTAGTTTGATTTAATGAGCCAAGGTGCCAAGACTAAATTTAATCTCCATCAGAGCCCCTGATGAAGGTTACACTTCCAGCCGATTCACTGGATGACTAATTGACTGACTGAAGGGCTGGCCGACTGTCTGTCGAGTGAGGTGACTGGCTGGTGGTATAAGAATACAGCTCGGCCTAAATTTAACCTGCAGTGGGAGGAAGCGCCTGTGTGACAGTCGGCCGTGCGCCAGGACTCGCACCGGGTCATTCTATCTGCCTGCCTGTGTGTATATGTCAGAATGTGTGTGTGCGTGCGTGCGTGCATACATGTCACCACAGCCTGACCGGATCCTCTTACACACAGGCACTCCGGGTCTGTCCCCAATGGCACCAACAGGCATGCCACCGACACATACACACACCGACGCTACACATTCGAGCGTCTGACACAAACAGAAGTCTATACCTCGACTTTAAAGAAGACATATGTGCACGCTGAGGCTCCATATTGATCCTCAGCAGGAATGATCAGAAAATATTACAGGGGCAGCCAATGAGTGTCTGGCTAGCTTCGTAATCCTGTTTACTTAGTCTGTGATCAGATTTCTCCAGAGTTAATATGATATGTTGTCAATTTTTGGACAAAGTTTGTGAACAGCTGCTTGTGTTTAACATCTATTATATGGATAAAAGATACCAACTAGAACAAAAAACCAAGTCTGAACACACAAACCTCCAGCAGTCAAACTTACAAAAGGGTTATTGTCAGCTTTTTGAAATATAAACACAAAAAATGTTGCTCTACACCGCTTCAAACTCCACTGGCAACATGAGTTAACATCAGCTGCTCATAACTCAAAATTATCGAACTCTCCACATATTCATAAGCAACACTCCAGCGCCCTTTTAACCCCGACCTGATCTCCATTTCACAATCCCTCCCCAACTCCACCTCTCTGTCCACTCCTTGGGTGAGTCTAAACCCCTGAGCTAAGTCCTCGCCGCAGCTAAAACCAAGATTGGTGCCCCGACACTCGGCTCCAGCCGTCCTCTTCCCTTCCTCTCTGCTCTGTTCCAAGCTGATGACGTGAGCCAGCAAGGGGAGCTTTGGAGCTGCTAGCCTGGCAGGCAGCCTAGTTTGCATTTGCGCTTGTCGCTGTCGCAGTTCACTTAACTCCTTCCCGCCTGAATCATCTAGGGCTTTTTCCAGGACGTATAAACAGAGACGGACGCTGGATCCTCAACTCTGACTGCTTTAGATGAATAAAGGTTTATTTTTTAGGATACTGCTGTTGCTGAGGTGCAGCTTTACAGCAGCTGCCTAACCAATGTGCTCAGGCTCTTTCTGAAAGAGGACGAGCTCTTAATTATTCTAATACAATGCAAAGAAGTTGCAGCACTCTTGCTGACTTTAAGTCTTTGCCTCTCTTCTCTCCTCAGAGCCTCCCTCCTCCCTGTAAATATGTCTGAAGAAGAACATAAAAAGGGCAGAGTGAGTGAATTAGAAGGTCAGCAGCGGGCCTCTGGGAGAGCCATGTTTCTTTTGTCAGGGCCCCAGAGGGAGGGAGCAAAGCAGGGAAGGAGGGAGGGAGGGAGGAAGAAGAGGAATGGATTAGCCTTTTTTTTTCTTCCTTGGCTTGCCAGGGAAATCATGAGGGCAGAGCGCTTCAGCCATCACGCCCCAGCCTTTCTACCTCTCCTGCTCTTACTGAGGAGGCCCATTCACCAAAGCGCTGGCTGCCACTGCCATGTCATCCACGCCAGGAAGGAAAACAGGGGAGGAGGTGGAAGAGAAGGAGGGGTGGTGTGCAGGGAGAGGGGAAAACTAAGGGAGGGAGCATGGGGGCGCCTGTTAAGACTCCACTTCTTGGGTTTCACAGTTTGAACTGTCTAAAATGTGTCTTTAGTTAATGCACATAGGGAGGACTTTAATGTCCATCTGATGGTCTGGAGGAGGAGGTGGAGGAGAGGACAGGCTGATTTTTGGATCCTCTGCTCTTTTAAGCATTGCTCTGATCTCTCCCCCCTCCTGCTCCCCCCTATATGGACACACACAGGCAGGCTAAACCCTCCACCCCCATGACCACCAAACAAAGGAGGCAGGGGGAAATGGGCAGCGAACACCAACTGACATAAAACAGGCTTTAAAGGCCCAGTAATGAAAACCATCTGAGGAGAAGGAAAGCAATCCCAGGCAGCGGAGAGCAAACTCTCCCTCTCTCTCTCTCTCTCTTATGAGCATCATCTTATTCTGTTGCCTGCAGACTGGGCCATGGGTGAGGAAGGCGACACTGCCAAAGGGGATTATGGGAGAAAAGCTGAGGAAGCCCAAAACATGTCCTGCATAAGAGCTGGAAGAAAGAAAGGCGCCTGTGTCTCACTTTTATCCACCCAGAGCCCAGAGGAGAGTTGCCCGTCTACAAAGACATCCCCTGTACACGCAAACGTAGTGAAACAAACACTCAAATGTCAGTTGAAACCTCTTTTTTCCCCCTCTGACAACACCACATGCACTCAGCATATTCTTCTGCAAACAACAGCCCGGCGCGTTTGTCTTCCATTACAACGCTACGCGTAAAAGGGATGAGGAAGAATGGGAGAGAAGAGGAGAAGAGAGGAGCGTTGTTCAAAGAGCCAGGAGGGAGGAATTTATGTGGATGTGGGAGAACTACACCACCCTCCTTCACTGGCTTTTTTATTACAGAGGGGAAGCAGGGGCCCCCACAATCACTGCCTCATCATCACAAGTATGAAGGGGAGATGATGTGTGTGCTGGGAGGAATGCAAAGGAGAAGGAAAAGAAAACAGAGGAGGGAAATGATATGGAGGAAGAGTAGAGAAATGGATGATATAAACAAGAGATGTATTTGTGGGGATTTTTTTTTACCTGAAAGCCCCACAGGGGCCGAGTACGTCGTTCCCCCAGTGTCACTGGATGAAGGTCCAGAGTCTGGAGAATCTAACGGAAAGATGGAAAGAGACACTTTGAGTTAGTACTCTGTGTGTTTCTGTGTGCGTTTGCATGTGTGTGAGGGGAGACGGCGAAGCAGCAGCTGTGAGGCCGTCAATCACTCGGGTGAAATCAATGCCTAATGAAGACGCTGACGATGAAGCTCACACTCTCCACACACACACACACACAGAAGACTCGCAGCAGAGAATTTCTTACACCCCTGATAATCCCACATAATCCACTGCTTCGGGAGGAACGTGAGCCCTGCTTCTCTGCATAGATGAGCTGCTGATCTAGAAAGAGCTGTATTCTTTCTGCTAATGACCGAGGCGAGAGCTCGGGCCGGACATTTTGATCTCGGCTCAAAAACCAAACACAGATCGAACGTAAGACGACTGATCTGGGTCTTAGTTTTCTGATAATTGATTCTTCTCCTGCTCTTTTCAGAGATGTCCTCAAAAGTAAGAGACGCATGTCTGTGGCACCCATGTTACACTCGATCTCTGCTGAAACAATAAGACACCCAGAGCTTACACAGGCCTTGAAAGGTACTATAAATCCTCTTTATGGTAAACGAGGGGGGAGGAGGGGGGTCGTTCTCTTCCCCTTTGCCCCTTATTTTGCATCCATGTGCTAGACTCCCACTAAGACCTGTAATGTAGGCTAGTTCCAACACGACACTTGAATGGGGCTTGAACAGAACGGCTGTGTGTGCTGAGTGGAGAAGCACACCGCTGGGAGCAGGCTAGGCGCTGGTAGCTTCACTAATGATACATTCCTTGTGCTGCACGTCAGCACTGCGTTACACCTCCTATCCACCGAGTGTGCGGCGCTAGTCCCCTCCACTCTGCACTCTGGCTGAATAATGACACCAAAGTCAAGTTTTCTGGATGCTCTAATGGAAGCCACATGCGCTAAAGTCACTAAGTCAGACTCAATGCTGCAGTGGATGCATCCTGATGGTCAGGGCGCTTTAATCCACACATACCAGCCTCCAGTTTGGCCGAGAAGAGTCTATGAAGCAGTGACCAGAGCGGTTTGACCGTGTGCCCCACACCCGGTCCGGACGCAGCCCATGCTGCTGCGGTCACGGAAAAGAGATGCACGAGCACAAACCCAGCTTGCGTTGCTTTTATAAGCTGCCAGCTTGCCTTGCCCTGGTCTCCCGGGCAACAGTTCACAGCTGACCACAGGGTTGAGGGGGCATCAGGGAGAAGGAGCCAAACAGTGTGTGATTTATATTCCCCAGAGCTGAAACAAGGTAGTGTTTTATGTCCGGGGCTCCTTTCATATTGACCGCTGCTGCAGGAGCAGGACACTCACCCCGACACATATAACCCCACTTCCTGCTCGCTGGCATCATAAAAGCAGCATCATAAAACCCATCGCTCTTCCACTTCTCGCCATCATTTAGAACATGTAATTGCCTTCTTAAAGCTAATATTGGAGTTGCTCATCTTTCATCACAGCCTGGTATGAAGCAAATATAGAGATCGGTACATAAATTGAAACAACTTCCAGTAATGGGAAGGGGATGATGATTGACAGCTTCCAGAATCGAGAGGAAAGTGCATTTCTTTGCATTATGAGCTAATCTGAGCTAACCTTCCAGCATGCTCCATCTTATTATTATGACTGTTACTTTCCTTCACCAACAGACACAATGGTAAGCAGACAGAGACAACATCTGAACATCAACTGAAGCTTTAAACTGAACAGCAGGTGAGGTAGCCACCTGAATAGCAGGAAAAATAAGACTTTAACGTGTAAAACTTCAAAGTGCAGATCAAAAAGACAGCAAAGATTTTTCTGCACTTGTTGCTCCTGTTGGCAACCTTCAATTCCCTCACAAGAATCCAGGTTGTCGGTGCACTCTGAGAGGGGAAACAGGGTGGTAACATGAGTTGTATAATCATTTCCTTTGTCTGCATCCCGCTAGCATTTCTTATTTACCGTCTTGTTTCCTTTCATTACTGGAAAGTCTCCAGCTGAACTCGTACAAAGATGCTACACCAGCCCCGAGTACAAGTTCCACCAAATCAGCAGAGTGCTGAGTGCGAAGACAGTTTCACTGCTAACATCTTCTCGATCAATTCTGCCTGCATTCAAGATTTTTGGAGCTGTTTTTCAAGTGCATGAATATTGCCAGCGCAGGGTAAATAAAGATGACAAAGACAGAGCGAAGGGGGGCTTTGAAGAACCGCAGCTGCAGCTGCAATGACTTCCTATTGTTTCCACTCACTGAAAGCCACTTTCTCCTTCTTCTGACTGGCTGGCTGACTGGTCACTGACTCTGAGCTCTTTATGCACTGATAGACACTGAGATGGGTAAATGAGCAAAGAAGCGAGGGAGAGATTGAGATAATTAAAAACTAAGGGCGCTGCAGTCCAGCACAGTCATTTATAACTTTGTCATTTTCTCTGGGGCATGAAAAGAAACAGCCTCTTCCTCTTCAGTCTATTCTGGTTATAGCGTGAAATCTAACACACACCACAACCGACTTCATGGGTGATGACATAATCTGATGCCATTTTGTGGCACAAGAGCAGAGCAGCGTGGAGTCCGACTCAGGTGGAGGGACAAAACAACTAGGATCCAAATGAGTCGAGGGGGGTAAAAAAGAAGAAGAAGAAGCTGTTGCCATTGCGTTGCTTTGAGTGTGGGAGAACTTTAACTCCCTTTCCTACTCCCCAAAAATCTACCTAAACATAAAAGTGGACAGTGACACCCCCCCACCACCACACACACACACACACACACAAACAAGCACTAAACCTTAATCTGTTGATCATTTCAGCTGATAAAGGCCGACTGGCTCCAGAGACACTGCTGTCTGTCTGTCTCTCTCGCTGCTGCGATTCACAATAGATAGATGGACACACAAACAAACCCCTCCTCCCTCCCCCTGTCAGACATGCACACTGCCCCTGGTGATGTGCCAGTCAGTCTATAGCTGGTATCTCAACTTTGTATTGCCTTGCCCTGGCTGCCAGCCACGATAAAATTGGCCAGCCAGCCAGGCGTGCCACACCACTGCTATCATAAATCACAACATAACGTGAAGCCATTTCCTACACACACACATATAAACACACAAATGCAATGCAGAGGGAGAGTGCAAGACTACATGACTGTGTAATGCAAATCTGGACAGCAACATAAACATTCATGGATACCATATTGCTTTTTAGATGTGAATGTCATGCAAATAAAAACATAAATAAAATGCATACAATAAATTATATATGTGGGTTCATGTATTTATTCATGTATGTCAAGCTCACCTGGTGGTTTAAGATAGTCCATGGGATAGCGCGAATATGGAGGAGGAGGAGACTCTGCATGGAGGGGGGGAAAAGAAGCAGTGCATGAGAAAAAAAACAAGGGAGAGATCTAAACTTTATGATAAGAGTTGTCATTCTTCAGGGAAAAAGATTTGTGTCTGTCAGCTCCGCCTGAAGAGGCAGGCAGTGAGGCCGGCCGGGCGGCTATTGCCTTTCATTGGCAGGCAGATAAACAGGGGGCCGCCTGGCGCCAGAAGGGCCACTATCAGCGTCTAGGACAAACTGAGATACGGGCCTCTTTTGGCCCGGGACGCCAAGCAAGCAAGCACACACACACATACACACACACATACAGAGAAGGAGGGAGAGAGAGAGAGAGAAAGAGAGAGAGAGAGGCTGGAAACTTCCCCGTGGAAAGACTGTGAAGCCCTGGCTGAGTCGCTCTGCACTTTGGAAATGCCAATTATGAAATGTTGAAATAGCAGCCAGGCTGTTTGTTTGGAAAGCGGGGCTTTGATGAAGTTGCTAATCTAAGTCCTTTGGCACCTTTAAAGCTCCTAAACAGCGTCTTTTAACGCCGGGAGACCGTCTAATAGCACATTTAAAAGCACACACGCAAAACAAAATGATCTATTTCAACGTATAAAGACCAAATTAAATCAAATGACGCCACACTTCTGAGAAGATGAAAAGGACCACTTGTCACGCACAGGGGTCAAGTTTGACCTTATGGAAACTCAAAACCACTGTGCCAGAGAGGTGATGTCATTTGAATTAGGCTAATTACTCCTTAAGGAGTCTGGTAACTCTGGCATGATGTCAATGTGCCTGAATTTGTACTTGATTTACCATGATGCTGATCCACCTAAGAATTAAACATTATTTCACAACTTAAAAACTAAAATATCAGATAATAATAATAATATAGCTCACCAAGTTCACAAAGCCTGCTCATGTGGTGCGGGTTGCAGCAAACGAGCTCTGGGTTAATTTTCCCGTAGGATTCACAGCAAGACAGCCTCTTCAGCTCCGAGGAATGCCTGAGGTCCGGCCACCTGAACACTTTGTAGAGCAGCATGGGTAAAGAGTAAGACTGTTGACCCACTTTGGCGTCCACTTTGCTGGGCAGGAGCAAACAGGGGCTTCGGGCACCCCCCTTGGACTCCACCGCCTGCAAAAGCACCTCTAATTGTTTCTCTTTGATCTTTTTCAGTACCGAGTGGGTCAACGCCTTCAATTCAGCCTCCGACCCTGCGTTGGACTTGGCCACCTTTGTCGCTTTGCCCATGCAGCAGCCCCCGGAGCCATGCGTCCCTCTATCCGTCTCCCCGTCGCCCTCCACGGGCGCACGGCTCCTCCAGAGTCGCCGGACGAGCCCCGATCGTTTGGTCCTAAACATGCGGGACGAAAAGAGGGTTTCCCGGCTAAAAAACGAGCATGGTGTCCGCAAATCATGAAGATTCCGGGATCCGAGTCCAGGCAATGACAAGCAGCCTGAGAAAATACGGTGGAAAAACTGGGAGCTGGATAAGCAGAGGAAATCTGTAGCATGCGCCAGTCTCTGTTGCTTTCTCCTGCACACTAGATCGGTGAAAAGCGGCGAGGGTTCACGGGACAGTCACTTTTCCCTCGGGCAATAAACTACCATCACCTTCAGCTTTTTTAGGACTTTATAATTACGAGTCTAGCAGCTTATACACCTCTACGAAGAGCAGCCTGCGAGTAGCTTGAATTTTCTGCTGGTGATGTGCAACCTAGCGCTGTGAACTGACCTCTTTAAAAACACACTCCGAGCAGATTTTCAGCAAATAAACACAGTAAGAAAATAAAATATATCAATGCGCATAAACAGTGGTGGATAATAGTAAAACTGGGGCCTAATTGTGCCTTAACGCTATCGCAATTATCCCATGAAAACCGAAGCTCGCCGCTCTGTCTTCAAGAGCATTAATCCACAAAATCCTTGATCCGAGTGCTCAGAAAAGGGTTCTCCACCAGGCTGACGGGGCTTTCTTTTTCTCTTCTTTTTCTTTTTATCCGTTATAGTCTCTATATGCCAGTCGTCTGCCGAGGATGGGGTCTGATGGCTGGAGTGAGCCTCGTACACGGAGCCAGTGAGCAAATCCACGTCTGAATCTCTCTTCCGAGTTGAGTTGCGTTTGTAAAGCCACACAGAAAAGCGAGAGACCCTCGCTTTGCGTCCAGGCACCGAGTCTGGTAACCTATTTCAGCGAACGAATCCTTTCGGATAAAATAATCCAACCTCGTCTCGCACACGAAGTTTCCGTGGCTGAGTGGAAGAAAGCGGGCCGACGAGTGATCTCGTTGGGGGGTAAAGGGCTCTCTGTCTGTAAATGAGGCGGATGGTTTGGGTGCCCTTGCTCCGTCTCCAGTCTCCAGTGCGCATTGACGCGCCCGGTCACGTGTGTGTCTAGACACCCTGTCGCTTAAAAGAAATGTGATTGTGTTGCGCAAACAACAGATCAAGTAGAGCCCACAGCGCACATACACGCACAGGCGCGCGCACTTAAAAAAAAAACCTACAAGAGTTGGAAAGTTATTAAAATAATAAAAAAGCAAAGTAAAAAAAAAAAAAAGGAAAATGTATCCGTGAAGCCAAATGAAACCAACTTCCCCCTAAAATAATTGTACATCAAATAAATGTTAAATATTTCGAATATATGGAGTTTTAAATCAATTCACAGACGTCATTTAATTAATTCAAACTTAAACATATTTTAAAATATGAATAATATACGCTGATCGGTTTGTTTCTCTGCTGTCACTCGAGCATAAACTTCCAGTATAAGTTAAACTTCTAGTTTCTGATCCACGTTTGGCCTTTTATCCATTATCACTCAGCAGCTAGTTTTTGCTTTATTTTGGGGGAGTTTATGCTCAGTGTTATGACTCTCATGCTGCCATGGCGACCCTGGATAGTAAGAGAGGATTGAAGGTTAAACTAGTTCAAAGATGATGGGGGGTTTTTTGAGTCCGTAACTATGGTTCTTCCTCTTAAAAGTGGAGAAAAATGTGCCTATCAGACAACGTAGAGGGGAAAATAGGAAAGTCATCATAGGTCCGAAACATAGTTGGGAGCGCGCTGCTGCCGCCCTCTGGACGTTTGGTTTTCAGGCGCCCTGTGAGATTGTCAGTCTTAATTATCAGTACAACCGTTTCCACCCTTCTCTATTTATCCAGCAGAACAGTCCATCAGCTGAACTCAATTTCCTCTCTTTCCTGACAGCAGATCTTTATGAGGGTCTCCCCACTTTATTATTGTCTTCATTGGCTGAATCCATATTTGTTATGACAGGCGCAGTTGTTTTAGTTAACTGTTGTATAATGCGTGATTTTGGGGGCAGATAGTCTATGAATATTTAGCACTCAAATTTCTCTGTGAAATTACAGTCTTTACAGCAGGCAGAGATAAAACGCACTAAATTTCATGGGCAAAACATCCTTTTTTAAAACAGACAGAAGCTCAGTAAGTGACTGCATCCCCCTCTTAAAACCTCTTCATAGCTTCATTGTAATAAAATTCAGGATAGCCGAAATAAACCATTTTCCTGCTATTTATGCGTATGTCTCCACGGTAGCCCAGCAGAGTTCCCTCGACAGACAGTGGTCCCGGGGAGGAGGTGCAGTCAGCAGTATGTTAATGTGACAGAGCCGCTGCAGGGCATGGGGGGTGGGAGACTGATAATGATGGTGGCAGAGATGTGCGGTGTTGAGGGGGAGAAAGAGGTGTGTGCATGTGCGGATGGGGGTTGTCAGTAGTTCATCCCCCGCATTGTCCCCCGGATCCCCCACTGGCGCCGAGCAGGAGCTCGACGCAGCGGCCGCAAACCGTGCACAGAGACTGCGCCGCGTTTTTTTTAACGGAGTCTGGAAGCAATCAGTCAGGGGAAAAGGTCTGTCAGTGGGATTGTGGAAGTGGCTGCAGCGGTCGCACTTTGTCCCCTCCCCTCTCCCTACATCCCCCAGCCCTTCCCTTGTGTGTAGCCTATGTGTGTGTGCGAGACTATTCTCCAGACTCCAGGAAGTAGACAGCTTTATCTAACCGTTTTCCATCTCAGTCTGCCTCAAGAGCTTGTCTGTGATCTAGCCCGCATAAAGGTGCATAACTTCTCCTTTTTTTCAAGTTTTTACTTACTTTAATCCACACCTCAAATCAGCCACCAGTCTGATGCTGAATACAGCCAGTGCAAGGGCCAACCATGGACTGTGGTGGATATGTATGATGACTCCAAATATGTTTTTTTTTTCTTTAAAAAAAGAAGAAAGACCTGTTAGAAACCCAACATGAACTTACAAGATGTTTAGATAATTTGGTGCATCTTGTTTGATCATTTTAAACAATAATACACTGATGTAGCTTTACCAGTTTTGTTCACAGAAAAATCCACTTGAAGACAACCTGTTGTTCCCTTCAAAAGGTTCAGTGCAAGTAAAAGTTACCTTTATGCTGTATGACAAAGCCAAGATGAAAACAAGACAAAAATAGAAACATCTTCCTCTATCTCAGCCTAGTCTCTGCATTACATGCTAAAACCAACTCAGTCTGGCCTCTCTGACTTCGTCTCCAAAACATGAGGTGTTTCTCTGATGTACTTATTCCTGATCCCATCCATCCTCATCACCCTCGAAGAGAATATTAACATTTTAATCTCAGCCTTCTCAAGTACAACCTCATGTTCTTTCCTTGAGACCGCTGTCTCCAAACCATACAACGTCACTGGACTCATCACCGTCTTTTCAGTCTTGCCGATACTCGTTTAGTGGGGCATTTCAGTTTGGGTTGTAAAATCAGTGGTTAAGCAAGAGCTCCTGACAATACTTAGTATTGTGAAGGTAAATACCCACTGTGAATACTGTGAAGATTGCACTTTTTAGAGCGTATTGTACACCATTGTATACTACCCACCTGAGGTGTAGATATAAACAAGACAGCATTAGAAAATTTATGGTGGCATAATAACAGCATGAGGCTGCTGCTGAAAGCCTTAAGAAGGTCCAATGCAAGCCATGTTTGTCAGTGTTGGAGTTCCTACCTGCTCAGCTGTTTTATGTGATGTGCAGATTTATGAGCATGGTGTCTGAGTCAGAAAACGTTCCTATATCTAACCCTGTTCGTAGTTCTACCAGGTTCTCTTCCAGACTGTGGAACCATTGGCGAACCTGTCTGTATGTTAATAAAATGACATTAATTTAAAATCTGGTCCTTCCTGTGGCCATTACAGAGTTTTTACTGAATGTCATTTGGATATTTTCTTAATCATAATTCACTCATTCATTCATTTTTGTACTGCTTGTCCTTTTGTACAGCTTGTTCAGGGTCTTAGGGCTAAATCATAATTTTTCCTGCTAAATGGATTAACTTTAAAAGTTTGATCTATGAGGAGATTTTATGAAAGATCTGTGCATCTGAGCATTTTAATGATTATTTCTGCTTTCATTGGTCAAGCAGCAAATTAGTATTTTTTTTCCCTTACAGTAGCTTGACTACTGCTCTCTGGCAGAGAGAATAAATAAAGCCACAACCAGTGGTTAGCTTCGTTTTTGATATTTCACCCTGTTTGTAGTCTGTGTGTTTAACTAAGCTAATTTTAAAAGGTTAATGGCAGCAGCCTTTTATTCAGCACACATATACTGTCCAATGATCTCAACAGCCTATCTGTGTCTTAGTCAGAGAAGGAACAAGAATCCAAAAATATAAAACTGTTGCCTGAAGAACTTCTTTAAACTCTATCCAGTGGCCCACAGAGCTAATTCAAGAGAGGGCTTGCAATGGGGTAAAGCAGAATTAGACAGAAAGACAGGTGATTAATATTCTAGATAGGAGTCCTGGCCTTTACTAAAATTTATTGACACAGTGACTGCTTCCAGACAAGGGGTCATGCATATGCAATTAAGGCGGCTTATTCTGCGTGAACTGCCGTGCTCAAAATAGGGTGAAGATGGCACACACGGAGCGGATTATTGCAAAGATAAGAATGATAAAAATAAGACAACTTTAATTAAAAAGATAGAGGAGAGTTTTTTTTTCCACCACTTCCACATCAGATATCTTGTCAGGAAAGAGCAAAAACGCCCACACTGGTAAATGTCAGTGCATAATTAAAAAATGAAAAATCCTGGGGTGAAAAGCAAGAAGCTGGATAATTTCCATCTCTTTGTCTTGGAAAGAAATAAGTCCTCCATTTGTCAACATCTCCAGCAAGGCCCCGATGACCAGGAATGAGAAAAAGGGGCAAAAAAATGATGGTCTGAAAAATTTTCATCCCAAAGATTAGACATTGCCTGTCCTAAACCATTGGTTTTAAACAGAGTTGTCCGCCTGGATATTATCGGCCAATGTCATTTATATAATTTTAATACTATTAAAATGTGATATCGGAAAATATTGGTATCTGTTTTGTCATATCAATATTTTTACTCACAAGATCTTGCAAGATCTCATTCCATAATGAAAAGTCACTGCTATTCTAGAACAGGGATCACTAAGGGCGCATTCAGAGAGCATAGTCCGAAAGTCTCGGCTTGTTTGGGGACTCGGTTCGGCTGGGGGTGGGGGTGGTCTTCCGGACCGAGGTCGCATTCATGTTGCACCATAGCCAGACGGGCCAAGAATCTCAGGTGGTGCTGCATTCAGATTCACTGTAGGTGAGAACAAGACGCACGAACAAGAAGGTTCTCACAACCTCTGTTTCCTCCACAAAACAACATTATTTATGTACGAGGAGCTGGATATGCTTTCATCAGACCAAATATCAATTAAAGCTTTTACTTCCTTGTAACTCCACGTCTGACCAAGAGCCATCTTTATAAGTAGCTTACTGCAGTCCCACACGTGTATTTGTTGTCGTAGTGTTTACCTACGTTGCCCAACGTTTTACCTACAATGCCAATGCAATTTGTAGTCCACTTCCAGTCTTTGGTTCACTTGAATCGGACCAAGACCTGCGTTTGTAGGCAGACTGAGTCCGGTTGTTTTGTTCCGGATCAGAGTCCATTTTCGCATTCTCAACTCCCCTATACGAAGTGGACTTTCCGAACAAACGGACTTTGATTCGAATCAAAATAGCTTTGGAAATGCGCCCTAAATCCAGAGCTCTTAGGCCAGTGTCTGTAAGTTTTTCAGCATTACCCTGCTGCAGCACACCTGACTCAAATTAAATGGATCTAAAGACCAATGAAGTTCTGCACAATGACCTATTGATTTTAGTCAAGTGTGTTGGCACAGGGACTCATTGAAAACTTGGGCACTGGCCCAAGAAGTCCAGATTTGGTGATCCCTGGTTTAGAAGACTTTCATGTCCCAGCATTCCTTTTAGTCTTGTGACTACGGTGCGGTGTGCTGACTTGCTACAGACTACTGACTGAAAGTTTCTTTAAAGTTTCTTACATATTCCAGTTTTAAGTTATTAGTTAAGTTACCTAGTTGTCAGAAACATTATAATTAGCCACATGTTGGCTAATACCTGCTAGTATCTGATATGTACAAAGTGAACTCCTCTAGCTGAGTTAAATGCAGGGTGGATGATTTTTTCCAGGAGCATTTTTTACTATATTGCTTAAAGTCTTCTTCACATCCCAATTGCAGCCAATTAGTTAAATGTTCTGACACAAAAATAAAAAAAATTAATCACCTGTGGAACATACAGGACTGAAAAAAACCCACCCAATGAAATGAATTTAATTGGATGGGGCTGCTAACGGCCCGTGCTTATTGATTGAATGATTATATGTCAATCAAACTCGACTGCCGTCTGTCCCCCTCCCATCCTCCCTGCGCGCGGGTGTGCATACTCGCAACTTGCCGTGAGCATCTCACAGTGAAGGCGAACATGGCTGCTAGCTGCTCTTATCTATGCCGCTCTTAAAAAGAAAAAAACGAATGTGGATCAAGTTATGGGAGTGTTGGTGTTTGCAATGAGGATGCTTTACACCGCAGAAAAAGTTGGAGGTGAGATAATTATCACTTTTAGGAAACGTGACTCTGCTACTGTTTACTGGAAAGCTAACAAGCTAGCCACTCAGCTGTTTTCGGATATGATTGCCGACAACCATTGGCGCATGCATTCCTGTGCTTTGGAGGCGTGGTTTCGGGGGGATGAATATAGGTGTATCGACAGAAAACAGATGTATTTCTCAAACTATGAGAGATATTCTCATATTTTGTATCACTCATATTTGTGAGGTTGTAACACTCCAAAATATAATGGATACAATATACAACCTCATAGTTGTCTGCATCGAACAGTATCGGTTGATCTTGAAAATGAGAAATTAAAGGTTGTGCAATATCGATACATCGGATATTTGTAAAAAAAATATTGAACCTCCCTAGTTTCACAATTTAGAATGTCTGTTTAGGGGTGAATCTTATGGAAGCAGCTCTTTTCCATGTAATTGTTTGTCCAACACTTTGTTTATTTCAATGTCCCCTCTGTAACATCGTGTGAAAATGTTTTTTTTTTGTTTGTTTTGTGCAAAAGTTTTATTTTGCCCCTCATGTTAATTGACTTTTAAGTCAGTTTACATTTCAGTGAATAGTTTAGAGGTGGAAAGTCATACTTTTTGTATATGGAGGTTAATTTTTAATTTAAAATGAGAAATATATCATTTTAACTTGAATATCTCTTCTTTAGGTGAAAATGAGTTAAATTAAATCTGACACTGAAGAATGTTTCAGGGCTTACCTTTTGGCCTCTGTTGTGTGCCAACTCAATAAAAGAAGCTTTAGAAAACATCAATCAGTAATAATACATCTGCAGTACACAATACATGATAATCTCAGCAGTGGCTACTATTTTCTGTAATTTAAAATTTACAGAAAAACAAAATTTACAGCAAAATTTATGTAAATGTCTGACACTGGAGCCAGATTATACAACATTTACAGCTCTTGGTCTCTTAGGGTGTGAGCTTGGCACATCAGCCAACTGGAACTTTTGCCCATTCTACAAATCAAAACAGGTCCATCTCCTTCAGGTTGGGTTGGTTCTGCTGGTGTACAGCTGACAACACATTTAAAGTGCCCCTGGCATGAAATTAGCATTTTTTGAGGTTTTTGATCATATGTTTTAGTTTCCCCAGCCTGCCTATGTCCCCTAAGGGTTGAATGCAGGGAAGGGGATCCTGGAAAAACGGTTCGAGCAAGCTATATTTTAAAAAATATACACCCCCAGAAACCACGCCTACAGGACCGCCAATGGTTGTTGGCGAACATAACCGAGAACAGTCGAGTGGCTAGCTGGTTAGCTTCCCAGTAAATAACAGAGACACAATGTTTTCTTAAAGTGATAATTATCTCACCTTCAACTTCTTCTGTGGTGTAAAACATACTCACTGCAAACACCAAAACCTCCATGACTTGATCCACATCCATTTTTTTTCTTTTTAAAGGGAAACTTAGTAACTTTTTTACCTCAATAAATGCTTTTCGGAATCCCCGTGGGGCTAAACAAAGTGTTTACGGAGCGATTCAATGTTCCCCCCCTCCCGCCGGTGCCTCTGGCCTGCAAGCAGCTCTATGCAACTTTGCCTGTGCCGACCCGAGCAGAACTTGCGACAATAGAAACCGCTGTACGGTACTCAGGTCCCCTATCTACCGAGCTGCTTCCAGCTCTGATTTTAACCAGACTACCAGCGCTAATTCGAAGAAAACATTTCTTTAGCTTCTCACCACCTAAACACCGGCTCCTGGCTCTCATAACCAACTCTTTGCTGGACCAGAGTGATTCACGTAGCTTGCGCTGCTTGGGCGCCGGGTGAAGCATCACTGCTTCAGGCTCAATAATCACTTGTCACGTCCGCAAAATGTAAATAAAAGTTTGTATTCTTACCTGCTACTCGCCAACACCAGAGAAAAATATAATCCACGGCATATTTACCCGCAAATCGCGGGTAAAACGTCCCGTTTCAGAAGATACAGGTCTTTGCTTTGAGCAGAGGGAGACGTGGTGCTGCTACCAACGCAGCAAAGTAGCATCAACAAGCTAGTAAAAGCTTAGAAATATATCCAGGGATCAAAATAGAGGAAAGGCAGGTAAAGAAGCCGTCTGTGTGCTGTGTGGGTGTAGGGGGGGGGGGTTGAACTTTACAACAGTGAAAGGACGCCACTAGGGGGAGCCCCGAGCTGAAGTTACTGAGTTCTGCTTTAAGAGAAAAAAGCGACATAGTTAAGAGCAGCGAGCAGTCGTGTTCGTCTGCACTGTGAGACGCTCACACTCACCCTCAGGAGGGTGGGGGCGCGACTAACGGCAGTCGAGTTTGATGGACATAATAATCATTCAATCAATAAGCACGGGCCGTTTGCAACGGCCAATGAAATTCATTTCATTGGAAGGGGTTTTTCCAGTCCTGTACGTCCCACAGGTGACTTTTTTTTTTCTTCTTCTTCAGAACATTTAACTAATTGTCTGCAATCAGGGTGTGAAGAAGACTTTAAGCAATATCGTAAAAAATGCTCCTGGAAAACATCATCCACCCTGCCTTTAAATTATAGATTAGTGTTTCCTTTTTTTCCTGGGTGTGTCTGCCTACATAGCAAAATTAGCATTCACAAATGGGCTGACTGGCAGTTCCGTATATTTGCTCCCAGTGCACAATACTACGCCATTGACTTCCAGCCAATTACCTCCCTCCCCCAAACTGCATTCTCCAAGTCCTTCCCTCCAAGATCTACAACAACAAACTGACAGCATGGCGACCAGGTCGCATCAGAACTGCTCTGTATTTGGTGTACGAAGGACAGCACCAATCTTTTTGTCCTCCCCACTGATAAGCTTGTGAATGGATTTCATTTCTGCAGGAATGTGCCCGACCGATATAAACAACTAATAGAAAATCTCCCTGCAGCTCCGTCTCCTCCTCAGGAGGAGCCTCAGGACTGTGTGGTCATAACAGCTTCCAGCCACCATGAAGAAACATAGTTTCTAATAAACGTTTCTTATCATGTTCGTGTCTTTTATCTATGAGGGAAACTGATGTTTGTGATGATTTCAGTTTATAATTCTTCCCTTTGTGCACACGTGTGTCTGGCTGCTCACATGGACTTCGGTTTGCAATCAGGCCTTCATCATCATCATCACTGTTTCTGTACCACTCCAGTCAGACAGATCGAACGTGCAGAACTAGTGGAATATATCTTTAGTATTAACTATTAACTGGATTCAGGTCATGGGTGAAAGAAACAATTCAGGGAAACTTGTTGCTCGGACTATGATGCTGATTTTCTTCTTAGACCGGATTCAGACTCGCGCTGCATCTGTGTCTGTGTCAGGTTGGTGACACCGTTACTGCCGTACGGCCTGCATAGGTCCACAGAGGCTCAATACGAACTTCTTCAAGCCTGACATGCAGCCACGTTCAACAGAACACAGCAAATCTTTTTTTACTTAAACATGAGTGTGCAGAGAGGTACGTGTCTGCAAGTTACTGCTTAGTGTATGGGCAAGTGTCTCCAGGCATCTTCATATCACTCCGCCTCCTCTCTGTGAGAGCACGTTTAATCAGATGTGGCCGTTTGAGACTTACTGACAACAGAAGCACATGGTGACAAGCTTGCCTTCTGGTCCCGCCCACCTAACCTCGGTCATTTTACGCCAGTGCTAACAGTAGTGCTAACTAGTAGTGCCTGCTATTCTACGACAAGGCTGAATTACAGCGAATGATCCTTTCATACAGTATTAACGTACATAGAGCCTGACTAAAAAGTCACTTAAAATCACCAGGAATTTCATGACACTGGCACTTTAAATATTTCCTATTATAACTACCACTCATTTTCCTACAGCTGTATGCCTAGTCTCAAGTCTCTCAAGTTTTTCCTTGTAACACCTTCAATTATCTCGATAATTCTGACAAATTTCTCAACCCTCTCCTGACAAAAATCTACCCAAACATGATACTGCCACCACCATGCTTCACTGTGGGAATGGTGCTCTTGGGGCAATATGAGATGTTGGGTTGAGGCAGATGTAAGGCCATAAAGTTAAGTTTTAGTCTCATCTGACGAGAGGACCTTACCATTGGAATAATGTGACTTCTGTAAGTAATTGGTAGTATCAAGGCTTGTTTAGGACATTCATAATAAGGGGAGTGAAAAAAAAATTTTTGTGTGTTTTTTTTCATTTAATTTGTTTTAAGATTAGTTTTTTAATTAGTTTTTTGTTTGTTTGTTTTTTCATTTTACCTGATCAATTAGGACTTTTACATAAATTCTCCATAAAAAATTGAAATTACAAGTTATAATGCAGGAGACATTTTTTAAAAAAGCCAAGGGAGATGAGCATTGTTGGAAACCACAATATTCATTCAGTCACACCAACATGATACCTGAACTGTGAAATAATGAAATATTTGGAGTTTTAAATTTAAAAAGAAAGGTGAGTTAATTGGATGATGAAAAGAGATGGAGATCATTTCTAATATCAAGTGGTTGCTCAGCTAGTTGCTTTGTTGCTGAAAAAAAAATGCATAAAAATGAAATGTCTTGTAATTTTCAGAAAAGTTGACAGGAAGTCAAAACTGAAAGAATATATTGATTACAAAATCAGCTCTGGTACAATCTTGTTTGCATGTGAAAGTTTTTCCCCCGAAAAAAATCACAATTAATTTATTCACCGTTACATATCACAAATATTTACAAATAGCTGAAATTAGCAGGTGGTTTTGACAGACAAGACTCACAATACAAAGTTTCCTTTAGGTTGTTATTGCAGGGGCACTTTCAAAACTTTGTGCCCAGGGGCCTCTACTTTTTTAATCCGGCCGGATGTGATGACATTTAAATATCTTGTTCAGAGTCATCTCCAATAAATCTCAGTTCAGGATCAAAAATAAAACAAATACAAAAACTATTTTAATTAAACAACCAAGAGGGTCAATCACTGACAGATCATTGGAAGCCATTACAATCACAGAGACTCAAAAGCTAGGATTTTTGAGGTTAAATGCAGGCAACAAAACAGTTTAATTCAGCTAGGCATACTGCTTTGGTTCAAAATTTAATCTTAATCAGATCTGTCGCTCACACCATGCAGTAATTAAGTCAGTCATTAAGAAGAAACACCTCAAACAGTGAAGTACTTCTGGAAGATATAATTTTTCATACACTTGACTGTGGAGATAAATGTTTGCTTTTTCTTTTTTACACTCTTTCATCCACAACAACAATTTGCAATTCTAAAGTCTATTGAAGGATAGATCAAGTGTCATGGCAGAATCTAAACCACAGCCACCTTATTGCTGAAAAGCTTTCTTACTGTCAAAAAAAATTGGCTATACAGGAATATTTCTTTACTATGTCATTTATTAAAGGATAGATCTTCTCTTATTCACTGGATTTTGTGAAAGCATCTATCCTATGTAGGATTGATGTCTCAAACCTGTTTGGAAAAAAAGTTTCACAGTTTTTTATGAGGCTTAGAGATATTTTCCCATATTCCTTTAGTCTAGCTTTGTTCAAGGATTCAATTTGTGACGTGTTACAGTATGTAGCTGGAGGCCTTTGTGACCCAGATCTTTTTAAAAGCAATTAGTTTGAGACAATTTCCAAGATTTGCGTGTAAGCAATCATGTAAGGGTGCCAAGGCTGTGTAGTGACACAAATGTCAGTCAGATTCTTTGTCTTTAGAGCACTTTGATCCTCAGTAATGAATGAAAAATGAGTCTAAAATTGGAATGAAATTCCTAAATACTCATGTATGGTGGAAGCGTTTTTCACATGCTTGTTTTTTGATGAATAATTTCAGCAGCATAAAATTCAAAATACACTAATGTAAAAAGCTCAGCAGAGATTTTATTCCTGCTTGAAATCCATTGAGCTTCAATTGTGCAGAGGTAGTGATGCTGAGTAAAATGTCAGCTTTGCATAAAAGAAAGAATTGTTATGAACTCACATAAAATTCAGCAGTCTGTTATTTCCAGGGTCTGCATTTCACATGGTGGCTTCTACAGAGTGCAAAAGCTACCTTCTTCATATGTCACTGAAAATAGGCAGAATTATTGAAAGATGCAAACATAAATGGGAATACAATGGCTTAAAGAGCAAGATGTGGTATGATCACCTTTAATCTTTAGCCATCTCAGACAAGTTTTCATGTCATTTCTTTGAGAAATTTTCAGGAATAGTTCTCCAGAGTTTCTTGAAGGACTTTTCAAAGCTCCTCTATGGATGTTGATGCCTTAAGTTCCACTCTTTGTCAAGATGATCCCACACTGCATCAATAATGTTGAGGTCAGGGCTCTGGGGAGGTTTCATCATTCCTTAAGACCTGCTGCCACTGAACTGTGGTCCAGTTCTTGTGTCATTTGGCATATCTCAGCCATCTCTTCCCATTTTCCTTTTCTCGAGAATAACTTCTTAACAGCCACTTTTCCACAGAGATCTTTTCTGACAAGGCTTCAGTGAACAGGAGATGGCTCAGCTGACGCCCCAGATGCACCTCTTAGGTCCTGTGTCAGGTCATTGCTGAATTATTTGCTGATTTCTGAAGGGCATCACTTTGTGATACTGTTTTAGATAGTTTTCTTTTTGAGTCTCTTTTTCCACTCTGTATTTTTTTCCCAATTTTGTTTTTTAAGAAAATAAAAAAAAAAAAAAAAAGGAGGAGGAAAAAAGAAAAAAGATAATAAAGTACTTTAAAAGGAGGTATGTTAATGGGGAGAAATAGAAAAAAAAGAAATAAAAAAAAAAGAAAAGAGGAAAAAAATTTCTAGAAATTAAAAAAAAAAAAAAAAAAAAAAAAAAAAAAAAAAAATAGAAGGAGGGGGAAGCAAAAGAGGAGAACTTTAAAAAGAAGGGGATGGAGAAGAAAAAAACCAAAAATTTTCCTCCCCACAAAACATTAAAATAAAAAAAAAATAGAGAAGGAATAGGAGGAGATGGGGCATTTTTCGGAGGGTGTAATCGTTAAAATTTTGGTAGGGTGAAATGTCTTCATTGAAGGAGTATTACATATGTAATATAAAAAAAGGAAAAGAGCGGGGGCAAAAAATCCGAAAAAGGGGAAATAAAAAAAGAAATAACTTACCCCCTCCTCCCCCCCTCCCCCCCCGCACGCAACAAAAAAAAAAAAAAAAGACGGGGAAAAAAAACCAAAAAAAAAAAAAGGGAGGGGGTGGGTTAGAGGGGGGGGGAGGGGGGGAAACGTCGCCCACGCCATTACCATTAGCCTGCTTGTCAAACATCGGCACACATGTCCCTGTGCTCTGAAGGCGTGGTTTTGGGTGGTGTGTTTTTTAAAATGTTGAACCGTATTTCCAACATCGCCAGCTTTAAAGGCAGAGTCTGAAGTCCCACCAGCGTTTCTGTTTGCAAACAACAGTATTCAAACTTAGCGCTCCTCCCTCTCAGGCTAATGGCCGTCTCGTTCTAGCTAGCCTATTCAACTTCAAGCTTCTCCTTCAGAGCTCAGAAGCGGGTACAAGCCAAACTATTATTAACCCTGGTTTTACAAACTGCATTACAGTATCTGAAGCTCTTACGTTTTCTTTGGTGCATCTGCCGTTTTTACTTTCTTCTACATCTACGGTGTTTCCTTTCTTTCTTTTTTTTTTCCTTCGAGAGTTCGAGTGGCTGGTGTCTGCTCCAATCATGAGCTTATTTCCACACAGCGTCATGCTCTTAGCTCTGTCATTGCCAGCCGATATAAACATAAATCTCCACCCAGAAACGTCCCGACCAGACCAGAACAATACAAAAGAGCGAATTACAGGCTGAAGTTACTGAGGTCTGCTTTAAGAGAAAAAAGCGACATAGTTAAGAGCAGCGAGCAGTCGTGTTCGTCTGCACTGTGAGACGCTCACACTCACCCTCAGGAGGGTGGGGGCGCGACTAACGGCAGTCGAGTTTGATGGACATAATAATCATTCAATCAATAAACTCCTAGAGAGAGTTGCGTTCAAATGCACCACGGCACCAGAGTAGAGCCCCCCCCCCCACTCCCCCCACTCTTCCACCTTTTTAGTTTAATGTATTTGCATGTTAAGATCTGTTCTAAGCTGAATGCTGAATGTAGACATTGCCATTCTGGGCATACATGTTGAGAGATGAAACATGGGCCCTTGATGAATCCAGAAAGTTTTGGAATAAAATTTTATTATTATTAGTTCTTTCTGGAGCTGTGCTATGCAATATTTCCATAGCATAGCTCAACGGAAAAATTGTCAGTGACAAAAAAAAAAAAAAAAAAGGAAGATAGGGGAAGAGGGGGAGAGAAGAAAAGGAGGGGGGGGGAGGAGGGAGGGGGGGGGGGGGGGGGGGGGGGGGGGGGAGGAAGCTAGAGGAGGAAGGGGGGGGGGGGGGGGGGGGGGGGGGGGAGGGGGGGGGGCGGGGAGGGGGGGGGGGTGGGGGTGTGGTAAAATAGCTAACACTGCCTACGGTAAGTGACTGATGAGAACAAAAAAAAAAAGACTTCTCAAAAATGATAGATTCAGGGTAAAGCATCAGCATGAGAAAAGCAAAGGAAACAAACGAAATGTTCCCTGAGGCAAGCTGACCGGAGGTTGTTAGTTATGAGATCCTTTATTGCCACTGAAGATAAAAATTAACTGGCATCTTGCAAACATCAAGATCACGGCAGTATGTCTCATCTTTATATCTCTTTGTGTATTTCTTATTGTTTTTCCATTAATGATCCAGCCTACTTTGACAGTGTTTTCATTCCTGGGAAGATCTGCAGAACAGTAAATGGTTTGTGTGTGTGTGTGCATGTGTGTGTATGTGTTTACTTTCACATTAAAATCTAACTCTCGGTGCTGTTGTCATGCTATGAATAAACTTGTCTTTAGCTCTGACCTCATCCTAAAACTGCAGAGCCTAATGACCTCCCACTGTTACGGTGGCAATCAGTCATATTAATGAGTTCTGTGTCACAAGGGGCAACCAGCACTTTAGGAAACCAGTCTCTAGTGCCCTACTTTTTATGCTGCTTTGTAGAAACTGATCTGAGTATGACCTTTGGCTCTGGAGTGGCACTGCACTGGTAGTCAACACAATCTCACCTAGACCTTGAAAAGGTACAAACATGAGAAAAATAAACTACCCATCCCAGAATTCCCTGCTCCATCCATCTTCTTGCTGCCACCTGAAATGGGAGACGGTGGTAAGGTGACCCCTGCACCATAAAGGAACAAGGAGAGCCATGTCACTTTGTGAAAACCTCCATTCAACCATCTGGCACTATGATAATAGAGTTGGGAGCAGGTGAGAGTCAGAATGGAGAGACAGCGCCTCAGTCTACTCAAGCGAACGATGTCACTGTAACCTACCATCGACCCCATGCTGAAAATGAGCCATTCTTACATCAAATTGCATCCATTATATTGTCCTTGAGAAAAAGAGAATTTCAGGCATGAAAATCATTACAATAGAGCCGAAAGGCATGAAATTCTCTCGGGAAGTGGGAGCTCCAGTGGCACAGTGGGTGCCATTGTGCCGTAAACTTTTCCCCTCCGAAGTGGTTTTCCGCCCCTGTTTCGGCTGCCTCTGCAGCCATGACAACATTAAGACATGTGAGACACATTCAGCACTTAAGTACATTAATATTGTGTGACTCAGATACAAACATGGTTTCAGCTCGGTTTTGATGCAGATATCTCTTTTGTCTTATTTACTGTGCAGCGGTAGTGATGTTCTATTGTTAGCAGAAGAAATGCTGAAGTCCACAAAAAATAATTCAAAGATACATGGAGCAATTCTGAGATGGGGACTTGGGCAAAGTAACAGATCTGTCATAGCCTGCAGATGTCAGAATCTTCCAGATGACGCAAATGAATGAAATTAACAAAAAGAGGGCCAATCGTTGGGGTAGCATGATAAATCTGAGGTCTTGATTTGATTTATATGGTAGATCACATGAACTAAATATGTTTGTTGTTTGTGATATTCATTTTTACCCCAATCCTATATTCTTTACTTTTGTTAGTTACAGTCCTCTGCTTTCTCAAATCCAATAATCTGTGATATCGACACATACCCAAACTGCTGACATCTTTTTTGCTGGTGAAAAAAGGTGTATTAAAACTGGGATGGGTAATATTTTTTAGGAGCATTTTTCACAACATTGCTTAAAATCTCCTTCACAACCCAATTGCAGCCAATTAATTAAATAGTCTAACATATAGACAAAAAAATTAGTCACCTAAGGAAAGGACAGGACTAAAAAAAAAACAAAAAAACATCCAATTGTCTTGAGCAGCCTGTTCGGGACAATTGGATGGTGATATGTCAATCAAATTTAACCGGGACATTTCATTTGTCTTTCCCCCTCCCACATTTCTTGTCCTTTGGGGGCGTGGCTTCAGGAGGAAGTCTGAAGGCAGGTGGTTGGACTTTTGTGTTGTGTATTTTCAAAATGTAGCTTGCTAGAACTGTTCATACCCTTGAAAATTTTCTTACATGCAGCACCAATGATTCATTCATGTGGAACGGGTTGCATTAAACACCCTTATGTCTTGTCCTTAATATTTCTGGAATCGAAAAGTTAAGGTTGTTTCTTTAACTTGAAGAATTCCTTAAAATGAGTTGAACTGCTGCACACAGGTCTACAAAAAGTAAGGACAGTGGAGTATCCCAGCCTGTATCTAAACCACAGCATGGCAGTTTATGATGGAAAATAATAACAAAGACCACTAAGAAGTGTGTTTCTTTATTGAAAAATCCTGTTGCACCCCTGTAATGTTTGGTGACTGTTTATCCATTTCTGAGTACACTGGCACATGGTGATGATTATGATTTTCACAGTGTTGTGCTGATTTGGTATAAAAACAGAGAGTGGTTGTTAAAGGTAGAGTCCAAAGTTCCCTCCGTGAAAATAAACGTTAGACTTCAGCAAGTGAAATCCGTCTCAAACCGCACCTTTGGGCCTCTTCTCGCGTGCTGTGGTGCGTTTGAATGCAGCTCTCTCTCCCCCTGCCTGTAATTTGCTCTTTCGTATTGTTTTGGTGCATTCGGGATGTTTCTTGGTAGAGATTTCTGCTATATCGCCAGCCAACGACAGAGCTAAGAGCATGACGTTGTGTGGAAAAAAGCTCATGATTGGAGCAGACGCCAGTCACTTGAACTCTCGAAGGAAAAAAAAAGAAATGCGCCAAAGGAAATTTAAGAGCTTGTGATAGTGCATGTTGGAAAACCAGGGTTAATACTGGTTTGGCTTTTACCTGCTTCTGAGTTCTGAAGGAGAGGCTTGAAGCTGAATTGGCTGAAGAATGAGGCGGCCATTAGCCTGAGAGGGAGGAGTGCTCAGTTTGAATACTGTTGTTTGTGAATGTGGCAAGGTAAGAAGGGGGGGGGGGGGAGGGGGGGGGGAAAGGGAAAGGGGGAGAAAAAAGGGGGGGGAGGAGAAGGAAAGAAAAAAGAAGGGGAGGGAAGGAGGAGGGGGAAAAGGAAGAAGAAAAAGGAAAAAAAGAGAGAAAGAAGAAAAAAAAAAAAAAAAGGAAAAGAAAAAAAAAAAAAAGAAAGAAAAAAAGAGAAAAAAGGGGAAAAGGGAAAGAAAGGAGGAAAGGGGGAAGAAAAAAAAAAAAAAAAAGGGCAATGGAGGGCCCTGGGTGGGATTTGATCCCCAGACTCCCAGGTGAAAGTCATGCGCGCTGACCATTCAGCAAAAGGGACATCCCTGTGGCCAAGTAGCCAGGGCGCATGATCAGTCGGAGGCATAGTGACAGGACCCCACACTGCTTTGGACTCTACCTTTAATTGCAAAGATCTTTCCATTCAGTTATTGGTGAATAATTTCATGCCTTTGATTAAATGACATGCAGCGGTTCACCGAGTCTCAGTTGCATTGTCTGCTGAACATTGTAGTGAAGTGCAATACAGACAAGGTGGAGATAGACATGCACTTGGCCTTCCATGACATAAGTAGTAGTCTTCATAGCATGCAAAATTTTAGCAGTTGTCAAAACTAATAAAGCAGTGACTAAACAATTTCCCCAAACCAAGGACAGCTTTTAAGAAATTCTGAAGTGTGGATAGCGACAATTCTCCTGCAGACTCTCCTTAAAGCAAACATCCATGTTACTCTTTTGCTCCTTATTGACATTTGATTGTTATTCAAATGTGTCTATGTGGATGGGTATACTGTATGCTTTTGGTAATTGGTATATGTATTTCAATCCACTTGTACTGGGGGACAGGTTTATTCTGTTGGTGTCAGTGTTAAATTGTGTTTATCTTAATGGACTGTATTTTTGTTATTTGTGTAATTGTTTGTGTTGAGGACCCCTCGAAAACAAGATGTTCCACCTCAAGGGGCTAGCCTCTCAATAAATTTCAATGTCCTTCTGAAATAGTGCTTTTAGATGGATTCAGGCGCATGTGCAGTCGGTGCACTCAGTCTGTGCAATGACAAATATTTGGGCTGCACAGTCTGCAGTAGAGGAAACTGGTGGGCCACTGCAGAGCGGTGAAGACAACAAAATTTATGTCACACAGGTCCCATGACTGAGGAAATTGTAAATGAAAAGAGAGCTTTGTACATCGAGCCCCGAACATCAGAACTGTACCAAAGTATACTTCTATCATTAAAGCTATACAGTAGTCTATGATTTCAGAATCAGTTGAGAAATTTTGAAAAAAAGCAACCTGCCCCCCCACACAGCCCTTGCCTCTCTGATTGTTGATCCCTCCCACCGAGTACATACAGAACCTCCTTCTCAACCACAGCCAGCCATGTCACAACAACTCCACGGTGTAATATTTATTCCACATAAATGAACAACAAGAACATCTGGCCACATACATAATACGTATTTACCTTTCTCAACCACCGGGATGTTTACGGTGTGTTTTAGCTGGAGTTTCTGCATCATAAGAGAGGCGACGTTCCAGCGACTTCATGAGTTCATTGAAAGCATTCAGGACGACACCGATGACAACAATTCTAGTGTACAATCATGAAAATAAGCAGCTGACGTTCCGACGCCATCTGTCCACGCAGAGAAAACAACCAGCAGCGTTTCCAGTCATCAGCAGCATCGTCATAGACTATTAAATTTGTGCATAGCTCACACAAAAAAGTAAAAAACAAAATGCTTACCTGTTCAACAAAAAGTCTGCTGTATCAGCATCAGTTTCACTCCCAAATCAATTCCTCCCGGGCCTGTACTACAAAGCTGGATTTTCTCTTATCGAGGTAACTTCAGGGTTAAAGGCAGGGTAGGGGATCCTAGAAAAACAGTTTGAGCAAGTTACATTTTAAAAGATACACACCCCTAAACCACGCCTCCAGAACGCAGGAGCGTGTGCACCGACATGCGAAGATAACCAATAACAGCCGAGTGGACAGCTCCTTAGCCTAAACAGCTGAGGAACCACGGGTGTGTTAAGTGTTAATTTGCTCACCTCCAACTCCATCTGCGGTCTAAAGCATCCACACTGCAAACTCCAACACTTCCATGACTTAATCCACATCCGTTTTTTTCTTTTTGGTGCATTTTAAGAGCAAACAGCTACACAGATAGCCTATCGGCAGCGAGCATCCACAGCAAGTGGGTGAACACGCGCGCGGCGCGGATTGAATCATCATTCAATCAATAAGCATGGGTCGTTCAAGAAAGTTGGATTGGGTTTTTTCGGTCCTGTCCATTCCACAGGTGACTAAAATTTTTCATTTTTGTGTCAGAGCATTTAATTATCTGCAATTGGGGTGTGAAGAAGATTTCAAGCAATATAGTAAAAAATGCTCCTGGAAAACATCATTCACCTTGCCTTTAACCTTGGGTTTTCCATCCTACGATGCTGGTTCACTTCTGATCGGGTTATATCTTACATCTCCCCGGTATCTTATGTTGAACACCTAACCTGGTCCGGAACAGGTTAAGTTCTGGATAAGAGATCACAGAGTATAAAAGCACCACCCCCTGACCAATTAGTGCTCTTAGAAAAATGGCCTGCCCATTTTTAGAAGATCTTGTTTATGTTGGTGCGCAGATAGTGAAAAGAGCTCTTAAAAGAGAGAGAATATTCAGAGATAGGCGCAACCCTTTTGATTTACCAGATGACAGTATATAAGAAAGATGTAGGTTTTCCTCTGCTGGACTCCGTTCTGTCACAAACATCACAAATGTAACGTATCGCAGCCGGGCACTGGCTACGCAACAGATGCTCTGCATCGCACTGAGGTTTTATAAATTCTAATAGACTAATTAAATTAATTTTGATATAAACCTATGCCTCACCTCCAGTAAAAACAAAAATTAGTTCTGTACTGATGTAGCTGAATAGCTTAATTTTTGTATCTGAATTATGCTCATGGTGTTCAAATCCCACTCAATAAAACGTCGTTCATTCATTCACTCATTCATTCATTCATTCATTCATTCATTCATTCGTAGGTAATTTCATGCACACCTTTGGCGATGCTGATTATATTCTTGTATTTATTCTTTACTTGTTCCTGTTCATGATCATCTTGCGCCGCGGGGGTTGCACCTGAAATAATGTGGTTAAGAGGTCACACATGCAGAAAGCATGAATTTATCACACCCACCCATGCCGTCACAGTGAAGAGTTATAACACGTTCACGGCATGAGCTTTAAAAAAATATCTATATGGACAGTATGAGAAGGAAATACACAGAGGAAGCGCCTTAGTGTGATGAAGTGACACTAAGTGATCAGAGTCTGATATTGTTCCATGTTCGTACAATCGCACGGACTTGCACATTAACAGAGTCAGCAGTTTTCTGCCAGCTTTCCTTCCTGGCTTTTGCTGCAGCGACTGTGTTGCTTCTGGCCTGGATGATGTCCATGAATTCTTCATATTTCTGATGTATCATCGTCTAGTCCTTCATGGTGAAATATGTTTTGTCTCTGTTTCTCCATGTCTGCGATTGGTCAGACTCTTCAAACGCCACCCCTTTTATGTGAGCGCGCACTGATCAAGACTGGAAAACCCTGGGTTGAGTTACCGAGTTGATAACCAGCCGTTTATCAAGATCACAGATGTCTGGTTAAGTCAACCCAGGTAACAGAGAGAAACCCCAGGTAAGTTAATCCAGCTTCATAGTACAGTATAGACCCCTGGAGCTTCCACCAGCCGGGTGCCCCAATGTTTATACCCCGCTTTCAGTCCGTTCAGGTCTCGGCTTCTTCTGATTTTCCCCTCCTGGAGCCTCCTCCGCATCACCCAATAATTACCATCTTTCATCCAGCATTGCTCATGTTTTCCTCTTCATCTGCCTTTCTTCAGCAGCCTCCTCCAGCAGCGAATGTAACACCCGCAGGCGCCTTCCCTCCGTCCTGTTGCTCACATTCCGTCTGCCTTCTTTTTCTCTCCCAACTTCTGCCGGTGAGGCAGCAGAGGCCTCTTGCTGCTGCCACTGCCTTTCTTTTCCATTCTTCTCCTGTTGTTATGCTACTCAGCTACCTACTTATTGCAGAAGGTTTTAAACAAAAGAAAAATAAAGAAATGAATGAATATATGAATAAAATGTTTAAACACGGAAGAGGGCAGGGACAAGGCGGAACAAGGGGAGTCAGCTGTCAGGGAAGTGTCAGCTTGAGCAAGGGATTGGATGAGAGCAGAGAGAAGCAAGATGAACAGCTATGTTGACAAATGTAAGCCATCTGGCCGGATTGCTCGTATTGGTTAACGTCTTTGCAGCCCAGCAGCCACAAGAGTGGATGGATTTTTTTTTTTTTTTTGCTCTTCACATTGTGTAGATTGTACTATAGGACCATAACCACCATCTAAATGAGGTTATTAATAATGATCAAACTTTCAAATAGTAGACCATAGCTTTAAAAGTTTTCATGTTACTTTTTATTATTTTAAAATAATAAAAAGTAAGTGCAATATATTTCTCTGTAAGCACTGCTCAATCCTGAACATGGCTGCTCTTTACTTCCCTAAATGAACATACAGTACGACACCAGTTTTCTTGATTTCACATTTTTATTTAAACTCCATTTTCAAAAGGAAACTTTGCCACAAAATAACAGCTGTTGTCAGGTTATATGCAATAATAATAAAAAGATAGTTTCCAAACAAATACTTACACTTCCATAATTTTTCTTTTTATATTTTCATTTTTACAGCAGTCATTTTAGTTGGACCACCATTTATATTTAGAGGTGTTGAATACATATAAAAAACAATATACATGTAAATAAATAACTTAGGTCTCTAATTAAACATGCAAATAAAGTAACAAATTAAAGAGGCTGTAATTATGCAGAGCAGGACAGGGGATTTACTGTCTGTCCTAGTTTAAGTATTTGCCTGGAGTTACCATCCAGAGAAATGCTAATAACAAAGTCGGGATAAAGACAAATAAATGAGCTGGAAGCGACAATGAGATCACATGAATCAGAGTGATACAGATTGCTAATATTATCCAGGGACTGAAATTATGCTTTAATTATACTGTGCTTGAATGTGTGGCACTAAACAACCAGCAATGCTGCAAATTCTGCATATTTCAACTAAACAGAGGCTTCTCAGTTGGTGATAAATTTATTTTCTCTGACCTGTTTTGGAACTTAATGATACAAACTAAAAAAAAACCTGCTGAACTTAGAACAATGTGGTCAAAAGAAGAATTGATTCATGAGAATCCTGAAAAATGCAGTACAATACATGACAGAAAATTAAACTTATTGTGTTTTGGCGGACGTGTGCGACTAATGTTCAGCAGTAACTTCTATGTGCATATGCTTTAAATGACCTTTCAATCGCCAGTGTCCTGAGCTCCTTACCATAATAGAAATCAGTATATTTTGTTAAACAGGTATTTACTACAGGACCGGTGTACATGTGTGGGAGCTACTATGTGCACTGTTAATCAGTGCAAATGAAACTTCACAGTGAAGAAGCAGAAGAATTATTACGATATGAGGAGAACATAGGTTGTGCTGCATAAAAAGGAACGCCAAGGTCGAGGCACTTTCAAAGCAGCGTGCACATACTACAAAGGGTAATGCACACACACACACACACATACACACCCAGAACACACACACGCGTGCCATCAGTCTTTATTTTCTGGACAAAGATGCAGTTTTTCAGCCAGAGTCCATGCTGAACAGCTCGATGCCCTGCGGGTTCCAGTAGAGGCCGACTCCAGAGTTAAAGACAAGGGACCAGACGTAGGGGATGAAAAAGTCCTCTGGCTGGTCTTCCTCCACATACTTAAACTTCAGCTCTGGAAACTTCTGTTCACACAATGAAAAAAGAGAGAAAGGAAAACTGTGAAAATACATATTTGTAGCTAAAAATCATATTTCAGTATGAAATGAATTGCAATAAATTCCAATAACAACTGGTCATTGTAGAAGGTCCATAAAACAGCAGCCTGCTACATGAGACTCAAAGATGATAAAATATGACAGTTTGTACCACTGCATGTACAAGTTGGACGGCAGATGACTTATCACTTCACAGCAGAGTAGAGTTGTGAAGTGGAGAGAAGTTTTTTGAGAGCTCCTGCTACCAGGAGTAAAAATTCAATTTTACTTTTTCCACAGACAGTGATGTATGACTCACACCTGAGGTACTTCTACAGCTTGAGCTGACATGACATGCCTCTGGTTGAATCATCAGCACAGCAGATGAAAACATCATGAAATATTTGGATAAAATCTCAAAGGTACAACTCATCTGTGGCTGCAGCTTTAATTAGTTTCATAACATATGCCATTTTGTACTATTTTTAACATCTTGCCACACAACAGAAGACTGAAAAGTGCAAAAGTATAGTAGAAAATGTAAAATACAAGGTTGGAAAGTCTCCTTGTTAAAAAATATTCATAATGGTTAAAGTTTCCATGAAATGACAGAGTGCTATTTGCTTACGTATTTATATCTTTCCTGTAAAAATGGAAAAGCATGAGGTCAGGACCCATCCAAAATGCCCAGCCTGCTCTGATTGGCCAGCTCTACTGGTCTCTCACCAGTCTGTGTGGTTGAACCTTCATTTGAATCTATAGAGTAATCTGTGTGGACACCAGAAGCAGACTGCCACTGTTGAGGTGGAACTTCTGTGCATGTGTTATTAGAACAGATGAGAATCAAACGATTTTCTTAACAACATCAAGGACATCTAGGACATGTGCATTTCTTGGCTGTTGGAACAACAGTGGAAAACTTTAATAGTGGTAAGAAGCGAATGACAAAATCATGACGCTTTACTTGGTGAAGATTGCTGCTGTCTGTGTCTGAGGGGGCAGCTGGTTGATGCCGTTTGTCTGCTAATGGAAGTGTGTTGAATACCAGACAGGATTTTATTGCCAACAAATAAACACAATAAAATATAAAATCAAATAAAAATATGATATCAAATATAAAATTATGCGTCTCCATATTGCCGTCCAGCTTAATGAGACATACTGGTAACTTTGTAATGCTAGTTCATGCTAATGGACTGAAAGACAAGTAGCTGTGGTGTTGCTGAGAGTTAATGATTAATCTGTAAGACACTGTGAAATGGAACATTATTTGCTCTAATCAGAGCAATGTTGCAACCAGAAAATAAAAATCATTCAGTCAGGAACACAAAAGGATCACGTACACGGTGTCCTGCCGCCTAAACTAGTCATACCTATGTCAAATCTCTGACAACAGTCTTCGAAAGTTTTAAAGAACTTCTTTACCAACTTTTAGTAACTTATTATAAGGAGATTTGCATTTTATATTGTAGAACCGATTGTCAG
This sequence comes from Atherinomorus stipes, assembly GCA_023101725.1. Lineage (NCBI taxonomy): Eukaryota > Metazoa > Chordata > Actinopteri > Atheriniformes > Atherinidae > Atherinomorus > Atherinomorus stipes. The sequence continues at coordinate 568,612 of JALJCO010005679.1, forward strand.
TTATTAAAATCAGTTTCTGCCAGATGAATCAAAATTTACATTAATTCACCAATGTCTATCTAATGTGACAGAATAACTTTAAGATCCTGATTCCCGAGATAATATTCCTATACGTTATCAATAACTGTACACCACTGTCTGATGTCATCAGCCCAGATGCTGCTGTGAATCTCTGCAGATCAGGACTGAACACCTCAACAAAAGCGGTGCCGCAAGACGGTGCAACACATAAAATGGCCATTATATTTGTTTATAGTTAACATGGAGGAGGGGAAAAAAATTCAAAAACCTACCCAGTGGAGGACGAGTTGTCAGTCTTTTAAAATAACTCTAAAGGAAATGACAAACTTAGACTTATAAATTTGAAGGCCATTCTGCTGCGATTGGTCTCAACATTTGCCCACATGCGTATTAGCCTATATGATAACAAGGGCCAGTTTTGTTTTAGTTTTTCTATTTCCATTTTAAAGCAGAAATATCAGTCTGCAGCAATCTAATCTGTTCTGTCTTTACCTGTGCCCCAACTTAGATTCAGTTCCGAGATCAAAAGAAAAAAATCTACAAATGAAAAAAAATCATGCATTCCTAATAAGAAAAAATTAAATCAATTTAATAAGATTTTGTCTAGTCTGATCAACAGTCTAATACCCAAAGATCACTTGTTTGTTCAAAGATCACTGATACACACACACACACACACATATATATATATATATATATATATACACATATATATATATACACACATATATATATATACATATAAATCAGTGTCATGATTTTTGTAGAATTTTCATTTATTATTACTTTAGTCAATTTCAACTTCATTCAATGACAGCTGATTTTTTTCTGTCTGTAATTGGAGGCTATGAATTATTTTGAGGATGACTGTATACATATATATATACACACATATACACACATGTATATATATTTCTCTTACTAAATACTGAAAGAGCTTTTAAAAACCTGTAGGAGGCAAACACAAGCCCACTGACCGATCAGACCAAGCCAAGCTGGCAGCCCACCTAACAGCAGGTAGGCAGCAGAAAAAGAGCATCAATAATATAAGGTACCTCATTATATGCTCCTGTCTACACATGCATGTATGTGCACACACACACACAGTCCAGTAATCAGTCTGCGGTGAAAGACAGACGCTGTGCCCTTTATGTGATGGTCCCAGTCTGCTCTATTGAGTCCTGACTGGCTCTATTCACAGCCACACTATCGGTATCATAATGACACAGACAGAGGGGCTACGAGGTCACAGGCCATATGCCAGGCTACTGACACTAGACCACACACACCACTGCCATTGTGATGGCGAGACACAATGCAGGAGCTGTATTATCTGCCTGGTATTTGTGTGTAGGTGACTAGGCTCATAACGTACAAAATCATCAAATGTTCATATGACACTGATGGTGACAGTCACCCAACCTAGGCTCACTTTTACTTGTTAGAATGAAGGCTGAAAAATGTTTTTCAATTTTTCATTTTAATTAGAAATTGTATCTTTCTTTTTTTTTTCATTTACCAATCTTATTGATTTACAAACATGGGTATTCAAATACAGAATGCTGCTGAGGAGATTAATGTCTGGTTATAATTATCATGATATATGAAAGTTAACAAGTTATGCTAATTAGCTCATTAAGCTAATTAAAGCATTAATCAACAAATGCTGCTTTGTCAACATACTGTCAACATGTGTGGCATTAACACCGTCCTATCTTCAAGCATTTAAAGATTAAATTTACCCTCATTAAAATGCAAATATATGTTTATGCTGCAACAGAAACTAATCATGTTTATGAAGAACATGCAGTGTAAGCTGAATCAACATAAAAGGTTTTTTAAGCTGTTATTATACAAATAAATAACCAATGGGCAAAAATGATACACAAAAGGTTCCCATGGAGGCTGGACATGAAGAATTGGTTATAAGCTCTTATACACTAACTGAATATATTATATTAATGTGTCTCAGCTTGGATTGGGCCATAAAATGTCTGGAAACACTAAGCATAGTGTTAACATGGTAAAATCAGCCAGCTAGCATGTCCAAGGTTCCCTAACAAACACCTATTTGTTTAATCTTTCTAAGCAACAGGTTGTGGTTTTATATCTGTGCCAGACTATTTCTTGGCTGAGAGCAGTGACTTCCTTGCGTCTCTACTCATTTCCTGGCGAACTTCACATTGACGACAAGACTCTGGGAAGTCGCTGCTACCGGCCGATTAACAGCCCAACAAGACCACAAATAAAATTTGCCCCCCAAAATCCTTCTGTGTTACATGTTAAATGTTTAGTCCAGTTCTTATTACATTTCCAAATGTCCTCAAATGGAACATTTGTTAAATCTGTAACTGTGAAGGCATCAGTAAAGCATTGCTTATGAGCTATCAGGAGACTAATAAGTAAGAAAAGATGATGCAGCTTGTGCAGCTATAGCAAAACATTTTCCCCCAAACGAGCATTTCTCAAGCCCAGTGCTTACTGGGAAAAAAAAAAGATGAACCTCTACAGCAGAAACAAAGTCTCCTGTGGACATTTGACCACTTCCACAACACACTGAGCACAAAATGAGAAAATAGAAAAATGATCCCTGAATCACAATGACCACCATTTTTCCTCTTACTCCTGTATTGGACGAAGCCACAGGGGGATTTTCTGCTACGGGAAGTCTTAGACATCAGCACATGCCTCACAGCAAAAAAGAAAAACATCTCCTCCAGGTCTGAGTGCTTTCTAAGGGGGGAGGAAAAAAAAAACAGAGCATCTCCAGTCTGCCACATCCCATCATTAATATTATCTCTCTCTTATTCTGTCTCTACGGTGGTTTCTTCTCTGTTCATATCTGCTTTCCCTCTCCTCCTCTGTTTTGCTCTCAGCCTGTGCTGTCTGGGCCCACTTGGCCCAGGCTCATATCAGTTAGTTATGGGTCCTGGTGGGTCAGGCCCTCGCCCCTGAACACAGACTGACTGGCTGGCCTCATATCTCCACGCAGGACTCTGTGTTCCCTTTTCCTCCTCTGCAGGCTGCTGTGCTGTCAGAGCTCGGCCAGACACAGAAGAATGCGGCCAGGGAGCAAATATGAACTTGGAACACACAAACACACTTACATGCAGGTACACACACAACCACTGAAAGACTATATATCAAAATATTACCATCTACATACTACTGTTTGATAAGACTCCTTGTCTAGATTCTTTGGTTTAATATGCTGTGCTTAGTGTAAACATAGGGTTTGCAGCAGTTAGTGGTGGCTTCAATCCACGGTTCACACAACCAAAATCAGAGAAAATCCACCCAAATATTTTCAGAAGGTTTTGTTTATGTTTGTTGTCCTTATTTCCTGCCCACACTCGCAGTCGTTTTGAAGTGGTCTTTGTAATATTTACTTTCCCAAATCAACATAATACTGTGGATTAAGTGTTTTCTTTTTATATTATTAACAAGTTCAATTGCTACTCTTTAAAAAAAAGAGCAAAACAGAAAAAAAAAAACATCCAAACATCAGTAGTTTCCAGCTTTTGAAATGACTGGTATGTGATTACTTTTCTCTCCTTTTCATGAATAACAATGGCACATTTGAGCTTGTAGCAGATGCATGCAGTGTATTCAAAGGAGACCCTGATTGCCCATAAATGTATCAGTGTCACAATAGCTATAAAGACAAACCACCTACACTTTAGTAAGTATGGGGTTTACTGAGAGTGGGTCTCTACTTACAACATGCATACATGCCGACTAGTGTGTGAGAAAGTGGTGGCCAGCCTTTAGAGCCTGTGAAGGTCCAGGTACTGAGTAACAACTGGTAGCCTCTTTCCCCAACCCCCTCTGTGCCCCCACAAGGAGCCACAGAGTCTGTAGCCTATCGCAGCTCAATAAGGCAGATTTCTGTTGGACAGGCTAAACAACACATTCCAGACGCTTCCTATGATCGCCACTCAATCTCACACACCCTGGAAGAACACACATACATGAATCAGAGAGAGGCAGTTGAATGATGAGCCACTGAGCGTTGTCCCTGGGGTATTTTTTTAAACCATCTTTCTTTCAGGTTGGGACCTAATTTGCATGTCTGAATCTTTGTCTAAACACTTAAAGCAAACAGACTGCTTGTGGTCTTGCCCCTTCATTGTTTCCGTCACTTGATAACACTGGACTGGTTCTGTCAGTCAGGTCAAAACAGGCAACTGTCAGCTCCTCACAACAGTTTTCAATAAGTCATATTTAAACTGTGTTTATGCTGAGTTGAAAAACACCAGTAAGATTCAAATATGAAAATGGCATATGTTCAAATGTTCCTGGTTTAAAAACCTCTGTGTTTAGAATTAAATTTGCCAATACCTGTTCATTCATATCTTGTACCTTCTATGTCACAAAATTTAAGAAAAACAGTTTGTTAAGTAAAAAAGTAACCACATTTGCCCATTTCCTTGGGTTGCATTTCAAATTCGTATTTGACCAAATACAACCTGTTAATATAGCACAAAACAGTCTGGCAATTATTTCTTCCTATGTTCCTCCTACAGCTGTGGAATATATAATCACTAATGTAGAACTATTGGTTTTTTTTTTTGTTTGTTTGTTTGTCAGCCTAATTAGCCCCTTCGGACTCAAGCTAATGTTCAGCTAGTCACAATTTAAGCAACGAGTTGCGTCATCTCTGATGGCTATGCAGTAGGTTTGAAGAACTACACAACTGACCATGTTAACAGAAAAACAAGGAAAGAAAAGCCAGAAAAGCTAGCATAGCAAGCTAGTTCAGGCAGATATGCTGCAACTTAAGCCGCTTTCAGACTTGCATTGCGGAACATGAGCAGTAAAGTCTATCCGCTCTTTAAATGGACTCGCCTTTTCAAACATGCGGCTTCCTTGCGGACTTATTGCATACGGGCGCTTTCAGACATCAGGAAATGTTGCAGAAAAGTCAGCACAGCTACACTCTCCCTTCAACTCTGTCCAAACATTTTCTTGTGTGTTCAGCCAAAATGACGTGCCGCAACATTTCCGCTCTTATGACATGGAGACCAGCCGGTAAATGTCCACTACATCTCCGAGGTAAAAGACGGGAACACTTGTCTGAATGCAAGCGTTTAGAGGACAAAGGCAGAGTCCGCACTATAACCGCCTTCCAGCGCAAGTCTGAAGGGGCTTTAGGCACTTGTAAATAAGCATGAACTTTAGATCTTTAAATCGTGGCTAAAACGCAGTTCAAATAATCATGGTCATTTCATGGGGAAGCATCTCTACATCTTAACATGTCTATTCTCATATCTTCAGTTGAAGGTAAAAGGTTTTGGGCAAAAATATCTTGTTACCGTGTAATTTATTACCATGAAGAAAAATGCAACTATTACAAGGTAGTCGCTGTCCTGGAAAGCAAAGTTTTGGAGTGCATTTATCAGCCCCTGGGGACTTAAGGAAAGTTTGAAGCCTGGAACTGAGCATAATGAATTCCAGGGCATTTCTAAAAGAGTCAGATGCAAACTTGTTTCCTTTTAAAGATTTACACTTTTCTTTAAAGTTTCTTTAATAAAGACGGACAGTGAACTATAAACCAGAGTTTTAAGTCCCCATTCAAGTTTGTCAAGTCATTTGCACCATTAACATAAATACAGTACAGATCTATGGCCACAACTGTACTGTGTGTACAATCAATTAAAAATAATACTTAGCTTATTGTTAAAAATCACAGACTACATCTAGGACTATAGTTCCAATTAATAGAATTTTAAAGCTAAACTCATTTCCATTCAGGTAAAGTCTGAGAGTAATTCAATAATAACTAAGGACTAGTGTAATCCCTGAAACAGTATTTCACATTACTATTCATAGAGTAAGATTTTGAAAGCTTTTATTGTAGAAAAACCCACAGAGGAAAAAAACAGAAATAACAAAGATTACTTATGAGAAGGTGAAATTTTTTTTAAATCAACACCTGAGTACAGAGCAATCATGGCACAAAAGAATATCATTAATCAAGAGCTGTTTCACATCCAACACAGCAGCACACAAAGCTACGTGGGGAAGGGGTGCCTAAAAAAGATTAAATAAAAAAAGATATTGCATGTAGGTCATTTTAACAACCTTGGTGTACTGCATGGCATATTCATGAAAAAAATTTCATCATTGTTCCCTAAACTTTTGTTTGCAACTTCTCCAGACACAATGCTGACGTCCTCAAAAGTCTTCATATTAGATGTCCTGAAATACAGAAATGGTGAGGCATGGTAGGCCTAAACAAAACAAAAGTAAAGCAATGGGGAAATCTATTGATGATATTTTTGTCATTTTACTGTCAAAAGAACATTGGTCAAACCATGCATTTGTTTAAAAACAAAACCTGCAATATTTACTTTATTCAATCTAGGGCTGCACAATATTGGAAAAAACTAACATTGCAATTTTTCCTGTGTCTGTAATACATATTGCCATATGAAAAAAAACACAGGATTTTTCAGCAGATCGCTTGAACAGCACTTTAAAGGTGCCATGACATCAGATTTTACTTTTACGGGGTTTGGGGGGTATAAAATTATCTGTTGTGCACTGATGAGGCCATGTGAATGGCCAGAGCAAGTATCAAAGTCCCTGTTCATAGTCAGTTAGCTTTGTTTCTTTGTTCAAAAACACTTGAATCAGACTGCTGCTTATCATTTAACGTAGTTTCATCATGCTACGTAATTAAATTGCTCCAATTAGAGCACACTATCATGCCAACTTGGCTGAACTTGGCTGCCCCCTCCCCCTGCTGAGCTGATACCACGATGTGAGTGTAGCTAGCATGTCTGACTGCATTCAAAATGGACTAATTCAGGTATGGGTTTTTGAACAAATGGATTTAAAAGAAAACTTCTGCAACACTGAGGGAGGCGACCACAACCTTGTCGTTACCTGTAAGTTTATCTATTTTCTAAATGCCGTCTTGTCTGATAAACATTGTTCATTGTCTTAAGTGCCCATGATGCTAACAGATAGCCTTTACAAAGTCCAACTCATGGGGCATCTTGACCTACTTTCTCTAAATAAGGTTATAGCCAAATAAGGTGTAGCCAATGAAAATGAAGTCAACTTGGTCTCTGGGTAAAGCTGCATATAATTACTGCACCCAACTCTTTTACTGAAGAGGTAAGTCGAGCTTGCCAAAACAATCCCCCACTGTAAAAAGTGACATTTTTTTCTTTGGAGAACTAACATATGTGGCATTATCAGCGACATGAAATAGTTTATACTGCCATGTCATCACTCCTTTAAGTTCTGGTGCACTCCTGCTACCTTACTGTCAATTAACCTACAGTGATCTTACATTGTTGTGAATGTTGTGAGTACAGTTTTGTCTTTGAGTTATTCATATTGTTATTATTTACTGCTTGTTTGTGAATTGTGTTTTACCACAAAAGGTTTGTTCTTCGCCAAACTGATTAAGAATGGTGGTGACTGGTGGACCACTGTGCGCATTTGGCGTCAGATACCCTTAGATGAGACACACTAAGTTACCATATTTTCTGGACTATAAGTTGCTCCGGAGTATAAGTCGCATCAGTAAAAAATGTGTCATGAAGAGGAAAAAAAAACATATAAAATAAAATATTAAAGTAGGGCGATTTTCAGATGTTTCATGTCCTAATTGTTACTGCTAAAATTCCCCAATCTTTCCAAGAGTACCCTTCCAGGAGTTACAATGGCCAGCAAGGGCACCGCCACACATCCAATCCACACCAGAAGTAGTGTTAGTTAAATGCCGCTAAGAGTATCTATCTGTGGTTTTTAACCCAGATGTGTGTGGTGTAGTCGGGTGGTTAGGGTAAGGGGAAGGGTCAGGGTTAAGGTTAGATTTTATTAAGTTTCATGAAGAAGAAACTTCTGCTTCCGACTTCCGGCGTCAATTGGATATATGGCGACGCCCTTATCGGCCATCTTAAATCTTTCCGATTCTGAAGTTAATGCCTGATAATTATCCTAAACATAATTTATAAGGATTTAATAAAATAATTCACAATGACGGACCAACTTTAATAAAATTCTTGAAATCAACTTTTTTATTCCTTAGAAAGCCAGAACATTGTCACATCTCTTTCCTGTCAGCTGTATCCTTGAAGGCACAATTGATTGGGACACCAATACTTCTTTTTCTGAGTAATTACCAACTCATCGATGATTCTTCACGCCATTAATCTAAACTATGGATTTTCAGATTGGGGGCTGAGTAGCAGGATGAGCTCATAAGATGAAGGGAAGCGAGAGGAGGACAGACAGCTGTTTGTTTGAGCGATGGTACCATCAGGAGGCATGGGTTTCTCCCAGAGGAACCATTGCCCTGATATTCTTTTCGCTTCACGTTACCCAGTGGAACTGGAAAGCACTCAGATGGTTGGAGAGTCAAAGTGAGACTCAGCAACACTTTTGCACAGACTGACTACACTCTAGACACAAGTACACTGTTGTATGTTCAGACTCAGCAAATACTTCACAACAACCTAAATGACAGACGGACAGGATACCACACACACACACACACGCACACACACACACGTGTGCATTCCAGCTGGCTGCATGAGTGTGTGCTACAGGTGCAGCACTCTTCCTGAAGGACATTGCAGGGTTATCTACATGACTCCATGTGTAATTCTATGGTTTTATGGTTGATTGCAACATTAGCGCTCGGAGGTGCTGACTGAGTGAGACAGAGAGCGCACACGGACTCGTAGCCATGCGCCATCCCTCTTCCACATTGGCTAGCGAGACAAATGCCTTGCAGCCAGCTGCCAAGTATAGAACATGAAACACATGATGAAACATGCAATTAAGAGCTTCTCTGCTGGTGAGGAGCGGAGTGCGGAGACCCCTGGTTACATATTTCCTCACTGATTAATGGAGGAGCATCGGGAGGGGAGGGGTTAGCGAACCCGCCAGGAGTGCTGGGTAACGAGGCACGGTGGCAGATTTATGTCCCCGCCCAGCCCCTCCCCCTTCTCTCATGTGCCCATGACAAAGTGCCCCCTAGCTCCCCCATCCCATCTCCTTGAAATGTCATTACATCTTTGCATGTAGTAGGCCAGTAGAGATGGAACAACGATAAGCATTAATGCTAATGAGAATTGGGCTTTGGCTTTTTGTCTCGAGCCCCAGTGGCCCTTCCATTCCGTGTCCCTATCCCATACCTTTCCTCATTCACCTGCCCTGACAAACTCATTTTTGGTTCTTAACTAATCCCTCAACCATCCAGCATACTTCATACACTCTGGTCCTGATACACCCATGATGTCCAATATCTACTACTTCTCCTTTCCTCAGACGGTCTCACGTCTCATCATTTCTCGTCTCCGAGCCCTTCCATTACACCTGTCGTTTTACTGTGTGTGCAAATTACCTTCAGTCTGTCTTTTGGCAGGGCCTGCGCTCCTTTCATGATGACCTCTTGAACTCTCTCAACTGACAGATCACTTCCAGCCTGCTCCAGACGCTGACTGAAGAATCCAATCACCTAAGGGTCACATCACAAGAAACAGTTACAGACTTGCAGAAAATACAGCCAGTCGAGTAGAGATGCTCTGGAGAGCAAATTATGTTTCAGAGCAACTTTATAAAGTTATGAAAGCGCTCTTTCAGCAGTCATGTATTACTGTCTGTGGACACAAAGCAACTGAACGTGTTGACCTCGTGCCTGAATGAGCATCCATCCAGGTTACAAGTCTCTAAAACCTGCAACAGTAACTGCAATCTGCACTGTATACAGTCATATTAAGGACAAGTATCAACATGTTTCTGATAATCTTACAACAACAATTTAGAGATGTATGAATTGTTTTAAGAGGAAATCTTTTACCATCATGCAATTAAACATATAATAAAACAGGGCTGCCAAAACTTTCATACTCTGTAGCTTTCCCTGCTATTTGATAAAAAAAAGAAGACAAAAAAAAAAAAACTCATCCATGCTCTAAGCCAAATCAACAGGAAATAATCAAGCTAAATGTGCTATATTGTGTTATGGTAAATTTATACAAAGTCTAACACATAGAACAGAGAGCTGATGACAACATTTGTGAATTAAAACTTTTGCAAGAAGAAGCCATTAAGTCATTTATGACATCACCTGTACAACCAGCCATGAGCTGTCACAGCCTTCAATAATACAGCGTCCTGTCTTGTGTTTGATACTTATGGATCCCTTAGTCACTGTCACAAGGTGTATCTTTATGAAGCCATGAGGAAAATTCATGACACATTCAAATGTGTCTGATTGACAGAGGGCTGTTGCTTCAATGGACCTGGAAAAATGTTACTGTTATGTTTGGTCTGTAAAAACCTTAAGATGGCTTAAAACCACAGTCATTTCTATAAGGTAAAAACAAGGTCAGCAAAAAACAAATCTGAGGTTATGTTCTGCAAAGATGCAAAAAATATGGGCCAGGTGTTTTCATTGCAAAAGCCCAACCATGCCGTGCCACCCACAGATAATGGTATATATTACATTGCCAGTGGTTGTAACACAGACAAAGAGTGGCTGTTCTAACCAGAACAAACATAGAGAAAGAAGAAACAACTGCAGTGGACAACACAAAAGTAAACCAAGCTCCTCTTCAGGAATCATTAATCTGTGAGATAATCTGGGATATTATATCATATCTGGAAAGACTCTAATAAGTCACACGAGTTTACCGTTTGCCAGCTTGGACCAGAAACAGCTGGTGAGTAATATCATTTTTATCTTTGCCAGATCAGAAAGGACTTGCAAGACCGCTTCTACTTTTCCTTCATTCATAAGTCCTCTTCAAAATAGGCAAAACCATCTCATGTGAGGAAACAAGTTTTGTTTATACATGTTAGAGAATGTTTCAGTTTGTACCATTTTTATTAATCTTTTCTTTTTCACATCTTCTATGCCTTTGTTTAAAATGGAAAGGGAAGCTTGGGTACTGTCCTACACGCTTAAAATGTTAAACTAAATTGTTATTAGTTTAGATATATTGTTGAAAACAAAGCTGAAAATAAAATCATTTTGTTTCACACAAACACTATTGTTATGACATTAAAGGCCCTTTCCTGAGTGAATATGAGTAAAAATAAAGAAAGGACAAAATAAATGCAGTTCTATCATATATCGTTGCACTTCTAGGTATAAATCAGTTTTCTTCCTCTTCAAAAAAAATCCATCCTGGACCTTGTTCTTATCAAGATTTATTTTCAACGCCCAGTTCTACATAGAGGTCTCAGACTCTTCTAATCTCACTGTTTTGACCTGTGACATCAATATTTCAGCAGCCACACCCCATGTGAGGATACTGGGTGCAATGTGGAGATCTGAGAACAAAATGACATAATGCTACATGCCTCAACCTAACACAGCTAAACTGTAAACAATAACAGTGGTGAATGTTTCAAGCTGCTCACATTACATGTCAGAGAAATCACGGTTAAATAACAGTAGCTTGTGTTTTTTTTTTTTTTTAATATTTGTTTTGAAACAACATATGGCTTCTTCTATCAAGACTTAAAAGTATGGATAAATTGTCGGGTTTCTTAGCAACAGCACGTCTCACTTAATCTTTTCTACACTTTGCAGTGCTACTTATATCGTGATATATTTGACAATTAAATAAGAATCATTGAGAACTGTTGCAAATAAGAGGTTAAAAGGTAAAATGCAAAGCTGCATGAATGCTGCTTTTAGTCAGAGGAAACAAATTACAAATTCAACAGGGGTTTGAGCCTTTTTTTTTTATCCCACTTTTTAAAAGAAAGCACTTCACTGGAGCTCAAATTATCTGATGCCCTCTGGGTTTTAGCTCAAACAAGAAATCAAGGAAAACATATTTTGTGTTTCTACTTCTGTGCTAGGTCTATCCCTGGAGAAATGTTTGATGTTAGAAAATTAAAATACCCTCTATGTATTACTGATTCTTTTTAATGCTCTTTTTTGTCAAACCAACAGTGAAAAGTGCATCCACAGGCAATGTTTTCTCTGCTCATGCTCTGCAGTCGCTTTAGAGAATTCAAACACACCGAAGCACTCATGAGCCGAATGGGTGTGGTGTGCGTCTACATCTATCCAATACTAATCTCTTCATTAACTCTGAAGGCCTCCCATATGGGGTTAATTTAGAGGAGCAAAGAAGCAGCCTCTCATCCTGGATCTCATGCTCACACATACGGATTTGCAATGCGGGGAAAGCTTCTGAGAATAGCCTTAGGGAGGCTGACTTAACTGAGGATTTCTAGCTAGCATGCCTCCCTCATACTTATGGAAAGCAGTAAAGCTCATGGCAATGTATGCAGCAACCCCCATCCTGCAAACATACATGCCAAGCCTTCCTTTCCTCGCATACATGACTAATACAGCAATGAATGACAGCTTTCTCTCATGGTTTCCCTTACTCCCCAATCCACCTACACTCTAAATAATTATTTGAGACAGAGCCTCTTGACACAAGGGATTGATTAATTCATTGATACGACTTATTTTCACAGGCCCCAACACTCCATATTAACAATGCAGCTCACATACTGCATGCTCCACGGGAGCCAGGCTTTTTGAACCTTTCCCAACAGACAGAGAGGACACTGAGGAGAAACCTATAAAGCCTTGATCTGGGTTAAAAATTTCAGCAAATCATTCGTGGTGTAGAGAGTTAGAAAGTCCAAGCTTCTCTGATATATTGGACAACTAACCGTGTCGAGGTTTTGCATGATGTCCTGGAAGGATGGGTGTGTCCTGAATTGCTCAAAGAGCTCCCTCTTGTAGAGCAGTGCATACACCAGGTTGGGGTTGTGGTGTAGAGAGTTGCACAGGCAAGAGTTGATGATTTCCAGCATCATGCGGATCACCTCCTCAATCACATTCAAGTCCTGGGCCTGGGGGAAAGGGAAGATGTAAAGGTTAATTGGTTCCCCATCATACTGGTTTCACTTATTGTTGTGTCTTTAAATGATTGCCTCCTGATAGATCGGATCATCGGGGAAGGGTGGCGTGGTAAAGGAAAGGAAAGAAGGATGAGGGGGAAAGAAGGTGGAATGCCAGTGTAAGTAAGTCTTAACCAGGGACAGAGAGATGATCTTATAAGCCACAGATCAGGTCATGTCAGCAACAACTGTCACTAACAACAGGTGACAGTTTAGGAGGTCTGAAAGAGAAAGATGCGTGGGGCAAGGTGGCATTAAGGAGAGCATTATTTACTACATTCTCCAATGTAGACCTGCCTAAACGTCATAAGACTGAATACTTTATTGCTGAGAAGTTCATGGAGTTGATGAATAAGGATGTAATAAGAAGAAGCAATTCATCACAAATCTGTGACAGCACAGGAACTTGCATGCGTGAGTGTGCTGTAATTACTTGAGGGTGTGTAAAGGAGTAGTTTGACATTTTGGAAATGCCACACAGTAGCTTTTTTGTAGCGATATAAAAAAAAAATAGATAACAATCTATGTTTAAAACTCTGAGGTTAAAAAAGTAACAATTGTAGCTGTACAAGGGAAGGGGGTTGTGACAGACCACTTTTTCTGGCCTGGCATAATAACTTCCTGATGCTTCCAATAGTCTTGTTTCAGAAAAACTCCAGCACATAATCTCCTGTGCAATAGTGATCTGTAAGATTTAGAGGTGCGGGTAGATTGATTTGTTGTCCTTGGACACTGTCCAGTTAGCAGTTTCCTCATGTTTTCAGTCTAAATGAAAATCCAACAAGCTGCTGTCTCTAACTTTCTATAGTATGTGTCACACAGATATGATGATGGCATCATTCTTACCATCTGATTCATTAAGAAGTAAACAATCATTCAACCCAAAAAATGATTAAAAAAATAAAAGAAAGAAATGCAGAGAAGTACGAGTGTTTGGCCAGTCTTTGCTTGTGGTGATTTTAGTTAATCATGAGATGAGTATCATGAATCATCAAAACTATGTTATTATCCATCCTGATGAAAACAATAGAGCAGCTGAGTGAGTCTACAGCTCATGTACAGATATTAAAAAGACTCTCTGCTAAACATCAACATTAACCTTTGAATAGACCAAACAGTGAACCCTTTTACAACCACGGGGATCACCAGTGGCACCGCTGCGCAAGCGTATTTCAAATTACCATAAACCCTCACTACTTCGTGCAATTTTAATAACTCAAACTGTCCTTACTCTAAACTTTACTTCTAAACTTTTGGTGCTAAAAGGGTTTAAAATAGAAGAAAAAAAAAACATTTATTAAATGGAAAATATGATATCCTACTCCATCATGTCATCAAATTGGCAATTAAGAAGAGCACCAGTGGAATTTATCGGGCTCCATATGAACAATTTGCTGTGGACAAAAACGTCAAACATAAATGTAGACTTCTTCCCCCCATTAGTGGTTCACTTTGCCTTGTTTCTTGAAGAATTTCTTTCTCCCATGATTACAAAATCTTAGCGAATAGCTGCTTTGGTAAGATCCACTCAGTATTAAAGATATTAGGACTGACCCAACCTAATTAGACAGAGTCCTTTCTGGGGCCCCAAGTGAATCTCAAGACATGTAGGGTGAACATAAAAAGCAGGATACAACTATGCTTTTACATGTGTGGAGCTTAAAAAGTAGCATTTTGTTGATATTGTCACCCTCTTTATCCATGCTGCAGAAACTTTTAATCTCAGGAAGACAGGTGGCAGCTCTTGAAAAATTGAGTTATAGTCGGGTGAAAATGCTTTCATCATTAATAGAAATCTATTAGAAGTGTTCAATCACATCAGTCAAAATGCTCGAAAAGTGGAAGCCATGGTTTAGAAATAAAGATTCTATCTTGTCTTTTAGTTACTGTGTTCATAACAATGTGTCTACAAGCCAGACAGGCGCCACCATGATGAGATAAGCCCTCGCCTGGTGTGTTCCATGATGGCACACAAAGAAAGAAAACTGTAGACACCGTGGGAAAATAAATAATCTTTAAAGAGATAGAAAAAAGAAAACAGGCAGCACAGATATTGACAAATACAGTCCAAGAGATGATGACCGATTACGGACAGCGTAAAATCTGTGGGCAGAGTTCTGCATAACTTATCGTTTACCAACAGCATTACAGATAACAATCCTGCATGATGCAGTTTCCAAAGAAATCTAGAAATACAAAACAAGCTACAACTATCAACAGAATCAACTAGTTATTTTTTTCTTTTCTTTCATTTTTCAAAGAGCAAACGAATTAAAGGTAAGTGACTCACAATTTGGCCAAATTCATTGCAAGAGAATTTGTAAGAGTGCTCCATTAGCTGCTTATAAGCTTAATAATGTAACACTGGCAATACTGCATTATATTGGCCTTAATCTATAACAGTACACAGTATCTACTGTAACCTGGGCTGAACAGAGCTGAAGGGGTTGGACTGGTCAACAGCTAAGAAGAGGCGAGACAACAAACTGCAGACTAAGAGATCACAGGAGTCAAGAACATTCATCAGGAGCTTAACTTAATGCAGCAGTTTTCATGAAATCTGTCTAATAGCTGACTGAACATAACTTGCATTATGTGACAGGTTTCAGTGCTGGACCTGGATCTGTATGGTTAAGAAGTCGCATTGAAACACTGAACGTGCCTCAAGTACAATCATAGATCACAAAAATATGGAAATTTAAAGACAAATACACAAATCCCACAATTCTTATGTTTACTTTATCTTTGCATAGTTGATGAATCCATGATTTTTCCATATTTTTCCTTAACAACATAAATTTAAAATACATCCATTTTTGTGTTTCAGGAATGCATTACATTCCACAAAAAGTTACTGTAGAATAGGGTTTAGTGTTTAAGGAACAGCAGATCTCCAGTTTTCCAATAAATATGTGGGAAAATCCCTTCACTGTTTGCAAGCTATGCTAATCAAAGAAAGTTTGGAATTGATTTTTGCATTTGTATATTTTATTTGCAAATATTTGGGGTTTATAGAGTCTACAAAAAATAACAACGATAATAATAGTAAATGTAAGAATTGCTCATTTTTCTTTCCTCTGACATCTTCCATAGCTTACAACTTTTTCTGCGCTCTTCTAGGACATGTCATGTCATCTGTCCCCACAAAACACATTAAGCTGAGTTGCTACTCTGACATCTGTTGCCACTGAGGTATTCAGTACAGAACTTTCCAGCAGTATTGGGGCATCAGCTTACACAAAGACCACCACCCCTCAGCAAATGCACAATTAAAGATTAGGATTTTCAAACCTGATGTAAAATAATCTCTAAGATAAATACCAAACAAGGACTAAGATGTTGAGATAATATTGGAAGAAGTACATTTTTAACCACTTGCTATGTTTCAATGTTCAGCTCAGGCAGTAAGTCTGAAAACTTGAATCATCTTTGCTCTACAGGAAACCTCGCCTTAGACTATATTCATTAGCAGCTTCCTCTGGGTTAACATCCTGTTACATTTCAAGCATGAAATATAATTGTATTGCTCAGGAGATATTTTAATTCCTCTTAAGACTGGATGAATAAGGTAGAAAAGAAGACATTTTAATCTTGGCTCTGCATGCATTTGTAAAGCTTAATGATAAAGAAAGAGCCTCCCCTGCAAGATTAGACGCAATCCAAAACTCTGACATACCTCCATGGATTAATTTTCATGGCAACCATTACTGTTTTGATGAACACCTGTTTTGACCAAGAAATTTACCATAACATATTCAAAACAGGAACCTGGCAAGACTTCTGCTGTAAGCTAGTTTGGAGACTTTCACCTAAAATCTGGGCTAACCATCTGCAACAAAACTGCATGTGGTAGCATTTTATATTCCATCTTCAGTGACCTGCTTTGGAAACTAGCTCTTATCTTATAAATAACTTTGCTTGCTGTGTGGCCTTTTCTTCCTTTTCTTTTCCAAATCATGCACAAGGACAGATGCAATCAGCCCTGAAAGTACCAGGAGATTAGGACAATTGTAAATAACTGTATTCTGCTGTACACAGACGGTGAATTAAGCTTGCAACACAGATGCACTGATTTCCACAAGCTGGTGGAGGAAGGTGTGTGGAGCGTTCATATGCAGACATGAAGAGGCAGGGGGAGGCAGGACAGCCAGTAATAATGAGGACTGATTGTACGTCTGGAAGCAGAGGTGGCTCTCTCAGCTCAACTCCACTGCCTAGCTAGACCAGCTCTCTTCTGTTCTGCAGTGGCAGGCCATAATTAGACAGAAAGCAGGGACACATATGGGAGACAACTGAGTAGGAGGAAGAGGAGGCGGAAGAAGGAAGACAGTGACAAAAATGGGAGCATAGAAGATGAGAGCAGGGGGAGATGATGGAGACAAAGAACATGATGAGGAGGAGGCAAAAGCAGAAGAGGAAAGCAGAGTAGGAGTGAGGGATGCCTTGTGTGTTTGTTCTCTAGCTCAGCACCCAGCTTAATGAGATTAGTCTGGCAGGAAAAAATGCCACACTGGGGAATTCAGGTCACATGAAAATAGGCTAGCTAGACGTCTGCATGGTCCTGCGTGTATGTTTGTTGAGTGGATGAGATTAAGAGGTCCATGGTCTACTTGAAACCCAGACAGGATTTAAATATCTTGGCTGCTCCTCCTTCTCCTCGTCCTCCACCTACTCTGTTCTTCCACACTTGTTTTCTCCCAAATTGCATCTATAAACCAGCATAAAACACCTGACGTGTTATGTTGACTGAATGCTATCATTATGGCTTTTTCTCCCCCATCTCTCCTTATGTCCTTCCCTACTTTGTCCTCCCCCAGCATCCTCTTTTCTACTCATTCTCCCACATTCATGACAAACTTTCCAAGCTCACTGCATTGTCCTTTAGTCACAACCATTCATTTTGCTATTCATGCTGCTTTGTCTCCACCCTTAAAAACACATCCCTCTAACTGACTATATCATTATAGTCTCAACGATCATGGTTCATTTTACTTGCTTTTACACAATTTACATAAACCCTACAGGAAAGCTGTGAGCATGTGTGTACGCCTGTGTGAGCTCCTGTGAGATCCTACAGTTAATTTCTCGACATGCTGGGCCAAAATGTGTTAATTCTGCAGGTGATTGTGACCTTTGCTGACTAACAATGCAGAATCTCCAGATGTAATTAATATCTGTAGCTCTTCTATTATAGAAGCCCCCAAATATCTGTATGCAAATGTTAGTGTGGCCATGGTGTTTACAGGCACAGACATGTAAATCCCTGTAAAGTAGGAGCTGGCATCATTAAACCAATAGCTTAGTGATTCCCTGGCTGGCCCCACTCCTCATTGCAGGCTGTTGCAGGGCAGAAAAAACAGACATGTTTAGGAAAGCGTACTGACAAAAGATACCCAAACAAAATATAGATACTGTAGAGACAAACAGAGAATGCAACCCCCAGAGGCAAATCTCTCAGAAATCTTTTGCAATGTAAACCGTTTTACAGAAAAAAGAGAGAATGCCGTCTTCAGCAAAAAGAAAGAAATGTGCAAAAGAAAATCCTGAGAACTCTTTTTTTATTTTATGTATACTTAAAGAAAGTTTAAATGAGCAAGGGATGAAAGAGAAAGAGAAACGACCACATGGACAGATAGAGAGGGTCAGTCTGGCTGAGTAGCAGCAGCCTGCTCAGTCTTTTGGGATTTTTTTTTCTTCTTTTAAATGGGTCACTGTCTGACCTGCATTATAGCATCATGGCTATGTCATAATCACACCATTTTGTAGAGCATTACATCCTTGTTGGCCTCTCATTGCACCACAGCCTCACACATGATGCACAAAATGTATTTTGTTATATACATAGAGAATGAGGCAAAAGACAAGTGTTTGACCATCCCAGAACAACAAATGCTTAGTATCTTTTTAGGAGAGATGCACCCTTCTGTGTAGAGGGAAGGCTGAGCACATTTTCAGGCACATACTTTACTGTATCATCAGTTTTAATAAGCATGCTAATTTGCTGAGCCTTTACTACAGTAAGGGGGCTTGGGTGGGGTATGCAGGTAAATAGAAGTTATGTTAATGATTATGCTTGTAATAATGATCAAAAAAGATGATACCAACAGCTGCAACAGCACTCTAGCAGATACAGTAGGTGGGCAATGCTAATTGATCAGAAATGAGCTGCACTCTGTTTTGCTGTGCCTTGTTCACTAAAAGACGAAGGCACAGCAGGGCTGCTCTAATTATCACTTGGATGAAAAAAAAACAAACAAAAAAAACATTAGTACCCCTGAGCACCTGCTGCCTGCAGGGGTGGCACTCCCACTGCCCAAGAATAGAAGCAAAAAGAGGCAGAGAGCCAGGTGAGAGATGATAGGGGGATGACAAATATAAATGTATGCATCTATAAAGGAAGAGAGGCAGGCTAACAGGAAAATTAACAACTAGAAATATCCTCTTCTTCATTAAGCAGGTGAGGAGAAATAAAAAAAGAAAGATGATAGACTGAAAACAGAGGTCAGTGAGTAGGTTAGCCCAGCTGGATACTGCCTTAATGAGGAGGACACAAGGCCACAGACTTCGAGATGGCAAGAAAGACATAATCATCTACTTAAAAGGGTGCTAGAAGGTGGAGCGGTTACTTGTTATATGTGATAATTTTATTCAGTTGAAGTGTCAGAATTTTTACAAATAATAAGCGTCCATTACATCCTATCCCTTGCCGAAGGAGTTTACACAGTGCTAACCAAGCCCATGAGATGACGTATACTCTTTTTGTATTCTATAGAATACTGGAGTTTAACCATTGCAATATGTCTCTCATCATTTACAAGGAAAGGAAAGAAACTGCAGTGATGGAGACTGAGATGGCAACAGGAACTAGTAGGGCACCCAAAAGGACCAATCCAAGAAAAGGTTTCTGATGCCCCAGATAAAGCAGAGGTTCAGGAGTTCAGAGGAAAGATTGTTCAAAAAAGAATGACAGTCAGAGCAAGCTAGGATGGTCAATAGTGTGGTTATGCCTTGCTTTAGAGGGAGATGAATCAAAGAAAACAACGGTGCAGCACTGTAGGTTTAATTTTTCTGGTTACTAAGGTCAAAGTTATGTTTTCATCAAGATCCCTCTTGGGTGTACATGAAGCTCTAAACCACCATGGTCAACACTGAACACAGACAAATACTTCTGTCCAAGAGGACAGCGAGCCCAACAAGCATGCTGGCTATGCATGAAACAGTCGTGTCTTTGTTTGTTTTTCCTACATATAAATGCATCTTTTAAACTTAATTTGCACATTTCCAACATTAATAATTAAATTATTGTAAATGGACAACAGCTAAAAGCCTTCATTGCAGCAGGCAGTCCTAAACTGTTGGCTCTTTATGACAGGTCATCCTCCTCTCTTGTCTTTTTTTCCAGACAACAGTCTGGAAATTGCACAAAAAAACAGACTAATAATGTTCACATCACTCTTTGGGTTCTTTGTCAAAAATCTTCTGTCAGAGAAGTGAATTGCTATGTCGTTTATGTTCACTCCATGGCCTGTGTATCTTGTAAACGTAATTTTCAGACATTCTTTCCAGTGCCCATAGGCTTTTCTCAGTGTTGGCTACATCAAAAAGGTGTAATTTCATGGTTTGTTTTTGGCATTTTACTAAACCACAAACTATGAAAAGTCTGTAACATTATACCTTTAATTATAAATTGAAACCCAGAGTCATTTAAACTCAAGAGTTTGGTTAATTTTGTAAAATTAGTACAGAACCATGACAAAATTAGATTTCACCAAATGATGTTCAACAATCCAGACCTTTGAGGGATTTAGCACCAAAAACAGATTTAGTGTACAGAATGTGAGCAATGATAGGGATGCAATGCTGTCTCCAAGTTTCAACACTACTTTGCTCATGTGCCAATGAAAGATTAATAATAATTTCAACAAAAAAAAAAAAAAAAAAAAAAAAGAAAGAAAGAAAAAAAAAAAGTCACATATGTGCACAAACAAAAAAGGCCTATTTCACATCTAAGCTCAGGAAACATTTTGGTGCTATGTACTTTTAAAAGCTTGAATGGCTACAAAAACACATTTACATGAAACTGTTGCAGATCTCACTCCAACATCTTCATGTTATATTCCTGTACTGCAGACCATGAGCTAATCTCAGCTGCGGGCAGATACACTGAAGGCTTTTATGATACTCTAAATTGTATAGGTGCCCTTTACCTTCCTCATCTCTGTAGCAATCTCTCACTTCCAGTTATTTTCATACAGAATGACAAGAAGCTCTCTGTGTATGCACTATAACCTCTGGGGTGTGGTTAATGTACATCAAGCTGGTGGCAGGATTGGCTCTACATCATAAGACCACACGAAATATGACAGGATAATGTAACATTCACATTTCAATCAATTGGCTTCTACTTTCAGGTAAACGATGTATGAAGGGAGACGCTGATCTCTGTCCTTGCACATTATGCGTTACCAAAGTCTGCATGAGCCTCGTAGAATTAGATGAAATGCACATGGATGAAAGTCAGTGTAAAGCCAGGTGATAAAACTGTCACGTTTTATGGTCTCAGATACTGAACGGTTGAAAAACCATACGATTCCTATTGGTGAGTGAACCATAAGGAGGCTGAACTGAACACAGACAACTGTAAGAGCTCCAACTGAGAAAATTATAAATAGTGAAGAACAGTGACGACGAAACCAAGGCCAATACTTTGAAATCATTTGTACTATACATTAAAAAAATACTTTAAAATTGTTCAGAAATACAACATTATTTAGTTGAGAGTCGTGTCAGCTGTAACTCTTGACGAATACTGTTCATCAATGGTTAAATGTTTTTCTGCATATTCATAACAACAGTACCATGTAAATCTTTAATTACTGCTAAATAATAGTGAACTATGCCAACATGACACTTGGGTAAAACAATTCTGTGTGTGTGTGTCATGATGTTAGGGTAAAAATCCTGATTACTGCAAAAGTGACTAATATTTACTGGTAAAGTACGTTTGACAAAGTAAACACACTTAAGGCAGTTGGAAATTACAAACAAGTAAAGAAACGGCTGTTGGAAGCCACTTCAAATGAAACAAACAGTTTTTAGGACAAACATTTATACTGCTTGAGTGATGGCAACTACTCACCTGCATCTAAGGCTACACGCTAAACTGACTTCAGAGGGAAAGCTTTCACTTCAACAGACTAGAGAAGCTTTAATGGATGACGGTGGATTCAGCCTTGGAGAAAAGTGGCAAATTCCTGAAAGCTCTGATAATATACAGAAGGCATAATGTTTATTATCTGCTGATTTATCCTCTGGCTCTGCTTTTTCCCCTAAACAAGTGGAATGGTGCTACAAAGCTAATGCATGCGTCTACTCTGGCTATTAAAAAGAGATCACAGATTGTGACTCAACCAGGACACATAAACACGTAGGCAGGGTGGTCCAACGTGCTTCTGGCAGTGTGTGTTTGTGTGTATGTGCTTGTAGTCTCTTCCCAGAAATGTGCAACAGTAAACACACTAAGAGGCAGAGAAGTAACATAACCATTATGACTGGCTGGGAGCATAAACGTTGAAACACAATGCAATGCAACACAATGCAGCAGATACTTCTCTCTTTGAATGTTCATCTGTAAATGCACACACTGTGTTTCACTGTGCATCAAAAATATTAGAATCAGGAGGTTCAGAAGCTACAAAGACCAACCATGAAGCCTCATGAGAGCTACTCTGCTTGGATTGAGAACCTCTAGATGTTCCCTGGGGGCTCAGGAGGCCCTAACCCTTCACTCCTTTTTCCCTGACACTAACCAGATACAGCAGCACAAACACAGTCAGGGACAGGGGATGTGTTCTGACTGCGTATATGCAAGAGACAGAGACCGAGAGGCAGACATCAAGATGAAGGGAGGAAATAAGATGAGGAGAAAGAGAGAAAGAGGACGACATTAACACATAAGCAGAATGCGCCCAGCTTTAACCCACAGCTTAGCGCATTTGACAATGTTTTTTCATATCCTCCTCTCAGTCTCTCCCTCGTAAAGAGGGCAATTACATGTCCCGCACAATCCCACATTAAACAAACATTAGTTCTCTCTACAGAGCCAGACTCAGCCAAATTACATTGTTTCCAGATGCCTGTCACAAAAACACGCTGAAACCCACCCGAAAGCCCCCCCCTCTGCTCTCTTTTCTCTGCCTGCTCACTCCTCCTCTTTCAATTGTTCTTTTCTCCACACATTTTGCTCCTTTTTATTTCTCCCTATAGTTCTCTAAACTTCCACACCTCTCATGTTTAGGTGCGGCTTTACAAACAACGCTGTAACAGTCTGTTTTCAATTATGCAGCCACATCCACCATGGATGGAGGAGAAGAGGGCCAGGATGGAGGAAACAATGGAGTCAGCATGATGAGACAGCACTGCCTCCATCAGATGTCATATCTCTCAAACCAACGATAGACCTTAGCCAGAGCATGAGGTCATTATAGCTGTTCAGATAAGAAATGCTATGCATGAGATTTCATGGAAATTTCAGTCTGAATAAAGTAATGGCAGAGGGTAGAGATAAACTTAGAGTCACCTCATGTTTATCTTCCTTTTATGTCATTACCACATTCTACAGTTCATTTATCCACCCTTCATTCTGTGTATTCCTAAAACAAAAGCTTTTGTTTGCTTAAAATCCAATTAACATTAATGAACAGTTTAAGACCTCAGTATCACACACATTTAAAGTTAAACTGTATCATAAGCTGGCAAAAACCAGCAGACTGAATTATCACAAAAAAGTATATCAGCTCTGTGGAACTGAAGATTGATTTAAATGATAAAATACCTCAACAACACATTATGGTCAATTATTTGTATATGTTTTTGAAAGAGACAGTAATATTTTGATGTGAATATGAGAGATAATACCAGTCATCACTAACATCTATCCAATAATTTGAATCTCATCAACAAATGTCAACCTTATAGTGGCAGTAGAGGAAAAGGATGGTGTATTATACCACTAATGCTTGCTGTGGGGTGGAGCAAAAGAACACCACCACTCTTCAAAGAGTCACTCTGCCCCAAAAAACATTCTCTGCTAAACTTCAATCACATTGCATAAAACATCTTTCAGTCATCGTCCATTATGACTTAACAAAGCACAGAGCCAGTCTTCTTTAATTCTGGTCCTCCGAGACCGGTGTCCTGCAGATTTTTCCCTGGAACAACACATCTGATTTAGATGAACTGATTTTCTCACCAGTTTGTCCTCAAGTTTTTACACAAACCAGTTACTGGTCCAATAACTTGAGCCTGGTGATCTGACGCAGGGAAACCTAGAAAACCTGCAGGACAGTGCCCTACGTGGACTGGAGTTAAAGAACACTGGTTTAAAGCTTAGCAAGGTGGATTCACTGAAAACTGATCTCAAGGGTCTTCCCAGAAAGCAACTGCTCTTAAGGTAAGATGAGTGTAATCACTGACCCCGCTGAGTCTGTATACAGAATGGCGGAGCTATGAATTCAAGGCTACATGGTAGAAAACACTGCCACTGTGTTAACCATATTCAGATACACCTAAAGTTTTTAAGATTTTAGCCTAACAAACATTTATCTCTGATACACTGCACACTGTACCAACAAAAACAGTTGGCACAACATGTTATATTTCTGGGAAGTTGCACATCAGGGCAGTAATGATTATGGGCACATGACCACACAAATTAAATGTATCTATGGAGATTTAACACAGAAGATTAAGTCAAGCTTACTGTATATCTCTGTGATTAAAACTCTGTTAGGTAGATTTGGGCTGTGCCACCAGTATCAACTGGGAAAATTACAATCCAAAGATGAAGCTGTATGGTGTAACTGACACAATGTGCAATACAAAACCTCTGGTGTGGCATATATATAATTTACACAGACCAGTTGGTCTCAATTAGTGTGATACAGGTTAGTCATAATCAAAACTAAACTAAAATGGTCACCCTTAACCACACAACACACATCTGCTTCAACACTTGAAAACACCCACGACTCAGATGTGCACTACTAGACACATTGGGCAAAGCTGATGGCACAGTTTGAAACTCATCTGTTGTTCAAGACATAATTAAACTCAATTTATGTTTCAGGATAGTAGTGTGTATGTGTGTGCACAAGCTTTGAAGGCAAACAACACACTATGTTCTCTTTCATCAGTTGATGTCAATAAAACTAAAAGTTGGCCTCTAGATGTGGATAGTAGACATGGGAACCAATGTCACATAGGGTTAGTGTAGTCTAAGCTGAAGAATAACAGCTATATCAGAAGAGTTTACCCGCTCTGTCTTAAAAGTCTGTGACCCAGACTGGATGTCAGACACTTTTCAAGGAAAAGAAAACCCTTGCAAAATTCTCATGAAATATGCTGCCACACGCCTCTGAGCAACACACTTAGTCTGACATATGCAGGAGCACTGTGACCCTGCACTTCAAACTCTTACTTCATGCTTCTATCTTTGCCTTTTCTCTTTCCTGTGCAACCAACATCTTAAAAAAAAAAAAAAAAAAAAAAAAAAAAAAAAAGATAGCCAAGTATTTCCTATTTTCAGTAATTACACATGAATGTAAGTAAAGCAGAGCATTAAAATAAGCCCTGAAGGAGTGAAGCATCAAAACAAAGCTGGATAATTGCATTTCACTTTTTTTGAGTGTGTGCAGAGATGGATGTTGCAAAGGGCCTCATCATAGTCATCACATGGATGAAGGAGCACTTACAAGCACTCATTTCCCCCCCCACATCTAAAGGCATCCAGGAAGGGTTTGTCTATGTAGATACACGCAAATATGTTCTCATACACGCATTTAATCTGGGTCTTACAAATAAAATCAGAATCAGAATCAGAATGCCTTTATTGTCATTGTCACCAGCGTACCAGTACAACAAGATGATTTCCAGTACAACCCATCCAAGATCAGACATACAACAGACAAAAAACATAACATACTGAACCGGGAGGACTTAATCTCATTCATAAAGCATAAAATGAGACAGCCAGGCAGACAGACAGTCAACCATATCTGCCAATAGTCAACAGGATGTCCTGATCAGGTGTGGCCAGGATAATGCACTCTGGGCTACTCTGAGCACTACGGTCATCTTATCAAATAATGTCAAAATAAAACTATTCTAGTTTCATTGGAAAGTTTCTTCTCCAACCTCTCTACTGTCATGATAAAAAATTAAGAGACCACCATTGTTTTCTCATATTTCTTGGTCATTTTAATGCCTTGTACTACTAAAAGTACATTTGTCTGGACAAATATGATAACAACAAAAATAGTTCATAAGAGTTTAATTTAAAAACTGATATCTAGCGATTTTACATGCTTTTCTTGATATGTGATTTTGGTTATTAAGTTCTTACATCAATAGCTATGGCATCGCACTGCCACAAACAGTGCTTTTAGGCATTCCAGATGTTCTTTTCTGTCTCTTTTAGTCACACGATTCACACTACAGTTGGTACTCGATTGCATAACAATTATTTTTGATGACAAGGGTGGTCTCTTAATTTTTTCCATGGCTGTAAATGAACTCTCTCTTCTGTTCTGCTCTTATAGTCTAGGTTAATTCCCAGTAAGTCACAATCTAGGATGCTGTGAAGACTGAAGGACTTCCAAATGATACAAAAGAAAAATCCTTAAGATGCAGCAGCATGAGTGCCTAAGCATTAAACCTTATGGTTTTGCTCATGTTCACTACTGAGAAACCCAGTGGTACCCGAAGCAAGAAGGCTGGTTTACAAAGTGTTGCAACCTTTTTCATGATCTGCTTTATTGTTTATTTAGAAACATCATTACTACTTTCTGCTCACTACTCCTGGGAATGTAAGGCACATCTGCTTGTTGGCAGTTGTTACCACACCTTTCATCACACTTCATTGTTAATTCTAATCATCCTTAAATAGTTGAACAGTTAACTGTGTGAAGCTGTATAAAAAATAAATTAAAGAAAATAAAAGTAACTAGAGACAGAATAGTAAAGAAGAACTGGTTTATGGCAAGGTCCATGCCTGGCACTGTGTCATTTTTTTTCCATACTTTTTTTTTTTTTTTTTTTTGCACACTACAAAGGTGTAATGAAAAGGCCTGTTTGTGAAATTGCCAAATTTTCCTTTAGATGTAGAAAAGAAACAGCATAAATTAGATGTTTCTGTGAAGTAAAAAAAAAGCACTTTTAGTTCACCCATTAAGATTGGGCATAAAATACATACACATCTAATGGCAGGGAAAGGGCCTGCTGAAGAAAAATGTACTGTTAGTTTGAAATGAGGAGCACAATTAGCTTAAATGCCATTCATTTCTAGTAATTTAGTAATAACTAGTAGTTGTTTCCTTTCTTAACATTAACTATTTTATGCTGCAAGAAGACATTAGCAAGTTAACCCATTTACAATAACCAACCATAGACTTTTGAGGTATAAGCTAGTCAACAATTAACAAGCAGTTGTGGAGTTGTGACACTGCCTCACCTGCAAATTGTGATGTCCCATCAACAATCCAGCACAGAATAGTTAAATCGATAACTATTTGTGACAATTATGGGATAATCTTGCTTTAAGAAAAATCCTTAACATGTCTATCACATCTGCCTCAGTGATATAGAGACACATTCCTACTATTTGCTTGCAGGATACAGACTCATATATTTACTGGACTAATATGAATAGACATCAATCTTTTCACTGTTTCATTCTTAGCAAAAAGGCAAATCAGAGCATTTCCCAAACTTTATTTTTTAAAGGAAGTACCTTAATCACCTGAAGCTCCTGAATTTTTAAAAGCAAAAGAAATATACAGATCCCTCTACTTCAAACGTGAAAGCATTCAACCTCAACACAGCTAAACTACCACACATATCTGTGTTAAATTTCTCTTCCTTATCCATGTAGACATAATTTGGCAACTGTTAATAAACTTGGTGCAGACTGAGAGCAAGTGTGTGTTTGTGTTTTACTCACATAGTCTGGCAAGGCTGTGTCGTCTCCCTGTCTGCCTCTCAGAGACTGCGTTGCCTGCTCCAAAACCTTGTTGTGCTTTTTGGAAAGCAAAGCAAATAAACTGCAGGGGAGACACAGAGAGAGGGAGAAGAATGAGAGCTCAAGCAACACACGAAGGGAAAACACTGATGATGATCAAAAAATACCAATATATGCAGTCTTTGTTGGATTGAATTTGATATTTCATCAATTCCTCAATTACATTGCAGCACTAATTACTCAAGAAAAAGACTTAATAACACAAAATTAAAATGTGAATGCGTGAATAAAGAAATGCAGTTGAAAAATTGTTTGAAAATTGCCAACAGTATACAGTAGAGGGGGACTGAGGGGCGTGGGTGAAGTCTCCAGAGATCACTATAAACACACGGTGTTTGTTGCATGACAACAAATGAACAAATGATGCAGCATGGACCACCACCATCAATGTTAAGTAACAATAAAGAATGGGCTAAGGAAAGTCATTGAGAAAGATTATTATTATTAAAGACAGACCTGTTTTATTTCTAAATGAGGCTTTTAGGGAATAATGAACACTAATAAGTCTTGGAATAACAAAGTAATCATGAAACCATTTTTGAAATGGCATGTCAAAATACTACCAATTATGAGCAATTTGTGTCTGATTCTCTTTCCAACTCCCATTTATAAATTCAGAAAAGGGAGTAACTGTACATGTATATGATCCTATATGACTATATAATTTATGATATGATACTAGACAATATAAACTTTTGTGTCTTCTGTTATACAGTATGTGATGGTACATGATGGCTGCAGACATCAAGCTACTCTATCAGAGTGACCTTGGGCTGTAAAAGAGTGGGTCAGTACATGCATCACCATTAATGCAGTATTCACGTCACATTCTGCTGACTGTCACGTTTGGTTTTATCAGACACTTTTCTGAAAAGATGCACACTTTCATCATAAACTATCTCTGATCGTATGTTGACTGGAACTTCTTATTACTTCCCTTACTTCTCTAGGGAGAGCAGATCTTTGAACTGTGAATTAATTGTGAAAATAAGAAAAAAGTGAAATGAATGCAAAAAGATAGAGAAACTCAGGTGCACAAAGAGAGCTCTGATATGTCCCGAAGGGAGTGCATGTCCATCTGTCAGCACTGGAAACACCCATATATGTGGAAAACCCTGCACCAATCTTTATCCAGGATAATTGGCCAAATAGGGGTATCAGAGCAGCTATGTGGAGGTCTACCTGTCATCTTCAGCTCTAATGTCATAAGCCTTATTAGCCTCACCTACTCAAAAAAACAGTTGTTCTGTGTTTTCAGTTTTTTCTCCTTCACATGAGAGACCACCAACCAAGGTCCACCTGGGATGTTAACACACAATACACAATTTGACTAGCTGGCCTGTCCCATCTGTCACTTATGTTCAGGCAGTGATGGACATGGTCCAGGAAACATGAATACAAAAGATTTCTACAGCTCAGGCTGGATCCCGAAGTCAGTTAGGGGGCTTAAGTAACGACAGATGCTGTTCAACTTGACATGGATTAAGATGTGAAGGTGACTTGTGTGCACCAGTCCTGTGGATCCTCTTTTATCTGGACACACACCGTGTTTCTAGACCCGTAACAAAGATTGATAACTTCTAAAGTTTTATGAACATGAAGCAAATGACCTCAAATAACATGAGAGTTACTTCTATTTAAATATAATTAAGATGTTCAGAGTTTATATTATCAACTATGAAGCACCTCCAAAACTTATATTTGTGCTGTTAAAACCAGTCACATATTTTCTATCACCTATTCTGTAGCAAAGTTATCCAAAGCAATTAAAAAGATATATTTGCCATTTTTCTTTCCCTTAAGGTTACATATGGAGTTAAAGAACTTGTATGCAAATAAAAGGTCTGCCAAGTAGTTATTTTCTTCCTATGAAGACTTTTTTTCTGTTATACCTGGAAGTCAAGGTCCAGATTTTTTTCAGTTGCTTATCAACATTATGATGTAACATATTTGCTTAAGCTCCGTTTGTAAACTAATTTGCATCAAAGAATAAAAAACAGACATTTTTGACCAATCGGATTAGTCCAGGCCTTTTAGGAAATGGACCTTAAAAATAAAGCAACTAAAACTGAATTAGCATGAAAGCTATTCCACTAGCCCTTCTGGATAAAAGTATGAACCTGATGAGCAACATTCCCTTATGGGCAAAAACTTAAAAACTGGATTTATTAGGAACTGGAGAAAAAAGTCAGTTGGTTATTTGATAGACAGGAAATTAACACTTACTCTGCCCTCCCAAATGAGATGTAAACTAAATACGCTGGGGCTATAAACTGCTCACAAGCATGGGGTCTAGAAACCAACAGTGAATTGATTAATCTATAAAAACAATTAGTTGTCTGATATAGACTAGGATCATTAGTCACTAACTTATGGTGACCTGCAGCATGTCTACAAACTTTTAAGACCTCCGAGTAAATGAGCCTGAACAGAGGCAATACAAGACAGAGTAGCAACGCAGAACTGACTAAATCTTGTTGGACACCAAGGATGGGCATTAAATAATAAGGGAGATGAGCGGTCACTGTGGGGATGGTAAACAAAGCCACTGCAGCCTGTAAATAAACGTCACTAGCCACGACTCTCTCCAAGAGTCAATTATGGAGCACAGTTCAGCACAGCCTGGCTGACATTTGGAAAAATTCCTGGCAGGAAATTCCCTTTATCTTTCAGCCAGCCAACTACTTAGGCCCAGCCCAGCTCCATCACAGTCATCATCATCATTATCATTATCATCAGACATGGAGTCAGTTGCTCTACATTACTACTGGACAGAAATGTACACATTCACAGACAGAGTTCCTCTCTGACTCAAAACACCAGAGTCACAGATATGAAGAGACACACAGGCCGTGAGATAAGAGGATCCTTGAATGTGCGTGAATGTGCGCACGTCTTCAGGGAAGGAAACATTCCTTCCTGTTCGCCTGGAGTTAACAAACATACATGAATGACTTGATGTGTCTTGGTGTGTATGTGAGTGGTTGATAGAGAGATTTGGACGCTGTCCTCGTCTTCCATCTCCTTATGGGCCAAACCCTTTCCCCTAATTTCCCTCATGTTACATAATGGTCTTCCCTGAACACAGACAAAGCTCTCTTAATATTTTGCTGCCTCTGTCAGGTTAGCATTTTGATAAATGTTTTGGAGCAGATTCAACATAATCATTAACAATAATGAGTGCTTTACCCTCATTCTGGACTCTTTTCTTGCTACAGAAACAACTGTTCTGAGGACTCATGCTCAATACAGTCTGACAACACTGAAAGATAGTGCAGTCATCTATCTAATTTGATACCCAGTAGTGATAAAAAAAAATTGAACAGAGTAGTTGCAAGAAAAAGCTGTATTTTTCTGTATTTTTCATCACAGTAAAGAAGTCTGTTTATATGCAAGTATAATTAACTAATTTAGACAAAAAAAATCGAAATAAATGAATATAAAGAAAAAAAAAACAAAAAACAAAGTCTTTGTCAGTTGATTTGCTTTGAAAAAATTTTCTGATGCAAACTGTTAAAAATACAAAGTTTATGACCAAAGTTTAATACCAAAAAGACAAAAACACAATGAAAACAGACAATTTGGCAATCACAGAATAAATCTACAGGAATGAGATGAGCACTGGTTTATGTTGCATAAAAAATAACTGGACGCAAGAACAGATTGCTTTATGAATTATATCACCCTCCATTCTACGCCATTCACTTTGTCATTTATACCCCTGGCATGTCCTCACCTGATGATGCGCTGGGCAGCGTACTGGTGGAGACATCGAAATTGGGCTGACATGTTGGCAAGTGCAGCAAGACAATTGGTGTGCAGGTACTTATCCTGAGAATGAACACAGAGGAAAAAACACAAGTGCAAATTCAGAACCAACTTCCTTATCACACAGTCTTGTTTATGAGGCACGAACTGTGTACTCAGTGTGTCCATTCTACCCTTGTCCGTGTCATGTTAAACTGGATGGTGCGAATGACGACCAGGATGAGCAAACTACCAAGAGAGATCTCTGTCAATGACCTCTCGGAGTACCACGTGATGTTCTTTAATACCTGAGAGAGAGAGAGAAATGACACATTCTTGCTGGAAACGTCAGGAGTGATTGACTAAAATCTGAGACATTGCAAATAATGAATGGTTTCACTGACAGGAGCTGAGATGTGACAGGTGTAATAAAAACGTGTGTCTACCTACCACCTCATGGACAGAGCGGTTGAAGGCATCGTCCTCTGTAAGGATGAGGAGAATAATGAGGGCCATGTAGACATGATGAGAATTTCTTTCCTCTACATGGTAAAGGATCTCAAGGATGGGCAACACCTGGGAGAAAAATAGGAAAGGCTCAACATGCAATTTTCTACAGCTCTGCCATTACACTCATTAAATATCTACTTTGGATTTTGAGTCAGTTTGTCTTAAGATCAAATGTGGCAATGTGCACACCTTTCAGACTTTTGGAGCACAACAGAGAAATGCAAAAAACTAGAAGCTGGTGGTGCTTTACTGTTCAGCAGAAAAATCTAACTAGACTTATTAGCAACCCCTTGACTTAATAAGCAGAGTCTAGATATTTTAATGATGGTGTTTTATAGAAGCTATAAAAAAGGGGCTGACACAGAAAGAATAAGGTGAGACTTTGACTGAGCAACAGTTATGAATGAAAATTTAGAATGTTGCCTGTAAGTCTGCAAGCTGTCATCAAGATCTTTATGCCAATTAGTTGTGTTAGCGTTTCTACTTTCTGATCTCATCCAATAAGACCAAGCGGTGTGAAAGACCGTACTTGTAAGTGCCTCCATAGATTGATTTTCATTCACCAAATGCCTTCACACGTCCACTCTGCTACATGGAAAAACTGGCACTGCCCCACGTGGACAGAAAAGCACCAGCTGCTACTGCATACATCTTTGTTTACTGAACCGTGGTGTTGGTCTAAGATCATACGATTTCATGGCCATACCCATGTGTGTGTGTGGAAGGACCTCATAATGTGTTTCATTAAACATTGCCCAGCCACACTGAGATCGATTTGTATACATTTTGGGGGGGGGGGGGGCTTTCAACTTGCTGAAAATGTCAGACTGTGACAAGAATAATGAAATCCAAGTAAGTTTCTCTCTTCTTCCACCCACCAGATTGTCCATGTCAGTTCTTGACAGCATGTAAGTCCTCATGTTGGCGTTCTGGTGAAGCAGGGTGTACAGTAGTAGGGTGGCTTGGTCAGAACGTTGCTGCTCACAGAGAGCTGTGTACAGGCTGTTGAAATTGATCTGGAAAGTGTGAGGTTGCTCTGCAGGCGGCGAAGACGTGTCTACATGAAGAAGAATGAATATTGTCAAGATTATTATGAACAACGCTTCACTGACATTTGGCATATATTACACATAAAAATTACTGTCCCAAATATCAAATAGGGACAGCAGAATATAAGAAAACAATATGTAAAATATGTAAATTTATCACCTTGTGTATTTCTGAAACATGTAATAGCCTGGCGGTAGGGGTTGGGCCAGTCAGGCCCATCTGTCAGATTGGCTAGAACCAGCAGTAACAGAAGGCTCTGATTGGATAATGGCAAGGGGTTATGTTCCTGGTCTGCCCCACCTTTGCCACCAACTCCACCTAATGTGAAGACACTCCATAGACCACCTACAAGGAGAGTGATACAGAGATAAGAACAGATAACACAGTTGTATTCCTCTTCCCATTCCTTTCTTTTTCATTCATATTATTAAATTGAACATAAACCTGCCTGCACATGCATAAAAAAAAATCAATAGTGCCATATGGCTCATATACAATTAAACTAAATGATCAGCACACTTTTATAGGACTCATGATTCTTAATGACTTTCTTTTTTAATGAAATAGCAACTGGTTCACTGAAAACCCCATATGGCACAACTTTTAATAAAGAACCTATTAAATCAGCTCAATGTTTTAATATGAGAGACCATAGACATATCTGCTCATATATCTTATGTATTGTAAAATATTAGGTCAAAGTTTAATCAGGAGTCTCAGTGAACTGAAACTGTGGTTATGTGGGTACTTCAAAGATCAACTATGAACAGTCGACTTAAAGTGAACTATCAAAAAAAATGTCAGCTGAGGAAATCTGAAAGAAAATACTAAAGCACAAGAAGGATCACTTCTGATGATGTCAAAGAAAATATATTTTCTATCAATTTCACTTGGTTTTATAGGCAAAAAGCTACATAAATAAAGCATTGCTTGTAACACAAACAAGCCAACATATCTATAATCTAGTAAAGTGAAGGAGGCCTAAGCTATGTTGAAGCCAGCTACTGATCTAACTTCTGATAAGGAGGCGCGGGTAACTGAGAACTGGGCAGTGGGAAATGTGATGCCGACTTTTCACTCAACCAAGGATTTAACTCCAGCATCTAACACAAACATCGTCACCTTGGCTCTCCACTTGCACATCAAAAGGACCGAGGTCAAGAACAAACACATCTATAAGCAAATCTTGTTTATTCTTTAGCTGCTGGAAATATCTTAAATATACACTCCATTTCAATGCATGAGGTAAAATTTGGAAGTGGCAAGTTCAACAACTACGGCTGAGCTAACCTCAGTCCCAAACTGTGTGATGCTAGCTTTTGTGTGCGAATTACCCCCTAAGTCCATATTGTTATACACTGTTGGGTTAGATGCATGAGTAACTTTATAGATCAAATAAATGGCCAGCTTCTCATCCCTCCATCAGCTTCATATTCATATTGGACACCCACCTGTGTCCAAATAAGTGGCTAAATCTGGGAAATATAGGATGAGTCTTCTGAGTAGGCTGAAATTAGTTCCTTTTGCTTTAGCAAACCAACAAAAATAGATACAGGGATCAACATTATTTACCAGATTCGACTCATTTCACAGACTTTTTAAAGTAGAATCAGCGATTTTGGGACTGTACAAGTTGAACCTTTTTTATTCTGAACTTGCTCACAAATAGCTTCTTGTATACACATCCAACAGTTATGGAGCAGCATACTGTAGTCATTCATGTGGAGTCATGTTTCTTCCCACCTGACAAATGTCAACTGAATATTTACTTTAGCTTGGCTCCACTTTTTGTCTCTGCCATCGCCTGAGGGAAATCTGTGACTTGAGCTACTAAATACTCTGCTTTTCTCAGTACTTGGCCATAAACCGTGTTTGCTTTTTGGCAGAGTGGGATGTGTGTAGTCGGTTTTTTGGAGATTTCTTTTTGTTGCTGCAGGAAACGGCTCCCAGCTGGAGTTGAAAACGATGCTGCGAGAGCAACGAGCGTGAACCAAAACAGTGAAGTTGCAAGCCAGCAAGCCTCACTATGAAGCGACATACAAACTAAGGAAGGTGTTAACACTCTCGTCTCACAGCGTGCTGTAGAAATCTTAGTAACAGCCACTTGTGCATCTTTTTCTTGACTGGTCTTGATCAGAGAGAAAACTTAAAGATGGGAAGGATGACTTCAGATCTCAAGCTCGACAACCTGAGTAGAATTTAATAAAAATGAGTCAATCCTTTCATAGAAAACATCAATATATTCACAAATTGAACCACTGATTTACAATTTACTGAAAAGTGAACTGCAGATGAGTATGTGCTCTCAGACTGATGTAATCACAGCCTAAGCAAGCACAATAGAGTCACACACAATGCTTTGCAGCACCTGAAATTTAAAACAACATAGACGGCGCCACAGAACAAAGAGAAACTAGAACCACAAGCCAAATGAAGTGGGGTAATTTTTTTTTTTGCTGGAGGATGAGAGAATTTCTTACACAGTGACTGAAGTGCTGGTGCTTTCAGGCATCACGAGAAGCGCGAGAAAAATGAACGCCAAGGCACACAGACGACAGTCTCTGGCTCCTGCACGTCTAGCCACACAGAATGCACGGTCAGGCACGAGTCACAGGCAGTGTGAGTGTGCTGTGTGTTGGTCCACAATGATGAAACTACTTAATTAGAGGAAAAGCCAAACAGATCTGTTGCCATCTAGAGGCGAAGGTTGGATCTCTCCTTAGACACATCAAAAAGGGTTAAACAAAACCTTTGAAAGATCAGTTTTAACATTTAAACTACATAAAAAAATTAAGCTAATAATAAAACAGGTAGTATCTCACTATCATGGTAAAAAAAACAAACTTTAAACACTTTATGTCATTGCTTTTTCTTCAAGTTTATATGTTGGCTTTTATTTAAATTCACTAATGGTCAGTGAAGAGCTGAACCAGCAATTGAGGATGTTCAAGTGTGTATACAACAGCAGAAAGAAGGGGAGGGGGTTCGTTTATATCTGGGTAAAAGGACATCAACAAAGTGTCTTCAAAGCAAAAAGAAACCCAGGGAGAGAAATGACATCATTTGCAGTCTCTTTCTGCACAAACGATAATCCTCTCTGCTGAAGTGAGAGAAAACAAGATGTAGTGAGAGCTGTGATGGAGCTCTGTTGGTTGCTTCGCTGGCACCACAGTGACTGAACCAGTAGTCAGGGACCCCAGTATGGTAACCACATTTCCTGAATTCTCACGCACACATACACAGAGCCCTATTTTACCTTCGTGGGTGCCGTTTGTTATCCGTCTGGCTCGGTTCCCTCTGCCTGTCTGCCTGCCCACCACATAAACCTAATAATGCTACATTGCTGCTCCGGTCCTGGCTAGTGGCCCAGTGGAAAAAGAGGAGGAGGACACGAGGAGGAGGAAGGGTACAGTGAGGAAAAGAGAAGGTCACACTCTTGACACAGAGGTTGGTACATTGAATTTCCCAAATTGGTGGCACTGAAGATTTCCAACTATGAAGCATGCAACACAACTCCAGTCTGGAAAGCATTTCCCCCTCGCAGTAGCTTTTCAGAAAGCTGTTCTTAATCTGTAAATCTTAACGAGTCTCTTCAGCACACGAACACACAAAAAATGAGTAAAAATCCATTTAATCTGGTATAAAACAGAGTGAATTACATGGACTGTGATGCTCAACAAGCCTTGCTTTAAGGAAAGAAGGATATGATGCCCAAACCCAAGTCTTACATAATGCCGACTACCGTCACAGATATTACCTCTGGCACAAAGACACTGACTTTACTCAAATCAAAACATCAAACAAGACGTTTTTACTAGTGTTGTCACAAAAAAAAAAAAAAAAAAAAGATTCCCAGATATTATTTTCTAATCAATTCTAAAATTTTGTATTCAGCCAGATGTCAGTGCAAGTATCAAAACTTAAATGTCACTTCTGCATCTGCCGAAAGGTCAGACACTGGTGCAGGCAGCCCCTCCCTCTACAGCAGCTACCTTGTGGACACAATGTTTACACTGGAAAAGGACTTTCAACATGGCAGAGGCCAAAAGCAGCTTCTGCTCAAGTTCAGAAAAATAAGAGAAAAGAAAAGGAAAAAAAAAAATGAAAAGTAAGATTGCTGTTTGGACTTTGAAGTAATGCTTTACCAGAGTAAAAATGAACGTTCACACATCTTAAAACTAACCATATTAGCCATGGAAGCGGGCCAGGGTTAGTTTAATGTGGACCAAACAGTGCCAGTTTGAATGTACGTTAAGACAATCAATCTGAATGAGTTTTGACTGTCAATCATTGCTGTTAACATAAGCTCACTATAAGGCTAGCTGTGTCTTCGCTTCTCTCTCTGTGCTTTATAATTTAATTGTACAACACACTTGTATTTTCCACGGCTACACTGTACATACTAGTGTTGGTATCCATAGATATAGGAATACAGTAATGCTGCCATGACCACCCAACTCAGTTGTGATGATAATCACGCATCTCCTATAGTTCCAGGCTGACACTGGAGAGAGAGGGAACAGCAGCCAGACCTAACAACTACAAACACAACCCACCATACCAACGAAAATACAGACACCAAATCACCAGACCCTCGTAAGTTGGCTACTGCTAAGCACACTTGTATTGGACCAGGTTGCTGTCTGATATGTGTGATTTTCATCCTCAGGTTTCTGCAAACAGCAAATTTAAAACACTGTTTTAATGAGATGTTGAACATCTTAAGGAGTAAGTTGTGATGTTTATCTTATCTGCTCTCAAATGTTCTGACGAAAAAAAAAAAAAAACAAACCTTATCCTAATAAGTACACCAATTAGTGTTTGAAGTTTTTTTTTTACTTTGTATTTTTTGCACTGCAGTGAGCAAACAGTTTGAGAAAACTATCTTTGGACAAGCTAGAAGAACTTTAAGACATTTCACAATGTTAAAGACCAACAATGTGACTTTTCAACCTTAAAAATATGCTTTTCGATGGGACAACATTAATTATGCGCATTTTCGAGCCATCACTGCCCAGCAGCGTCCAGAGGCTCAGAAACCATATAATGTAACTTTTCCATTCGAGACACAGCTGAGACGTTGGAGACGGATATGAACCAAATATGAACACAGTGGGTGTTTTGAATGCGCACCATAGTGGATTTGGCAAAGAAATGCAAGGAAATATTACCGGAGGAAGAGATGGAGGGGGCAAGTCGCTGAAAAAATTGCTAAAAATTGCGTTGTGGGTCTTTAATGCATTTTCTTATATCTATTATTCTATTTTTTATTGTTTGTGTTTTTATTTTTGTGGTGTTCAGACTAGGGGTGTAAAAAAATATCAATACACCGAAATATCGCAATATTTTGTGTTTCAATATCACATCGATATGAAGAAACGCTGTTTTGATATTTTTACAGATGAAATCTCACAAGATCTTGTTATTCCGTTACAAAATCTCGTGAGATTTTGTTGTTCCATTTGCACCAGTCCAGCAAGTAGAAAAGTCACTTATTCTTGAAAAACATCATATACCAGCATTCTTTTTACTCGTGTCACTGCAGTACAGCGTGCTGCTGCGACAGATTGACTTGCTTTGAAGCTGCTTATAATACGTCTGGGTTCAAGTAATTGGTTAAGTTACCAAGTGGGTATACACAGGGCAGACAGAGAAGTGAATGGCTGGTGAACAGAGACAGACACAATGTCCTAATTCTTCACTTGCATAACAGCAAACGAAACAGAATGTCAGGGCTTTAAGCCAAAGCTTAGGCCAAACATGCAGATAAACACATACACACACAACACACACACATGCAAATATTTCAGACTTGTGATGATTATCCAAAAATACACGTGGTGAAACATGCTGCAGAGATGATAAACAAACATTCTTCTGAATGGCTAACAAAAAATAGAAAATTATTCTCAAAGTGCTTTTATCCAAAACCAATTTAAAATCCCTCTCACAAACACATACGACATATCAATACAACATAGATTCAGAATTATTTATGATCATAATAAAAAGCCACTCTAAAATATAATGAACTTTCAAAATATAGCAATTCCCAGTATGAGCTGTAAACATGTGATAGCAAGTGCGCAATCCAAACAATCCAGCAATACAGATGCAGGTATACTTAACAAGGTGGCCATCTTTATGAGCAATGCATGTTTTTTTTTTTTTTCCCCTACTTGTCCTGTCCAGCATCATAGCAAACAGAATGGTGATCTGGTTGCTTTATTGTGTGGAACAGTTTTGCTTTGCCAAGGGGAGCTTTATGAACACAAGACTCCCCTTGATATTCTATTTATTCATTTTATTTCTTTAATTAAACATTTATTTACAACAGCATTCCATACCATACTGCTCTGCTTGACAAGTGAAAAATGAAAGTCAACAGAAGCGATGATAGTAAGTGGAACAGAGAGAAAGGAGCGAGGAAGAGGGAGAGAGAGAGAGAGGAAGAGGAGAGAAAACATGGGTCCACTTACACAGTTCACTGGTGCATCTGTACAGAAACCCCCAAACAACACCCCAAGGTCTCTGCTGGAAAACAAAACAAGTAATCCCCTACAGGAGGACCCGCAGGTGGCCCAAGCATCCTCAGTTCATACAAACACACGCAGATCCACGCAGGGAAGAGGCAAAACCCAGTCAGTGCAACGGGAAGCAGCGTCACAGCGTCAACATGCACAACAAAGGGTGCTCTATGATGATGCGGTCATGCAGATGCAGCCTCGTCTCTGCAAGGTGGAGGAAGCCCGCAAAGCCCGAGACCCGGGCCCCCAGCAGCCACCCAGAGGCCCAGACCCCAGCCACCCCTCCAAAGGGACGGCCATGCATCCCCCCAGAGGGTGGCAGAAGGCAGGCCCCAGCCAGAGCCCCCCGCAATCTTGGGGCCCTGGCCCCAGTGGACCAAGACCAGCAACTGCCGACCCCACCGAGCGCCGGTTATTGGATCGGTGCATCTCTAATCATTACAAGTCTGCCATTAAATGATTATTTGTGGTAAAAATTAATGCAAGATCATAGTTAGTGTAGAAATAAAGTACTGGCCAGCAGAGACAGCAAGGAGGAATGTGAGGACTGTTTATGAAAGACCTTTGGCTGCTGGCAACACTGTTCTAGGAATAGAAATTTTAGTTGACTCACCTTTTTGGTCCAGACTGAAATGTCTGCTGGCTAGAAAGGTTGTCAAAACATTTTCAGGAAAAAAAAATTGCAACCACTAGTGATGAACTTCCTTGGGATTTAATACTCACATGTACATCCCATAAGGATGGAATGTGGTAACTTTGGTAACTCATCAAATCAAATGAACGATACTTTATTGATCCCCGAGGGGGAAATCGTTTAGCTACTTAAATTAAAAAATAATAATAAAAATCTCTTTACACTTTGTTTTTAATGCTCAATAGCAAATGTCAACATGTTACAAGATAAAGGTGAACACCTACAAGAAAACTACACCAGACCCCATTTTTGCTATCCAATATCCAAGTGTGTAAAGAATAAAGCTGAAAAGAGGAGGCAAAAAAGTTTTGAGTTGCCAGACTGGGTGATAATCTCCCCTGCAGATGCTTGCTCAGCCTAAGATAACAGAATGTTTGACAGCAAGACAAGATGGGGACATCATAACCCTCAGACTTTGGAGATGCACAGCATAACTTTTACAGATTTCTCGGTGACGTGACTCCTTGTCATATCCATGGCTGAAGCTTGTTACATACTCCACGAGAAGCAAGAACAAAGTTCTTGGAAGCAAGAACTTTGTGCTCCAGGAAGCACCACCAACTCTCAAGTCCTCTGTCTTGGAGCTCTTTGGTTTAGACAAAGAGGGAACTGAATAAAAGTCGAAATAACAAAATCAGTGCGCCAACATTGCAGAACTGCGGTCGTAGTGTTTCCCCATCAGCTTCACAACACTGGGAGGGCGCGGGGGTAGGACGAATATGAGTAAGTGTGATAGCCGCTGTATTGATAACTTAAAGAAACTACAAATCAGCTCCGCTGAATGATGCATTCATGAACTCTTTAACAGTAACCTTCCAGTTACAGCATTCCAGTGCTGATAACTAAATAATCATAAGCAGCTACTCTAGTAAGTCATGTCACGTTTCCAAACTGATAAAAAAGAAAAAAACACAGAGGACAGAAAAACGTAAAGGATTGTTTAAAGGCACTTGAGGCAAGATTAAGAAACGAAACTCGCGACTGGCGCTTCAGGTAACTGCAGCCACGAGCCAAGCCGTCATGGGAGCGTGCACAAACTGAAGCCATAATGATGTTTACTACGCTTTTTCTTTGTAGTTACACTTTTTAGTGTCTTTCAGTTGATCTGGATCGTTTGCTGACAGCAGAAGAATCCATAACTATCGCTAACAGTGTTTGAATTTACTGCGACCGTCTTCTTCCTGTATCAAAACTGCAGATGCAGCGTTGTTTGACGTCACGTCCGCAGGGCAGCGCGGGAAATTCGGACACCGAATTGAAGCGCATTTTGCAGCACACAGCCTGTTCAAGGCAATGGAGAGAAACGTGGGTGGAAATGTTATTTTTGGTATTTAGCGCTTCATTACCCATTAGTATTAAAAAAAATGGACATGCATGTATGTTTTTTTTTAATATTTCTCCCTCTAGTCCCTTTAAGCCCTGATAAAAACCGTTTTATTCCATAAAGTCGTGCTAAATATTCTTACAGTTTAGTTCTGAGATGATATGCTGACATAATTATAAACGTGATTTTAATGGCGGTATCAGCTATGCGCGTTCCCGCGAAGTGCTCACTCTCAGTACATCAGCAGCTGAACAGGAGCACGAGTGTTTCCATCTTCAGCTTCTCGGTAGAGTTTAAAACTGATATCTGTGCCTGAGTTTCAGCTGGTTGACGTGTTTTCAGACGCACGCGCTGCCTGAGGCGCCATGCACGCTCATCCCATGGACGTGCGCGTGTCTGTGGGTGGTCGCATCATAGAAACTCAAGAGCTGGGACATGCTGTCATATAAATCTGATAACTAACATCAGTTTAGTTTTCAATCCAAGAGCTCAATATAAACCTGTTCTAGAGGAAATAAGACCTGAAACCAGTTTATGAGCTGGTGCTGGATAGAAAACCAGATTACAATAAATAAACCTGACTTTGTAAGCGGTGCTGGGTCTGGTAGGACGGCCCCCTGCCAATATAATGGTGGGGAAAACACTGGCTCGGGTATGTAGTATGTACTCGGCTGTGATGTTTAGTGAACTTGTTGATAAAACACAAGACAGTTAATATTTGTTAATTTTTTCTTCCCTACTGTACCGAGGAAAAACTGAAACGTGACCCGTGTACTGAGGTACATACCGAACCGTGACTTTTGTGTACCGTTACAGGCAGCTCGACTAGCCATACAACATCGCATCTGCAGAAATGAGGAGGTGACAGATCTATGCTTCAAGCATCTGTGTTAACCCTGCCCGCCTCAAATGTCCGACCAATCACACAACACTTCTCAGATTTTTCTTTCATGCCTTGATTATTGCAATTCACTCTTTGCCGGCCTTAGTAAATCCTCATTACAACGTCTTCAGGCTGTACAAAATACAGTAGCCCGCCTTC
This sequence comes from Atherinomorus stipes, assembly GCA_023101725.1. Classification (NCBI taxonomy): domain Eukaryota; kingdom Metazoa; phylum Chordata; class Actinopteri; order Atheriniformes; family Atherinidae; genus Atherinomorus; species Atherinomorus stipes. Next base: position 611,503 of record JALJCO010005679.1, read on the forward strand.
TCTTGGGTTCTCGTCGCTATGAGCATATTTCCCCCATCGTAGCCAGTCTTCACTGGCTCCATTTGCTACAGGGTTCAGTTCAAGATCTTGTTGCTGACCTTTAAAGCGTTGCACGGTTCAGCTCCCAGTTATCTCTCTGAGATATTGTCCCGCCACGTCCCTACCAGATCTCTTAGATCATCCTCTTTATCCCTTCTGGAAGTACCGAGACACAGATGCAATTCCAGGGGTGCTAGGGCTTTTTCTGTTGCTGCCCTGCGCCTCTGGAACACACTCCTTGAGCTCAGGTCAATAGTCTATTACGTCTTTTAAAACCATGCTCAGATTCCATCTTTTGGCAAAAGCCTTTCCTTCTTAATTTTTTTTTCTTCTCTTTTTATTGTTTTTTTTTTTTTTCTATTATTAATTCTTTTTTAAATAGGTCTTATGAGTTTATTTGTTTATAGGTTTTTAGCCTTGTGTTAATGTCCTGCTATGTAAAGCACTTAGGGCATCCAGTTGGATGTAGAAATTTGTGCTATATAAATTAAATAAGTGAAATATAATGAGGTCCCCGAGAAGAAAGTTCTGCTCGGCCGAGGGGTCAAGAACAAACTGCAAGCCGTCCTCAATCACGTATATTGTCTCGTGGCCCTGAGAACAAGAAGAAAGTTCTCGCTTCTCGTGGAGAATGTAGCAGCCTTGATTCAGCATCCATCTTATATCCTATGACATTGTGAGTTCTCTCCAGCCAGAAAGACAGTCTTATCTAGACTCTTGTTTCATCTCTTCCTCTGTCCCTCCAATAATGTCTTCTTGCATTTCTTTGTAGAATCAGTTGTGATGTGCGTTCAAAATGGCTGGTGTGTTTACATTTGTTTCCTGGTGTGTGACGCAGTGTGTAAAGCGAAACTCTGTTGCAACTCTGTTGCTCCCGTTAGTTATCTTTGTAAAGCTTGGAGGAATAAAAAAGCCAAGTGAGAGATGTGTATTAATTACCGAATTTGACAAAGCAATCACTGATCTTTTTGTTAGACCTTCCAATAAACATCCAGTGGGGAACACCAACATACTGTATATAGTAAGTTTTGCATTAAATATTTTTGTGACTGGTGTGGCTCTTCTTCTGTGGTGTAGTCGCCTCACAACACAGTTGGATTTCAGGATTCTGAGTAAATGGTCTCATTACTGAATGGATTGCGATTATACTTTTTACATTACAAGAATAGACTGCAATACCTTTTATGACCCCGAAGTACTAACTAGAGATCTGCTAATACTGCAAAAGTATAGGAAAAAAATACTACTACTGTGATATAACACTCTTTTATTGTACATTCTGGCAATCCTGTGTGTCTATATGCATTGGAGATGGAGAGACAGAGAAAGAAAACAAGTGTTGATTCTGAGCTCTGAGTATAAGAGAGCTTGTGTCTTTGTTGGTCTGTGTGTGTGTATAAGGGAGGCGGCTGCAGACAGACAGGCTCTAGGGGATTACAGAACAGGACAGGGCACCATAACTCATCAAGCCGATCACTGGCCGCAGACAGACAGGCTGGGTTGAATGGTGATTGCTCACTGATAGGAATCTGCCTCCAACAACCAACAAAGAGCATTTATTCATGGGGGAAACCCGGCCCTATTCTCACACTCAAACAAACATGCATTCAATACACACAAACACACACAAACACTGCACTTTACCAATCTAATATGTAGAACAAGCTCTGTTCATTTCTGACTCATCATTGTTTGTCACACTGTCATGGCTGTTAGTGTCGCTCATATTTTCAATTCAAGGATTAATCAAATTTCTCTCACTCTTTGGTTACGGTCAGAAAAGCACAGAAAAACTATTCTGTTTACAATGTATCTCTTATTCCATGCAATGTTAACTATCACAGTCCTGTAGTTGAACACAGTTTAATTTTGATGAAATAGATATGGTGGATATTCTTAAAAAATATTTTACATTTTGTATAGGCCTACAGAATTACTTTAAAAAAAAAAAGTAATTGCTCACCAATTTAGATGTCACAAGCCATCATAAGTGGACACTGCTGTGTTTTACAAGGTTTGAGATAACATTTAAATTGAAACTAGAGGAGAAGCACAACACTTGGAGTCTCTAAACTGCCCACTGCAAACATGGATTGTAATTAGAAATCGTTTGTTTTATCATGTTTAGGTAGCAAGTGAAATGCCTGTTCTTTTGACGCCAGCTTCAACACATAAACAAAAGAACAGAATCCAAAATAAAAATGCATTTGTGCACTTGCATTGTTGGAGGACATGCTAAAATTATGAGCTGGATTGCACTAAACAGGGATTTATTTTTGCTTCTTTTTTTTATTGTTTTTCTGTGTGGATTTGTGTGCACATACTTGCCACCCCAGATGCAAGTCCATAAAGCAGGCCACCTTCAGCTTTTGGCTCAAAAATGTGGGTGGCAGGAGGACACTTCTCCTGTCGGATGAAGTTGTAGAGCAGTGTCTTCACAAGTCGACTGGTCAAACACAAACTGGAAAAACAAGAAATAGGCTTAAAAAAAAAGAAGGTAGAAACATGTTTGAAGAAAGCATTAAATAAATGACAAAGACCTTTGAAATGACTGTATATTGTCATCTCAATGCACTTCAAAAGTGAGAGGAAATTCTAGTTGTGATTTCATTTCATTATCCATTTGTACCTACATTATAAAAGGTACAGAGCTTCAGTTACATCAGCACCTGGCCTACAACTGTGCTGCATGCAAGTCCAAAATATACAATGCAGCTGAGAGCCTTAAAGATGCACTAAGTGCATCTTAATTATTTAAAACCAAGTCAGTCAACATTATAGCTGAACTGCACCTTGTGTAGGATTTCACCTGTATGTAACTGTTAAACCAAAAAGCTTTAATCGAATCTAAATCTAAATATCTAAATCTAAAATCTACTGCGTTCCTTGGTTTCTCATTTGTTTGATGGATAAAATGTGTCTTGACTGAAAGACAATGACAACATCTGCTGAACACTGGAAAAAGGCTGACAGAACATTAGGTTTAACTACAAAAGTCTTCAGAATAAAACAATACTTTTCCTTAATTCAAATGTCTAAAGATTAATGCTTACAAACTCAGTGCAAGTAGAAATTTTAGAGATGGAATATGAGACAATCTGCATAATTTCCTTTGAAATATACTGTATCAATCTGTTACCTCATTACGTCAGCATTTTATTAGTTTCTCATGCTTTCCTAGTGGATGATAATTACATTGTTGTCTTCACAGTGTTTTAGGGTGTACTATAGTGTGCTTATTTTAATATTTTATTTTTCATTTTTAACTTCATATTGTAATTTTTTCCCCCACTAATTAACTTATTTCCCCTTTTTGTGCATAAGATACCTTTATTTAACTTTTGTTGCTCACTGGCGTCTACCTTATTTTTGCACATTTTCAATTTTCTGCATCTTTCTGTGTGTTGCCTTTGCTGTTGTAGCTAGTGAATTTCTCCACTGTGAGATCAATAAAGTCTTATCTCATCTTATTCACACCAGCCCTTTTTATTTGAATCCTCATCCACTTCGTTTGGGAAGGTGTGAATGCATAAACAAACTCTGATTAGGATCAAAGACGTGGACTCTGATCCATTTACATATGCGGGTCTCGTGTGCTTCAAGGGAACCAAATACAGGAAGTGGACTACAAAGCAAAAAGCATTGTGGGTAAACACAACCAAAACGTATGCGTATGTAAGACAATAGGTGGCTCTGACACGGAGAAATGGCTTGTGGTCAGATGTGGAGGAACGTAAATAAAACTAGTGATGCATGACAATAATCGGCCTGACATTGGTTCAGATATTGGCCGGTATTTTTTTCAAATTTTATTTGTTTATTTGATAGGGACAGAGCATATAAAAACCAACACAAATTTCTAAATTCGCCAGATTTAGTCAAATAGATAGTTTTCATCTGTTGTCCCTAGCCAGATCTTGAAAGACTCCCTGAAATAAGGAAATACAGAAATATCAAATTGTAAAAAAAACAGTTATCAATATATAGTAATTAACTGATAACAGGTGGTTTATGGTGAACTCGCAGAATGTTTGTGTTTGTTCTTTCGTTTTATTTTAATCCGTGGGGCATAGGAACAACTTAAAGCCACACCCACCGTGCAAAATAATGACGTCTCCAGCATTGGTTGAAATTTTTCATAGCGTGCATCACCAAGTAAAACAGATTTCATATGGCCTTAAGCATACTAAAATTTTCATTTTATGAGGAGGGAGGGGACTACCCCATTTATAAACAAAAAAAAAATGATTTGGTAAAAAAACCCCCATAAAAGAAAAAAAAAAAAAAAAAAATAACATCGTGGCAACAGCTCAGTATTTGGATAAATTTTGTAACATGTTAAAAGCAATGCTGCAGCACAGGAGTGTACCAGGCTGTATACAGTGACAATGATTTTTAATGATTGAAATATCATTTTGTATTTTAAAACATTATATTATATTAAAATATTAAGATTTAAAATACAAACTTATCAATGTCGCTCATGAGAAGCAGGAAATTATCAGTTATCGTATCGGTGGAAATTTTTCTTATCATTTTCCTGCACTGACCAATATATCTTCTGCATTGTGTGCCTCATCTTCTCCTTCAGTAAATTTTGATGCAGCGCCGCCGCGAGGAGGGGAATACGCTATTTAAAAGGTCTTGTTTGAGTACATGCATAGTGAAAGCAAACTCGGGCTGGAAGAATGTTGTACCCTCAACTGAAACAAGTTCCCAATCATACCTAGTCTAGCGGACTGTAGAGCCACATGGGCCAAAATCAAATTCTTGGGTGTCATGTCTCGATATCAGGTTCCTGTTCCAGTCTATATTTCCTTATTTGTCCGTAGAATATCTGACATCACAGTTTTAGGTATGCCTTTAACCTCTTAACTCCCACCTTTTAAGTAATCCTCGCCTATTTTGCATACCCAAATGGAAATGCAAATAACAGAGGCCAAATGTAAGGCCAAATTACTTGTGTGAGACATCATTTGAAAGCTTACACCTTCTAGTTTCTGAAAATATAAATTAGAAGAGTGTGACTAAAACACAGCCTGGGCGCCGGCGCCCAGGTGGTTTTAAACAGGTTAATGGCAGATGGAATTAGAAATTAATTTTGGAATAGATTTGCATTGTCTTGTCCGCAACATATTTCAAAGTGCTCTGATCAGGCTTTTACACAATAAGAGAAACAAACAAAAACCTCCTTCAGGTAATGTTTTCCCAACTTAAAGGTTGAAAATGGAAAACGGACAGAACAGCGACATCACGTGTGTCTAGATTGTAGTTGTAACAGCAGAAAAACAACACCAGCTGTTTGGTTGCCAGGCTCGCTGCCAATACGGCAAGTGACCAGCAGCCTGCAGCGCATCCTACAAGTAATGCAGAGGAGTTTTATAACTGACAGCTAACGTTAGCAAATGAGTTAGCTACCGATCCAGGAGATAAGTCACCATTTGTGTATTTTGATGCCATAGAAAATGTTTATGTGGGTCCATCTAGTGTAGTCTTCACCTAAATTTGCTCCAGTTTTTGCTCTTCTCAGGTCACTCCTCTTTTGAGATGGCTAACAATTTCTCCAGGGCTCTAAAGCAGCTGCTTGACTCGCCGACTCCACTATTTGCCCCTGTGCCAGCCTAAAAGTGCCCAACATACTATTGCAACATAGAGACAGTATTTGGCAACCTGCTGTGTGTATTGGCTTGTAGATTTAAACACAATGCTATTGTCAAACTTGTTGAAATTTGTTTTATATTTATTTTCAGGCTAAATATAATTTTTGAAGGAAAAGTTGTACTTTCATTCTGTACCCCTCCAAACGCCTCGTGGAGGTATTTTTAAAAAACAAACAAACAACACAAAGCTTTTAATATAATTTTTCCATATTCAACCTTTAATACTTATTACTGAATAATATTGGATGGATTTTAAAGTATTTCCATTAATAACAAAATTAACTATACAGGTACTACCCAGAAAATTAAAATATCGTGAAAAAGTTCATGTATTTCTATAACTCAACTTAAAGGGTGCAATTTACAGTATAAACAAATAATATGCAAAATCAATATATTTCAATCTTTTATTTGTTTGGATGTTGCTGATTAGGACTTGCAGCTTAAGAAAACCTCAAATTCTAAAACTCAAAAAATTAGAATATTGCATGAAATCAATTATAAAAGGATTTTAAAATACAAAAAAGTCAAGCCTCCTATAGTAAAATCTTGCATCTGTACTTAATACTTGGTTTGGGCCCTTTTGCTTGAATGACTGCCTCAACTCGGCGTGGCATGGATGCAACCAGCTTCTGGCATATCTCAGGTGTTATGGAAGATGAACATGCTTCCATCACAGCCTTGAGCTCTTCTTTATTGTTTGGTCTCTTCCCGTTCAGCTTTTTCTTGACAATGCCCCACATGTTTTCGATGGGGTTCAGGTCAGGTGAGTTTGCGTGCCAATCAAGCAAGGTAATCCCATGGTTGTTGAACCAGGATTTTGTAGTTTTGGCAATGTGGGCAGGTGCCAAGTCTTGCTGGAAGATGAAGTCAGCATCCTCATACAGCTGGTCTGCTGAAGCAAGCATGAAGTGCTCCAAAATGTCCTGGTAGACGGCTGCATTTATGCTGGACTTAGTGAAGCTCATAGGTCCATACCTTATGAAGTCCTCCACACTTTTGAATGGCCCTTTCCTGACCATCTTCTCCAGGCTGCTGTCAGCCCTCCAGCTTGTACACCGTTTTCTTCCACACTTCTTCCTTCCACTTAACTGTCCATTAATGTGCTTTGAGACAGCACTCAGAGAACATCCAGTTTCTTTTGCTATCACTTTTTGTGTCTTTCCCACCTTGTGCAGGGAGTCAATGATGGTTTCCTGCACAACTGTCAGATAAGCAGTCTTCCCCATGATTGTGAATTCTTCTAAACCAAGACAGGGATTTTTTAAAGGTTTTGGGCACTTATGGAGGTGTTTTGGATTACTTACCTGATTAGAATGTGACACTCGAGCCTACAATACTGGAGCTTTTCACAATATTTTAATATTTTGACTTTTTGAATTTGAGGTTTCTAAAGCTGCAAGTCCTAATCAGCAACATCCAAACAAACAAAAGCTTGAAATATATTGATTAACATATTATTTGTCTAAACAATATGTAAATTGCACCTTTTAAGTTGAATTACAGAAATACATAAACTTTTTCAGGATATTCAAATTTTTTGCATAGTACCTGTATATTGCTTCATTCATTGTTACCATTTAAGTTTATTTTCTTTGTTCCTGCAATCTTGTTCACTTGCTTCCTCCAACTATCACAGACTACAAGATAAGCATGGAGACCAAGTATCTCTTTTCCTTTTAGTATAATCTGAACAGCACATGACGTCTCTGTTTAGAACATGACAAGATTGTCTGAAAGCACACAGAGATGGCTAGCTGTATCAGAGTGGATCAGATGGCGTCTTGATGAACTTGGAGAAGATCCAAAATGATCTGGCACCGTGTTCAAAAAAAGTCGCTGGCAGATTGCGGACAGCCATTTTTAAATATTCATCTTAAAACTCAGTGTTATCATTTAGGTTTGAGTTAAAAGCAGTTATTAGTTTAATCTAAATGTGCATGTTTTCTCACCATCGTCCCTTCATGATGTGCTGGTAGATTAATCCATCTCGCAGGATGTCTTTGTGGAAGAGCTGATAGGAGAAGAACACCAGTAACGTGGTCACTGCTTCAAACAGGATGCTGTAGGTGATGTCTCTGCAGGAAGAGATAGTAGCCCCAAGAGTTAATATTTACCTTAGACAATGTTTAAGTCGAGCAAACTCCAAGAGGATATAATTTGCAAAATCTCACCTGCAACATAGTAATATAATTCCCTCATAGAAAGTGGCACAAAAGTGTGTGTGTTTTTGAAGGTTATTGAGTGCTGCATATGAATATTTCCTTCCAGGTATGTTCATTCACACACACATACATAAAAAAAACTTTGATAAGAATAACAATCTGTGGTTTGAAAAAAAATTTGACTTCATAAATCTATCAATCTAGCCCGTTTCCCAATTCAATACGAAGTTCATTTACTCTATGAGTACGGGAAGTTTGAGGTGTTTAAGTCCACTTAACGCATTCCAATACAACACTCATATGTACACATTTGACTGAAAGTTAGAAATACTTTTAGATATATTTTCCTCGAAGCTGAATTAAATCTACACAAAAAGTGAAGTGATAAAAAGCTTAACCAATCTGAGTGGAGCTTTCCTGTCTCTAAACACATACAGTTTGCAAATATTATTTTCACCTAAGTGCTTTTTGTTAATGGTTGTTTTACACCAAAGGATGAAAATAAGAAATGAAAAGGTAATATAAAAACATGTTATAATTGTAGTTTTAAATTGTTAATTCATACCACTACTTCACAGAAATAATGAAAAAAAAAAAAAAAAAAACACAACAAACAAAACAACTAACCTAGTATGAAGTACACAGCCCCAAAAACTGAGGATTCAATATGGATCAGCGAGCTGCAATCCATTATTGCAGGAAAATATTGCAAGAAAAAAAAATCCCTTCGAAAATATTTTTTAAAAAAGAAAATAAATTTCAATAATGACAAAACTCAATACCTGATATGGAATGAAACATAATACATGCCTGATGGAAAATACTCCCAGGAAATAAAATAAAAATGTTAACTAAATTTAAATAAACTGATAAAAAATGTGAAGATGCAAGGGCTTTTTGTTTAATAAATATTGAAAAGCTTTGTTTGAAATGTGCTGAAGATTTTGATCAAAATGCACACAAACACACTTGCTTAGGATTGAATGGGTATCTCAGTTTTTGTTTACAGAATAAGGAAAAATAAAGAATCTAAACTCCACATAACCTAATGTGACGTTTTAAAATGAGCAATCCAAATTCACCAATTAATGGATATTCTGAATATTTCTGTAACCCTGTCACAGTCCATTACTTGGAAAAAAAATTGTTTCTGTTCCACACTTGGGACTAGAAAAATAACCATCTATCATTCATTCAAAACAAAGCCACAAAAGGTCCAGGAGTCTGCCTGAGATTTGGGGAAGCTATACCGAAAGAAAGTCCAGATTCCCAAACTAGGAGCACGTACAGAGGAAATGGGCTGACGGCCACAAAGTGGTGAAGGGAAGAAAAACAAGGAACCTTAAAGCTTGAGACAATGAATAATGTTGGAATGCTGAATGCATTTAGACAAGAGCCAGGGTTTGATGTCCAGAGACAACAGACGAAAAGGAGAGCGAAAGAGAGAGAAGGGAGAGAGAAGGTAGAAAACTCTAGTAGGCAGATGAGAATGTCAAAAATTAAATTCAAGTCATGGGAAAGAGAGGAAAAGAGGACAATACAATATCAAGGAAATAACAAATGTCAGTCATTTTCTGTGAACTTGTTTGACACTGCAAACAAGCCTGTGTGGTGTGCAGATGTGTCTTTGTATGCTTCTCTGACAGACTGTCAATCAAATAATTCAGCCATTGATGAGCCACCCACCCACTGAATTATTCACTCATTAATTCAGAGTGTGTTTGTGTGCGCACCACCCAGTAGGAGTAAAAGCTGATTTTATTCTTCAAACTTTATGTTCTGTTCTCTCCCACTCGTTGGAAATGTTCTTAAATTTTTATTTCAATCATTCTTTCTTCCCCTAAACAAGCAATGTTTTCTCTCTTTAGCTCTCAGTTTCATTTCTCTTTTTTTATTTTGTCCCACAGTTTATCAAGATGCCAGCTCAGATTTTCATCAATGTCAGTCTGGCATGTTCATTACTTGATTTAATCTTTCACAAGTAAACAAAACAAGAGACAAATAATGCACATGTACCGTTTTATCCAAGGCACAGAAAAAATGCAAAACAGAAAAAATGTACCTCAGACTATGAGGTGGTAAAGTAATCCTTAATTACCATTTCCATTAAGAAGTCTGTGCATGAGGACAACTGCATGTCTGACTGTTTTAGTGTTTGCAAGACACTGTGGTGTTTAATTCAACCTTCTCCTCCCATACAGACACAGGAGGTACTTACAGCAGGGGCACTTCAACAATCAGGTGAACGAGGTTGGACAACAGATCCTCAAGGAGGTCCTCGCTCCCTGCTTCTGCATGAGGGGTAGAGGGAGTTATTATATGAGACATACATGGCAGCTCCCTGTTGATCATAGCCAGTTGCTCTTTGTTCTCTTCATTTCCCACAATCCCTCTTTCCACCTTGTTTCCATCTTCACTTTGCTCCAGAGCAAAATTAGTGGAAAACAATCAACCAAAAGAGGCAGCAGGCTCTTTACTGTAAACATAGGATGTTTGAAAATAATTTACAATCACAAGAGAAAAGGATAAGAGGAACAATGAGGTCAACATCTTTCAGTGCCTCCAGGCAGTTTACAACAATAATGCCTAATGATGAAATTAATCAAATTAACTTAATCTGGGGTCAGATAAACAGCAGGAAATTGGTGGATGGGCAAACCAATTTGAAATGATTATTTCCATTCAAGGCAATTTAGCAATACAAGGAAGTCTTGTACATTTAGCTATTCTCTAAATATTGTGATAATTTACTTGGAGCCAAAAGCAAAAAAAAATGCAACCAAATGTAAAAATGAAACATTACCGTTATAACATTATGTGAAACTAAAAGTGTTTCCTCTGAATCACTTTGAGTCTTAATGTTGATTTCTTCATAATAATACATTTATTTACAGCTGTATTAGGCTCCTCATGACACACCCTCCCATGATAGAGCTCACCTCCACAGTAGCCTGGTGCCCTCTCCTGGTAGGAGAACTGTTGGTGCAGCTCTTCTTCACTCATCTCTCTGATGAACACCTTGAGCAGGCAGCGGATCATGAACAGTGCATTGTGAGCCTGCCAGATGAACAACTGACTGTAGAAGAGAAAATGTGCATACAGCTTCGTGAAAGCTGGCCTTGTGCCATTTGTTCATTTAGCAAAGACAAAGAAAACATACATATATACATATATATATATATATATATATATATCACACACACACACACACATATATATATATATATATATATATATATTTATTTTTTGTCTGTTGTAAAAGCACTGGGATTAACCACACAGCACAAGGAGGAGCTCCACTCCACACTTTGATCAAATCTCAGGAAGATACACTCCTGAACAAAATCTAAAGCACAAAAATTTGCATTTGGCATTGGAGGATCAACACCAGGTTGCAAGTAGAGCTTCAAAGTGCAAAAGAAGAAACAGTGACAAAAAGTAGACTTTGTTTTGATCAACTTTTGATCAGCTGATGATCAGCCTGTTTTAGGTTAAATGCAGTTTTCAATACAAAGCCTACTCTCTACCAACGTGAAATGCAAGTCCTTGTACTTTTCCCCGTGGTCTTAAGATTTTGTTTAGGAGTGTATAAATGCAATCAAGACAATGTGAGCACTTTCTTCTGCAGCTTTCTGTCCCCTGCCCTGGAATGTGCCATGCTTGTTAAGTCAGCCTGAGCATGGCATTCTGTACCCAACCCAAAGCCCTAACACAAGCAAAGATGTTCATTTTACCATTAAAAATAATACACTGTGATCATCACACAGTAATACTATAGTAATAGCAGATGACTGTGTAGCAACTACTGCAGTGAAGATGCTTCCAAGAGCAGTTACAATTAAAGTAGCTCCTTTAATGCTTAACCACAATTTCCCCAGACTTACAATATGTAAGTGTTGGCAAAGATCATATCTGCTACTGCTTGAAAAGAACTAACAGGGTGTTGGAAATGTGATACAGCTTGAACAACTTGACACCTTAAGGAAGAAAATAAATTATGGGGACAAGGCTAATTTCAATGTAAAAAAAAAAAAAAAAAAGAAGCAAATAAATAAAAAATGTTTACAGTATATTGATGCACAAGTCATTGTAAGTTCACGTATGACAGAGGGGAACATAAAAAGTTAATGAGACTGGAACCATTTGTGGAAATCCAGCTATAACTCAATCTCTAAAAGACTAGGGATACATAATCAATATTACTAATTCACTGATTATACATACCAAAAACACCAAGAAAAAGTACTGGATGGTAAATGATAATGCCAACCTTTAATGGGTTTTGATATAAAATGAAGATCAGCCTCTTTAACAATAAAATGGGCAGGACTAATTTCTGAGGAAATGGCACATAGAATATTACCACACACAGAACGTGTTTGTTTCTGCGCTGTCTCCATTGAAAGAAAGGCATGTCTGCATTTACTTGTGCAAATTACTAGCCTGCAAAAAGTCTGCCATCATTAACAACCCTCTAAATTCATCTCTCTTCTGAAGTCCTCATACTCACTCTTGGCATTCTGTTGAAATTTTCAACTCTTTGGTTCTTCCCAGGAAAATTCTTACAAGAGCACCAAAGTTCCCTGTTCTGGGATTGTTTTCAACTGGGGGAAAAAAAGAATTATGTCACCAACATGTCAAACATATAATTTCAATAAAATGCATAATTCTGCTTAAGATAAACATGATTTTAAATTTGAAGCCAATACACACCAGGATGCTTCAGCGAGTACACAGTTATGTAAAAATTTAAAAAAATTTAAAAATTTAAAAAAATGACACAAAAACATTAAGGAAACAAGAAACATACTGAGGGCCTTGGCCAGAGGAATGACGGCCTCTTCTAGTAACTTGGAGTCTCCACTGTGAAATAGGAAAAACAAAAACACCCAATGATATTGAGAGGATAACTTGCAAGCAAGCCAACATATCGTAACAATAAAATTCATATTGTGCTTTGCAATTATTAGAGATCTGCAGAAGCAGAAAAAGTGCTTAATCTTATTCAACTATAAGATGTGTTGGGATAAACTACATACTGTAACTGTTTCTGATGAATTTACTCATTGATTAGGCCGTTTAGAAGGGATTTATGTACACATTGCAGAAAATATTGATTCCAGCTCAAAGTGCAGTTTGTTTAATTTCTGGAGGTCAGTTCGATCATGTGTCATCATGCCAGGATCCTGCTCAAGATGTTGCAAGAAAATGTAATTTTTCATGATGTTCTCCTAGGGTGTAAACCATGATCATCAGTAAAAAAAAATACTTAATTGGTTCCAATAAGTAGGAGCAAGCAGGATCACATTAAAACTCCTAAAGAAATACTTTGACATTTGGAGAAATGAAGACAAGTAGTTTAATGAGAGCTCCTTCTCAGTAAGTAGCTAAAATGACAATCAGGTAATTTCACACACCATGATGCCACCTCCCTGTTCCTCAAACACTGTCTAATGAATATTTATAGTAATCAAAGCTCAAGTTGCCTCTTTATTACAACCTTTAAAAAAATTAAATGAGCTGAGCATTCTTAAGCATGGGATGACATCAACCTTATATCAGAATTATAACAGAGTGGAACAAGATGATTAACTCCTGTCAAAGCTAGATGGAAGAAGGACACAAACATCATTTCCACCACGAAAAATTTTCTTTCATTGAAAAAGTACTTTGCAGTTCTGACATAACTGATGCCGTTTCTGCATCAGCATCTGCCAGAAAAGGAGACTGATGGTCTAACACAAATGTGCTTTTGGGACCAACATATATCTAAAGCCCTGCAGGATAATCTTCCCAGGGCTGTGATCTTGCAAGATTTTTAGATGCCTCATGTAGAAACATGTTATGGATGTTATATGCTGAATTACAAATACCGATTTCCAGAAAAGCTGCTACAAAGTTTTAGGAAATGCAACAAATATTCCATCTGTACTATGTAATAGAGGTAGTAATAATAACAAATAGAGTAATAAAGTTAACTATCAGTATTGTCAAATACAACAGAAACTAATTTTAACAGGTGATGCAGAGCAAAGTAGCCCACAAGATGACAGGATCTGAATTTAGGAGAAATAACTGAAATGAAAATTCAATGCAAACCGAGGGTATCCTCGCTAGGCAACTTTTTAGGAATTAATTTGATCTGAATACATTATAATGAACTGAACTAAATGACAAATTGCAATGGATTGTAACTGAATTACAACTGATAAAATAATAACTGGATGAAACTGGACAGATATAAAAGGACTATACAAATTATTTTGCTCTTTAAAGCATCTTGAGTGGACTTTAGCTGTGAATTGGTGCAATACCAATACACTGAATTGAATGGTTCATCTTGTCTTTTGTGAAGTGTAAAATAAAAATCATTTACAGCTGTAAGATGACATTTATTCAGACCTATACCATCATTTCCTTTTCATACTTACTTTGCATACTTAATTTTCTCATGCAGAACTACTTTATTAGAGAGCAAGCTATTACGATGTTATGTATAAAGTACATTTTCATTTCAACTTTTAAGTTAAGATCAAGACACTGTTGCTCAGCATGATTCTCTATTAGAGCCAATGTAGATGGAAATCTATTACATTTGCTCTACTTAGGCTTGTATTTGTCCGTAATAATGGTGTGTAAATATTCTGTACACTGTAGTTCTCTAATCCTCTGCATTATTGAGGAATCCAGATGTTTCTGGCTTTCTTTTACAGACTAATGATGTTTTATCTAGTGTTGTGCATCTCTTTTCAATTGATTTATAAAAAAAGAATGAACAAAAAAATATTTTAACGACCCCAGAATTCATTTTAAAAAACAATTTTTGCTATATAAACATGTGACATCAGTCACGGTCCACTTCTAAAAGGGAGTGATACATCTTGACTTATTAACACTCCTGACAAAAGACCTCAATGTTAACATTTAACTATGCTAACTCAAGTGCAACAAAAACTGGATCTTTGCTTAGGTGAACTCTACAAACATCCTCTTTAAAGATTAATGTTTTATCCTGGGTGGGAAACTTTCTCAGTTGCAAAACACTGGCATATGTTCATTTTTCAGCCAATACTTGCAGGAAGTTGTCAGATATTTTAAGAGGTCATCAGATGAGTCTGTCAAGCGCTGTTATCTACATTTTTAAAACTCACCAGTTGCAAATGAAATGACACTGAGGAGCTACAACTCCGGAACAGTTGCTTATGTCACTGTGACCTAAACTTTGTTTTTCTTTCGAATTGTACTTTTGTTTTATCTGTTTTGCATGTGAAATTTTGATCTAAAGCTCTGCCTGGCGATTATTCTCATTGTCAGTGACTTTAAAAGTGAAATGCTCTTTAGTGCTACACTCGTTCCATAGAAGACAGTTTCATAGAAAAGCCTGAAAAATGTAGGAATACTATCAAAATACGAAACAGAATTATAGGTTTACCTGCTGGTGGGACTGATGAACGTGAAGGATATAAGCTGATTCCAGAAGGGGTCATTCTCAGATATGGATTCTGTGCCAACCAGGGCCTTGATGTTGGGGTTATCGGACAGATCACTGACTTGGCTGGTGCTGGCTCCCATCTTTGCTGGCTCCTTTCAGCCAGACCGGCCAACGCTTCACCACTTATTCACCAGGCATATGCCAAATCTTGGTGCAAAGAAAACATCTTAGTCTTTGTCACACATGAGTAACCATGCTACAAAGTAGCCAAAATCACTCTGTGGGAAAGTACAATGTACCATGTACTATGCTGGGCCCTTCTGATCACCCAATCTAAAACTCGACAGCCAGCAGTTATGAGGTTCCTACACCAATCTTTCATGGTTACTTAGCTTCAATGTGTGACATGACTAGCCTCACAAAATACTTCATGATGTGAGGGGTGTGTCCCCCCCAACTGTCATTCAGGAATCTAGCTGTGGTTTTCAAATATGTGCAAAACCTCTTCTCCTCTTGGGTTTAAGGGAGCCAACTAGAGAATTTCTGTTTTAAAGAATTAAAGGCTTGATGTGAACATCTGGATGAAGGAGACGTAGGCAACTATTTAAAAAACAAACAAACAATCAAACAAAAAAACAATAAAGCCTACACTGATTAACTACAGGATACCCCTTGACCAACCAGGATGTCTTTTTTTTTTTCTAGTGACACACCTTTTGCATACAAGTGTAGCCAGTTTCAATGACCTACTGCACACAAGAAATGCACAGTACTGTTGAACCAGTGTATACTTTTCATACAAAGCCAGTACTACAATAAGAGCAAACTTGAATTATGTCTTCTCATGGCATGAATACATGTGTTTGTTTTCTTTTTTCTTTTCTTCTTTTTTTTAAGAAAAAAACGAGCTTGCATGACGTTAGCTTAGTGGTTTCAAGTGTGGGAATTAGTTAACGCCTCGTCAATTTCTGCAGTCAACGCAGTGAAATGCTGTCCCCCAAAATGCTATGAAATCACAGCATGATAAGTTGATAAAAGGATGATTCTGAATCATGCCTAAATAACATCTTATTATCCAGAAAAAAGCTAACGTTCACTGCTTGTTTGCAATCAGCTGACCGCTCGGCTTACCTGTCATAAATGCTTCTCGCAGTTTCCGTGGCTCTAGTGGCTTCTAGAACCGTTAAGGGAAGACTATTTTTTCCTCTCCTTCTTACTAAATAGCAGGTTTTGTCTCGGGTGTTTATTAAGTGTCTTTAAAAAATACAAATACTTACAACTGGAGTGTGATTCAGTTAGCTGAGTTCATTCTACATACCCCTCTCCTCCATGTTTTCCACGTAGCTAACCTTTGCGTAATGACGACAGTGTTGGGTGTTGACGACGTCAGTGTCGTTGAAGCGTTGTTTCCAGGCAAATGGAAATTTGTAATTTTTTGCTTATTAATAACAAATTTGGTTTAAAAGTGGATGGATTCTCACCCGACATAATTTCTTATGGATACAGATACTTCTTATTCTTCTGACACCATTTAGCGCACATATATTACCAAAAAACTTATTTAAGTAAACTCTCTTTCTGTTCACTCTAACCATTTTTTTCCTTCCGAGGGACATAAACGCAGCAGGTCATGTCGTCGCCGTTCTTCTGTTGCGTCGCCATCAGTGGACCCAAATATACAAGTTTTTTTTTTATGAAATAAATAAATAATTAAAAAGCCTAGTTCCACTTTAATTATACATAAAAGAAGTACCAAAGAAATGAGCTGACATTAAAACTGGGCTTATTTAATGCAAGAAACTACAACAAGCTGAAAGCGACTCATTTCATGATCATCTTTATTATTTTCTCTTTTATGCAGATCTAATGCTGTGAGACTCAACATGCTTCTGTGGAAAAGAATGACAATTCTCGCTACTGAAACAGCTGAAAAAACGGTGACCATCCAGGTGGAAGAGGAGCGTTTTGGCATTAACAAAACTGACTGGTTGGTTTCATTCCTTTACAGAAGTGGTCAGAAAACACATTGTACTGTATTTTTTGCACACATGTTCAGCAGTAATAAAGATCAGGCTTGATCCAGCAAAACTCGCGCAGATAAACTCAGTGCTATGGTAACCAAGATTAATGTATTACTAAATGTATATAGACATATTAATTTAATATGTATATTAAATTAATCGTCCTTGTGGCTGCACGGTGGAATGGTGGGTAGCACCCTAGCCTCACATTAGGGTTGTTAGTTCGAGCCTCAGCTGGGGAGGGGGTTGAATAACATTGTCCTTCCTGTGTGGAGTTTGCATGTTTGCCCCGTATGTGTGGGTTCTCTCTGATTACACTGCCTTCCTCACACTGTCCAAAGAGATGCATGTTAGGTTTATTGATCACTCTAAATTGTCCCTAGGAGTGAGCGTGAATTGTTGTCTGTCTGTCTGTGTTGGCCCTGCAACAGACTGGCAACCTGTCCAGGGTATATCCTGGCTCTTGTCTGATAATACCTGGTTAAGCTCCAGCAACCCTTACGACCGTGAACTGGACAAGTGGTACAGAAAATGAATGAATGAATAATTGTCCTTGTCCCTGCCCCTTTATCATACTTAAACAGATGACTGTCTGTGGAGAGTGTGTGGGAATTGACAGTCAATATTTAAATAAGTTAGTTGTTTACAATGAGATTGAATGACAGCCTTTTCATGAAGGGCAATTTGTTTGAGCAGCTTGAAGCAGTTGCAACCAAAATATACTGTAATGTTTCCAATCCGGGGCCTTCACTGAACTCTAGCTAATTTATGTAATTTAATGGGGCCATTTGTCACTCTACAGAGCCAGGGCTCTTTCAGGTTTAGTCAGGAAGAAGTGTGGAAGTGGAAGATTGTTCAAAACCCAAAGCCTATTGATTCATTTAGTCACTTTTTTCTTGTATACAGTGCTACTAAGTTTTTTTTTTTTTTAAATCAGCTATTCTAATTATTTTGAGAGGATGAGTTTTTGAAAAACAATGTTAACATACACGACCAGTCGAAAGTTTTAGAGTACTCCTTATTTTCCAGTTCTATATGGAGGAATAGATGGGGTTGTAACAATAGTTGTGAGAACTCTGGTAAATGGTAGCACCACTTATCAAGGCTTATCTAACTTTTGTTGTTGCAGAACAGTTTTTTGCTGCCTGAATTTTTTTTTTTTTTTTTTTTTTGTATATTCTAAAGTCTAATTTTTTTTCAAGAGCATAAAAACCTTAGCCTTAAATAGTATATATTCAACTTTCTTTAATGTCAAGAAAATGTACAATATTGGAATTTTACCATTTAGAAAAACACACAGAAACTGTAAATAAGTGTCATTAAATATTTTTTCAAAAGTTACTAATGTTGCATAAAATAACACAAACACACACACTGACACATAAACTATATATATATATATATATATATATATATATATATATATATTATATTTATACAGTATATATTAGGGATGTAACTATAACTGGTATAATGGTTAACCGTGATAAAATTCCCAACGATTAGTAATACTGTTTCAAATTTTAATTATCATTAAAACCGTGATGCTGTGCATTGGCTGGAAGAGCAGTAATAGTTACAGTTTGCAATGTTTAATTTACGAAAACATTGTAAAAGGCAACAAAGGCGCCCACATGGACAGTTCTCTTCAGATTTTTCCGTCTTTAAAAAGGACAAAGTAGACATTAAGACCCATTTTGGATATTTTTAAAGATGCTGGGAGGTATTTCTATAATACCGTGATAAAAATGATAACCATGATCATTTTGGTCACAATAACCGTGATATGAAATTTTCATATCATTACATCTCTAATACACAGTTGTGTGAAAAAGTGTTTAAATGTGAATTTAAAATTTAAAAATTTAAATGTGAGACAAATATAACATAAGTAGTCACAAAATGCAGTTTTTAAATTAGATTTTTATAAGTAAGGGGCCGGGCCAAGCAGGTGGAGGCTTCTGCCTGGCCTGGAGGTGGAGGCTGCTGCTTGACCTGGTGGTGGAGGTTTCTGCCTGGCCTGGAGGTGGAGGCTTCTGCCTGGCATGGAGGTGGGATCAAGTGAGGTTCAAGAGGCAGGAGTGGGGGCATGGCAGGGAGGGAGCTGAATCCTCACTGTATCAATTTCACATTGATCAGTCTGATTTCCTTGCACCTTGCCACAATCTATGTGTTAATTTGTGGTAAATACATCACCCTGGTGATGATCAGGGAAAGCAATGTGATGGTCAGAAATTCTGATGAAATGTTAACTTAAGATTCAAGTTTGTTTAGTTCACAACAACGCACTCTTCAGTCTTCATTTTGTTTTTCTTTAGCCATTCAGAGGTGGACTTGCAGGTGTGTTTTGGATCATTGTCCTGCTGCAGAACCCAAGTGCGCTTCAGCTTGAGGTCACCAACAGATGGCCGGACATTCTTCTTCAGGATTTTTTAGTAGACAGCAGAATTCATGGTTCCATTTACCACAGCAAGTCTTCCAGTCTTGCAGCAAAGCTGCAAAACAGCCCCAGACCATCACACTACCACCACCATATTTTACTGTTGGTATGATGTTCCTTTTCTGAAATGCCGTGTTACTTTTACACCAGATGTAATGGGACCTACATCTTCCAAAAAGTTCAACTTTTGTCTTGCCAGTCCACAGAGTATTTTTCCCAAAAGTCTTGGTGATCATCAAGATGCTTTGTGGCAAAACTGAGATAAGCCTGTATGTTCTTTTTGTTCAGCAGTGGTTTTGGTCTTGCCATGCAGACCATTTTTGCCCAGTCTCTTTCTGATGGTGGAGTCATGAACAATGACCTTAATTGAGGCAAGTGAGGCCTGCAGTTCTTGGATGTTGTTCTGGGGTCTTTGTGACCTCTTCGATGAGTCGTCGCTGTGCTCTTGGGGTAATTTTGGTGGGCCAGCTACTCCTGGGAAGGTTCAGCACTGTTCCATGTTTTCATTGGGGGGGGGTTACCCCCTTACTAATAACAATCTTCATTTAAAAACTGCATTTTCTGTTTACTTGTGTTATCTTTGTCTCACATTTAAATTTGTTTGATGATCTGAAATATTGAAGTGTGACAAACATGCAAAAAAGTAAGAAATCAGGAAGGAGGCAAAAACTTTTTCACACAACTATATGATAGAACTCAAAATAATATTAAACTTTTCTTTTAGTCCCCAAAAGTATTACATATTTAGAGCCCAGAAACTTCTCTGTTATCCCTTTACTAGACTCTACTATTGCAAACTATTTCAACAAGGAGATCATACAGTATGAGCACAAAAAGAACCATTTTAAGTTATTCCTATTAACGTTCTAAGAACACGCATACATTTTTAAATAAAGGCTTCAAAGTCTCAGATGCCGTAATGTTGATGATTAAACTGCATTTATTCATGACAAAAAGTTTCATTTACCTTGTTTGCAATACACTTGCCTGATGTAAGTAAATGAGTGAATATCCCTAAATAACAGACACAACACCTGAAAACCTTTTACAGAGTGTGCAAATCAAAATGGGAGTGATTTCTTTTTATCTTCTATGTTGTCAAAAAAGACTATTTTTTCATGATAGTACAAATTTGTGACAATCATCAAACTTCAACTAATTTACAGATGCATCATTTTCAGAATATCCTACGGTACATAAAAATAAATCACTTTACTTAATGCTCAGACGAGCTGCAGCAACATGAAAGTTTGAAAGGAAGCAAGCACTTCTATATCTTAAGGTTTTCTTTAATTCATTAAAACTGCAAGCTTAACTTATAAAGTCTATTTCATTGGGATTCAATATCACATACAGTAAATATTGACAAGAAAAACATCAACATTATGAATGAAGAAATCAATTTAAAACATGCTTCATCACCTTTCAAAGGTTATAAAACCACTCAGTTTAAAGAAGACTGATAAATTAAGTAATCGATTCTCTATTTCTATCATTTTATTTTCTATAATTCTTGTGCTGCATCACAAACAATTAGAGGTGTCAGTCAGTCTTCTTATCTGTTGCTATAGAAGACCCATTAGCAGTGGTCTCACTGTTCTCAGGCTGTAAGACATAAAAAATACACATTTTTTTAATCAAAAGGCATTACTAATAATAATCATGAACAAATAATTTCCCATATTCAAGTATTGACACTGGGTTCCTGTTGGATTGCACTGTCAGCTGATAATTATGCTTCATGATAGTGATATAAAAAAAAAAATCTTATTTAAATACTGACATTCACATTGCAACAGAACTGTAAACAATGAAACAACAACAAAAAAAAAACCTTTAAGGCTAAAGTTTACCAATAAAATCATTTATTTGTTATTGGCTTACCTTGTAAGCTCCATTTCTCTTTTCACTGATGGTTTCATTACTGGTGCCAGTATTCTGGACTGCTTTTTTGGTCCAGAATGTGTTAATGAAGGGTGAAATGAAAGGATAGAGAATAGGCTCCAGGAACCTCTTGTAGACCCACAACAGGACAGGAATCACAATGCAGGGAATGCACACCATGGTTGTAACTCACACAGGGAGTTCAAAAAGAAGAAACCTGAAGCACAGAAAGTAAAACATAGATTTATATAGGTTATTTTAAAAATTACAAAAACAGGTCATGTTCTTAGCAACTGATACAATAATTTAAGACAAAATTGGAATTTGATTTATCTGAAAATTATGCCTGACCAAATCAACACAAACAGAGGCCCTGAGGAACAAAGGGTAAAAAGGTAGCAAGAAAAATCACAAGAAATGCAATTACCGCTCTTGTTGCAGACGTAGCTAAATTAAAAATAAAAATAAAAATCTCAGAAGTAAATTGGGACCATCTATGGGATTTATGATATTTAAGAACTCAACTTATTTACAAAGAAGCTGACATATATATTTCAGTTATGAATCGGGTATCCTGCATTGTCAACTCATTGCTGGTTTCCTCAAACAACAAACTGATCAAGAGATAAGCTGGCACCCTCAGTTATGTTGATTAACTATTAAAAGCAATCCGTTTTTTTTTTTTTTTTAAATGAGGGGGAAAAAATCCAAATACATACTTATTTCTCTCTTTAGAATTAGCCAGTTTGGTTTGTTTTGTGTAATGAAATAACCTTTTTAAAATAAAGATTGAAGAAATAAAAATACAACAGCATCCGTGCTGGAGTTTGTCTGGACTGAATTTAATTAATTTGCTGAACAGTGTACGAATCATACCACGTTATTATTTATTTGCAGAATCATTAAAGTATTTTAACATAAACGAAGAGAATAAAGGGTAGAGATGGGAATATCTATTGCATCGCAAAGTTGATGAGGCTCAGGTTAAGCTACATCAGTTAATCGGAGAGGAAAGCTCTCCTTTACAGACTAATTGATCTTTAATCCTGTCATTTACCTAGAAGGCTTTAGTGTGGTTACATTTATTTGTGAGCTGTTGTTTTCAAGTTACTCCTCATCAACGGTAGGCTACATCTCAACACCATCAGACTGGAAGTTAGCTTACAGCTTCCTGTCATCGTGCGGTGTCTAGCATAACAGGTACCCGAACGCCAAATACCTTGCCAGCCATAAAATTAAACAGAGTAAACATTCTTACTTTTAGAAGTCTAACCCCGGACAAATAAAAACAGCGTTGTCATAAAGTGCCGGTGTTGACAGGACAATTCTTGTGTGTTCCGACTCTCCTGCGAAATCTCTGGAACTTGATGTACACTCCAATCCGATGGTGCGTTCTATTGAAATTGGAAGTCGGAATGTTAAAAGTCTCTGGGAAGAAGAAAAAAAAGAAAAGAAAGCAAAATCGGATTAACTTCACCTACTAATATTTACAAATACAAGTTTATAGATTATTTGATTAATACTGAATAAAGAATTCAGTAAAATTAAGGCTTATTTTACAATATTTTTATGGCGCACATCATTTAGCGCAACTTCGTCATATTGAAATGGGAACTTCCGAGTTAAAGTCAACGCACCACAACTTCCGCAGGACAGGAGGAAGACGGAAGAGACTCCGGAATGGGCGCATTTCTTCAAAACAGGGTCGTACGAATTACTCAATTACAGGTTTGTGACTAACGGACTTATAATCGTAGGCTCTACTAACTGCATTTTTACGAAGTTAATTTACCTGACAGTAAAACGCTGCTTTGAGCGCATAATAATCTACGTCGTTAAACTGTTTATAGCCAATCTACTTGAGCCAGTACCTTTGGCCAGTATTTTATGTGTCCCCTCCTTTGTATTATTCTTTATTTTGTAATCCATCTCGAAGAAATCACATGACATCAAAGCTGCTGATTGTTTAATGCTCGTATATAAATGAAACGGGCTGATAGTAGATAATATAAATATATTAATCAAGGGAGTACCAAAGCACCCCTTTAGAAGTCGGATGCATGTCCAGTTGTTCATCCATCCACCCACTTTGTGGTATCAAA
This sequence comes from Atherinomorus stipes, assembly GCA_023101725.1. Taxonomy (NCBI): domain Eukaryota; kingdom Metazoa; phylum Chordata; class Actinopteri; order Atheriniformes; family Atherinidae; genus Atherinomorus; species Atherinomorus stipes. The sequence goes on from JALJCO010005679.1 coordinate 635,246, forward strand.
ATGACTGAAAGACATGTAAATCAGTTTTAAAGATGCAAAATGTATATAAATAAACACTGATGAAATGAAAATATAAGTGAACAACCAAAACTATTTGCAAAATAATTGCAGAGGGGAAAAAAATAACAGCATCCTAAACAATGTTACTAAAGCACAACTATGTATATATTTACATACAGAAAAAAAGAAAAGAAATATATCAGAAAGAAGTGCAAACTGATCATTACAGTTGCTAAATGAACATGAGCAGAAGCAAAACCATTGCAAATGGCACAGCCAAGGCACTCAGAAATGACCTCAGTGACTCTATATGTCAGCTCTGTTCATCTTTTTCAAGTATGAAATTTTGGACAGGTGGAGCCCTTTGGGTCATTTTCTGTCATTGTTTTTTCACAATTGCAAGTACCAGCTAACATTTGTTGTAAATTTCTGTTTTTATTTCAGCATTAAAATGCCTTTGTCCACTCAGTCTCAGGGTGATGATGAATTATACATTTTAGTAGCCAGTTTGGATCATGCTCGCAATCTCTCCAACATACTGAAAGCCATCACCTTAAAGGAGCATGCCATCTTCACAGCTACACCCAACGGTCTGAAGGTCACTGTAGAGGACTGTAAATGTTTGCAAGCAAATGCATTTATCCAGGTGTGTGTGTGCAGCACTTTTCTTCTTCTTTTTGTTTATACGTGTTAAATGTATCCATTATGAATAAAATATCTCATTGAACACAGCTGCATTTGTTCTGTATTATTGCAGGCAGAGATCTTCCAAGAGTTCACTATAAAGGAAGACGTGGTGGCTTTTCAGATCAACCTTACTGTTCTGCTGGACTGCCTCAATATATTTGGAGAAAGCACTGTTGCAGGTAAAAATAAAAACTGGATTGAGAATGGGAAAGGTAAAACCTGAATCGGGATTCCCGATATATTACCTCACTCATACTATGTTGCAGGAGTATCAACAGCCTTGCGTATGTGCTACAGGGGGTATGGTTATCCTCTGACACTGTTCCTGGAGGAAGGCGGTGTCGTGACTGTTTGCAACATTAACACGCAAGAACCAGAGGAACCAATTGACTTTGACTTCTGTAGCACCAACGTCACAAACAAGGTTCACGTCACTCATTCAGTTATTACAACAGCATTTTTAAATAAGGATAACTAAAAAATATAAATGCACTGTAAGATGCTATACATGAACAAATGTGCAACTTCTAATTTTTCTTGCTTTTACTTGAATTCTTTTGGGAGATGTAGAAGAGTAATGCAATAGGTACTAATGTACAGCACTGTGGCTCTTTTGAAAGGTGATCCTGCAGTCAGACAGTCTGAAAGAAGTCTTCTCTGAACTGGACATGTCCAGTGAGGTGCTACAGATCACCATGTCCCCCAGCCAGCCCTACTTCAGGTAGGTACTTAAAGATACAGTACATGCTTTACAGTACTCAGAGTTCTTGATAAAGCTACTAATATAAAATAAAATAACTCAGTTTCATGCCTTTAAGTGATTAAACTGTTATCTTTTGAGGTGACATAAACATAACTATGCTGATTTAAGGTTGAACTAAATCTCAGTACTGCCACTTTTATCAGGCATCACTTATTTTCTTCTGTTCCCTTTCTAATATAAGCCCTGAATTTTGATTTATCATAGATGCCTTAAGCTACCTCACAGATGTGTTATTTAAACTGTTTAATTCTTCAGATTGTCAACATTTGGGAACTCTGGGAATGCCCATTATGATTACTCCAAAGACTCGGACATGATGGAACTGTTCCAGTGCACCAAGACACAAACGAACAGGTGAGTGCCATCATTAAGAGAAAAGTGCTGTTAAAGGTGCAATGAAACAAATTATACTCACCACAAGAGCTTGACGTTCTTGGCTAAAAGGTTTTGGCCTGGATAAGTATTCAATTTAATCAAAAACCCTTTTCGAACTTGATTTTTGTGTATCAAAAGTTCACTCTTTGTTTAAAAGTTTGTTTAAAATAGAGGGCTTTTTGTTTGTTTGTTTTTTAAAGAGGAAAAAAAAAGCATTTGATCAATCATCTGACTGCAAGTATCCTGCATGATTTTCCTTTTACCCGCTACATTCTGCACTTTTGTGGTTTACAAGATATCAACCAAACTATGTCTGAGTGAATACTGGTATCGGCTTTGTCATGCATATTAAATGTGCACTTGGGCAAAAATATCTCAATATTTTGGTCCAGTTTAGACCAATACCTTTAAATGACAGCTGAAAATATTTCAAATTATTAAGCTCTATACATTTATCCACAGCTCTCTCCGCTGTTGTGTCCAAATATCTGTAGTGAGTTGTATTAAAAGACCTTATTTTCTTTCCCTTCTTTGTGAACTGTGACAGATACAAGATGTCCCTCCTGAAACCATCCACCAAAGCCCTGGCTTTGTCCTGTAAAGTTTCTGTGAGGACAGACAGCAGGGGCTTCTTGTCTCTGCAGTACCTGGTCAGAAACGACGATGGACAGATTTGCTTTGTGGAATATTATTGCTGTCCAGATGAGGAAGTGGAGGATGAATGACAGCACTGTTCAGTTTGACGTTAAGTTCGAACAATGGCCTTTATGAGCAATAAGTGTCCAGAATGTGGGGTGAATTTATCTGAAGACCTCAGGTGTTATTTATGGGTTCTTTTTGTTAGCTTCCCCATATGTTCAAGGTCAAGCACCACTTTGTTTACTACAGGAACAACACACTTCCAGGCTGCGTATAGCCTTGTTAGCCAGCCCTGCAGAGTAATAACTGTCTGGTTTCACTCCTCCATAATGGCCGTGTGCAGGCATTATCAGGGCAAACAGCAAGGCAGGTCATGTCTGTTGTCATGTTCATGTCTAACTGAGAATGGGTTTGAGCGAGTGAAGAAAGGTTGCCTTATTTTAGCGAAATGAAGAGTTTGACATTGTTAACATATTTGCAACTTGTTAGACTTGTGAAAAGATCCTGCCACTCATCTGCTTGTTGTACACCTCTGAGCAGTTTGGTCACCGTTATACTCCCAGGTTCATTGTTTAGTACCCAGTTGTACAGTTGCTATGTTGCTGGTTATTATGGAAACCTGATTATTGAGTCAGTAGTTCATCACTGTGACTCTATTCAAATCTAATGACTGGAAGAAGAGTTGCAGCTGCCAACAACCTGCACAGGCTTGTTTAAGGGGTACATCATACAATACGATAAGTTGAATTGAATTGTTTTATTTCAATGACAAACAGAACCACTGTGTTTCAGTTTTTTTTTAATGAAACATTAACTTATCAAAAAGGGTAGCAAATATCATTTTTGTACTGTAAAATAAAAGACATTTATGTCCAGATACCATCTGCACATTACTGGATAGGGAAGAGAATTTCAGTCCACATTATAGCAGTAGACATTTAGCAAATCTCAGGGATTTGTCTACTTGTAGGATGCATCGCAAGAAACCTACCAAAATGATCACAATATGGGACTAAAGACCTGACTGTAAACTGGATCATGGCATTAGTGACAAAACAAAATCCAGTCCATCCAGTTATCTTCGTCCCCTCTGCATCCTTTGCCTTTTGAAAGCTTTGTGTTTTTTCTTCTTCACCTCTTTTGGCTCAGGTGCCTCTGTTTGGATGTGAACAGGCTTCTCCTCAGCTGGTGTGACAAAGACATTTGCTGTAACATCTTTGTCCAAGTCTTCCTTTGCTTCTGTCTTCTTCATTTTCTGCAACTCCTTGACGAGTTGCTTCTCACGCACTTTGGCTGCTGCCGCCAGTCGGAGCTCTCGCCGGTGCTGTAGGTGGATGAAGATGATGGATTATAATTGGACATAGTAACATGCAATATCATAGAATTTTCTCTTTTTTTATATAAATATGGCTTCATGTGTTACCAGCCAATAAGGTTGAGCATTATCATAATGAAAAGGCTATGTACGTAGCGAGAAGGCTTCTACAGTGCCCAGCCGCAGCCATCTTGCTCCTGCAAGCTTTTTACATCTCAGAATGATTACTATCTACATCTCTAGCAAAAAGTAGATATATCCAAGAGGCATTCAACACAGTGAGCAAGAAAAACCTAATGCAACTGTCCAATTGTATGACTATAAAATTGTGCTTGGAAAAAGATTTTACCAAGTTAGGAGACTGGTAGTTTGGGTTTTCATAGAGTGTGGGTCCTCCAAAGCTTCCCTGAAAGATCCTCATAAGGTTCAGAACAAATCGAGGTCCAATCTCCACCAGTGAGGCATCCTCCTCAATTATCTGAATATGGAAAGCAAGGACAGATAAATAATTACAAAAAGAAATAAAGGGGGGAAAAAAAGAATTGAAATCACTCAGAATTCACTTTCCCCCTCTAAGATTACTATGCCCAAAACTCAAAGTGTTATGAAACATTACCTGGTAGTTTCTGAACCATATCCGGTTGTCTGTGATGGTGAATGTGAAGATGTGGTCCACAAAAGGCTGACTTTTAGGATGGTAGCGTGGAGTAGAAAAGGTCTACAACAACAAAACCAAATTAATATTTATCTGATACTATTAAACCAATGAGCAGAGTTTTTTTTGAAGTAATTACAATGAATCAACTATTGAAGCTTCAAATTTTAATCTAGCCTCATCCCACTCACCACAGGTGGCATCTTTGTGATGCCAAACTCATCCTCAATTACGTCCCCACTATTTAACATTTCTCACTTAACAGACTGAAAACATACCTGAGTGAAGAGCTCCTTCAGTACAGCATAGTGGGGTTCACTGTCAAATTTCTGTGAGAGAGAGAGAGAGAGAGAGAGAGAGAGAGAGAGAGAGAGAGTGTGTGTGGGTTAATAAATGCATATTTTCTGCAAACAAAAACAACAGCATCCATCACCCAGACTCAAAGTGTAGAAACTGGAGGCTTTTTTTCCCTTTGATCCTCTGCTGTGTCTGTAAAACATGGTCTCTGGGGAAGTCTAGAAGTACACAACACCTGCTTGTTTTGTTTTTGTTTTCTTTGCATGTCTGTTCAGGCCAGACTGTATAACTGAGCAAATCCTAACCTTGTTGAAGCTTACCAATGAGGAAATGCTAACAATGGCAGCAAGTTCACATTGACATAACCTTGATTGCTATGGTTCCAGGCAGTACTTTTGAAAGACAAGACAGCTGTTGCAATAATTTGTGATACAGCTACCATCAGGCCATGTCAAAGGAAACGGTCATCTTGACCTCACAAACATTAATTGTGCACCACAATACTTATTTTCCTTGGCAATTTTCCTGGCAACAAATGTGGACAAGATTTACATAATAGAACAACCTGAAAGGAAGTTTTCATTTAATCCTCAGTGGCTTCATCGCTGTGGGCTACTTACAGGATCAAACGAGAGCAGTGGCCGAGATCCTCTCAGGCAGTTTCCTGTCATTTTAAGTTCAGCTAGAGTATGAACTGTGGGGGAGGAAATGCAAGTTAGTATTTCCACAGCATGACAGACATCGTCTCTACTAGGGCTGGGCAATTAATCGAAACCGACATTCTGAAAAATTTATCAATGTAATCTTACTCATGTCAGTTATTTCTCTTGAAGTTAGAAATATTCATTAGATGTCCATATACAGTATAGGTAAACTGTGTGCTTCCTTTCACTTATTTTAAAATCAATATCTTATGCTCTTCTATTATTTAATATATTTTTAACAAACACTTTCAGTAAGCTATGAGGATGAAATGCAAAACAATACTGAAATAATTGCCAATTAATTGTAGTCGAGGCAACATGTTCAGTTAATTATGATTTTAGGTTATATTGTCCAGCCTAAGTTGAGAGTGGAATAATTGTGCATTAATTGTGAATGTTTGACTAAAGTCAAACATTCAGTTATTTGTGATTTTGATTTTTGCCATAATCACCCAGCCCTAGTCTCCAACAGGGATGCCCAAGTCCAGTCCTCGGGTGCTACTACTATCCTGCAACTTTTAAATACATCCCTTCTCCCCACACACCTGAATTACCTCATACACAGGTCATTCAGCTCTGCAGAGGCCTGGTATTCATTTGATTCAGGTGTGTTGGAGAAGGGATGCATCTACAACATGCAGGATAGTAGTTCTCGGGGACTGGACTTGGGCAACTCCGATCTACACAAGGATGGAAGGAGAGGAGCAACTTACCATTTTGAACCAAGAACTTTGCTGAAGGTCCATGAGGGCAATTGGAAATCCTACAGGATAAGATTATCCATCAGCTTTTATTTGCATTCCAGCAACAATAAGTTTAACATTTGGAAAATAAAACTGATCACACACCACATATAGAGGTCCTGCTTCTTCTTGGCCTCAAAGAAGATGCATTTGTTGCAGTTTTTGATTTCGCACACCTGCAAGGGGGGAAAAAAATTGTATGCCAGGCTCTGCAAAGTGGCATGTGATAACTTAAGAGTGCTCCAGCTATTAACACTCACCTCATTAACAACAAACAACTTGTCTTTCCTGTCCATTTTTGTATCTAGACATTGAATATAACATTACAGGTCAGTTTTAGTATATTTTAAGATTACTCTTCTTGAATGCTTCAAGATACGAACCTGCTTTTGAATGAGGCATCACTGTCCTCAGATCTTGCATCAGGTGTCTTGTTCTGAAGTTGATTCCTCTTGAGGAGAAGATGAGAACCCTTTCCTTGTTAGTCCATTTACCCTGTTTGAGAGAGATCCATTTGTAGCATCAAACAACAACCTCAGTATTGAATAGTGTGAAACATACTCCTTTACGTCGGCGGAGACGCTTATTGAATACTGACTTGAAATAAGAAACAAAGCACTTCAATGTCATGGCCTTTTCACCAGGTCACAAACCCAGTTCAACAGTATGATATATGTTTAGTAGTCATTTGACTTTTCGCCTCCTTTTCTAAAAGCTCACCCGACATCTGAATGTTTTGGTGGGCTAAATTTAGCTAACAGGCTAATAACAAGCCATAGCGCTTACCAACGACACTGGTGCTGGGACTGTGACTTCATTTGTTGTCTCATGTTCAGCTTTAGCTGGTGTTTCACCTCCGCCTGTAACGAATTTAACCTTTTTTTGCCTTTTCGTGAACTGGTCCCGGCCCTCCACGTTTTCTCTTGAATGCCGCCATGTTTGTGAGAGAACACAAATCTCGCGTAGTTAGAGGATGTCTTACTGAAACTAGCAGAGATAGCGACCCCCCGATGCGTGGATGTGGTACTGCAAGGCAATGTGCTATTATTATTGTTATAATTATCGGAAGAAAAATAATTATAATATAAATTTTGTTGCTGACTGAGTAAAAGTTATTCAGTTATATTTGTACTCAGTCTTCGTAAATATTTATTTAATGCCATTTTTGTGTTTTGACTCTTCAGTCTTTTGTATTTAATTTGAAATATGGTTTTATGGCACCCATAGTCTGCTAATGAGACATTATTTTGTCTGTAACACAAAGTTATAGTTAGTATTATTATTTTAAAAGCAATACTAAAAGCAGACACACACAGCCAAATGTCAAATTAAAAAATGTGGATTTTTCTTTAAGACATCCAGAAAGTATTGGAATTTTTTTTGTTTTGTAATTTAGAATTTTTTTTTTTTTTCATAGTTTACAGAGTTTGACAATACACAAATTCATTGTCTCTGAACAAGCAAACATCTAGCAAGGAAATAATAATGATGATAATGGTGGGGTGGTGGTGGTGGTGAGATTTTAAAATATTTCTTCATTCAGGTGTGAAAAAGGTGGATATTCTACCTTTTGAGAATCAGTGTCCAAACATATTAAAGTTCTATGAACGTAAGTCAAAGTTACTAAAAGGTAATCAGACACTGCAACTCTTACATACACCACTAGATTGCATCGTAGGATAATCTAATGTCCAAATATCTTCATCTTACAATATTCCTTTTGTTTGTTGCTGCCACTTAGCGGCAGTCTCAGAAGTATATGGAGCAATTTGATTAATATTCTTGATTAATAATTTGGTGCCTTTAGTTTTACTCTGCCACAGAAAAATCTTAGTATATTGGCTCAGATTATGTTGGACTGAAATATAATACAAGATGTTCCAGTGCAACTCTTGTGTGGACTTTTTGCCTTTGTTTATTTACCAGCAAGTTAATGTACTATATGTAATTAATAAAACTGTCCCCAGTACAGTAAGCACAGACAAAAGTGGTTTAGGCTTAGGTCACTGTGTCAGTTATTGTTCCGTTTAAGGATAACTGCACATCATCCCGAAATATCTTTTTCTTCTTCTTTTTTTTTTTTTTTTTTTTTTTTTTCATCAGTTTAACAACAAGATCAAACCATGAAGCGAAATATATACATACAGGCTGTAAAAGCGGGACAGATGCACCCATCAGCTTAAGGGAGAAAAGAAGAGGCAGATAAAGTAACAAATGTTGTAATCTCTGGGAGAAAATGAGAAAGGGATTAAAACATATGCTGAGGTTGATTACTTCAAAGCTCCTTTAAGCTCTGACCTTTCCCCACATGACAATGTTTCTCAACTAAAATGTCAGAGTTGTAGATGACATCAGATGGTTTTGATTACCTCAGTTTCTAAAAAAAAAAAAGAAAGAAAGAAAGAAAGAAAGAAAAGAGAGAGAAGGCCTATGGTAATAAAACAGTCTAAAGATAGTAAATAAAAGTAACTGTAGATGGCAGGAAAGAGCAGATATTGCTTCAGATGTTGACAAAATTTAAGAGAGAAGAAGAAATCTCGCGAGATTTAGCGGCATCAGCCCTTCTAATACAGCTACGGGTACTATGAGTATCTAAAAGTAGTTTAGTGTATTAAAGCTATTTTGAAAAACATTAATTTAAATATGTAATATTTAAAAGTTACGATACAGTTGGTGGCATCCTGAAAGTTAGATTTTTAACGACATATATCAGAGATGCTACCCGGTTGCTAGCGTGCAGTTACCAGCTAAATGCTAAAGTTAGCATCGTGTGAACAATCTTAATTGCTTGTCAGGTGTTATTGAAGTGAAGATGAAGTGTCACTATGAAGTGTTGGGCTTGAAACGAGACGCAGGAGACGATGATCTGAAGAAAGCGTATAGGAAATTGGCCCTAAAATGGCATCCAGGTAAGTTGTTAGAAGTCAGTGTCCTCATTGAGAAGATGAGCTGCAGTCAGTGCAGTCCATAATGATGATGGGTTATGATGTCAGTGACTCAGATTACATTCAATGTCGGTGATCATAACGAGGAGGAGGCTGGATTCAAAAGGTATGGTTAAGGCATATGTCCTGTAAGCAACCCTTGATTCCCTATCAGATAGATTCAGTAGATAACTTTGAGTTTTTAAATAATAGGGGGACAAACCTTTCTGATTTCCTGTAACTGATATCTTCTATAGTGCTCATGACTGAAATTTTTTCAAGTAAACATGTTACATGTGCTTTAGAAGACAAATAATGATCAATGTAGAGTATTGAAGTAAAAATACAGCTAATGTTGCATGAACTCTGCTGCATCTGCATGTACCAACATTTCACCTTCAAATGAACAAGATTGTAAGTTTAACATCAATGTGATGTTGCTCTCCCTGATGAAACAAGTTTATTATAATAGCTCTTTGTAGAGGTTTTCCCATTTATGCAGCTTTTAACTATCTCTGAACTTTTCAGATAAAAATTTGGAGAATGCTGAAGAGGCAGCAGAGCAGTTCAAGCTGATTCAGGCAGCTTACGATGTACTAAGTGACCCACAAGAGAGAGCCTGGTGTGTACAAACATCTTTCAGTAAAACAACACAAAGCAGCAGCATTCCTCTGACTGTAGAGCTCTCATTGATGCTTCTCTCCTTTTGCATGGCAGGTATGACAATCACAGGGAGGCTCTGCTAAAAGGAGGGCTGAGTGGAGATTATGAAGATGACAGCATTGACTTGCTGCAGTACTTTACTGTCACCTGCTACTCTGGATACGGAGATGATGAGAAGGTTTGTGTGTTTTGAGTTATCGTTGCAGGGATTTTAGTTTATAATCACATGCAGTTGCATTAAACCCTCCGCCATAAGCCTCAGAGAGGAAAAAACAAGTTATCGTCTTTTAAAGTTTGGGTGAAATGCTAATAATCACACAGAGTAGTTAAAGGACCCCTTCAGTTTGAACGTTTTACTTTTAATCTGCAGAACTATCTTGGAACAGGATGATTAGCATGCAGGCTTGAAGGTTGTGAAATGGATTACAGCCATAGTTCTCAAAACGTGAGAAGAGTCCCACTTGTGGGACTTATGCCCTATCCATCAATTTACAAATTTAGTTGAAGATAATCTGTAAATTAGAGCTAAATATTTTTGTATTATAAAAACAAAACAGACGTGTCTGGTTTTACATGGTCTGTCAAAAAAAAAGTTAAGAGTTTTGGATTTGCACTTTCGAGTGAAGCTGACAGCAGTTTTCCAGGTGACCCAGCTGTGTTGTTAATGTGCATTCATGAGTATGACAAACATGTTTTTTTTTCATTTGGTTGTTTGAATTCAAACAAAAAGACATGTTTGCTTTGTCACTTTTACAATGATGGCTGCAAGCATTCAACAATACATAATGTTAATTTGGAACTACCATACCTCTGAAAGTTGCCTGATGGGAAAGGGTCTCTTCAACTGTATTATTTTTTCAGTCATAATGGTGGTACTGGGAGAGCCTAAAGTCCTTTGAGGTGGTGCATGATGTAACACGTTTGAGAACCAGTGCACAATAATAATTGTAGCCCTAAATATTGATACACATTGTGGTGATATGGCTGCAGCAGGAGGACCACAGAACTTGACTGATTACCGCCCATGGGCCAGCAGGGGGCAAGACCTCTGGTGCCAGAAAGACGGTGTCACAAAATGAACCTTTCACTTGACAAACTACTTCAGTACACATGACTTGTACTCATTCACTGATAAGTCTCAGCACAATGGAACCATTTAGATCAAAACTCAATAAAATTATGTTGTAAGGGGAAGCAGAGATTTTATTGACATGCCACTACTTAATAAGCAAACATGGTTTCCAGTGACATCACTATGGCTGTTTTCACATACAGCTGGTCTCAGACCCCTTTACTCCTTGAAGACCAACTCACAATATGAACTACAGTGGGTACGGAAAGTATTCAGACCCCTTTAAACTTTTCACTCTTTGTTTCATTGCAGGCGTTTGCCAAAATCCAAAAAGTTCATTTCATTTCTCATTAATGCACACTCAGTACTCCATCTTGACAAAAAAACAGAAATGTAGAAATTTTTGCAAATTAAAGAAAAACTTAAATATATCACATGGTCATAAGTATTCAGACACTTTGCTCAGCACTGAGTAGAAGCACCTTTTTGAGCTGGTACAGCCATGAGTCTTCTTGGGAATGATGCAACAAGTTTTTCACTTCTTGATTTGGGGATCTTCTGCCATTCTTCCTTTCAGATCCTCTCCAGTTCTGTCAGGTTGGATGGTGAACATTGGTGGACAGCCATTTTCAGGTCTCTCCAAAGATGCTCAATTGGGCTTTAGTGAGGGCTCTGGCTGGGCCAGTCAAGAATGGTCACAGAGTTGTTCTGAAGCCACTCCTTTGTTATTTTAGCTGTGTGCTGAGGGTCATTGTCTTAGTGGAAGGTGAACCTTCGGCCCAGTCTGAGGTCCTGAGTACTCTGGAAGAGGTTTTCTTCCAGGTTCTCTCTGTACTTGGCCGCATTCATCTTTCCTTCAATTGCAACCAGTCTTCCTGTCCCTGCAGCTGAAAAACATCCCCATAGCATGATGCTACCACCACCATGCTTCACTGTTGGGATTGTATTGGGCACACCGCTTAGATTTTACTCCCAAAAGTTCAATCTTGGTCTCATCAGACCAGAGAATCTTATTTCTCACAGTCTGAGAGTCCTTCATGTGTTTTTTGGCAAACTCTATGCAGGCTTTCATATGTCTTGCACTAAGGAGAGGCTTCCATCTGGCCACCCTGCCATAAAGCCCAGACTGGTGGAGGGCTGCAGTGATAGTTGGCTTTGTGGAACTTTCTCCCATCTCCCTACTGCATCTCTGGAGCTCAGCCACAGTGATCTTTGGCTTCTTCTTTACCTCTCTCACTAAGGCTCTTCTCCCACGATTGCTCAGTTTGGCTGGACGGCTGGGTCTAGGAGTAGTTCTGGTCGTCCCAAACTTCTTCCATGTAAGGACTATGGAGGCCACGGTGCTCTTAGGAACCTTTAGTGCTGCAGAAATTCTTTTGTAACCATGTCCAGATCTGTGCATTGCCACAATTTGGTGTCTGAGCTCCTTGGATGGTTCCTTCGACCTCATGATTCTCATTTGCTCTGACATGCATTGAGAGCTGTAAAGTCTTATATAGACAGGTGTGTGCCTTTCCTAATCAAGTCCAATCAGTTTAATTAAACACAACTGGACTCCAGTGAAGGAGTAGAACCATCTCAAGGAGGATCAGAAGAAATGGACAGCATACGAGTTAAACATGAGTGTCACTACAAAAGGTCTGAATATTTTTGACCATGTAATATTTCAGATTTGTTTTTTTTGTTTTTTTTAATAGATTTGCAAAAATTTCTACATTTGTTTTTTCTGTCAAGACAGGGTTCTGAGTGTAATCATGAGAAATAAAATGAACTTTTTTTATTTTAGCAAATGGCTGCAATGAAACAAAGAGTAAAAAGTTTAAAGGGGTCTGAATACTTTCCGTACCCGCTGTACTTGGTCTAAACCATTTTAAAGTGCTTTAATGTCAGCACAGGAGTGGAATCTGTCATTGAAACAGCAGCATAAGCATTTACCTTGTACAACAACTCGTATTCAGCAGCAGCAGTCTCTGACCAGATCTACATTACACTGTGGGAAAGGAAACTCTTTTTACTTCTCAAACACTAATTTTCTCATTTGCTATTTCTTCTTTTTCTCTCTCCAGGGCTTTTACACAGTTTACAGGAATCTTTTTGAATCCATTGTTAAAGAGGAGATGGAGCACAGGGGGATGGAAGATGAGGAAGAGGAAGAGGTGTTTCCTCCTTTTGGAGACTCTCAGAGTGATTATGATACAGTAAGTCACACCCAGACTTGAATACTGTACATGTTTCTATGTTTTACAGTCATCGTTGATGGAAATAAGAAGCAGAATTTCTCTAATTTTATTAAACGGTTTTAAAAACTTGAGTGATTAAAAGTGAACTAGTTGGTGTTAACCATTCTGTTTCTGCATCACAGGTCGTGCATGTGTTCTACGGCTACTGGCAGAGCTTCTGCACTCGCAAAAACTTTGCTTGGAAGGAGGAATACGACACAAGACAGGCCTCTAACCGCTGGGAGAAAAGAGCCATGGAGAAGGAGAACAAGAAGACCAGAGACAAGGCTCGGAAGGAGCGCAACGACTTGGTGCGACAGCTGGTGGCTTTCGTCCGTAAGCGCGACCGCCGCGTGCAGGCCCACAGGAAGTTAGTAGAGGAGCAGAACGCCGAGAAGATCAAGAAGATGGAGGAACTTAGACGGCAGCAGAAGCTGAAACAAGCCAAGTATGTTTGAAATGAATGTTTGGATGAGGATGCTCCCTTTGGGCCCCTTTTCTGTGCTTATTCTGCTCCGTGTGTCTGTTCAAGGCTGGCAGAGGAGTACAAGGAGCAGAGCTGGGCAGCCATGTCTGCACTTGAGAAGGAGCTGCAGCAGATCGAGGCCCAGTATGGAGAGGAGTTTGGAGATGCATCTGAGAGCGAGGAAGAAGATTTAGATATGGACACACGGGAGAAGAACAGTGAAGGGGGAGGAGGTAACTTTGTTGAACTCATCTTTAAAGGATCTCAGAAACCAGTGTTGCAAAAGCTAAAGTAACCACAGATGATGATAATGATGAAGAGCTTGTGCTCATCTCAAACAGGGGCAGATTAAGCTTGCATTGGTGTGTGTTTGTACACATCGAGCTGGTACGTCTGAATCAGCAGAGTGCTGTTTGCACCGTTTGACAAGAGTGGCGATGCACACCGAGGCGGTCAAGTTTCGTCTCTGTTACCGCCTCTCTTGCCAGTTTAGAGAGCAGGGTTCCTGCTGGGCCTTAAAAAGTTGTAAAAGTCTTAGATTTACAAATATGCATTTAATGCCTTAAAAAGTCCTTGAATTTGACAGTTGTGGTCTTCAGATTTCCCTCACTTGCATGGTTCGTAATAAATGTCATGAACATAGGAGTTTTTAGTCATATTGACCTGTTTTGCTTCAATCCCTGATTACGTTAAGAGAAATGTCTGACACACACATCTACAGAGTGACTGTAGTTAACCAATTTCGTCCTGTTCGAACCCGACCATAATAATGAAATTAGGAACCAAATTATCGTTAACTTTGCAGGTAGAAATGATTGGGGAACATCATTTAACATTTATTTATGCGTGAAAGAAAGTAACCTTACAGTGAGAATTTTGTTGGTTTGGGATGTTTGGTTTTTTTTCTTACAGTGTATGCTCTGTTTATGTGCTTGTGGCTGTCCAATCTATCTTTGTTGACATTATCATAGTAATTGTAGAGGGATCTGTGTTTTTGCCAATGTGGGCGTGAAATGGGCATTTAATCCTGTTCTAAGTGGTCTTGAAAACGTCTTAAAAAGTCTTAAATTTAACTTATAAAAATGTGTAGGAACCCTGAGAGAGATGTCAGCTTAGACCCCCCCCCCCCCCCCCCCCCCCCCCCCAATGCCATCTCTCCTCTTTCACATATTTCACAATGTGCAAAAAGGTGCATCAGTCCCAGCTGATGATGACGTGTAAAAAGACCTTTTTTTTCAGCAGACACAATCAGTCTGGAACAAAACAGTGCTGCTACAGTGCAGGTACTTAAACGGTGTGTGTCACCACATTTAGAACATGTGAAGACCTGAAGGGCTAGCTCATGAAAAAAGTGGAGTATTGCATTTCTATACTTAAAAAAACAACTCGTTTTTGTTTATTTTGATTATAAAAATAACATAATTGTAAATATGCAATTGCTGAAGCAAGTGGGGCATTAATGAAAACTGTAAACACACAAATACCAAAAGAAATAATGCAAAGCACTATTGAGCAGACAGGCTGCACAAGCAGTTAGAGTATAAAATGAACCTATTACATAACGGGTGAAGTAAAGCCAGATGGGATGCATCTGTTTGGTACACAGGTTTTCGATACTGAATTTAAAAATGCTGTGCTATTTCTGGAAACAGCTTCTTGTTGCTCTTATAACAGCCGTCTTAGTCTTGGGATTCTGCAACATAGACGTCAGTATGTTATTTCTGTCCACAAGAACACAAAAAAGGTTTTACAAAAGGTGGTTGTCCTGGAGTCGCTTGCTTCTACTGCAAAATCAGCGTTCAGCTATGAAAGCTAAA
Organism: Atherinomorus stipes; assembly: GCA_023101725.1. Taxonomy (NCBI): domain Eukaryota; kingdom Metazoa; phylum Chordata; class Actinopteri; order Atheriniformes; family Atherinidae; genus Atherinomorus; species Atherinomorus stipes. The sequence continues at coordinate 650,585 of JALJCO010005679.1, forward strand.
GCTGTGTCAGGACTTGTCAACTTTTTGTTTTAAGTAAAAGTCCAAATAAATGACAGTTGAAAATGCTGCTTTCAATGTTTGTGATGTTCAACCACAGACGGAGAGCAACCTGATGGAGACGAGCTGACAATTGACGACTATGATGATCTCTACTGCCCAGCCTGCGACAAATCCTTCAAATCGGATAAAGCGTGAGTATCTGTAGCACTTTTCCGCCATTCTGTTTTCTGGACCAGCTTTCAAAGCTATAGATAATTTGAATGAAATGTAGTCACCACACAGACCAGTGTCTCTGAAATCAGCTTTTTTAATGCCACTATTTTCAGTATGAAAAACCATGAAAAGTCCAAAAAGCATCGAGAGATGGTGGCATTGCTACGGCAACAGCTTGAGGAAGAAGAGGATATGCTTGGTTTGAACCAAGATGAAAAAGAGCAGGTGGAGGAGGAGGAAGAGGACGAAGAAGAGGAGGAAAAGCCAAAGCAAAAGTAAGTTATGTCATGTGGTTGTCATGGCAATTAGAGTGGCTCAGCAGAATTACTTTTAATTTTAGCTTTACTAATGCCTTTCTTTTCTCACCTCCAGGCTGTCAAAAAAACAAAAGAGGAAAAGAAAACAGCAGAAAGTTTCACAAGTGAGTTATTTCCTTTGTGTGTGTCTCAGCTTACGGTCGTAAAATTACGTTTTTTAACGCGTGCTTCTTTTTTCTGTTCATGTAATAATCATGTATAGCAAAGTGCCCCAGAGGAGGGGGAAGAGGAGAAACAGACACCTACAACTTGCGAGGAAAATGTTCCTGAAGAGTCATCTGACCCCGTGGAGTCTGAAAAGCTAGAAGATCTTCCTCCAACAGAAGTCAAGAGGTCAGTTTTTGCCGTCCCCGTTCTGTTTTCTGATGGGCATCTTGAATCTGTGTAACAATGCAGCTTAAAAATCCTTTTTGCTTTAAGTTATTTTTTATGTCTCTTAAAATGCCCTTCATGATTTCTGCATCCACTCGTACACACGCTCTGTAATACGTTAATTTTGTGCACCTGTCCCTGGTGTTTGTAATCATGTCCACCATGATGGAACCTGGATCCGTCTCCATTCGTGAGAAATACTGTAAAACCCCATCAGACAAAGAAGATAAGGAGCAGATGTAAATATGAAAAATACAAACAAATAAGACAACAAAAACAAGATACAAAAATAAAATGAATATCAAGTTCCCCTCTGGATTTTAGACTAGGAGGATCTGGGTTTAAGACCTCAAAACTCCAACTGGAACATGTTGGCGTCGCAGCTGTGATGCGGATGATGTCATGAAATGTTAATGTGTCCTAAAAACTTACAGGAAGCTAGGGAAGAGTAGCAGTGCACGGAAAGCTCATTCATTCATTCAAGAGTCATATCGAGTATTAGGCGATACACTCAGCCCAGGTATCGCTATTGGAATGGATCAGAAAAAAATGGATCAGTGCATCTCTAAGTTGTTACACTAGCAAGCTAACAAACAGCATAAACACATTCTCCATTTCTATCGACAGCAATTTCTCATGTATTGATTGCATCAACCTGCTCCGTTAACCTGGTTCTAACAGTGGGTCAGGACGTGAATTCCTCAGTGAGAGGAAATGAGCTGATGCACTTTCAGCCCTTTCAAAGTTTTTAGACTTGGTTTTAAACACTCACAAAATGCATCAATAGAAGAAAAAGAAACACGAATGGGTCTAGAAAGTCATCCTCATTGGATCAATGAAGACCTGCCAGGTTTGTCCTTTTGTCCTGTAGTTTGGATAAGGTTCCCGTTTTCCTACATAGAGGGACGTAAAACTGTTTTGACTGCACTACATTTTAAAGGAAGCAGTAATGTTTATTTTTTGATGGAAAAAGTCAAAGTAAAGGAAGTGTCTTGGGAAAATAAGAACCTTTTAAAATTCTTAATTTCTTAAGGAGTTCTTTGAAAAAACATGATTGTAACAGGGCTCCAGACTAACTTTTAGCACTGGTTGCACCTGTGCGCCTAACTTTGTAATTTGGGTGCACCAGCAAAAAGTTTAGGTGCACTTCATTGTTTCCAGCATCACTGTATACAACTCATTTTAATCCAGTTGAAGAATATTCTTTTAATCATTTTCCATAGACATTGATGGTTATTAAAGTTATTATGAACAATAATGAGGTTTAGAAAACTGTTATCAGTAGAAAAAATTTTTTTAGGGGGAAGCTTCACTGAACTTAATGAATCTAAAAATTTCAAACTGAAATGTCTTGAGGCTGTGAAGCTTTAGGATGGGCATATCGATACCCTGGAGTTGCTACTTCGATACCAGCCAGACAAAATATCTCAATCGATACTTTTTTGAGTTTTCCGATACCACTGTACAGATACAAAATATGCATTTGTGGCCACATCTGAGAGTTTTAGAAATGAAATGATGTGAAAGCAGCCAGTCCTAGCTTCTGTATCACATGATGATGGTATCTTTCAGTACTTTAATGCAGGTTATTGCACATTATGTTTTGGTAAATTTATGATATTACTATTACATTTTATATTTGAACATTTTCCACTGAAAACATTTAAATAATCTTAACCTGTACTAAAGTTATTTGATAACTAAAACAAGTTTTTAATCTTATTTTTGTTTAATTTCTTTATCAATATAATTTATTATTCTTTCTCAAGTTTTACTTATATCTAATATTGCCCTTGGATTCAAGATATTAATGCAATCTGCAATCATGAGTTTTTTTTAAAAAAAGGGATCAAAAGTGTCGGTATCGGTATTATTATCAATGAAAAAAGTACCATAAACTACTGGTATCTTATCGACATGAAAAATTTCGGTATCGCCCATCCCTCGCTTCTCTTTCAGATCCTAGAAGCTCATTAGAATTGGATTTCTTTGTTATTACTATTAAATAACCTCTAGAAAACATTAGATAATAGAACAAATAAAGAAAAGTATCTGACTCAATTATATAGGGGGGGACGAAGAGTATTTACAGTTAATGTTTTAACCGGCGGGTCGGGTTCTAGCCTACATCCACGGGTCAGGTCCAGATTTGACCTGCAGATAACCGTGGAAACGGGTCGGGTTTGGTAATCATCAAAACGGGTGTGGGTCGGTAGCCTAAAACTGGACCCGCAGCAGGACTTTGGAGGTAAGGTGATGTCACGCAGACGGGGGCTGGAGCGTCACAGCGCATCCACGCCCATCCGGCTTTCTGCTTCATGTCGCTCAGACAAAACTCATGAAGATAGTTGATGACAACCAACTATGAGCAGAACGCATCATATTCCACCTTTTACAATTGATTGTTTCCGCAGGTCTCGTCGGTGTCGTTCTTCACCGCAGTCTAACGAGGACCCGCTGGTCTTTATTTCAAACTAAAGCGCATCACCGCGTTCACGTGTTGAGGGTGGATCAGAGCCAGTCAGAGATGAAGACTCACTCTTTCTGTGTGCTTTTATCAGGGTTATTCTCTGAGTTCCGTTAGGAGAGAAATAAACACAGAAAAGACACATTTGGAGAAAATCGTTCACCTGCACCTGCAATGTTAGGCGCATCGGTGCAACCAAGAAAAAAGGTTAGGCGCACTGAGCAAATTTTTGGGCGCATATGCGACTAAAATGGTTGCAGTCTGGAGCCCTGTTGTAATGATAAGAGTGACTTAAAGGATCCCCACCCCTGTTGAAGGTGCTTTATGTTATATTCCTTTTTGCATAATGGATTTTTTTTCAAGTGTGTCACTTGAATCTCATCTCAGCAGCTCTGGGAAGGCAAAAGGAAAGAAAGGAGGAGGAAAAGATAAACCAAGGAACATCAAATCACCAACTGGTGAACAAAGTGCTGAGGTTTGTATTGTACAGCCCTATGAAATCTGTTTGACTTTACCATTAACAGCTGCAGCATTCTCATTACCTTTAAAGTATTTGGAAGGAAGTGATGCGTGCATCCTTGTGTAGTTAAATGACATATTTGCATTTTCATCTCCAGAAGGAAGTAAACCTCCGCTGTGTTACCTGTAGCAATGAGTTCCCCACAAGAAACAAGTTGTTTGACCACCTGAAGACCAGCGGCCACGCCAGTGCGCTCTCTGCCAACGCTCCTCACAGCTCCGTGAGCAAGAGCAAAAAAGACAAGAAGAAGAACAGATAACACATTCTCACCTGCAGCGATGGTGTTCAACTCTGCAGAAAAATCTAAAGCCTGGAGACTTAAAAAACAAAAAAAGGAAAAAACACTTTGCCAGTGGGCTGAGAGCAGATAGCCTTTTTAAAATGATTTCGTTATAATTACTTTTAGTGTGACTGAAGTGTGTAAAAATTCCAGATTGAATTTTTCTGAACAGTGTGTCTGTACTTTTTGCTGTAAAGTATTTAAGTCACTACATATAGATCTGGGAAAAAAAACTCAGAGCGTGTACAGGATCCATCTATCCCCATTTTCAGAACTGTGCTGTTAATGTCTGCAGAGATGTAATTAATAAAGGTGATACTGCATGTTGGTATTTCTACAGTCTTGGAGTCGTTTACATGAAAACTTCTTGAAGCCATTTCTAAAGATAATTCTGTTTAATAGCTGTGTTTGTAAGGAAAAAAACAGGCAAGCTGTGGCTTCTCTACTTTGTTTTATTGGTGATACAGTCAAACAAAACATGGTGTTTTATTAGAAAACTCTTTGAAAGAGGAAATGGGGCTCATCAAACATGTTAATAAAATGTCAGTGCATGTGTAAAGTGGCTGCAGGACAATCATGTTGATATATGAGGTAAATGATTAAATTTGAGTAGGAACTGTGGTGAAAAGAAATTTCCTCGAGTGCTGAGTAACTGGGAGCTAAAATAGAGTAAATGCTGCTTTCATACATACAGAACAAAGTTGTGAAGGATTGAATAAAATTTACAGGATTCAGCGGCACTCCAGTCTCTCCAGATTCAGTTCTTGGCACCAGATTTGACCTCTAACCTGATCATTGTCTGTCCATATAGTTGTAGACAGCTTTGTTAAAAACTGCTACAAAGAAGTCGACATCTGCCTTGGTGATGCACAAAGGGGGCTGTATACGAAAGGTCTGAAACAGAGAAAATGCATGAAGTTATTAATCTATATGGCAACATAGGTAGATATTTCACCACTTAGCTGCTCGTTCTCATGAAGTGTGTAATGTTTGGAGCTCACGTAATTTTGACAGACATAAATGCACTAAGAGGCAAGGCTGTAGTTTTCACAAAGGTTTAAAAGCAGCCATGTCCAAAACTGTGTTGGATATGAAATAAACTTTAACTAGTTTTAAGGCAAGTTGTTTGGACGGTCCAACTGCTGCTGGAAAAAGGTATTATTTGACCTGTTTAGTTTTATATCAAGACTTCATTTTGTTCTAGAACAACAAATGTTGGTATTATATTTAGACTAGTTATATCTTGTTTGTTTTTTGGGTTTTTTTTGCGCATTTCTTGGCTTTTTCTAATGGTCTTACGTGGCCTTATTTTTTATTTTACATGGCTTTATTGTGTTGTACTGCTAGATCTGTTTCATGTCCTTTCATATTTTATGTGTTGTCAGTATTCAGCACTGGTCAGTACTTGCTGCATTCTAAAGTGCTTTATAAATAAAGTTGGCTCGGCTTAGTTTGGCTCAAAGATTTTAAAAGTATAGTCAGTGTTGTAGTCCCAGTTGTTTGTTCAGTCGTTTGTTCTTCCTTTAAAGTCCTGCTTTGGGACCCATCCACTGAATGAGAGACAGTATAAGAGTTTAATCTGAGTGCTGGAAATGTATCTATCATAAAATGAAATGAAAAATACTTTATTAATCCCTGAAGGGAAATTTCATATTGTAGTAGGTTTGAGGCACTCAGAGTGCGCAAGTGCTGAATTTATTGAGCTACGCGTTTTGGCTTGTGCAGCTTTCGTCAGGGTTAACCCAAGCACAGGTGTTTTCGACAGCATAAATTTTGAACTTGCAAATTCAGAGTGCTTTCACTCTTTTTTTCGTCTTCAAGTTTTTGGCCCTGTTTGATGAGCACCTGAGAGTTTTCTGCCTACAATCCATCACCTGCACATCACAGCTGTGATCCAGTAAGCGCTCCGCCTTCAGCTTTCAATGTTTTTTTTTTTTTAACAATAAAAATAAAAAAATAAGAGGTTTTGTTCCGGAGGCTTCTGGCAGGAATGATCTTCTCAACCTTTCCATCTTACAGCAGACCTGAAGAAGCTTCCCACTGAACACAGTGTGTTGTTTCTTCACTGTGTTGTTTATAGGGTGTGAAGACTCCTCCATCATCAGCAGCTTGTGAATCGTTCTTTTTTGTACTATCATCTCCAGCAGCTCCAGATTTATCCCCAGCACATCCCCATCAGTTTGTTAATTTTCTGGCTCTGGCTCTGATGCTGCTGCCCCAGCAGATGGCTGCAAAGCTGATTGCACTTTCCACTGCAGGCTTATAAGAGATATGCAACATGTTGTTGCAGACGTTGAATGATCTCAGAGTCTGCTCTGACCTTTCTTGTAGATATTTTCAGTGTTGCATTTCCAGTCTAGTCTGTTGTCCAGCTGAACTCCAAAGTACTTGTATTCTTTGTATCATCACAGGGGAAGGGAAAGGGAATAACTTAAATGAAACGACTATAAGAGCATTAATGGGAAAATTAGACTTTCAGCTAAACTAAAATATTTATGAGGAAGACCTTTAAGCTGTTTTGGTTAATATTTACTTGGTTTAGCTCTTTAACAAGGATTTATACAAAGGATGCAGCTTCATGTCCTTCACATCCCTCAAGTAACTGACTTTTGCGGCACCAAAAACAAATCAGTTTTGTCATCAAAATCTATTCCTGATAAAATTGCACATCTCTACAGTCAGAAAAAGCCATATTCGATATATTTAGCCAAACTCACTGTCTTGCCCTTTTAATACAAACAGTATCATATTTTGACTTTTCCCCCAAAACACATTAGTTTTTTTTTTTCAGTATATTTTCTCTGATTATAGGGCCTTGCTTGTATAATCATGCAGAGAGGTTTTTAGCAGTGTTTGATTGGGTTGTGCATACTGTACATATGAAGGCTTTCCCTGCATAGTTTTGAAGATAAAATCATGATAAACTGTCCACTAATTGAACAGTTTAAATGCGGCCGTATACTGAAAGAGCCACTCTATTTTGTTTGAGTGTCATTACCTGTCCATACACTCCTCCTTTTCCTATTAGGACTCCCATGTCCTTTATGTTCTCAAAGATCTCTCCCATTGCATCAGAAGACAGCGGCTCTCTGCTGGCCTGTGGATTGCAGAGAGGAAAAATGCTGTTCAAGGTTGCATGCGCTAAACAAAATATAATTTTCCTTTGGATGTCCTTTCACTCCATACATGGTTCTGATTGTAAACTATAAAGAGAAAATGGTAACATGTGCCTGTCATCAACAAAAAACCTAATCTAACCACTTAAGCTTAATGGCTAGAGCCTATATTGAAATGTTTTCAAGGCTACAACAACCCATGAACCATGATTTGGCAGAAAATACTGCTGCTATTAGTAAACTACATCTACCACACTAAAACTACCTCATCTAGGGAATATATTTTTGCTGTAGCAACAAAGAAGTTATTTATTTGTATCAAATTTTATAATGAAGAGTCAGAAATTTTATTAGCTTGCACTAATTCATGCTTTTTACAAATGAAAAATCTTATGGACTGGACTTTTTCTTTGCAACAGGAGATTTTCAGCGCTCACAGCTAGAAAAGTGAGCGCTGAAAGATTCTGAAAAGGTTGTAAAGTACATTACTCAAAAAAAGTTAGGGATATTTGGGTTTTTGTATGATGTCAGAATTAACCTAAAATCCACAAAAACCTTTCCAGGTGAATTGAATTAGGCTTTCAATAAACCTTTCAATGCACATGTACACTGTTCAATGGTTAAATATCTATTGCACATCATGCTGTTCTCCCAAAAAACAAAAGTTGAATATCCCTAACTTTTTGTGAGTAGTGTATATAGTCTGGTTCAGGATGCACAACTCAGGTGCATCCTGTACTAAAAAATGAGACTTCCAGGCCACCAGAAAATGGCCTGAAAGCCTCACTGAAAGGTGAAATGCTGCAGACATTTGTGTTCTTCTATGCTACACCCCTAACATCTGTGGTAAATATGGGATCTTTCCAAGCTTTGTGTAAGCTAACATGTAAGTTAATAGCACAGCTTTAGCTGGTTTTCTTGGAAGTGAAAAGATTCTTTTTCAGTGTCAAAGCAAAACTGTTTTGTAGTGAAAGAAAGGTTTACACAACAGTACTTTACGTTTGCACATCATAAATGGTGGATAATCAACCAGTGACTGATGATAACTGGGGCTACACCATAATAGGAAACATTTGTTTCGCATTTCAGTTATGATTTGACTTAAAATATTGAAATAATTATTTAAATAAATGGTGCTAGAGGATGCAAAAGAAAAAAACTGATCTTTGAGTGGGATGCTGTACGTGTCTCATGTAAAGTTTAAATGTCTTTGTGATATTGATATTGATATTAATATTCCGATAAAGATAAATTTTCTATATACCAGTAATGTGCAGCCCAAATGCTCACTAGGAACTATAAATATCTGTATTGCTCATATTTGGAATTAATGACTATTCAGTTAGAACTGTAGTTAACTGCGTATCCTCTCTGGTTATTACCTGGTTTGATGCAAGCAATCAAAGCTTTTAAGTTGTTCCAATTTGAAGTTTTATACAGTTTTAAAATGTTGACTTCTGCAGATGCATACTCTCCAGCAGAGAATGCCTTAAATGATAGCAGCAATTTAAAGGGGGAAAAAAAGGAGAATGTATGAAATGGTCCCAGGGAAGTGCTGCATAAACTGATAAGTAAATGAACCATCAGGAAAATGGAAGAGTGATCAATATGGTATTCCTACCAATACTGGCTGAGAGGCAGCAGGAATACAACCAACAGAAATACCATGTTCAAAAGATGAGAAAAAAAGTGAACATTTCCAGAAGCATCCAACCATTATGTACTTTGTGAAAGGTCATAGAAAAGGTCAGGACATAGAAAATCTGATTTTAGTTCTTTGTGCTTACATTCCTATTCTACTCATAGAATTGAAATAAAACTTCATGCAGAATTACATTTTAAGAAGCGTTTAGTGTTACAGATGATCGCTGCTGCTGCTCCATCTGATGTTTATCTGGGGCACAATGGCCCTGAGAGGTGCACACATGCAGTGTAACATTGGTGGCATGTTTAGTACCTTGTCTTTGACCATTTCCACACCGATCTGCAGCCCTTTTCCACGGACGTCACCAATGATGTCAAACTTGTCTCTGAGTTTAGACAGTTCTGTCATCAGGTATGTGCCCACGGTTAGAGCGTTCTGCTGCAAGCCATCTTCACTTATAGTCTGTAAAAAAAAAAAAAAAAAAAAAACAAAGTTTTATTGATGAGATTTAAAGTCTGAGTTCCAGTATCTACAAAGTTAGTTGTAATAAATCAGCTAGTTTAAGGCTATTTTAAGATGCTACATATCTTTTTAAACAAATGTATAGTATTGTGGCAGGACAAAGGAGGGTCTGGGCAGGATTTGATCCACAGACTCCCGGGTGAGAGTCAAGCACACTAACCAGCCACCCAAAGGGACATCCCCTTGGCCCAGGGCGCATTATCACTAAAGACAGGACCTTCAACTGCCACAGTATGTTCAAAAAGATAAATGATCTAACTAAATGTGAAGAGAAATGTTAAAAGATTATATCTCTACTCCCTTCTTGGCAATCTTAATACCATCTGACCAACATGCTTCTCTCCTGTGAAAACCCTTACCCTAAGTGAAGTAGAAAAACAGGATCAATTCTTACATCAAGCACTGATGAAGCAACAGCGCAGGCCAACGGACTTCCTCCGAAGGTGTTGAAGTGGGAGGCCTTTGCAAAAGATGCCGCAATTTCTGGGAAGACATGAATAAACAAGCTCACACCTCCTCTCACTGCTGCTTCATAATCTCCAGCTTCTAACATGAATTCCTGGTCCTGCATCTAATGTGCATGCTTTGTGAAAGTATTAAATTATAATGTGCTGACATATGTGAGGCAAAAAGTCAGAAGGGTCTAATATTTATTTAATGAAATTGTGCATCTGAAGACTGACAATTGCACAGTCATTGTTGCCCACTACCTAACAAATAACAGATTAACTTTACTGTCAGTCACACACCCACTGAAATAAAGATACTTATTTAAAGACTGTGTATACATCATAATAGATAAATGTCTACCAATGTATGCCTTGACATCTTTAATGTTTTTAATCTTGTTGGTTTTGTCATTTTATTGGCTTGTCATGCAAGGCTATTTCAGACAGCTGTTTTTATTTGGGTAAATGATGTACCAGTGATATGAAAAAGGAGAAAGTTTTTCACTTTTACCGCTTTCTCTCACCTGGTGTTGTAACAACAGCTCCTACTGGGAACCCATTCCCAATACCTTTTGCCATTGTAACCATATCAGGAATGACATCATGTCCTTGAAATCCCCAAAAGTGACTTCCTGTTCGTCCAAATCCTGTCTGGACCTGCCGGGGAAAAATGCATACAGTACTATTTGTATTTAATGGAAGCAATTTATGTAAATAAGTTTAAGTAAAAATGAACAACTATATTTGTATCTAACCTCATCAGCAATGCAAACGCCTCCTCTGTCTCGTACAAGCTTGTAAGCTTCCCTGAGGTAATTTTTAGAGTACTGCACAGCTCCACCCATTCCCTGTAAAAACAAACACATTCCAGTGGTTCACTCTTAATTATTGCAGGCAATCAAGTTGAACATGAGACAAAAACAATCACACGTAGCATGATTTAATTAAATCTTAAAATAATAGACGGCACCTGGATGGGCTCTGCAAAGAAACCAGCAATTCTGCTTGGGACACTGGTAGCAAATGTTTCTTTTAGCTGTCCGATGTATTGTTCATTTGCCATGCAATGACCTGTGAGATTAAAGAAATGTTGTTTTCTGAGAGCAGTATACATATTAAGCAAAACTCTAGCAAAAAAATATATATAAATATAAATATAAAAAAAAAAAATTGTGCCTGATTGTGACAACAATTTTACAAATGAATGTATCTGTAAAAGAAACATGTTACCTTCACCTCAGCTTCCATGCATTTCTCTCACAGGGATGATGTGTCATACCTTTAGTTAATTTTACTGGACTCATTTTGTAACACATGTGTTTTCACACTTGTTTGATCGCTGGTACTGTGTTGAGTGCAGCAGGTTAATCATGCTGCTATTCATTTTCTAACAGAGATTTAGCATTTATATTGTTAGCATTTTAAAGATTTAATTGTTTGTTTGAGTTTCCTCCACAGGGTTTTAAAGGATTAACTTTAGGAATTTTTTACTGTATACAGGGATATAGAGAGCAGTTCAATTAAATGCTTGGTGAGCTTTAGCTGCAGCTCAAGGTAACATGCAAGGTTGTGGTTTGTGACCAGATCTTCGTTGTCACCCCTAAAGTCCTGATGAAACTTGCAGACTGGACTTTGTAGCTGCTGCTCTTAATTCTAATCCTCAATCTCACTAACGTGACCATTTTGTGAATGCATGCATATCCATACCTTGAGCGCAGCTGCACTCTCTGATGGTCTGCACTGGAGAGTCCCTGCAGTGGCTTCCTCCCCACGGACCTCTGAACACATCAGGACACATGGCCTGTTTATTGGACAGAAACCAAATAAGCTGGATTAGCCTTATGCAAAAACTCACTAAAAATATACTCAGCACAAACCTGAAATGTTGCCAGGGACTTGCTCAGCATCACTGATGCCAAAATAGCACTTCTTCAAATTATCACAGAAATCTGTTCAGTGTTGAAATATAGTAGCATTTAACCTTGCTTGTTTTATGAATAGCAGCTTTTACTTGTATTCTTTACTTTACAAGTTTCCATCTTGTATGAGCTATTATGCATGATCTTGCAAGGACGTTGCATGCAGCTAATTCAGCGCATTCATCCTTATCAAAATGGGTATCATGATGCAAGTTTAAAACCTGAATTGTATGGGTTCCTGAGGTGAGACTCCAGTGGATTAAATAGATATCATGCTCATTTTCACATGTTCTCCCATGATTTTCTCTTTTCATCTTCCAGTACTCCAATGCAGTAATTTAGTGCCTGTCTTTGAGATGTTGAATCTACTCTGGTTGGTCAGTTAATTGCAGCTGCTATTACCACGTGTGAGCTGTGCAAAACTCGCAATTATGCAGAAACGTTACAGATATGTGATGGGGGTGTAGAGATAGAAAAACAAATAACATGCTTTGGGAGATCAGAAGCAGTACAGAAGGGAACTGGGCTGCCTCTGAGGCTTCTTTGCACTTTTCATAACAACTCTGAAATAATTGGAAGATCCCAACTAATATATCATCTTTAATGTATACATACATGTGTGCATCCTGAACTTGTGGCAATGGGATACTTATATGATGAGTTGGATGTAAGACCCATGGTCTGCTGGCTGCCCCCGTGGTATGAACCTCTGGAAGAGAAAAGAAGAGGCTTATAACCGTTGTAGAGTTCATACAATTCCATCAAGCTTTATTTAGTTATATTAATGTTTTTATTTCTTCTTTACAAACTGTCTGCCTTGAATCAGGCTTATGAAAAGATTTATTTTGGCTTGAGTCTAATCTAAATCAAAGGAAAGAACAAACAATGGCTATGAAACTTTGAATCTGTACTTTTTACAGCTTTATAACAGAGGCATTCTGCCATAAGTACTATTTAAACACATTACTTCATTATTCTTCATATTTTACAGTACAAAGAACCCATAAAAATAAAGTATATACCTGAATGTGATGATGTCAAAGTTTCCTGTGTGGAGCCGAGCCATCAGTATTGCCAGATCATTGGCCTCTGAGCCGCTGTTGGTCAGATATATCACCTGAAAAAAGAAGTTTGATTTTTACCAGAAAGAATATACTTCGGTCTCTGCTATAGAATATTAATTCATCATGGTACCTTAAGAGGATCCGGCAGGCAGGAGGCTAGTTTGTCACAGTATTCATGGAGTAATGGATGGACATAGATGTTTGTGGTATGCCACAGAGTCTTCATCTGCTTCTCCGCTGCTGCTATAATGTTCCTGTATGCACAAAAGTCAGGTAGTACTTAATAAATAACCCCAACAGAATAAGTTATTGTGAAAAGCATGAAAAAATAGGACCTTACGGGTGGCAGTGGCCAACTGCAACTGTCGCCACACCAGCAAACAAATCCAAATATCGCTTCCCATCAACATCCCACAGCCACTGCATGTGTCCCTGGTGGATGAACACTGGTTTCCTATAGTATGTTATCTTCATTGTCACAGGGTTGCAGTTCTGTTTGCGGATTTTCATCAAATGCTCCTTGGACATCCCCTAAATGGAGATAAATACACAGAAGGGATGGTGGAAAATTGGATGATCATAACCTGGCATTAGTTCCGAAACTGACATGATATTTGCTGCATGGATCAACATGCGTATATGTCAAACACTCTCCAGAGGATGTAATGGGGATTTGTTTAGGGAGGAATCTATCCGCAGAAGATGGTCTACTGGTACAAAGGCATAGAAACTGGGAAGGGAAATTTAATCCTTAAAAAGTTTCTGTTTTCTGTGGATAGTTCTTGTAGTAAAAGGAATCTGGAATGGCCTTTGAGGATGTGCTTGAAGAGATGTGCAAGAAAAAGAAAAGGCAAATTTTTCCACTTATGGTCGCAGACTGAACGAAACGGTTCATCAGTACTTCAGAGGTAGATTCCTTTTCTCCAACAGGTTTTGTAAGTTTTCTAATTATGTGGTTTCCAAATGGGTTTATACTCCTGATGAATATTGTAAGTGCCAAAGAAGTGAAAAACTGTGTTTTAAGATTGTCCAGACAATTCAAAATGTGAAGGATATCTTGAATCAGCCCAACTAATTTCTATCTACAGATAAGACTGTTTACTTCTCAGTCTGGGAAATGGTGTGGATTTAAAAAGCTAAATATCTAAAAAGAAAATATCAAGATTTGAATTCTTATAAACACAAACTACACAGCAGAAAACATTTGAAGAGTGATGACAGGATTAATCCAGTGCAGAAATCTTAGTCCATGTAAATATTTATTAACAATTTATAGTCTGCACTTTGACCACAAAGAGTACAGACAAACAGTTTAATATTCTGTAAAAAAAAAAAAAAAAAAAAAAAAAACTTATTTTGAATTAATCATTGAATACATGGGCAACAGGGGCATTTCAAAATAGATATTTTTGGGTTTTTTTCCTCCAGAGAAGACAATCTGTGCGTGCACTAATGTTCAAGTTAAAGCAACCAGAAATCTATGTTTAACATTACCTCGAATAAGATGTTATTAGAATACGTTTCTTCAATATCTGCCATCAACTAAGTCGTAGTTATTAGTTGGTATTTTCAGCCGCAGGCTGCTACACACTGTTGCCTTCCAGCTGAAGCGTTCCTGTTTTGAGTCTTACTGTGTGGAGTTAGCTTGTTCCTCTACACATGCATGGGTTTTGTCACTTGGGCGATTTTAAATGGACAGTAGGGGGTGAGTGTGGGTATGAGCGTCAATCATTGTTTGTCTCTTGGTCTTGTGATAGACTGACGACCCGTCCAAGGTATACTCTAACCCAATAACGGCTAGAATAGGCTCCTTGGCCCTTACCAGACTAAACTGGTAACACAGGTACAGAAAACGGACAGAAAATGATGATAAAGAATCATAATTGAGGTGAAAATGTAAGGAAAGAGAGTGGATATCACTCCCAGAGCTCATAATTACTGACAAGCTTTTGTTTTTCAATCATTCTCAAAGAAAACATGAAGAAAACTAGATAAATTGTCAGCCTTTTCATATCAGGTTTAGAGTCAATAAACAACAACAAAAAAAGAGTCAATATTGTCAATGCTTTTCAAAACCCCTTCAGCCTTGAAAGCTTTTTATAAATGTTTTACTGATCCTGTGATAACCTTTAACGTGTCAACATGGTGAGTACTACTGGCTGCAACTAACTAAACAAAATTTTAGAGAGTAACAACTGCTTCAGACACCACTCACACACTGCATAACCCCTTCGGTGTTTTATAATGTACTGTATATGTCTTATACAGCCCTGCAGAGCGACCCTAAAACATGCTGCCACATCATTCTTACCTTGTATTCCTTTGGTTTGAAACTGCATGAGGGCATCTCTGGGACGTCTGCTGGACGATATTTGAAAGCTGATTTCTGACATGATGCACCTGTGAAATTGTTTCAGTTTTATATTATAAAGAAATGAGAAAGACATTTTTAAAGCATTTCTGGATCCATTTTTTGTAAAACAAAACAAACAAAACACACACACACACAAAAAAAAACGATCATCTATCAATTTTAGAGCAGTCTTATAATCATATCAAATGTCTATTTATCAGTGTAGTTGCGGGAAGCAGAAATCTGAAATAAAGCCATTACAACAGAAGAATACCAATTTTGTGGTTTTTAGAACATTTTAAAAGATTTGGTCAATATTTCATCAAATTAAATCCAGTTAATGCATTAACTTCACTGACTTTGGACCTGAAATTCATGCCCAGTGTTTTTCCAAAACTGTGGATGAAAAATGTCAGAAGTGGTCTGACAAATACTCTCTTTATATGATCAAATGAAGTAAAGCATCGACTGCAGCAGAAAAGTCAAATATAGAACCTCTGCTCAGCAAAGCAAAGATTATGCACAAGTCCAGTTATCATGTCCTTAGTCTCACTGCATACCCTCTGCTATATTTTACTTTTTTTTTTATTTTAATGTTTCCATTTAGAACAAATTTGTTTTTCTTTGCCTCTTTAGCAATACATATTTTTATTGCAATATGATGTCTTGCAAGAATATTAGAAAAAAATGAAAATAAATAACTCTGACAGATTATTATCAACAAACTGCTTGTATTCATCTCTGTAACTCACCATTTCCAAGGTGAAATCTGGCCAAAAAGGGTGAGCAGCTGGACTGTCCTCTTAAAAGTGTACAGCGGCTGCTCAACTGTGATACCACTTTATGCATGCTGAGCGAATACAGACCCCAAGAGATATTCTACCTTAACTGTCTGACACTGATCAGAAGCTTCAAGCTTACTCTTAATACGATGGGAGGACATTCTGCAGCCAATAGCTACCCGATTCCACCAAACCACCATAATCTCCCTGCAATGTCATGCAGATGAATATGTAACCAGTGGTACCCACGCATCAGCTCTCTGGTATTTGGTTGGCACTGGTTCTCACCTGCTGGAACTCTTAAGATGATGCCAGTCTGGCTCTTAGGTAAATAGGGATCAGATGAACAGTGACAGGTTACAGCTGATTTCTGTCAGACTTTACTTCCTGAATATAAAATATTACATAATATTCTTTCTAAATTAGTATGCCAGTCTTTTCATGGAAAAAGACAAACACACAACCGATCACATCTAAATAAGACATACTTCATGTTGCAGTGAGGTAAAGCAGAAAATTAAGGATGAGGTATCAGCAGACTCAGGAGGCTCATCATTTGTCTGTTGTAAGTAAAAGTTTTGTTGTTGTTGTTGTTTTTGTTTTTTTTTCAAGCACAGCAGTAAAATTCCTCAAACATTTTATATCAGTTCTGGTGCACAAGGAGTGTAAAAATGTAGCACTTATGGCTCAGTGAGAGTCAAGACATGCAAGACATCAGTTTGAAGGGCCATAACTGATTCCTATGAGAGGAAACTAATTTTTGATAAATAAGTGTAAACTTTGACGTGTACATGCACAACAGCTTGTCTTAATGAACTTTTATTAGTTCAGCAGTCATATTTGTTAAGTAAAAGACTCATCAAAAGATTGTAAAAGATTGTGGAGCAATTATGATTTTTAGTGAACTGGAACAAATGGTGTACAATGTGGTTGCTAGGACATATTACTAGATAGTATCTCACAAGTTCTAAAACTTGCTTTTCATTAATCAGTAAAAATTAGATGTATCCTATCTTGATGAGAAAACAGTTTTCCAGGTCAAGTTAATGTTAAACCAAGAGGAAACAACTTAACTTTAATGAGAGAATACACACAAAACAGGGAGACCTTCTGTAAACATTTGTTGGATGGTGGCCTTTTAATATAAAGTTAAACAGAAACCAGGTTTCTGTTAAACGGTCATCGTTTGCACGCAAGCTCATGGGCAGGTTGTAGAAAGTTTTAGAAAACCTTTCCCCTTTCCTTTCATTGGTTTTCAAGTTTTTATATTTCAAGTTTCATTGGTCCATAAAAATTAATTAGTTTTCATAAAATTAAAAAAAATTCTGAAAAATATCTGTTATTCAGTACTTTACTTCTGATCCCTTTTATCTTTCATTACAGTAATGAGAGCGTACCTATTTCACATTAGCATTAGTAGAAAAGGATATATATTAATTTTGTATCATAACCTAGAAACAGCTGTACCTTAAGCAACCCAGCTATGAAATTCAGATAGTTTGCACAGTAGGCGTCCTGGATGTGAGGACAGCTTTGCAATTTACAGAAAAAACAAATTAGAAGCTACAGATTTATTATAACATTAATTACAGTCAATAATAATTACACAGATTCACAAGATACAGAAGATCTCGTTGAAGTCAGCTGTACAGAGGGCACTGTGTAAGACTTTCTCATATTGGTGAGGTATGTTTAGTGCATTAAGTCTTTGTAATTACAGCTTAGTTTTACAAAATTTTAAAAATTTCCCTTTTGTAAAGGCAATGCAAAGGCATTAAGAGAGGTAGTCTTCATGATAATTAATACTACAATTTTCACATTTTGTACAAAGTATGTAATTCACTCCTGAGTTAGTTTCCAGGTCTGATCCTTGGCACTGAGTGATCCATCTGACTTTTGTGTGGCTTTCATCTTTTTGCCATGTAGTTGTGGATGGACTTATCGAAAACAGCCAAGAAGAAATCTGCATCTTTCATTGTGATGCACATGGGAGGTTTGATGCGGAAGGTCTTCAGCAGGAAAAGAATAGAACAAAGAGATTATGGTTACAGGGATTATTGGCATCAGCACCAACCAGTAATTCCTGGCAATGGACACCTGGTCAGGCATTAGTGGTTAGGCACTCGTGATGCAGATTCCAAATGTATTGACTCAACCTCCAGCTAAAAAATGAGAAAGACATGGAACATGAGTGCTCTTACCTGTCCATATACTCCTCCTTTGCCTATCAGAACGCCCATGTCTTTGACATCTTCAAAGATCTCTGCCATTGCATCAGGAGGCAGTGGATCTCTGCTGGCCTGCAGATGACAGAGCAAATTGGATATTGCTGGATATTACATTACACAAGTACTTGAACAGTCACACTGTCCAACTGTTTATATACAACGATAATCTACTTGTGGTTCATCGCACTTAACCTGAATTTGGTAATTGGCTTGAAAGGGTATGGATGTCAAAATTAGACATAATCAGACACAGCTACAACTTCAGACAGTACAGCTTGTAAATATAGCATGAGAGTGATCAACAACCACTCAGTGCAGGAGAAGACAGTGTCGTAAGGGGGATTATGGATATTTCAACATACAGTAGAACTGTCAATTTGTGGGATGAGATCATTCATAAAGACTTTACAGTAATGAGTGGTTCATCGCACTTAACCTATTTGGTAATTGGCTTGAAAGGCTATGCAAGGCAGAATTAGACATAATCAGATCCGCAACCAGAATTTTTCACAGAGTACAGTTTCTAATTAGAGCTAGAGAGGAAATGGACATCTCGACATAGAGCTACTGGTTAAACAGGTTTAGTTATTCATATAGGCTTTACAGCAATCAGATACACCATTTCCTGAAGGTCGGTTTATTTCCATACAATATATTCCATGTACTATATTAGTGTTTTTTTTATCTAATAGTATATGACAGAGACTGATGTGATAAGGGAAAAAAAAGTCAAAGTCTGAGAAACTACAGTAACATCTTGAGGCCCTGCTTGAAAAACTGTAAATGCCACAACATGATATCCTTAAACGCTAGACTGAGGAGGCCATGGAGATCAGGAGGCGAGCCCAGGACACCATCAACTGGGATGAGGGGACTTTCACGTTGTCCCATACATGGGACTCTCTCCTGCACAGACGACCTGGCAGCAGGAGGCGTGGCCAGCACGGCAGACATCTGTCAGACTGCCAGGGCTGGTCACATCTCCAGGATACCATCAGCTGATAGACACATCACAACACGCATCAAATGATGATGCCAAATGTCAAATGATGAAGACTGAGGTTTCAGTCGAAGCATGTCTGATGATTACAGCTCTTTAAATTATTTTTTTTGTCTGAAAAAAATAAACCCTTCTGTTAATGATGTCATCTGTATGAAATGTTTGTAACCCATAACACAAGTCAATCAACCTAAGAGGAGTGGACAAATTACTGTTTTTAGAGATTTTGGAAGTGTTGTACTTTTAATGTTTTATGTAAAGCACTTTGAATTGTCCTGTACATGAATAGTGCTATCCAAATAAACCCGCCTTGCCTTCAAATATTTCCAATTTTAGAATAAAAATACTGTAGGAAAAAACAGACGATACACGAATCAAATAGAAAAATGTAAAAGAAAGAGGTTCCTGAAAAATGCAGAACTGAACTCAAATAACTCAGCCCTTTTAAACATTTTAGTCTTTAAGTGCTTTCTTTTTTTTTAATTTCAGCTTTTTATCAGATTCATATGAGGCATTCAGTTCACTTTAATCACCATATCTGTGGGACGAGAAGAATGGCACCATTTTCAAATGGAAGATTAATCAATTACAGTATCTGTCATGGTCTATTGCTAGATTTTGAAAATTATATAAATACTGTACTGATGTAAGTAATCCAATAAAAAAAAATAATATATATATATATCTGCGAATACCAAATGTTGAATAGAAGTGTATTTCTTATATCTGCAAAACTTCTCATTCAGAACTATGAGTTTTTAAATTTATCATATTGCATGAGCAAAATCTTAAACTGAAGATGATTTTACTAAATAAAACTCAATCTTTTTGAGGTTTTGGAACTACAGAAACAGACAGTCTAATCTCACTGTTCAACATTTTGAGTATTTTTGTTTCACAAACTATTTCTGGCTGAAAGTGATGTTCAGTAACGTTTTTCTCAAAAAATTTGATTAGATAGTTTGAAACTCTAGCTTTGATCAGCTGTTTGCAATTTTAAAGAGCAAAAAGTGCATGAAAACATAAATGTAGCTGTGGTTAATTAAACCCAGGACAACACAGTAATTGTAGAGCATGTGTGTTAGTGAATAAGCAGGCCTGTGTGTATGTTAGTGTGAGTGCAGAGTATAATAAGAAGTTCAAAGATGGGCGCGATCGTGCAAATGCAACCACAACCCTTCCAAGGATCAGTCAAAGAGGACATCAAGGCCAGGCAACAAGGAGCCACCACACAGCATGGAACTAAGGCAGTCCACCAGTGACAACCATGCACCCAGCCAGAAGACAGCAGAGGAAAGCCTCGTCTACATGACCATGAAGCACAGGCCCCAGGGAGCCAGGGACAATGGCCCCACCAGGCACCAGCCACGCAAGCTTGTTGCCTAGGTTGCTTTAGTTCAGTTTGGCTGAAAAGTTGGTGAAATGATAAATTTGGTGAGGGAGGGAGGAGAAGAAGACAGAAAATAAGAACGAAAACTGACCGTACAAAGAAAAATGCAAAGGACACAATTTGCATCAGTTTAAAAGTTTAAGCTTTTAAGACGCTCATGTGCAATTATGTGGTGACAGTGACAGGGATCTGTAAAGTAACTAAAATCTGATTCACTGCAAATCAAACCCCCTTATTGGTCCATTTAATAGGCAAATAAATGTGAGCTATAACATATATGTTTAGATACAATTTCATGTTATGGAGATGTAATGAGTGGGTGTTACATTGTTGTTTTGTTTATACAGACTGGCTATAATCTTATAATCACTTTGTAATATTGAATAGAGATGAACTGGGAGATGGTTATTCTTAGTGTGTAAAAAAACATAATCCTGAAGGTTAACATGCAGGAACTGCGTGTAAAAAAATAGCTTTGGTACGAGGTGAATTCTGAAATATAGCAGTCAAAGGCACCCAGTCAACTAGAAATTTAAAATGGCATAGCATTGAATGCACAGTCTCTGTATGAAAACCATAAACTGATTTAACAAACTGGAACACAGTTAAAATTGTAGGATACCTTGTAGTTAATGTGATGATGATTTGGAAGCTTTTGATATTAGGATGCATCTTATATTCATACAGTTTCAAAGCAAGATGCAGATTTAGGCAGAACTTATGCTCATGTAGTTAGCAAGAAAACGAATGAAGCAAAAACCTAAAGTTCCCTCAAATAAAACTTTGTTGTTGTGGGAGCGAGGTGTGTTTCCATAGCGTCATCCCCTAGCCTCTGGGAAACTGTTTCAGTATTTGATTTTCTTATTCCTTTTGCTGCATCTTTTCACAGAAAAAACTACACCAAAGCAAACAAAATATACACACACACAGGCACACACATAGGTACATGGACTTTAGGTAGACAGCATGCTATGCAACTGAGTTTGAAGATTACAGATCACTGCTAATGTCACAGCCAGTGGTTAACTGGGGCACTGCTGAACCATGCCCCTATGAGGCAAAGTGCAGATGCTCACGTTGTACAAACACGTGAGGAAAGGAGAGTGTAACTTCTGTCACAAAGTTGATACCTTGTCTTTGACCATTTCCACTCCGATCTGCAGGCCTTTTCCACGAACATCCCCGATAATCTCATACTTGTCTCTGAGTTTTGCCAGTTCTGTCATCAGATAGGTCCCCACATCGAGACTGATCTTCTGTGTACCATCCTCTTGAATGGTCTGTTAAGTGATAACACATCCATTTAAATGTTGTGTGCCTCCTGTTTCATGAAGTTATAAATTTCAAGTCCAGCTTTGATAACAATGGACATTAATTGACTTAAACATTGACTTTTTGTGTGCTGATGAAAGGGGCTGCTGCAAAAAAGCATGAAAAATACATACATCAAGCACTGCTGAAGCAATGGCACAAGCAACAGGATTTCCTCCAAACGTGTTGAAATGAACCCCCTTGGCAAATGAAGCAGCAATTTCTGGAAACCACATGAATAGATGAGCTTACACGTCATACTTCACATTTTCACACACTTTTTTATTCATATTTCACACAGCTGATGTCATCAACTTCCAATTAAATTTACCAGAACAATGCAAATCCAATAGTATCCATTAATAAATAAAAAAAAAAACTCAAAAGAAAATTAAAAGCGTTTTTCTGTGAGTTTCTCCACAAGTAATTATTTCCAGGAAGAAAAGTTTCTTGAGAAAACCAGTGGCGTTCTAACTAATTCTCAACAGAGCACATGGCAACTGACCACTGCAACAAATAACACAGGAAGTAACCCGCTATTATCCGTTCGCTGCTGGGAATAGAAGTACTCATTTGAAATAATGAAGCTTTTCTTTAAGGCAGTGTTTCTCATTTCCGGTCCTCAGGACCCACAGCCCTGCATGTCTTCTAGGTAACCCTACTTTCACACACCTGAATCAAATGAATGGCTCGTTAACAGGCTTACAAAGAACTTGATGAGGAGGTTTATTCATCTGAATCAGGTATGTGGGAGTAGCAACACATTGAAGACATGCAGGGCAGTGGGAGGACTGGAGCTGAGAAACACTGCTTTAAGGTAATCAACACACCAGACTGCATCGTTAAGATTGCAGAGCTGAATCAATGAAGTATAGAGATGAGAGTGAAGAGAGCTTTTTCCTGTCAACCCAGTACATATTTTGTAGAACATTATTAATGTCAATGCATGTCTGCCATGTTTCTAACTTGACTGATACCAGGAACCTTTTACTGACTGTTGTTCTGCTCTATACTCTGTAGTTTTATTCTATAATTTATTCAAGTTGTTTAAAAGCACTATTGACGTTTCCTCTCCATCTTCTCTGATTAGCCCTGAACCTGGTGGTAAATAACAAGCAAAACTTCTAAGATTTAATTTGACAACAGAAATAGCATTGTTCCTGGTCTGATAGATGAATAATAAGACGATAATTAACAGACAAAGCTGTGACCAGTGACTAATTCTCATTATTTATAAACACACCTTGCTTTATATCAATTACCCTAGTTTGAGCTTTTGAGTTAAAAATGTCATTTTGTGGATGGTGAAAATAATATGGATCCTTACTCTATGAACACATTCTTTGCAATTGTTAGGTCTTTTGTGAATTTGCAAGCAGTTTTAAAAACAATGCTTTTCTTTTAATCTCATGGTGTTATCTTACCCGCTGTTGTAACTACAGCTCCCATGGGAAATCCATTACCAATACCCTTTGCCATTGTAACCATATCAGGAATTACATCATGCCCTTGGTAACCCCAGAAGTGGCTTCCTGTTCTTCCAAATCCTGTTTGTACCTACCAGATGCAGTAAAAGACAATATATCAGACAATAAGACCTTAGAGAGGCTTTCAATGTGATGTTTGCTTTGGATGTCTTTGTCTTACAGTAGGTAAAACAGTGTTGTCACTGAGGTGTCAGTTCCCATGTGGAGAAATCCTTACACTTTCAGACACTGAATTCTATTAAGATATTCAGTGAGCAGACTCAATTCCTATATATCTATCTATCTTGTATGTAACAAAAAGATAGATAACATTTTTTGTTAACAAAGACAGAAAATGTATTATCTTTTGCTGCAGTAATCTTCTAAGTCTATAATAAATGCATCCCTCTTCAAACAAAAAAAAGGTCTAACAATTATTTTCTAAATTTTCAAATGTGATTTTCTTCAATGTTTAAGCAGTTCGGGAAAACAAACCATAAAATTACAGTTTAGAAGACTGGCACAACTTTTCAGAACATGCCTTATTATTTTCCAAAGCCTGTAACAGCAACCTGAAATCCTTCTTTGGCTTATTTGAATTGCAAACTATTGAAACTCAGTTGGCAGTTGAACCTGTGATCAGAAACGTATTAAGACTGTATCTCACCTCATCAGCAATGCAGATCCCTCCTCTCTCTCTTACAAGTTTGTAAGCTTCCTTCAGGTAGTTTTTAGGGTATTGCACAGCTCCTCCGACTCCCTGTAGAAACCAGACATATTAAGACAAACCCTTACAATAAATATAATAACAAAAAACGGTATTTAAGTGCCCTTTCTTGTCTGGATACACTTAAGTTTAACTCTACATTCTATGCAATATTAAAAGCAGAAAATGAAAAGACTGGCAGAAGACATGAGTAACATTTTCTGTGTGATGATTCTACAATTTTGTTATGATACTTCGTAAAAGAACACAGAACCTGAATAGGCTCTCCAAAGAAAGCAGCAATTCTTGTTGGGACACTAGTAGCAAATGTCTCTTTGAGTTGTCCAAGATATTGTTCATTTGCCATGCAATGACCTGCAGCATGATGAAAAGACAAAAAATTAAACATTTTAAGAGTATGCACAATGATTAAACATGCACTAACATTAAGGCTGTTTGTAGATAAACACTTTGTAGATTCACTAACATTTTGACCATGTCCAGGTAGAACTCTGTGGAAACACAGGCATACTATGATAACAAATATTCCCAAGAGTGATACAAGGTGAAAGAAGTAAATGATCAACTGTAGGAGACTTTGAACTTTATTTAGCAAATCCATCATATTGTTTTGCCACTTCCCCTCTCTTTTTCAGGTCTACAACGAATCAGCTCAACACTAGTGCCTTTCAGGCAAATTGTTTGGAGAGAAATGCTATTTTGAATTCCAAATCTACATAAAAGCAGCACAATAATAGAAAAAGTACATAATTTAGCTAAAACATGTGCTTTGTGAAGCTAATGTGAAGATATGCAAATCTTCAAAACCACACATTTACCTTTAAAAGTCAAACATTCATTCACATGGGAAACACTGCTTAATCACAGAGACACGCGAGTTGTTTTCTTCTTTTATTTTCCTGTTTATGAACAGCATGAGTGCACTGGGCCTTCGATGGATGTGTTTGTGTACCTTGAGCACAGCTGCACTCTCTGATAGTCTGTATAGGAGAGTCTCTGCAGTGGCTTCCTCCCCATGGACCTCTGAACACATCGGGACACATGGTCTGTTTAATTGGCAGAGAACAAATCAGTTGGGTTAACCTGACACAACACACATTAATAATTTGCAAAGCACAAAAAAATAATCAGGAAAGTCAACTTCTGGACTATTAGTCACCTGTGAGTGCTTCATGTATCTAGTGAATGCACACATGGATAACAGTATAAAACATCAATTAAATAAAAGCATAAAATATAAAAAATTAAGAAGGAAAAAGAACATAAAATATCGAGTGAAAGATTTTTCTGTCACTTCTTTGGTACTGATAAGCATGAATTTAGACCGACATGTTAGAAACAGACATTAAAGTCCCAGACTTCAACATGGCAAAAGTTAAAAAATGAACACAGAGAATATGGAAATTTACCAATGTTGAATATATTCACATTACCCAAGCTATTCCTTAACTTTTATATACACATATAACCAACACAAATCTGCTCTTAATAGAAAAAAAAAAAATGAATTGGTGATGTCAGCAGTTTTGAAGCAGTGACTACTTATTGCTATGTAGAGGTCTGGAAATTTGTCCCATCTGTCCATGTTTAGATTTTCACATGTTCTCAATCAAAATATGAAATATGATTTTCTTATATTACTTTGTAATACATACATTTGTGCAGCCTAAACCATTAGCAATGGGATATTTATATGCTGCGTTGGATGTTAGACCAATGGTCTGAGGGCTGCCACCATGATATGATCCTCTGAAAGACAAAGAAAAATCACGAACAATCTAAGAATTTAGATTGCAGAGTTTAGAAAAAAGAACAATCAAGTGATGCAATGACATAAAATTTTCTGAAATATGTATTTGTATTCTGAGTAGGAGCTAGAGTCATATTTTTTTTTAATTTATGTATTTTTTTTTCTACATTTTTATGTACTGTTAACTTTACCTTTGCTTCTCTAGTCTGTGCCTCATAAAAGCACCAGTTTTCTAACAGGAACCTATGACCACAAAACCAATAGTATCACTCATCATACTTGCTAAAATGAAAAAAAACAAGTCTATGAATTTCAGATTCTTCTTCTTCTTCTTCTTTTTTTTAAAGAAACACTATATCAATCCCTATTGGGGAATTCAGTCTCTGCATCTTACCCATCTCCAGATTAACCAGAAAGCAGTGGGCTGCCATGTCATAGCACCCAGGGAGCAGTTGGTGGGGGCAGACCTTGCTCAAGGACCCACAGTGGTAGTGCCATGCCAGGGACTCGAACTGCGGTTGCCCAGCTAAAAAAGCGTTGGTTCTCACAAGAACCAACGCTTTTTTTACATTCTTACCCAATGTGACTGATAATGGACTTTATGCACATCTCTACTACTTCCTGAACTTAAAGGTACAGTATGTAAGAATTACTGACATCTAGTGGTAAAAATGGGTATTGAAAAAAGGATGTTTTCTTTCAAATGACTTCATATTCTAAGCACTGTACTGAATGTATGGTGGCTGTTTGTGGCCAAAATTCTCCCAGACATAAATATGTTTTTATCTGTGAGTAGATCCAGTCGTCTCAGGTGTAGCTATGACTGGACTATGAGTAACTACATTTAATGTCTTTTAAGGCATTACTTATCCCAAACGGTGCTTGAACTCCCATTAAACAAAGCTGGTACAGCAGTTTCTTACTTCACACACATTCTTTTGTCCATTCAGGGACACCGTAGTAAAAATGATGGAACAAATATGGCAGGCTCCATATGTGCACCACCCAGCAAGTAGATATAAATGACTCATTCTAAGAAAATAAACATATAACAGCTATTCTAGTGCAGCTATTACACATCAGTAGAAACACAGTTTTGGATTATATATTACATTTTTCTGCCATTGACCTTTGATTTTTTACATACTGTACCTTTAAGCCAGCTCCTTTGTCTCCCGTCTTTCATTATTTGGCAAACTGATTAATCCATTGTGTCTGGCCATTGTCCTCGTGGTTACTGAGGTCAGGCAAACTTGGATTGATCAAAGCGTCCAGTAATGAAAGACAGGAGACAAAGGAGGCTGGCTTAAGTTAGAAGTAGTGGAGTTGTGCATAAAGCCCATTAGAGTCAGTCTATTTATATATGATGTACATAAGATATTAAAATTCATGAATAAGAAAAATGGACCTGAACGTGATTATATCAAAATTGCCTGTGTGGAGGCGGGCCATCAGCATTGCTAGGTCATTGGCTTCAGATCCGCTGTTGGTCAGATAGACCACCTGCAAAAGGAAACAGACCAGCACATATTTTAATTACAGCCCACATCCTAATCGCAGTACCCATGGGTAATCTAATAATCCACCAACATACCTTAAGAGGATCTGGGAAATAGGAAGCCAGTTTTTCACAATACTCATGGAGAGCAGGATAGACATAAATGTTTGTAGTATGCCAAAGTTTTTTCAACTGCTGTTCTGCAGCAGCAGTCACTTTCCTGTGCTCACAGACAACAAATCATGTATTAAATCACTGATGAAACTGATTTTTTTCCAGACAAAAGAGAATACCATCAATGTGTGACAGAACAAATAAAGGAAGAGGCCTTACGGGTGGCAATGGCCAACACTGACAGTTGCCACACCAGCAAACAGATCCAGATATCGCCTACCATCCACATCCCACAACCACTGCATGTATCCTTGATGGATGAACACGGGTTTCTTATAATAAGTAACCTTCATGGTCATAGGGTTGCAGTTCTGCCTGCGGATCTCCATCATCCGCTCTTTTGACATACCCTGGACAAACACACAAAGCATTTTACAGAGACATATAGCAAACAGTTTTGCTTTCTTTTTCTGAAATCTTATTCTAAACAGTGTTTTAAAACAACAACACTGTGTACTAAGTGCTTTTTGAGCCTGTGGATATGAATGAAAATATTTCCTAAGATAATATAGAACAACATATGCTGGATTAACAAATATTATTTGGAAAATATATAACTTTTATTATTACAAAATAATATTACCTCTATTTTTTCATAATAGAGGTCAACAATGACACATTGTGTGCCAAGAAGATTTCACTCAGACCTTGTATTCCTCTGGCCTGAACTTGCAAGAAGGCATCTCTGGCATGTTTGAGGGAGGATCTTTGAAGGCTGATTTCTGACATGGAGCTCCTATTAAATAAACAATATTGAAGTTTAGACAGAAAGGTGGTGTGTGTGTGTGTGTGTGTGTGTGTGGGGGGGGGGGGGGGGGGGGGGGGGGGGGCACACTCCATCAGCTCACAGATGCATGACTGCTATCATCTTCCTAACTTATCTTTAGCAACCAGAGACACGTTAAATACAATGAACTGACTGCTTTTTAAAAATATATATATAAAATGTGCTTTTTACGGTGTACCCAAGTTTAAACTTCACCAGTATTGTGCAAATTAAATTGCCCTAAAGCCTCAGATTGTGCAAATGTAGCTGGTTTACTCTTGCTTATGAAATCCACCTGGCAACTTTATGATACAAAAAAGGCTGAAGCACTCACTCATCAAGTGATTAACACTATGGCACTATACTATTGAATCTCTAAAAAATATTGCAATTTGATAATCATGTACATATTATGCTAATATCAAAACCTTCTGAGTGTATCATTTTTTTTAGGCTTAGCTATAACTGGGGAAACGACATTCCACCAGATTTGATTTGTTGTTTGGTTTATTAAAAGCCAAAGTATGAATTTGAACTAAAGCTTTTAAGTACAAATAGTGTACCTCCTATACATAACACAAAGGTTAACATCTCTGTAAAGCTGCACTGATAAACAATAACCCACTAGTTAACGCTGGAATTGGTTCGTCTCCATGGTAACTCACCACTTGCCAAGTGGAATTTGGCCGAACTGGGCCAAGAGCCGGACTGTCCCGTTAAAAAGGCCCAACGGCCACTTAAACACGACACAGCTTTATACATGTTGAGCAGGCACAGAGGCTACACAGCTATCCCTCTTCTCTCACCGTCCTGACCCTCAACTGCAGCAGGTTCATACGGTTTTTTCTGTCTGAAAGCCAGTTTATTGGGCGGTAACAGTCCTGATTGCTCCGGAGTGTCACCCCCTCTAACAACGTCATAGAACACGTGCGCACATATGTTATCTGTAGGTTATTACAGTTACAGCCCCTTCAGTCTTTTATCCCCATTTTGTTTTTTTCTGTTGGAAAAAAATGTTTTTTGGAAAAAACAAACAGAGGGAAACAAATGTAATAGGCCGTTGTACATCTTTATTTAACAAAACAAAAAAAATAAATAAATGCAGAAACTAAGTTGCCACACTTACTTTGCCATGTTTCATACCTGTTCCAGTTGCTTTTAGCACAAATAGCGAATTAGCCAATCACACAACAGCATCATAATACATTTAGGCAGCAACAGTAAGACTGCTAAACTGGCGTTCTTGGTGCCAGTGGTCTGGGTATTTAAGAAACTGCACATCTTCTCCCACCTCAAGGGTTCAGTCTGAAAAACAGAAATATCCAGTGAGCAGCAGCTGTCTGGACAAAAATGTCTTGGTGATGTCAGAGGTCATAGAAGAATATGGGCAGATTGGTAATGGTATGAGATTGGTACCTTGTTACAACCAAGGTATGCTGAATACCATCTAGGAATGCACTACACATTGAACCTTGAAGCAGATTGACTACAGCAGCAGAAAACTACACTAGGTGCCACTCCTGTCAGCTAAGAGCATGAGGCTACAGTTCACATAGGCTCTCCAAAACTGTGCAAAAGCAGATTGTAAAAAGGATTTCAGCTAACATGCAGATGGTAGGGATTGAATTTGGCATTTGGATAAGATGAAAGCATGGATCCATTTACTCAGTCTGCCACTGGTCATGTTTTGATGGTATGACAGCTGTTTAAACATCACAACACACCTGACCATGTTCACTCCTTGATGACCACAATGTACTCATCTTCTGATGGCTACCACATGCAACATAATGCTATGTTTCAGAGCAATAATATATATATAATCTCAAACATGGTTTCTTGAACATGACAAAAACTGAACTGTCTTCCAGTAGACGTCACAGTCATTGGATCTTAATCCAGAAGAGCACCTTTGGGATGTGAAGGAACAAGAGATTCATAATGAATGTGCAGCTGACAAATCTGCTTCAGCTGTGTGATGCTATCATGTCAATATGGATCAAAATCTCAGAGGAATGTTTCCAACATCTTGTTAAATCTATGCCGCAAAGAATTTCTTGAATAGCTTGTCATTTAGTCATGAGCTCGTCTGTATGTCAAGCTAGACTCTACTAGCTATTACTGTACATCAATTATCTGAACTTATATCTTTGAATGGTTTTATGTCTAATTGAGAGCACTTGAAACTGCCACTTTAAATTTTAACTGTGTTAATTATTTTTATTGTATAACTTGTTTAATTTTCTTGTAACTTCTGCTGCCTCTTGGCCAGGACTCCCTTGAAAAAGACGTGTTTAATCTCAATGGGACTTTCAAAGGTTAAATACATTTTTTTAAAAATCATGGAATTACTCAGTTTTTCTACATATTCTTCTGCATTTTAGCTTGGTTCATTTAAATAATAACATTATGCCATGCGATATGTTTTTTGTAAGCATACATTTTCTTTTCTGATTGCCTGATAAGCATTGTCTATTTGACATGATGGAAGCTACAATTGTTTTTTTGGGTTTTTTTTTTTTTTTTAGAATAATACACCTGCGACAGACTGGCGACCTGTCCAGGGTGTACCCTGCCTCTCGCCTGATAATAGCTGGGATAGGCCCCCGCGACCCTGAACTGGATAAGCGGGACAGAAAATGAATGAATGAAAAAAAGAATAATACACAACACTTTTGACTTTATAAATCAAATCTTTCATTTCACAAAGAATGTATAACATCAAACTCAATATATGTATTGTCTTTGTTAAATGGTGACATCTGAACAAGTATCCATGAAATTTGTCATTTTAATCCAGCATTAAGATGCACACAAAATAAACAACACTTGGTCTAGAGCATCTCTTGAATTTATTATAAACATGATTTTTACAGCAAGCTTTTTCACAAAAAATTGATGGCTGTTTCAAATTCCATTGTTGTGTACAATGATGTGTTGCTATACAGATATGCAAGCACTAAAACAGTCCAGCATTGTACAGGAACATGTAGGCAGAGACACACCAGGCCGATTTTCGGCCATCTGGTGTCGTCGTGGAGTCTTCTGAAGTCGGGGTTGTGAGTCAGTTTGGTGTGTTCTGTGTCGTCGGCCGTCTGCAGCCGTCGCCAATACCAATACCAATGCGTTCTTTTTGGCCGATTGAACACGTGCGATCGGCATCGATCAGTTGTTCAGTCATTCAGTCGGTGATGGGCTGACCAATCATATTGGAGGAGGCTTGTCTGTCCGGTGTGTCTCTGCCCTAAGCAACATCACACCATTTTTCTTTAAAAAAAAAACAAAACATCTTTGTAGAAACAACTATTTTATGTATTAGATGTGTACATACAAATTGTCTCTGGGTAAAAAATAGAGCAAACATACATTTTATTTCTCTGGAGTCTCATGTTAAACATACACACTCTCTCTCTCACACACACACGCACACACAGTATATACATATATATGTGTGTGTCAAAATGAGCCCCTCTTCACAGCTTTTTGAGAATGATGGAACATGAATTTTTCTAACATATTCAAGATCCCACCGATGTTCAACTGGGTTGAGATGTGGTAACCATGGCAACCATAGCATGCAATTTACTGTTTTCATGCCCGTCCAACCATTCATTGGCCTCTAATGCCCTATGAACAGGGGTATTGTAGTCCAGGGGGAGACCACTCTCAAGAGCACATATAGTAAATAGATCATCTTATGATAAACATCATCATTAGTAACAACTTGTTTTTGATTTGCGCAGACCTCACCTTGCGAGGCAAGAAGTAGACTCGTACAATGCCAGAAAAACAAAACTTACTGCACACCAAAACCACTCTATCCCCTTAAAGGACTCAAGGGTTCACGTCTGTCTTTCCGTTTGCCACTTGACTGTGCATATATGTAGCAAGCAGCTTTAAAATATAGTTTTCTATAGAAGTATAGGGAAAATATTTCAAATATAATCAAAACAAGTAGTACCACATGATTTATACAATTAATTCTGTTCTTAATTAAGCTGAATAAATTGTTTTTTTTTTAAGAGTTATTAAATCAAATTCTTTCTTCTGTTAAAAATCTGTGTTACTGCATCACAATCATTAAGAAACATCTCTATTACAAAAAGGAGATGAAAAACAAGTAGCTGGAATCCTTCAATAGCAAAACATTGTCTTTGCAATAGTGTTAGAAGGAGTCATCCGATGTTTGTGATTTTGCTCTGTGCCTCATTCCTCTTGCAACCCACATTTGCCAGCTGGCTCCTGCGGCACCTAGTAAGTGGGCAAGGTAAACATAGTATTGGTGTCAACGTAGCCGCTAACTGCCCTTTCATCCAGTACTGGAAGGGCTGAATGAATGCAGGCAGCAGGCTTCTGTAGACTGGTAGTAGTGGTTGCTGCCGCACTGGTCTGCTGGTTCTCAAATGGGCGCATGGCAACCTCTTTTTCAATCATGTCTCTGTGAAGCAGCAGCAGGACAGTGTCATTGTCTACACCCCTCACCTTGCTGTAGTCCTCCGCCAAGTTCATTTCAGGGCAGCCTTTTCCATGGCCGGAAGAAACAGGATGGAGAAGTACCATATCCTGCTCATTCACCCTCTGGACTTCAACGTACTCAGTGGACCGGAGATTGCGCGGCTGCAGATGAGCAGGTGCGCCTTTGCGGCCGATGATAGAGATGTTAGTATCACTGTGGGCCTGGAGTTGCTGCTGGGCTTCAGTGCAGGGATGGAGTTGATGAAGCTGCTTATTGCTGAAGCTTAACTCCCAGTAGTTTGATCCAAGACCCTCTCTGGTGCTCTGGCCAAGCTGAGCGTGGCAAGACGAAGAGTATGGTGGGAACAGGCTGTCAGAGAAGCAGTGCTGTTTGGACATCTCAAGTGAGCTTGGATGATCCAGTGGCCTTGAGTTGTACTGGGGAAGCGGAGAAAACACCGACGGCCAGGTCTTCACTCTCCCACTAGACATGTCAGGGCTAACAACATCCTCATGGGCATATGTCAGCGCTTCACCCTGCCTTTTTGCCATCTCCATTTGACTGCTCTGCTGATCTGTTTGCCACCCCTCCTCTTTAGCCTCTCCACATTTATCCATCAGCAGGGTGTGACTATCACAGCTGCCCCGGCCAGAGTCGCTGTCAGACGTGGAGCTCTCAGATTTGAGGCAGTTATCGTGTAAATCTTTGTTTTCTTCCAGCATTAATTCTCGCTCTTCAGGGGCATACACCTCCAAGTATTCAACAAGCAAATCCTCGTAGTTTGACGTTGTAGTTGGAGGGAAATCAGACACCACCAGTGAGCTGAAGATGTCCTCAGACTTGCCATTCTACACAAAGAGATTTACCCGGCAAAACATGAGCAACAATAAAAGTACTCGAAGGCATTTTTCTCAGCATACTGTGTGTCTGTATATTATTCAAAATGTTGCTGCTTTACCTTCAGAAGCTGCTTATCAAATCCTTTGATCTTAGGACCAGGAACTGGAGGCAGTATGCAGTGCTTCAATCTACAAACAAACAAAAAAAAGCTTCAAGTCACAGACTGTAAGTAGCAGTCGAAAACCTCATGATTTGCAAAGAATTTAAACCACATTTATACGAATATAAATAATTATGCCATGTGTTGAAAGTTTGATTTTCTTCTTTTTCTATTATTGATTACATGCTTATTTTGAATTTAATGCCACAGACTTGAAGTTGGGCTGTTAGTTGAATTCAGTTGAAAAAGTAAAACTACCCATAAAATGGCTAAAAAAAATTAAATGTGCAAGCAGTGTTGAAGGCTCTTGCACTTAACGGTGCTCTGGCCCTCACAGCGACTGCAGCTTCAGGCATCCGACCTGTCATGGCGCTCTCACATCACCTATAGCCAGGCCTGTACCAGAGCAGGAGCTAACCTCATTATAAGCTCCCCTTCATTCCTACAGTACATTGCTTCAGCTAATCAATGCATTAAAATCATAAATAGTTGTTGAAACTTTAATATGCGACAAAAAAAAAGGGGGGGGGGGGGGGGGGGCTATGTAGAGGATTTTAAAGCAGATCCAAGAATGTGTTGTTTTTTCTGGGCCCAAGATAAACTTGAGAACAACAAATTCTTTGGGAAAAATAGACTTAGAACAAAGCCTATCAAGCTTGTTCTTAGAGCTCAGTTTAAAACTCAGCATTTGTGATGTTTCAGGCATGTTTCAGCACACTGCCTTTTACAGCGGCAAAGGCACCATTAGCACTAAACATCATATGCACTGTACAAACCTTGGAACAACATTTTCTACCACTTCATTACTTAATATGTTGCTAAATATAATATTTTTTAAAATAAATGGAGCGTAAATGATTTGCAAATCAATCAAAACTGCAATCTGAAGCAAACTGAAAAGAGCACTAGGTCTCTGTAGCTTGAAACATACAATAATGTGTACAATGAAAGCATAATAAATAAACTCAATAATCCAATTTTTCTTAGAAAATGTCATGTGAGTGGCATGATGATTCTTACGTGTGACTGTTCATGTGAATCAACCAGGTGAGGATGAGAAAGATGAGGGCAGAAAAGACACTAACGAGGATCCACATAGACTTTTCCCGATGGAAATCTGAAATGAGATAAGTGGGAAAGCCTTAATCTAGAATTAAGGCTAGAATAATTGGATAATTACACAGTTTGTCTGTTACAGAGGTAGTTAACTGCATAAGAATATTCAGACATTTAGATCTAATAAAAGTCTGTGAGGAAATGATTAACTGACAACCAGACCACAAAAGAGAAAGAAACGTCCGACTATGTTCTTATAAATAAAACCATCAGCACATCCAAACACTGCAGATTATGTATTTTTGTTTAACCCACATTTAAGTGTAACTTGTTCTAAAGAAATAGTCTGGTAGATCTATCAAGTTGCATTGCATGAAATAAAGATTACATTGATGATAATAATTAGATAAGCTGAATATTTCTTCTTTAAAGCAGAACTCAGTATCTTTTTCACCTCAATCAATGCTTTTCAGAATCCGTGTCGGGCTAAACAAAGTGTTTACGGAGCGATTCGATGTTTCCTAGCCTCCCCCTGGTGTCTCTGGCCTGTAAGCGGCTCTTGCAAGTCTGCCTGAGCAGACCCGACACAGATCTTGCGACAATAGAAACCGCTGTGCGGCACTCCGGTCTCCTATCCACCGAGCTGCTTCCAGCGCTGGTTTGTGCCAGAACCAGACTAAAAACCAATTCTTTAGCTTCCGACCACCTAAACACCGGCTCCTGGATCTAAAACCAACTCTTTGTTAGTGAAGATCAGTTCACGTAGCTTGCACTGCCTGAAGCAGCACTAAGCCTCACGGCCGAATAGGCTCAATAGTCACTTGTCATGTCCACAAAAAGTAAATAAAGGTTCGTATTCTTACCTGCTACCCGCCAACACCAGAGAAAAATATAATTCATGACATATTTACCCGCAAAACGCGGTTAAATGTCCCGCTGCAGGAGACACAGGACTCTCTTTGAGCCGAGGCAGACGAGATACTGCTACCAACGTAGCAAGGTAGCATCAACAAGCTAGTAAAAGCTTAGAAGTATATTCAGGGATCAAAAGAGAGGAAAGACAGGTAGAGAAGACGTCTGTGTGCTGTGGGGGGGGGGGTACGAATTTTACAACGGTGAAAGTACGCCACCAGGGGGAGCCCCGAGCTGAAGTTACTGAGTTCTGCTTTAACCTTTTATTTTATGGAAATGGTATGACTACATCTCAGACAATGGTTCATGACACTTTAAATGTTAGACTTGCCCTTTAATAAATACACGTTATCGTATAAGGGGAGTGTAATGTTTAGATAATTAATGTTGTTATCTTACAGTCAGGAACTTTGGCGTAGGAAGTGGAGCTCCATTCACTCCAAAAGCCATGATCGGGCTTACAGCGCACCTGAACAAGATATGTCCCACCTGACCGCAGGCTGAAAATGTTGAACACCTTCTGCTGGCCTGCAAGGTGCGTCTGAAAGTAAAAATAGCAAATGTGGAATTATTCAATATCCTAACTTTGATTTTTTTTTTTTTTTCTGTATTTATCAGATAGGTCATGTGACCTAATCAAAACCAAAGACAATTGTTCTAACCATCAGATCACTTCCCTGTGAATAAGCAATGACTTACTCACCTCCCATTCATCCTCCCCTTCCAACTTGATACGGAGCTCATAGATGAGAGTGATCCAACCTGAGCGGGTGTCAGCTTTATGTGGCGGCTCCCATGACACTCGAAGGAACGGCCAGCCTTTATCCTCCAGCACAGCCACTGCTACCTTCTCTGGAGGGTTGGGCTTGACTACACAGGGAGAGAGAAAATGTGAATGAGAAAGACACAAAGGGGTTATATAAAGAAGGAGAAAAAGAAAAAAATACATGAGAATATTTGCAACAGAGACTGAGTGTCTATGCATCTTTCACTGTGCAACTGCAAAGCAATGGACACCCCAAGCGGATGGATACTGTCATTGCAGGAGTGACCTTCGAAATTGTTGATAATGTGCAATGACAGGATAGTTGGAAATGTTTAGGCTTTAAGTTTTCTGCTTGGCGACACGATTCAAAAGGTTTTGGTAAAGATAAAGATACTGCTTCAGCCTGATAGCAAATCAGCAACCACTCAAGACAAAGGAAAAGGGTGAACTCAAGGCCAAAGTGGATGCTTTGAGGGTTTTTTTTTATTGACTACAATTCTCTTCTGGATAATTTGTAAGCCCAGCCACAAAATTTTGAATTAGTACTATGTATTCCTATTTAAATATGTATAATTTGTTGCCGTTTCTTTGCTCTTTCCAGTAAATAAAGGTTATCAAGGAAGTAGAGATAGTACTTTAAGAGCATTAACCACAGGGTAACCCAGTGTGCCACTAATGCACCCACATGACCGTGTTTAAATACTTTTCTCCCCACTAATCACCGGAAACACAACATCCTCACAGGAACGTTCTGCAAAGAGCATCACATCTAATCACAAGAACAGCCCCAGACACATTTTCCTCACCGATGTAGACTACATCTATATCAACAGGGTCGGAGAAGGTGCTGCCCAGAGCGTTGGTGGCCACCACAGTGATGTTGTAGTTGACCCAGATGGACGTATCATTCTTATTAAAGAAGCAGGAGTTCTCCCCGGCTGTGTGGTAGTCAGGACATTCGTACACTGTTTCAGAACTGTAAGAGAGGAAGGAGAACAGCATGTTACTGTGTGTTTGAAAGCTTCTTTGTTAAACTGGAAGAACAGCTTGTATCATTCATGCTACAAAAATAATGAAACTCTAAGTTTGTGCAGCACAAGTTAAAAGATGAGAGGGGAATTCAAAGATAAAATAAGACCATTTTTTCTGAACTACAGACAGAAATGGAGGAAAAATAAAATGCATATAGAGCCATTAACAACAAATGAGATAAGTGGGAAGCTTTTGTGATTAAAGGAAGTGTGCAATTTCCTTATTTTTACTGCACTATTCAATGTTTTGCTCATAAAAAGAGACTGAAAATAGTTCTACTGACGCTAGCAGGGCCACATAGCAACCACTGCAAGTTCAAATCCCAATAGGCCTGGATGCTTTACCAACACAACCTGGAGTGTTTGTTAAGAACAGACAGGAACTTGTCCCTGTTGCTCCAGCAGCATCTGGTTCTGATTCATGTGGGGATTTGCAGAGAGGAAGAGGAAGATGTTTGCTCTATTCTCATCTAGCAGTGATTGTACTTGCTGTAAAAGCAGCAGATCTACTGGAGTTGTAGGTGAGAAATCAAAATGTCTTCATTGAAAATGGGATAGACACTCGTGAAACATTAGAAATGAAATGACAGCTGCTTTAAACTGAAGTGCATTTCTCTGATCTGTATAATAGAGTTGTGTCTGGAATTACAGTTGTGCTTGAAAGTTTACATATCCTCCCATTAAAAAAATCAGCTGCCAGTGAAATAAGTTGAAATTGACTAAAGTAATAATAAATTAAAATTTTATGAACATCATGACATTGATTTTCTATTGTGGTTTAACAGAAATATTAAAAACAAACAAAAAATAAAAGAAGTAAACAAGCTTGATGGGGCAGCCTTTTGAGGCAATCGCTGCAATCAGGCGTTTTCTGTAATGTCCAATAAGACTTCTACACCTGTTGACAGGTATTTTGGCCCCGTCTTCTTAAGCAAGGTCCTTTAATTTGTCTGGGACAGTTTTGTTTGTTTGTTTTTTTAAAATATTTTTTTAACAAAAATTCAAAATCAATACTTTATTTGAATCAATTATACTTTAGTAAATTTTTATTTATTATTGTTTTTTCAGTTTCTTGTCATTTGAATTACGACTGTGAATTGAGCCTTTTCTTTGACATGGGGATGTAAACTTTCAAGCACAACTGTACTGTCAATATTGCAGGTTTACAATCATAACAAGGTTAAATATATAGAAACAAAGCTTGTACAGATTATATTGCTGCCGCACTAAAAAATATATTATTGCGAGTAAAATAAATGTATTACTAAAACTGAAACCCAAACTTTTGCTTGTTTGATACAGAGATAAATCTTGCTGGCAGTATCTGCACTGAAGGATATGAGAATTTGTCAGTCTTAACATGAGACAACAATGGATGCAAGTTTAAAAAAAAAGCCATGTGAGAAAGATAAAGGTGATGAAAGTGTTAAATAAAATCTGATTTAGTAACGTAAGGAAGTAACACTGGATCTGAGGTAAGAACAATTACCCATAAACAGCCAAGTTGTTTGACTAATTTGAAGCCAACAATACAAAAAGAAAACAATCGACCCATTTGGTACCTTGACCTGGTTCAAGCCCACAAGAGGAAAATGTATCATTTTCACTGTTTCGTGCCCATTTATCATCCTTTCATTTAGAGAAAATAGAAGACTTCTGTTTCAAGAGGGTTTTTTAATGCAACAAAAGAGGAAGTGACAGCTGTGAAAGTGCTTTGATGAGTGATTCAGCTTATTTGAAATCAGTTATACTTGTATTGCACTTTTCTGGTCTTACTGACCACTCAAAGCACTTGTACACCTACATGTCTACACAAGCTAATTTCCTCCCATTCGCCTATCCACTCTTACAGCACTTCTTATCTTTTCATCTGTATCATGCTTTTTATCACACACACATTACCTGTTGAGAGCACTGGAGGCAACATGGGGTGAGTGACTTGCCAAAGGACACTTTCTGGTAAAGTTGGGATCAAATCACCAACCTTTTAACTGGCACCTCTTGTCATAATGTATACATGTATCCAGATGATGCTGTGATCTATACTCAACTCAACTCCTAGCATCATCCTCTCTGCATCAAGGACTCATGGCCTTTGGCCACAGTTTTATCTGTCTGAGGCGGTCATCTATGGAATGGCTTACCACCATCAGTGAGAGAGAGATCCTTGTACAACTCGTTCACAGTCATACTGAGGAACTGGCAAAGGTAACTATCCTGGACTACTCACTATAAATAATGTATGCAGGATGATACATGTGATATGGGTCTAGTATGATATGTGTATGAATGTATTTATGTGTGCATATGTGTATGTATGTCAGCACAGAAGTTGCTGAGTTAGTGCAGCGCATCCAGGATGGCACATCAGTGTACACTGTGGCAAGAAGGTTGGCTATGTCTCCCAGCACAGTGTCGAGAGCATAAAAGAGATACCAGGAGACAGGCCACTATACCAGGAGATAAGGAGGGGGGCTGTAGGAGGATACTAATACAGCAGCAAGGCCACTACCTGCTCTTGTGTGCAAGGAGAAACAGGAACACTGCCAAAGCCCTAAAAATGACCTTCAGTAGGCCACTAATGTGCAAATACTCAAACTATCAGAAACTGACTTCATAAGGTTGGTATGAGGGTCTGATGCCAACAAGTGAGGCCTGTGCTCTCAGTCCAACACCATGCAGCCTAATTTGTATTTGCCAGAGGACGCCTGGATTGGTAGATTCGCCTTTGGTGCCCTGTGCTCTTCATGGCTGAGAGAAGGTTCACGATGAGCACGTGTGACAGACAAGAAAGAGTCTGGAGATACTGTGGAGAACGTTCTGCTGCCTGCAACATCCTCCAGCCTGTTTACATTCATATTCTATTAAATGTTTATGAACTTGCATTGTTCTGTTCAGATAAATGAAATTAATTGAAATTTGAACAGAGAGTAGATTCATGCCTCCACCAGCAATCAAAATGTCTCATTTGAAAACAATGACATCATGGCAACACTGACAAACTGGGCTAAGCAAGCAGCACAATCTTCTGACTGATGTCATGGACATTAATGAGTCAGTGGCTGACAAATTACATTTGTACCAGCTTATCAACCTTGCTCACTTTTAAGATCCATGGTCACAGTGCCACATGACCCCTCCTACAATCTTTATCCTCTTACATGTGTCTGCTGCCCTCAGAGTGAACCACTACCAAGACTGCAGTGCAACTGTGCAACCTTGAGCATGTGGAGGCATCCTGTTATAACAATTAGCTTGAAACTACACCCCATTCTTCTTCCACCAGGATGTCTATGGGCATGACACAGAGTGGCAGGCAAATGTTTGGGCACCCCAGACCCTTGGACTTTTTAAATAATCTTTTTCAGAGTTTTATGACCTTATTTGACTCAGTTAGACAACAGTTTGTTTACAGCTGATTTGACCAGGTGATGCAAATTTCCCAATACCCTGAAACCTCAAAATCTAAGCAGCCACAGGCTCTATTTAATCAGCGGCCCATCTCTCAAAAAATTAAGATAACTGATGCAGAAAAAAACAACTATCCATTTCCGCAGGAGGCATGATTAACAGTAATGGCCTAAGAGTTTGGAGTGGCTCTCAGTTTCAGCTGACCTAAATACATCCTGTAAAAAGACAACAAAAGAGCAGAGCATGAATAATGGCCAAACTGTGCTGAACCCAATCGAAAAGATTCTTGGCTTGCAACAAAAAGGTTTAGAAACTGATACTTGCCAAACAAGCTGCTACTAATACTGACTTACTTTGGGGGTATTTTTTCTTTTTCTTTCCTCATTTTAAAACTATGTAAAGATGTTTTTAAAGACATACTTTATTAATCCCAATTAGAGAGCCAATTAGGAAATTCATTCTCTGCATTTAACATCTCAGGTTGAACCTGAGAGCAGTGAGCTGCTGTTTAAAGCAGGCGGGGAGCAGTTGGTGGGGGTTAAGGACCTTGCTCAAGGGTCCACAGTGGTTTACCTGAGTGCCGTGTTGGGGACTTGGACCCGGGTCTGCCGCGCCAAAGCCAGCGACATTACCACTACGCTACCCACTCCCCCTAATTTAATTAAGTACTATATATTTATATATTATTAATGTATTATTGTATTATTATATATTTATATATGTATATATTTTATATATAGTGCCATGTATTTAAGTACTTAAATATATGCATTTAGTCAACATAATGTTATTTCTACTCATTGGACTATTTTAACAGAAAGGTTTTTTTTTTTCTCTACCAGTGCTGCCCAGACCTCTGCATTATCTCCTCCATCTTCACAAAGTCAAACAGGTTCCTAAACTTTGATGCTCAATGAAACTGTAAGTTACTGAAAATCTATCAGTGTCACTTTCCTGTTAGAAATGAGTGACATTTAAAGAAGCACAATTACGCTAAATTACAGGGTACAAGCTGCTACTTTTTTCACATGCTTTGAACACTGTGGCTTGAACAACGACACAGCAAATCAATTATGGGTAAATGAGCTTTATGAAGAAATCCGGGGGGCAAATAAGTCTGATCTTTCTCATTTATGATGTCTCTCATAGTGCTTGAGCCCTACACATCAAAACTGCTGACAAACAGCGTTTGCTTCTCTGTGATGGATCAGGATTTGGTGTTATTTGGTGTTTGGTTATTTGGTGTTATTTGGTAAATACGGATGACACTTCACTTCACTAAGTTAACCTGGAGCAGCACAAAAACACACGTGCCCTCTTATTATGGACATGAGTTAAACCCTACAGTTGGAATTTTGAAGATCAGACGTCCAGAAGGAAAAATGATGAGGCCCTCTAGGAGCCCGGACCGGACAGAGCTACTGCGCCTAAGCTTGAAGTGTGTTTTATCGAGGTAATTTTCTGAAGGAGTGACGTCATGAACTGTTTTTTCCGAGATACGAGCTTGTAATTTGCAGAGGACCCCGGGATTGTAGATTTAAAGATGGTTTTGTCCAGTACCATTGTGGGGTTTATTAAACTTCTATATAAGATATTTTCTGTTCATAAATTTCAAGTATAAACTGCACCGAGTTGTTGTTATTGAATTTTACGGTCTCACAGCGGTCTTTTTTCTTTAAATCGCAGCGTGAATATATGTTTATTAAACACACACACTGAAATTGGCTGTTGTTTTCACGGTAACATTGCGACGTCTGTGTTATTCTTCTTGCTAGAAATTTGTTTAAAGTTTGTTTAACCAGCCCTGTTACAGGCACTTTTCAGAAAAAAAGAAAACATTCACAGTATGTGTTAATATAGTTATGTCACAACGTGGACACCTGCGGCATATTGACAAATGTGGGGGCTGCATACAAATCTCATTTTATAGTGGGTGCAACGTGTACTCAGGTGCGCTCAATAGTTCGGAAAGTATGGTAAACTGAGAGATCTCTCAGTAAGGGCATCTTCCACCAAGGCCAGTGTCTACTAGACAGACAAAATACATGAATAATCACATCCTTTCACCTTGATTCTTGTCTTGGCAAAAACAAAACAAAAACTGACTTAAGTTTACAGTCTGAAACTGAAACCTACTCACTTTTCTTTGCGATAGTACAGTGCGTAGGTGGTGGGCAGCCCCCCATCAGAGCCTGCCTCCCACCAGCAGGTGAAGGTCTCTTTTTCAGGAGAACGACATCTGGTCAGCGTGGGCTTTCCTGGAAGGCTGTAGCCTACAAATAGACGGCACATTAAGAGGAAGTGAACACAAACCAAATCAAACACACGACCAGATGCTGGTGTGTGTGGTGTCTGCTCAGCAGTAGGGGGAGATATGAGGGGGTGGTTCAAGGAGGAGGGCAAGGTGATGCTAAATGACACAAACTGCTTTCATACATGAACACCACCTGCGCTACAGGGCGGCTGTAGCTCAGGCAGAAGAGCAGTCGTCTGTCAACCGGAGAATTGATTCCAGGCTTCCACAGACATGTCCTTGGGCAATACAAGAACCCCAGGTTGCCTCCCGATATGCCTATTGGGGTGTGAATGTGTGTGTGTGTGAATGGGTGATTGTGACATGTAGTGTAAAACTGTTAGCAGCATGTCTGTGTTTATCTACAGTTGTGGGCTGAAGCCCTGGGACACACATTCGTGCCTGGAGCTGGAAACGTTGCCATTACGGGTACATGGTTAAACCGTTAGTGTGCTATGATTAAACTGGAACTTTGTATATGTGCACACTGTCCAATTCACACTGCCTTTCAGCTGATCCATGCCTAATCTTCATTTACATGGAGCGCAGCACATTATGATTAATACTGACTCCCTGCAAAGTCTTTACTCAGAACAAGTATACATGTTGCTCTTCTGCTTCTTGTCTTCTTTGCCTGGTATATTTTTTTTCTGAATGGAGATTAATTCAGTGTCATAACAATGGTTGGATTTGAGATTGTAAA
Source organism: Atherinomorus stipes (assembly GCA_023101725.1). Lineage (NCBI taxonomy): Eukaryota > Metazoa > Chordata > Actinopteri > Atheriniformes > Atherinidae > Atherinomorus > Atherinomorus stipes. The sequence continues at coordinate 694,542 of JALJCO010005679.1, forward strand.
TTGTCTTTATGGAGGCCTCCTGCTCTATTAGCTAGGTAAACTTTTCTCTAATGTATCAGTAACATCAAGAACGTGCATGTCTATTAGCCTGGTACACCAGCCTGACTAACGCCATGTATGAGATACACGTGTATCTCATACAGGCTACATGCCTATGTATTAACTGGGTCTCATGAAATAAGAAATAAATAATGTTTGTGTTTCCAACAAAAAATAATGAGGGAGCTTGAATGTGCCGCTGTTGTAAAAGAACTGGACAAACAATCATTTTCTGTACATGGTGAGCAAATTTTCATGTCTCAATGAACTGAATGTGTGTTTCTATTTGTTTGTTTATTGGCTATTATTTTTCACATACATACATACATACATACAATATATATATATATATATATATATATATATATATATATATATATATATATATATATATATATATATATACATATATATACATATATATTTTTAGGATAGACTGATATATTGGCCCAGCAGATATATTCGAGGCTAATATTTGCTTTCTTTGCAGTTATCAGCATCGCATGAAATGTGAAACGTCGGGTGTGTTGGTAGATACCCCACTTGGCATAATTTACAGACATAATATACATATACACACACACACATATATATATACTACCTCCACCAGCTGTCAGTGAAATAAGTTGAATTTGACAAAAGTATTGATAAATAAAAAAAAAAATCTATGAAAATTATGACACTCATTTGAATTGTGATTTGAAAGAAACATTAAAAACAAAAACACAAAAAATAAAACTAGTAAACAAGCATAATGGGGCTCAGAAGCTAAAATTTTGTTGAGCATCACTGCAATCAGGTGCTTTCTGTCATGTTCAAAAAGACTTCAACACCTGTTGACAGGTATGTTGGTCCACTGTTCATGGATTAGGTGTTTTCATGTGTCTAGGACAGTTTTGTTTGTTTGTTTGGAAAAAAAAAAATTCAAACCAAAATTCAAATGCAATATCTTATTTCAATAAATTATATTTATAAATATTTATTTATTATTAGTTCCTTTAGTTTCTTGTTATCTGAATAATAATTTTAAGGACATCTGTACATACTAATAATAATGACTTTATGAGCTCATTTGATTCATTTAGGTGATTTATCTTTAAAAAATAACAACAGCTGAGCATGCCACATGGAAAATGTTTGCCTTTGGCTAAATTCAGCACATTTATGTAATGGGCCCACATGTTCGTCTAAGTAAATACACATTGAATAATGTGTCATTTAAATAAAAAAAAAAAAAAAAAACCTTAACAACTAAAAAAACAAAACACTACTTGGAACCATTTAGATGTCTTATATTTTCATCAGAAACTGAATCTATGTTTTGAGTATAAACTTCAGATTAACACTTACTTGCCCCCTCTGCATGCAGCATCAAAAACACCAGCAACCACAGAAGAATAACTTCCCTCATCATGGCACCACAAAGCCTGTCTGTGGGATGGATCAGAAAAGAACAACAGGTGAGAACTGTGCACTTGCCAGATCACTTGACCTGTAATGTTTAAGTCACATCTTGTATGTAGGAAGTCTAAACAACAGGAAGAAAATGCCCTTTCTTGTTGTGGCACACGCTGAAGCATGATGTGAATGACATGAAATCAAAGCAAAGTGTGATTAGGCAGAAGCAACATTCTCTCCATTGGTGAGTGGCTATTATACACATCAACTATTGAATCCTGTACTTCAGAAGTAAAAAGTAACTATGCAAAGAAAATAGCCTATTGGCACAGTATAAATCCAACCCGCTATTTTCCATCATTCAGCTCATCCTAAAGAATCCACACGCTCTTAAAAGACGCAAAAGAAAATCTGGTTAAAGTAAAGTTACCATGATCATATCGCAGAAATAAAATGGATTCACTAAGGATTAAAAAACATCCTCTCAGTTTCCGACTACCTCCACCAGCTGGCACATGCAGCGTAACTGATTGCGTAACCTGAATTAGAGCTGAGAAACGCAGCAGCAGCAGGCTGGCTCTGCCTCACACACAACCACCCAAACTCCTCTCCACATGATTTGTAAATCTACATTTGCCCATCCAAGCGCAGATGTATTTGCAACTGCTCTGCATGATGACCCTTCATCTCTAAACTGATGCTGGAGGGAAGGAGGGAGAATAGGGGGCAGGAGAGATAATATGCAGGTTAAATAGATGAGTGGAGGCTGAAAACATTTGGCTCACATGCCCACTCGCATGCTGTCTCCCCTTCCTGCGATTATTGCTGAATGACTTCCTGCTGTCTGTGCAACATTTGGCTTACAGTCTAAAGTAAAAGGATCTTTTGATTTACTGCTGTCTATTAAGGTAAAACAATGATGCTCAGCTATAAACAGGCTCGTGTTCATGAATGATCTCTAATTAAAACAAATTTAATTATGATGAATGAATGTTAATTGTCAGGATGTTAGCTTAAATCTGCACACGATTTGCATGGAAATAAAAGATGAAATGACAGAAATGATTTAGTGGAGCAGGCTGCAGGAAATGGAGTATTACGTGTGACTTTACAAACATCATTTTAACTTACAGATTGCTTTGCGATGATTGTTTTGACCCAAGCCAGAGAGAAATATTTTTTTCCTCTAAATCTTACAGCTTCAGGAGAAATTCTTTCATTTGCGTCTGAGACATTTTTATTCTGGCTTGGATCTTTTCTGTTGTTCATGTCATAAAAGTTCCCCAAAGCTGCATTTTTCTGCATGCTCTGTATCATGCACGATCTGGTATTAACACTGATCCATGGGCAACATCTAAATCTCAAAACGCATGTAGTTTGTTACTGTGGATGAATGTAAAAAATGAATCCTTGTACTCTTCAACAAGAAGCAAGTCAACAAATTATTAGTTTAAGGGTGTGTACTCAAATGCAACCAGCTTATTTTGAAACTTTTATAATGATTAATCATGCTCTCATTTCTTTAACATCACAAAAATGACATTTTACCAGGCTTACATAGAGTTTTTACATCATCTGGACGTCTAAGGAGAAAACTGGGATACTTTTCAGATTAGAAATTCGTACATTTTTACAGAGCGACTGTACATTTATTCTACATAAAATGCATGATTTATTAGGTTATAAGGTTTTTGCAGAGAAATCAAACAACCATTTTGACAAGTCTTGGCAACTAACAAAGCATCTAAAGGCAACCAAGCCAATAATCTGCTTCTAAACAAAATCAGGTCTCTTATTTGATAAGTACATCAGCCATCCTGACCAATTATCCTTGAAAAGTTCACTTTGATTCCTCAAGTTAAATGTGATTCTCTCCATCTGGTATATGTTCTGGACTAGGTCAATCCATTCATCGAGGGTTGGTTTTTCTTTCTGTCTCCATTTCTTAGTCACTGCCTTTTTGCATGCAACCAGCAAGATTCTTAAAAGGTATTTGTCCTTATTTGTACATTTGAGGATTTCCAGATCACTGAGGTATAAAACTTTGAAATTGAAATCAATTCTGATTCTAAAAACTCCTTCAAGGATACCATGAACACTCACCCAGAATGGGACGATGAGGGGGCAACTCCAGAAAATATGGAAATGATTTGATTCTACATTACCACAAGACCTCCAACAAACAGTTTGTTTTGAGTATTTTGCAGTCTGTGCTGGAGTACAGAAAAAGCGGATTATATTCTTCCAATTAAATTCTTTCCAGTAGGGGGAGCTTGATGTTAACCATTGTTGTTTACAGATCCTGTCCCATTCATCTGCTGTTATTTCCGCTTTGCTCTCCCTTTCCCACTTCACTTTGACTCTTAGGCTACTATTTTCTTTCAGATTTCGAAAGGCAGTATTTAGTTTTGACACCGTTTTCCGATAGGTATCACCTTTATATGCTTTCTGAAAAATATCAAGAATTTCTTTCCCTGTTGTACTACTTTCTTTCAGTATTTTCTTTGCCATAAAGTCTCTAAATTGTAAATATCTGAAGTGATCTTCACTCTGCAAATTGAAGTTGGCTCTAAGGTCTTGAAAGCTCAGGACCGCACCGCGATCTACTAGAGTAAGGTATGTCGTTAGACCTTGTTTGGCCCAATGTTTGAACCTGGAGTCAAATATGCTTGGCGTGAAATCCGAGTACGCTGACCATTTGAGCATGTAGATCCCATCCCTTAACTGGTGTTTCTGAATTACTTCCCTCCACGCTTTAAGGATTTAAGTATTGGGTTGTCAGGGTCCGAGAGGTGACTCATTAGAGAAGGATCTCCGACCAGGGCTTGAAGAGGTGCGCACATTTTTAAGGTTACTTGCATTATTAAACTACTGATCTTAGGCAGGTTTGGTGCCCCTAACGATGGTTAATTTAGCATCTGACTTGCATCCAATCTCCTCATTGAGGTCTAATGTTGACTCTTGTCTTATCTCTTGCTTTGTCACTTCCTCTCTTTCTTTTCTTTGCTTCCTTCAGTAGTGACCTCTGGGGTTTCTTTGCTAAATCAGCACAGTGCGCATTTAAGACAGCCTCTGTGTTGATAGTTTCTGGCGTGTGGCACGGTGCCGTAAAGCAGAACACAGCTGCCAAGGCATTATTCCAGACCATCCCTGGAGCCACTGCAGCAGTTATGAAGTCATCAAGTGTTCATGAACATTTTCAGTGAAGAATTTCTCTGTAACATATTATTTTTAAGATGTATTAGTTCTGGATACTTGTTTCACCACTGGAAAGTGAATATAGCTGTGCTGTGACACACAGAACCACCCTAAAAAAAAACAAAACAAAAAAAAAAACAACTGCTAAAATGCAAAGACTGGTTCTCACTTCTCTGAATGTGAATGAATGAATTCTACACTAACAACGTGCTGCGAGGTTTGCTGGGGTGTGGCTGCCTGTCATATCATGCCAGTGGGCAGGTTAACTTAAACCTGACTCACCCAACACTTGAGCGCCTGACGGTGACTGAAGCATGTAAACCTTTCTACTTTGGCAGTAATTTTGTTTGGCACCTTGTTTTAAGGTTGTCACACTTTTAGAAAGCTCATCGTTAACAGTGACTTAATTTCAATAACGTCATCATGATCTGATAATTGGCATTAAGATCAAGGCACTGGATTAGCCTCCTGCTGCATATAGCCTCCTTACGTAATCAGTAGTCCGGACCGAATAAGCTGCTAAGCTGGGAAAGAGCTGGGCAACAGAGCATAGCATTTCCTCAATAAATAACAACGGTCTGGATGTTAGATTTTATGTTACAACGTATGTCATACGCTGTATCACCTCTCAAATATACTGGACATCCCATCACATTCATAGCCTTTAAAGCTAAGGGACCTTTAGCCACTTGTTTAGCTTAAAAACTTTGTGACCTTTTTTATAAAAAAAATTCAAACATTGAACTTCAAACATACACAAAAAAAGAAAGGGGTATACATAATATACATGCAGTATTTAACTCATTTAGTCTTGACACAATATGCAACTGCATTTGTGCAACTGCATTTATATGGGAATTGATCATTAGTGTCGATATCGAAGGAAAACAGAGTTCTTTAAGTTGAATAAAAATGACTTTTTCATAAGTCATATATTAGCTGTATCATTGTTTATCTGTGAAATGTAAAGAGCACAATGCACACACACATAAAAAACAAAGTATGTTGAGTTTTTAACTGACTTTGAATAATTTACGTCTTGATGTGTTGTTTTCTGAGGCCTCTCAGTTTCAAAAGGTGAGAAGAAACGTGTCAAATTACATATGAAAAGCAAAGAAATGAAGCATAGCGTGTGGGTGTGCAAGGGCCCCACAGCAAAATAACCCACCTTTGCAATAATGATGAGTAAGCCAAATTTCTCTCCAATGCACAGGACGGATGACTGACTGTATTTAGTCATAGGAGTCCTTATTCTAAAAACATGTTTCCCTTCTGTATAGTATATGAGAACAAGCAGAGAAGTGCATAATATATCTTCAGTGGTTTATGGCACGTTCGCATAAACCTGTTTCGTATCAACTCATGTTTAGTGCAAATAAATAAAAGTTGATGTGATTGTTTAAGCACTAAATCCTTTTCAGTATGACGGCGCAGAATAACCCCTCCCTTTCTTTACATTTAAAAGCTTCAGTATTTATACAAGAAAAGAGTAAAAATCCCATGGATATCCAAGGATATTTGGCATAAGCTGAATCCGGTTCACAGTTCCTCCAGTTACCCTTTCATCAGTACAGCGCAAAGTGTTGGCCATAAATTGTTTCCTCGTTTGAATGAAGAGAAATGCAATGCCATGATCTTAACTTGCAGTCCTGCTCAGACTGGAACACCCTCACACTTCGTGGTATTGTAAAAAAACTGGTTTGAACAGCAGCACCAATGTCTTTCTCGGAACTTCATTTTTTCATGTGGGTAGTCAAGGACTGAAGGAGACAAAGAACAACAGAAACTTCAAGGAAATGGCTTTAAAGCAGATAAACATCCGAGTTAATGAACATCTAAAGTATTTTCACCATTAGGTCAAAGCTTAAGTCACATTATTGCTGAGGTTATGACACTTAAAGAAAGGTCAACTTTGCCAAAGGTTGTTTTATATATAAATTTTGAGTGTGATGTTTAGACTGATAACACTGTTTGAAACTTTGGGCAACATATGTTGAATAACTGTATTCTTATTTGAAATAGAAATTATGAATTGAAGAAGGCTGTCAGTTTTGTCAAACAAAGAAACACTCAAAAGAAAAAACAGAGGATATATCAATACAAACAGTTTGCAACTATTTGTTCCATAAAATATTATTTCTCTTCATAATAAAACACCAAAACTGTGCAAAACTAAAAAAAAGAAAAAAGAAATACTGTGGCGGGAAATCAGCAACCTTGACCTATATAGGAGAAGAAGAAAAAAAATGCCTTGTAGCCTTTGGCTACAGCAGTTATTTACTTCATTGCTGCATACAAATTTCCTGTAAAGTCTACAAGTGTTTTTAGGTACGTAGAGTAGAATAAAAAGCTTCAGTTAATGCAGACACACACATCTCAAACTGCATCAAAATGACCACATTTATCTTTGCCATTTAGTAAGACAAGGGAACATGAGCACTAAAATGCTTGACCGACTGTGGATGGGATGTAAGCATATGCATGTTCTGAAAAGTTAAAGTTTAACCCCATAAAGTTGCTTGAGTATTTTTCTTTTGTTTATTGAAGCATTCAGTAGGAGATAAAGGGGGATATCTAGATAGTTATTAAACAGTAAATACTGAGGTAAGAGTATCAATAAGTAGCCTAAATTTCTTACACACAGCAGCAGCCAATATTAATGACTTGTGGGGGGATTATTTCCATGAACTGCTGCTGATTTTGTTGATGATTAACGCACATTACAACAGTTGACACCAAACCACTAACCACCACTTACACATCAAGCCTATATCAGTTCCCAGTCAAAGTTATCACAGGTTTAATGCTATAAGTGTTACACAATAAGAGATTTACAGATAATACTAATATTGCAGTTGCCTTTCTTTGATAACAGGAAGTAATTCAAGGACAAAAAGTAGACTGCTTTGAAGTGATCAAAATAATGTCGTTTTTTTCTTCTTCTTTTTTACAATTTTGATTAAAAAAAAACAGTTTTATTGGAAAATCTTTTAACACAAAATGAATGTTTAAAACAGCCAGTGAGAGCTTCCATGCCAAAGACTGGGTCATCTTATAAATGCAGCAATAATCTGAACAAAAACTCCCCACTCAGGTTAAATAAAGCCTAAAAGCGGAAAGAGTCGCTAAGCTGCAGACAGCAAACATTGTAATCCAGCATTGAGATGATCATCCTGATGCTATAAAGGTCAGTAGTCTCTTTCACCTTTTCTTAACTTGTCTTAGCCTAAGCGTGGGGCACATAACCTCATTAACACTGCTGACACCTCTTATCTCCTCGTCATCCTCTTGCACGACCAAGGAAGGAAACAAAGTGGCAACTTGCCTTCATTCCTGATCACTTCCATCTATTCTGACTCCATAGTTTAGATTCATCTTAGCTCTCTTCAACAACCCACACTGGCTCAGATCATTGCATTAATTAAAAATTAAAAAATGATTTGTTTTATAAAAGATGTGTAAAGGTGCGTCTGCGGCTTACCGGCTGCTGACAGGTGTTTTCAGTCTCGCCGTGGTGACTCCGCCGTCTGAAACGTGGAGTTACCGACCTGCACTTTTGATTGCTTTCCTGTGACGACAGGAGAGAGAAAAGCTCATACCAGCGACACCGGAGAAACTCTGACAGCTCAGCTCAGCCGTTCCGCCAGAGGAGAAACCGTAAACAGACACTCCGATCCCCGTTGATCCCGAGGAGGGCGGGGCAGAGCAGCAAGTCTCGGTTCAGCCCCGCCCGCCGCTCAGGTTGCCACAGATGCGCTCGAATCGTGGATGAACTGGCTGGTGCAGCTTATCACTGCAGATTTAGACACAAGGCAAGTTGGATGGGTCTAAATGATAAGAGGGAATGAATTACAATCATTTTAGTTTAATTTTATTTAGATTATAAAGTATGTTGTGGTTGCAGCCTACGACTCTTTCTTCACTGGCTCCAGAGGAAAATAAAGTGTCATTCTGCATATACAGATTCATTTATGTTCATTGCAATGTTGACTTCTGTATGCTTGATTTGTGCCAAAAAATAGCAAACAACAACAACAAAAAATGTGACATTGAAGGCATTTGCTACAAAGTACCAAACTGAACTGAAGGTGATCTTTTTTTTTTTTCAAGAAAAAGATCAAATCCTCAAACTCAGCTACATCTGGGTTTGTTGCAACTTGGGTGACAGAGACAGACTGTTCACAAACAGAGAAAAGGATACACAAAAGAATGATTCATTAAAATATAGGAGCATCTGTTACTGGAGCATAAGTTATTGAACCGAACAGGTTTGCAGCTCTAAACCATTTTTATTTTGTGGGTGGTAAAAATTGCTTTTTTTTATTTGTAAACTTGCAGAAACGACACAGCATTTTTGATCTTGTGTTACACTGATCATTTTAAATTTGATTTCTTTAGTTTTTTTTCTCTCCTCAATTTGCTCTTTGGCTTTGTATCCTTTTTTTACAAAACTAACTTGATCTCTTTTATTTACAATTATCTGTCGTCAGTGAAGGAAACTGGGCCTGTCTACAACATCTGTCTATGAAGCCTCTATTTCTGAACGTAAAGTTTAGGTAACTTGATATATGAAATAGTTTGATACACAAATGATCTCTTTAGTGTAATCTTACCAAATTTTAAAAGCATGCCAAGTCCACACAAAGTGAACTTTTTGGCAGGGTTTCAGTTGTAGGTGTGTGTGTGTGTGTGTGTGTGTGTGTGTGGTGGGGGGGGGGGGGGGGGGGGGGGGGGGGGGGGTCCAGGAAATAAATGTAATCTGATGTCTGGCTGTGCTTGAAAGGCATGACTAAAGTTACCACCGGTATGTGTTTCTGTTAGGGATAAGTTACGGCAGGTTAAGTGACTGTGACAACACCTCAAGAAATAAGGGAGGTGCAATTTTCACCTAAAATAAAATCATTTATGTGTGTTTGTGTGTGTTTACTTTCCATGTAAACAAGTGACTATCTATCATACAAAGCCAGGTTTAGTGATAACTTTAACTTTAAAATGCTTCCCTGCATTAAACCAGGACAACTTGACCTTCCTAGTTAATGCCATGAGAAATGATGTACTTTATCCCACAAGTCTTTGGTTGTCTTTTCAAAACAGTAAATGTCACTTCTCCTCAGGGCAACTGATGGCGCCTCTTTGCTGTTACCTTAGCAACTTTTCTTTTTGTAAATATTGTAAACGGCATAAAACACTTTTATCTTTCACTTGTTCCTCTTACTGAGAGCTATAAACATAGTAAAGTATCCCAGCACTTGACAGTCTACTTACCTCCAGTGTACAGGCTGTCTCTGAATCATTCTCATATCTATGTATTCATGTGTGAGTGGGAGTTTTTAATGTATTTAATTTATTCTTATAGATTCGCTGCCTTCTTTTTGTGCTTAATTACCTAAAAGAAAACAAGAACTCAGCTATACGGTCCATGAACAACATCAGGCCTCTGTGTTGAGATCACAAACTGTGGCTATCAGGTGAATTCGTTTCAAAGATCACTTTGTTTCTAAGGAAACTTCAGACTCTGCTGGGAGGATATCAAAGGAGAAAAAAGAGATTGCTTTAGGAATTGTTGGGCATCTGTGTACTGAATTATTGTCCGTTCTGTGAAACTTCCGTTTTCTTGATTGTGTTCTCTCCCTGGGAAGCCACACCTAAAAAGATCAAACAGGCATAGATGTAATGTGCGCAAACAGATGCATTCTCAAAAATGCAGAGGGAGGGAGTTCTCAGAAATGTGTGGATGGTGGGCAGTAACATGTACCCTGATCAGGAACTGAAGACAAAGAGAGAGGTAAATGTTAAGCTGAGCTGGGAGTCATGGTCACAAACTTTGAGAGCTTGATGCAGTCAGCAATTCTATTTCCAGAATTTTACTGTTTGTTTTTGTTCTATATTCAGACGCATTTAACAAAAATTGATGTTTTAAAGTCTGAATTTTAATTTCCAAGAAAAATACAGTAGATGTGAGTGTTTCTTTTTTTCTTTAGGATTTACTGAGTTGATATGTTAATATGCAGGGATGAATGTTGTGATATCTTTAATAAAAGCTGCTATCTGTGAGTAATCTGCTTTTGCGCTGAAATAATGATGGCTTTCTATCAAAGATGGCTTGGGAAATCTCTGCTCCTCCCCTTTCTAGCTCTACTTAGTCGCAATAATGTTATATAATACAGCCATCTGGTCTTGACATTGATTTAAAGGTCCCACTATGACAGTCAGAACAGAGTATCAGTAAACATGAAAAAGAAAGGACTTGATGGATGTTCTCTATAAAGAATATTTACTACAGTACAAAAGAACAGTACAGATATAGCTAAAATATACAACCCCAACACACACACGCACATAATTTTATTTTCATATTCATTATAAACTGTAGATAGAATTTGTGTGTCTGTGCATGTTTATGCATTATAGGAAAGATGTTCAAATCAACATGGATAAAAATAAATGAATAAATAAACAAACAAATAAATAAATAAAGCCCCATGTGGGATTTGTGGCTGGCATGTGCGACGCATGATCAACTCAAATCTGCTGTAACAGCGAAAATGGCTTAATAGGGACATCTAGTGGCAAGTTTGGGAATTAGTTTAGTAGGAAAAAGGGGGAAAAAAATCTGCTAAACCTGCCACACAAAACAAAGATCAAGGAAGTGGGTTTGTTTCCATTTATGAAATCCTGAATTTGGAAACCTCAGCCTGAAATCTTTCTAAATATATATTTGGAACTGTGATAATTTTTTTTGGATTTTGATGTGGTCTAAAGAAGATGTGCATGTGGTCTCACATGCTGGAATGAAAAAAAAAAGAAGAAAAAGGAATAACAAGTATCATCACCTTCACTCATTTAAAAATTTATTGCACTTATAATTACCAAACTGTGTAATGACCGATGTGGCACAATAATCTCTAACTGGTTGATAAATGGTTATTGATAGCAATGAATTAATGAAATGGTGATTTCAAAGGTGGGAATGTTTTCAGTTTCAGCTTATTCATTTCCAGCATGTCTTTTCAACAAAGGATAAAAAGCCCACGTGGGATACAAACTATTGACATTAGGTATGTCTGATATTATTGGACGATATTGGTATTAAAATGTAATATAGAAAAATATCAGCACTGTTTTTTGGGGGAGGCTGACATTTTTACGGTGCTGGTCCATCAGCACCACTCCAGCATGTAGAAAAGTCCCTGTTATCCTGGGAGAACTTCATATCCCAGCATTCCTTTTAGTGTCATGTTACTTCGGTGCAGCTGCTGCTGCTACAGACTGACTTGCTTTGTAGCTGCTTAATATGTCTGTTTTAAGTTGTTGCTTAAGTTACCAAGTTGTCAGAAACATTATAATTAGCCACATATTGGCTAATACCTGCTAGTATCTGGTATACGGTAGCCAGATGTCCAAAGCGAACTCCTCTGACTGAGTTAAGGCTATTTTGGGGTCTTTGCTCTCGGAGCAGAATATAGTTGTGTTCCTCAAAATCTGAGACAACCTCACAGTTGTCTGCATATTGTTATTGGTTGATATCGGATATCAGAAATTAAGAGTTGGACAATATTGGATATTGGTAAAAAAGCCAATATAAACATCCCTAACTGACTTTTAATATTACTCTGGTGTTTTTAGTTAACCCAAATACAGACGAGTCATATATTCACACTGATACTTCCAGGAAAATGTAACTTAAAAAAAAGGATATGTAGGCTATTTGCATTTTTTAAAAAATTTACTTTGTTAACAGTGTTTTTGAACAACTTTTTAGCTATAGCATTACATGCCTGTATGGATTTTGAAAACACAGTTTTTGGATGCTAGGGAAGGTTCACATCATATTTTCTAATGATTCTGTTAAAGTAGTATTTAAAAGAATGATATCATGTCGTGATAGGACAAAGGAGGGCCCAGGTAGGATTTGATCCCCGACTCCTGGGTGAGAGGCATGCATGCTAACCATTCAGCCAAAGGAATATCTTCCATGGCCAAATAGCCAGGGCGCATCATTGCTCGGAGGCATAGTGACAGGACCATTACCTGCCATAATATCATGTTGTTGTTGAATAAAACCATTAATGCAGGTAAGTTACAGGCAAACCTTAAGCAAGGATGACCAACGCTACTGCAAACCTGCAACTGGTCAGCTAAACCTAAACTGATCTTCACACATCACATTTACACCTACCAGTCTATCTGATGAGGGCAGGGATTAGCATGTTTAGTGGGGGAAGTCAAGAAGGACTGAATCAACATTTCAGATGATGAAATCACATAAATGCAAATGATTTAGAACAATTTCTCATGACAACATGTCATTAATTATCAGTCTTCAAACACTCCCGAAGATGTTCTGGGGGCCTGGAGTCAGTGGACTGGAAGAGAGTCTGTCACACTTCTTGGTCTTCAAATATTTCTGTTTGAGCTCAAGATTCAGCTAAAGATTAAATCACCCTACACAAATATGCAAACCAGATGATGGGGTAAAGAATAAACTTTTTGTCCGGCAGGTTTGAGTCAATTCTCTGCAGGTTTCCAATTCCATTGACAAATGTCACATCTCTATTCCAGAGTAGGAAAAACAACTCCCACGTTCCTGAAATAAAATCTTCACGTCTCATTATGGGTTTAATACACAGTGGGATCATTTTGTCTTCTGTTTGCTTATGTGGCAAGGTACACAGGGAGGGCCCGGGAGGGATTTGATCCCCAGATGCCCAAGTAGCCAGGGTGCAGTCGGAGGCATAGAGACAGGACCCCCCACACTGTCACACTCACAAAGTGCATGACACCGTTCTGTTAACTGCATAAAATCTCAAACTTTCCTTCTCCTTGTTAAAAGGGCGCCATGTCACGATTAATTTCAAGAACTCTGTACTATTTCTGAGAGATTACTTGGTCTTTCACAGTCTTCTATTAACAGTGTAGCTTGTGCTCTTTATTAATCAAATCTTGCATTTGTGATGAGGTTGATTTTGTATCTCTTGTTTGACAAGAATATTTCAAGGGAATGTTCATTTTTGTTATGAATATTGTTGCCTTGTACAAATGTCATGTACTTACCCCCTAGAAAAAACATCAGGCCAGCCATTATTTAGCATGTAGTTTCCATTTAATGAGGTTAGACTTATTTTTGAGGCCCTGAACATGACCTCCAAGACATAAAGCAGCGTGGCTATGGAATGAATCCAAGGACCCTGTACAGTATGTCTTCATGGTGCTGCAGTTGAATTGAGAGCAGCATGGTTCATTCACAGTTCAGGGCATTGGAAATTAACTGAATTGCCCTCATTGTGTAAACTAGTATTACTCCCCCCTCAGGTTTTAAGTGCAATGAGCCATTGACTTTAATTTTAGCATGTCATAAAACGCTGCAATTATGTGGAAAATGTGTGAGAAAGAAATCACATGCTAACCATAAACATCTTCACAATATTTGTAACTGAATTTATAACTAAGCTTTCTTCTCATGATATTTGAAATTCAACCTGTCTTTAACATGGTTAACATCGTTTACATCGCCGCACACGCATTTGAAAAAGCTGAAAAGTAACATGAAACCATAGTAAATCAATCATATCAACATAATAAATTTTTTGTAGTAGTTTATTTGTGTCTATATCATTATGTTAAACACCTCACATTCACTGAGCTTGAAAAAAATGAGTTAATTCAAATGTAAACTATTTTCATCTCCTTAAACCCAGTTGATGAAGTTAAATTATCTTAGATAGTGGGTCCATTGTAAGCCTGTGATTGGCTCACTGCCACTAACCCCGCCCATAAGTTGAATCCGCTAAGGACCTTCATTAGACCGTTTGCGAAAGAAATTGTGGGGTGGTTATATATATTGAAATATCTGACACAGAAATACCAATAATGTTATTGAAGTTGCTTTTCGATATCATATTTACACACCCTTAAAAAAAGACCAAAAATAAATAAATAAAACAAACGACATCATTCGGGAAACGCCCTCTTTATTTGATTGGGCTTCCGGGAACGCTGAGAAATTAATGATGCTTCTGATTGGTTTATTTTGAGGGCAATCACGTCTTATCCGCAAACTATTGGTTGAACTGTCAGAAGGAAGTCAAGTATCACAACATTTGAGAGATAAGCTTAGAGTTGACAAAAGCAATCTGTCTAAGTACAAACCTTTTACATTTAGTTTTTTTTTTCATTTCCACCTTGTGTGTTGGACAGATCACACTGGCGTTCATTACGTTGTTTTGCTATCAATCAACTACAAATCTGTGTCAAGGATTTGATCTCACTGTGGACTTTACCACCACCGCACGGCAGAGAGAGGAAAGTGGGACTTTATTGTTCAAAGCTAGCTAGCTAGCTTTGCCAAGCGGTTTGTTTTTGTGTGTATATTGTGAACCGCAGGCTATATGGCTGGGAATTTCGAACCTATATATGGACTTTCAGAAGATGAGGTAAGCTTTAATTATATTAAAGCCTTTCTGGGAATGTACAGTGTAGTCATTGATAAGTGTCACGAGGGGTTCAGCCAGAGGTGGTTAGCGATTAGCCGATTGTGAAGCTAACAAGCTCTCACCCACGGCAACATTCCGTTGTAGTGTTCAGGCAGCTGTCAATTTTCTGCCCCATGTCTATCCATTCGTTTTCGGTCCTCGATTTCAGTAACGACCGACTATCTAAAACCAACCAACCACTCCGTCCGCTGTCTTTAAATTAAATCGCCCACTTTAAAGCTTTACAGCCTCGCTGCATCCTCCATTACATTTTAATGTATGAATGGCTTGTAGCTGAACTAGTTTCTGTGTCGAAGCTCGGAGTTGCAGGTGCCAAATATATTTATTTATTAGGATGAAGGATTAGATGACATAGTAAGCTGGTAACTGAGTCATTTCCACACCCTCGTTTGGCAGTAAACACAGTTGTTTTAGGTTACTAAAGTTAAAGTTGTGTGGTGACTGATGCACAACCTCTACTGCAAATAAGATCAACATTCACGCGATCTGGAGACTGCTTGTTGACTTTGAATTCAAATTAATGAAATTTAAAAGCTATTGATGAGGAATAGTTGATGTATGGTTTACACTGCAGGTTTGATGTCAAATATTGTAGCTCTAATAGTTGGCAAAACATAAACAATGGAGCACATCACATCACCTGTCACGCATTAAGCTTGGCTATAAATGGTAAGAAGTATGAAGCTTATTATTCTTATTACTATTCTGATGGATTGACTTGAAATTATTATTTCATGTTTTAATTGAGAGTTTTCAAAGGAAATTTAGATTGCTCGGTTTGTTCCCTGCAGCAGATTTTGCTGGATTTTAAAGCTAGTTTGTGGGGCTTGTTTGGCAACATGCATTTGAAATTATTGAATGCTAATAAAAACTGTGTTTCAAAAACTGACATTATTGTAGGTAAGCACAGAAAATGATGACCTTTAGCATATAGTCCAGCCCAAACCCAGTTTTTTCTTTTTCTTCTTGAACAGATGAATAATATAATTGGACTCTGTTACGCTGACATTATGCACTTGCATTTAGAAAATTGCCTGCAAATTAGCATTCATCATATCAGAGACATTACATTAAAGGTGCACAAGCAGGACACAGTCCTCTACTGAGGTCAAAGCTCAGAGTCTTGAAGAAAGTGATTCAGACTGGCGCCAAGCTGTGTTGAACTCTTTCTTTGACCGCGCTCCTCCTCTTGACCAAGTTTTGTGGAAATGGATCTTATGGGGTTTTGCGTAATCTTACTAACAGACACGCAGAAGTCTGCGGAAGAACCATGTTATGCAATTTCATCAAGGAAAGAGGAGTATAATTGTGGGTCTACACGGCATGAGACAATGCACTTCCTCTGGCTATGAGGTAAACATTCAGTACCACTTCAACCTCAGCACAACAACACAGCCTGGCTGTCAGCTGGGATGGCCTGAGTTGTTCCACATTCCTCCTGTGCTTCTTTCTTAAGCACTGCAGCTGCAACTTAAATTATAACAGACTTTATTTTCAGGCTCAATGTAAATGCCATTAACCTTGCTGAGGCACCCACTGAGAAGCAGTGTGTCAGGGATTTTAATTTAGCCAGATGTGACTTGTAGATAAGTGTGTGAATCTGTAAGTGGAGCAGTGCTTAAGGAACCTACAGTAGGTTTATTCTCTAAGAGGTTCTGCATACACATACAAAGGGAAATGGATGCGTACACACATTAATAGAGTCACCATAAAACGCATGAATTATTTCAGACACAAAAGTGAGTGTATGTTTTGAAATGACTTTGCTAATTCATCTAGTTCCTCCTCCTGCAGCTTTTTGACTTTTTGAAAAAGTTTGGTTAGTGCAACTGGCAGCTTTGAAGATTTTTTATTATTAGGCTGTGAGATAAGTTTCTAAGGGTTTAATATATGTTTTATATCATCTTGTTCTTCTGCAGAATGAGACACGAGTGTTGCGGGTCAAAGTTATTGCAGGAATTGATCTGGCGAAGAAAGACATCATTGGCGCCAGGTGAGTGTCACAGGGTGTTTTGACGGTACACCTGAAGAAGTTTTCATCTGGGATTCTCTTGTTCCCCATTATTAAATAAAGGATTTGTCTCCATCAAATACATAAGTGAAAACAAACCTAAGAAGATCAAGCAATTAAGTATAAGCTGTGTTTGGCATTTTGCTTTTTGACTACAGCTCTCCTTCAGTCTGTCCTTTCAACCTTGGGAATAACAGTGTTGTAGACTTTCACTACATTCCTCATAGTAACAAGACCTTTAACTTCTGTGGTAAATCAATCATTACCTACCTGCCTCTCCACCCTACGCATAATCCACATCAGTTGCAGGTTTTCGAGATACAAGATTGACTAATAATTATACATGCCTCTTAGTTTCTCATATGTGGAAGCACACTGACGTTAAAGTTAAACCTCTCATAGTGTTTGAGGTGTTTTGCCCTCTGTTTGGTGCTCCTGTGAAGTGTTATTCATTATTATTTTGTAAAAGGAAAAAAAAGATGTGATGTTACACAGTATGCCTTTGTGTTAGCATGCTGCTGTTATTACATTTTTTGCATTTCTGAGCATTGTGAATGCTGCCCAAAGAATATGAATATCCAACAACTTTATACTTGAAGTGACAAATTGATCTTGCACAAAGTGACTTGTTATCACTGGTGCCACCTGCACCTGTAGTTAAAATCGTGTTCATGTACTTAATGGAGCAATTCTCATGAATATGGTTTTTAATTATCCAGAGAAATGTATAATTTTTGCAAATTAATTTGTATCCAGCTTTTGAGTATCAAACTGAACATAAATCATCCAGGGGCCTTAACACTAATTCAAATTAAAACGACACATATCAACGCCCAGACAGCTTGAATTTTTTTTAGTATTTGGCATGTGTGCTTAAAAACTTACTTGTATGATTAATTTGTAGTTGCCCTGTAATTTTCTATCATTTGACAAAGTGATTAATTGGCTTAATGTTTCAGATTTAGAAGTGAGTAAAACAAGCTTTAAGCTCTTAAGACCAAGTCATCGCAATATGATCTGCGCCTGCAGTAATGTTGCTCTTTTTCTGCATGTTTTTGACAGTGATTACCCAAGACAGCAAATTCTTAGAAGGCAGTATTAATATTCCAGTGCTTAAATTTCGTAATAGGTCTGTAAATGACAATGCAATGCAAATATGTAGCAGTATTTAACAGCCTGTCAAGGAGTTCTTTGAGAAGGCTTACTGAAAGCTCACTCAATGCATATCATCATTATTTATTTGCATGCTAGACAGTAACTTCTGCATGACAAGAGCATTAAATAAAACATTAGAATGCAATTCTGTACAGTCAATCATAATATAACTAGTGCAACCCTCATTCTTTGTAAGATTTTTTTTCCTGTACTGTAGTATTATAGTATTATATTTTTGCAATTGGAAAGCAGACTTTGCTGTAGAAGGAGCTTGGCATGTTTAGCTCCACGTGAGTGCTACTTGCATGCCAGAGTGCCTGTGTTAGCATCCTGATGCCCTGCTGGCAGGACAGCTCAGTCTGGCTGAGGTGAAAGCTGAACTGTAATGAAGAAATGGTGAATGAGGTTTTGATGTGTGGCTAGTTTCCATAGCTGGTGCTGACTTGGCAGTCTGTCACCTCATGAGAAGCTCAGATGGTGCCAGCTTGTTGTTTTTGCTCCAAATGTCTTTCTGTTGCTGCTCTGTTTCAGCTACTTAGATATATTGGATTATTTTCTGTTTTTTTCGGCTGACTGAAACATCATGATTTTTTTTCTTTTTTTCTTTTCATTTTTTATTTTTGACAAGTGTGGATGGCTCTTTATTGGCTTACATGTAATTAAATAAGTCTATGGAGTGACATTTTGAATTATGCAGACCATCATATTTAGTCTTGACCTGAGGTTGCCTGTCTGTGTCTCACAGCAGGGTTTTTTTTTGTGAAAGAGAAGGAAAAAGTCTCATAGCAGTTGAGATACAGTTGGCTGATTGTTATTGTTTAGTCACAGCACATCTTAGTACCACACAAACACACAATTAGAAGCAGTGGGGGTCCTGGAGATGCTAATTAGCAATCAAGCAGAAGCCCGTTTGCTTGTGGATATGTTTGCAGTGAGTTTTTTGATAACTATCTTTCCTTTGCCATTTTCATTTTCTCATTCGCTGCATTCATATGAATGCAAAGCAGTATACTAGCTGGTAGACTAAATCTAATATTAAACATATTCAGACTGGAATTGGGTTGCTGTTTAGATCAAGTCTTGATGGCAAAAAATCCCATGGAAACTGATGATTATTGTGGCAAATCAGTTTTAAATGCATTGTTTGATGGTTTGAAATGTGTTACAAATTGTTTTTTGCTGAGTAATGATAACTGCAGCTACAAGCAGCGATTATGAGGCATTAAATTCTCTCACACTGAAGCCTCAGAGGTGAAATTGGCTTTTGGGCTGGTCTGGCATGATCAGCTGGCCATGCCAGAAACCCAAAATCCTCATCTTAACTCAAAATAGCAAACCAGATGTTCACCCATCTCATGATCACTCATGATCAGCATACTGCTAATCTGATTACTGTGACTGATGACATTTGAACCCACAGCAGCCGTGTTCCTAAGTGGTTAGGAGATTAGCTTAACCTAAACAAGTGACTAGACTGATCCCTCTTGGGCAAGGCTGACATTTAAGGCACCTGAGACAGGCAGCTACCTAAACAAACCAACTGAGGCTTTACCCCATCTCATCCTCACACACAACAGAAAACACTGTGATGGTGGCTAGTCTGCATGTTAAAGGGGGACTTTGGTTTTTTTTCAATCTGGACCTATTTTCTTGCATGAAATATGTTCATTTACTCACCCAGACAGTTTTGGTGCAACTTGAATTCCTTCGGGAGATATATAGATCCACTCGAGATCAGCATATGTGCGATATAATGGTAGTGATGGGGCAACAGCGTCCAGCCTCTAAATAAGGCATTATCTGCCACAAACTCCTTCATTTCACCACTGTTTAGTTACGAAACATTAGTCGAACCCCTCCGGCTTTTTCGTGGTGGTAAAAAATGAATGCACATCATTCTGTGGGTGTACTATTCCTTTAAGTGATTTTGTTTGTTGTTTGTAAAAATGTAAGGCAAGATACAGCAACTGAAATTGTACTTGTGAGCAATATGAACTTAACTGTGAGTTGTCACTAATGAAATTGAACCCATGTTATGTTTTAAAAACAGCCAAACAATTTTCACCTTTTGGTGTCGTGAAGATGCTTTTATGATAGTGTTGGTGTGGAGAAAAAGAAAAAAACATGGTGTTTGTTCTTCATGTATCCTTCATGCAGTTCCGTTTTTAATTCACATGGTAGAATTACATCTGCTACCGCATGCGGTAAAAAGAAGAATTTTGAATATGATTTGGGAGTTTATGCGAAGCTAGTAAAGCTGTTGTAGAACATGTGTAATGTGGTTAGAGGAGATGGTTTTTGTGGTTATAAGGGCAGTAGAATTTTGAACAACTTGAAGTTTATGGAGTGATTTGAGGTAGACCAAAAAAAAGGGAATTAGTAATCGAGGCAGGAGGTGAACAGTTTGAGGACAAGGATGGCAGTGGGATGATTGAGGGGTGAAGGTAATTAACATTGCAGAGATGGACGTATACAGACCAAGTTCTGTTGTGTGAGCTTGGTAAGATAAGGTGCTATTAAGGCTGACACCCAGACTCTTAACCTGAAGGGAACAGGGAACAAAGGAGTTATTGGTTGAGAGTGAGAATCTGATGAGAAACAACTCGGTTTTATTGTAATTAAGTTTGAGGAAATTGAAGAAGAACTAGGAGATTTCAAAATGGTTGGAGAGGAAGGAGGCGGGAAGGAGCAGTTAAATTTGCTGGAGATGTCGAGCTGGGGAGTGAAAATGAATGTTATTTCTGGAAAATATTGCCAAGAAGGAGGATGGAGGTGATGAAAAGAAGGAGACCCAGGACAGAACCCTGGGGACACCTAGAGTGAGAGGATATAGCTGGAGGGAAAAGGACTTTAGCTGAGTGAAATGAGTGTGGCCATAACATTTGGGTATTTTAAATGTCACATTCACACACGCCCTGGCCCTCATTTATCAAACAGACCTAGAAATGAGCACACATCTGATTGTAAAAAGGATCGTACGATTGGACCTGCGTGTGATTTATTAAAACGTTCCTATCGGACCAATCTCGTCGTACGAACAAAAGAGTCTTGATAAATACCACGGCTGAAATCCATCATCATTTAAATGTCACGCCCACGGTTACACCCTTAAACATGCATTGTTCTGAGGCTTCGCCCAGCGAGGTTGAACCATGGAGAGGAGAGATTCTGCCAAAAAAAGAAACTTTTGGGGGGGATCAAGACAGAATTCCTCATTTGTGAGGTGGGAAAGAATAAAGAGGTGCTGTTTGGCAGCTTAAAACCGGAGTCAGAGACGTACACAAAAATGCTACACAGAAGAGGATCAGTCAGCCTCACTGGTGTTGAATGACCGGCTAAGATATTAACAAAAGTCTCAATCTAAGGCTGGCTTTTATGGTTTTTTTCATTTATCAGTTCTGAGATTTAACAATAGCCCACATCCGATAGCAACGTCACAATTCTTTAGCCAATGGGCCAGGAAAAAGTGGTCCAATATGAAACTCTCCACCAAAAGCTGTTTCACCGGCCCCCCATCTGTCATGAGTCCGACCACTGCGTACTGGTCGGATTTGTGCCTGACCGAGGCAGTGACAGAAGAAAAGTTGACTTGCATTAACTAAGCTAAGAGACAGTCTACTGATTGAGCACTTACACAACTTTAAGGTATAGATTACTTATTAGAAATGTCAGACCAGCTCCTGTCTCCTCCGTATCTCCAGTGGGGGCTGCAGGGTGGCTCATGGCGCATCAAAACTCTCCATCAGCTGTCAGAGCGATGCTGTCTAGCACTGCACAGGACAGGAGTGTGTTGCAGACTTTCTCCTAGTCTAAAGCAGAGTTTCATCTCGCTGGTCTGACACATCTCCACCTGCCTTCCTGCAGCCCGAAGCAGCGCTCCACCTTGGCACATAAGCGTGTGTGTGTGTACTGATGCCTACCTGCGCTTTTGCTCCGTGGTAGGTTTACTAGGGTGATGAGATGCACGAAGAGTGCAAAACACTTGTCTCCTAGAACTATAACATGTTAATGATTTTAATAATTTGTTGAGATAAATGGAGGAATGAAATTCAGTTACAGCTATTTTTGTCATTTTGGGAACAGGCTACATTCTACATTCAATTTTTCCCCTTTTTCTTTTTCTTTGCAAATGGGTTCATTCTTAGTGCTGGATATGTGAATACTTGTGATTAAATGACGGTTTGCTGTTTGATTTATAAATATTTTCATGTTCTGCTGCTGTGCTGCAAACCCTCGCTGACTCAAACTTGCGTACACAAACTCAGAACTGTCATGAGATTTGATTGCATCCTACGCCCACATAGAAATTGATAAATGCAGAGTCTTGCATGGAAATGGTTGTACGCGCAGATTTTCGTCGTACGATTGTTTGATAAATGAGGGCCCCTGTGTTTACTGTTTGTGCTGCGTATCTCAAAATGTTTTGCCTTTTCTATTTTTAGCGCTCTTTGTCAATACAATGTTATAGCCTTATCTCACAGTTCCCAAATGCAAGCAGTTTTTATCTGCTAGGGAGACTTAAACTCAGGTTTCAGATCTGGAAACAAGCAGTGTCTCAGTGTAACTGCTGGTATATATACTTGTGGAGTGTGTTTACAGTTAATAGTTACAGTGGAACAGAGATTTGGGAAGATTAGGTATGTTATGGTACAAAACACGAACCAACATAGTAAAAACTAACTTTTTATTTGTATTCCTGTCAGCTGCAAAATGGGTTTGGGCCCTAAAATAAGTAGATCTTAATGGCAATATTATTCCTAATTTAAAAAAAAAATAAGATTACCAGGTATTAAGTGTCTCAATGATTGCACGAATCAAAATTGCATTTGTAAATTTTTCACCTATTTTCCTTTTTGTTTCCAACGTAAACAAATCTTTCCCCTTTTTCTTTTTTTTTTTACAGCGATCCCTATGTCAAGCTTTCCCTCTATGTTGCGGATGAAAACAAAGAGCTCGCCTTAGTCCAGACGAAAACTATTAAAAAGGTAAGACCAATAAGAAGAAGTGGCTTAAAAAGATGTTTCATGCAAAGACCGTTGTTTTCTTGTGTCAGGACTTTCTTCCAAAACTTGCACACTCTCCCTTGATTTGAATTGTCAAGTTATAATTTTCTCAACACCTTCCAAAACCTACCCAACAACCATCACCACCTCTCTGATAACTCAAGGCAATCATTTCATCCTGGGAGAGAAACCACAGGAAGGCACCAGAAGGCAGCGTTTCCTTTTTATTTTCAGGAGAGTCTAGAGGGAGACATTGGCCAGGGTCTTAACCCCGGTGGCCTATTTCTGGGAGGAAATGTGTGCAAAGCAGGAGGAACTTTTGCTTGGTATTGACATTAAATCTGTTCAGAAGAAATCTTAATTACAAAGTTAACTGTATGTTTTCAAGTCATATCTATAGTATTCTATTGAATTATTCTTGCTTGCCTCTAAGTCAAGGGCTTTGTGGGAATACTGTATGTATTTACAGTGTGTATATGTAGGTGTAAAACTGTGATGATGCAGTTGCCACTGATATGATAATGTTATTACCAATAAATATATTCTTTCCTTGAAGTTAAATGTAGCTACAAGCATCTGCCAACAAAGCTCTGCTGGAGTCGGGCAGCTCAGGCCTCTATGCAGGCAGACATATGCTGCCAGTGGCCACGGTTGCTTTATGGGATATAAATAGCTGACAATACACTGCTATGTGGAGCAGAAAAAGAAGCTTCACTTCTCAGCGCTTCTGTGGGGTCTGTGTGTCTTTAAGTGGGACACCTTTGATGGCATCTTTGTTGTTGAAGCGAAGAGTTTTGGCTTGTGGCAAGATGAAATAAAATATTATTGAAAGAATGATAAAAAAGCAAAGAACCATGTTGAGAGTAACATTGGTATCTAGTTGCCCCAAGCGTATACCAAGGACTGATATTTGATGGGCTGCTCTGGGGATTTTTATTATTTGTTAATTGACATGTATCATGGGTCATGGATTTCAAAATTGAATTAACCCTTTGTCAAAGTTCAGTGAGTTCATTTGTAATTCAGTAGTTGTTTTTACACAAATGTTGTTTTATCGCTGCTGTAAAATGTTGCCTTTATTAATCAGAGTGACTTGTGAAATTCGGGCTTCATTGACATTTCAGTGTTTAAATCTTTTCAGTCACTGAAAGAATTTTAATGAGAAGTGTCACATAGTTCTCAGTCTAACAAAATATCAAATGTGTGAGGCAGAGGGAGAGTCTCGGGGAGTGTGTCAACTGGGTTCATCCATCCTGGAAGTGTGTGAAAATCCTCATGTTGTTTATCTAGAGACTAAAAATGCCAATCAATGGGTCATGTTTTTTTTCCTCCAAACTTTCTCCAGCAATGCACAATAATTGGTGACGCAGATGAATGAGCCACATTTCTCACTTAGTTCCTCGCACATTGAGTTGGACAAGTTTCATACATCTGTTCTGTTTTCTGTGGGAACTAAGCATTGTGTTTGGTCTGCCTTAGTACAATTTTCCAACTGGGGGCTAATCATGCCTATACTTTGCTTTTTCAGACCCTCAATCCTAAATGGAACGAAGAGTTCTACTTCAGAGTAAGTTCACATTTTAAAACTCCAGCATTTTAATTAATTTAGTGCCGTCCTGTCAGCAGTCTGTTGAACACGTTCACTCTGGAAAGTTTATAATTCTTTGTAGTTTAACCCAGCCGGATCCACTACAGCACTCCTCAAACGCAACGTAACAGTCTTTATTTGCCACATAAATACATCAGATCAAGTTGCTGATATTCAGCTTTTTGTATGATGTCAGAATGTATCTAAAGTGCAACATTATCTTTACAGGTGAACTTGATTGAACTTTCTCTAAACTGTTAAATACACATTTACAACTGATCAGTGTTTAAGTACTTATTGCAGAACACGCTGTTCTCCGAAAAGGTGATCAACCACAAAAAAAAAAGAGGAAAACTCAAAGGAAGTGTCTGAACCAATAAATAGACTAGATGTTCTGGTTCAATGGCAGCTTGTATCTAACCAGTCCTCCTCATCACACATCACAACACGTGAAAGGTTTTTGAGACATTTATATTTTTGTGTTGTATATAATCATGACTGTTTTTAGCTTTTATTTCAATAAATTGATAGATGAAGGACTTGCTGCAGCCTGATTCTACTTAAATATCTTACATTCAAGATATAAGATAAATTTTGCATGAGCTTTTACATTTTCTATAAATTCCACCCCAAAGTTGAATGTCCCTTATTTTTTGTACGTAGTGTACAATTTTTTTTCCACTTATTTACAAAAGAATACTGTGTGTTGATTATCAAAAGACTGACCACTTTCTACGAAAATTAGTTCTCACTTGCTTTGAATGAAGGGTAGATTGTGAGAATTTAAAGGAAAGCATGTTTTGTAATTGTATATCAGCACAGGATTTGCCACATGCCCACTGGATGACGGCAGTAACGTGTCCCCCTGTTATTTTCTTGCCATCACAGGTGTGTCCGCAGAACCACAGGCTACTCTTTGAGGTGTTTGATGAAAACAGATTGGTAAGATTCAGACTTCATATTTACTTTCTCACATTTACAATCCTCATGTATTTTTGAATAATTTCATACAAATAATTTAAACTTAAAATTATGTACAAAATGTAGTGTTTTGATAGTACCTGATCCCATTTAATTTGACAATTTTATGCTTTCCAGTAGCACTGCCTCTAATGCTTTAGTCTCAATTGTGTTCACAAGGAAAGTTGTGCCCTTAAATAAAATAACTATTTTCTTTAAATAATTCTGCATTCATTTTGCTGCAGGAATTACAAAACTGGATTGAATTTTTATCAACTTAAACCCATTATTTCCCATTGTTAGCGGTATGCTCAAGCAGATTTCTACACTGTATAATTAACAGCTTGTTTGTCTGCTAGTTTAATTGTTCAGCTGTAAGAATGTAGTCCACCTCTCAGACGAGAACACTGGTTTCCTTGACTTATGAAATGAAACCTGTTACATCCCCTTGGTTGCCATGACCGCTAAATTAAATGTCACATGTTGCAGCAAGAAGTAGGCTTTAATAATAAATCAATTCATTCACACCAGTTTGTAAACTTCACCTTGGTGAAAGGTCTATGGAGCTGATGGAGACAGATGAAGTGCTTGTTATTTTGAGGATGTTCTGTGGAAAAAAAACAACAGACTTCTTTGGTAGTTGAATGCCTTCTCAGAAACTTTGTGTTAAATCACTTGACACAAGTCAACCATAGATCTTGAGATTTGTCATTGATAGGAAACAGTTGGCTTAAAGTACCTGCAATCTGGGGCGCACAGGTTCAGGACAACTGTCTTTTTTTTTTCTTAATGATTTTTTTATATAGTTAAATCACTTATTTTTGCGCTCTCTCTACTTTTCTGGTAAAATCACAAAAAATATTGGTGCATGTTCCAAACGCCCCAGCAGAGGGAAATTGTTGGCACTCAGCCTGTTAAGAAAAGGGGAGCTCTAATTTTTCCCTCACAACAGTGGCAGCTCTCTATTGCTGTAGAAGAGGATGACACAAGAGAGCACAGCGCAGGCAGCCTGGAGCCCAGTCCTCTCCTTATATGTCTGAGAAGGTGCTTTCCATGTATCTCTAGGTGCGTGCCAAAGCTCCTCCACCACTGATCAGTATTTCTTTAAAGGGGCTGCTTGTTCCCTTGTGTCCACAGATTTATGGTTTATTTGTCAGATGAGATGAGACGTTTGACAAAGTTTGTACTATTGCATGTAAGAAGGATTTTAGTTTTCTTGTGTGAACCTGAGGACCTACTAAGGCTTTAGATACACTAAGTGTCATCTTACATATTAAACCATTTTTTTATTTTTAGAGAAATGTTTAGTAGAACTACAGTACAACATGGTGTCTAGTTTGAGATGGGCATGTTATGTCATTTTGCAAGCTGGGCTTGCTGCCATTGGACCACACATTGGCATTTTGTTTCCTTTATACAAAACCTTCTCCATAACATTCTGCACACACATTTGTTGACTGTGCTGAACACCGTAGGCAGTGTGTCAGCTCTAAGTGTTATTGGCTGGTGAGCCAGGTTTTTTTCTACTCCAGTCTCTTCCTTTCTTTTCCTTTCTATTCTTTTGCCCAGTCTGATATACCATGAGTGGCTTTTAGCAGCTAGTGATTTAAGACTGAGAATGTGACCCACTGTGGACTAAACCGTAGGTCAAAACCACTCATCGAAGTTGAACAGAGCAGCCACATTTTAACCATGTAGCTCTGAAATGTCAAGTTATGATTGGGGCTTTGTCAGTTCTGCGCATGGAGGCGGACTCCTCCTCCACTTACACTGGCTTCAGGCATAGTAAACCCCTCTTCTTCACATGCTGATACACTGGTGAATCACATTGCTGTTGAGGAGTACAAAGCAGTGTCTATGAATGTACAGTGTGCTGCTTGTTAAAATTTCTGTTTCTGTTGTAACTTGCTCTTATGCCAAATAGGCAGTGACAATAGTTGAGTGCCTTATTTCATTCAACATTGCAGAGAGGGACCACAGCTGAATTGTATCTTGGGCGGTGGCCTATAAAACCACCAGCCACTTAAGTGTTTAGCTGCTTATAGGAGACAGTGTGTCTATTCTGTTTCAAATATCTTTCCCCAGAGAGGACCAAGCTGTTTGCCTTATCAAAGCTACAATCTGTCAGATAGTATGTCCCTTCCTCTGCAGGAGACTTTTCGTTTTAAATCTATTTTTAGCAGCAACTACCCTGTTACATCGCTCTCTGGTTCCAAGCTACAAAAAGTTAGAGGGCAACAATTGTCAACTATATTCGATGTTGCATTTTCATGTTTGGCTCTAAATGGTATTTATTGGGTCAGTTTATAAGAAAATGTTTCTGCTCTGACAAGTGTAGCTGCATTTAAGAGGGTTTGATTACTTGCTTGTTTATGGGTGTGTTTGTTCATCCCTTTTTTTCTTTGTTTTTAATTCTCCTCTCTTGGGGACAAGGGCTGTGTGTTCTGGCAGATGAGTATTACTGGAGAGGGCTGTTGTTAACGCCTTCATAGCCAGATAACAGAGTTCATACTTTGTAAAAAAAATTGTAAACTACATTAAATGAAATGATGAAGAATTCTGTTTTAGATCTGTTTAGTACAACTTTGGGAAAGGACTTTGAGCGATCAGGAGAATAAAGGGAAGCATGGATGAGGGTAAGCAGGGTGGACCTGGGGGGTCCTTTTGGCACTTGAGGGCAGTATTGGGGTTGTAACAAGAGGTGGTGGGGCCATTTGCAGTCACATGACTAACAAGCAACCCACCGTCACCTCGGTAACCAGGAGCGCCGACGGCTCTTATCCAATCATGTCAGGAATGCTGGCTGTCACTCGACTAAGGCTATTTCTGCTGTCTGTCGCTAGTGCTTGGTATTGCTAAGAGTTTGCTATACAGGGATCCTCCTTCCTTATTTTTGT
Source organism: Atherinomorus stipes (assembly GCA_023101725.1). NCBI lineage: Eukaryota > Metazoa > Chordata > Actinopteri > Atheriniformes > Atherinidae > Atherinomorus > Atherinomorus stipes. The sequence goes on from JALJCO010005679.1 coordinate 723,284, forward strand.
ATTCCCCCTTGCCCTTCCTCTTTCCTCTTTCTTTTTCTCTCTGCCTCTCCTTTGGGTACGTAGTGTGAAGTTGTCAGCTGTTTGGCAGGGACTGATATGTTTTTGTGGTTTGACTTCTTTTCCCTCTACAGTTTACTGTAAGAGGGAAAGTTGTGGAAGAGTCTCGGAGTGGGTTGGAAGGGAAAGGGGGGTGGAGGAAAAAAAAAGGGGGATCAGTCATCTAGCCAGCCAAAGAAGAAGTGGGCGATTCGAGGAGAGGAGAACCAGAAGCCAGTCAGAGGGAAAGTAAGAAGGAACAGAAGCTGTAGTACGAGAGGTGAAAAATGGCACAACGTCTGCGTTTGTACTTTGGATCTGGCCGAAGTAACACAGCTCCAGAGATACTGGAAGGAGACTCAGAGGAGCAACAAGAAGACGGAGAGGTGGTCGGCGCACTCAGCATGCACCCACCTACACTGTCGAGGCCTTCTCAAGAATCAGCTGCGCAACATCTCCCATCTTCCGGATATGGTTTGCGCTCGGAGCCTTCGCTAAAACGCAGCTCCTCCATGTTCATACCCCAGCTTGCTGCCTATACTGAACCTCGTCCCACAAAGAGCTCATCCATGCACATCTCCCTCCAGCGCTCAAATGGAACAAGTAATGGACATTCTGGTGGCCATGCTGATGATGTCCCACCACCCTGTTATACGCCGCCAGGACCTGCTCCTGCATATACCGAACCGCAAAGTCTGGCTGACTTTCCACAACAGCCGCCGCCTCCATATTACAACCCAGATTCTTTAAATTCTCAAACTTTCCTAATGGGGCCAAATCTCCCCAAACGCAGAGTCTTCAGCATTGGTTCCAGCGGCCATAGTACGTCCAGGAGAGACAAAGCTGGTGTCAGTGTCGGTGCCATTTGTATCCAGAGGAATTTTTCTGATGGCGCTGATGTCCAGCATGTCAGGATTCTTCCCTGCAGTGGTGCTGGCTGGTCTGTCCAGCAGCAGAGCCAGGATCAGGGTTTTGGTGTTAATGGTGCAACACAGAGGCTAGTCTTCCAGCTTCAACAGAACCAGGATCAGGGCCAGAGGAGACAACAGACTGTCCCACCCCAAGAAGAATGCATAGACTTAAGCCGTGGCAGCCCAAGAAGTTTCCGCATGGTGCGTTATCCCAGAATTCGACTACAGAGAAGCTCATCTCATCAGATGCTGTTACAGGAGAATAAACGTCAGAAAAATGGGGCCGACTTTCAGACCATGGAAGAGAATCAAACAGATATAGAGACCGAAGCGAAAAACGGATCTGATGGTTGTACTTTTAAAATTGGTGGGGAAACCCCCAGAAGGCAGCCACATTTCAAGATATACTTCACCCCGGGTGGAGGTGGAGATCAGGATGTGAGTCTTGGCTGTGAATCAACAACAAATAATCCAAAGGTAAAGAAAGCACGGAGAGTTTAGGACTGTAATGTGATTATGAAAAGATTGGAGTGGAAGAAGATAATGTAGTCTTTCTTCATGGCTTTTGTTTTGAAAGAGACATGCAAATAGTGCATAGATTTATTTTTTTAACACACTTAATGGAATATGATAGCTGTTTATATAGGAGAAAATTTTCAATTCTTCTTTCTAGATTTTGCTGCCTGTTTTTCTTAGTGGATAAAAGAGGGGGAGATGTGAGCAATACAGAAAGAGGGCAGTAATATTTTGTGAACTGATTTGCACAGACACAGTTACTGAGCTAAATCACACTCACTGGCTTTCTTTCACTTTGCAACCACAGGCATTTAAAATTTACACACATCAGCTTATTCAGCTCAGGAAGAAAAACAGGCATAAGCATCTGAATGAAAGAATAATTTGTCCCCCTGCACTTGTTGTCTTCTGTTTCACAGAAATGTGACACTAAAGGTTTGATAATGCCTCCAACTGCAGCCAGTGCTCTTTAAGAGTTGGCCGTTTCTATCTTTAGTCTGTTTCAAGCGGGGCTGTTGATTTTGAGAGCAGGCAGGCGGACTGTCTTCTCTGGTTTTAGGCTGGTATGGATCTGTATCCTTGCAGCTGCTCTTTGAGTGATTAAGAACTGAGATGTCATTACAGCCCTATGCAATGATAAAGAAGTTTAACAAGTGATATAAACGTTGCCAGAAAACATAGTCTTCAAATGTTGCTATCTGTTCTCATTTGTAGCTCAAGTTGTTGAGATGAACAACTCTAAATTACTGTCATATTATCTAATCAGAATAATACAGGAGTCAGCTGATACTTAAACTCGATTAGACTGAGGTTTGGGTTTGCTTCCTCTGGGTTCATATTTTCCAATAAACAGCAGGTGGATCCTAAGATGCACTGCCATAGTTTGGCAGTACTGTATTGTCGTAAAGTCCTTGACTTGGAGGCTGAACTTTAAACACACTCACACATTCAAAAGAAATGTGTTTTCCAAAGATTTTTTTAATCAGAAATTTTCTTTGAAATATGGACTGCCTTGCCAAACTTTTACCACATTAACTGCATTCGATAAACAGGTTGTACCATCACTCCAGATTAAATAAGGTTAAACTACAGCACACTACATCGAAGATAGAAATGACCCAAATGTAACAGCAGCACAGAACTGTCCACATCCAATCTCCAGCTATATCTTTTTTACACAGAAGTTATGCTACCATTCTGCAAAGAAAACTCTCTTGGGAAGCTGCTGTTGTTTATTCACAGATTTTCACACTGAACAAATGGAGGCAGTGTCGAGTTTTAATTGGCATATCACTGTTGCAGAATTTGAAGCAAGACAACAATGTCAATGTAATGTGCTCCACCATGCTGGGTTTCCCTGAAACACACATTGGTTATGCTCTGGGACTATCAATGTCACTGGCTCAGATGGAAAGCTTTACTTAGTTAAGTTCTTGAACAGGCTGTGTGAAAAAGGCTATAATCAATGTTTTAACCCACCCACCAAACTAAAGCTCCTCGTGCTGACTCCATAACCCAAGACTGCTGCCACTTGGTGCATCAGCTGCCATGACCAATGCCCTCTATTGCAATTAAAATAAAAATCTTAAAAGCATCTGGATCCTTGCCAAAGAACTTGAGTTAATTTTTTTTTTTTTTTTTTACCTAAATGTTGTTGATATAAGATCAATGAAATATATCCTAGACTTTTGCTTTTGCAGACTTTTGCAAAGTCTTAGATTTGCCCAGTTGGTATTGTGGCTCTCCAATTCCAACTGTTTTGTATAAATTCGTCTATATTCCTTACATGTAGCCTACACTTTATAACACTTTGTCCATACTAACATGTTACACAGCTCCTCTTTCTCGTCCTATAGGAGAATTGATGAGTAACTGCAGGACATCCCGTTTCTCATGTAACAAGGAAATCCTCATTTAGACCATAATGACAGGTCTTCCCCAACGGGAGGCCCGGACTTGAAAAGCCCCCTTTTTTTTTAAGCACAGGCATGCAATAACAAGGGCATGCATTTGTTTGTGTGCATTTCTGTATGTGTATGTGTGTCTGTGCGTGCCAGACTGACTAGCTGCAGACAGCTATGCCACAGAGCCATGGCCTTGTTACAGCTTTCCTTGATGTCCCTGAGTTGCCATTCACAAAGCACTACTGCAGGCCCTGGGATTGCTATATTTACCTGAGGCAGGATTGTGTGAATGGGTGGATTAGGGGCTCTCTTTTATTTTGATCCATTGGCATGTGAGAGGGATTGAAATCGTTGTTGTTGTGGAGGGCTTTTCTCTGTCTGTTCTGATCTCGCTGAGTTGCATGCCATTGTAATTCAGTTGTGTCAGCACGGAGACTGTTGAGTAGGTGAGACAGCCTTTTGACACCTCAGTGCCAGTCTGGACTTGTTCCAGGTTGCCCTGTATCGTAAATTCTTTGCCACCTCTTCCTGTAGCTCCAGAGAAATTTATCTCAGCTACAGTTGGTGAGATTGACTAGGATTAAGCCTTCTTCTGGAAGTACTGATGCTTTACTTTATTAGTGTAGGTCCAGTATATGCATTGAACCACTGTGAGTTCTTATTTCATATTGGTAATTTGGTATTGTGCACTGATAAGTAAAAGTATGTGTACGAGGGCAGATATTTCCAGTCTGCTAAATCTTTATTTATTTATTAAAGCTGCTGTATACAATCCTTTATTTGGCTAAAGCATAATTTTTTTTTGTTTGTGTTTTTTTTTTCATTATTCCTTCTCTTTCTTGGTTGTTCATAGCAAACCCCCTCTCTGGAGGCAACTGCAGACTCAGATGTGACCCTTTAATGACTCTGTAATTTTATCCTTCTCCATAAACATGACCACAGCTTCAAATTCTTGTTATGGTTAAGGACATGAAAAACAGCCGTGTCTCCACAGACATTATGCTTCCATATGACGCTGCCACCGCTAAAACCTTTTTCATATGTTGGCAGCAATATGGTAGTGATTGTGTGTGTGTGTGTTGGCGTAGTTTTGGATGGTGTTTTTCAGGTGTTAATGGCAAACTGGTAGTGACTCATCAGTTCTGGAAAACTGAGCTGATGGGTTTCGCAATAAGGTGGAAGAAGCTGCTCTAAAGCTTTTACAAATTCAAATTTAGGTTACTGAATGACTCATGTGAAAGAGCACAACTCGTGTAGAGTCACACTTTGGTCCTGGTTGCTTTTGTGCATTCTCTCGCATCAGAAAAGGTTTATAACTGACTACCTCAAATGACTTGATAGTTATGCTAGCAGTAAATTAATCTTCTAGTTTGGTTGGGAAATGAAAACGGATACCGCTGTAATTTTAGACAATTTTCCTAGAGGAAATAATTTACCGGGTGTGTCTGTGTTTCACCATGAGTGGGCGGGTGTGTTTACATGCTTTTATATCCCAGTGTTTTTTGTGGTTTATTTGTAACCTTTTACCATTAAAATTTTAGGTCTGTTAATTGTTATGGGAGCCCAGTTAGCTTGCATCCCACCGCTTCACTTTTATTTCTAATCATCAGAGCAAAACCGTTGTAGCTTTACATTTTGACCTCAAATCAGAGTGAAACTGGATTTCAACTTGACTTTGGTCAACTATATTTGATAGTAGGTTTATGTACGTTCTAAAAACTGACCAGTGGTTTTCAACCTTTTATAGGTTCTTTTTAAAGCTTCTCTTCGCTGACTCAAGGTTAGAATGAGGCAATAAATATTATTGAATTTCATTGTCCTATCAAGTGAATAGACAGGGTTCCCCATGCTTGGAAATAGTTTCCATATCTTGATGCTTTCAGTGAAGCAGCAGTGAAGCAACTTTCACAGATGCTAAAAGATCGATTTTACATTACAGCTCAAAGATGAGATGATTACTTTTTAAAAAAGAAGCAAAAAATTGTTCACCCTTCACAGCCAATGCAGGAGAGGTCTAATATTTTTTTTATTCTGACTTGTTGGCTCTTTTTTTTTTTTTTTTGTACCTCTTCCCAAATCTACAGTTCCACAAAATGCATTGTTTAAATCCAGATTCTCTATTAAATTACTTTAAGCAAGCAGACATCATTGTTAGTTCATGCGTTTTGTCTAAATAAGTTGTGTCCCACACACAGGCTGCATCCAAGAATGGGCTTTTCCATCTCGGACAGGTAATCATTGCTCAATCATGGACGAATCTGTGGGCCTCTTAAATCTGAAACACAAACCTTCCCTGGTTTTTCCCTTTTGTCACATCTGTCCTTCTCTCCCTTTGTTGGTTGACTTGGCTTCTTTTTGGTGGCAGTGGATGTTTTTCCTTGCTGGGTTCACAGGGTTTTCTCCTATGAAGTGACACCAAAGGCCTGTCCATAAATAAAAACCCATAGTAAGCCTTCTGTCTGGACACCTGTGGAATTCTGTGCTGACTGAACCCTAATATTTCATGGCAAATACAGTATAATATATCCATTAAAACATTGTAAAGAAAAAAAAAAAAAAAAAAATCCTCACTGCTGCTCTTGCAACCATCTGAGGATCCTCTTCAGCTTTTCACAGGTGTTCTTAAACAAGGCAAAACTTATTTCTGGATAGCGCTGCTCATGAAATCACAATCATTTTGTCTCTCTGTCTGTGATTAAAAACACACAAAATGCTAATGGATATTCTGGTGCACCAGGTAATTTATTTTCAACATTGTGGTTTTTCCCATCACCACCCCTGCTGGAAATGTTGGCTTTCTGAGAACACACTCAAAGAAAAAAAAAAGTTTCTTAAGTTGACATTTTGTCTCTTTCCCAGACTAGAGATGACTTCCTGGGACAAGTCGACGTCCCTCTCAGCCATCTGCCGGTGAGTTATTTACATCTGTGTGTGTGTGTGTGTGTGTAGGTACACCGACTCTTTTACTGCTGTTTTCGGTAGTCAGCTGTTTCTTATCATTTAGGTTTGTTGTGCCTTACTAACCTCCATGAAGGTCAGGGAGAGCTTCTGATTGTGCGCACCTGCCTTGTGTGTGAGAAAGTGCTAGCCACACAAGAAGTGCTTTGTTGTGGTCTAACAGCACTCTCCTTGTTAGAAATGGAAAGTGGGCTGTCTAGAAAGTAAACACAACAACTTTCCTGAGGGCAGGCTACCATCAGAACCAATGGAAAAACACTATACAGATTCACACACTCACGTGTACTTGGACTGTGTGGACTGCTGGAAAACAGCTTTGGAAAACAACAACGTGCAGACTCGTGCACTGCTCGGGTCTTTTAGCTTTGATTTAAATGACAGAACCTGAGATGCAAATGAAGAGGCACAAACTGTGAAGCTGCAACTCTTCTCAGCAGCTGAGAAGTCTGTTGTCAGCTGGGTTGTCGCTCTCTGAAGTTTTGTCTAAGTTGTCAACCTTGAAAAGCCCATTAATAAAAGTTGTTGGGGTTAATTATTAATGTCCTATTTGGCTCCCAAAGGAGCAGATAAAAGCTTACTCATGTTGAGAGATGAAGCCTGTAGTCAAGAAGGAGAATATTTGGCTCTGCAGCTTATGCTGAATGTCGTATTTTAGCAATTAAACAAAGTGGCTGAGTCTGGCTAAACTGCCGCAGACCCGGGTAAATGGGTACAGATGTGTGTGTTTTGATACAGTTCATCCATTTTCTGAATGACTACATGTTGTGAGAATTTCTGTCTTATTCATAGTTACTGGACATTACTTCAGTCATCACCTTTCCCTCTGTAGTAGCTTCTTCTAATGTAGTGAGCCACCTTTCGTGAATCAGGGCAGCAATGCTGAGTCATTGGAAATGATGAGTCAGCAGAAAGCCACATTTAGCCACATTTGCTTCGTGGAACTTTAAGCTTCTCTTTACAAACTCATCTTTACACACAGTTCAGCATGAAATTTTGAGCAAACTCATCAAACAGATGTTTTTTAAAAGAGGCATGCGTGCATTTTTAACTTTAATGCTTTGAAACTGTTATTTTTATACATTATTTGTAAATTCTCTTCATATATTGAAAGTAAATTATTCTAGGATCTTCATCAATCTTCTAATCATTGTAACTTTTAGTAGTAGTAAGTTTTTACTGTTTAGATTGGGCTTCTGATATGGAAACCTGCAGACTGACTTGTTAGTATCTGACGGAGCAGTGTGTGGTGAGCAGCCAGTGTGGACTGGTTTGGCCCAGTTTGGTGAGCAGTGTAAGATTGCTGTGTATTACAAAAGACCTCTCTGCTGTTCAATATGTAACAGGAGAGCCTCAGCATTGCATAAGGATCCTGGGTTGATTTTGCAGGGGGCTGTTGCCATGCTTCACACTGGTGATATTTTGTTTGTGCCTGACATGTGTATTTGTTTGTGTGTGCAATCAAACGTTAATAGCAAATGCCTCCTTAAATTGCAGACAGAGGACCCTGCTATGGAGCGTCCCTACACATTTAAAGACTTCCTGTTGCGACCAAGAAGGTCAGTTTTTGCTCAAGAAATCTTGTTCTTGTTTTTACTAATTTACAAATGCACCAGAAAGTGACAGATTATTAAATTAAATGAAGGTTTTAAATACTCTGTTAATGTCAGCTGTTGCTGAAAACTCATGTGACTGGAAGTCAAATATTGAGGGTGAAATACTATCAGGGGCTAGTGGGTTGTTTTGGAAAGTCATCTACATTTCAAGCATTTTAAGCAGATGTTATCCTTCCAGTCACAAATCCAGGGTGAAGGGTTACTTGCGTCTGAAGATGGCTTATTTGCCCAAACAAGGAGGACATGAGGAGGAGGCTGGCGAGATGAGGGAGGAAGCTGAGGTAAGGTCTCAGACACTATTGTTGTTGAGTTTGTTTAAACTGCTGACTTCGCATTACCTAAGGCATTCCTTCAACTGTGTTTTTCTTAATAAGCCGAAGCCAAACCAAATTCTAGTTTTATTCTTTCCACACAAAGACCGCCGACGTCAAAGCAGAAAGATGAAAGTAAATGCCTCACTTTGGACCAACAGACACGTGAGAACAGTCTTAAATAGGAGTGAGTGGAGAAAGGCCTGCACTTCTTTTTATTATTTTCTGTGAATTCAGGAACATCCTGCTGCCAGAGTCGAAGTCTTTTCCAGGTCAAGGTCTGGAAAAACCATTTGCATTGTGGTCTGCTGTTTGCAGAAATATGAGCTTTGCCTCTTTTACATTAAAATATGCTCTAGTATGTCTGCGTGTGTGTAATACTCATATTAAGAAAGTGAAAAGCTTCACAGATAAGGCAGCATTTCGAGGCAAAGCACAATGAGCTGAATGTCATGATCCCACTTCACCATTTTTTCTTTAGTTGAGCTACAAACATCCCCCGTTCTTGTGTGAAAGCCCACTTAAGACTGACTTTCACTGAAGCACTGACTTTATTCTGGTTTATTTTTCTGATTTTTCCATGAGGAAATCGTTGGTGTACTTTTAGAACATGGTCACAGATGTTCCACCCTAATGGCAGCTCATCAGACACAAAACTGAAAAATATCAAGTAAAAGTTTTCAAACCACAACACAGCAGTAAAAAAAAAAAAAAAATGGACCGGTCACATCCTCCATGTACTGTCATCCTCAAAATTATTCATACCCTCCAATTAAAGAAGGAAGCAATAATTTGAAATTGACAAAAGTAGTAATAAATAAAAATTCTATGAAAATCATGACACTGATTTTGAATTGTGTTTAAACAGAAATATTGGATACAAACATACAAAAAATGAAACAAATAAACAAGCATTATTGGGCTCCGAAGCTAAAATTTTGTTGAGCAATCTTTTTCTTTAACTGGAGGGTATGAATGATTTTGAGGACGACAATATTCCCTCTTAAACTTGATCCATTGCTAATGCCTGTATGTGTCTGCAAAGAATTTTATCGGGACCATCTGTAACCATGGCATCTCTTGCCTTGGCTACCAGTGAGCTACTCAAACTAACTTGCATCAAATGCTGACCTTTTCTTTCAGGGTTGGGATGAGTCTGCAGATTCAGGCTCCCAGCGTCCCCAGCAGCTGCTGCCCCCTTTGCCCCCAGGCTGGGAAGAAAAAGTGGACAACCTGGGGCGCACCTACTATGTCAACCACAACAACCGCACTACACAGTGGAAACGGCCTTCCAACATGTACTTCTACTTATTCTTTTTCTTTTATTATAGTTTTAGTTTAGTACAAAGCTGAATGAGTTTCAGTTTCTCAGCTCTGTTCACACTGCAGGAAAAAGTGGCTCAAATCTGACTGAATTTTTTTTTCTGCCCATATCTGACCCATACTTGATCATTTTATGAGAGTCTGAACAGCACAAATATCACCTGGACTACTTTCTTATGCAGTGCTGAATTGGATTACATATCCCATCTTTTACAAAGCGACCTCAGTCTGAACGGTTGTGTTTCATTTCATCTGACTTTAAGTAATTGAAATGAGGCTGATGTTAGAAATCTGTGCTGGCCTCTGACTTTGAATCCACACATATTTCTGTACAGAGGTAGCAGCCATTGGTGCAAAAAATTGTACTGAACTCTTCTTTCCTTTATAAGTGGGTCATAATTTCTTTGGTTCTGATGATGCAAAAACTTCCAAATAATTATACCAACACGTGTAGTATCCATATTTACTGTACTTCTTTAAACACAGCGTGCTGTGTGTGATGTGTCTTCTTTTGCCCATGCAAGTCACTTCAGGGCTGTGTACCATTCACACTGAAATGTGATGGTCATGTTTTAATGATGCCAAAAGATTGGATTTCTGAAAAAAAAAAGATATTAGAGGCCATTAAGACCTGCAGTGTTATTGTAGTCTGTCTAGGTTTTTTGTTATTAAAGGGTTTCTATATCATCACTGCCTTGGTTAACTGGTTTCCAGTAACATCCCCTTTTATTTGTCAGGGATGTGATCTCAGAGATTGAGAGTGACAATCAGCAGCGGCAAATTCATCAGGAAGCACACCGTGTTTTCCGTGCACGGCGTCACATCAGTGAAGACTTGGAGAATGAACACCTGGAGCCCAGGGACATGGACAATGTGAGAGGATAAACACATAGCTGCACCTAGATTACACACACGCTTAACCACAGCTGTCCCAAATGATAAGGTCCCCTAAACACTGTCCTTTCACTGTTTCTCTTGTAGTCTTGGGAGCTCATCACAGAAGAGGATCCCAACGACAGTTTGGCCCAGTCTCTGCCCGGTCCCTCCTCTGTTTTAACACCACAGCACCCACCAACACCTGTCACTCAGGAGTTCTCTGAAGATTTAAATTTGAGGCTATCAATCACTCCCGATACCAACGGCGAAGTACCAGGGCCCAGCACCGCTCTGGTGAGACTTTAACACTGTAATTTTCTGTCATCTAAACCCAAGCTACTCCAGAAAATGCTTAGTGGTGTAAATTTTGGCAGGCAGGATTGATTTGCTGGCTGGTAGTTTTTGACACAAGCCATAAAATTTGCACTCTCCCCTTGCTTACTTTGAACAGAGCCAGTTGTCAAACAGACTTCGTTCCTCAAGTATGACAGACGGCGTCAGCGATCAAGCCCAGGCTCCTCCTCTTATGGTACATACATCTCAACTCTTGAGTTTCCCCCATCCTATTCACCTCTGTCCCCCTTTTTTTCCTCCCTTTCTTTGTTACCAAAGCAGGTTATTGTCTCATTTTGCTCCTCTTGGTTGACACTCCTTAATGTTGGGGTGTACTGCATGACACTTTTTCTTAGTCTTTTTCTCGCATGTCAAATTTCCACCTTTTCATACTAGGCAGATGTGGCTTACTTATCGCTTCTCTCCTCAAATTTGACATTGTTCTATGCTTACAATGCTTTTGTCCTTGTAGGGTAACCACACTTCCTGCATTTGCATTTTTTTGTGACTCACCTTCCACTGTGTTTGGTGTATAGATGATGTTGGCTCTGCAGCTGTGTGTTGCCAGAATGACCATTCCAGTAGGAATCCTCGAACGGGATTAAATATTAAGTACAGCTCCACAGAAGTTCATACGCTTCCCACAGAGTCCTGAGTCATAACATCAGTGGAGATTCGGCTCAGCAAACTGTCGCATGATCTTAATCAGATGTTTGTCGCACTGCTGAGTCATTGCACTGAGCCCAGGCATAGTCAAGCCAAAGAAAAGTACAAGAACTGATTCCAGTCCTCCTGTAATTTTAATTTTATTTTAGTTTTAAATTTTATAAATGTAAATGGGATTGTCCTGCAGATTTTTCACTTCCACCATGTATGTTACTCGCAGGTCTTCAGTGTAACAAATACATCCAGGAATAAAGTAGCTGAGTAGTTTGCCTTGCAGTGATCTGGCAAGTGAGTGAGAAAACTCAAATCCACTGATTGATGAAACTATTCCTTTTGGCGATTAGTTTTATCTCTTTTTTTGACTCGTCAAAATCGGAGTAGGTTATTGAAAATTATTTGACTACAATGCTTCAATATACAAACATTTGAATATAAATATAAAAAACAGCTACGTATTTGTTATACAAATGTACGGTAAGGCTGCCTGATGGCTTGCTGACCAGACAACTTACTATGCACTAGAGCACTTAAATTGCATTTAGATTGCAATTTAAATTAGCGTAATTTTGTAATCATGCCGTCATGCGATTTTTTTTTTTTTCCCCCCATCATCTGGTCACATGAAGTTAGCAGCACAAGCAGCCCTGCTAAAGAACACTTGTATCCAGAATCAGCTCCCTGCAGTTACAGAGAAATGGCGTCCGTCTCAGAACCGGTTACTGAAAGTGACACTTCTGCAGGTATCTTAGTTCCAAAGAAAAACAGCACATCAGCTGTGTGGGACTATTTTGGTTCTCGGAAAAATGACAAAGAACAGCATCAGGTATTGTGCTGAACTTGCCGAGCAAAAATTGCTACGTCGTGGCAACACAACAAACTTGTTTCAACATTTAATGCATCATCACATAGTGATCAGGGCTTTCCACAAGCGCCGGCTGCCGGCCATATAGCCGACTACTCCACTAAGTCCAGCTGGCTACTTGTTTATAATGAGGATCAGAGTGTCTGGTTCTGGCCGGGATATGATTCTTCGCAATGACGCGGAATGTTTGCCCGCCCGTGGTGCATGCAGCCATAATGTTGCTTCCATGTTCAGGCTTCTGCACTGTAGTTTCCCTTATAGCTGCTTCGGCGTGAGTCCCGCTGTGACAAAGCTCTTTTCTCCACCAGAATGCTAAGGAGTGGATATCTGTGGTGAAATTATCCCCATCGCAGCTTAAACTTATATCAATCCATCCATACATCTGCTTTGAAACCAGTGGTATCGGGGGGCTCTTACCCCGTGCCTCTTACATTTTTTTGTATATTTATGCATGCTTCGTATTATAGGGTGACGAAATGTCCACTTTTTCCCAGACATGTCGTTCTTTGGAGAGGTAGAAAATGTGCCATGTTTTTCAAAATCAGCTGGGAAGGAGACCGCAGTGCAGAGAAGCCAGAGTTTACCTGGTAATCACGCCACCTGCTGTCGGCCGCACAGGAATTCCAGGACAAAGGGAACGCATAAAACCCGCGTTTGTGAGAAATGACAGTTTGTGCCAAACTGTTGGATCGGATGGTTTTCCCATGCGGGTTGCGAAGCTATTTAGAATTTCCTGGAGAGGTTTCATCTCCATCACTTCTCCACAGTTTTGCAAAAACACCTTCAGACGAGGTGAAGACGAGGTTCATGTTTTGACTGATGACTTTAAAGGTTTGGGAAAGAAGAAAATGCAGAAACATAAATGGAAAAAAAAAAAAAATCCCATTTTCATATTGGTATGGAAATGGGAAACTCAGTGCAAGCTGAAAAGCAGCAACTGTTCTGTATAAACACAGGCTTCTTTTTTTCTTTTTGTCTGGTGCTTGTATATATTTATTACATTATTACTTTCTGAAGAGAAAAACACCAAGCAGAAAGACACTTCGTTGAAATTGATCTTCTCCACCCCACGAAAAGTGGACTGAATGCCACAGTATTTTTCCACACTCTTGGCCCTAAACTTTGTGATCTTTGGCTCCCCATAAATATTGTCTCATGTATACAATATAAATTCAGTAAAGATGTGCAAAGTGTCTTTGTGAAAAGCCTAGAAATAAAAATCCTAGAAATAAAGCTCAGGTTGGAAAAAAAAAAAGAAAGTTATGCTTTAAGTTCTTGCCTTAGAGAAGGATTTATTAGTTTAATCATGTTTTTGTTACACTGAAAAAAAAAAAAAAAAAAAACGCATTTTAAATCGCAATTGCAATATTGGTGAAAAAAACTGCAATTAGATTCTTTCCCAAAATCGTTCAGCCCTAATATGCACTCTCCGTGTGTGTGTTTTTTAATCTCAGCTTTGCTGTTATGTGGGGCTGCAGTTGGGCTGGTTGCTGGTGCACATCGGTGTATGTGAGTTCTTGCTGTGCAGTACAGAGCAAGCAAACCTCTAGAATTACCTCACATAATAAAACATGTTCCACAGCTTTTAAAGCCTTCAAAAAGAAAGAGATCAGACTTGAAAGTGGTTAGGATTCCTGAGATTTTGAGCATGTGAGCTGTGAGGCACTAAGTCGGGTTTCAGTTCACGTCCTGTTTATTTTGGTCTGAGTTGCTTCAGGTTTTAGGTGACTTCCTGTGTTTTCCTTGGATCTTACGTTGCGACTTCAACAATGGGCTACAAGGTGGCTTAAAAATATCAAAGAAGCCAAATGCAGATCTCAGATTTAGTCTATTTATGATGAATTAAATTGTAGAATGATTCTTTTCTGGAGTTACAAGACTGTTTGCAGTTACAGATCTGGTCACAGCTATTACGCTGCAACACTGTATGAGAGTCAAGGATAAAAATCACTTCACATTTTCGTTCTAACATATTTTGGATACAACTGTTTACTTTGACTTGTGGTCTGCGGCTTTAATATAATTTCATACTTGGGTGTAATTAAGTTGGCTGATGATTAAATGCACTCTCAAGAGAAAGGAATAAATGTCCTCCCTTCCAACAGGAAAATGCAAGCCTAATAGCAGCTGTGATTAAGATTCTAATGATTTTTCTCTTTTAATCATAATCCTAAAGCAGATTTACTTTTCATTGTGTCAATCAAAAGCAACCAGCACCACAGCTTTTAAATTCCCATTTTTAAATCAGCTTCTTTGTTATCCCTTCATCCAATCACAACAGATGCTTCCCCCTCCTATACTGATCAGTTGGAGTCCTCTGTCTTTGATGTTCACAGCAACTGCACTTTCCCACCCTGGCCCATAATGAAAAGAATCTCCTCTCTCTCTGCCACTCCTCACCCCCTTGGAGAATGAATTCCCCTTCTTTGTCCATTCACATTTTCCTCACTCAACTTTCACTACTGCCAAAATACTTGCCTGCTCACTTCCACTCTGGCTATGAAAACATCCCATACTGTGAAATAAAGACCATGTTCCCCTGTTGTCTACCACCAGCAGAGTTCCCAGACCCGAAGAACAAGAGCTCAAACAGTCTCAGGTGGTGAGGAGTCTATGGTAATATCTCAGTTTATGTTCAGTGTAAACCCGATCAGTCTTATTTCTCAACATGTAGGACTGGCTGTATTTGTCACCTTAGTAGTTTTGGGAGCCACTTTCATTAAAAACTAAACATTGTTTACACTTCATAATCTGCCTTCTTTTACAGGAATTTTTCCAATGTTTAGGCTTTGCTCTGCAAATTTCTTTGACACATAATACCTAAAAACAAATGCATCTCTCTGAAATGGGCAGACGTTTATTCATTTGCAGCATATGCATATCTTCTCTAGCATGTGATTGATTTATTCTGTAAAGTAATCAGGGCCCCATTCAAAGAACTTCCCCCTTTAGTTCCCTTAGATCTCATATTTCAGTGTGCTGAAGTGCTGTTAGAACAGCAGTAGTTTGTGCTGTTGCTCTGGATCTGAACATTTGTGCTGTCTGATCCTAGATTAGCAGCATTGTAAAAAAAAAAGAATAAGTAATGACAAAGTGATTGGCCATCGTTGACAAACCATAAAGCTGCATAGTAAAACATGTCCAGTGCAAAAGTAATGTGTCTTTGCACAGTCACACCTAAAGTGTCACTAGGTTTTGTTTGGATCATTTGGTTGACAGTTTTGATAATGTTTATGCTGCAAATGGTTAATGGTTCACAAAACAAAGTAGCAAAAGTAGTAATGATCTACTCTCCCCAACCCACCCACCCCCATGTTGTATTTATTTTAGTACTGATCTATGCTTCATTTTGTGTTATATGTGCTGGTTGACTTCAGATGCAGTCACCTTCTTTTCCATTAGTTATAAGATTTTAGTTACATGTCATCCCTGAGTTGTGTTACAATATCCGACTGTTTAAATAGGAATAGAAAAACCTATATTAGTTAAAAAAAAAGCAATGTATTTTCAATAAATGTGGTTCAAAACTTGATTTAAACACTGATTTGTCAACTTGTCTCTTTCCCTTCAACGTAAACATTTCCTCCACAAGGCTTTAAGCGTATTGGCTTGTACTGATTAGTTGTCTTTGCTTTCTCTCCACACTTGGCCAGTCTCCTTCGGCAGCTGCTTACACCCTGACCACCCCTGGCCTGCCCCCTGGATGGGAGGAGAGGAAGGATGCCAAGGGAAGAACATATTACGTCAACCATAACAACCGCACCACTACTTGGACTAGGCCAATTGTGCAGGTACAGCAGGTCTGAGGGCTGGCTGTCGGGCTGGCTCTATGCATGGACGTGGACGTTGCCTTGGTTCCTGTCGTGGCGTTGACCTGTGTGTCAGACCTCTTGTCCCTCCTGTGTTTCTCATCTGTGTAGCTATAGAGAAGGACTGACAGAGATGCAGCTTTGAAACCTCAAAGTCTCTTTTTCTGTCTTTCCTTCTGACTGAGTTTCCTACTCTGTCCAGCTTAATTGTGTGTCTTCTCTTGTCTAGCGTTTTCTTTGATATTAGGATAAGGTGCATCTCTGTTTTGGTCTCATCTTCCTTAACCCTGGAATTGATCTGTAACTACCACTGTTTTTCCAGTTGTCTAAAAACGAGGCAGCTCTACGTAGACTGAACTCTGAAGCTGAGCACACATTTGATGCTCATGTGTCCTCTTTCTTTGTCTGAACACCATCAGCTGTGTTATACATGTGTCAACTCATGCTCTGATTTTATCTGTTTTTATTACTCAGAAAGAGAGGATACCATCATGTAATGCTTTGTCTTTGGCACATTCTGCAGTCATAACCCATTTTGAATGTGGATTAACCCATTTTACCTGCTACTTGGTCAAGTAACAGTGATACTAACTTTGTCCCTGTTTTCTGTTTTCAAAAATAATTCTGTTCATGAATAGTTGTTTTAAGATACAAATAATATTGCTTTTAATTGGCCTAAATGGCCCTTGCTTTTGGGATTTTAGGAGCTCATTTCCTGAGAGAAAAGCTGGCATCGAGACCACTCCAGTGCACACAAGCATCTTTGACAGAAAGGGTCATGATAAGACAAACTTTCTTTTTGCAAACAGCATCACTTATTCCTAACATCAGAAGTGCTGTTTTCACTGACAGCTGACTGAAGACGGAGCCAGCACCTCAGCAGCAGCATCAGGAGGAGCCTCAGTCCCCGCCTCCACCCCTTCCTCCTCTTCCAATGCCTCCAACAACCACCTCCATGAGCCCCAAGTCCGACGACCTCGTAGCCTCAGCTCCCCTACTGTCACCCTTTCCACCCCCTTGGAGGTGAGAATTAGACACCTTGAACCATCCTATTCCGTCTGCCCTTTTTCTTTTTTCCATTTTTACCTCTTCAGGACTTCCCTGCTCCCTTTCTCCTACCATCTTTACCTTCCCATCCTTCCAAGACATTCAAGATGACCAAATTAAGATCTTGGCATTGATCTGCTTTGTCATTCCCTTCATTTAATTGATGGTTTGCATCAGTCATTGCTCAGATCCATCTTAATGCTGCTTTTCTCTCTTTCTGTCCTTGCCAGCCGTACAGAAATGTTAATCTCACCATTTAACTAATCTTCTCTTCCCATTTTCTGTCCTCTCTGTTGATATTCTTTTTTCATACTCCTTTTTCTTTGTTTAATAATGAATCATGCGTTCATGTATAAGTTGTGTCTTACTGGCCTTATTTAATGGACAAATAAGACATTTGCAATGTGTCGATTGCTGCTTTCGAATGATATGAATGCACACCTACAGCCCCTTGACGGGTGTTTACTAATGCATCTGCAGCATGCTGGAATTTATCACCTCCCGGTTGTGTATTCACAGTATTATGCACAATAGAGTCAGTCTCCTACTGGTTAAAGAGCGTTAATAATCAGACAGTACAGGTTGTTAAAGTGTGAACCATGTGAGGTAAACTATTGAAATTTCACCTTGTTATTTCAACCTTTTTGAAGTTTTCAGATTATGCAAAATAAACTACATGGATCTGATGTCTTGCAGTTGCAGCCTACAGCAGATGGTGTTCATCTGAAGAGAAAAGTTGTGAATCATTTGATCGTTTCTTTATGGACGTCATCTGAAACTTTATGCTCTACAGCTATAAATATACCACAAACTTATCTAATTAAGACCAACACACTGTTTCTAAAAACGGATGGTCTCTTTTTGACCTTCCACTGCTTTAATGGTTTCACTTGGTGGTGAAAATTATTTGCTTCTACCAAGGGAACAGACCTGAAGGGGGTTTAATTAAAGTATGCGCAAGCATGTGTGTATTAATAAGGCATTGTGCAAGTATAAGGAAATGAAACATTCACAGCAGAATGCTGTAATTACAACCTCCAGTGGAGGTGGGAAGTCTGATTAATTAATACAGTCCTTACTCCTGTTGAAAATGAGATCAGTCTGTGATAATTATCTGTGGGGAAAAAAAAAACAATGTGATGAGATAGCACTCATTAGTGAGGACAACTTCAGTTTGATTAAGCTTGCTGTAGAAGCTCTGAATTTATGAGAAAAGGCAGTTTCTGCTATATAAATAATTTCTGACCTATTATGTTGTAATTTATTTAAATTTCTGCTTTGACCAAAGTTTATTGTCCACAAAAGAGGGTTGATATTTAAGATTATCCAGGAAATTGTGTTCAGTTGTTCTCTTTGACATCTTTTTATCTCTTGGTAATTTCACAGACAGGTTAATGCAGTTTTTAGCATTTTTCTACTCCTCGTGTTTCCTCCTATTATCTTCATAAACAACTAGAGATAAACTTCGATTTACTACATCCTGGTGTTAATGTGTTAATCTGTTATGACAAGATTTCTAATCGCTTTTTTAGCAGAACATGACAGCGAGCTTTGGATTATTGGGGTCCGTCCTTGTTATTTTTTGCTGTGTTTAACAGATCAGTGACTATTTTTAGCAAACTGTCAGTCGTCCACATCCTTTGTCAACATATGCTTGTAAAATAATCTTTTTATTTGGGTGTGACTAATAACACTTCCTCCCCCCCCCCCCCCCCTTGTCCCCAGGGAGCCAACAATATCCAGGTGAGGAGAGCTGTGAAAGACACCCTCTCCAATCCACAGTCTCCCCAGCTCTCCCCTTACAGCTCCCCCAAGTCACAACACAAGACACAGCAGAGCTTCCTGCCTCCAGGCTGGGAGATGAGAATAGCCCCAAATGGACGGCCTTTTTTCATCGACCACAACAGCAGAACCACCACCTGGGTGAGCTAAAACGGCCGCTGATCCACTTTTGTTTTATAGATATGAATGTAGGAAAAATGTATTTAGTTTTGGGAATCTTTTGAAATTCTCAGAGGTCCAGTGGTTCAACTTCAGGGCAGTGGTTACTTATGTTCTTATGGGATCTTTTAGTGACATCTGGTGGTGATGAGATCAATGCCACATTTGTTTCCTTTTTAGGATAATGCTCCAAAACCTGAACTTGCAAAGTAGAGCTGTTTTAATAGAATTTGTCCTTAGCATAGCGTTTATCCTTACAAAAATATATTATTACTCTTTGTTTACTTTATTTGTATTCTTCTTTGTCCCCCTTTTTAATGCCAACAAACAGGAGGATCCCAGATTGAAATATCCAGTCCATATGAGGAATAAGAACTCAATGGAGCCTGGTGACCTTGGTCCTCTTCCTGTAAGTACAATCACAGATAGATTTGTGACTGTTGGCTCCTATAGCACACACATGACAACCTCAATAATTGATTAGGTTTTTACATTACCAATATGTGTAGTATTTCTTGTTTTTGAGGCGCATCAATTTTTGTTTCTTATGAATAAAGAAAGTCATTATTCATCATCATTAACTTTTCTATTCTGCTTTTTTTATAGTCGGGGTTACTTAGCCTTATTCAACAGTCCATTTATGTTTAGATTTAAGTATGTGAGCAACACACTTTTGTGCTGTAAAGATGATCTGAATCAGTTTTCCTTTTGTAGTCCTGTTAGAAAAGAAGAGCTGTAGGGTAAAATGCAGTTGACAAGAAAAGTCAGATTGCTGGGATAAAATCTGTTTAGGTAGTGAAAACTGAAGCTTGATTTATGGTTTGATGTTAAATCAATACAACAGCCTGATGCATAATGAAGACCCTTGCTCTGTAGCAACTCTGGAGACCAGTATATGTCTGCCCAGAAGTCCCATGACCAGCACGCTGCATTGCTAAAAGATATAGCTTCTGTGAAACAAATAAGTTTTTCTAATGCTAGCCCAATAAGCAGCATTTTTTTTAGCTGCACTATGCAGTTTTCAGAGTTCACTGATTGTTGTCTAGATCACAACAGTCCAGTTGACATACGTTCTCTTGTCTTTCCCCCGTGTTCCATTAATTCTGATAAAAGAGACTATTTAACATTTATAAGTTTTGATGTGGGCTACTCATATAGTTGTACTGTACGACAGAAGTTTTTTTTCCTATAACTTTGCACAATGGCATAGGAAACCTGCTTCAGCTGCATTTTGATGGTGTAATTGCTGAGTGGTGCTTGGGTGTAAATGCCTCTTAAATGCATACCTGTCATGAGTAGTTTACAGTGTAGGTTTTTTTTTTTTTTATAATTGATCTAACACGAGCATAAATCAAGCTTTGCATAACGTATTTGACAAAGTTAAAGGCCAAGCAAATGGGCCAGATGTTATCATAGCTAAATGCTAAATAGTTAAAGAATCATGGGTTTGTGCATCTCACAGGTTTGTGTGTTGTGTGCATGTGTGTGTGTTTTCTCTTTCCTTCTTTCTCTTCTCTCCATTCTGATGGATCTTATGTATGCTACTTCTCCACCTGGCCATGTCTGTTTGGCAGAACCTACCAGAGGAGGTTGGTTGGTGCCTCCCTCCCTCTGCCTGCCTTCTTACCTGTCTGATCCAGTCTGGTCTGGTCGAATGCCTGCAGACAGCCTTGCGTTTTCTTTATTTCCTCGCTCTTTCTGTCTTTTCTCTTTCTCTGTCATGACTTCATGACCGGCATGGATGGATTGTACCGCTCCCCCTACTTCCAGTATTTTACCCCACTTCCTCTCTCTGTGAGCGTCCTCCCTGCACCACTGTTTCTCCTTTTCTTAATGTTAAATATTTTGGAGCTCCCCGCTTTTCTCCTGGGATTCCTCAGACTGCTCCATATTTGTGTACCTGTGTGAGCAGCTGAGGCTCAGTTAGATCTGTATGGAAACTGGAACAACAGGAGATGCTCCAGGCATTTATTAGAGAGAGGTGAAAGAAAAAGAGGGATTGATGGAGGAAATGGGGCTAATAAGGGGTAGAAGGGGAGCGAAAGGAGGAGGGAGGTTTCAAGAGAAGCAAAAGGAGCTGTAAATGTTTGTCAGAGGAAGGAGCTGGGCTGTATGCTGCATGTGTTATCAGCTTTTTAGTCTGGTTTCCACTCATGCAGCAGCAGCATAAAAACACATACATACTGTAACGACACCCTGTTTGACAGTTTGTTCTTTTCTCCACCCCTTTGCTCTAAATCCACTGTAACTTTTCTTATTGCTTGTTTGCTGGTGCCGTACGAGTGTGTGTGGCCTATGACACTGTGCTACGTGGTCACTGTGTCGGTGGTGGTATACCACTTTGAACCTTGGTGAAGATTAACCTTTATGTTGTGGTCGTACCCCTGCCTTGCTGATGTATCGGACCTGACTCAAATAGGACCGTAAATCCTTTCATTTCCTTTAAGGTGTTTGATTGAGCTTGTCTTGCCTGTGCTACTGGGATGTCAGTGTTTGGGCCATTTTATGGTCAATCAAGTTCAATTGAACAGAAATTAAAAAGGAAAACTAAATGGATGGATTTGAATTACTATTTGAGCACGGCCTGTTGAACTGTGCCATCTAATGTTTTCCTTACTCTCCTTCTCTTTTGCTTCTTTTTCAGCCTGGTTGGGAAGAAAGGGTTCACACAGATGGACGCACCTTTTACATTGACCACAGTAAGATGAGTTTGTCTCTTTTATGATTATGCTACGTTCCATGTAGCCTTTGGCTTTTACTGTTTTTTTCCAGACTATAAGTCGCCCTTGAGTATAAGTTGCATCAGTCAAAAAATTTATCATGAGCAAGAAAAAGTAAGTTGCAACGGACTATAAGTCGTATTTATTTATTTAAAATGGGGTGATTTTTGGATTATTCATATTCTACTTGTTGCTGCTAAAAATTACCCTATCATTCCAATTCCAAAGTTAATGCCTGTAAATGATCATAAACATCATATCTAAGAAGGATGAGCATGTTTTTTGAGGATTTGTTCCACCGTACAGGCAGTACAGCTAATGTCCAAAATGAACTCCTCACTGAGATAAGGCTGTTTTGGGATTTTTGCCCTTGGAGCAGAATATTGTTGTCACAAGCTTAAAGCGCCCTCTTTTGACATAAGATGGTAATATTTACTCCTTAGCTCATGTCAATCAATGTGAATTGAGACTTCAAAATATGGTAAATTGTATAAATTTGTATACATAAGTCGCACTGGACTATAAGTTGCACAAGTAGCCAAATTATGGAAAAAAGTGCGACTTATAATCCGGAAAATACGGTAGTTGTTTGGGACGGATAAGCATCTGGTCTAATACAGGTGTCTTTCGCTTATTTGCTTACATTTTATTTATACATAGTACCACTACACAGAATGACTCCCACGTCCCAAAAGAGCTAATAAATCGTTAATTTGTCTGTCTTATGACTTAGAGTTAGAAAAAAGAAACAAATGATTATGCTTTTGTATTTTTTTAATCCAGATACAAAGACGACACAGTGGGAGGACCCCCGTCTGCAGAGTCCAGCTATCACCGGACCTGTGAGTAGCTTTCTCTTTTAGCCCTACTTACTGGAAGATACTACCACAGCAGTGTCTCTACATGCAGTACTCTAGTTTTATCTGACACATTATCTTTAGCCTCATTTTGCCTCTGCAGAACAGAGAAATCACTTTGTCATTGCGCTTGTCACTTAACATGCTAACACCCTTGTGTGATTGTGTGTGCCACTTCAGGAACCGCTCTTCACTGCTAACCTTCCCAACACTTGACTCTTTATTACATTCAGCACAATATCAGTGTAGAAAAAGCCTCTTTGTTTTTGTTCAGCAAAGTCTGTAAGAAACTTAATTATTCATTACTGATAACTGGCTCTGCTTCGCTGATCATGCCTCATCTTTCTCTCAACCATGTTTGCATTTGGCAATGATAAGAATTTAAGAAACAATAAAAAAGAAAAATCAGGCCATATGTGACTTGGTAAACCATCCAGCTTTTAGTTTTATCTGTGATTATTTCCTGACTCTACTACTGTTACTTTATTCAAGTTAGAAGAAGGAGAGTAAGTTACCCCCTTTACACCCTAACACACCAAAACTGCACTTACTTTTCCATCATTTAGATAGATAATTAAATGATTCATATGATTAATAATTTATAATTTTAGCTCTGAATGCATAGATCAGGGGTTCTTATAACACTGAAGCTTGAATGTTTCCTCACCTGTGAGTTGCTTTAAATAAAAATATCTGCTAAATAATTATCAGAATGTGTCATGAGCTACCCGAGTCTGGTCAGTTTTTGACAATTTTGTTCTCTCTTTGTGTTTTCTATTTAGGCTGTTCCATACTCAAGAGAGTTCAAGCAAAAATATGACTACTTTAGGAAGAAATTAAAGAAACCGGTAAGAACTTATTCCTGCTTATGGAAACCTCCGCATAAAGCTATCTGTGGTGCAAATACCAGTTTGTATTCTTTCGTTTTGCTCAGATATTAAACTCATAAGTTTATTGTGTTTTGTTGCATAAGATATTCATCACAATCATTTCACATTCTTTATTTCAGTACAGCTTTCAAAACATATGAAGTTGGCCTTTACTTTTTCTAGCTGTAGGTTTTACTGCCAGAATTTAATCTTGCTTGATTAGTAAAAATAATTTTTATTGAATAAATTTTCTGCTATTTATTTATTTATTCATTCATTTATTTATTTACTTTGGAGTCATTAGTTTGCAAGTTATTCCCCCTAGTCCTCTTGATGGGTTGGAATCTATTTGTCTTTGTTCCAGAGTTTATAACTTCCATCTGACTCAAACAAGATCATAGGTGACACAAGTTAGATTTTGATTCTTGATAAAGCTTTACCTCGTTGATTTCAGGCTGACATTCCCAACCGATTCGAGATGAAGTTACACAGAAACAACATCTTTGAAGAGTCGTACCGTCGAATCATGTCCCTGAAGAGGCCAGATGTCCTGAAGGCAAGACTATGGATTGAGTTTGAATCGGAGAAAGGGCTGGACTACGGTGGTGTGGCCAGAGAGTGGTTCTTCCTCTTATCGAAGGAGATGTTCAATCCCTACTATGGCCTGTTTGAGTACTCTGCCACGTAAGTGTCTGTTTGTTTGTTTGTGCCTGCTTTAAATTTCCAGAAGAGAGAGACTCGAGCCCTGAAACATTTAACAGGATATACAGGACAAAGTGCTTCCACAAAGCCAAAGCAGTAAACGGGGAGCAATCTTTGATGGAAACATCCTTCCCTGCTTATGTGTTTGGTCGGCTTTGTCCACAAAGTGTAGCAAGACACTCTCCTGTTATGTGGTATTCCCATGAGACTTGTTAAGGTTTTCCTTTTACTTTAATTAACTTTTCCTCTAATTCAAAACGCCATCTTGAAACAATGGTTTCCCACATACACGGCAATCAAAGTGTCATAATGTTTTGTTCCCTTTCTTGGCATCATCGTCAGTGCATGACTCAGTTCTCTCTCCAGTTTGCCCACGAGAGCTGTTGGGAAAACAAAGGTTGAAAAATGAACAATTAACTATTTAAACTTGCAGCCTTTTAAGAAAACCATTCAGGTTGGTTTTATTACTTGTTAAGTCTCATTTTGATGCCACCATACAGCAGCAGGTAAATGAAAAGCTAATACCTAGCAGTCATCATTACACGTTTTTTTTTTTTTGGGTTTGCACTGGTGTTTTATTCTGGTTTGTTCTGTTGTCTTTTGCTGGAATAAACAAACAACAACAAAAAACAAAAGGGAACATTTAGGCTTGCTTTTTACATTAACCAGATGAGCTTCAAGTACCTTTTACAGGGTGCTGGAGCCCATCCCAGCTTCCATAAGGCAAGAGGTAGGGGCCCTGTGCAGGTCACTAGCCAATCATAGGGCCAGCATGGAAACAAGACAAACAGCTCTATCCAGACGGCTTCACATGCATTTTTTTTGGCTGGGATAAAGCAAGTATAGAAAATGAATGAATGAGCACCCAGGGATATTGGCTCAGAAGGATTGGCTTGGCAGGTTTCATGCTGATGTAATGCTTTAATGCTTAGATGGCTGGACCTGATGCTTACGATTGTAGCAGCAGTCACACCATAAAATCAGTCATACGGCTATCAGGCGATGTGATTGGCTGTTGTCTCTGCTGCTGTTTGAAAAACTAAAACTGTTCTCAACTTTCCGCCTGAGTTATGGTGGTTGCTGATACCTGAAACGTGCATATGAATCTGGGCTGAGGGATGTCTGGTCATGTCAGATAAAGGATGTGGCCATTGTAGATGTTACTCTGGAACCAAAGAGACATGGACACAAAGCTAAATAAGTCCCCTGCTATTGTGCTACCAAGTGATCTGAGAGTGACTGAATAAGATGGAAATGCATTTCTTCCTCTGTCTTCTCTTCACGTGTCTACTCAGGGACAACTACACTCTCCAAATCAATCCCAACTCTGGCCTGTGTAATGAGGACCACCTCTCCTATTTCAAGTTTATTGGGCGTGTGGCAGGAATGGCTGTGTTTCATGGAAAACTGCTGGATGGTAAGTTGCTTGATACTCTAGGCTTTCTTTTTTATAGTGTAAATATACCAAAAACA
The DNA here is from genome assembly GCA_023101725.1 of Atherinomorus stipes. Classification (NCBI taxonomy): domain Eukaryota; kingdom Metazoa; phylum Chordata; class Actinopteri; order Atheriniformes; family Atherinidae; genus Atherinomorus; species Atherinomorus stipes. Next base: position 749,011 of record JALJCO010005679.1, read on the forward strand.
TGTTGCAAGTAAAACTACTCTTTCATTATGATCTCTCTCTCTGGTCTTAATATCTTTTCCACAACGCTGTTATGCATCTCGGTCTTTTCTTTGTTTTTTCAGGTTTTTTCATTCGACCATTCTACAAGATGATGCTGGGAAAACAGATCTCTCTTAAAGACATGGAGTCTGTGGTAAGGCCTCAGTCCTACCAGTTTATTAACTGATAAAAAAAGATTAATTCTGGGTCCTTGAGTTAGGGGATTTAATTTGTTGTGTACATTGTTACGTAGCAGTTTGATTGGAATGATGAAGCTAATAACGAAGGCCTACAAGTTCACAGAAGAAAGCCAATGAAAGATTTAAGCTTTGTGTCCACCTCTACAGGACAGTGAATACTACAACTCTCTGAAGTGGATTCTGGAAAATGATCCCACTGAACTTGACCTGAGGTTTTGTATTGATGAGGACAACTTTGGACAGGTGCACACACCTTTAATCTCAATTTATTTTTCTGGTAATTTGAGTATCTTTTTCTTTTGATGTTATCTGTATCTATTATTTATTCATTTATTTATTTTTCCAGACATACCAGGTAGACCTGAAGCCCAGTGGCTCAGACATGGTGGTCACAAATGAAAACAAGAAGGAATACATAGAGTAAGTTCTCTTTTTAATTTTTTTTTATGACTAATTATACTTTAACAGTGATTGAGCAAATGTTATGCAAAAAGTTTTCATTCAACACTTCTCAATAATTTTCCCTCTATCAGCCTGGTCATCCAGTGGAGGTTTGTCAACCGGGTCCAGAAGCAGATGAACGCCTTCTTAGAGGTATTTATTTGCAGTGGTTATAGTCACCACTTGGGGGTACTAAAACAACATGTTTCATTTTGTGTAGGAGCTGAACACTTCTTCTGTTTCCAAATGTAATAATTTTGAATAATGATTGAAAAATCATGTTAATAATGTCACCAACATCTTGTGTTTCTACTTTTTTTGTATTCATGTTGCAGAATTAATGCAGACGTGATGGTTTTTGTTTCATTTTCAGGGCTTCACAGAACTCATTCTCATAGATCTGATCAAAATATTTGATGAAAATGAACTGGAGGTATGAATCTTCTTCTTTAGCTGAGACTTAGACGTGTTTTTATTGGTTAGTCAAAAGTAATTCATTTTGGGAAAAAATATTTTAAAGCAAGAAAGAAATGACATGACTCCAGCTCCTCATATGAGATTGTACTCTTTTTCTGTTTTATTTTTTTTATTTATCCTGATATTAAACAGAGCATCTTTGTTTCTTGTGAAAATGCCACCTTGAACTTTGGGGAACTGCAATTTCTCATAGTTTTAATGACCAATTGATGACTATTCTGATTTACAGATTAATTTAGAATGAAAATACTTAAATTCTGTAGCATTAATTTTATTATGAAAATAATGTATGAAATTGTTGAGATGAAATGTGGTCCTGGCTGTAAAGGCTTTCTTCCCTCTCTCCATCCTCCGCTTCTGTGTAGCTGCTTATGTGCGGTCTGGGTGACGTTGACGTCAACGACTGGAGACAGCACACTGTTTACAAGAACGGCTATTGTCCCAACCATCCGGTCATTCAGTGGTTCTGGAAGGTCTGTTTCACATCCATATCTACATGCAACAGAACACACAAACCATATTATTCAACCGGTTTCCCCACAAAAAAAGGGGAAAAAAGAAAGGTGGAGAAAAAGAAAAAGAGACCGTGAAATGCAAGTTAAAACCGTTGTTTTATTTCTGAACTCAATATCAAGATTTATAAATAACTTTAAGAGGATTTTATGAGTTGTGAAGTTTCTGAAGCTAAATTGTTTTTCAATTTGCTTGAAATAGAATTTCAGGTGCTTAACAGTGCAGGACCACCATGTTTTGTTTCACTGAGCCCAAATCTTGTCAATGAGTGACAGGTCTTATCTGCAGGAAGGCCACGTTAGGACCTGGACTCTTTTACTATACAAAGCTATGCAGCTGTAATAGCAGTTTACTGTGGTTTGGTCTTATTTTGCTGAACAAAGCAAGACCTTTCCTAGATGCTGGCTTATGGACTTAAAAAAATAATAAAATTTGGGCTCAAAAAGTCCAAATTTTTCATTCTTTTTCACTGTTTCAGGCATAAAGTTTAAACACTAGACACCAAATTTCATTCTGCGTTTATTTACATTTTACAGTGTCCTAAATTCTTTAGCAGCAGAGGATGCTTTCTTCTTCTTCTTCTTCTTCTTCTTTTTTTGGAAGGATGTGTTATGATAAAACCTTGTTCTTGTCATGTTTCCCTCCACACAAAATGCAGCAGGTTTACCGGCCTATCTTTTGAAGATCAAAGTCTGTTTGGAAGAACAGGCTTGTTTGCTGTGTTGAAAGAGCCTGAAGCATTCCCTGCCCTGGTTATTATCTTGACTTGAGTGTTAACACACTCACAGACATCAAATGTACTTTGAATACTTTGAATTATACGTTGATTTTGTCTGGTCACTCTGTTTTTTTGAGGATTTTGTTTTTCATGAGGATATAATGGAAAATCATAAATGATGTAATAGATTTTCTATCTCTCCTCAAACCTCCACCATCATCGTTAACTGCTTTAAATTGACCCAACCAAAACTTAGGATAACATCTAATCTTAACACTTGAGCCGGGTCTGAACCCTGAAACTGCCCTTTGAGGTTCTGTCACAGTTTGGAGACCTGCTTAATTGTCCTCACTTCTAAGGTAAAAAATTTTATCCTAACAGATCCAGGTCCCCTTGCTCAGACTAAACAGTAACAGCGCTGAATAATTTCTGCGTCAGAGTTTGAATTAATCTGTTCAATTTTTTCTTTAATTTGTTCTTTTTTTTTTTTTTTTCTAGAAAGAGAATTCACTCCTTGTTAAACGTTTGTCATTGAGAGTTTATTTCTCCCCCTGTTAGGTTGTTCTGTTGATGGATGCTGAGAAGAGAATCCGACTCCTCCAGTTTGTTACGGGAACATCGAGAGTGCCCATGAATGGCTTTGCTGAGCTTTATGGTAGGTGACCTTATCAGATGATTCAGGTTCTTATAATTCCTCCTTTCATAACCATTTTGCTACACCTCAGCCTGAACTTTCTATAACAGTGACGCAAATATTTATTTTTTCTTCTTTTTGAGAAAAAAGATGAACCAGCTGTGCTGGTGCTGCAAGAGTTAAATCATTATGATTCTACTTACAGTATAGGGGGCGAAAGAAATTTGTTTACAAGAAGTGTAATTGTGATTTTTAGATTTTCAAAATTTGGATCCAGACTTTTCTCATGATTCCTCAAAGCTATTGCAGTTTTTCTGCATTATTCTTCTCCACTTTGTCTCCTCTCCCAAAAGAAATAGGCCACTTTCTATGATGAATGAATAAAAATAGTGTGACAATAAGCAAACACTGCTTTGTCTGGTGGTCTTGTTTCCATGTTTACAGCCATAAGGCTGTTGTGTCCTGGCAGCAGGATGTGATCTTTGCAGTATTCAGGTGCCATTTTTTGCCCTGATCCTTGCAGTGCAAGGAGGTCTTTTTGTCACAGCTGGTTCTTGACATCGATGTAGTGTATAAGAGCTCTTAATGATCTTTTCATTCTTTGTTTCAGGCTCTAATGGTCCTCAGCTTTTCACAATCGAGCAGTGGGGAACCCCAGATAAGTTGCCAAGAGCTCACACGTGGTACGCCACCATTGCACATACATGCAAAGAATAACAAGGCTGGGGCTCTGCTGGTCTTCTGTTCAGGTTACTGTTGTTTTTAAAAAGGAGTTAATCCTGTTTTTCTTTCCAGCTTCAACCGCCTGGATCTGCCTGCCTATGAATCATTCGAGGACCTGAGAGAGAAGCTCCTAATGGCTGTAGAGAACGCACAGGGTTTCGAAGGGGTCGACTAAAAAACAGAAACACCCGATGACTGCATTCGACATTGAAGAAAAGCGAAAAGTCACAGGGACGTGAAACCAGCTGCTGTAGCAGTTCTGTGCGCGCATGTTGTACTGTAATGCCTGACCATGAGCCACCTCCACAGCATGGTGGTTTGTGACTGTACAGCGACTTGTTGAGCCAATATGCCTATGTCTTTATATCTTTTCAGTGTGGTTAGGTCGCTCTGTAAAGGTGTTGGGGAAAGAAAGGGAGTGTTGCACTGTCTGAATGCTGAAATCTCTAATCTGCAGGCATGAGCGACAAATGACAGGAGCTGGGCCCTGATCCACTGTTTCTTTCCCCTCTACCCTCGTCCTGTGAAAATCTTCAGTGCTGGAAAACACCAATGCATTTCAATTGCTCCTTTATGTACACTATAGCACAGTATTTGAGCACCCTTCAGTGGAGGGGTCTTAGCATGGCCTTAATCTGGCTCCTACATGCACTATTTCTCTAAGAAACTGCAATGGCACTATGATCACAACTCTTTTAAAATCTTATGACCAACACCAGATTACCTTAGGAATGCTAGCCAGTCACATTTCAGGAAATCGGCCACACCCCTCCGTAGAGCCTTCTCCGTGTCATGTGATCAGATATTGCCGCTGCAGCCTTTGTAGAATGAGGTTTTTCTTTTTTAGCTGTTAACAAAAAATTTCAAAGCTGGGGTTTGAAATGATCCCCAAATATGATTTTTTTTTTAAAATAAATATAATTTTGTCATCCTGGATCATGTTTTTTTTTCTTTTAACACTCATTTGTATAACTCTTACAGGAACGTACTTGGTGTATTTGTACTGATGAACAATGCTCTTTACTATTTTGACAACTATCTATCACATGGTTGTGTCAAGTGCAAATCTGGCTCGTTTGGGGAATGATTAATGCATATCATTTGTTACAGTGATAGCAAATGTGTTGAATACAATGGTTTTTATCGTAGTGCTTTAAAAGCAGCATGAAACTGTACCTTGTGTTTGCTTTGACTAGATACTAATTGGAAGTGATGGTTCTGGAGGTCGTGAAGGGAAAACGTAAGATGGGATATTTTCTCAGATTACATTATTATTCTCATGCCTGTTGCTGTTCATAATGCTGTAAATTGTTCTTGGGTAAAAGAAATACATTTTAAGTTCTTTCATTATATATAAATATATGTATGTATTACATTTAACAGAAGTATTACTGATCAACACTAGAATGAAGCTGTGTGTGCGCGAGTGACTGAGAGAAAAGCTGTGATTGCCACTGAATATAAAACAGCACGTTTCTTACAAAGATAAAAATGTGTTCTTCTTTTTTTATGTTGTTCTCTCTCCTTTTTCTAACACCATTGAACCTAAAGGGCACTTTATAGATCACTCTGAGGTCATGTCGCCTGATGTATGTCTTTGTTATTTACTTGAATGTGATTTTTTTTTTTTTTTTTTCTTCTTCATTCAGAGCACACACCTGGTGCAATATAAATAGTCTGTAAATCTGGGCTGCTGCTAAGGTAGAAAAAAGTGGAGCTGAGACTTCATGTCTTTTAGTTTTCCTCTGTTTAATCTTTTATGACCTCTTTCTCTGTATTTAACTCCCTTATGTTTCTTCCCTTCTGTGATTCATCATTCAAACTTACTCTGTGCAACCCCCCCTTTTTTTTAAGTGGGTTTTCTTTTTTAAATGGATGGGGAAAATATAATTTTTGTTAACAATTCCTCTTCTTTCTGCAACTCTTTGTGGTTCATTTATCTTCAAATAAAATGAAACTTCTCAGACTGTGTTGCTTGAGTTGATTGAAACTTCCTAATGAATGAAGCTGAACTGTCTCACTCCCCTAAATACTCTGGTAACAAAGCAGCAAATGTACAATTTTCCACATTTTGCATGCAAATATCTCTTACAGCCACTTATTTTGCTGCTACTTCTCATTTATATAAATTTTCTTGGTGATGGAGATGCATTAACTGTTATATTTCTTTCTATTTGTTGTCAAATATTTTCCATTCTGGTGGAATAAATGTAAGGGTGATAGCATATGACTGCCACCATCTATTCAATGATGAACACGAGGCCATGATTTCAGTCCTTTTAATAACCTTAACAAAATGGACACTGCTGATCCAGAGAAGCAGGAATATAATATAATAGCAATATTATAATTTCATTTTCTGCTTATAGTCACACGTTATAAGAAATAATTGTAAGTAATCCTTTACTGAATATTTAGCAGGACCGTAAGTGGCCAGCTTAACCAGCTTACTTCCGCTTATGGAAGAACTAATATCAAATTATATTAATTATATTAAAAAATTTGGTTCGTGAATTCACTTTAGGAAATTGCATGTTTAATTTTTTTTTCTTTTTTTAAAGAAGAAAAAAATATTAAATATATTAAAAACATTTAAAGCTTGGAATAAAACTTCCTAAATGAACTAAAATGTTCATATTTGAAAATGAATTTGAAATGTGTCTGTAAGATTTTACAAGCTGGTTTAGATCTGTTGGCTTGGACCAACTGACTCAGTGCGGTTCAAAATTTAATCACTTCCAGCTCTACGTTTACCAAAATGATTAAATGGTTGTTAAACTTCAGTATATATCATGTTTTCTCCCCCAAGAGCCAATTCTTTCCATTTCCTTTAAAGATTTTGCAATCCCACTGCGTCTATTCCCTTTGATCTACCCACATATGCATCCTACAGCACAAACATTGTTTTGTTGGGGCATTAATGAGATTTACAACCCTCTGTCCTTTTCTGGTATGTGTAGGTGCACATGGTGTGGTGTGGTGAAGGGACCTCAGTTCATTCACACAGGCAATCTAAGAGTTATCAGTTCCAAGGACAAGCAAATAAAAGCCACCCTGCCTGTCCAGGGACATTTTATCAAGCCCCCGTACCCTCCATCTGGTCACAAACAAAATAAGAGCCAACTCTTCTTTCGCTCTGAAATATGTCAACTCCTCACCTGCTTAAGAACAGAAATAAGTAAATAAATCAATGGGTAAATAAAATCACTCATCATTTGTAAAAGTGAGGCTTCAGGGTCCATTTTTTGTCTCTAGCAGGCCTGATTCTGGTACAGCTGAAATGATGAGAGGTGAGAGTGATGAGCTGGAACAAAAGCATGACCATGTTAGTTATAATGGTTTCTTCTTTTAAACATTCTCAATATTTTAATCTCTGAGTGAATTTAAAAGGTGGCTCTCTCCTATTTTTCGTGACAGCACATCAGTTTTACTGCCTAAATATTTGGTTGCAATATGTGATTGTGTCGTTTCAGTGTTGTAGTACAGCCAGGATGACTGCTAATGATCTCATTTCTGACTTCAGCTACTAATGCTTTAAAGCTTGACAGTGAATTAATATTAATACAAACAGAACATATGCAACATTGTCATACTGTAATGGGTTATCCATAACTACCTGGATTTTTTTGTTTCTGTGAGATTTTTTTTTTTATTTTATGTTTTTTTTTGCTTTCTATTGAGCTATGCAGTGGCAAAACGTTTAAAGTTTTCTACGTTATTCTTTGAAATTTCTTGTCTACCGTTTTCTATTCTGCAGCAAAATTCTTCATAGGGATGTTAAGACTTTACCACCTTAAAAACATGTCAAGCATGCAACTTTCTTACATTATCAGTGTCTATTCTTACTCCAAATTTGATCACTTGCATGATTACACCTGTAGCATTTGGCTCACAGTGACGCTCAGTGAAAGATCAGTTTAAAGGCTCTGACCAGGGCTGCTTTTTGGTCTCCCCCTCCTCCACCCTTCACCCTCTACCTCTGGTCAGGGTCGATCAATACTTCCCCTGTAGCTTATCACTAATGTGCAACTGGCTGTTTGTCCAAACTCTGCTCTGTCTACATAAAGACTTGGACAGGACGATGTCTAACCCAAATGTACCACGTATCACCTCATCAACCCCACAGCTGCGGACACTACTGGACTTAAAGTGACTTTAACAAAGACACCAGGAGCTGAGAGCTGAGAGTTGCTGCAGGAAGGGGAGCAGGACACCAACCACTGACTATGAATGAATTAATAAATCTGGAGACCTTTAAAACACAAGGTGAGGTTGGATCATTCTGCATAAGGCCGGAAAGCTTTCATAATGTTTTTAACTCATGATTTTCTTCATAAAGTTAAAATTTAAGAGAAAATCAAGAATCTCCTGAATGCTTTTAGAATCTTTTTTTCAGTGTATGGGCATTATGTGTGTTGTTAAATGTAGACACATCAAAAAGTAATCAGACAGTCTTAATCAGCTTTATTTGTCTTTTAGAAAATTTAAGCAAAAACTGTTTATGCAGGTCACACTGTTGCTATTTTTCTTTGCTTTTGTCTCACACACTCTTCTACACACACATACACAAGTTCACGCAGCTGCAGTCATCCCCACAATCAGTAGAAAAAAAAAAAAAAAGCAACATGACTGGACTTTGGACACATTGGATAAGCCTCGAGTATTTACTTGTCACAGTTTTCTTTGGGGTTATCTGTATTTTTTTTACTCAAAGTGCTGTTGTTTTCTACCAGAAAACCTCACAAACATGCAGATAAAACCACATTTAGCCTTTTGAAAACTTTACTTTCTTTGTAGCTCCCTTGTCCCATCTTTCTGTTTCCTGACTCAACACATCCATCTGCTGTTTTCCCTTTATTTCTCCAGGTCATCCATCCACCCACGAACTTTGTATTAACCACCTCTTCATCTGCACATCTACAGCTAAACATTGTCCTCCAGAGCTGTGGAGTGTGACAATGGTGTTTGTTTTCTGTCTATCAAACGCCATTATCACACTAAATAGCTACAGTGTGAAAACGACCTCAGTGTATTCCTTCACTTCCTGCTTTTTGTGGTTGATTCCCCCCTTTTATCATGTATTTATTTAGTAACCTTCCGTATAATCCATACTTTCCCTCATTCATACTGTAAAGCCTGAACATGTGTCTGCATATGTCAAAGGTGGCGACAGCACGGGACACGTTACACCAGAGCAGGAGAGGCAGAGATGGAAATAGACATAAAGTGTGTTGCAATATGATGTCGAGCCTCCAAGTGCAACCTATTTATTTTTGCCTTTGAGGTGCTAATTTGATGCGGGGGCCCTTTGCCTTTAAGAATAGATTTTTTTTTTAAAAAAAGGGCATTTGTTTCCATGTCATTGCTATCTCATTTAAGTTTTCAACATGTAAACAGGACATCTTATTCATGTTGTTGGATTTGATGACTGCACTTTTGTTATCATGCATTCAATAAATAAATAAACTGTTTATGTCTGTTGCTATGGAGTGGAGTTTCACAGTAAAGCTATTACTAAGAATTAAATATTATCTAATGTTCAAGTTTCATGACTGCTCTCAATCTCAGACATATTAGTTTGTTATATCCAACCAACCACACAATATATGGACTGAACTTCATGTCACAAATATCAGAAAGCATTTGTAATGGATAAAGCCTCAAAAAATTGCACGCACACTGGGTGCAGCCCCAATATAAGCCACGCATCAGCAGTTTGGCTTAGGGATTTAAAAGTCAACAGCAAAAGTGGGACAGTAGAGAGACTGTATTTAAATAGCTGGAATACTTCAGAGATCATATTGATGTCAGGTCAGTATGGATTACTTTGACACGCCTTTTACTTCATATACACAAACTGTGAGTAGCCTAAACCAGTGCAGTGTAGATATTTGAAATGATGCCAGGCACTTTAAATAAATATAACAGGAAGAAACAATCCAGATTATATATCATGCATTGAGAAAAGTCACATTTCTCTTGAAAAACACTTTTTTATATATAAGTTTTAAGTGTATACAGTTTCCTTGTGTGTATGTGTTTTTTTTCTAATCAAATTCAAGAGTTCGCTCAATCTGAGCTGAAATGAATAAGTATCATAATAAAAGTAAAGCATTATTAGCCTGAATATTCTGTATTTCAACACACAAAAAGAACCCACTCATACAGCCTACTTCAGAGACATTTTCTCCAATCAGTCAATGAACAGGTCCATTAATTTAATGAACTAACAGCTTGAAAACATCACAAAAGTAGAAAAAGAATGAAACATCTGTAGAGAAAAATATTGCACTCCATCAATCAAGCAGTCTAAGACATCACAGCTCATTACTGTGGACAAACTTATAAAGTGTTCCTCAATATTATCACAGGTTTTCCCAAACTTGTGAAATAAAGACACAAATCCATTATAGATCTATCAAAATAACTACATATTCCCTCATGTGTTCAGCTCCGGTGAATCAGCAGCTGCTGGGTGTCTGCCAGCCTCCTCGGTGATCTGGCATCCTGCAATCCAAGTCTGAGGAGATCACTGCCATTTCTATTAATAAAGAAACCAAGAGTCCAAGATTCTCCTCCCATTATGACTTGCCCTTCACTGTTGAACCAAATGTTTTTTTCTTGGTTGCAGCAGAGGGTTGGGCTTTAGGTTTTGGAGCAGCTGAAGCTTTTTTGGCTTTGGGCTGCACAGATTTGAGCCCCAAAATCTCACAGTACTTGTTGCACTGGTGCAAAGCTTTGAACTGGTCAATGAAGGAGGTGGAGCAGTTTCCTTTGAATCCTTTGTAACTGCAAAGAAAAACGATATCAATCAATCACTGAGTTTGGATTAGTTTGTAGATGTATTTAATCTCCAAGTTACAGTAGAATACTCACCCTTTCTTACAAGTAGCTATTCCTACATCTGTAAGCCTCATGCCCACACCTGAGAGAAAATCAGACCCATGTTTAGCTTTATGCTATGATTTAAAGCACAAACATTTATCCAACTGTAACAGCAATGCTTCTGTTTTTCTGACCTTGCATGTCAGTTACCAGTAGGTTGCCTTCAGTATTTTGGTAGACCCAGTGCTGGAAAGCACAGCATTTCTGTCCCGCTTCAGAGTCCCGTCTCATCAGGTTGATCTCCTTGCCATCCTTGACTGAATACTTGACAAAGTCACCGATCAGCTCCTCCTCCAGTGTGGCGTAGGGGATGTCATTGGATGGACGGTGAATCAGATAAATGGGAATGATCCTGGTGGGTACATGATAGAGGTGAGATGTTTTATAAAAGGACACAAATGTGCTGGGGGGGTTACAGCTTTTCAAGCATGTCACTCACTCTGGGATGTCCCCGAAGGTTTCAACGGACTGAGCTGCAGCAGTGTATGCTTTGATGTACTCCCTCGCTGTGTTCTGGACCTGACACTCCTGCAGAATCATTACTCTTATTAGCTGATTATCGCAGCATTTAACATGTTAATAATCTGTCTAAAAGAAGCCAACAAAGCTTCACAGAAATATCACACGGTTAAGTTCATCCTTGCTCGTCCTTTTTGTATTTTATTCTTTTGTTAAAGGTGTGCTGTAAAATGAATGTTAGATTCACACAGAAGCTACAAGAAATATTTCATTTTCATCTATACCAGATCTAGCAGACATGATGTTCTTACCTCCACAGCCAAACTGAAGTTCTTTGCGATGAGCTCGTCGTTGTTCTTGGTCCCGTAGCTGATAGCGTTGTGCACTTTGAGCACACAGGAGTGTCCTGACACCAGCAGGGGTATCTGACCCGCCTGCATCTTGGTCCTGAAAGCTCGCCGATGCATCCCCTCCCCAAAGTGGACCTTCTCAGTGACAATGCTAATGGGTTCTTTCTCTCCAAAGTATTGGTCTGAAAGGAAATCCTCTTTGAATAAGAGCTTGGAACAGTGGACATCCTCTTCCTCACTGCAGATATCGACAGGAGCAGCTAGTAGATGAAAACACAAACACTGTGTCATCTATTATCTGTATTTTGAGGTCAGCGGTGCAAAGTAATAAAAGCATTGTCTTAGATCTTCACTCACATGAAACTGTCTTTGGAGACAGAGGGATGACAATCTCACTGAGAACTGAAATATAATCATACAACAAAAGTAAGTTTTTAACTGACTGATTTTTTTTTGTTGAGTCATTTTTCTACAGCTGACATTTTTCTTTTACCTTCATATGTGAGCAGGTAGTCCAGGGTGACCGAGCCATGCACGCTGCTGAGCCGACACTGGTACCTCGCCAGGTCTTTGTGAGAAGCTTTGAAGATGGTCAGTGACACTCTGCTCTCATCTCCTGCACTTTATAGAGAGAAAGAGTCTCATAACAAAGATCTTGGTAACAAAACCATCACTTTGAAGAAAAAAAAGTCCAATTTAACATCACGTTCAATAACTTTTGTGCAAGATCATTTTTAATGGGAACAAAAACAGGTTCTTAGACAGAGCAGGTTATGCGTGAGATTCCCATATGTGCAGAAAGTCATGTATTAAAGTGAATAATTTGGCATAAAATGAATGAATCAACTTAATTTTACATATTATACTTTTTTCAAAAATATCTTGCTGTATGTAACATGAAATTAATTAAATGAACCAAAAAATTCTTTATCAGTCCCAGGGGGAAATTGCAAACTTGCAACATAATATAAATTGAATTCAATGACTAGAACCATGAAGAAGGGTTGAAAGACCTGACTTTGTGTCTTTAATCCTATAGCTGAATGTTGAGGAGGGACTGAAACCCACTCTCTGTGATTTAAATCCACACTATACTGCTATAAACTCTGTTCAGTCCTATGAGGGCTGCAGTCCTGCAGGCTTTCAGTGTTTCCCTGCTCCAAAACCTGATTCAAATTAATGAGTCATTATGCAGAACTTAATAGGCAGTTAGATCCATTTATTTTGAGAAGGTGTGTTGGAGCAGGGAAACATTGAAGATCTGCAGGACTGCAGTCTTCATAGGACTGAATTGAGTTGCCCTGCTATAGATATTGCTCTGCAGATTCAAAGCAGAAAATCCAAGCTGTTGTTGTGAAAGCTTATGATTGTGATGTGGGATAGCTTGAAAACATGTTAACAAGGGTAAAAGGTAGGTTTTTAATCAAGTACTGAAACTGATGACCCTAATGGTAGGAGTGCATTGCTTAGCTTTCATGCATACTGTATGTCCTCCTGTTTCCTTCTCCAAACTAAGGGGTTAACATCTTTAATCTCCTATGCAGAACACTGAGAGAACACGGCAACTCTTTATTCCACCAAAACGGTGCACAAAATATTTTGTTTTCTTTGCTGCTAATCTCTTAACCAGGATTAGTTGTACCACAGTATTCCAGAGGATTGGAAACATAATAAATTAATGTAACAGTATAGTAATGTAATGTGACTGATTTTATTATATATATCACTTTGTGCTACTTTTGTATGAAAAAAGTGACTTTATAAATAAATTTCATTCATTCATTCATTCATTCATTCATTATTAATTCATTCATATAAAAGCTGAACAGTTGGCTGAAAACATAAGAAGGGGTCATATATATTTTTTGATGATATATGCACTCCCTATGGAAGGTCATTATGTTGCTCTGACTAAAAGTAAATAATAAATATGTGATAACTTAGTTTGTTATGTTTGATCTTTTTTGAATGGATACAGGTTAAAAAGATGGATTTTTTTTTTATTTTCATTGTGTAATGTCCTAGAAAGATCACATTTTAGAATACTATAAAAAAAAAAAAAAGGAAAGAAAAATCCTGGACATTAAAAGTGAATACCTTCTCTTGACCTCAGCCAGGATGGTTCCCTCTCTGCTCCAGGTCACAGTGTAGTCAGAAAAGAGAGAAAACTGACACCACAGACACAAACTCTGAGGGTCCCCGCTCACTGACTCTGCCTGGATCGGCTGCACCACCTTTGGATCTGCAGAGATTAGGATTTTATAATGAACTGAATCTGCTTACACTGGTGTCAAGCAGAAGAAATTTGTCCTGAGTTGTTTGACGAGTCCCCTCACCTTCCTTTGGTACGATGTTTTGTTTGACCACCTCACTGTACGCCTTCTTTCGAGTTGCTCCAACATCTGCCTGATTCTCCTCTCCTTTGGCTCTAACTGAAGCATCTGTTTTTGGTAACTTAGATTCCAAAGCGCTGACAATTTTCCCAAACTTATCTCCAGAAACACGCCTCTTTTTGATGGGATCATCATTCCTGGGACCCGTAAAGCTTTTTGACTTGTGTTCTTTCAGATCTGTGTGATGCTGGGATTGCTCTGCCTGGGGCACTATAGCTGCTGGCTGCTGAGACATTTTCTCTCCACTAACTGACTGATCAGCGTCCTGAGCTTTCCCAGCTTTACCACACAGCTTGGCCTCGAACATATCAATCCTTCCCTTTGCAGTCTTTGGTTTGGCTCCCTTCTCCACATCAGCAGATTGCTCCCCCCCACTCTTCCCTGTTGTATTCTGACCATGCTTCTTTTTCTTCTTGCTATGTGGCTTGCTTGTTCCCTTCTCAGTTCCTACAACTGTCTCAATCAGCAGTTTAGCCTCATTGACCTCAAGCCTCGCTGGATTCTGCTCACTGTTGTGGTTTTCCCCAGCAACAGGATGACTTTCTTGCTGTTTGCATGTGTTTTGTGTGGAAACAAGGTGGGATATACTCTCCTGCTTTTTAGAAGCTTGCTCATCGTGATGATGACCAGCCGATTTCTCCTTTTTAGAGCGCGTTTTGCTCTCTGAGGGATTCTTGTGGGTCTTGTGAGGCATCTTCAGCTGAGTCCTCTTAGAAGCTGAATCAGTGATGACTGGTTTTGCAGCCCTGGAGACGAATGGATCACTCAAAGTAATGTACGCAACACGGTTCTCATCTGAGATGACAATATGATCCGCAGAAAAAAATGTGAAGTTTGCAAGATCTCTGCTGAGATCTGTAATCTCCTCAGTTTCTGTTTTCCTTGCTGTACAGAAACTATCTGAAATGTCATCGGTGTGGGACTCCTGTGCAGGATTCTTAGCAGCACTTATTGTATTCTGCTTTTTATGATTCAGTTCGTCATCACTTTCCGGAGATGGCTTGTCAGTAATTCCATCCGGTGTTGGGCAGAGCGTGCAGAGTTGTACGTGATCACAACTGAGGCTGTCATTGAGAGACCTTTTGGTACAAGACTGATCTCCTTCCAAACTGCTGTTCAGCCAGTAGATGAGGGAGGAGCCACGGCTCAGAGGAGCTAAAGGCATAATAAACTCAGGAACCCCCGACTGTGGCGCCACTTGATGTGTTCCATCAAGATCCGGCAAAGTGTTGGATGACACATGCGCATGCAGGTCTGGTTGTGAGTCCACACCTGGCACATTTGAGGTTGTCAAAGTGTGTGCGGTGAGGAAATTGAGATCTGTTGTGCACTTGTTTCCTTCACAATCAACCTGCTGTGCAGCCACTAAGCCCAGCAGGTGGACCCTGCCTTCTTCTGTCACTTGACACAGTCCATCTTTAAAGGGCTGGAAATAAAACCAAGAAGAATTAAAAACTCTTATTGATTTTAAGAAATAACACATTTCTGTAGCTCACCATTTCTTTCAGTCTTCTTATTTTTCACTAAGTAAAACATGAAAGCAACAATAGTTTCTCTATAGTGTTTAAACTCAATGGCAGACTAATAGTTTAAAGGCAGATTCTTTTCTTTTTTAATTTTCCTGTTCAACACGTACCTTTCTACAGAGGAACAAAGCAGAAGTCTATGAAAACATCAGTTGCGTCTTTATCCAGTCCCACAGTCCATATGTCCTGTGTGCACTTCAGACTTTCCCTGTTGCATCACAGCCCTGATAACCTATGCTTTGCACACCAACCTAAGCAAGTGAAAAGCAGTCTTCCCGGCCTGAAGACCTGTCAGCGTCCTCATCTCAGGTTTTTTAAGGGAGATGTGGTAGGAACGGGTGTGTTAAAGGGCGCAAAAGAGAGATAGAGCAAGGGAGGGTCATGTTTCACCTCTCAGCTGTGCTCCCCTCTCAGCCCTCCACCCTGACACGCCGCAGATGCATGCTATTATCATTGAACTCTCAGCTATTATTAGATGCCATTTCTATCCATCTGAAGTTTTCCTCTCAGGCACTCCTGTTTCCTCCAGCACCGCACGTCTAGTCTTTGAGACGGGAGCCAATAATTCATAATGAACGTTGGCTGTGAGTCCTGACTGGCTCCCACCCAAAGCAACGCGACAATACCGGTGAGTCTCACGTGAGTTGACAAGCGTGGATTTCTGATATGTCTCTGAAGGTATGACAGCAATCACAAGGACAAGAGCAGGAATGTCTCTTAACATTCTGGCTGCGCTTCCAAAATGCATTGCAGAGTTGTCTGTTAGCCTAAATGTAGTCAGTTGCTGTTCTCTTAAGGTGAATCTTTACCACATAACTCAGTGTAAGCTAGTGTGTCTGATTTGAGTTTATGGGCATTTATTTATGAGACCAGCACATAAACAGATTATGTTCCCTAAAGCAAAATATTCTGTGCATTTTTTTTTTTTTTACTTTTTTTTACTCAAGCTGAGCACAAAGATTCTGTTTCATAACAGAAATAATATCCAGTATAGTTTATGTAATAAAATATCTTACCCCTTCAGATGGCAGCTCTGCAGGAGGGCTCAAATCTGTATCCTCAGTTATATTCAGCACAACTGGTGGGTCTTCATTACTTGTAAGAATGTTTGATTCAATTGACTTCAGATACCCATCAAACTGAGAAAGATCCAAACCACTGGAAGAAACAGGATCATCAGTCTCATCCGCACTGTGTTCTCCAGGAGAGGCCATCGTCTCATGGGATGCATCCATGGATGAGTGTTGGGGAGAGGGGTATTCTTCCTCCTGGTTCTGAGGCTCTTCATCTTTTGTGGTCAGAACCGGATCACACAAAGTTTCAACACTTTTGCTGTCTTCTCTGTTCTGGAGTTCAGATCCTGCAACTTCGAGGCCCAGAGAGAGACAGCTGTGCCCGGAGTGGATGGAGCTCTCTGGGATATTTTGAGTCATCAGAGGCTGATCCTGGACACCCATAATTTGCTGCGTTGGTTCCTGCACTGTTGTTTCTAGATCTTCTTGCAGCCTCTCTGACTCTATGTGAGTATTTACCTCTTCTAGAGCCTGTGTCAAAGCATCTATTTCTGCCCCTATCTCTGTGAAGGCAGCTGTGATGTCTTCTGGTGGAGCATCAATGATCCCAACCCAGTCTGAGAGTGCAGTTGCCCAGCTGTCCACTGATGACCACCTCTCAACTGGTGGCCCCCAACTTCGAGTGTCATCACTCAACCAGCCAATCCTCTTGCTGCCATCGGGGTTGTAATCTGACACACGTGTTTCTTCTGGGGGAAAAGAGGTGTCAGTCAAATCTGACTGATCGGTCTTGTCCAAAACCTCCAGATCTTGGGTTTCCTCACCAGTTAGATACTGGCAGGCATCCAACCAGAGCTCAACAGGACTGTCGCTGTGCGGTAGATGGAGGGTTAAATCATTGACATCTGTTTTCTCTGATCTCACATCATTTACCGACATCAAGTCCACCTCAAAGGCACCCGCAGCAGGTGGTCGTAATTCTTCATGTTGGCTAACCTCTGACACACCGTCCTCTATAGCTTGTGCCTCACTCGAGCCATGATGACATTGTGTCACAATGCCTGCTGAGTCACACATCAGGACATGTGTATTACAGTCATGACTTGCCTTTCCTTCTCCAGTTTGTGATAATTGCTGGTATTCAGGACATGTAATATGTGAATCTACAGTTTGGCTTAGGATAAAGTCATGTGAGTCACTTTCAAAAATATAAAGGTCTGACAAGGGTGCAACAACCGTATCACTATCTAAACTATCTGACTGAGGGGATAATGACCTACATAAAAGAGTGGGCTGACTGTGTTCAGAGCTGAAGCTGCAGCTGGAGAAGGGCTCGGAGGTAAACGGCTCCATCAAACTCTCAACAACCCCCTCAGCCCCAGAAGATTCAGGCGTACTAATTCCCTGCATGACAGAGAAAGAGAGTGGAGGCTCTTGTTTTACACTAAACTCAGCGAAGGCAGATTGGGATGGAAGAGAATCATGAGAGAGCTGAGGTATGATAGCTAATAAAGGTTCTGCTGAACTCAAACAGCAATGAACCCTGAAATCATCATCCTTTGGTTCTGAGCCATGAGAGACACCCTGTGATGTGTTACAACTGAGTGAAAGAGACTGTAAACTGTCTGAGTCTGGGCTTTTCTCTGGCGTGGATTTATCCGTTGTGTCCGACAGCTCGCATACAGGCTCTGTCCCCGGCTCATGTGCAGACAGCAAACCAGAAACAGCATCTGAGTCCTCAGCTTGACTGTCTGTGAGAGCTGCTGCTGACCGTCTTCGGCTATCTGGACAAAGGAGCGTCAGATCCATCAGGGCTCCTTCTTTTCCTTCCTGAGGAGAAAATGTGAAAGCTGACTCCAGCTGTCAAACAGCTGCTTTGGGACAAATCTTGAGATTAAGTTCTGTGTACAAGGATGGATTATTTGCTCCTTTTGTTCCTGACATCATTCCACCTCTGAATGAAGCTTGTTTTTTAAAATTGAGTTCCTGAAAAAAAAGAAAAGAGGTCAATATTTTTTTTTCTTTGACAATCAACCTGGATAATAAACTCAGATATGATGCTCAAACATGAATTTTCCTCTCTTAACTAAATGCAGTTAGCCCCACTATCTCCCTCTAGCTGTCATTCTGTGTGACATGTTTATCTAAGCTGAAGCAGATGGCCAATTCACTGGCATGTTGCATCTATTTTAAGGATTTTCAAGAGACCCATCACACACCTTATCACAGGAAACCTTTGTTTTGTTTCAACTTTGTAGCTGATAAAAGTGTGTGGCAGTTGTCAACTTAATTTCTGCTGTCATACACAGCTGAGAGATAAATCCTGCACTGCCCAACATTCCAGTAGATCAAACCCAGTTCTTGCATAAACAAAACTGCATTTTAAGTATTTAAATGCTTCACCTTTTATTTATTTATTTTTTATCTTAATCCCTAATCTTAGAGAGTAACTCTTAATGTATCAGAGTGTTCCAGGTGCACTTATGTGTGTGACATGTCCACCATGTTTTTCCCCTCTTCATTGTTTGGCAAATTCAAAATAAGCATATAATGATATCATTTAAAAAAATCTCAGAATGTTTAACTTCTATTAAATCTAAACTTGGAATTACTGTGATCTGTTTTTATTTACGTCTTACAAAGCGTCCATGAAAATGGGGTCACACTCGCAGGGCACTTATATGAAGTGTTGAAGGGGAGGCTTAAAAACACGCACTCTGATATATAAGCTGGAAGCCAGTGGCAAAGACACTGGAAAAATACCAGCACATCTTCACCCATGACCTGCATTTGTCACATTCCTGCTTCATGAAGGACACCTAGCTGAGCGCGCCTGCCTCTGATGTTTTCTATAAAACATTCTATAATTCAAAGTACATAAAAAATACAAACAAAACAAAGCCTAGACACTTTGTAAGCCTCTTTCTAAATTTCCACTTTTTTTCTTTATTTACTGTTTCTTTTCTAGTAATCACAGACATGAATCTCATATTTTATTTTAGACATCCAGAGAAATTTACCATGATCCAGATTTTAAATTTGTGAACTTTAATCTTGTTCAGATTAGCCTTGTTACTGTTTTGTGATTTAATAGAAAGGGCATGATCTGCAGTGACATAAAAAAACAATAAAGCTGTCAGCACCTGAGGCCAATGAAGTGTAATTTACTTTCATCTTGTCTTTCTCTGCCAAAATGGATCAATCTTCAGTCATACGTTGCCCCCTCCCTCCCTTACAGCTCCTGTATGTATGTTGAAGCTTGAAAGACAAAAGCTCAATATTTAAACACAGTTTAAAAATAATAATGGAAACTGCCTTAAACTGTCTCAAGAATGTCAGATCACACATAAAAAGCTAAAAGAAAACTTGTTAACAGTGTTAAAACATGTTATGCTGAAGTCAGGAATGAGGGAATGAATTCTGATGCTTGACCGAGTGAGTCATGTGAATCACGCAGCACAGTAGAGTTCGTCCCAACCTATCAGCAACACAGACAGCGTTTACCATTCCCAAACAAAGCCACAAACAAATCACAAGGCACCTCACACATGGATCTTAACTGATAGAAATATTGTTGTTTCTTGTTGCCTGGTCTGTGAGGGGGATTTCCAGTCATGCAATCAGTACGTACCCTTTTCATAGCCGTGTGGTTGAAGATATAGAGCTATGATGTAGGACTTCAGTATGAGCTCAGGCAGAGCCGGCCGTCTCGGGGTGTGAGTCTAATTTTAGATGTTGTCCCCCGCAAGTACAAAGTCAGTTACTTGATATTGCAGACATGTGCCGATCTTCAGCATTTAAAACTTGATATCTGTATTTACGGGCCTCTTTTAGGGATGACCTCTTTTATAGAACAAATTATTTCTTATATTCATTGGAATATAAAAGAGATGTTTGATAAAAAGAAACAAAACAAAAAAAAGTTGAAACAGTAAAGTGCACAGAAAGGTGATAATTAGAGTTTAAACTCTAATAATTACCTTTAAGTAGCACATTAGCCAATATTAGCCATATTACCTACTGCATAGGAAAAAAGTGTGAAAAAAATGTGAAAGTTTCAGGTCTATATTAATTAAAACTGTCACAACAATATTTGTCAAAGTTTCCATCTGATTTGAAGGTCATATTTCTGGCAACATTCGCACACCTTGAACCACTCATACAAAAATAGAACAAAGAGACAAAAAACCAAACAAACAATGCACTGCTGTTTGCATGCAGAGCAAACTAATGAGGCCAGACGTCATGCTGAAACAGCTCCAATTAGCCCACAGTGGTGGGACAATATTTATATGCAATTTTGGTTCTTGTTTGGGTAGTTTCTCATCTCACAGGTAAGAAATAAAAGTAAATCCCACATGGGAGTAATAGGAGGTCATTTCCCAGTAGTATGAATTGTTCAAAGATTTTGATTTAATTAGGAAGTGCAGAGCTGCTGTTTGACATCAAAAAACCTACTGACAGTTTCCCATTTGTTCTTTATTAAGCCATAAAGTACATTTAATTAGCTTTTCTAGGGAAAAGATTTGTAACAGTTAGAAATAGGAATAATTGAGTTAAAAGGTGGTAACATTGAAAAGAGGCTGTTTACTAACTGATTTATTGAATCTGATCATATAAAAAGCTGAAAAGCATCATAACTAAAGCCGAGCCAACAACAGAATACTAAGTGGCCAAACTAAAAGCATTAAATGGTAAGATGTTCGACTTAGATTTGATGTACACAATATTACTTTAATATAATATGATTGTTAAGATGTCTCACGCTTACATCAGGATAATGAGAACTAGGTCAGTGTGTACAGGAACAATACACAGACAGCTGATGATATAATTGCTGATAACTGTATGTGTACGCTGACAACTACGTAAGAGATGATATTCCTGTGGGCTATAAATGATGTGACAGAGAGAGTGAATACACACAGACAGCAACATGAAAGCGCTGTGATGCTCTGATTGACACAGAAAGGTAGTTTGTTTGGCTTGAGGCTCATTCATCAAGGTTTTATGTGGTCACGAATGATTTTACTGAAGCACTGTCAAAGGAGAGGGCCTCCATACAGGCAGAGGGTAGCAGCAAACGTAGAGGTGACCTGCTGGCTACCAAGTCTTTACTCTTTTGAGTTATGTGATGGGAAAAATCTTATGCAGCAGCAATAATAAATACAACACTTTTGCATTCTCCATTTTCAACATTAGCATTACATTGAATTTCACCTCACATCTGTAACATTATGCTGAGCTGGAGTGGAACAAAACTTCTCATCCAACTTATTGCAAGAACAAAAATAAGCACTTTTTCTAAGTGCTTTTGCATTTTAGTAAACAAATTTCATTCCAAAGTTTGCAGGAACTGCTGCTTATATATTCCCAAATATGCACACCACTCAGCCTTCTTTTCATAACTTCATCTTCATTTTTTAAAACATTCATCTCCTCTTAATTTTAGTTGCATAAAATACTTCGATCCATTCTAATTATTTCAGGGAATTTTATCAAGACCAAAACATTGCTTCTTTCTTAGTTTTGCTCCCATCTTTGCATGAAGGATGGTTTTACGACTAAATAACAAATGGCTGTTACATAATTGTTCCATGACAGGTGAGAGGAGCTTGTCATTTAAAATCAGCACATTGTAAATACCAGTTAAACCACAGGGAGCTTCCAATAAAACAGCACTGCCTGAACTCTTGTTCCAAAATAAATAAAAATAAACTATTAGCAGCTACAACCTAGCTGACAACTAAAGCTAATTTAGGAAGCCAGTGTGTGAAGTCATTGTTGTTTGTGTGTGTGTGGTCTTGGTGCATAAACAGGAGTCTTCACTGTGGGGGTCAAACAGCTTTTTGGATACCACAAGTTTATCAAAACATTGTTTTATTGCAAATAATCTGAGTTAAGTCATTATTAAGGTTATAGTCATTCAGCTGTGATTGGTAGGGTTAAGATAAGAGGATGTGGAATGCATTTTACCAATAGTGGGACCCTTAGCGTTGCAAAATTCTGGGAATTTTCAAAGTTGCAAACTTTCCATGTGAATGTTTCATACTTGATTCCTTTTGCAAAAAAACTTAACGGTAGAATCTGGAGTTTTTCCCTGTTTCTGTTTGTAAACACTATTCAAACTGAGAGCCCCTCCCCACGGCTAATGGCTGCATCGCTCTTCATCCCTGTCCTTCAAAGCTCGGAAGCGGGTGAAAGCCAAACTAATACTGACCCTGGTTTTCAAGCATACACTATCTAAAGCTCTTTTTGCCTCAGAGCATTTCCTTTTTTTCACTGCATCATCTGCCGTTTTTTTTTTTCCTGAGCATTTTAGTGACTGGCTTTGACTCCAGTCGCTCAGGTTATTCCCACAGAGCGCTACACTCTTAGCTCTGTCATTGGCTGGAGACAAATACACAAATCTCCACCCAGAAACGTCCCGAATACACTGAAAAAAAGAGAAAACAAAATCCAGTCAGAGGCAGAGGGAGTTGCAAACAAAGTCACCGCCACATGAGAGTAGAGGCCCAAAGATGCGGAGTGAGACAGATTTCATTTGCACAAGTCTAGCATTTATTTTCAGGGGGAAAACTGGATTCTACATTTGAATATAGTTGAAGAAAATTTATTGTAGGATAATCTTAGCTAAAACAACCAGGTTAAATGCAAGCACACTTGAATTTTTATGCTATTAAATCACATGCACACAACACACTGCTTGGCACTAGTAAGGCCACACCCCCTGCATGTGCTTAGCATTCCTCCATCACATGCACTGATGATTTCTTCAACACTGGATTACTGAGGCCACACTTGAGCTTGCAGGCTACATGAGGTTACATAAGACTTTTAATATTATAGGGTTAATATACTGTATACATTTACTGCCAAAGATGTCTTTTTGAATCCAAACAACTGCGAACATACATGTTTTTTGACAGTAGGAGGAAGCAGGGTAATTACCCATACAGTACTCTGTATGGGTAGCAACCCATGACACATGCACGGGGAGAACATGCAACAGAAAGGACATGATACAGTTTTTTAAATTATCCTCAAATTCCAGCTAATTCCAATAACTCATTAATTGATTCATTTTCTGTACCGCTTGTCTAATTCAGGGTACCAGCTAATATCAGGCTGGAGGCAGGGTACCTGGACAGTCACCAGTCTGTGACAGGGCCAGCACAGAGACACAGACACCCACACACACTCACATTCACTCCCAGGGTAATTTCAAGAAACCACTTCACCCAACATGCATGTCTGTAGACGGTGGGAGGAAGTACCCAGAGAGAACCCACGGGAAGAACATGCAAACTCCACACAGGAAAGGCGCCTGTTGGATGTGTTCGGGGTTCGAACCCCGACCCAGCTGAGGCTCGAACTAGCAACCTTCTTACTGTGAGGCTGCACCATGCCACATGCAGCCCTTTTTGATTCCTATAAATTCACGATAATTCCCAATTCCCTTAATTCATGTAGAAAGTTTCCAGTTTGGAATATTTAAAAAATTCTCCAGGTTAACTTCCCATGGAAAGTTTCTGGAAATTTACCAAAAATTTGTTTCCTCCCCTCTGCAATCCTTGACCTAAAAAAAGTGGGAAAATATGGATTTTAATATGTATGTAATGTCCTTTTGTGATATTTGTACCATTATGTTATTCTTGTGACAACACTGTTGTGACTTAAACTGTAAATGTACCAGCAACAGAGGGAATATTATTAGATGCTGCTCTGCGTGAACGCTTGTCTTTGACTGTCCTTCAGGATTTCTTTCTTTCCTGAACATTTTCCTTAAAGGGGAACCTCAGTAACTTTTTTACCTCAATAAATGCTTTTCAGAATCCCCGTGGGGCTAAACAAAGTGTTTACGGAGCGATTCAATGTCCCCCCCCCTCCCGCTGGTGCCTCTGGCCTGCGAGCAGGTAAATACAACTTTGCCTGCGCCGACCCGAGCAGAACTTGCGACAACAGAAACCGCTGTACGGTACTCAGGTCCCCTATCTACCGAGCTGCTTCCAGCTCTGATTTGAACCAGACTACCAGCGCTAATTCGAAGAAAACACTTCTTTAGCTTCATACCACCTAAACACGGCTCCTGGTTCTCATAACCAACTCTTTGCTGGACCAGAGTGATTCACGTAGCTTGCGCTGCCTGGGCGCCGGGTGAAGCATCACTGCTTCAGGCTCAATAATCACTTCTCATGTCCGCAAAAGGTAAATAAAAGTTTGTATTCTTACCTGCTACTCGCCAACACCAGAGAAAAATATAATCCACGGCATATTTACCCGCAAATCACGGGTTAAACGTCCCGTTTTGGAAGAGACAGGACTCTGCTTTGAGCAGAGGGAGACAAGATGCTGCTACCAATGCAGCAAAGTAGCATCAACAAGCTAGTAAACGCTTAGAAATATATCCAGGGATCAAAATAGAGAAAAGAAGGTAGAAAAGCCGTCTGTGTGCTGTGGGGGTGTAGGGGGGGTTGAACTTTAAGACAGCGAAAGGACGCCACTAGGGGGAGCCCCAAGTTGAAGTTGCTGAGTTCTGCTTTAATTCTACTTTAGTAAGAAAAAAATTTAAGGCTCTCTTATTGTGAATATGTGATTATGCAAACCATTGTGTTAACCATTAAGGCACAGCTGTGTTCAGAATACGTCACCTCAGTATTACTTTCACTGAGTCACCAAGCAGCATTTGGACAGAACCTAATGATGTAACAGTGATTGGATATGTCCATTTATATAGGTGAGTTCTTCTCAGAAGTGACACATTGAAAGTCTCAGTTGCAAACAGCTAATTAGTTGAGTTAGCTTTTGAGTTAGAAAAAAAGAATAATCCCCAGTTTGTTTGCTCTGTAGCTAATATACATTATCATATACCGTATAAAAACAGACAGTAACACTATCAACAGTTAAAGTCTCTTGATCTAACTTTATGTTTCTTTAACTATAAGTGTTGCACATTTTCTCACCCAAAATAAGCAGCTCCAATAACCTTGTTGTGGAACATCAGTAAAACTCTAACAGTCTCAGACATCTTGAGCATGTTGATGTGAGGTTTTAGAGAGGACGTGGCCTCATGGAGTCATGTAGTCATGGAGAGAGAAGTATCATCTTACCAAAGCAAGATATATTTGTACACCATGTTGTTACACAGGCTGCCTCAGCCTGGCGTCTGCAACCTTTTCCAAAACCTCCAGCCCAGTGCGAGATGGAAAACAGAGCGCCTGTGTAATAAGCAAGGGCGCTCTTGCTTATTACACAGCAAATCACATATAAATCACACATATTTTGATTTTACAGAAACAAAACTGTTAGATAATGATGAATTATTATTTGAAAATCTGAAATATGAAAGGATATGAAAGGAAACATGACTCTTGTAGACGCAGCAAAGCCTGAATTGAAAAATATGTTGGAGATTTTGGTGTTTTTGTCTCTGTTGTGTCAAATATGAGATGCAACAGTTTTAAAATCCCTCACAATAATTTACAGTAAAGTATGTTTGAAATAAAAACAGCATGCTTGAAACATAACAATGTAAAGAGTGTGTTTCTGAGTTTGTGGCAGAGACAAGCAGCTTTGTTGAGGCTGTTTGTCAGCGTAATGTAGCTCACGCCAACTCATGCGAATCATAGCTGAGGTAGTCGGGTAAAGACGTAGCAATGAGTTTTGCGTCATGATAAATGAGAAGCTTTGTTAGGATCTCATCAGTTATGTCATGCCAAATGTCTCTTGTGTGATAATGACACATTCAGGAAAATGTCTTTAAAAGCATGGTTCAAATGATTTGTTTGACATCATCACTGTTAATAGAGGAAGAATAGCAGGAGTAAGATTAGATGACTCAGACATAAGAAAGCCATTTTCATCAGAGAGGCACTACGCTTATGACTAGGATAGTCTGAAAAGAGATTTTACATCTCAAGAGTTTTATTATAGGTTTGAATAAATAAAGAAAAAAACAACCAGAAATATCTCAGGTGCTGTAATTGTCCTTTCCTGTATTTGTGAGATCCAGGCTGGAACTAAATAATGTGTAAAATTTAAATTGTAATGCATATATGATAGAAATGTATTTTTCTTATATGTAGTGGTGTGCATGTCTTTATTCAAAAAGATTCATAATCATGAAGACATAAGGAATATAGACAGAAGAGGGACATTTAATTTAGAACAAGATGACAAAGTTTGTTTGATACCAGCATCTGCACAGGGATTTCATTCAATTTTCAGTTTTCACTTGAGCTGAAAATTCAATGACATGAAAATAGTGAAGTCTAATAGCATGATACAGGTCTTATTATTTTTCATTATTATAAATACCTATTGTTTTAATAAATGAGGAAAAATAATTTCTACAGAAATGGCAAAACAATAATTCAATTACTTGTAATAATTGATAAAAGAACAGAGAATCACAGAATTATCTGCATCTTTTTCAGTGTATTTTTTTGTGCTTGTGTTTACTATAAAACAGCCCAAAGATTCTCCAGGATTTACCATCAGGTGAGTGTTCAGAGCTGTTTTGCTGTCACTGTACTTACTTGAACTACTTGTCCAGTGTGTCTGTTTTTTTAATATAAAATCTGATTCTAAAATGTTGAATGTGTCATATTTACTTATCCTGTCACGTATTCATGTTACATGGACTTTGATGTACATGAGTACCTTGACATGAAGTTCTAATTTGTAAACTGATTCTCCAAAGGGATGTAGGCTATGCATAGTAGTGATTATGAGCACATGACATGCTGCAGCTAAAAGCAGGAATATTAGCAGCTTTATAGTAGCTGTGACACAAAGGTTATGCATGTCTCAATTTAGCTTGTAGATTAGAAAATAAAGGGATCCTGGCAGACTTCATGAAAATAAGACTTTTAATTGACAAACAAAATTAAAAGCTGCCATTATGTTTCAGAGTATGGGAGGGGGGGGGGGGGGGGGTTGAAAGGCACAATCAAGAACGGGGAACTTTCTTGTACTGTATTTGTCACC
Source organism: Atherinomorus stipes (assembly GCA_023101725.1). NCBI lineage: Eukaryota > Metazoa > Chordata > Actinopteri > Atheriniformes > Atherinidae > Atherinomorus > Atherinomorus stipes. The sequence continues at coordinate 776,351 of JALJCO010005679.1, forward strand.
AGTCACATCTCTTCATTCACATCTGAGGTGCAGGTGATACAGTACCCAAAGAAAGGGAGCTTGCAGTTTTATTGGTGCTGTCTTTGTAAGAAAGGCAACGGCATAAGTGCAGTAAAGACAGGTTACAGCACAGTACAGAGAATAGTCATATATTTAGTCATATACAGGCGCTACTTCATTAGTTACATAGTAGTGATCAAATCCACATGCACAGTTTCTGTTTGCACAGCCAAGCAAAGCAATTGTGTTCATAAAAAAAGGAACACATGACTCAACGCAAATGTTATTTTAAAAATGTATTAGAACTGCAAGATGTTTTCTTATTTTTTCAAGTATTGGTAAACTGTCAATATTATTTACAATATAAAATTGTAGCCTCAGCAAATAATGGTAAAGCAAGCTGCCAAACGTGAAAATCAAGTTTAATTATCCAGAAAAGCACATTTAAAATGAAGCAATAGCAGAGAGATTAAATTACAAACAAACAAAATAAATAATTAGTGATTATTAAAACTTGATAGGTGCTGCCATTTCAGCAGGAGGTAGGGCTTCTCAACTAATACAGTGAGGATGTAGCTCACCACCACTGTCAACACCAGGTGACCAAAGAACAGGTACATCTAGAGAAGGCAGACACAAAGTGGTTGAAAGATACCAAGAATTGTGTAAAACAGCCAAGTGTACTGGTTCATACATAAATAAATGAGTAGATAAAATGTTTCCTTACAAAATTGATATCTGTGTAGTGGATTGGGGTCTCTTGCAAACCGTTGTAAAGGATGATGAAGACAGGATGTACCAGATAGCAGGCAAAACTGATGTTGGAAAGAGGAACCCAAAAACCCAGTGATAAGAATTTCTTGATAAAACCTGGAAAAACAGCCATATAGAAGAAAACGTCTAGTAATTCACCAAAAAAAGTAACAAAAACGACTATCATATACTGTTAAAATCATTAAATAGGCAATATGGATACGAAAATTTGATGGATGATATTGTGTTTTTAGTCACTACCATTATCACAAATTCTAAAGGCAGAGAAATAAAATATTTAGACATTATTTGGTGCAATAAAGATGGGATTTAGTTGATCATTGCCCTACCTCCATAGCCCTCCTCACAGGCCAGAATGATCCAACTCACAGTTAATGCCCAGAGTGGTCTGTGCAGCCCCTGATACAGAGCATGTGGAAGAGATGGGTAGGCTGGGGTCTCCCTGAGGATGTAGGCCAATCCAACCAATACAGCCATTAATGACAGACAGCAGAACCAACCAAGTGCTGCCTGCCTCTGGACCAAAAGTAAGATAGGATAAGCACGTGGGTGTGATGAACTTTTCAGATATACCATAAAACAAGCAATATCATGCAGCAGTGCTTAAAACTTTGTTAATTGCAGACATTTTTTATAATTTCTGCAAAGAAATTACCAAAAGTAATAATCAGATCATTTCAGATCTAAAAGTTTATTTTTAAAAAAAGGGGGGGAGGGGATGGGGGATGTCACAAAAGCATGACCCTATCTGTGAAACATGTAAAAGGTGGCATTATCAAGGTTTGTTAAATGAAACATGTGATCTCACCGTTTGCTTCAAAAGCTGGCTTTTCTTTGTTGTAAGGTATATTCCAGTCAAGATGCCTATCAGAAACGGTCCATATCTCGTATAGGGTTTCACATAGTAATACAAAACATAGTTCTCTGAAGTCCTGCAAAATAAACATTTACAGGAAATCCCTTGGGTATTAATACTGAAGACGAGCTGGCTGATTTCACCTTAATTTCATGCATTTGTCTTCTTTGACAAAATCTTGAGCCACCTCATTTCTTTTTTAAATATATGGCCAGAAAATATAAAATTCATGCAGCAATTTACTGAAACCTGCAAACACCAGTAGAAATACAACTGACAACGTTAAAACTTAAAGGTAGAGTCCAAAGGTTCCCCCCTGAAAATAAACATTAGACTTGTGCAAGTGAAATCTGTCTCAAACCGCGCCTTTGGGCCTCTCTACTCACATGTAGTGGGGAGTTTGAATGCAACTCCTCTCCCCTTGTCTGTAATTCGCTCTTTCGCTTTGTTATGGGCTGGTCGGGACGTTTCTGGGAGGAGATTTCTGTTTATATCGCCAGCCAATGACAGAGCAAAGGGCATGACGCTGTGTGGGAATAAGCTTATGATTGGAGCAGATGCCAGTCACTCAAACTTTCAAAAGAAAAAAACAAAGAAAGAAAAATGGTGGATGTGTGACTAGTCAAGGGTCTTTTTGTAGTGTTTTTGTTTGCAGTGTTTTTATATATGAGTGCATGTTTGTGTTTGATGTTTTGGTTTTTAGTTTGCGGTTTTAGGGGACATTGGTTGAGGTGTGGGAAAAGGAGTGACGGCGCAACAACCAATGGTTCTGGAGGCTGAGCAAGTGGGGCGGGGCTTTCCTTTTCCTGCAACCAGCTGAACAGGGACAGAGCACGGACAAACGGGAAGAAGGGGCGAGCCAGGTGGTGGAGACGCAGACGGCGGTGACGAAGTGGCAGCGGCGAGGAAGGGGCGCATAGAGCGAGTGACAGCCACCTGCGGGGTGAAAGGCGTAGATGTAAGGGAGAGTTGGGAGCTCTGCCCGCTTGTGTGAGTCCGCGCACGTCACACCGCGTTGAGCGTAGCGACCGGAGACTGCCGCTACCTGTGTTACAGGGCCGCTGAAGGGGACGCAGGAGCCGACGACGAGGCGGTAGCGGTGGACATTGAGCGGACCGCCGTGGACTGCTGCCGTTAGTGCGATCTTTTTAAAGCAGACAGGATCTCCTCGGATTTTTGGACTGCGGAGGTTTTTCCCTTAAGGTCTTTTTTCTTTTTTAAAAAAACCTTTTGTATAAATTCTTTTATGAACTTATGTTGTGGTCCTCTGTAACTTGAGTGCTTCCTGGTCTTCGTGGATTTTTCCGTCCATAATTTGGGTGAAGTAGGGTGGTTGAGCACAATTGTTTCCAAAGAGGAACTAGCGTGATGCTGTGTTTGGTGCCTTGGTCCCAAAGTTTAAGGGCAGGGGATGAACTGAATTTTAGTGACTGGAAGGAACAAATTGAAGGGTTGTTGGGTTAAGGAGCTAACAGAGCCTAAAAAATTGCTATTGTGTTAGGAGCATTAGCTGGAGAGGTAGGGCAGATTAATGTGCTGAGGACACTGAAAAGAACAAGTAGGTAAAATATTTGATTTTCTAACTCCCTGTATGGGGTCAACCCCAGCCCCTGTTTTAAGGTCACAATTTTTCAGCTGCGTCCAGAAACAGAGTGAAACTGTCCAGTCTTTTATTCTGCGGCTCCGTGAGTTTTATTGCAGGCTACGGCGGCTCGACCCTGGCAACTCCCCTTCTGAAGCAGCTTTGAGAGACCAGTTGCTTTTGGGGCTGCGTGAAGGATCACTGGCTCAGGCCCTAAAGGGTATGCTCGCCGCCATCCAAATGAGGACTTTGCGGCACTGCGGCAGGAGGCGCTGCATCTGGACTCTGAATATGGTAGCTCAACCACCGAGGTAATATGCTCAACTGTCAATAATAAACCTGGATTCAGAGAGGCCACAGTCTGACTGGAAGGAGACCTAGGCGTGACATTATGGAGGAGGTGAGGGCTGAGATGAAAGGCCTGGCCCAGGAACTGATAAGGGAGCTTAAACCTCACCCGCCACCGGTTGCGATCCCCACAGAGCAGCCGGTAACTTCCAGGACTCACCGCCGGCCAGTCACCAACAGCCAACGTGACGAACGAGGTAGGCCCATCTGTTGGCAGTGTAACAGAGCAGGACATATAGCCAGATATTGTCGGACGCAACCTGCCACCAGTCCCCCAGGACCAGCTTTAAACTAGCTGTCCCTGTCGCTGAGGTCCGTGAGGCAGGGGTTGTTGAGCCACCAGCACCAACGAGGACCAAGAAGCATTTATAGGCCAGTGCCCCAAAATAAAAATAAGCTGAAGGAATTGACCTAGAAGGGCTGCTGGACACAGGGTCACAAGTAACCTTGATGGCTGAGAGCCGTTAATGAACATTTTAGCCAGCTAAGCTTGGCAGGACACCTGTAGTCTAGTTAAAAGCAGCTAATGGTCTGGAAATCCCATATATCGGCTATGCTGCTGGACCTGGAAGTGAAGGGATACCGATCCCTGGCCGGGGAGTTGTGATTGTGAAAGACTCAGATTGCCACGCCCTCATTGTTGGGATGAATGTTGTATGGCTGTTGGGTGCTTTTTTTAAACTGCCTGAAAAGTCTGCCCTCCCTCCACAGAAATTTCAAAAACCATGGAGAGATGCTTTGCAACCTGCCGCCGCATTGAGCTACAGCAGCTGGTGATGGATTTCTGGGACACGTGCGATGGCAAGTGGAAGCCTGTGACTGTCCCTCCAAGGAGTGAGATGCTCGTGTGGGCCCGGACCCGAATGGGCCATAGTGGTGCTGACTACTGTGCCCTGGTTGAGGCCCTGCCAGATGCAGGTGAAGTGGGAGTGGCCAGAACCATTGGCGTGGTAAGAAATGGGAGAATTCCAGTGCGCCTCTGTAACCCACACCCCTACAGCTTGACGGTGGGCCGCTACCAGAAGCTCGGTCGTCTCTATCAGATGGACTCGACTGACGTGCATGGTCCAGATGATGTGAGCCTCTGTCTGGAGGAAGATGGAGTGGTTGAAGTCGCCCTGGTACACACCACGGCTGACCCTGGACAACTTGGCCTGTTGGAGGTGAGCGATTTGGCTAATCAATCCAACATGTCTGAACACCAACGAGAAGAGCTCTGCTCTACTGCAAAAATGGGAGAAGGTGTTTGCAAAACATGATGAGGATTTTGGTCGAACAAACGCAGTGCAGCATCGCATCCACACCGGTGACTCTATACCCATCCGTGAGAGATTTAGGACGCTTCCACCATCCCTCTATAAGGAGATGAAGTCTCTGCTGGAGGTATGTTGGAGAAGGGGGTGATTAAAGAAAGCAGTAGCCCATGGGGCCCCATGTCTTGTGAGGAAAAGGTGGGATTTTTTTGTGTTGATTAAATTTGAGTGACTATGCTTTCTCCAAGGATAGAGGAGACTCTCGCTTAGTAGCAGAGTGGTCTCGCCGGCGCGGCTATGGAGGTCGAGTGTATCCACAGGATAGGAGATGCCTTCCCCCTGGTTGTGGTTTGGCGCTGCCGTTTGGGCTCTGTATGCCCCGCGATTTGCGGCTCATGCAAAGTGTTTGAGTGGTAGTGAGAGTTTGCTTGTTTTTGGATGACATATTGTTTTCCCCGCTTCTCCTCCCCCTAGCATTGGCGAGGTTTTTGGCCGGTTGTGGCGAATGGACTGAAACTGGGCCCGATAAATGCGCTCGAGGAAGTGTTTCTGGGACATGTTGTGACCGTAGGAGTAAGCAGACCGAAAAATAATTGTGTGGTGGCCTGTGCCTTCCAGTTAAAAAGTAGGGCCTTCTGGGATTGCTGGTTACTAAGGAGTTTGTGTCTGGGTTTGCCAATTGCTCGCCCCCTGCTCTCTGTTGGTTGGCATCCGGCTGACAAAAGATAGATGTGTTGGCTCCGATGCGTTTGCGCGCTTGCTGCACTAACAAGGCCTATCTGTTTAATTTGAGCCATTTATGTGTCTGTGGCTTGGCTGTTGCAGTGAGAGGGAGGGAGCTGTAATGCTTTGCGCGGGTTTCACTTGGGAAGTCTTGCTTTGGTTTTCGCTTTGTAGAAGTTGGTTTGGGGGTTTTGTGTTTCTGACATAACCTGCTCCCTAGAGCGGCTTGGCAGTGGAAGCGTGTGCCCTGCATTTTCATATAACATAAGTATGGCAGGTAAGCAATATATGCTGTGTTTCAGATTTCCCTTCCCAAGACTGTTCAATTAGAGGCATCGCTGCATTCCTGGCTGTGGAGTTGGCCCCAGTGGGGAATGAATGGGGGAGGCCCAGGCTACAGACCAGACATACAAATTGTGAAGGCTTGTGGAGAAGGGAAGGATGCCCGATAAGCCGGAGCGTCAAGCCTTGTCAGGTGGAGCACAGAGGCTCTTGAAAGAATGGAAAAGGCTTGTGGGAAATGATATCTTGTGCCAGAGTTACTGACAGAAGACTTGAGTTCTCAGATTTGCCCGAGTTCCAGACGTAAGGAGGTTTGGAAAAGGGTGCATGGCTGTGGCCCATGCTGGTGTTGATAAAACCCTTTACGCTTGACGATTTTATTGGCCTGGCATGGAAGGGGAGGTCCGTAGTTACACCAGGGTTGTGTTTCCTGTAGCCTGCAGAAGAGTAGAGTAGAGCCTAAGGCCCCGTCCGGTTTGAGTTTTGTTGACTTTTTGTTTGGTGCCCTCGTGCTTCCAAATTTTGGCCTTTTTACACTTTTGGTGGGCCTCTCCGTGATAAGCAATAAGTGCTGGTTATAGATTTGGTGTGCTGCCTAGGTGGAGCAATTTTGGTTTTTTAATGAGGGGTGTGTGCTTATGGTGTTGCTAAGTCGCACCCCCATATCCGTGGCAATGGTAGTGCTGAGGTTTAATATTGTAAATGTGCGTTCCTAGAAGAGGAGAAAAGATCTGGTATTTCGGTGTGCGCTTCAATAATAAGTCTGTTTGGTTTGCTCTTTTTTTTTTGGTGTTTTGCGCCTCCTGTTAGGGGTGGCTGTGGATCCCCCAACCGTATAGTATAGAGGGTGGGTAGGACCCGCAGAAAATGGTTGTGCTTGTTGCTGTGAGAAAATGGGGTGTGCTTTGCAGCAAAAGAGACAATATGCGGTTGAAGGCCTTGCTTTTTTGCCTGGGGAGCGGGTCTGGTGCGTTTTAGAAATAGGCAAGGTAGAGGCATGGCCCTTGGTGGTCTTAGAACCCTATGTATTATAGAGACAGTAGGAGAGGCTGGATGGTTTATCGAGTCCGCCCCGGCGGGGGGACGGAGCAGACCTTGCACAGGAATCTTGAAACCTGCTTTCCTCTGTGTCCCAGCTGGCTGGGAGTCCTCCCAGGAACGGGGCCGGTTTCCGGTGTTTTATGGTTTTCCCTGTGCACGCTAGCTATAGACTCTGTCCAAGAAGATGCCCGTCACCTGGGCGCCTCTGTGGTAAGGAATTGATGTTTGCGGGATGCTCCTTAAATGTGGGGGAAAATGTGTGTCAGGGTTTTTGTGTGTTTTGAGTGTTTTTATATATGGTGATTTTGTGTTTGATGTTTTGGTTTTTGTTTGGGTTATTAGGGGAATTGGTTGAGGTGTGGGAAAAGGAGTGAGGCGCAACAACCAATGGTTCCTGGAGGCTGAGCAAGTGGGGCGGGGCTATTCCTTTTCCTGCAATCAGCTTGAACAGAGACAGAGCACGGACAAACGGGAAGAACGGCGGCGAGCCAGGTGGCTGGAGACGCAGACGGCGGTGACGACAGTGGAGCGGCGAGGAAGGGGCGCATAGAGCGAGTGAAGCCACCTGCGGGGTGAAAGGCGTCAGATCGTAAGGGCAGAGTTGGGAGCTCTGCCCGCTTGTGTGAGTACCGCTGCACGTCACACCGCGTCTGAGCGTAGCGACCGGAGACTGCCGCTACCTGTGTTACAGGGCCGCCTGAAGGGGACGCCAGGAGCCAGACTGACCGAGCCGCCGGTACGCGGTGGACAATTGGAGCGGACCGTCCCCCCGATGGACTGCTGCCGTTCAGTGCGATCTTTTTAAAGCAGACAAGGATCCTCTACCTCCGGACTTTTTGGACTGCGGAGGTTTTTTCCCTTTAAGGATCTTTTTATTCCTTTTTTTTTAAAAAAAAACCTTTTTGTAATAAATTCTTTTATGAACTTAATGTTCTGACTGGCATCCTCCTCAGTAAACTTGAGTGCTCTCACCTGGTCTTCACGTTGGATATTTATCCAGCTCACAGATGCACCGAAGAAAAGGTAAGAGCTTTAGATAATGCACGTTGGAAAACCAGGGTTAATATTGGTTTGGCTTTTACCCACTTCTGAACTCTGAAGGAGAGGCTTGAAGCTGAATAGGCTGAAGAACGAGGGGGCCATTAGCCTGAGAGGGAGGGGCGCTCAGTTTGAATACTGCTGTTTGCAAACAGAAATGGTGGGGGGACTCTGGACTCTACCTTTAAAGCTTGAAAGAAGAATGAACATAAATACCATAAATACCATAAAAGACTATTCCCAGACACATTTGGGCCTAGTCTGGGCTACTTTTGACACTTATGGCTCAGTGATGGCACAGGCAACTAAGGTTATACCGATACATCGGCAGGCCGATCTTTTAGGCCAATATTTGCGTTTTTAATTGGTATCGTCATCAGCCAATATGTTGGGTGTGTTTCCCAATACCCCCCTCTGCATAATTCCAGACAGGCATCTATAAGAAAAAGGTTTCTTTTAGATATTGTTACAAGTGCGCTTTCTTTTTCATATATTCATTACAGGTTAAATGTTTCTATTTAATATATGTTTGAGAGTGCACAGCTTCTCTTTTATATATCTATTTGAAGTGCTTTGTTTCCTTTTTTTTCATTGTATTAATTTTGGGGTCAAATGCAGTATCAGCCCCACATATCGGCAGATTGTATTGGCCATAGGTTGAGGCTGATGAGAAAATATTAGTATCAGCCCTAAAAAATCTGTATTGATCGATCCCTACTGGCAAGCATTGTGTAGGGCAGATGTGATCCAGAATTCTGGCTGGATGTGGGTTTGGGAAGCATCTTGTGGGCCAGAAATGGTCTAAATATGATGAAATATGTTAACACCAGTTAATATTTTCTTTTGGACTGTATGTGGCGGCCATCTAAGTGAGTTTTGAAATTAAATCCACAAGTCAGCACCAAATAGGGCCAAAAAAACAGTAGATATGGACCATATTTGGGCAAAAAATCTTTTGCTATGTGGGTTGGAAAGTCTGGCTTCTTAGAAGCTTAACAAAGAAACAAGAGGTGTTTCAAGACGTTTGCACAAAAATGTTGCTATAGATCATTATAAGGAGACTTACATGGTAGATGGCTGGAAGACTGGTAGCTGCAGGACTGCAGTTATAACAGCACTGGCCACAATGGTCATCAGCAGGAGGCCTCCTGCGACAACTGCAAACACACCCTTGTTGCTGATAAAGAAAAGACAGAAAGGGATAACATTACTCTGCTGGAGTTGATATTGTGTTTAGAATAAGATTGAAGAGTGTGGACATACAGCCTGTAAAGATAGACCAGTACAGGGGTGGTGGTATAACACTGGAAGTCTAAAGACAGGTACCATGTCCATGGAATACACTGAGGAGAAATTGAAGATGAAATGTTATGAAATAAAAGGCTAATCAGCATAAATTTAAGCATATGCAGTATGTCTAAAGCACTGGCTAACTTACTATCTCATGGACTGGGAGGAGATTGCTAATTAACAGTAAGTTAGCCCACCAGTATGCCTTACAGTCCATCATTGTGTCTATAAATGGGAACCAGTATGGTCCCCACCGGACCAAAGAGATTAGGCTGATGGTTAGACACATAACGAACAGATGCAGAGGCTGAATCCTGTAGTAAAGAAAGATGGATGAAGATCATTTTCCTTCAGTTCCTTATCTCAATCACAATTCATCTACATAAACAAACAAATATCCTGAATTATTTGATCAACCAGCCAAGATCACCTTTTAATCCTCTTGAATAGATAGTTAGCAACCAAACTGGTGCTCAGTTTGTTTTCAGCCTGGTCGATGGAGCTCAGTAGGGACCTGGCACTGAGCAAACCCCTGAAACCCCAACCCAAAATTACAATTCATAATTTATAATAAACACTACTGTAAATTAATCATTATTGTAGTCTCACCCAAGCAACAAGAAGGTGTCTACAGCCAGAAAAACAGGCCCACTGATAGTAAGCACATACAGTGGGTTGCTTTCAACTGTTTTCTTCCAGGTTTTATAGTTATCTACAACAGAAATAAAGCAGTGTAAGTGGATGTATTTGTGGGTAATCAAGTGTTGTGCTGACTGTCGGTGGTCTTTCGTACCCAGATTGTTAATTACTGGGAACTGTGCAGAGTGTCCACAGATGATCCACAGCAGGCTGAGAACACGGATGCCATTCAGTGAGGAGAAGCTTCCACCGGGGATGGATGAGGAGCTGCTGAAGATGGCCTGGCTGCTAGTCTGCAGAGAGAAGGCCTGAAGGCACCCGTACACACAGCTTCGAGAAACACACAGTCCTTCAAGGTTGATGTTGTCTGCAGAAAACAATGCTCGGTAAAGCTCTGAACATAAGCACAGTGTAGTGTTTAATGAATATTGCACATACTGTTTTCCTCTGATGAGCTGATTTCACTGCTGAATGAGCCGTTGGTCTTCACGGTTCCGTAAAGATTGAGGTTGCTGTTTAAGTGAGTAAACTCTGCAGAAGGGCTGACCTCTCTACTTTGTTCTGACTTTATTATTGCTGTGAAAAGGGTAGCTGCGAGAGGAAGTGCAATCATAACACAACACACAAACCTGCACAAGAAAAGAAAACCTCATTGAGTGAATGATTGTTATTTAAAGTATAAGCATCATAAAACGGTCATGTAGAGAAAAGATTTGAGTTCAGTTTAAAGATGCATATGTGTGTGTATATGTATATATCAGATGGTAAAGAGTGTAAAAAGAGTTAAATCATATACTCACAAGCAGGTGACTTCGGATGCATCAGGGGCTATTGTGTCAGATAAACAGTGAGTCATGATCAACTCCTGAGAAGACTGATTGACCAAAATGGAGGGTAAAGGTGGAACGAGGGACATCTGATGAATCTGAAGTCTGTCTGTTGAAAGGTGGAAACAAGTCACACGAAAAGCCCATACACACACAAACACATAAACAAACTAATAAGTACTAAATAACAGATGTTTTATGACCACTGACCGGAGAGGATTAGTTCTTTTACATCTTCTTCCCTGCAAGAGTCAGGAACACAAATTCCCACAAAGTACTGGATTTCTCCCTACAGAAGTAAAAAACAGCACCTAAAATTGACCTTATACCTCTTTCACCTTATAGCACAGCATATTATTGTTTTTGTATTTACCTGCTTCAGGAACACCTGGCAGTACTGTCCAGAGAAGCTGGGACCAGCAGAAGAGCGGCACTGCTGTAGCAAACCAGGCTGATTGATATTACCTCCTTCTACATTGCTGCCCATCTTTCCAAATGCATCATACACTGGCAATGCACATAAAACAGACATTTAGTTGTGAGGTACTCAGACATCCATGTTACTTCCGGGCTACTGGATGAATCAGATAACTATATTGTAACATTTCCCATAGGAAAAATATGCTGCTCATTTGTGGCTCAATCTCATCTTTTTAGATCAGTTTGAGGTCCTCATAATGGTATCATTCTGTGATCATTTTTTTCTGAATGACTTCTCCTAAGGGTTCCCAAGGAGCAAGAGGTGAGCTAAAAAAGAGAAAAGACATCGAGACAAAGGAAGTTGAGTTGAGATAACTATTTGAGCCATACTTGAGAAGTGGGATAAACAGAAGAGATCTCATTGTCTGCCCCTGATCTCAATTATGTCTTAGTTGAGAAATAATTGAGATCAGGGGCAGATGTCTTTCTTTTTTTTTTTTAGCTCACCTCTTGCTCCTAGGGAACCCTTTGGAGAAGTAATACAGAAACAAATGATCACAGAATGATAACATGAGAAGCTCAAACTGATCTCAGAGATGAGATTGAGCCACAAATGAGCAGCAAATTTTTCCTATGGGTTGCTAACACCTTGGCTAACTACATCAGCTTACTAATAGCTAACTTGTGATAGGATGCTTAAAGTGCTGATGACACGACCTTAACTTCAAGTAACTTTGCCACACAAAAACAGACCAAGATAGTTAGAAGTTAATCAGACGTGTATTTACGTAAATATCCGATGTTTAGGAGGCTCGGCTAAAGGCTAAAAGCTTTTCAGTCGCGAAACGAGCCACCACGTTGTGTCGTCATAGAGAGTTGTGGTCCGCCCATTGAGTTACATGTATAGTCTAAGCTGTGGAAAACATGAAAGATGGCTCCAGAACAGCTAGATTGGAACTGGTTTGTGTAGTGGGATCATAAGCCAGTTCAGAAAAGTGTGATAATGCTGAGGAATTTGGAGAAATCACATTTTACAAGCTAGAACCGGAGTAGAACTGTAGCCAGCTGCCTACAGTGTCTCCCAGCCTCAGGTCCACTGGTACAGCCAAAAGCCTGCAAGACCACATCGAGGGAACTCAGAACTGTAAGGAGCGACCCGGAACAACACAAGCAGACCAACAACTGATAGGAAGCTGCATTGGTTTGACTTAGAGCCAGGCGTGACAGAAACGAGGCACTCGTTCCCTGCGTTAGCTCGCGGCTAACGGCTACCCGCGAGCTATCCGTGGTAAATAATTAGCCTTTAAAAATGAGAAGATAACAACTTACATGGTTCCAGACGAGTTTTAAATAATTCTCGTTCATAAGGATGAGGATGGAGGGAAGGATGCATCTTTGGAAGCAGCTGGAGGAGATCTGATGACTGAGACGTCCTCATACAACCAAGCTGAAGCTGTCTACAGTAGCTGTATGACCGATGTGATGAAGCAATGATGGTTGAAAAAAAATATTCCAGAGGACATTTCGCAGTTTCATTATGTTAGAAGTCTCAACATATTGGTGGCTGCTACTCCAGTAAACAGATGCTGTAGACAGGAGAAACGAGCAGACGGGCTCCTACTGTTTCTGGGTAAGTCCAACTCTGACCTGCTTCTTTATCCTCTTCAAAATAAAATTCTAAATCTGTAGGAAACCTAAATAAACTAACGCTGTACTTATGAGCTTTTAACGATTAACTGTCAATACAATTTGAAGGCTGAGTCGTTACTGTTTGTCTGTAAAACTGGAAAAGGATCTTAAAAACTGCAACGAAGCCATTGACTTCAATGTTAAATATGGTGCGAAGACTCTCTGGCAGACGTCACATATGGTTTCGGCTCACAGCGCCACAGCAAAGAGCCGCTTTGTGGACTACTCCTCTCACTGCAGTGATGATTCCATGATCATTCCATCAGTGTAATGGAAAGACTCAACATTTCCTGACTTAAAATGGTTTTCACCTCTGTTCATGCTCTTTTTCCTGTTCTTGAAAAAAATAAAATAAAAAGCGGTGCCGTGCCGGAGAAAAATCACAATGGTAGCGTATTCAGGCAGTTGGTGACGCATGTCGCTTGGGACGAGAGCTGTAGTCCACACAGAGGCTTCAAGTAAATCCTGAAATAATCTAAAATCTTCGAGGTCACTTATTTTTTCTTTGCACAAAAAATTTTCATTTAAATCCATAACCAACATATCTGGAATCCAGGACAGAGAACGACTGGGACCAGAAGATAATTATTTTCTCCTCATTGACTTCCATTCATATTTTTTCGTCTCTTAGGTCCCATTGTGCGGAAGTAGGGGCGTGACTTCGGCTCCCTATAGAACAACACGAGGCGACACTTCCCCCCATGTTCATCCGCCATTTTGGACTGAAGTGAGCAGTTTATCGCTATTATACAGACCTAATAAAACACAGCAACGTCATTTGAAAAAGCTTAAAACTTCTTAATTATTGTTAAAACGCATGAATAAAATTATATCCATCCCCACTGCCAGTGGTTCTACTGAATTAATTTTTTATTCAGAAACAATTTCAAACTATCCCAATAGGCTGTTTACAATAATCTTCACTGATCCTTGTGGACATATAACACAGCTCAGGTAGCCGATATTATAATTATATTATAAAATTTATCATCATTTCATTTTAATAAAATTATAACATTTTTATATCAATATATGTTAAACTATTTAAAAAATAATACAAGTTAAATTACAAAATATTGGCCTAACCAAACATTTTTATAAATATTGTAATGTCTTCTTGTATGCCACTTCCAGGTAGATGCTGAAAGTTTTCTTTCAATAAGCTTTCCAAATCAAATGAGTAATCCAAGGCACGGTTTAACACATGAAACAAAAAACATTCAATCCAATGCAACGCAACTGAAAATTTATAATGCCTGCTGGCGTCTACAAGGTGCACTCATCCATGACTTCAAATAAGTCATTTCTCCACTTACCTACAGTATCGCAATCAGGTAAGCCCAGTGACCCTTCAACAGCTCCACATCTTACATGAGGACCATATAACCAAAAGACCAGCAGGGGTCCTCATTCAACTTAAAAATAAAATAATCTCAGATCAATCAAATGGCTCTTACAACTGTTATGAGAATAGAAAAAAAAACCAACAAAAACAACAAAAAACCCAACTATTACTGTGAATATAGACTTGTCCACTCATACGCATATATCCAGAATGAGGTCTGTTTCAGTCCAAAATGGCGGACACGTGTTTCCAAAAACACAGCTGAGTGTCGCCTCTTGGTATCTATACTCTTTGGCCACAGTCTGGTCAGATGTGCTGAAAAGCAGCGATGTTTTCTAATAACTCATCTATGTAGTTGCGCTTGTTTCTGTTATATGGATCATCATGAAGGACCTTTTGGTCTGTAAAACATGGCAAAAAATGTCAAAAACATGTTATCAGCACTTTAAATTTGAGGTTCTGAGGTGAAATGTTTATAGCCACCCACAGGTGTTCATTTTCACAGGGATTACCAATTTATTACATTTTATGAAGAGATTCACCCATAAGGAATATATGCTGCTCATTTGTGGCTCAATCTCATCTCTGAGATCAGTTTGAGCTTCTCGAAATGGTATTCTGTGATCATTGGTTTCTGAATTACTTCTCCCAAGGGTTCCTTAGGGCAAGAGGTGAGCTAAAAAAGAGAAAAGACATCAGGATCAAAGGAGGTTGAGTTGAGATAACTATTGAGATAATCATTTGAACCATACTTGAGAAATGGGATAAACAGAAGAGATCTCATAATTGTACGTCCCTAATCTCAGTTATATAGACATAATTATGATCTCAATTATGTCTTTGTAATGATACCATTATGAGAAGCTCAAACTGATCTCAGAGATGAGATTGATCGACAAATGAGCAGTACGTTTTTCCCAAGGGCAGCAAAATTTTGTATAATTTGTCTTGTCCATTCACCCAATTTATCAAAGAAAACTTGTAGAAAGGACATATTTGACATTTGATTAATAGGAATGGAAAAATAATGAAACTTGACACTGCATTTTGAACATAGTAGCACTACCCTGAAATAAATCTGGCTATACAAAAGACATGTCTCAGAGGACCTGTGAACATAAAATGCCATCTAGATAAAAGGATGTTTGATGTCAGCGTCACATTCTAACTGGTAATGCAAAAGACCAGGGTGTCCAAAGTCAGTCATTGGGGACAGCTGTCCTCCAGGTTTGGAACATTGCCTGCTGCAACACAACTGAATTAGATTAACGGATCAACATGTTTGGGCAGCACTTGACACAAGCTGTTGAGAAGAGCCACTGAATTTGAATCAGGTGTGTTGGAGCAGGGAAATATCTAAACCCTGCAGGACTGTGGTCCTCGAGGATCGGGGGTGGACACCCCTGCCACAGACCATAAGGGTATCTCCTAGGCCAGGGGTCACCAACTCCGGTCCTTAAGGGCTGCCAATCTGGAGGTTTTAGTATTTTCCTGCCACAACACACCTGATTCAGATAAAAAGGTTCTCCACCTACGTGTTTTAAATTCCTGCACCAGCCAGCTAACAAACCAGGGATTTGAGTCAGGTGTGTTGCAGCAAGGAAATATGAAAACCTGCAGGATGGTAGCCATCGAGGATCAAATTGGTGACCCCTGTCCTAGGCCAATTCTGGCTCCAGTGCAGACTAGCTGGTGTGATTGTTTGCTGCATCCATAAAGAACCAGTAACCCTCTTGCTGTGAAGTGGCACTGCGGCTTCACACCACCATGTAGTGAAAAAGTAATGAATTCAACTCATAATTCAAACAGATAATTCAATGATAGGAATAATTCAGTAGATTTAATCTGACTTGCAAAAAAACAAACAAACAAAAAAAAAAAAACAAAGCAACAAACAACAAAAAAAATTTAGACAGTTACACTGTTTAAAATTAAGCAAAAATGGTATCAAATATAGGTTATAATAGCAACAACAATTATAGTTACCATGGTTTCATTCATTATCAAGATAATTTAAGCTTATTTGATCTGCTAGGCAGTACAACTTCTCATCTAATACCAACCCCATGACCTTTTTACCTTAGATTTTGCATCCATCTGCAGCTCAAATGAGCTAAGAATTAAGGCCCCCTGCCCAGCCTTCAGTTCTAGTGCCTGTAGTCTAATAGAATGTCTCGCTAAAGGTAAAAACACTTACTGAGAATCGCATATTCCTTTGGCTTGTCCTGGTTAATTTCCCAGAGGAAAGCGTCTGCATCCTTCATACATCTCTGAGAGACATTGAGGGCCTTTGAATTCTCCAGTGCCACACCACCCCCCACTAACAAAATGACTACAACCCAACCAACAGCCATGTCAGAGCTGACTGCATCTTTAAAGAAAGGAGGGTGCTTAAATAACAGAAAGGGATACATCATCAAGCAGAAGGTAGCGTGAAATTCATCTTCTCCAGCCGGATTTAAAAACTGTTGCTTGCCCCCACCTGCTTTTCTACATCAGGTGTGAACAAGATAAAGTTACTTGACAGAACAAAAAGATCCAAGCTGAAGAGGTCAACATGGAGAAGTAGCATAATTGAAGTGCAAGCATGATGATGGCTGACCTAGAAAGAAGCCTTCACGAGCAGTTCTTCAAATTAAATATGCCTAATAATGATAATAATTTCAATTATATAGGTAATTATTAAAATAAATTCAATAGCCAAAGGGACATAAAGAAAAGTGATTTCGATGGGGCTGATCAAAAATGCTCTCCACATTTGAATAATTATACTATTATAGTTCATTTGATTTATTTGAATCATTTATCTAAAGTCAAACTAAAACAAGATGAAAGACTTCTTAATGACTCATGATCTAATGCAGATTTAATTATTTTTCTAAATGATAAAACTAGCATTAATTTTGAGTTTTTAGTATTGGCTCTTTTTTTTAAAATGAAACACACTGATGTGTTAAATAAGAGTACAGGGATGTCGGATGTGCAATACTTTGAAATAAACCAACACAACAAACTGGTCACTAGAGGGGGAAGTTGTCTTAAAAACCTACATGGAGAGTCATGGTTTCACCTAGTAACAGGAAAATCTACAGATATATAGAAGGATATAGCTATGTCCAATTATGTGTTATTGTGCATTGATAACCACCCACTGACCACCTGTTACCCTCACTTGGATGGAAAAGATCTGATTCCAAGTCATTAGATCTGTATCACACTTAAAATACATGTGTATCACACATGTATTTCGTTTTGGCAAATCAAGAAATATTCTTGTATTTTTAATATAATAGTTAGTTACTGACTGTCACCAACACTTATTCAACACAGTAAGATTAGATTCATAAAACATCCCTTAAAAAAATCTAGCATTGAGACTTCAGAGGGAATAATATTAATAATTCAATCTGAAAGCACAATTAATCACAAGAAAATTTCTAATCTACTTCCACAAGGAATGGCTGATGTCTCATGTGCTCATGTGCAGTGGACATCGGATCGCTTCTGGCTGGTTTCATTGTTTATTGACATAAAGAGCAACTTTGTACACAAGCATCAGAAATGCAGAAACATGGCAGCAGCAGCAACAACACACATTCTAATCAACACAATTCACAGACTGCTTCTCACATGCAGTTTTACAGCGCCAGACATTAGTCTCATCAACACTGTGGAGAAACAAAGGTCCAAAAGTAAGTGAGATTTTCTGAAAATGCTAAAAAAAAAAAAAAAAAAAAAAAAAAGATGAAGAAAAAAAAGAAAAAAAGAAACTTAAAATGATATTGGAAGGGTGTTTAATTGAACTGGCTTTGTCGAATAACTCAGCTTCACAGCCAAGTTTACATTCAAGGATGTCTTCTTTCACTGTTTCCCTCTATGATTCCTGCCAGTGAACATTCATTATTCATTATGACTCCATTAATCCCCAAACTGAAAAGCAATATTAATTTTAACAATTAATAAAAGTTACATTAACATAGTTTTGAAATACAGGGTCCTTACAATTTTACTTCTTTTGTGCTGTTAAAGACAAGCTTTCACTAATAAGCTGTGAAGACGACTGCTGTTCAAGTAAAGGCAAGTGCTTTGTATCCTATCTTTCAAATATTAAGATAAATAAACTTTTCTTTAAGTAAACTGTCACCTCAAAGAGCTGCCTTTTAGAGTATATTAAGACAAAAATGAAACATCAACTTAAAAAAGTTTCACAGACCTCTACAAAATATTATATAAAAACAAATTTGGCCCACATTCATCTTTAAAAGATATTCAAATGAATGACATAACCATCCATTAACTTCTTTATGCATTTGATATGTAAAGAATAACTTGATACAGCTTTGCTTCCAGTTGATTGTCCAGAAATCATCTGAAATTTTATTTGCTCTTGGTCAAAGTTACTGCATTGATTTAGTTTTTGGGATCAACTGTTTCACGGTTTACCAACGTGGTACGGGGTCTTCTTGAAGAGGGAAAAATCACTATGTGATACACAAGTTAAAATAGAGGACCTCAGCTAGAGAAAACTGAAGCTCCCCCACTTTTTTTTTTTTTTTTTTTTCTCGCAGACATTCATCAGACATAAGCAGCACTGATCTTTCAGGACACTGCTGATTATATACATTACATTTTCTAGTCTTAGTGAGAATACAGTGGTTTAAAATAAAGGGCTCTTCTAAAAAAGTTCTATTCAAGGCCTATAGAAATGTCTCTATCTGTACAAAAACTATCTTTTTCCATTTACTGAAAGACATAAAGTGACTCTGATGTAGGCTACATTACATATTCTTGTGTGTATATTGTACTGTATACATATTGTCATACACTACATTTTCATGTATTTACAGCATAACCACAGCTATTCGAGGTACCGTAGGTTTAATGAACTAATGGAATGGTTATAAACTCTCCCTCACTTTTCGGCTGCACTCAGTCTCTTTGACTTTATGAACGCCATCCCGTGTGTCCTCATGTGTGTATTTAGGTTTCCCTCTGTTTCAAACATCTTCCCACACACTTTGCATTTGGTATTTGGTGTCCCATCATCGTTTTCATCTGTAAAATCTAACTGGTTCTCTCTTTGACTCTCTTCATCATCTTTGCCCCGTCCGTAGTATCGGCCAAGACCCTGCGGCTCCTTCAGCCGATGGACAATAAAAAGGTGTCTGGCCAGTGAGGGGTGGGAGGTGTAGCACAGGCCGCACTCTTGACACTGGAAGGACGATCCGTCTGATTTGTGCTGGGGAATGTGCTTGTGGAAAGCAGCAATATCCTCGGTGGTGAAGCCGCAGTTAGCACACTTGTGAACTTTGAGGATATTCACCTTGAGCCTCTTCAACGGCTGTGAGTCGGAGCCCCTGGAGTTCAATCCTGGAGACCCCCCATCCTCCTCTGGCTTCCTTTTAGGGCTTTGACTCTGAATAGGAGAAAAAAGTTGAACTTGGGTTAGGATCACAAATTGGCCTTAACTCGCAAAACTTAACAACATGATGAACAAACAAAATTTTAGCTTGCAAAAGACGATGGCTGCTTCCATAACTACATATAACATACTGTGCATGCAGAGCTAACTGCGCACTATGATTGTCTCCTGCACATAGAATATGAGCTTATAGATAGTTCATTTTCTAGCAGGCTACCACATTTTCAGGCAGTTTCTGGTTTGAACGGTATAATTAAAAAGTGACATTGCTGTATTTCACACTTGTAGAAGAAATCTTGAAAATGTACATATTATCAACTTGGCTGATGAAGAGTAACAGTAACAGATAAATATACAGTACAATTTTTCAGTTTTGAGACCATTGCAGCTAACTGCATAACCAGATAGACTTATTTCTGATCAAATGCATACTACAGAATTTTCCAAATCAGCACACCATCTGGGTACTTTACATCTATCACAGATTTTGCAATTCTTTAAATACTGTGTATGTACTGCAATGTGTCAAAATCAGTATGCGCTACCAGTAAATTCAGTGGTTTCAAAAAGAATTAATGTCTGTCTGAGTTATTTCAACTCAGACATTTGGGTTGTCGTTTTTGACCCAACCTCTGGTTTAATAAGCCAACATTGTAATCAATATAACCCAACTTCCGGGTCAAATGTTCATCCCGAAAGTTGGGTCAAATAATAACCCATATGTCTGGGTCAAAGTAAACCAGAAATTAGTTGGTCCCCTTTTAACCTGACAGTTGTGTGCATAATAAGACAGGCAAATGGAAAACACACCAGCAAAACAGAAAACAACTGTTGCAAACCAGAAACTAAATACAGAGTACAGCATTGCAGAAAAAAGATGTTTGTTAGCTTGTTTTTTTTTTTTTTTGTTTTGTTTCATGAATTTTTTTTTTTTTTTGCATTGTGTAAAATGTAATTTTAAGACAAAATACATTTTTCTATGTTTTTTGTTTTGTTCTTTTTGGAAATGTCATTGTGTTTTTGCTACTCGGAGCGGTGTAGGAATTGATAGGTTGGAAAATTCACTCATTTTCAAATGCAGCTCCATGGCTTCTTACTTTCAGTAGCAAATTTTGTGCCACAGTACCGTTTGCTTGTCAGGTGCAATCTCTGCATTCTTGGTTTTTCCTCGAGAATTTTTAACTCGGTGCATCATCTGTATGTGCTGATCCAGCAGCACTCGTTTCGTGAAGGGTTGACTGGGAGTTGGACAATGTCTGTTAATAAACAATAATATGCAGTCACAAATAGAGCAATAACCTTGTTTTCTATCATTCTGACAGTTACAATATTCATGTTTTTTTTCTTTTAAAGAGAGTCTTTATCTTTAACTGCACAAAAATGTAATTAAATGAGCGAAAGTTTAAGAACGCCTGTATATCTTCTAAAAATGTCAGGACAGATGTTGTAGTTTTATCCACGTTACGTATTTTGAGATCATTTCAAGGTGGATGACCAGAGTAAAAATTTGATCACGTTTGTTTTGACCACTGCATTTTCTCATCCACAGTGTGAAGCTTATTCTATGTTGGCAGTGTACACAGACTCATAAAGGAAGTGATGCATGGTTTTGTGTGTGGACTACACCACGTGTACTTACGGGCAGGTGTAAACCTTCCTCAGTCCCTTGTGTTTGAGACGGTTGTGTCGACATAGACTGTGAGAGGAGCTAAAAGACTTCTCACACTGTCGACATGGATGTTTCTTCAGTATCTGCCGTTTAAAAGGGGAAATGTCTAAGTTAGAAAACTATTAAGAAACAAGTAGCAAACTTCTCCATCAAAGTAGTTTCAGACATTGACCTTGCCATGTTCCCGCCTCATGTGAGTCACGAAGAGCTCCCTTGTGCTGAAGGGGCTGTTGCAGTCTGCACATGTGTATCCTGAGCTGGGTGGGCTCTTGAAGTCAGCTGAACAGTTACTGTTGGTTTTCTTCAACGGGGAAGGCGAAGTCTTCTTTTCTCCCTTGTCTTGACCATTGATGTGTCCTCCATCTTTGTTGTTGTCATTAAGGGGGCTACTGCAGTTGGTGCTGTTAGAATTGGTGGGCTTTGTGCTGAGTGGAAGGTTGATACCCAAGTTTGGTGGTCCCTCAACGGTCTTCAGGGTGCCATGGATGCCCTGAAAGGAGCAACATGGGCTACAAATCATGACAGAAACCTCTGATATGTGGTGGAACAAAGAAATCTGGTTTTAAGTTAATAATTAAAAACACATTAATTGTAAAAGTACTGAAGGACATAAAACGCCCACCTTGATGTGATCCAACATGAGCTGTTTCTGTGCATAATGCATGGAACAGTCAGGGCATTTGAACACTGAAACTTTATGATTTACAACATGCTGATCAAAGTGTGTGTAGAGCAGGGACTGCAGAGTGAACACGGTATCACACATGGAGCATTTATAGATCACCCTGAAAGACAGAAAAGAGCAGCACAATCAAAAAAGCCTGCTAGTCATTGCATGGTGTAAAACACTTAAAGCACTCACGCTGATATGGTGAAAATGATACCTTTTGTTTCTTTGTTAAACTGCAGTATTCAATAACAGCTAAATCTCTTAAGCCTAATATCGGAATAATGTTAGCGATTCACAGAGATCACAACAAATGCTAAAATCTTTAAGTTCACTGCATGATGGACCCTAAATTCTGAAGCACAAGTGGGGTAAAACCAGGCATCTGTGCAAACACAGCTGCTACTGAGCAAGTGTGTCATCAGCACCACCGATGGTAGATGGTGTGAAAGGTAGTGAAAGGTTGCCACATGGAAAAAGACAAACCCAAGCTAAGCTACCGCATCTAAAATCCATAAATCCTGCTGCAGATGAGGCAGCAAGGATGATTTTCCACATAAAAAAGAATTGGACATGGGTATTTGGTTACACTTGTGTGGGCCTGGGTGAAGGAAAGGGCATGTTGTGTGCTGATGTGTAAACTAATGTACTCAGAGAAAAGAATGAATGAATTCTATTTGTGTGTAACAAATCTACGTCAGACTTTTTTCTTTTGAGTAAAACTTACAGCAGATGCATAAAAACTTACTTTGGCTCGCCTGCTTTCACTCCTGGATGCTGAGTGTATGCATGTGAGTGAGTCCCAGGGGCAGACTTGAAGGCCATGGGGCACAGAGGGCATTTAAAGAAGATCTCACAGTGAGTACTCTGGATGTGGGACTTGAGAGTCGCGACATCAGAAAAGATCACGCTACAATGGATGCAGCTAGCAGGAGAGAACGAGAATAAAAATAGGGAGAAAAAAGACTCTTTAAAAGTCTGAATTAAATCATTTAATTGTGTAAAAGACAATTGCTCCGATGAGTGCCTTTCTTAATATACTGGATTAGAGCCTGGAGCCATTCAGCACAAATCTTGAGGGCTAAGTCCATTGAGGGAAATATGTTTTGGGTGGGAATTTGGGAATGTGTTTTAAGAGAAGCACAGCTGGTCTAGCTCTGTCATATAGAAACACACCTGCCAAGCATATTAAATGATCATACAATTCATAATAACCATCTCACCACTGATTTGTAACAACTGTGCAAGGTTTATCAATATTGCTTTCTGTTTAAGTATGAAAAACGCACAAAAAAATTAGAATAAAAAGAAAGAAAGAAAAGGCCTAAAATTAAGGTGCCTTTTAAAGTATTTATATTACGAACCAAGGCAGGAAATGCCTCTGATAACAGAGCAGAGAAATAGGTGGAACAGCTTGAAATGCTCAATTTATGACAAAGACAGTAAAACAGAAAGAAAAATTAATAAATGTTACATGAGCAAGGTTAATATGATGTTATTTTATGTTTTTACAAAAAGGAAGATGAGCAAATATATGTTATTAATACAGTCACTGGGGCAACTGCAGAAGCATATTAGTCAATTTCATATATTGCAGGTTGATGTCAGTCTTCTTATTTAACTATCTGCTATTACTACTTTCCCTCCTATATGAGAAAAGCAAGAATTTATGTAATTTCTTAAAGTAGTCTTTGGGGTCTTAAAGCAGTGTCTTCCCAAAAGGCACTGCAAAGCTTTTCACTGGATATTGGCTGCTTTTTGTACTTTTTCCTGCCCAGCTGTTCCCACAAAGTCTGGGCTCCAGTATCATCTCTTTGTAAGACCTGTTGTTGCCGATTATTAGTCCAATTAATAATCGGCATTAATAACCCTTTTTTTCCTTTTCCCCTTCTTTATTAACAATTTGTTGACAGACACTCCTTATCTAATGCAGTTTTTTTTTTCTTTTGTTCTATACTTGTTTAGTTTCCCAATTTATTTTAAGAACATGCACTCCATGTTGATATCTACCAAGTTTTCAAGTGGGAATCACATTTCTGGTATAAAAATATCTGTCGTTGAAAAAACGTGAAAAAGCAACCACGGGGAAACTTTGAGAGATTTTTAAGAGCTTTTACAAAAAGGTCAAACTCTTGGAAGCATGATATAAATAAAGATATGTGGCTCAAGACTTTTTTCTAACATTTTTTCATGCTTTAAGACTCAGTCTTGCATGTTTGCTGTCACAAGCTGTGCTGCAAAAATTCACACACGAGCCTCACAGGCTTAAAGCAAGTTCACTGCAAATCAAACTGGCAGGCACAAACAGAGAGCAAGATCTTCAGCTTCTCACCAGTAAATGTCTTTGTAATTGTAATGCATAACACACTCAGTCAACCTTTATCATGCTTAGGCAGTTCTTCGCCATAGACTCAGCTCAGTCAACATCCACCAGGCTCCATCACCACCAATAAGTCCTCAAACACACATTCTGTCCACATTTTGCAACATTTAATGGACTATTAGTAATATGGCAGGTTAGCATTAACTGTCAACAAAAAAGACATTTTTCAATTCATAATATAGACATTTGATATCCCAGGGTTACAATTTAACCATTTTCTCCAATAAGGTTCATTGTGAATGATGTTACATGGAGGGTAAGTAGGGTAAGATAGCTCAATATGTAATATAAAGATAAATAACTGTAATTAAACATGACAATTTAAGTGTTATATTGGTAAAGAAAAAAGAAATTTAACTTTAACAATTTTCAGAATGAATTGTCCTCAGGCGATGGGCAATATATCTAATCAAAAATGTGGGTTTATGTCATTTCGGTTTCTGAAATATCATTTATATAATCCTGAATAAGACTCACCGGTAGCCAACTCTGCGGGTGTAATGGAGGCAGTTCTTAGTGACGTGTGACTGGAAGTGAACAGAGCGACAGCTGGCTCCACACTCAGGGCAGATGTAAGGGGACTTGTGCTGGTGGATTCGCTGGTGTGACAGAAAGCTGCACTGATTTGGGAGAAGCATTTGGCAAATGGTGCATGTTTTCTAAAAGACAAAAAAGAGGAGATGAAACCATCAACATGTCTTTGTATGTTTTCACACTGACACTGGAACAGTTGCTTGCATAAATGAACTATCTGAACAAAAAACACTGGGTCATAAATGGTACAGTTTATGAGGTCAGATAAAACAGACTTTCTTAGCAACAACAAAGAAGATACCATTTTTCACTCAAATCATGTACAGTCCATCAGTATTGGATGACACTACACTTCAAAGCAGCTCATGCATCACATACACACACCTGACCACTGGACTCTGCTGCTTGTTGATAGTGCATGGCTAGTGAGCTGTCATCCTGGAACATTTCATTACACTCCAAGCATTTTAGGCTGTGCCGGCACAGCTTTGATGCATCATCCTCCAAGGGCATGGCTGCTACAAGAGGAGCACTACACGGAGCTGAAATGACAACAGTTTGGTCTCCACCGCCAGCCATTTTTCCTTGGATTTGACCTGCAGGTGACTGTGCTTGAGAGGTAGAGGTGGTGCAGATGACAGCAGGAGGTCCTGATGAGTTTGATGTACTTATCATCTGGTCTGCGGGGATGGGTTTTAGGATTAGGTGTGAGCACTGCATGACCACTCCTTTGTCCTTGTGGCCTCTGGCGTGAGACAAGAGGCTGCATTTGTTGTAGAACACCAGACTTTTGGCACAGTGGTTGCAAGTGACCTCAATTCGTACACTGCGGCGTTCGTAGTGCTGGGTCAGGCTTTTCTCAAGTGCAAATGAATCTCCACACTCCAGGCACTTGTAGCCCCGAGAGGGTAGAGAGATACAGGCTGACGTTGGTGGAGATAGGTTTGGGACATACACAGGAACAGGATTCATGCTACTCAAGACTTTATTGAAAGCATCCACCACAGAGCTTTGAGAGCTAGCGAACACTTGAACCCTAGAGACTTTCTTTGAAGCCTGGCCAGTGAGAACTGTCTGTTTTTTGACTTGTGCTGATTGTTGCTGGGGCGTTTTGGAGGAGGACACGGCTTGTTGCAGATCACAGGCAGCGGAGGACACTGTCTGAGGCAGGAGATTGAGGTTACTAAGATGGACTGTCTTTGGTACAAGTTTGGCGTTTGCCAGACTAGATGCAGGTACCATGACAGTCTGTTGCTGGATGGCATTAGCAGCTTTCAATATGGCACTGCTGGCACTTTGTATCGAAGCTGCAGGGATGACTGTTGCTTTTACTGTGGTATTGTTCGCCAGCTTAAGGTTAATAACTTGTGAACCAGCTGTCTTGACTGCTGAGACTGGCAGGAAAGCTGTTGCCACAGGCTTGATAGTCATCTGCTTGGTTATTTCAATAGAAGAGCCTCCACTGGTGGTTACTACTGTGGCTGGAAGCGAGGACCTTGTGGGCGATGAGAAAATTGCACCAGTCGTTGCCATGACACATGGACTCTTCTCTCCTTTTGTCATTCCTTCGGGATCAAACTCCGGAAGAACTCTTGTAACTGTTCGCTTGATCTGTCCAGATGAGGTTTTGATGGTTTTGATCCTCACCTTTGAATGACCGGGGTGGTGTCTGTGTTTGAGCTAGGGGAGCCTTTATTGCTGCTCTCACTGGTGACACTGGAGGGGCTATCTGGTTCCTTTGTTAACAGCTTCTTTGCAAAATCTAGGGCTGACTCCTGCTCCTGGGGTCTCTCTGGAACCTTGGGGCTTTCTTTAGCCTGGGCAGATTCGTTCTGTGTTTTACCAGAATCCAAAGCATCCAAGTCTCCAGAAGCCTTTTTGGCACTGAGTGCTGCTATCGCTGCTATACAAGAAGAAAGTTTTGTGGAGGACTTGGCTTTTCCTTGGGAGGTGCTAGACATGTCAACAAGCCCTGGCGACTCTGTAGCATTGCTGCACTCTTGATTTTGAGATTTGTGGTTGGTGTTCCTCAGGTTTTCTTCATGTACAGTTGATGGAGAGGAATTATTAGATTTACAACTTCTGACAGTGTTGTTGTTGCTGTTTTGTTCAAGCTTTTCATCTTTGTTAGCTCTTGGCTTAGTTGCAGAATCCGCAGTGGAAGATTTCTGGTCCTCTGTCTGACCAGGGGACCTGAAGAAAGTCTGAGCTCCCTGTTTTTCCACAGGATCATCTACTTCAATTTTGTCATCATCATCAAACTCTTCAGCACTAGAGATTGGGCTAAACTGATTAAAGGTAGATGATTGGTTATTCACTTTATGTCCCTCCTCTCTGGGAGCTTTCCATCCATTCTTGGTGTAATGAGCACCAGGTGGTACTGTGGGCAAGCGGTCATTTTGAAGTCCATTGCCAACAGAATGTGGTTGGGGATGAGAGTTGAAATGTCCGTCTTTTTCTGATCCAGTCCCACTTGTTTCCATGTTTCGAATGTTTTTTACAATGACACTAACTCCAACATCATGTGCATTTGAGGAATTGTGGGGATCTTCTTCAGTGGCAGGCGCCCCACCATTGACTTGCTTCATTTGCCCTTCATGTTCATCTTGGTGCCCAGATTCAATTGCAGCTTTAGGATCCACCATGTCAGGGATGTCGAAGGCTGCCAGCAGGTCATCAAAGTCTGGCGTCTTCATATCTCCCATGTTCCTTCTCCTGTCTTGATGAGGAGATGACTAGAAAACACATAAAATAGTAAAATAATTATCATGCAGTTACTGCTAAATGCATGTGCTGTAGCTGGAATTTATATACAAGATTATTGAATTGAAATAAGCATAAAGGTCTTCATTTTGTTGTTTCATTATTTATAACCTTGAGTAAATATGGTTCAACTTAGTTTTAAGTAACCAGATTGATGTTTTGGCTTAATCATACAGATGAACACAGCTTCCTTTAAAAACTCAGATCAAAACAATGTTCTAGTACTAAAGTTATATGACTTGATGGATGCTGATAAATGTTTACTTTCAAGGCAATCTATTAAATCTTTTAGAATTTATCTTATACAAACCCTAGCAGACATCTTTAAAGTTCCACAAGATCAATTTCCAAAGAATATAAGTTTCCATGATGGAGAGTTTCATATTATTAGACGTAAATATCATAAATAAACTTCACAGTAATCCTAAAAGCACACTTTTTTTTTTATTAATGGTATAAGTTGAGATTAGGATCTGTTTGATAAGCTCTTATAGAAACACTGATAGACATCTGCCCTTTTAAAAGATTGTGCAAGTGGAAAAATTTTTGGCTCCATTGTGGAGTTTACTAATTTAGATTTACACTTTATTCTAACATAAATGACGAATGTCTCCCAAATGAGGCATTTAAACTTGAGCTCAGACAATTTGATAATCGGTTCCAAGTAATGCTTCCCAAAGCTGGAGATACTGTATAATATAGACTATATCAGGAGGTGCCCAGTAAAAACTGTGCCACTGATCTGTTTCTGCTATTGATTATGCTTACAGTATATGTGTTGCAGTTTGATGCTGGGACAAAATGGCTGCAGAATAATAATAATAATAATAATAATAAAAAATTCTTATGGAGAAAGTCATACACTTTAGATTAAGAAAAATAAAAAAAGCCAAAGCCACAGATCAGGGCTATTCAATGTAGTCCCACAACGGCTGCAGTCCAACAGGTTTTAAGTGTTTCCCTGATCCACACCTGATTCAAATTAACTAGCTCTTCTCAACAGCTTGTTTCTGCCCAAGTATGTTGATCCATTAATCTGATTCTGATCTGCTATAGCAGGAAACATCGAAAACCTGCAGGAACACAGCCCTCAAGGACCAATGTTCAACATCCCTGGTATATGCAACATAAATTCTGTATAAATTGGTGTCCTGGTACTTTTTAGACTGCAAACTGTTATGAAAAAGGCTGCTCAACTCTTTTCTCAAGAGTGGGTAGATCAAATACTATTTGGCTTTCCATTACACTTTTTTGAAAAATAAAAGTGATATTTCTTAAATTTTGAGGAAGTACAATTGCGATATGCAGTTTAGCATTGAATGGTGTTTAGCGCATCAGCTGTAATTCTTGTAAAATCCTGTCCCACGAGATTCCACTTTGGAGGCTGGAGATATAAAACACTGCGTTTTAGAGCTACGCTGCTCCTCATCAAGAGAAGAAAGCAGCAGATGATAATTCGGAGACAAAGTCCATATGTACAAATCCCTTTGATCACATCAGCAGGAAAAAAACAAACAAAACAACTATTGTTACTAAGGTGTGCCCATAAGATGTTTTCCCTTAGTCATTGAATCGTGGCAACATAATGAACAAATGGAAACAATATAACCAAGTCGTGACCATGTGTTACAAATGTGTGGAAATGACATAAATAACTCGTGGCCACTTGTTCATACTAATACATCAAGAACTTAAACCATATCCATATGTCCAAAAATTAACTCCGTTTGCAGAATTATGATGTGTTACTTTTCATATAGGCCTTTATGTTACTGATAAAACTACCCCCATCACTCCGATTCAAAAGTTAATGCTTGCAAACGATCATAAACATCAGTAAGATGAAATAACTGTTTTTTCCCTCTTACATCATGCCGGGTTGCATGTAAATGTGAAAAAGTTGTGAAAAACTGCTATAATGAGACATCTGAAAAACTACCTCATAAGAGCGTAAAAACTTTTTTGCGATGTTTGAATTTTTTTTTTCTTTTAAATTTAGATATTTCCATTACCAGTTCTTTGTTGCGATATTTAAGTTTTGCACAATTGTAGGTGTAATGGAAACGCAGCTACTGACTGCATGAAACTAGTCCATCCATTGGCTGTATACATTTAATCCAGTGCCAGGTCTTGGGTAGTATGGGCTAAAGCCTATCTCAGCTGCTAATCGCTGAGAGGCATGTTATACCCCCTGGACAGGTCACTTGTCCACTCATGCTCACGTTCACACCTATTTCTTGGGAGAATTTACAATAAACAATTAATCTGTTTGGAATAAAACTGGAGTACCCAGAGAGAATCCATACATTCACAAGGAGAACATGCAAACCCACCATGCAGCTCATGAAGCTAAAGAATAATTATAATGCTCAGTAACATTGCTGGATTATAAACAATGCAAGACATAAATAACTTTTGTGTTAGATTTGGGTTTGAGCATACAATTTAGTCAGACTTTAGTTGTTGTTTAGTTTGTGCCGTTGTTCACAGAGAGTACAGCTCTCGTGACTAAACTGTCTGTTATTGATGTCTTCCTGTGCAGGAATGGGATCTCAGTACTCTGGATTTTTCCCACCATCCAAAAACACGCATGTTTGAATAACTGACCATTCTAAACTGACCCTATAGCAAGAGTGAGCTTGCATGTCTGGCCCTGCGGTGAACTGGAGACCAGTCCAGGGGGTACCCTTTCTCACCCAATAGCAGCTGTGATGTTGCTTTTAGTGTTTTTCCTGTGAGTTTTGCATCAGTGAGCTTTGTTGATTTGCATGTTCCTACTGTCAATTAGCAGTTTTTTTAATCCACAGGCTGAAAAGGTGATGGCAATATTTATCCACTTCACCATTCCCTATTTCCATTTTTTTTTTACTACAGTACATATAATTTTTGTTTTTACTTAATATTTAGTTAGGCTTAGACACCAAAATCACATGGTTAAGTTTAAAGTTTAGGTTTAGGCATCTGAACGATTACTCGTACCTTATGTTAAGGACAGGGATATCCAAATCTGGTCCTCAAAGCGCCACTGTCCTGCAGGTTTTAGATGCTTCCATGTTTTAAACTGACTCAGACTAATGGGTTATTGTGCAGAATAATCTTACAACAAGCTATTCCAATTTAACTAGGTGTGCTGGAGCAGAAAAACATCTAAAACCTGTGGCCTTGAGATAGGACAGTGGCCTTGAGGACTGGAGTTGAAAATCCTTGGTGAAGACAATCAAAGCTGGGCTTGAAAATAAAACCTGTCACAAAGTCTGCCATAAGTTAGAAGTTAAACTAGAAAACCCATTATGATGTTACCAGATTTCTGAGCCTTACACCTTTACAAATTACACAAAATATTGCCTATGAATGAAAGGTCCATTGACATATCCTACTTTGAATATTATGCTGGATGTTAAAAACAAAAAATACAAGAAAAACAAAAAGAAATTTGCTTCTCGACTGGTTCTATATACCACGATATGATGCAATGAGAGCATGACATACATAATATAGCCTCTCCTTTTAAATAGATAATAAAGCATAATCATATTGTTTTTACTGCTGTAGTGGTAAAGTCTCTCCTATACTGACTTTTGGTGCTTATAACCCAGACTTAGCTGAATAACAAGAAAACATTGCATAACACATGCTGGTGAAATCTATAAGCTTGTTAAAAGAAGAAAAAAAAAACAGCAGATCACAGGGCAATGGAAATAATCTCAGATGAGGTCGTCTGTAGCTAACATTATCAGGTTATCTTTAAGTGTTATGACTTTTTTTTTCTTTTGAAGTAAAAGGCGTATCCATGAAGCTGTTCTGCCTGTATGTACTAAACCAGAGCTGCACTTTGATCCAAATGAATGGCAACCACATCTGCACACATACTGTAGCCCACAGCATCTGTTTTGGTTTCAAATGCAAAAATTCTCAGTTTCATTTGATGATAAGTTAGCTACAATCATGAGGTTGGCATTAAAGAAATGGCAGAAGGAATGAGACTTGTTGTGAAGGGAGAGGGCAGACAACAATTGCCGTGAGGGTAAAAAAAAATGGCTGCTGAGCTGTGTGAAGCTGCGGCAGGGAGAGGAAAAGGCCTGGTGGAAAGAATAGCAAGTCTCAGCCACGACAGCCAGAGTAATCGCATGTAGGAGGTAAGTGAAGCTTTAATGTAGAGAAATAAGAAAAATACACAACACAGAATGCCTGTCAACAACAACAGTTTAATGCACATGCACTGGTACCACCTGAAATACACACTCTGTGCAAAAGACAGCTACAATCTAAGTAAAATGTATGAAAATTAATGGTGGAGACATGCAAGTGAATCAGCAACTCCTCACCCTCTTGCCTCCGTCCCTCTCCAGCCTCTAGCAAAACCTTCTTTCCTTCCTTCCTTCCATCCTGTAACAGAGTCACAACACTACTAACCCACAAAAGCCATTCACCCCACCCTGCCTGGAAAAAAAAAGGCTTCCCAACCAGGCAAAGGCCCAGAATACGGGTCAGGTTACATCCGAGGATCTGGTGAATGGTGGTGGTCCTGGTAAGGATCATCTTCAGTCATTTTCTGCACCATTTGCAGCTCAGAGACATAAACAGACACATAGATCATGCTTCTATGTGTGTGTGTGTGTGTGTGTGAGAGAGTGAGTGTGAATATGTGAGGCAGGCTCTCAGCTACAGATTCAGACTCCCAGCCAGCTACGTCCCCCTGCCCTCGCTCCTTCCCAAATCTCCCTGCTCCTCTCGCAGTGAGCCATGCTGCGTAGCCCTCCGACATTCAGTCAGCAGTGTACGGCAAAAGCGTGTGTGCCATGATAGCCGGTGTGTGAGCCGTTAGAGGGCTGCCATGGAGCAGCCAGGGCTATCTCTATCCCCGTGGAGCACAGAGACGGCATTGTTCCTGTCAGCCCTCAGTCTGCCTCAAACCGGTTTCAGCTGGTTCCGGTCACCCAACCTAAAGCCTTGTGCTGCAGCACGGCCTCAGAATCACACAGGAAGAAGCTGTGTGCTCACCTCCCAGGAAGCACTGCAACATTTTGCACTGAATTTCGTGAATGTTATTGACATGGTTTCGTAAACAGGAAACAGGTTATGTATCACTTTGGAATTACGCCATATAAAGACAAATAACACGGCCGAAGATGATGATGTGTGGTTGGGAACAGATAATATGGCACAAACAACAAAAAGATAAGTTTTGCCAACAAAAAAGAAAACTTTGTTATTATGTTTTTTCAACAGATACAGCAAACTAAATCCTGATAATGAAAACTAATGATTCAATACACAGCACAAAGGAGGTGAAGGCAATTGTGATGGCAGTAAAATCCCAGTCTAGGCCTGTTTCTTACCCCTTTCTCTTAGTCCTCTCACAACAAACATCCTAGCAGTCGCTTGGAAAACCAAAAAGCATCATGTACCCCCCCCCCCCCCAGCAGCATTGCACTCGTCACTATGGTGGAAAGACATGGAATGCAAGCACAACACAACAATCTAACATGATCAAACCGAGCCATTCATGCACCTCCCTTACCAGATTTTCATCAAACACATGCCACCCTGCCCCAACTACACCCCCACAGAGACACACATGAACATAAACATGCTCTCATGCATATATAGAGGTAAATATGGCATACCCTTGTCAGATTTTTTCCACTCTGAGATAATCAGGGGGGAAACTCTTCCTGTAGAGGCCTCAGCACCTGCTTTTAACAGCCCCAACCACTTCAGCCTCCATCCTTCTCTTCCCCCCACCTCCCCCTTCTCCCCCTCTTCCCTTTCCTCCTTCACTGGGTCAGTCCTAGATTTTAGTCCCAGTCCAGGCCTTGTTTTCTTCCGAAGCCCCTGCCACCACCACCACCGCCTCCACCACGCTCGTGCGCGAAGGGACGGATGGAGAAAGGGGGCAGTGTTCAGCAGGCGAATCAGGCCTTTTGTCTCAGTCTGTGCAGTGGGGTGAGGGGACTCTCCACTCTGGCTCGGGAGCAGCAGCAGCTGGTGCAGAGAAAGAGGAAAGAGAGGGAGGGAGACAGAGACAGGGGGAGGTGGAGGATATAGAGAGGAAATGAAGGACAAGGAAATGTGCACAAGTGTAAAATATATGGGCTTTAATCTGTACATGCTTTTCACATTTTAGGCCTGTATCTTGCAACAATCTCATTGGCAGATTAGTGTATATAAGGGATTAATAAACTGCATTCCCCAATGATCAGCAAAATTAGGCATAGCATTGCTAGCATAATCAACAAATAGCCGGTGCCAGTGTTAAAGCCCAACTATATGCCAAGGTCATTGAATCTTCTGTCTACCTTTTTTGTTCTTTAAGATGGAAGGGCAGCAAACAGATGGAAACCTGCATAGACAATATTTACATGATAACATAAAAAAATGACAAATATGCAAATAACAAGAGGATTGACATAAAATGATGCAATGCACTCTCACTTATAACTATTTCACCCCTTTCTATGATTATTTACATCTGCAAACATGAACTGCATTGACCGTGTTCTTCTAGCTTACATGCACTGAAAGAAAATGACTAATCAATACAAGTGCAAGTGTGTGATGCAAAAATGAGATTGCAAAACCACATATAACCTACCTGCAGAGAGGACTGCAGAGAAAGGCTTTCAGTAGAACAAGTCTGACTCTCATAGGCCTGCTGCCAGTCCTTTATTCATCTTGGAGAGCTACCAAAGGTAGCTAACAATGCTGCAGCCTACGCTAACTCTCCTTTATGTAAACAACCACACCAGGTTTATTCACCTCACCACACAAATGGATTTTAAAACCCTGCAAGAGCCTATTTGCATATTATTCAAGGCCCTTATGCTGTCTCCTGCTTCTCTAAACGATGACAGATTCAGTGCAGGAGAGGAGGCTGAGGTGGTTGCTCCCCACCCCTTACAGTCACATGACGTCATGCTGCTTCCATTGTCTATAAGAGAGGCTGCTAAAAGCTAGCCAATGTTTGTAGACCAGATATATCACATAAAAGCTAAACAGTGGACGTTAAAAACAAAATTTCACATTTTTTTGGGCTAATTTTCACCAAATATCAGTTAATGGGAAGTATATAATTATCAGTTGCAATCTAAAATATTTTTAAAAGATTACAAGGCCAGTATGCTCCTATGTCACCACCACAGGACTGTGTAACAATGGAAAGGTACAAACTAAGAAATTCACATCAGGTTTGTTTCCTTTTTGTCTTTTTCCTCCACTGAAATCAGCCATTCCCACATTTTCCTCTTTCTGAAGTGAAACAAGGACACATCCCACCACAGACCAGGAATGAGGGGAAAAGCTTTATCCTCATATCACCCAGGAAGCTCCAGATTCCCCAAGTTAACCCCTTTATAGCCAGTGCTTTACAAGAACATGCTTGTTTTTCAGCAAAACACTGTTCAAAACTTAAAATTTCATTCTAAATTAAATCAAATGTGTATTTGGTGCTGATGCACAAAATAGCACTTAACATTTTAGCAGCATTTTATTTTTAACTGTTAATCATGACAATGTTTATATAGAATTTATATAGCATGTGTGTGTGATATCAATTGAATTAATAAATTTTTTTAATTATGAAAAAGATGAGGAAAGTTACATTTTTAGAGGTTAAACCTGCACTGAAAACAATTAACTTGTGTTTTCTGGTTAAAGGATTGAGTACTTGCATAGCAACAATGAGAATTTGAAGCAATATATTTGCAAGTCCTTTTACTGCCTTTGAGAAATTTGATGAGGAAGCTGGCAAATCACAGTCAAAACAGTGATGAAGAGTGAAGATCATATAATGGAAATCCATCCATTTTAATTGATGCTTTCCCAATGAAAGACCTTCCATAAATGTCTCTCTTTTTTCATTGAGCTGGTATTATTCAAGCCATGACACCATCATCAGACCACTTAAATGTATCATGTGAAATTGAAAAGAATAAATGAGATGATGGAAAAATAGAAAGGCCATTATTATCACAGATAGAAAGATAGAAAGCAATTATCAAATATGGAAAGCAATTTTTGTGCACTCTGGGCAACTTCACATTTATATTTTCATGTATTTACACCAATTATTGGCAAATGAAGATGTCTTTGTAGATGCCAGTGAATTAAATAGCCTCATTCTCCATGTTAGTGAAAGTTTCACATAATAAATTGTAAATCTAGTCCCAGTACTTGACTTGTCACGTAGCAGCTGGATCCTAAGATCACCCCACAGTGCCATCTGCTGTTTGAACCCCTTAAAAAGTGGAAAGCACAGATGCATGATTACATTTGTAGTATGAAACTGTTTTTTTTTTTTTTTTTTACCTCTATGCACTGCAGTGTGTACGTCCACTGAGTAATAGTTTGTTTAATTCAATTTTTTTTTTTTTTACAAAATTTACTTTATGAAGTTAAACTCTATAATGACAGATTAAATGTGCTGAAAGCCTTTTAAAGTACTTTGATTTGATTTAACTGCGCCACCTGATAACAGCAGTGTGCTCCTCTCTGCAGATCAAGGCAAAGCAATCAGGCATGAGAGGCTGTTTCTCGAGTTATTGAAAACATTTTCTCAGTGTGCGGCCATCTCAAATTTAGACCTTTGTGATATTAAGAACCATGCATTTCAGTCATGCATTGATACACGTACCTTTTGTGGTTTCTCCTCTTTCTTTAAAAGAAAATTTCCTGTAGTCTCCAATAAGAAGAAACCAACAAATATTTCAGATGGCAGTGTCCTACCTGTTGCTGCCCTTTGAACATAGGTGACTCATCCTGCTTTGTTAAGGTCATCCTTGGAAGAGGATGTGATATGTTTCGAGTCATATATACTCTCTAATATCCTGCAGGGATGTGTGTAAGGTTGTGACCTGACAATACCCAGAGGAAACCCTCAACCTTTTCAGTGCAAAATGTTACTTACCCGTGTGGACTTTTTATCCGTCCGCATCTCTTTTTCTGGCTACCTGTATGTCAATACTGTCACGAAAGGGATCAGTCAAGTATGAAAATTTGACACAGGCTCATGCTTGGGTGCTTCATTATGAATGATGCCTAAGTCACATTGCTGACCTTTCCAGAAGCCCAAATATTCTTTAATAAACTGCATAAATGATGTGGAGCACGCATCATGGGTTAGTAGGTTAGTACACCACAGGAGTTGTCAACAGAAGAAATAATCATCATCATTATCAGTGACTGTTAATTTATCCTTTTTGACAGTTTAAAAACATGCATGTAATTGATATAATAAGTAGTAGAGTGCAAGTAGTTAAGTAAGAGGTTTAAAGAAAGAAAAATGGTCTTAAAAGAGACTAAACAGTACAAGCAGTTCTTCCTAAGACATTTTTGAGAGTAAGATTTTTATGAATTATTATTAAGCGAATGTATTCTTCTCTACTGACTTCTAATCTTTAGGGTTTTTTTATGTTTTAAGTCTAACTTGTAGCAAATATAAGAATCAGTCTTGGACACCTTGAGCTGTTGGCTGCTGTATCTAAACTAAGTTTAAAGGTAGTGGGAATAGCTAAATGAAAAGGAAGGAAAGTGTTTTTAGTTTATTGGTATGTGGTTGCTAGTTTATGGCTTTTTCAGTATTTTTCAATGCTTTAACTCACACATTAAAAGTTGGTCTGTGTGTCTGCCGTCTGAATTTGTCTCAGTCTCAAAGCATTCAGAAATTAGTCTCAGGAGTCACCGTGCAGTTTAACAGTTGGCTTGATGGAGGTAAATAAACATTTCTGTGAGCTTTTATTTCAGATTAACTTATTTTTGCCCACTTTTGCAACTTCCAAAAACCCAATGTTATAACCCCATCTATTTATATATGATTTTACATGATGAAAAAGGACCATTTACATTATTATCAGATTGAGGCTTTTATACTTTCTGGTGATAACTGTAATTCTGATTATATAAGAATTAAAATAAACTGGAGGTTCTTATAGTAATATCTCTAAGAAAATTACTAGAAGAAATAATGTGAAATATTTGATATTAAGGTTTTTTATTTAAAAAAAATTTTTTTATATTTAAAATGTATATTATCTCTGTCGGGTTTTGCACCACAGAGTTACAATCTTTTCTAACCAGGTATTACCATTAGTATTATATTGTGTTCTGATAATGTACTGTGGTACTCCAGTGATGACTCACAATACAAATTCAAGGAAAAGGGCAAAATACACTAAATCCCAGACAAAAGAAGGTGACTAAGAGAAGTCAAGTTAACGACTTTTGTGCTCTGAGGTTTCAGATTATTTCCACTTCTGAGGTTATAAATGTTCTTTTCTTGCCAACATGACAAATACAACTATGATTTAAAGGTGCCATGACATCAAATTTCACTTTTCTGGGGTTTTGGGGGAATAATATGATCTGTTGTGCACTGATGAGGCCATGTGAATGTCCAGAGTGAGTATCAAAGTTCCTGTTTATGGTCTGTCAGCTTTGTCTCTCTGTTCAGAAACAGTTGAATCAGACAGCAGCTTACCATTCTACGTAGTTCTATTCTACGTAAGTCATTTGCTCCAATAAGAGCACACTATCAAGTAAACAGCGCCCCCCCCCCCTCTGGGTTACCAAACAAATGGATTTTAAAGAAAACTTCTGCAGCAACACTGAGGGAGGCGACCACAACCTTGTCATTACCTGTAAGTTTATTTATTTTCTAAATGGTGTCTTGTCTGATAAACGTAGCTCACTGTCTGAAGTGCACATGTTGCTAGCAGTTAGCCTTTAGCAAACTCCGACCGCTAGGGCAGCTTGACCTACTTTCTCCAAATAAGGTTATAGCCAAATAAGGTGTAGCCAATCAAAATGAAGTCAACTTGGTCTCAGGGTAAAGCTCCATATCATAACCGGACCCAAGTGTTTTACTGAGGCAGTGAGGTCTGGCGTTTCAAAACAATACCCCGCTGTAAAAAATGCCGTTTTTTTTTTCTTTGAAGATTTGGCATATGCAGCAATGCCAACAACATGAAATATTTTTTACTGCGAAGTCATCACTCCTTTAATAAATTAAACATGCTTCCTGTTTCTAAACTGCTTTTAGGGTGCCATTTTGGCTGTCAGCTATCTCAGTCATGATAAGGTGGAAAAAAACAAACTTGACAATCACAAGAGTCACATCATCTTGACAAATATCCAGAGGTGGACAATCTAGGTGTGAGAAAGCAAAAATCCTGCCATGTTTTTGGATCTGCCAGCACATTTAGAACAGGTGTTTTCATTAACGAGCTCATCAACCTGGCAGATGAGCTGTGCTAATTGAAGGGTCCATTTTATGCATATTGACTTTTCTAAATGGTCTTCTGGGGTGTTTTAACTTATGTGTCTTAACTTACAGTCGGCCTGACTTCCGCATCTTATTCATACATCACTGGCTGGTCACTCCAGTCTGGAACACCGTCCACTTTCATACCTGATTAACTAGCGCCGCTCCACTTCCAAGACTGAGACACTCTCTCGCTTCAGAGAGGACTCTGCTAGCATGTTGTCCTGCACAACACCAGTAGATACAAAAAACAATAAAGCTGCGGCAGCTGCTCATGCAACACATTCAGAGGTGCGTTTGAGAGAGGAGAAGAAAAAAAGGTTACGCGGTGCAGCTGAAGCGCTGTAACCGAGGACATATTTGATCAAACCATGACTCCTGTATCACATTAAGATTCCAAAGAACTGTTTAGAGGGGGGAAAGTGCATAATATGGGCCCTTTAAATTCAGCTGGTTGGTTGGAGCAACTGCTGGACAGAATTTTTAATTTCTGGACCAGGGATGTCTCTGCATGTATCCTGCTCTCTAGTCTTTCCTCCTCCAATTTTATTCATAATTTGCACTGAATGTCATGCTGTTGTGAAGAGATCATGAACTTGTTTGAAAAGTCTTTTCTGTGCAGGGTCGGTTTCACAGATTAAATCTGACTGATCGGTTTTAGGTTTGAGGACTTTTCTCATTTCTTTGATTTTTAGAGAAAAGCAGAAGATCCCCCTTTTCTAAACTGTTCATAAGAAAAGGTGTTTGGTTTTCTTTTATGTTGCTAACATTACCTCAGTGTCCCCAACCTGTTATTGCATCATTCCTGGAGACAGTTGGTTGAAAGCTGTGTGATTTATCAGTTCCTCAGCAGCCCAGTCTGACAATAAAAAGTAAAAAGAGAAGGAAAACATCAAACTTAAATCTACAATATGTAAAAAAACAAAGATCAATGGCAGAAAAATGTGATATATAATTCAAAACCATGTTTCTATTTATGTGTAATCGCTGCACTAGAATAGCTGTTATATGTTTATTTTCTTAGAATGAGTCATTTATATCTACTTGGTGGGGGTCCACATACATAGAGGCTGCCATATTTGTGCCGCCATTTTTACTACGGTGTTCCTGAAAGGGCAAAACAATGTGTGTGAAGTGAGAACCCTCTGAACTTTAAAACTGCTGTACCAGCTTTGTTTAATGGGAGTTAGAGCACTGTTTGGGATCAGTAGGCCTAATACCTTAAAAGACATTAAAAATAGTTACTCATAGTCCAGTCATAGCAACACCTGAGACCACTGGATCCACTCACAGATGAAAACATCGTTATATCTGGGAGAATTTTGGCCACTAACAAGTAAAAACCACCAAATGTTCACACCAGTGCTTGGAACATGAAGTCATTTGAAAGAAAATATCTTTTCTTTCAAATACCCATCTTCACCACTGGATGGCAGAAATTCTTGCATACTGTACCTTTAACAGTTTGTGTTTTAATGGAAGGTAGGCCCATCAATGATATCTTCCAGATAAAAACTCTGAAAAGTCTTCACCTAAAAGTGAAGTCTGAAACTTAGATGGATAGGAAGACATGTCTCATCTGTCCCTGCAGTTCAAGAGAA
This sequence comes from Atherinomorus stipes, assembly GCA_023101725.1. Lineage (NCBI taxonomy): Eukaryota > Metazoa > Chordata > Actinopteri > Atheriniformes > Atherinidae > Atherinomorus > Atherinomorus stipes. The sequence continues at coordinate 816,754 of JALJCO010005679.1, forward strand.
CCATGATTATTTTATATTCATTCAAATCCAGAAAATACTCTCTGCGTTTACCGTCTACCTGACTTGCTTTCTATAGACTATATAAACAACGGATGCAACCACCTGGCAGAACCCAATTGGTTTGTAAAGTGCAATATTTTGAAATCCTTAGTTTACCTGTTGCCATCTTGATCTTTTTAAAGCCAGATGTGACCACATTTGGAAAAGACGATGGAGCTGGAAGCAAAAGAACATCAGCTTATTTTCATGAGATATGTTTTCTGATAGATGTTGGAAGTAACACACTTGTTTCAGATTTTACTATTTCAATTACACAGGACCATTAATGAATAATGGTAACAATAGTGATATTATCTAGATATATTACTGACTTCAGTCAACTCACTTACTGTATACAGTTAACATGGGACCACACTATCAGTGTTATGATTTTACACCAGTAAAACAAGACCAGTACCCAACAGTAATTTGGGCAACACAAAGGCATTTCTTGCAAAGACATTTCAGACATCTGGATGCTGCATTTCAACGTCATGACTAGTTGGGGCTGTGAGCACATCTGCAGGTCACTGACCAGTTCCTTTCTGTAGATAACGAACACACACCGCTGCTTCTCAAAGTTAACCTACTAGTGACTGAGTTGCATTGCAAATAACTTGAATGATTCTTTAAAAGAATAAACTATCCATGGTGACAGGATGATGTAATGGGCATGCCATAAATAGGTTAAAATCCTTTTTTTTTTTTTTTTTCCCCCCTCACTCTCTGTTCTCTAACTGAACAATATTTCAGGTAAAATCTTAAACCTTTTAACCCTCAATCTGACAGCTGTAATGTTTTACATTGTACAATCTACTAGATGTAGTTTCCCCCACTTGTGTATCAACGAGAACAAACTCCGCTACACTTAGTTTCAACTGTATCTCACCTCCGGGCATCAGAAGATAAAATAAAATAAAATAAATCCTAAATTTAGAGGAGCCATCGTCTTCCTTTGTTTTACATGAGGTTCAAAATGTTTGTCAAAGAAAATATTCAGTTGTCGTACTTTTACACGACAGCTAAACCCAGTTACCAATGTAAATAATCGGCATTGTTCTTGGTGTTTACTTCCCCTTTTCTTGCTGAGACGGAAACTAACAAGCTCCGTCCATCGCCGTGAAATGACGCTGTCGTCTCCTGCAGTCTCCCCCAAATATCTGGCGATAAACAATCACAGACTACAAATCATAATTTGTCACCACTTTCTCGTTTTGGCGGCGGTTGCGTGGCACTGACGTACAGCTCAGGAGGGGCATTTAACTTTGATCATTAGTCATTTCTGACCGAGTCACAGGAGCGTAAGTTTAGCAAGTCCGCAGTTGGACGCCGGTTCATCTTCGGTCCAATCAGCGTGAAAATCTACTATGGTGGAGAAATTTTAGTTATACTAAGCCAAGCTGATTAACTGCTTCTTAAGGATTACTATACGTGCTTTAGATTAGGTGTTTTCTCCTACAATGGGAGGAGTGTGCTTGTGTTATTCATGGACTTGCAGACCCCTTTGGCCAATTTTTGTTATTCTGGCTGCAATATTGTGTTTCTTTCACTGTTCAGGGAGTCCTGCAGCAGTTGTTGGAAAAATGTATCCTCGCGGCAATCACTGGGCAGTAGGTAAGTTAAATGTGCATTATTATGGTATGTATTTATTATCTAGTCATACATATTTAGAATAAATCATGCAGGTATAATATTTTATATGAACTGAATATTTACCTCTTGAAGTCCTGCATTCTTTTCTGTACTTTTCTGTTCTGAATGATCATTTTCTTAATGATAACAACGTTTATTTGTCTGGCAGCTCAGAAAGACTTGTAGCTACATTTCGTCTCATTTTGTCACAGTAAACTGAATTAAATCAATTCAGTAAGGATGATTAATATTTGATTTAAGAGTTAAATGTATTTTATTATATTTCAAATATCTAGACACAAAAATGGGATAAACATTTACAGAATATCTAGACTAATAACAAAATGACAGGACCGAATGCATCCTATTGTGTGTAACTTTCCAGGTCATTTAATGGGAAAGAAGAGCATTCAAAGCCAGCCTGAACTGCAGGAGGCAAACCTTGACAGGGACTACCTCACACCCTCAGAATCAGTCAGGATCTCTGAGCTGGACCGACATCAGAGACCTCTGCAACCAAAGAACCAAAAACAGATGAATCCTCGAAGGCTGCTTCAGTTCCACAGCAGCTGGAGAGAAGAGGATCGAGCACAATATCTCCAAGAGGTCAGCATTTAACCTACTTATGAGTTATTCTCTAAGTGGTTCAAACATAATGGCATTTCTCTTATTGATCACTGTCTTTTAGATGTCAGACCTGCTTCTTCTGGCTTTGAAGCTGCAAGACAACGACTCCTCCTGAATGCAAGACAAAACGTGTTTTAAATAAACACTGTTATTTACTTTATCTGCTCTGTAATCACATATGAACACTCTGTATATTTGCTGCTGTAAAAAATATGCTGGAAATGTGGAAAAATGTTTAATTTTGAGTAACTTTAAATTTCTACATGCTCACCTCACAGTGGTTTGACTACTGGTTGATCCGAGAAGGTTGTGTCACATAAGCTGAGAAACTGAAATAAATGTAATATTGTCATAACTGCATTGTGGATGTCAAATCCTGCTTTACGCACCATGAGAGAGCTTCGATTCTCATTACATGTATTTTTTGTTATTGTTTGGGAAGAATAACTGGAACCTTAGAGTGTAAAGTGGATGCATTTTCTGGTTCTGTTCTACTATGGGGGATATTGTTGGTTCCACTTCTTCTTTTGGACAAAGGATTTGTTGCAAATCAACACAAACCCAACAGAAATTTGATATCAATTGTCTCTTCTAGGATGACAAAGCCACATGGTAATCAACCCTCTTCCAGAAATGCTCCATTTTCCTTTTATCTTTCTTTGTACATAAAGCTCATGCACTTTATATGGTGCACTAACCAGTTTTGACCACTAGGTGGTGCACAGAATCAGTTTTAACATCATCTGTTTTTTCTGATTCTTTTTAAAAAAAAATTTTTATTTTCTTTCAAGTAAACTGGAGCATGAAGTGTAAACATGACCATGATTACAGATAAAACAGGTCATGGAATCACTTTAGAGTTTGGCTGTGGCTTTTCACATGAGAAAGAAGGCATCACGCAAACAAACAAAGCCCCAAGTATTTTGTTTGCTTTGGATGTTTGGATGAATGATGATCAGTATTATTTTTAGCTCCCAGGGTACAACAGCAGTCAATAGGAAATGCTAATTGAAACAGTTTGTTTAAACATGTTCTTCTCTTAAAGCCAAAGGAAAATTTTTCACTCTACTTCTCTTTACTCATTTGTGACGGATGATTGGCTAACAATGGAAGAGCAAGCCACTTTCACCCCCATTACGAGTCTAATCCCAGAAGGGATGGGATACAGTTTACAGGAGTTAATGAGGAGGAAATAAGTGGGATGAGAGACTCGTTCCCTTACACAGTCAGAGGAGGTCCAGGAGTTTAAACCACTGCTACTGTATATAGTAAACATGTTTTTTTTTTATGTTACTCTGAATTAAATAACTGGTATGGTATTTTCCACTTTTTTGCATTCATTATAAAAATCTACAGTTATTGTAAAATCAAAGCTTAAATCACTAGCTATCAATAACAGATATAATTTCTTGGCCTGGGTGTTTTATTTTCTGTGATCTAGCCACTCTCCGCCACCAAGGGGTGCTATACTCATTATTTCCCATTTGCTCTGTACGCCACATCTAAGAACAAGGTGACTGATGCAGCAAATATCTCAACATAAATCTGATCTTAGTTGAACTACAGCTAACTGACATCTTTCTGAAATATCTGTCATTCATTCTTGACTTGAACTCACATTTTATACTGTTTTAATTCCACCCAATATCACAGACAAGTCGAAAGGTTCCAGAAGTCCCAAATTCTTCAAGAAAATTATGTCATATATTTGTAAATTGATTTTGAGATGTAAAGTTTATTCTTTTGAGAAAATAATGACATTTGTTACATTTTTTTTATTATTAAAAAATACCAAGAATGTGATCCTAAATGAATGATTCTCCATCATATTGAGCAGAATAAACACTGATGGAAACCAATGGAATGATTTTGTTAAATTGGCAAGATAAAGCTGTATTAAGGATGGGACAGGGTTGACTAGATGTTAAACTTTACAGTAAACATTTACAGAGATGAAAGAGAAAAACACCAAAAAATTACAAGTTTGGGGGTTTCATACTTTACAGGAATTTCACAGCTTTGCAGGAAATCTTGTATAAATGCGGATGAAGTCTTGAATCCTGGAGAATAACTGAAGTTCTCGCTCTTTAAAAATCCCAGTTTACAATCCCATCAGCAGGAAGGTGGTGCATTTAAAAAAAGACAAAAAAATCAGCATCTGGGTCCTTCTGTCCAAAAACCTCCGCTTAGCATCACCACGTCTTCCCAATAGACTGGATGTGTTCCTTGGCCTTCATCCTCAATGAGGCAATACTGGAGTTCCTCGGGTCAGCTGAGCACTGGTATGCCGGGGCCGGGGGGCACATAGACCCGATGTGGGGTAGGTGAGGGTTGTGTCCCAGGGCTGAGGAGCTGAATAAAGAGGCCGGCAAAGAAGAGGGCATTGAGGGGGGAGGAGAAGGAGCGTAAGTGCCCGGAAGGTTCTGTGCGCTGCTGATGAAGCCTGGCAGGGACTGCAGGGAAGCGGAGGTGGTGATCGGGCTGGAGAGCCAGGGGTCCAGCTGAAAGCCAGAACCCAGGGAGCTGGTGGGAGAGCGGCGGAAGGAGAGCAGAGAGGAAGAGGAGGTGTCCTGCAGCTTGATGGAGCTCACCTCCAGCTTCTCTTGACGACGCCACTTGGCCCGCCGATTTTGGAACCACACCTAAAAATCATAAGCAGAACTTTGAGCACTTTGATTGTAAAAGTGATAATAAAAAATTGTTTAGTTCACTGCTTTGTAATGTCTACTTTTTATGTGAGACTAAGATAGCATTTCTAGCATTTTTTAAAGAAGGTAGCGTACATATGTGGAAAAAAAAATGGCAGTAAAGATTTAAAGATTTAGTTGAGCTGTTCCAAATAAAATTTATGTCCTTTTAGGTTCAATAGTGATAGGAAAATTAGCAAAAAGAATATTTCTTTTGCAACACATCCCAATTTCTTTATAATTTAATTCAAATCAAGGCACAAAAGTACATTTATTTATGAATATTTTTGTTCTGTTCTATGGCATCACTTTCACCTAAAATAAATCTTACACTGCTTTTATCATTTGAATTAGTATTTTAAAAGGCTTTTATATAATGTAGAAAAATACCCCCACTTTTAAGATATAAACCTGATCAGGTACATCATGTTTCTTTACATTTATGACTGATGCACTGTAATATTTAAAAGATGGATATAAAGGTGGAAAAAAAATCTAAAACAAGGTTTGTTTAAAGAAATCATGTTTTTAAACATATACATTTTCATTTTGCAATTTTGTTAGAACAAAGGGTAGAAAATGTATTTACTAAGAACAATTTTATTTGTCAATTCTATGTCGTTTTTATTTAAATAAGTCTTTTTTTTTTTACCCCCTTTCTCTCTTGGTTTTATGGACTTTCTATCAAGGACAAGGACAGCCCGAATAACCTGTCAGGATCTGCATAAAAATATTTGGATTCAGACAGATATCTGAGTTCAATGTGGGACATCCAGGTAAAAACGAAGGCCATCACCATCATCAGCCAATGTAGAAGATGTTGATGCCTTCAAGTTGATGCTGCTGCGCTCACTTGTGGAAAACAAATCGCTTCTCCAAGTCAGTTTATTCCCTCAGACATCAGCTGACTGAATTCTGACAGTCTTTGAATTAACTGATATTTCAGCCTGAACTTTCATCCTTCCATCTTTTAAAAAAATAATTATTATTTCACTGACGGTTTTTTATGCATTACTTTCCTTCTTTCTCTCTGTTTTAAACTTAATTCTGGCCTTATGATCTACTGCTGATGTAGATTCTTTTCTTTTGGAACTTTATTGTCAGCTTGGCACAACAGACAACACATCACCTTGAGTTTAGGCCTTGAATTATGACATTTAGGCCTACATCTGGCTCTGTAGACAGGGTCACAGTAATTGTGTAGACAAAGATCTTTTGCATTAGATTCAGAATGCAGGCAAATATGTGCAGATGTGCGCCAAAACACATTTGATAAATTTGTACATTGGCCTATTTTCTCACGTCTGATTGTGAGAAACAGAACTGGGTCACATAGGTCTAAATGAGGGCACAATAATTAGGCTAAATAAATAAATAGGGGTTATTTAAGTTATTTAGTAACTGGGGTCCATCATCTTTTAAATTAAAGGGAGCTGCAGCTGCAACTGAGCCAAGCCAGCCGCATTTATTTTTGGGATCTGTAAAGTTGTCAGACTCATATAATAATGGGGCCTCCGTGCAGAATATTCCCCCTGAACAGTGAAACATTTTAGGGACACACCTGCACTCGGACCTCCGGCAGGTTGACCTTCAGGGCCAGCTCCTCTCTGCTGTACACATCCGGGTAGTGGGACTTCTCGAAAGCCCGCTCCAGCTCGTGGAGCTGGAAGGTGGTGAAGGTGGTTCGGTTCCGCCGATGTTTCTTCTTCTGGTTTTCGTCGTCGGACAGTTTTCCGTCTCTGTCCGGCGAGTCCGGACACACCGAGGCTTCCCCGGTGCTGCTGCCGCAACACACACCTGCCGAGAGGAGACAGCGTGAGGACTCAGAGGAAAACCGGGAAACGGGACAGTTTGGGGAAAGTTTTTGCTTCAAAACAAAGTTCCATCATTTCCACGTAGGCTGACTGTTTTAAAAGTTGGTCTGAATGAACTTCTACAAGTTTGGCGTTTAAGGAAAAAACAAATAGCCTAAATAAAAGTGTTCAAACTTAAAACTCGCATTTTTCAGTTCTGATAAAAGTAAATTTACTCACTGTCACAACTGTCTGAGTAATGACTCTTCTTCATTTGGGTCACGATCACATTCCGCTCTGGATCTTTGACCAGAACTTTCTCCGTCACGCTGTAGGAGGCTGACTTGTGGAAGATGGTGTCCTCTTTAAATCCCAGGATGGCCTCTATGCTGTGGATCGTGGACGGGTTGTTTCCCGGACACTGGACGGAGCGTGTGGAGGGAGACGTGCGCTCATCCATCATCACCACTTGGGAAGTTGATCCAAGAAGCCACATTTGTTAATAAAGCCCCTAAAAAAAGAGTCAATCAGGAAACACGCGCTCCTAGTTCCGCCCAAACTTGTTCCCCTTCTCTGTTCTCGGATTTTTTTTTGGTAAACTTGCGCGCAGGATGCACAAGATAGTGTCTTGCTCAGTGTTTGTTGAGCATCTTCGAAGCCGGCTTTTAAAGTAGTGCCTGCTGTTAGACCCCCTGCTCGCGCGGCACCCCCTGCTCCACGTCAGAGAGGGGAGGTCCTGTTGGATTTGGTCCTGCGGGATTTAGGGGGGTAAAGTGGGCGCCCATGCAGTCAGCAGCCTCCACACCCTGCCTACCTCCTCCCCACCCGAGTGCATCAGGCAGCGCTGGCTCTAAACCTACTTACATAAATCTTAAAACCATCTTTCCACTCCTCCAGATGTCATGTTCATGTCAGTCTGTGAAAAAGAGGAAGATTAGGCCCACAGATTAAGGTACAACAAAATCATAATTACAAGATTTCTGATGAGGGCAAGGATTGCAAGATGACAGCTTAATATTTAATCAAATCGTCAAGATATTGTTGCCAAAAATGAATGGCCTTTATATGAAGAACTGTTTGTTTTATTCATCAAGAGGAAAGACAAATACACTACTGACACATCATGGATAGAACTTGAATGGTTTACTATCCCCATTAAATTAATGTCATGTGTAGCAGAGGATTTTTTATTCTCCCCCAAACCTTGTCTTGTTGGAGTTGAGTCAAATAGGGTGACAAAGCACAAACAATAAAAACTTGAATCTATAGCCACTTAACAGCAAACAAAGGTTGACAGCAATGTGGTAATCCTGCTTAAGGGGATTACATTATTTTACCCAAAAGAGTTAAAACCCCTAAAACTATTTAGCTTTTCCTAATTTAAGAAGTTGACCTTTGTTTGCTTAACAGAGGCCTCAGAGAGATAGGATGCTGAACGAATACTGCCTAAAAAGAACCTCCAAATACTATTAGAGAAATATTTAAAGGTATTTTCTTGTCTTGTTGTGTGAAAACTGCTACTTCTTTTTGTGGCACACACAAGCAGGCTGTTTTGGTGAATGCAACCTGCAGACTACAACAGCTCATGTTCATTTTCTAGTTTTTGCCTCATTAAAAAAAAAAGAAAAAAACTTGCTTTGGATCAGAAGGAAACAGCAGAACTGAGATATTTTTCAATCATTTCTGAAAGAGTCAGTTGTAAAATTGCATGTCCATGTTTAGACATTGCTTAAATAAGACAAGTAACAAAGTGTTTTGAATTTGGACCAAATATCCTACATGATTTGGGCTGCATATGGTGTGATGGTTGCTCACCATTCTCACTCACCAAACTCACCTGAAATTATACAAGTAATATTTTTCATTTTCAGTCTGAAATATTTTCTGGCCTAAGTGTAAATGATTATGTTGATGAGTTTCTACTTGATGGATTATCTGCAGTAGGAGCCCAGTACACACTGGGTTGCAAAATGCCTTATATGCGACAAATATACATAAAAACCTAAATATATTAGACTGTAGAGAAACACAAAGGGGCACTTGAACATTTTGGGAAGTTGTCAGATGTGTTAAGTTATGATGCCTTTCTCAGCATTTCGAGGGTGTTCCATATTACACTGCCTGGCCAAAAAAAAAAGTCCCCACCAAAAAAAAAAGGTCATACACTAATATTTTGTTAGACCACCTTTAGCTTTGATTATGGCATGCATTTGTTGTGGCATTGTTTGGCTAAGCTTCTGCAATGTCATAAGATTTATTTCCATCCAGTGTTGCATTACTTTTTCACCTGATGGTAGAGTCTGACCACCGCTGCATCACGTCATCTGCCTCTCTTCTTACCCTGATTCGCCCATCACTCTGGAACAGGGTCAATCTGGACTCATCAGACCACATGACCTTCTTCCATTGCTCCAGAGTCCAATCTTTATGCTCCCTAGCAAATTGAAGCCTTTTTTTTTCCAGTTAGCCTCACTGATAAGTGGTTTTCTTAAGGCTACAAGCTGTTCAGTCCCAATCCCTTGAGTTCCCCTCACATTGTGCGGGTGGAAATGCTCTTATTTTCAGTATTAAACATTGCCCTGAGTTCTACTGTTGTTTTTCTTCGGTTTGATCTCACCAAACGTTTAAGCGATCGCCAATAATGATCATTCAGGATTTTTTTCCAGCCACATTTCTTCCTTGAAGATGATGGGTTCACTATCCTTCCAGTTTTAACAGTTCTTTACCCAATTTTAGTAGTTTCTGCAATCTTCTTAGATGTTTTCTCTGCTTGATGCGTGCCGATGATTTGACCCTTCTCAGACAGACTAACATCTTTTCCACGACCACGGGATGTCTTCCCACATGGATGTTTAGGAAATGAGAAGTAATTCATTGCACGAGTTGGGGTTAAATAACTTGTTGCCAGCTGAAAGATAATCGCCCATGCCATAATTATCCAATAAGAGGCTTGTACCTATTTGCTTAGTTAAATCCAGGAGGGTACTTTTTTTTTTTTTTTGGCCAGGCAGTGTATTTTTCCAACTAGGAAATTCTGACCTATGTTATGTATAAATTTACTATTTTAGTTGCATTTATGAATGACTTTTTCCTGAAATGTTCCTCTCTTTCTTTAACGCTACCTTTTCAATCATTTATTATAATATCGTGACTAATTTGAGATATTTTCCAGCTTCATAATTTCATGTCAGCTTATTTTGTAAACTTAACGTCTAAAGTTATTTCACTTGTTTACTTTTGATAAAATATTTATTTCCTCCTGAATACCAAACTGAGTTTGCTCTTTATCCACTACTTTTAGCTAATTTCACTATTACATTGTTTTCAGATATTTGTTTTCTGAACTCTAAAAAAAACTTGTTCTTTTTTCAATTTCACTGCACTTATTTGTTTTCTTCAAGCTCTAATAAGCATGAAACAGTCTAAATAAAAAAGGAGGAGATACGCAGTGCCTGATGAGTGAAGGAAGAAAAAGAGACAGAGGGAGACACAGAGGGCACAGATTGACAACCTTGGCTGTGCTGATCCTATTAGATGTAATCTCCAGACTTTACAAATCCGCAGCCGTGCAAACTTGGTGTCCTGTGAAACTTTGAACGTTGGGGCTCCCCAGCTTCCTCCATCCTGATTTTCTTTAACTTAAACATGACCAACTGTTTGGATAATGCCCAATTAAATTAAGACTTATTCCTTTTTTCACTCTGTTATCCCTGATTTGTGTAAATAGGATTAATCACAGCTATCTAATGTGAAATACTTAATGCCTGTGCAGCTACAACCTCAAGAAACTGATAAATATAAAAATAAAGGAATAAAAAAGGCACAAAATATTTAAAAATATAAATTCAAACTTGAAATTATATCAATCTACATAAATATTTATTCCCGTGAGATCGGTTTCTATAAAACCTTGAAGTTTCATTAATGGTTTTAATCACTAACAGTTTAATTGGCTTACGTAGAGCTTAGTGGGAGCATTTGTGTAAAAGCTGCATATGACAGACACATAACAGCTGAGGCCTTTTCAAGCCTCACAGAACAAATCACACATCATTTTTAATCAACATACATCTTTATTTGAACAATACATTTGTTTTCCCAGTGTGAAGTACCTCCGTGTGTTTCAGAAATGCTTCGGTACATTGGGGTTTGATACGTGCAAATCTGCAAATGTCTCTGCAAATGTTTTCAGGCTCACCAGTTTTTTTTTTTATAACAGCTGAGATGTATATGTCAAAACTTATGAAGATCATCTGCTTTGTAGTAACATCAAAAGAGAGGGACTAAATATCATAATTAATTCAAACACCACATACAAAAAAATATCTAGAATAACCATGAGACCAAAAGGAAAGTTGAAATATTCAGATAGGAATGGTTTTCTATCAGCAAGTTGTGGTATGTTTTAGTTATTTGACAGAAAAAAACACACTTTTAGAGACTAAACTGTCTCTTTTTGTAACAAACAGAGAAAAAAAGTGGACGTCATATCACACAATGTTTGGGGAGAGATGCATTGTCATTTAGTAGGTGAATTATTGCCCATTTGATGATGAGCTAACAGACTTCAGTATTTCCAGACTGTTGCATCTAAAATAACACCCTGCTGTGATGTATGTTTTTTATGATATAAGGATGAAGCATTTACTGTAACTATAAATACTTAATAGGCCTTTTTTTCCATGTGACTGAATCGCAGACTCTTTAAACACAGCTTGGTCTGTAGATTCCCCCAAAAGTGGTGAAATTATAATTATCATTCTTTACCATCCTGCCTCTTCTCTCTTCTTTCTCTTCACCATTGAAACACATTCCCCCCTCTTCGGCTCTTCACATGACGGAGCACTTCTCCTCTGCTTTGCTCTTCAGCTCGGTGACCGTGGCCGAGGCCTTCTCCTTCAGCTGGTCCATGTCCATGTTCTGCAAGTTCTGAATCTGGCCCATGAGGGAGTCCTTGCCCTCCTCCTCGGTGGCGTCCTCGTCCACCATCTTGAGCAGCTCCTCGGGCACGTCCACGTCGTCCCCGGCCATCTCGATCATGTTCTCATCCTGCTCGCTCTGCAGGAGTCAAAGAGAGCACCGTGAGAACTCAGCACCAGTCTGTAAATCTGACTTTTTTTGTTGATGATGTAAAATTGCAGTGAGAAAACCGATTTATTTGTGTTTTTGAAGATTTTCTTGGTGCTATATAGACATATTTGTTCAGATCAATGGAAATCAGTTCAGCGGTTTGTTTATAAAAATTAAGAATGATCATTTTTTTACAATTAACTTTATTTAAATTATGCCGGTAATACTGTATTATTTCACAACTCTTCTTTCATCATTATAATCATTATTATCATTGTATCAAAGACTGAACGCTGCTGTCATTTGTTATTTGAAGGCGTAAACAACCTTCATGCTGACGTGCAGACTGTTGACAGGATTAAAATGCTGCCTGGTTCACATTGCTGGCCTTCAATCTGACAAACATTGTATAAACTGACTATGGATTATCTGAGAACAAATCATTAAGATGAAAAAAAGGACGAATTTGGTGGTTGTATTTGGATTTAGGTTAATTTCTTCCGTTAAACACATTTATATGATCAAAATTAAATTAAGAAGAGCATGCTCGTTACGTTGAGCTTGACTAACTTATAAGCAAACACAAAAAGGCAGCAAACCAATAATGAAATCTGGGATCTGTGTTAATCCACATCTACTGTAAGTACCTACACTCTGGGATATACTGTACCTGTTGTCTGTGTTTTTTGTGTTTTTGTGAAGCCAACATGTTTTTACTTCACGTATACTGCCACACACAACGCTTTATGACTCAGAAAAACACTCAAAAAAAAGAAAAAAAAACAAAATCTAGTCATACAGTTTGTGGAATAAAATAGTTACCGTACTGTGACTACTTTAAACTTCAATCTGTGGGATTATCTCAGACCTGGTTTAGCCTTTCTTCTCAGAGCCTCAACTGTAGTCTAAAGATATCTTCTGTAGCGTTGCACGAGACTCTAATTCCATTAGATGAACGGCACCAACCCCCTGCTTCTACTCATACTGCACACTTGTTCCTTAAAATGCAGATATTACTTTTTCTGAGTCAATGACAGCGGCTACTTATCGTCTCATCCACGTACATCTCAGAATGAAAGAATCAGCATTATAGAGACTTTTTATTGCCTTATTTCGATAAAAACCCATTCACAACAGAGATTTCAGCTCTAACAAAGACACTTTCACCATTGTCATTTGTTCCATCCTCTGATGTACAATATAAGTGTCATTTAGAGAAAATAATTAGGTTTATACGTTACATTCAGCTCAATGTATTTTGTGGCGTCAGCTTAAAAAAGAGACCAGTGAAATGAAATGCATCCATCAATAAAAACTGACAAGTCAACAATATTTTCTCCGTAAGCTATTAGAAATTCCTCAAGTAGCCAAGGTCATGTCTGCATTCAGATCAGAAACCTTTCCTTTTTTTAGTTCCTTTAAAGAAAGCTCTAGTGGTCTTCATGTTTAATTGTCTTCAGTGAAATCTCTACATACCTTTTGTGCTCCTTCCATTACAGTTTATTTTCTTCTCAAAGGTCCTTTGAAATCCTGGAATTGCACAGCTTAGATCCTCTAAAGTAAATGTTGCTGTTTCTTGAATCCAGTTCCCTCTGCCTGGTTCTACCTAATGAGCCGGGAACACCTGCTCACCTGGCATTTGGCTTTCTAAGTCTCAAGGAGCAATATGGGACATAGAGGCTGACGTCTTGTGGATTGTTAATCTTTGGCATGGCGGCCACCTCCTGTTTTCCAAGCTGAAGCTGTTAGATTAAGAAAAACCTGAAGGAAGTGCTTTTACCTGCTAACTTTGTCAGATTCAGTTTAGAATTAATCTGAACTATATTCTTATTTTATACAGTGCAAATATTTCAATTACAGATTTTAAAAATGGGATTAATGGGTGAGTTTTCAACAAGTGCTTTATAATACACTAAAATGTAGTTTTTCAGTACATATACACTTTGAATAAAATATTTGTCCACCCTTCAAGTGGTTTCCTATCAGTATCAATGGGAATTGGTGTATGATCATATAAGGAATGAAAATATAATCATTGTATTGTTGTTTTAAATTAAAGAAAAAACCTCTTAAGAGCAACTGCAGAAAGTATTATATCAAATATTTAAGTTTTACTGTTAATGAATGCTTAATAGCTAAATATAAGGTACGGTATAAAGTGAAATCCTGTGATTGCATTTAACCATGTCAACCATCATGTCCTCGTATGGTGTTAATAATATGTTGAATTGCATCCACTTTTCAAAATAAGTTTCAATGCAACTGTGGGGATAAAAGTTCTGAAGTATTTACCTTTGGCAGTCTGTATTTATCTCTGAGGCACACCCTGAGCGTTGCCCTCTCTGCCTTTTTGTGTAGGAAATCTGCATCTCTCTCCATCCTGGAGTGACAGAAAAACAATCAAATTAGTACAGGGACCTTTACTATTGGCCACAAAAGCATTTTAAATCTGTTTACAATTACAATTTTGCTAACTCACACCTGTTTTTTTCAGAAGGTTCAGAGGCAACTCTCAAAATTTAAATCTTAAATGTTGTAGAATTTTTTTTTTTCAGCACATTAAATGTAGTTTTGTAACAGCAATTCAATGTTACACTTTAATATATCACTAATCCAACCTGATAACTAGATGTAAAAATGTTCCTAAACAGAAAAAAAGATGAGAAAATCCACATCATCTAACAGCGTGTCTTTCATTACAATTCTGTTCTCGTCATTTCATCCAAGGCTGTAAATGTGACATCTGTCTTTTAGCGGTTCTGATAGTAACATTAACAGGTACTCTATGAACTGTATTCTGTTATTTTTTTGTGAAATTTATCAAATAGTCCTCTTGCACACTGATATTTTGAAAACTGTGTTTGTCAGAAAACTTATGTTCAGCCAAGAGGCCTTTAAATTTCATTTCAGCTGCACCAAATTTCTATGAATCAGGAGACTGTAGTTCAGAGGGCAGAGGGATTGTCTTGCAGTTGAAAGATTGCCAGTTTTATTCCCAACTTCAGCACTCCACATGCCAAAGTACACTACATTGTCCCCCAATATGCACCTCACTTCAAAATTCTAAATGCATTTGCTGAAATGACATACATGCAAAACTTATGCCATATATATATATATATATATATATATATATATATATATTAAAAATAACATAATAAGAATGATAATACAGAAATAGAAAGTGGCTACAAAAGAAACTACAATTCACCATGTTTAAATCCCAAATCCACATTTTAGAGGGTGATTTGCTGGAATAAATATTATCACTGAGAAAGACCCGGCATGTATATTCCCATATTCAATACTGCCCTCATGCACTTTCACTCAGCCAATTAAAGATGGGATTATTGTCCAGACTGACTCAAGCAGATTTGAAATTAAGCCAAGACACCACAACAAAATTGTAGTGAAACAACAACAACATAGTGGATGGATGTTTGAAACCATTTCTTTTACTGTATTTTCAGATATATCTTTGGAGATGCCTCAGACAGTTTTTCAAATTATATTATTATTTGTCATACCCTTTTATTAAGTGCCATGAATTAATTATTAGGGTTACATTTATTTCTTTTAACTGAATGCTTTAGAAATGTGCAAGTACAACAAATGGCTTAATTTTATGTCATTTTCTAAACAATGACATTAAGTCCAAAAACACAAGGGAGGGGGGCACTGCATTAATCTGGTTATGTAATACAGCCTGTATGAATCTGCTTGTTTCCACAGAATCTACTCTGGCTAAATATGATAAAAGCAAATATTAATTCAGCTGAATTTTTGACTAGATGAATCACAATATGAAAACACTTAAGTTGAATGTCAACTTTAGCAAAAGCAAATAGTGTATTTCTATAGCAACATGACAGGGTTGATTTCAATGTTTCTTTTAAATAAAATAAGTCACTGCAACATTATTTTTGGAAACATTCATGTTTAAGTTCAGGAAATTTAACTTTTTGTTGCAGGAAATGAGTTTGATGAAAGGAAAAATAATTCAAAGTTCACATGATTTTCCTCTTTAAACTCGACTTTTCATGCTGTAAGTAAGACATTTATTCTTATTTTTCTATTCAAACTCAAGAGTCTCACAACATATCATCAATAGATGTTCTATGTGCAGACAGAGATTACAGATTATGAGAGATTACTGCCCCTGGTTAAGCGTTATATTTAGCTTCACTGGACTGTTATGTAGAAAAATGTGAAAAAGAAAGTATGTATGATGGTGGTGCCTTTGCTGTGACCTTCAGCAACAAATGCATCTTTTGAAATCCCAGTTTATTCATTGTTACCTCATGAAAAAAGCAAACATGGAGGAAGGTACAGCTATTAAGCTTGGGTGTGAATGATAAAGTTACTACAACATATATGTTGAGACTGAGAGGATAGTGTAGAGTGATGAAACAGCACATCAAGGTCAGATAGTACGCCCTGCAGCCATACTGTTTTCCATGGGCCCACATCAGTATGGGGTGGTATCCATGGTCTTACTTACTTTTCTTCCACCAACTGTTTTTGGTACTCCTCATATTCCTCGCGTGTCATCCCTGCTGCTTTTGCTGGATCTGAGGGGGTGGCCTCCTCTTCTTTGTCACCTCCACCACCAAGACCCATTCCTGACAGGGGGTTCCCAATCATGCTCTTGATCAAGAAAGCCATCTCGAGCTATGTCCGAGTTAACTCTGCAAGAACAAGGAAGGTTGTTTTCTTTTTTTTTTTTTTTTTTGTGGATGAAAATAATACCGCTCCTGTTATGGTCCCCTTCGATTTGGCTTCCTCTATCTGTCAAATCCAGTGATAGCTCTCTAGCTAACCTGCTGCTTGTCTATAGTCAAGGACACACTGACGACAAGCAACAGACATACACACACAAACACACACACGTTTGCCTGGGGGCATAATCTGGATTTAATCCTCCCTGCTTCAGTGTACTAAGAGGCAGATGGCCTGTTTTCTCTCTATTTTTATATCATGAAGACCTTTCAGGATATCTTTTTTAAAAATCATTTTGACACTTTGGAGTACTTTTTGGTGAAACTTGAAGGAAAAACTCTCGAGAAGAGTTTTCTTGATGGTATCTTCACTTTTTAGCAACACGTAGGCTGTGATGCATCCGCCCACTGCAGCTTAATCATATTAGTGAAGTACGGGCCAGCCCATGTGCAGCTAACACTGCTGAGAGGAGAGAGAGGAATGGGATTATAGTCCTGTTTATCCCCATGAGGCCATCCTTCATGCAGTGCTATTGTTCACTGGGGGCACGATTGACCGAAGGGTGACACCTCTCATTTAATTTCACAACTGTCACTCCATCATCTCATTAAATTAGTTAAGAAAGGTGTACAATATTTTTTGAGCATGCAAACATTTTGTTAATGCCCATTCACACTAAATCCTGTCTTAAAACCTGTGATGTATTTGTTTCAGTCATTCAGCAACACTGCGGATGTCCATTTCTTTCCATTCAGGACTGTAGAGCTATCTTTTTTTTTTTTTTTTTTTTTCCTTAAATAGAAGATATATTCAAACAGAAACATGTAATATAGTTACATAATGCTAAGCCCTAAGCAAATGATATTGTCTTTGAATTGTATTACTCGTGGCTGTCAAGCGAGGGATTTGAGCTTGTCACTTGTTCCATATTACTTTCTAAACATTAGAATTTGTTTTATTTTCAGTTAATGTTTAGTAGGTTTAGGAATTAGAATGTCATTGAAAAGCTCTGAGCATTAAAAACTAGTTGGTTAGTGTTACAAAAACATCAAGGACTGTGTTAAAACACACTGTAATAACACACCATATGAAAATCTCCCTCTAGCATTTTGGAGTCCCCACCTCTGTAAAAGGCAAGAAAAATAAGCAGCACACAAAAAACATTAATAATTTTCTCCTGAAATGCATGAATTTGTAGCTTGTGCACAAATGATGCTCCACGTGTCCATCAGCAGAAAATCAGACATTTTTCTGTGATACAGGGGTGTCTTGTGAAGCCTGCTCACTCTCTCCTTCTCATCAATATCAGTGATTTGGTGAGGGTTAAGAGTTTGCTTGATCAACTTTAGTTATATCAACAAATCAAATGGAAAAAAAGCGACACTTGTAACATAAGCAATGTCTTCAGGTTAAGTACTACTTGCTGAGGAAAATACAGTTTGGAAGTCTGAACGCATCATGATATGGTTTTAATCCAGTATTTGAAAGCAGTATGTTTAAAGGCTTTGAATGTGTTCGAGTGGGTTGGTGGTCGTCTTACTATTTAGTTTGACTTTCTTTTTCTAAATATAATTATCTTAATAACTAGCAAATGGATTGGCATGAAATTTGGTTGAGACATAAATCCCCTGTACAAGTCTTTTTTTTCTCTTTAAGATTTCCATTCCACCTGAATAAAAAAAAAGCATTGCCTAATAAGTTATGTACAGCTGCACAAACATACGGCTGAAACAAATGACTAAGCTTGGAAATGATCCCAACCAGAGTGCAGTTTAAAAACCCCAAGGCTCATCCCGCACCCAAACCAAGTCATCATTATAATTTGTACAATTATTTGGTTCCTATAAACAAAGACTAATGATACCCATCAGCTACTCACTACAATGATGTGACTATGAATATATTGAATGTTGTTAACAGATACATGACCACATCAACTTTGATTTTAAATCATCTTAGACACTAATTACAGGTTTTAAAGGGATGAGACTGTTACCAGATGCCCGACAGGCAGGTGTGACAAATATTAACTGGCTGTTTCTATATTAGTAAAATACAGGGATGTTTAATATTGGCTTTTTTTTTTAACCAATGCTAGATATTGTTTAACTCTTAATTTCCGACATCAACCGATACTGATTTATACAAACCACATATTTTCAGAGATACAACTATATTCTGCTCTGAGAGCAAAGATCCCAAAACAACCTTAACTCAGCCAGAGGGGTTCATTTTGGACATCTGGCTGTCATATATATCAGACGCCAGCAGGTGTGACTGTGTGGGGTCCTGTCACTATACCTCAGATTGATCACGTGCCCTGGCTACTTGGCCACAGGGAGATCCCTTTGGCTGACTGGTAAGCGCACGTGACTCTCACCCGCGCCGACTTTGGGTGTTAAAAAAATGCTAAAAGACAGGTGAAAAATACTGCAGGTTAAAAGATGCCAATATATTTATCCTCAGAACTACAAAACATGCCATGAACTACTTATGAGATGTTTACATATTGTTATAAATGCAAGGAGCTGTCTAGATAAGGGTCTTTGGAATTGCCGGCATACTGTCAATTGATTCTGCAGATTTACCATACGTAGGAAAATAATATCCAGTTACATCACCCACAGACTGCCTTTCCTCTTGGATGGAGAACAGGTTATAAAATATTGAACTTGATCTTAAGTCATATAGTTAGATTTTGGTTTCTTGTAACTCAAATGTAAATTATTAAAGTTACAATCATGAATAAAACTTATAGACAATAGCTGCTCCTATTCTAATAGAGCAATTTGACCAATTAATCAGGGCCCATTAAAAATCAATGTACTCTTCAAAATAGGAAAGAATTGCCACAGCTGATGATAAACCCACATTACTCTGTGCAGATAAGTCGTAAGCATAAAAACAAATCAGATAAAATGAGACATCACAGTGTAATTTGTGTCAAACATTTATGTAAATTGTTCAGGCAGAGGACACGTCAGATTCTGATGTGTTCGACTCAGTCAAATAGACAATCTGAAGTAGATACTTGATGTCTGGAGCATCAATATTTCTGCAGTCTTTTATACAAAATTGCACATTTCAAAACACAGGTCTTTTTTTTCTTCCTATTTGTTGAATAAACAGAATGAGATTGTGGCAGATTTCAGCTTTTGAAAACAAACTAAGGATCTGACCAACCAGTAAATACTGTAAGGAACATGTTACATCGTGTTGGAAATCCAGAACAGCAGGTCTTATGCCGGCATTTACACACGTTTTACTGATCAAATTAAAAAATTGCTATTAATTAAAACAAACTTCCTCAACAAAACCAGCATTTTTCAAGTACAATAACTTACAATCTGAAAAGAATTGAACAAAAATTAAGAAAATGGACATTCTCTCTTGAACACTTGTTTGTTTTATAAATGTCATCAAAAGAACTTCTTGGCTGCTGCTTCTTGTTGACTTCTACAAAAAAGAAGAGAAAAAATGGTCAGAAAAGGATTTAAATAGACAAACATGTCAAGCATTTAGAAACTAATGCCTTACTTGTACATGATGTAGCAGAAGAACAGCACTGACTGGATGACAACAAATATTGCAAAATGAACAGTGGATAAGCAGGAAGGCATTGGAGGCACCTCTGGACACTTTACAACTTTCTCTGCAGGATTCTGAGACAAAAACAAAAAGCTTAATTACTTATTGAAAGATATCTTCAACCATTAGCATCTTTTCCTTATTATTACATGAGTCACATGTGGGCAATCTGGCAACTGGACATGGAAAGCAAAGATCAAGACTGCTTTAAAGGAACATTGTGTAAGTTCTCCTGTTATCTATTCACAAAAATTTATTATTTCACTGAAAAGTGTTTTTCCATTAATCAGTAATCACTCCCATCAACAAACTGAAGTGCTCCTTTAAACTCTGAATTTGCTGTTTGTATCATTCATATATACATCAAACGGGACGGCTCGGTGGTGGCTACCATGTCGTGTTGCCATGTTTTTACGTTCAGTAGAAGCGTGACAATAGGAAACTACGGAAACTCACTCGAGACACCGGAGTTGTTGGCTTAATTCGAGGTAATGCTTTTGAAAAGTCTCTGAGGTGCAATGAGGAGGAATCGAGTGCTACTCAGATGCTGCGTTCATGTGATCAGTCAGGCAGACGGCCGTCGGTAATAAACCAGATGTCATTTTAATAACAGAAGCCAAGAGAAAGACAGTAAAACATGGGTCAGGGAAAACAATACATCGCCATGACAACATATCAGAGATGTGGACTGAAGTCACTGTAACTGACAGACCACTTCTTTAAATAAAGGCTTGTTTATGCCTTTACATGCAGCCGCTGTCATCCGTCTGCTGTCTGCACGGTTGTGAATGAAGCATGAAAAATACAAGCGTGTTGCTTGCGATATACAATTGTTACACAATGTCCCTTTAACTTGAGCAACAGCCAACCAGTAATATCCAATTCTTATCATAAATTGCTCCACCTGAGTCTTCAACATGATCTATACCTGAACATTTCGCTGGACGAGATGCTCCACATCCCTTTTCACTGTGTGCAGATGTTCCTTGATGTCGTTGAAGTGCTGAATAGTCTCATATGTCCCCATACCAACTGCATTACCCTGATGCTGGGCAGAGCCGATCTGCTTCACTGACTCATAGAAGGAGTTTCTGCCAACAAAAAGGACACATTTGTAAACATTATTATTCCAAGAGCCTCATAAAGCAGTGTTATGAATCCCTGCTAAGTGAAACCATGTTGGATAAACTTGCCTCATAGCAATATGCTGCATGGTATTGTTTTATTTTCAGTAATAGAAATTGTCTGCCATTAATCTTTTAATCCCTATTCACTGGAGGATACATTTTCACAAAGTTTAAAAAACGGGAAATTACCGTCTGATAAAAGAGGTCATGTTCGCTAAATTAATCCCTTATAAAAACATGTTCTTACAAGAGATTACAAGTACACTAGGTTAAGAAACGGAGCAGAAACTGGATTAAAGATACAACCTATGATACTAGGGGGCTAAATTAAAATGTTGATTTAATAAATCACAACTGAAAAAAGACAATTTTGCTTTGTATAAATGTACAATACACTAAATGTACTTGAACTAAAGACATTTTCCTCCATCCTGACTGGAGAAAAACTGCTGATTAGCTAATTAGCAAACTAATAATCTAGATGACAATTTGTCATGGATAGGCTTTTATCCGTTATTAAGGTGAACAAAGTGGTTTTAATTCAGACACAATATTTTTATTGTGGTGTTGTGCTGATTCAGAGGAGCGAGTACAAGAAAAATGTTTTTTACTGATACAGGCAAACCTGAAAATGTAAGTTTCTTAAGGAACAAAAAGCAGCTGAGAGTATAGTAATTTATCATTTTAAGGGCTACTGTGTGTAAAAAGCATCCTTTATGATCAACAGCAGAAAAATGAACACAAAAAAAAAACAGTCACTAAAATTTATTTGAAAAAAATACAGGAATATTGCTTTGTATTCAAGACTAACATGATTTTTTAGATCACATTAAAAAAAGTGAGTAAGTATACTAGCATTCAATCAAACATTCACATGAGCTTTCCCAGAGAGATATTTTTTAGAGAGTGGACTTTTTAAGCTAAAGTCTTTTGTTTAATCTAAATAATGGAGACAACTTAAGTTTGGTGTTTCTTGAACTTCTGCTTCTCAGCTCACATGTGCAATGAACATGATGTACACACAAGCTTATATCAATACATCAATATAGATCAATGTATCACTCCAAACCCCCCAAATCAGCCAAAAATCAATATCAAACCCACTTTTATTTTTAAAAAATGTCTTTATCTTAAAGTTACTCTAACACATCTGCCTCTGTTGGGATTCTAATGTTGATATTTTTAGAAATGCATGTTTCTTGTTGTGCAGTGGATAGATTTGACAGGGAGATTGTGCTGCATGCACTTTCAAGTCAGTAGGAGCTCAGTTATGTAAAAAAAACAAAAAACAAAACCTCGTTTATTACTTGTAATATTTTATAATATTAATGAGTGAATCCTAAATCAAATCAAAAATCATTTTGTGACTGAATTTGAGGTAACAAACATCAAATCACTGTCTACTGTATCGATTTATAGTGTATTGTGATCAACCCAATGATTTACAGGACACCCCTTGTACACACGTTTCACGTTTGTTTTAACGGGTTGAAGCATAATTACTATTTTACTCTGCATTGCTCTGATTTATCATGGAGAGTGTTTGTCTATATCTGAAATTAATCTTACAGCTGCAGTTAGTCAAGACTTTCCTGAAGAAAGTCTATGTTGGAGTCAAATAACTTGCACTTATTAAGGGGAAAAGAACCTGCACAAGTGAAGTAAATAAATCCCGTTTATCAAATATATTTAAGAAACAGAGTGTTATCAAGAATGAGATGAAGACTCATAAGTGTGTCCAGCCCACTGCATCATCTGCCCCAAAGATTTGTGTCACAGGGCCATAAATGTGCTGCTAATGAAATCTATAAATAAATTTCCTAAAAAGAAATCAAAGTATACAATTCTCCACAGCTCCAGCCATTCCTCAACTAGTGACTGAACTTAAATCTGCACTTTCACTTCCAATTTCAAACGTACATGAAATCTAAATACATTGTAAAGCATCTCAAAGGAAAATAAAGACATCTAAGCTTGGATCACATTTCTCAACAAAATGTAATTTCTTAAAGTTGATTACTTACAGGGAGGAACCAATAAGTTTTCCTTATCATCTTAGACACATCTAAGGCGATTACGAATGAAAAAGCGAATTGACAAATGAACAGAATTCCAGCAATGTAAGCAGGAGGGCCCTGGGGAGGATTGTGACGGGAAATCAATTGGAGGGAAACCATGTTTTGCTTGTGTACGACAGATGTATTTAAAGACTACTAATCTGATAAGGGCAAAATGGTGCTAAGATGTGGCCTTTTCTTGCTTAGCCACATGGCCAAGGTCTGAGACAGGGATGACATATAAACAAAATCTAATTTGTTTCACCGTGAGAGAAAAAAAAAAATCTCCCTTGAGAAAGTAAGTGAGCATTTATTAAACCCTATATCTAATCTTCATCTCCAACGAGTGACCCATTTATGAGCAGAAAACCCTCTTTGTATGTTTGGAGAATGTGAGATGAAGTCCTATCATAAACTCTGTATAAAAGACAGGTCAGGATAAACAGAAGACTTAATCTACCATGGAATACAGATCAGTCGATCACATTAGCACATTAGGGGGCAGCGACAGCCTTTTGCCGGTGTCTGAACTGATTTACTGTGCCAATCAGCTTACTCTCATCTCATCTTAAAATTGCCTCTCCGCTAATGTGCTTTGTTAAAATCGAATCCTTGCAGACACTTCATCTTTGCATGCTCATTGTACAACATCTCTCACAAAATTTAGTCTTAAGATAGATTTCAAGTAAATAAGTCCGGGTGGAGGACTGTTGGAGTTATGGGTCAGCAGCGTGATAAAGAAAATCATGTATACAAAATCATTTGAGAATGGATGTCCTGTTGGATTTAGGGCATACAAACAGCTTGGTTCTTTTAGAGATTAATGTTACATAAAATCAAGTCTTTAATATCTTGTAATTTTGATTAATTCTTTATGCAGATGGTGTGTTGAAATGAAGACATAATCAAAAGGCAACCACTATTAATGGTAAAACTGTAATGGATAACATTTAAACCGTTCCACTGGTAAGATTTTGTTTGTTTGTTTTTGCATGTCAATTTATTTTTTAAGGCTTGAGCGTGAAAAATCAGTTGATCACAGTCAGACTAATTTTCAAGACCAGTAATGGCTAGCTAATGGTTGGACATTTAGTAAAGAGGTCCCAAGACTAGTTAGATGATCCATAAATGAATTATTTGCAAGGCTGAGGAAAATCCACACACTAATCTGATAGTGGAAGATTTCTTCCTTTAAATCTGTTGCGTGCACGCTGTGGCTAAGTCGAAAGGCAAGTAACACAAAAGCACAAATGTCACTGCCAATATACAAGCTCTAAACCGCCAAAATTACTTTGTATACACTCAATCAGGCTTACTTACTGCAAGTACTCAAATCAGTCATTTGAGACTTTGCCTCAGAAGGCACACCATGATAAAATATTTTAAGCTGTATTATCTTTGCATTAAATATCTGTGCATTCTCTCATTTTAGGATGAATGAGGAAGTGATTTAATGTTAAAGAAGATTACAGCTTAATATTACTATACCTATCATACAGTAATATCACAAGCAATGTCAACAATTCTAGTTCATGGTGACAAAATACTTTTGTGCTTTTCATGCGGCTTTAATTCATATGTCTGAATACTTCCAGAGGTGTATCTGTTGAAAATGAAAGGAGACAAGTGTTCCCAGTGTACAAAGATTTTGTGATTAGTAAACACTTTTATATCTGAGTCACTGACATTCTGTTACCTGGTCTTCCTCTCAGCTGATGCCATGATTTGTAGTAGAGAACTACCCAAACACAGCCTCATTACCATTTAACATTCATGAGATTAGTGGAAAGACTATTTATGGTCAAATGCAGGTAAGACTGATACACATGTGCTTTCCAGATGTTCGATCTGAAGAAGCATATAAATAATTGTTTTTATCAGTTTTGACAGGTCTAAAAAGTAAATATTTACATCTGATTACCATGCCAACATTGGGATTCTTTGCCATTAGCATTAGCTCCAGAGTTGCTAGCTCGAGTGCTATATGTAGAAATAGCATCTTCCTTCCCTTACATTTCCCAGATTCAAGAGGTCAAACTAACGAAGCAGGATGAGGGTGAAGGTAGCAAAGTGGTCCTGTGGAGGTTGCCACTTTCCTCCTGCACATTAGTAACACATTTGCTAATGCAGAAGAGGAGCTTGAAGTGGCTCTGGGGGAGATATGGGGAATGCAGCACAATGTGTTTCACTGTTTCACAGTATGGGCTGAAAGTTTAGACACCCTCCCATTAAAGGAGCCCTATCATGAAAAATGGACTCTTAAGAGCTTTTCAGCATGTTACTATGTTATTTCCTTATAAAAAAAACTTCATTTAAGTCGTTTTTTTCTTCATTTGTGCATATTTGAGTAATATATATGAATATTCAGGCCAAGCTGTAGCTTCCTTAACATAACTAACTTACACCGGTATACGCAACGAGGTGGCACCAATCATGAAGCGACACACGCATGCGCAGCATCGTAGCAAGACGCCCTCTTTGTTGAACAGAAACTCAAAGAGAATCCTCACCTATCCACACTCTCTGAGGAAGAAACTAACAGCCTGCAGGAAGATTTCCTCAGCAGCCATCAGCTAACAGACGTTTGCTCCAGAGCTCAGGAGATTTTTTTTTCTTTTTTTTTTAAGCTGTAGAGGACGGCAAGTTGGGACAAATATGGTTGCGTTCAGCGTGGGAGTTTATTTGTTGTACTGGACGAATCGACTTGCCAGAAGTGGTTGGATTATAACTTCAGGAGCAGAAAAAAAAAACCCAACTTTGTGTGTGAACTTCACTCCTGACAACTTCATGAATCTCGGGCATTAAAGTGTTTTTTTTTTCTCGGGGATTACTTCTGAAACCTGATGCAGTTCCTACTATAAAAACGCGCATGGATAGACAACAGCACCAGTGAGTGAAACACATCTCTCAGCTCAATGCTAACTGTTAGCCTATGATTTGTTCGCTAATTTACTTACTTGTCAGGGGTCTCTGTGGTACTTCTGTGGTACTGCGTGTACTTCAAACTCAGTATCAGACTCTGACTTGAGTGCATACAGCTCCATAACAAGCTGGTCCGTTTTATCCCGTCGATCGGAGTCCGATTATCCATCAATGTTTACAAATAATGTCCATGTGAGCTGCCGGTGCTGGTGCTACAAACAATTCTGTGACCCTTCAGAATCAGTGTCTCTTCCGGGGTGACGTCATGAAATGGGCGTAAAACATGTTGCAATTGGTCGAGAGCTCCGTGGATCAGTACAGTCAGCCATCTTACTTCCATGTTGGAAATTAGGTGCATAGAAAAACTAATATTTAACACCAAATTAGTTTCTATAGTAGAGATGGGAACATGTTTAGCTTATAAATGCCTGTATTTGACTTTTGGAACGTTTGAAAAGCATGATACAGCTCCTTTAAAGATGGAAAAAAAATAATCTGTTAGTAAAATAAGTTGAAATTGACAAAAGTAATAATTAAAAAATTTGAAAAAATCATGAATTGATTTTGAATTGTGGTTCAACAAAATTAGTAAAAAACAAAAACACAAAAAATAAACCAAGCAAACAAGCATGATTGCTCTCCTGAGCTAAAATTTTATCAAGCAACACTTTGAGGCAACCACTGCACCCAAGTGTTTTCTGTAATGTCCAATCAGACTTCTGCACCTGTTGACTGGTATTTTGATCCACTGTTATTCAAAATCAATGTTTCATTTTACTAAATTATAATTCAGTAAATGATACTAAGTTATAATTTAAATTTTTTTTATTTGTTATTACCTTTTTCAGTTATTTGAATTACTTAATTTTTCTTTACTGGGAGTGTGTCTAAGCTTTCGGCCTGTACTGGATCTATAGAAACATACTCCTCTCAGACCTCACAAACAGACTGAGACTGCAGGCATAGCACTGAAAAGAGCAAAAGATGAGGCATTACAGTTATGGAGTAATCCCTGACAAGTTACTGAAAAAGAGCTTTTATTTTTGATTTTCTTTTGTCTTTGAGTTTCTCTCCATGTTTTCTATTGAGACAGTTCACGTGTGCCATCTACCTTCATTCCCTTCCAACCTGCCTTCCAGCACTTGAACTTCCTGTCATCTTGTTGTTGCTGTTGTTGGTTATTTTCTACAATAATTTATACTGCAAAAAAAAACTTCCATTCAGGGATTAACAAAGCCTTGTTCACTTCAATAACCCTTTTGAGAGCCAGGTGTATAGCATGAAGGCGCATGCTGGGCTACAGGTTAGTTTGCTAAAAATCAGTGGATATCCCACCAGATGTTGCTTTGTATTGTACACATTTTTAACCCCTTCACTTTTTCACACTGTAGATAATCCTACTTAATCTTCAGAGTTTTACACTAAAAATCTTACATAATTAACATTCAATGAAGTAACTGGAAATTTCCTCAAATCTAATTAATCGCTTCCATTTTACAATATTCACACTACAAATGCACACAGCAGCGCATTACACTGGTTTAACAGTAAAACTAAGTAAGAGTGGTGATTATTCCATAAAGCAGGGGTCTTAGCTGTTGTTTGCATGTGCCTGTGTGAGAGGCGGGAAGTCATTAGGCGGTTGACTGACTTTAGAGGAAGCTGTGGCAGAAGCTGGATTATCATGCTGACCGGCACCTGTGCTGTTGCAGCCATGACATCCTGAGATTAAATATGATTTAAGAGATTTATCTGGCAGGATTTCCCTTGTTTTTCTCGAGTATCAGGGATGTGTCTTTATGTTTGTTGCGAAAACAACTAGTTTTAACAATAAGCAAACATACACAACAGGACCTTTGTTACTGACCTCAGCTCATTCAGATTTCGGAGAACCTCCTGTTGTGTGGCTACGACAGAGCCCAGCTGCTGACTAGCTGAATCCACCTAGGAGATACATAGAGTTTAATAGCCTGAGCCTTAAAAAACCTACGATCAAGTCTGATAAAAGCAGTAAAAGGTTGTTTTTTTTTATGATTGCCATAAAACAGGAGTGAAAAGACAAGAATTCTTCAATGCCTGCTTCATTCACAGCCCAACAGTATGCTCTTAACATCTGGTTTCTAGTGGTATTACAACCCATAAGGATTTTTAAAGCAGGTGAAACAGAAATTTCTAAATGCCTCAGATACATAAAGCCAGAGCTTAGACTTGCAATGCAAACTATTTCCTGGAGATAACTCACCTGTCCTGATCCAGCGTTTGCTCCCTTTTTGGCGACCTCATCTGTGAGAACGGAGACATATCGCCGCTGCTCATCCAGGATCATAGCGAGCTGCCGGTGAAGCTGTTTTATTTCCAGGTGGATCCGGTTCTGGCCTTCAAATACCTGACGGATTTCCCGGTCATTCACACTTTCATACAGGTCATCAACTGTGGAAGACACAAAAATCCATGAAAAATCAGTAAACTGTTTATGTACTGCAGTTCTTATATAAAAATAAATTCTTCCGATCATTTTCTTTCTACATATTGTACAAGTCAAAAATTAGTATACACCAATCAATTAAATTTAAATAGGCAGGTGTGTCTCACCCTGCTCAGAGCACTTAAAATACTGAATCAAAGCAAGTAAATGAATAAATAAAACAACATCTGTATTTCTAATTTTAGAAAAGTCTTTATGATTAGATGTGATGGAAAACTAACTTGGCTCTCCTTGGACATCTGGGTGCTCCTTCTGAAACTCCTCTTTCTTTTTATCAAGCTCTTGCTGGAAGTTCTGAAATTCCTCCTGGTACTTGTCCTTCTCTTCTTTAGGAATCTCAGATTCAACTGGGGGCTTCAATGGGAACGGGAACAGACAAAGACACACAAAAAAAGCTGAAGTGAACTCAACAGAGGCTCTGGGTTATATAGCGCACACACAGACATAAAACTACAGAAAATAAAGAGGTAAATGACACACAGGGGGACTGGGGGTATCAAAAACTCAACAGAATGGTAGTTACCAGTTGCTGGCCTGGCTCTGTGAGTCTGAATAACAAGAAGGACAGAACATCGTGGTCATCTGATGGAGGCAAGAAATTATCGATTAGAAATAGCAGACAAGAGAAAAACAGCAACACCTTCTTCACAATAAATTAAGGGTAACATCTTTATAAGTGCAGAGTATTAACCTGGTAAAAGCATGCTGATAAGTATGACAATATCATGTGTCTGTGAAATAAAAGCTTGAATTACAACTTTCTGTAAAATAGTCAGAGAGTTAAGTCATAATATTAAAGCTACAGTATGTAAATTATCAAAGGTCAATGGCAGAAAAATGTATTATATAAATCAAAACTTTGTTTGTATTGATGAGTAATCGCTGCACTAGAACAGATGTGATATGTTTATCATAGAATGAGTCATTTACATCGACTTGGTAGGTGGTGCACATATGGAGGCTGCCATGTTCCACCATTTTTACTACGGTGTCCCTGAATGGACAAAACAATGTGTGTGAAGTGAGAACCCTCTGAACTTTAAAACTGCTGTACCAGCTTTATCTAACAGGGGTTAGTGCACTGTTTGAGATAAGTAATGTCTTAAAAGACATTAAAAATAGTTACTCATAGTACAGTCATAGCTACACCTAAGATCACTGGATCCACTCACAGATGAAAACATCTTTATGTCTGAGAGAATTTTGGCAAACTAATGGCCACCGTACATTCACAACAGTGCTTGAAATGTAAAGACATTTGAAAGAAAACATCTTTTCTTTCAAATACCCATCTTCACCATGTTAGTAATTATCACATACTGTACCTTTAAGGTTAATGACACAATTATGTCTTCATAACAAAGAATTTTAGAAAATAAATAAATAAACAAAAGAAAATCATCAGCTTCTCCTGAGAGCATCACCCAGTTAAAACATCTGTTCACTTAGCCAACTAATTTTGTACATCAGCTCAGTCTTGAAGACTAAAGGCTACAGTATACTTCTCCGACTACGTAATGCGTTATCCAACTGCGTAACGACGGAGACCCCTCCAGCCTTCATAGTTCTCCGTCATGCTGCCGGATACGCAGTGCAATTTTCCGCCTGATAAGTAGGGGTCGCTACACAAGACTGACCTACTCATATGCTGGCATCTGAGAGAGAAAGACTATTATTGTTGCTGCAGCTGAATAACAGAGATACTTTTGATGCAAAATGAAGACGAGGGGGAGATTTTGGCATTTCCTCACTTCTTCAGCCAAACATTCTTCGGCTGGACTCATATCTATGTCTTCATAGTCTAGCTGGTTTAAAAATGGCGCTGCTAGTGTTTACATTGTAGTTGACCAATCACAGCCTTTGCCGTCTCCGTTGTCCCTTGATGGAGTGACGGATACTTGAGAAATATTTCGTGCAGCTGGAGACGACGGAGAAGCTCTCCGACAGGCTCTCCGTCGACGTAGAGGGCTCTCCGTAACCTACGTAGAGCACTTTACGGATGACTATAAATTAGGCTTTACATACTTGGATATAAAGCTTAACTATTCGATACATTCAGAAGACTTAGAGCAGGGTATGGAGTAATACCTGCTAAACCACCAGTGGCAGCTGAAATGCCAAAGAAACCCTCAGTAGGAATGATCATGCTCTCCACCTTTGTGCAGAACTCATAGTCTTCTTTGTCTGGAGTAAAACCGTTGTTGATCATGACCTGACGAGGAGGATGAAAACAAACATAAGAATTCTGGGCCATACCATGAGATCTACTCTTATACACGTCTATATACAGATTTAAAGCTTAAAGTGTTATCACGTTTATGTTTTCTCCTACCGTCAATGTCTTCTTGTAATATGTTATTTTGGCTTTGATGGGATAGGGTTTGTTGCGGAAGTCTCGTAAACATGTACCGAGGGCTTGTGTGGTGCCATCACTGGATGAAAACAAAGTTATAAGAGGGAAAATGTAACTATTGCACAACATTGCTCCACACAAACATCATTCAATAGAAGGAGAAGTGAAAAACAAAGTTTATAAGATAGGTGAACAACATAATGGTTTCAGTAAACCCTCATTTAGTAACAACGTAAACACTGAATTCTAAGACTAACCTGACTGGCATGGAAAAAGTGATTTAAAGCTTTCACTCGCCCAGGGAGATTAGGAAAGATAAAGGATTATTTACTTTCCAAGCAAATATAATCATATTTTCTAATCTTCTTTTAAGTTGTGAAAATAGAAGTTGCCTACGGCGGAAGAGAAAAGCAAAATAATTGTTTACTTACTTTTGATGGTCATAAACAAGTTGGCCATTGTTGCCCACAACAACTATAGCTGGGTTATTTTTCTGTAATGATATTGTGAAAAAGGGTATACTTTAATCCTTTTGTCATCAGAAGCCATGAAGTGGCTTTGCTTTTGGATGATCTTATTTAAAATATTAATCCAATACCTGTGCACAAATAAATGCATATCTAAATGTCAAATAAAAAAAAACATTTTGGCAAAACAATGATGAGCAATTATATATTCAACATGTTTCCAATTTAAGACCTCTACCAGCTGATAAGCACCAACAGAAGCATTATTTGTGTTGACGGCATCTTTTTGCAACTCAAGCTGCTACAACCAGACACAAACACACTGGAATAACAGCTTAATTAACTGTAAAGAGTTATTAGAGATGTAAAGCTGACACAAACCTTTCCATCGTTGTCAAATGAGTCAAAGAAGATCCCAACTCCATTCCACTGATCAGCAGCACCGAACACTGGGCCATCAAGGCCTTGTGTACTGGTGAACCACACAGCCTGTTGGGGGGGAGAATAAAAGCTGTTTATTTTTTCATGCTTTACTGAAAAAACCTGCAACCAATTTAAGGTGGAGCTTAATTGATAGTGATGCTGTACAGAAGACATGATAATGGGAGAAAGTTTTATCCACTGCAAAGCAATAATGAGAAATATGGTTCCCAAGTCTCAGGTAAATTGTCCAAGAGATTATTAGTCTGGACACCGTTTATTTCATGTAGTGACAAAACCAACTGGTGACTATATGACTTATGGATGGGAGAAAAAGAAAAAATCAAGGTATCAGGATATTTTGTTTGCCAATTTTTCAAGACATTTTTTTTTCAAATATCTTTCTTTTCTTTCCAAAATTTAAATGCTTCATTTAAGTCGGTTTACAACCTAGGTGGAAAAAAAAGTTACCACTTTCCTCCAGTAGAGGGGGATTTTTTTTTTCTTCACCGTCTGGTAACATGATGTCATATCCTTTTCCAGAAAAATCTTAAACAGAAGGCAAAGAGTATGGACAACTCGGTCTGGTGTTTAAATGGCAACTAAAAAATAAATAAAAAAAATCACAAAAATTGGCAATATCGAAGAAATTACAATTTAAATCAAACTGGGAACCAAAAAATTGTAAATGAATAGAATTGAGAAGAAATTAATATCCTCATGATATTCCGTCCTAATGATTACGGTAATGGTGTCGGATACAGACGTACCAGCTGGTTACACCTTCTTTTTAAGTAAAACATATACAGCTTAATAATGCTTATTTGTGTCTGGAATACACTCAGCAAAGTTGGAAAAAGAACAGCAGGGACTGAGTTTAGTCCAGCCAGAGTAGCTGGACCTACGAGTAGAGCAACTGACCAGGAAAAAGAGCTGCGATCCAGCTCTCCAGCTGGCTGGAGTTTGGTGACAGGAGAATAGTGGATGAGATGGGATGTGGGATGCAGCAACAGGAAATCAGGAACTTTTGTGGCTATTCAGGAGTTATCCAGTTGGATGGACAAGGTTTGGTGGATGATGTTTTTTTTGTGTGTGCGGGTATTAGGGATGGGCGATACGGACTCAAAAATATATAACGATAATTTCTGTTTTTTAATCAGTAATAATAAATGACAATTAAAATATCAGCCTAACTGTTTGTATTATAAAGCTATCAATACATTCTGTCTCGAGAACCCTAAAATAATACTAGAAGCCACTACTGTAAACTACATCAATTTAGGGATGCACAATAATTATCGGGCCGATAACAGGAAATTATGACGTCATTCCGATAAGTCCGATATCATGAGTATATACCCCGATAACTTATGTCCCATAAAGTTGGAATTCTTAAGATCAGACATGCAGAAGTTGAAAATCCCACTTTATGCTTTTCACGCCGAGATATTGCGATCGGGGAAAGAAAGCTGCTGCTTTACAGGGGAGACCCCAAACTGCTTCCAAACCTCTTTCCCTACCTTATTTTAGACTCAAACTACCCCATACAGTTGGAATTTTTGATTTGGTATAGTTAGGTATGCATGTGTGTTATCGGTATTGGTTATCGGTATCGGCCTTTAGGAGTTGAAATTTCTCGGTTATCGGTATCGGTTTTAAAAAATAGTTATCGTGCATCCCTACATCAATTAAATTCAACTAGTACACTGCACTGCAAAACTGTAGTAACACTAAACAAATAAGTCTGAAATATGAGAACAAATTTGACATTTATTCAAACAGTGCACCAGAAAAAAATATATAAATAACTGTAAATACAACCTGATAAATTCAATTTATTTTCATTGTGAGATGACAAATTATTACCATGGGGAATTTCTCTGACGATATATCATACACATAATAAATAGCCCATCCCTAGCGGGTATTAGACAGGGTTCCTACATGTTCTAACAAGTTAAATTTAAGACTTAAGACCTTTTAAAGACCATTTGCAACAGGATTTAATGCCCATTTCACGGCAACACTGGCAAAAGCACAGATCCTTCAACATTTACAAAGATACTGTCAAAAAAGATAGACTGAACAACTTTTGGCCATCATTGCCTATGTTTATCATCGGTACCCGGTTTGAAATTTTATCTCAAAAGGTAAACAAGATGTTTATGCTCAGGCTGACAAGTGACAGCTGTGCAAAGACCCGCCCTGATCTCTTCCTGATTGGCTAACATAAAGGCTCTGTCAAGATTTATTGGTTGAAAAAAACATGTGGATCTGTTGGTTTTTTGTTTGTTTGTTTTTCGCTGTCATATTTCAAAGTGACAGAAATCTGTCCAAGTGTGAGATCATTTAAGACCAACCATATGAAATTTAAAACCACAACTGTCAAATTAAAAGGACTTTCTAAGGTGTTAAATGCAGATTTGTAAATTTAAGACTTTTAAGACTTTTTAAGGCCCTGCAGGAACCCTGATTAGACATCAGCCTGATTGTTTTTCCCATCAACATCATCACTGTGTTCAAAGCTGCTGATTACATTAATTCAGGTGCAAATTCAAAACATACCTCTGAACTGTTTTTAATCTTAATTTAAATAGCTTTGTTTTTGCTGTTCTTTATTCATGTGACCTTTTTTTGCCCCATGACTGGGACAGAGGAACAACATCTGTAATAATTTAAGTCTGCAAACCTGTGTTGTGTAGTGATTAACAATTAAATGTTAAATTTCTGTATGCAAGACATGCATACTGAAAGAAGCATACAACTTTTGGGAGAATACAGAGTTGCAACCATGCAGCTATCTTGTGTTTGAATAAATATTACGCACTGCTGTGGATGCACACAGACAGTTTCAAACACTGTGGACAAGTAGTTATCATCATCATACGAATGGTCTCAACACGCATAGTTAAATGTTGTTAAATTACTTTGAATATTTTAGGGACAAGCTTTCTGCTTCTTATTAAGAGAAAGCTGAAGTCTTGACAACTGTATGCAAATGAGGTGCCTGCAGGACTCGACTTGCTGCTTTTGGAAACTCCTGACAAGTACTTTATACAAACCACTGTTGATCTAAAACAAGAAAAATGAATAGCTGTATGCTTTATCTATTGCCTCACAGATGTTTTGGGTAACACATTCTGGTGATCTTTTACACAGAAAATTTCCCAACAACATCCATGTTGTTTCTGTTTGTAATTTCAGAGCAGACTCGAGAAATAAAAGCATTTGTCCACTGAGCTGCCGTTTGTACTGCTTTACTCTTTCAGAGAAGGAGATGATCAGTCTTCTATTACACTTTCTAGTGGGACATCCACTGAGTATCCATTAGGATATGATGCAACCCCTTGTGTCCAAATATACCCTAAAGGCTTTGCTGTAAGTGTGTTGCTAAACGTGAAAGTCAAATCTGGGTTATTGCAATTTCTATCAGACTCAAAATGAATCTATCTACCCAACAAACATGATACGAGCACAATATACAGTTTGCGCACAGACATTGCAAACTACTGTGGGTGCTTTGAGTGCCCTGCAAGAAAAAGCGCAATATAAATCTAATCCATTATTATGATTATTAATATTATTATCATTATTATTAAAATTATTATAACTATACAAGAGCTGTTCCATTCCAACTTAATGTTTAATCACTGTATTTTTCCCACATGTAAACTGTAACTGGCTGACGAAACAGAGGAAACCAAATTTGTTAGCACATTGTTATCTAACTTAACATGCATAATTGAGTTGCAGGAGGTACCAGAACACTTTTAGGAAAACCCAACTCATGACTGGAAGAATATGCAAACTCCACACAGAAATGTCTCAGCTGACCAGCAGGTTTGAACCTAGAAAGTCTTGCTGGGAGGCATCAGCATACCACCAGATTACCCTGGTGGAAATTCTCTACATATCATTCCCCAAAACGAGGGAAACTGGATTCTCTTGACTCCATAATTAACAAAAACCAATGTTTTAGCACTCCTCACCAAACCGTCCGCTCCCATTCTGCCTCTTCCAGATATCCTGAAGGTCACCTCGGCCTCCCAGTGTTCAAAGGTAACTTTGTTTTTTGTCCACACAGAGCCCCTCTGACTTCTGAGGGATGGCGTAATGCGCACCTGATCTGCACTTGGAATAGCATCTGAAATTGAGAAAAAAAGACCATCAGCGTTGTAACTAGCTGACCACCAAGACCAGGAAATATTATATTATTTAGATAGCAATATTTTGAAAAAGAATTTGACCAAGGGGACTTGTGTTGAGCTCATTCTCTACTCTTAAAGTGCTGCTATGACACAATGACAAACCTAAACAAGACAACAAATGCTTAAAACAAATCAGTGTAAGATTAAGTTCATGAATTGGTGAGGGTTTGATTTTCTCTTTTTATAAAAAGAAAAGGCAAAAATAAAATATAGTTCTACAATCATTTTTTATGTATATATACATTAAGTTGAATTGCAGTCTCAGGTTTACAATCATGAGTCTCTGAATATAAAACAGACTGATGTAATCATCTCTAAACTGTCTACTGAGCAACAAAACGAATGAAAACTAATGATGTCATCTTTAAATCTTGGAGATAAACAGTAACTCGAAGAAATAATCTATAGGCTGTAAATGAACGCAGCCAGCATTTTTAGCACTTATCAGTGCTGATTTACAGGGAGGGCTGTGTAATCTCATGCAGCTATCACTGACTGCTCATGTCAGCAGCTGGACTGTGTGATGCAAGAATCCAAAGGCCTGTTTTTGCAAGGGGACCGTCCTGTACTGCAAATGCAAGTGTTTTCACACACTCTGGCATCAGTCAGGGCCTTAAACTATCACTCGTTTGCATGTCACAGGGATTCATGATGAACGTATAAAAATAGAAAAAGCAGACCGGTGTCGCTTTTAAATAACCCCGAGCGGAAACGATTTCAAGCTGCAAACATGACCGACTTCAGCCTTTGAGCCATGCTCAAGCCCAAACGTAAAATCATTTTGGTATCCAATGCTTCTGTGATGTTGACAGCTGGATACAAACTTACTTCCAGTGTGGATCCAAAACGGGATACTGCCGTCGCTCTGAGACAGGTGCGGCCCTTTGAAGCTGTATTTGTACTCAAACCGGCGGTGAGGAGGTTGTTCTGTGGCTGAAGAACTGGCAGCGACGTCGGCGACACTGCGGTGAAATATTAACGCTGTGAGGAAACTTAATATCAACAGTCGAGCGTTGGCAGCCTGGCGCTGTGCTATGGACACCGCCATGTTTCTGTATCACTGCTGACGTAGCCCTCAATCCGCGAGCATGACGGGATGCCTGTAGGGCCAACAGGGCGTTTTCTCATTGGTCAGTTTTCGGGTCTCGGCTTTTCCTCCCTCCCCTTCTCGCGCTCTCTGTACAGCTGATTTGGACCACAGAGGTTCAGACACGCTGTCAGCGACGAAAAAAATAACTATTTACAGTACAGAAGAAAAGCAAATCAATAGTCTTTACTTTAATAACGTCTCTTACCACTGAACAAGGAAAATACCCAAATATGTCAGTTTATAGCGCTGGTACAAACAAACCGTGTTTGCAGGTCTGAACACGTTTTGTATGAAATGAAATGAAATATAAAATAAATATAAATGACTATCAAGCCTTTAAGTATTGAAGTCTAGAATTTTTTTTTTCTTTTCTTAATGAAAGAATTAGCCTACGTTGCGACAGAAAGAAACTGTAGGAACCTCTCATAGATACTGAAGTTATGCAACAGGTCAGCATCCTGTCTGAAAAGCAGCTGCTTACTCTAGAAAAGGAAAAGCATTTGCATGAAAGCATGATTTGAGTTGCATTTGTGAGGGCACAGTTAAAAGTTAATGACATATAAAGGTTTTGAAGCAACACACTTTGTTATCTAAACAATATCGTAGAGGGAAAACGTTGCTTGACTCAGCAGGGCAATGCCAAACTAAATTCTGCAGCTCTGGAAAAAGAGCAGTCATCAGCAATCTGAAGGTGCAATGAGTGGTCATCAGGATTGTCCATTCTGCAGGTGTTGGAACAGCAAGGCTCAATGATAGAAGTATCTTCTAAACTACAGGATTGTTTTTAACTTTCTCAGTCCTGCCCAGTGCTGGGGTCAGTGAAAACAGGATTGCACAATTGAAAGTTAAAAAATTACACCAAAATATGCATTTAAAAATTAGTTTATTAAGCATGCACATTCACTTTACAGAAACAGACTTTAAAGGACTTCAGAATGACTGTTAGTTAATCCACAAAAATAAACTGTTGTTGATACTTTAAGAACTGTTTGTGAACAAGGCTACCATGCTAAGTGAAGAGTGCCATTGTGTGCAGTTGCCCTTGACAGTGTTGTCATTTGACCCATTAGAGGAGTCTCTGTAGAAAATATCAGCGAAGCAAGGAACAAAAAAAGTGAGCATGCGTCAGATATAATAGTGGCAGATGAAATTCTGCTATTGGATGCTGCCAAATTTGTGGGCTAAAACAATGATTTCTACATATTCACTCTTCTTTAATGCCTTGGAATGACTTTCTGCATAGCTACCAGAAAAAACTATCAGATATATTCCTGTTTTTCTTCAAAGTGGTGAAACCTTCCAGGGCATTTCCCTTTAAAGATGTAGCTACTTTGGTCAAAATCTGTAAGTGCTAAAATGCCCACTGCTAACCAACAGCCAGCAGCTGTGTCCAGTCAATAACTATGTGCACACTTTTTTGCCCCCCCCCCCCCCCCCCCCAAAAACCTAACTTGAGTTCATTGGCCCTGAGTAATAAAAAGTAACCTGGTCTAACTGAACTAAAACATCTCACACAAATCCACAAACCCAGAATTAATACAGTTTTGGTGATCAGTATGGCCAGAGATCAACCAAGTACTCAACCTCAACAAACGTAATTCAGTATTGTCTGTATTCTGTATTATTTAACCATCATACTGCATATTGTATGTTATCACATACTGTATATAACCGTGTGTTTAAGAAATGAAGTTCCTCTGATATTCCTTATGGTTTACACTGTTACTGACCTCATAAAACAGCTGATGATTTACGGGCAACTTATGCAGAACATTTGGTCATTTTGAATTCCTGGACCCAAAATACAACAAGCATTAAAAAAAAAAAAAAAAAAAAACACTAGCAGTGATTCCAGACCTTTAGTTGCAGTAAAGCTCAGGTCATGAGCTTCTAAAGGGTCGGTGAAAGGTGACACAGTTGTGCTGGCCGGCTGCAGGAGCTTTTACTACAATCTGAAAGCCTCAGTGGGAGATGGAAGAGGAGACAATTACGTGCTGTTCGTTCTCTATTAAGTCCGATCAGCTTCCTCCTGTTGCTTGTGGAGGAGCAGCATCGGTGTGACGGCCTGTGATTGCGGGTTCAGGAGCAAACCGTAGAACAAAACAAGCTATTGTGTTGACACTAATCTGGGATTTTGACTTTTCTGGCAAATGATCAGTAAAATGGCAAGGACTGGGCTGCACGTGTGGCGAGTGTGCAGTAATGCAACATATTATTTTCCACGTCACCGGCATTTAAAGTAGGCATTTCTCATGCCTTTAAATTACTATTTTTAATGACCTCTGTGAAAAAATAGGACAGTGCATTATTAGGTAAATACATTTAATAACAACAGACTGGGAAAAAAAACTATTTAGATATCATCAAAAATCTCTGAAAAGCAAACAAGAAATATGCATGAAAAAAAAACACAGTTTAATGCTCATCACTCATGCAATCTAACACGTTATTAGTGGATTTAGGAAGCAGAGAAAATAGAGACTCATCTTTTGTCTGAAGCCCTCATTAGAGCGTTAAACTACGCTCTTTGTTTGAAAATCTAGGATTTGAATAAAAAGCTATGCTAATAGATCCATTTAGACATGAACAATGGGAACCTGTAGGATGTTAATGGGTCACTGAAAATGTGAAAGGCCTATCACATGAGTCAGAACAAATATTTGTCCAGTGAATGTAATCCTGGAACAGACAGCAAGTGGATGTGAGTTTTACAGTGGGCAGTGTTTACCGGAGCTTTACTTTTGATTGTTTCAAGCTGGTACTCTCAGGTTATTTCTGCTCCTGATTTGACAGATGATCAACACTTTTTGACCTTTTTTGCTTGCCCTCCAATTTTTCTGTGTAATGTAGGCCCTCATTTGGATTAGCTGAGATTTACAGATCCTAAACTGGCCTTTACAGATAAAACAAATACCTGCTGTGTTGTGGATGAAGTTTTTTTGTCCCAAGAGGTTCTTGTCATCTAAAGATGTTTGTGTTACCAAATGTCACATTAGGGGGAAAGGGAGAGTGGCCTGTCACCTCCTGTTGTGATACTATGGCTTAGTTAAATGAAGCCTGTTGCATCAGGGTCTTTATTCATTACTGAAAAGCACAAAGCTAATAATTATCACATGAACCAAATGACTGCTGAGATGACAGCATGCTAGGGAAGTATCCTGCAGTTTGACCTGCTGTGCTCTTACATTTACTACCACAATGTAGATATCAAGCTAAGTGAATCAGAGTGTGTGAGTTTTATGATTAAATTATCATTCAGGAAGCATGATTTTACTAGTAATATACATATACTATAATATGTATACAATATATAAAAAACATCATGCTCAAAACGGTTAAACACAGATTTGAATTTGATTCATGAGGATTTAAGCCAATAATCTATAGTGATTAATGATTATTCCATCAGAGCTGCATAGAGTTTCACTGCTGTATTATATGTTGGCTCAGCTCTGTGCGCCTAGGTCACATACTCACCCTGAACAATGCAGAAGGACTAAACCTTTATTTCAGATTGCCTCAACACGGTCCAGTGTGGTCCAGGCAGGAGAGGGCACTTATTGTCCCCTAAGGACTTTGCCACATTCATTTGAGGAGCAGCCCTTTCTCATTATTAACAGACACACTAAACGATGGGCCCCAAACAATACAGAACAGATCCCTTTATGCGCACAAGTGCTCAACATTTCAGCAATCACTGTGTGCCCTCCACCACTCCCTCTTCTTTTTAGATACCTGCACATAAGTGAAAGATGTGGAGGACACAAAAGATATCCTCAACTTTCCTTTACTCCCATTCTGAGAGACAGGCCCATTTTAAAGCCTTTATTTGTGCAAAGCCTCTCATTAACTCTGCTCATGCTGCCTCCCTCCGCTTGCCATTGCTTAAGTACTGGGTGTTGTAAAAAAGCTACCAATTAGTCACTCATCAGCTCCAATTAGAGGAGACAAAGCCTGAGTAAAGATAACTCAATGAGAGGGAGAGCTGGAGGGTGAGAGCTGTCTGTGTGTGTTTTTTGTGTGTGTCTGCGCATTGGTGTGTGTTTGTGTATATGTGTGGAGGCCAGCCGGGCCGGCACAACATAGTTTTTAATCATTGGAGAACTTGTGCCCATTGAGTGAGACCCACTGCGGCACAGGTCCATTCACTCTCCAGGCTCCTCAGCGGACCCTTTTCTCAGGGCCAAGTGTTGTTGTGCTGGGAAGAAGGGCCCCCCAGGAGTCCCAGAAAGAGAGCCATTCAATCCTCTCTACCTGTTTGCAGCATGTAAAGCACTTAGGCCTGGGCCGATCTCTCATTATTGTCTCCTTCACTCTCAATACTTCCTTAAACTTAGGCCTCAACAAGAGCAGGTCCTTTCATAGGGGGGAAATAGGGGATGTATGTTAAGGGGGTGCCTTTCGCCTCATTAGAATTGAATTTGCACTGTCTTGTAATTATGTTGAAGGGCAACAATGTATTTTTTTCATCATAATCCTCACTGAAGAGAAGATTTTTGGGGCAGTTAATTTGCTGCCCACACTAATGCATTAATTAATGAATTGGGTAACACTAATTTTCTCTATTCTGCCTCCCCCTGTTTGTTTCCTCCATCTGTTGCCAACAGTTCTGAGCAGCCGCTTCTAATAAAATTACCTCATTAAGGCCTGTATTGAAACACAGTAACTCACTCATCCATTTGCTATTAAACATTTTCTGTGTGTGTGTGTGTGTGTGTGTGTGTGTATGTGTGTGTGTGTTCCTATTCAGAGCTGCATCTTTTTGTGAGCAGGTCTAAATAATGAAGGGGATGAGCAGGGAGATATAATTAGGGACAAGGGGGCACTTTGGTAAATATTTGAAATCTTTTAAGGCTTGTCTTTGTTTGATGGTGATTAATTGCTTCCAGAAGGCCATGTTTTTGTTTTTTTCACTTTTTATAAGATTGTGATGAACACAGTTTGTTTAAAAGATTCGCATAAGTCTTTACTTTCAGCCTTTCTTTTAATCATAAGGCTCAGAAATAGGCTAATTGAGAACCAAGTACACATCAGACAAACAAAGATGTTCTTTTTCCCATTTGGCTGAAATAAATTTTAAAAAATGAATCTAAATTCCTGGATGTAAGTAAACAATTTGTTGTGAAATGCCTGTCTGTCTGTTGGATGTGAGTGTGACAGCTGTCATGCACATAAAAAACTTCCAAAAGGATGACCTATGAAACTAAACGTATCAGTTTTGTTTTGACAGTGGAGTATTGCAAAGAAGCTTAGCATAACTCTTCTTCAAGGATTGAGAATATTATTTGACCTTTAAGCATTAAATTGAAAAAGGAAAATAAATTTTGATGTTTCGAGGAACGAAAACGTCCCCAAAAATCGCCAGTTCCTGAATAAAAGGTGTTGATGAGCTAGTTTACAAGACTATCTCATGTCACAGAGTTCTCAAAAATCAAGAAACCACACATTACCCATGCTGAATGAGCATTCTCACAAAAATGTATTCACAGTTGTGTTTTGGTTACTGTATCGTGCCTCTGTGAACTACATATCAAAGTTTAACGAGTTCACTGGGCACCGAGAGCTGAACATCAGTCAAAAGGATGTGAGAACTGCTAATACTGGCAGAAGGCTGCCCCCTAGTGGTCTGAGTATGAAAGTAGCTGTTTATTGCAGCTGTACTAACTTTTTTCTTTTGGAAAAAAAAAAAAAAGAAAAGAAAAAAAAAGCCAATTTTGTCAAGCATAAAAATCTGCAAAAACAGAGAGCCATTTGTGGTTAATAGGTCACTTCTTTGATAAATGTTTGTCCACTTTTTTTTTTAGCCTGTTATCTAATGTTGACCTGCTAGAAGATAAAAAAAAGTTAATAAATGTAAAAAAAATCAGAAACAATCGTATATTGTATTTACTGAAAAAGCATTTGCTTTGTTAGAATATGTTAGTGTTTTAGTCCAAATAATTTTTGTGATGGTGAATACAAAGTCTCCATGGAAACATCAGAGGCAATTAGTGTAACCATAACTGGCAGTTTGATGGTGTCAGCATGATAGAGGTTGGCACCTTTTCCTTTTCAACAAAACACAAACCTGTAAAAAAAAAAAAGAAGTTCCAGTCTAATGACAGCCAACCAGATGCTGAAATGATTTAATTGTTAACAAAAACATATAAATGACTGGAAAAACACAACGATGCATGCTGTATGTGATGACCACTTCCCTTGGTTGTTGATGGCCTCTGTTATTAATGAAAAAGATGAGATGACCTTGTTTTGGAGAAGCTTCCAAGATTTTATCTTCGTCCAAATAAAGATAGTGAAGAACACATAAGTTATGAGTATCAGATGAAGGCAGTGGAAAAGACTGAAATAACAAAGTTTATGAGTCGAGAAAAAGCACAACCGCAGTCAAAATCCAGCTGGAAGCCTAGCGCCAAAATCGCACCCTCTTTTTAAGGAGGCCAAGTGAGTTTGGTCAATTCCAGCAATGACTTCATAAAGTTTTTAGATACAACAGGGCAGACCACAGTGAGATCATTGGATAGAACAATGGATCTTACTGATATTGGATGGATCTATTATGAACAAAGACCATTTTATTTTATCAGAAGCTTTTTTTTTTCTGCATGTTTATAGTAGAAAATAACAGTTATTCTGGTACTCAGAGACTATGTACAGTTTCTCATATTATAAATATGTTGGCAATGCCAACCCTGTAAAAGTACTAGATGTTAAAATTCCTCATACCAAACTGCATTTTATAACCAAATTCAGAATTTATCTCCACAAAGTTACCTTTTTAAAACAATAGTGTGTTTAAATATAGATTTATCTGTAGAGATCAGACTGAACATTTAACATATATCTATAACTTGTCAATGGCAGTGCTTTAAATCTTTGTGAGAAGATCTCCCTCTAGTGGAGAACTGAGTTAGAACATGTTAGAGAGTTGGTTTACTGAACCATCTGGCAGTTGCCTGCATGCAGATTGTATACAGTATGTACTGTCTGTTGGAATTAGAATGGATTTGCAGAATTACTATAAAACATCTATTATGCTTTTAAGACTCCAGCAGGGCCTTTTTCAGCTTTCCGGCAATGATTAAAACTCTTGATTTTTTTTATAGTTGTCATTTCTCTCCATAATCTAAGCACAAGTGATGTTACCATCAGGCAGACGGAACTGTGCACAAATGCATTGAGTAAAGTGAGCAGAAAAGTTGCTTGTGTTATCTATATGCTCCATTTAAGTGTGATGTTCAATCGCAATACCCAAAAAGTAAGAGTGGTGTCAAGAATGTAAATAAAAACATAAAACAAATTATGATTAACAAATCAAATAAACCCACAATTTCTTCCCAATAGAGCAACAACATCAAATGATAAAATTGAGACATTTTACCATTTTATGAAAAAATAATAGCTCAT
The DNA here is from genome assembly GCA_023101725.1 of Atherinomorus stipes. Lineage (NCBI taxonomy): Eukaryota > Metazoa > Chordata > Actinopteri > Atheriniformes > Atherinidae > Atherinomorus > Atherinomorus stipes. Next base: position 861,442 of record JALJCO010005679.1, read on the forward strand.
TTTGAATTCTTTAATAGCTAACAGGTCAGAAACATGAGTGGGTATAAAAGGAACATTTTAGAAAGCCTTTCAGACGTAGCATGCATATCGCTCTCATTTCAGTTGTCGGACCATGAAGACACTGAGGTTTGTCACTTAGAATTAGTGTGGAGCTGGTGCAAGGGAAAAGAGATAAAAAAAAATTCAATTGGCTGCAGGATCTACAGACATTGTCTTATTGCAGGAAATTAATTGATCAAACTCATCAATAGATTTTCCAACAGCACAGACTTCACATGTGTACTAAGTTTGTTACAATTATAGGCGAAGAGTAGTAGCAACTCTTATCAATAGACACAAGCACAGATAGCTCAACTACAGATCCAGAAAGCTTTAAATTTAGCAAAATGTCATGCATTGCAAGTATATGTAAAACCAAAAATTAGATTACCCTCCTTTTCATTTCACTCATGTGATAACACTAATTATAGTAGGGGACTTCAACATGTTATGTGACCCAGGAATAGACAGGTTCAGTAGAACAGGAAGTCATTGAGTGTGTAAATCCTCAGAAAAAGTTTAACAATGCATTTTATTCTTCCTTTTGTGCAGCAGTGCCCTTTAAACTGAGGCAAATTCCTCCTCAAGGGACAAATGAAGAAATCTTGATGGTCTGTGATGCCTTGGCACTCTAACCATCCCATTCAAAGAAAAAACTCGTCAGTTCACCATTCCTCGTCTAGATTAATTATTTCTATAGCAGCTTGCTGATGAGTGACATTTCAGATGTCAAAATCCATCCCATCAGTGACAACACACCAGTCATTGACTGAGAAATAAGAACAATGAACCAACTGGCAACTGGAGATTTAGTTCACCATTACGTAAAGAAGCTATCTTAAAAGAAATGGTCCATATTTGTAGAAAATAACATGTTAAAAACTTGTGTGTGTTGTTTGGGAAGCAGGAAAAGCAGTAATGTGAAGAAAAATAATTTCCTTCTTTTCCCACAAAAAAAGTTAAAAAAAATGTAGTTAGTCATGTAGTCATCTCTGACTTGTCATTCATCAGCTAAACCATCAAACCTCATAAACATTTAAGAGCATTAACATCAGATGGCTTGGTGGGAATTTCTGAAAATAATCATGTCTTCAATCCCCCATCCTGAGCAAGCACAGAGTGGTGGGCGACAGTGGAAAGGAAAACATCATGCATATATCAGCAAGACAATGCTAAACCACATACTGCATCCATTACAACAGCATGGCCTCACAGGAAAAGAGCATGGGTGCTGAAACGGTCCGCCCGCAGTCCAGACCTTTCACTGAGAGAATGAAATGAAAAATCCAGCATTGAAGGTCAGTGTGTTTTTTGGGAAGCCGGAAAAGCAGTGATGTCCAGGTCCAGGACTGCTGAGTCAGCTAGAATTCTGCATCAGACCAGAATGGGACATTCATCGCCTGCAGCTTCATCTACTGGTCTCCTTACTTCTCACATATCCACAGACGGTTAAAAAAAACGCTACACCATGCTTAACATCACTCTGCTCCAGCTTCTTTTTTGAGATGTGTTGCTGCCATCAAATTCAAAATGAGCTTATATTTTCCATGAAATGGTATTGTGTTTCTGTTTCAACGTCTGAAACAGCGTCTGAAATGTTCCATTGGGAATAAAATATAGGTTTATGAAATCTGTTATTCATTGAATTCTGTTTTATTAACACTTTGCACAGTGCCCCAACTTTTTTGGAATTGGAGATGTATTTAAAGCATACAATATATTGTCTGTATAAAGTGTTACAATTCCACAAATTACTAGTGAGGATGACTATTAGTTGACTTATTGGACATAAAAATGAACCATTTTGATAACATATTCAATATTCTTCTAGGTAAAAATACTGTAGAAATAAAGCTTACTTGCTCTCTACTGTTTTAACTTCCAGTTTAATTTTGTTAAATATATTATGAACATGTCTTAACTGAGCCTCTTTTGGGGTTTGGGAAAGTCGGTCTGACTGAACCTGACAAGAAGAAATAACTTTTAAGAAGACAAGCTATCAAGTGGGTCATGTTCTTACACGAATTAATGAAAAAAAAAACAGTGCCATAAAGAATGAGAAAACAGCTTTTATCAGAAATGTGTTTAATGTGGTGAGGAGGAAGAATGTGCAGGGGCAGAGCTACGGGGGGGCCAGGGGTGGCCGAGCAATCAGTGGCCACCCCACTGGCCACCCCCACGCTTTAATTGGGCAACACTCAAGCAGTTACAGAAACCCCAAGCTGCTTCCAAACCACTTTTCCTTCTTATTTTAAACACTAGCTACCCCACACATTTGGAATTTTTAAGATCAGACATGCAGAAGTTGAAAATCCTACTTTTAAGCTTTTCTCGCTGAGATATTGCGATTGGGGAAAGAAAGCCTCTGCTTCACAGGGGAGGTCCAAACCTGCTTCCAAACCACTTTCGCTTCTTATTTAACACACTAGCTACCCCATACAGTTGGATGTATATATAATATATACATATATACATGGGCTCTGAGGTATTTACTTATGGCCACCCCTATGTGAGTCATGGTCTCTCCCTGGCCACCCCAGTGAAAAATTTCTGGCTCTGCGACTGAGAATGTGTGAACACTTCTAGATGTACACAATAAAAAAGGCACAGTCTTCTCACATCGGTCCAAAAACAAAACACAAAATTTTGCATATCATACAAAAATAAAGATCTATGAGATAATGGCATACATTTAGTTCTTTTTTACGGTCAGTTAAATAAAAAGGAAAATCACTTCAATATTTACACCTGATGTAAAGTATCTAAAAGCAGCCTTCATACACTCCAGTCTGCTCAGTTCATTCTCTCTCGTGTTGGTTTCCTCTTTTTGCTCCTCTTAGATCCTCTGCCTGTTTGAGGTGGAGGTTCCTTATAGCCTTCGCCTGAACCCGTGTCCAGGCTGTCCTGGGTGCCTCTCCAGCTGTCAGGGGCCAGAGGAATCTCCTCCTCTGGAGAGCTCCCCGGCCGACCGTACACCTTGCTTTGCAGGTCAGCAATGTCGTTGCGGATGTCCGCCATCAGAAGGAGCAGGAAGTCAAAAGAGCCCGGTTGGCCCTGAGGGTGGAATAAAACAAAATATACAAATAAGTCAAGTATATTATCTTTAAAATCTGAAAAATTATTTACACAACTTCTAATTCCCTTTTACAAAATCCCTGGAATTAATATTTTGTTTCCTGCACATCTCTGTGTTTACCTAGCAACCTTAGATGCTTCATCGCAACAAAGCTCAGGCTGATCTGAGACCAGCCACTGATGGTGCTAACAGTAACATTTGTTACTGTTAGCACCGTCATTGTTTATCTGACAGGCTATTTAGTATGTGTATCATCAGCTGCACTGTTTAACTTTCAGAGTCCCTTACGGGCTGCTTTAAACCCTGCTATAGCTGAACTGTATTGTTTTGGATAAAAACATAACAATAGTGTGGCATCAGTAAGGGCAGCCTCTGTCTTACTGGTGGTCCAGCAGGCCCAGGAGCTCCTCTGTCCCCCTGAGGAAACAAAACAAATATTTAGTTTAGATGAATTACAGAGGGGGAAAAAAAGCATGAGAAGAATTCATAATAATCAGCTCAGGGAAACTTTCTTGCAGCCAGAAGAAAAGAAGAGAGAGCAAAGTCGAGGATGAGTTACCACCGAAACCTCAAGGATAAAAAGTGTAGAAAAAAAGCAAGCTCATCATTTTAAGGAAAGTGTGTCATGGAAGATAAATATCTATTGTATTACAGCCAGGTGAAGGAACTGTTTTCTTTTTTTTTGGGGGGGGGGGGGGGGTTCTGCTGAGAGAACAAATCTTTTATCTCTGTGTGTTAAACATGCAGTTGGATCTCATATGTGGGCTGCTTTAGCTTTAGCTTAGTGTTGAGCCTGAAAAACAGCTGACCTCGCTCTCTGTAAAGTTAGAACATACTTGGTCATATATATTCATTATATTTAAACATTATTGGATAAGCAGTAATTTCTCCATAAGATAGTGATTTTTTTTTATCAAAAAAAAAAACAAAACAAAAAACAAAATAAGAACTGAATGCGTGTGTATTCATTGCCTGTGCGGAAATTAACTTAGCAAATTATACACTACCTTGACCTCAAGTAGTCATCAACAAACCTCTAGCAGAAATCTGTTTGGATATTTGATCACTCCTCTCTTGGCATAATTAGTTCAGTTAGCTGCTTTCAGACATAATCAACATACTTTAGCCAGGAAAAGACTTTGAATAGGTTGTTTAGAAAGCTCAGCGTTAGTCTGTTTAGTCTGTTCTCTTGCTGGAAGACTTCATTGATTCTTGACAAAAATCATAAATGTGTAAGAACCTCCAACTTGAAATGTGGTTTCACTGTTTGGCTAACGTTACATTTAACTTGTCTGTTATCTTTGCCGTGACAGTGATATATGTACGAGTTTCCTTTGAGTAATAAAATCTTTGGACGACGCTGTAGATTGTTGCTTGACTGTTACATATAAGAGTGGCTTGTTAACTTACAGTAGCACAGATCGACTGAAGTGATTGTTAGGCAGGCTCAGGGTCACACTAAGGCTGTGAGTGTTTTGGCAGATGGTTTGGATTTGTTACTCAGTGAGGCAGATTACCATCACCCTCCAATCTATCCACACAAACATCCCAGCTGAACGAAAAGAACACCAAGGTACTGTGGCAATAAGGAAGATGCACATAAGTCTCTCCATGCAATTAATTCAAAAACTAAGCAAACAATGTTATGAGTGTGAGATTTAGTAGCCCATCCAGGATAAGGACCCTTTTAGTCTACATGCTTGCATGTAAGAAATCCTAAAATGGAGTGTATTCATGAAATCTAAATGCATTTTTTTATGGTATCAAAATGATACCTGATCTTTGTTTAAGGTCACTTTTAGGTTTGATTATATTTCAAAGTTTGCTGCATATCAGCGGCCTGAACTACATGAACTGGCTGCTCTCAGTCTAAATTGATTCTGACATCCTGCAGGATCAGGAAGCTTCAGCTTTCCATTGAAAGTAAGGAAACAAAAACCTCACTCACAGTGCTGCTCACACACTGTACTTCCCACAAACAAGTGGGTTAAATCGAAGGTTGACAAGATGTTGACAAATTTTTAAAAAGCTTTTTGTTTTGTGGCTAATCTTAGAATCAGCTGTCACAGTCACCAATGCTGCTTATACATTTGCTTTATTTTCCACTTTAAAAATATCAGAAAACCATAAACAGCCTATTTTCGTTTCCTCCACTGTGATTTTCTCTCCATGAGTATCATAAAAATGAGAAAGAAGGTACAGACAAATCTGGTTAAATACAAAGTATGTGAAAAATGCAAGCACAAATGTCATGTAATAAGGATGGGATCTTCATTGTGTCTCCTTAATCTAACACTTAACATCTGCTGGAGCTTCCTTTTTAAACACTTTTCTGAGGGATTCTCCAGGAGGAAAAATACTCACAGTAACTCCAGACCACTAGTGTGGTCAGGAGGAAGATACTGGCTTGCCACTGAATAGTTTAGCTACTAACTATGAGCCAATCTTGTAATCTGTGCCAATTTTAGCCCAGGCTAAGGGAAAAAATCCTTAACAGGTAAAAAAAAAAAAGATGATTAATTTTAAAGAGCTTACTGATGGAATATAAATGATCTCAAGATGTCACAAGTGTTTAAACACATTGCTCATATTGCACATGAATCTCAGACCACAGCTTGGCACACCAGTTTTGTTCTGTCAACTTGTAGCAACTTGCAGTTAAATAATCCTGCCATTGGCAAGGATAAACTCTGCCATTGCGAGATGGTTTGGCACCTATTTGTGCTTTACATCCTGTCCAATTCAGGAGAATTGGATAATTAAACTGCTGAGAAATTTCTTTTGATTGACATGGTCTTGGCAAATCTCATGGGTACTTTTGAGCTTTCTGTATGAATTCTGGTTTCTTTATTTTAAGGTATGACACAGCAAGCTAGGGGTAAAGCTCCTGCTGTCTCAGGGACAGTTTGCTGGATAGATTCACACGTGGGGAAGCTATACTTTAAATCCACAGAAAAAATATTATCATATATATATATAAAAAATGCATAAGATCTCACCTTCAGGCCATCTTTTCCTGGTGCTCCTGGTGGTCCCTGTCCAACAAAAACAACAACAACAAAAAACAGTTCAGATTTTTTTCTAGTTTCTAGTGTTTATTGTGGTTCATAGATATGCAGTAGCTCTCTAATGCAAGGTGCACAATGCTTCTTAGTAATGTTATATTAATTATGCCCCCCAGCCCCTGCTAAAAAACTAATTCAAACTCTTCCTAAAAACAAAATTGTTATCTTTGTCATGCTCCACATGGAGATTAACTGAAATGTGCCAGACTCCAGGCCTTTCCTGGGGGACTTTAGATCAATAGCAGAGTCTGCTTTGATCTCTTTCTCGGGATAATCATCTTCAAAGACGTGTCAACACATTGTACGGGAAGTATTGCCAATATTCAGATCAGTACAAAGCCCCTGAGTCACACATTCATCATTTCTCGAACACTGACAAGCAGTCGAACACATGTGACCTGGTGGCCAAACCTCATAACTGTGGGTAGAATCTAATCAGTTTTTTGTGTGAAGAGAAAACGACACCCTCATAGACTTCACCAGCATATGGACTGATCAACTGTATTAGCAGACTTTAAATATGGCAGCAAACATGCGTTCACACTCACAAAGCTATATGTCATTTTGTCCAGTGAAAACACTGTTCTTGACTTCATAGTTTGGCTGCTTGCAGCTTGTAATATGACTGATTGCAGGTGTTGATGGTCTGATTTATCAATAACGAGACTGCATAAACATGAGAGCTTTAAAAAGTAGAAATATGCCTCAATGGTCACATCATGCACATTCTTGATTCTGATCCCCCACCTCAACACAGAGGGTTCACACTCACAGGCAAGATGGAGCGCCACACAAGAACACAGCAAGCCAAAGAAAACAACGAGAGCTGTAAATGGATTCAGTCCTCTCTGTTGTTATTACCATTACCATGTGTCATCCCTTTTTACCTTGCAAAAATGAGGGGCTCTAAGAGGGTGTATTTTCTGTCTCTCTCTGGGCCAGTCTGATGATGCAGGGTTGTTAAATTATCTGAACTATTTCGCTAAGAAAATCCCAGAGCTACATAAAACCTGTATAGGCTGAAGAAGGAGGATTTCCAGGTATTACTTCCTTTCTTAATAAATTATCTTTTCTGCCCTGTAACTCAAAACAAAGCAGGACGGTTAAACCAACCAAAAACATAAGCAAAGACATATGTGACGCTAAACCATGAACTTTATATTAAAATGTGTATTTATTATTGTAGGACTCATACATTCTTGATTATATAATGTTACAGTTATACACTCATCATAGACATGAAGTAATGACACTATTAGGCTTTCAATTATTTCTCAGAGCTGGTCTGATCTGAGGTAAAAATTATTACATTATTGTGCAATGGATTTTACTGTAACAGAAATGGAAAGAGCTCCAAGGAAGCTCTTTGTCCAAAACTGACGCCTTTAGGCTCAACTAAGGTTTATAATACATGATGCAAAGTTATAAAATCTGAGCAGACAAATATTGCATCTTTTACTAGTTTTTGTGGGGACAACTTGACAATGCACATTAATATTTAACTATTGGAACATTCTTCTCAAACTCTGATCTCAACTCTGCAAAAATAGTCAGGGTTGAATGTAAAAGTCGGGCCACAAAGGAAACTATTACATTTCACAGAACACTACCAATTCTGGTTAAGAGATTGGTTAAATATCTAATCAGAATTAGGCCAGAAATCTATTGATTTCACACAATCTAAAATAACAAAAGCTTGTGCAGTAAATGTTTGGGCTTCTTCTACTCAAGTTTCAGTCTGTAATAGTTCAAACTTCAATACTGATATTACTGGTGCTCTACAATGTGCCAACCAATCCTGCTGTTCATACAAATTGAGAATATGTGAATTAAGAGAACTTCCAGTATATTCCTGGACTTAATAAAAACCATCATCTAATTTTGAATGGTTGCTTTGAAAAATTAGTTGCAGTGAGCACAGGACCTTTTACAGATTATGTTCCAGTATTTTGCCTAAAAAAAGAACCATAAAGGAGAAAAATATTGCCATGACAATCATGCCTGTATTAAATGATGTAAGCAAATTTCAACAAAGACGAATGACAAATTACAAACACAAAAACTGAGGCAATATGATTGTACTCATTGTCGTCATTTTCTACAACTACATAATGTTCACTTATCTTAGTTTTGTAAAGTGATTACCATATTTTAGTTTGCTTTTATAGAAAAGTCTAGACACAAGCTCCTTCTTTTTGTATGTAATTTTTGTTTTTATCACTAAACCACAGAAAAGCAAATTTGCTTTCAAGACTTTTGCCTGCTGGTGTGTGCGTGCTGAGTGCAAAGAAGTCTGATGTCCAAAGTGAGTGAGTCTACCCTGCTCCCTGCTGCACTCACACTCATGGCTAGAGTTATCACCGTTTGTTTAAGACTCAGTGATTTATTCTGACTATGTAAAACAGATGCATATTAACTGACCACAGGTCCTCGAGGGCCTCGTTTTATGTGGTACAGGTCTGGCGTGGGTCCAATGGGTCCCATTAAGCCTCTAGGACCTGGTGGCCCAGGGGGCCCCAACTGTCCCTGAGGGCCCTCTAGTCCTGGATCTCCTAAAAGAATGATTGCTTGATATTAGAAACAACTAAAGTGAGAGCAGAAATAAAACAAACATGACAGACCATCATTTATGATTATAAAATGCTTTTTAGTTATTTCTGTGACACAGAATGAACATGGTGCTGTTGTTCGGTCCAGGTCCAGCTATCCCCAAAAAAACAAAAAAACACCAAGAACTCCCTCCGTTTTATTTGTTGACATAATCTTATCAAGTCCTTCAAAGCCGCCAGCAGGCTAAAGATTTTACATCTATGTGTTAAACATCATCATTTCATTACACATTCCAATGACTTTAAAAAAAAAAAACGTTTTAACATTTATCATAAGTTAGGATATTTATGTTTTCAAGATGAAAAATTCCCTGCAGTTTATTAGAATGCTAAGCTGGCTGAGGGTGTCCTGGTACGGTTGTAAAAGAGTGTTTCTTCATAAGATAACATGAACATGCAGTTCACTGTGCTCATGCTGAATTTGATGCAGTCCTATCATTTCTTTCAGTGTCTTACCTGGAGGCCCAGGAAGACCTGGTGGCCCTGGTAAATAAACAGGCGAGGTCGAGATTTTTTCGCTTGTCATCTGCACCGGGATGTCAGCACTATTTGACAGCAATGCCATCTTAGAAAAAAATGAGAAGAAAGAACAAAGAAGAAAACCATAAAACAAAGATTGAATGGAAAAAAAAGCAAACTAAAAATAAACTGAGTGAAGTAGTTTCTTTTTTCCCTTCATTTGGAAATTATATAATACATGCAAATATCTAACCACACGACTGTCATGAATTTGGTTTCAAAATGCTTTTACATTAAAATCATTCAAAAAAGATCAGCACTGTCAAACAAGACAGGAAAATTACACAGTGGAGAGCCAACATCAAGTAAGATTATGCTAAAATTCTATCCACTGCCAAAGATGAAAGCTGATCGCCTTTCCGCACCAAATAACAAAACTACAACCAAACCAGATGGGGGCCAGGCAACCCCTCTGCATTATTCAGCAGGACCAGGAGAGTTCCTGCTCTATGCTAAGTGGCATCCTTGGAAAAAGTTATCTTTGATCTGTGTAACATCATGTGGATTTGGCAAGCCCTGTGGGAAACAGGTTAAACACCTACCTACAGTATGCTGCAAGGACCTAATTCCTGATTCAGAATTCATGCAAGATGTAGAAGCAGATGTCCACACACAAACACACACATTGAGCAAGGTTGGGGTTCACCTGCTGATTAGCAGGAGCTATGCAAGACTGTAGCCTGTGACCTTGGGAACAGGTGTTTGAACCAAAGTGGTTTTAACTTTCATACACTTTAAAACAGCACTGTGAGCAGAGTTAACAGTTTTTTTTGGGTTGTTTTCTTTATATATGCTGTATTATCCTGTATATAGACTGTGTAGCTCTTGGGGCATCAAGACCACAGAGCTGGAAGTAATAGATCATGTGTTGCAGTGGAAGGTGTTGAGTACCACTGCTGACAGACACGTGCTCAGATAGGTTGCAATTACACCAAGGAAAAATGGGGCTCCATGGCTGAGTTTTATATAAATTTCAAACCAATTTCAAACAGACACTGGGAATGTGTCTCATGAGAGTTGTAAAAACTGTACCTGCTGTTTCTAAAACACTGTCGCACAGACTCCTTCAAAATAAGGTGAATAACAGTGAACTGTACATTTGGCTGAATAAATAAAGTTTGTTGAATGTTTCATAGGGTGCTTTTGCTTGGCCTATCTGAAATCACCAGGCTGATAGAAATGCAAGTTTTCTGTTGTCCCTTACCTTCTGTTTCAGCTGCAGGACGGACATCTTAATCTGGAGGAAATCCTCACATGTGGCTGAGCATGCTTCAGCATTCATTACATTATCACACTTCTCAAAGAGATGAACTGCTGGGGAATGAGAAAATGTTCACATCATATACTTGAAAATGTTCAGAAAGTGTCGGCAAAAAGGATAAATTGCATTGCTTGTCATATTAAACGTAGACCCATTTAGACATTTTTTGGGTACATTTCTTTAAAAAACTTACCGTAAATAAAAATGTGTTATTTATTCTGTAAAACAATCTAAAATACGACATTTCTGTTGCATTATAATACAGTGACTTGTTTTGCCATTTTCACTTAACAAAAAAGACAAATGGTGAACTTTTATGTAGCTTTAAGCTGATTTGATGACAGTCTGGTAGGCTTTTGCATGTGCTAACAGACAAAAAAGTGTGATATGAAAGGAAATCTGCAACATTAGCTCGGTTTCCATTCACTAGAGAAAAAAAATATGAAGTGATCTTTTGATTTGATTTGATTAAGACTGCAAAAAAGAAATGTAAATCAGGTTTCAGGCAAACAAACAAGGCAGTAGTGCCACTATTGCTGGGCAGTATAGGCTATGTTTGTAGTAGTTCTATTTCAGCAAAAGCAGATAGGGCTTTTCTAGGCTGATTGATAGTAATACCTACCAGTATTTCATATGATTTTGGCTAAATTTTCATTTATAATTAATGCTAAACACATGATATTTACAGCACCTTACTATACACTATCAGCCTATGGTCAAATTTTCTCTCATTAATTTAATTCTAAAAGTAACTGAATGCCTCAACAGTCTTCTCTCTCATCTGATTACATCTGATCTGATGTGGGTGTAATAAGAGGCGAGCAGCCAATGTAATTTGTGTAAGAGACTGAGTGGGTTGGACAGCTGAATTGAAGCGTTTAATGAAGCCATGCTGCAGCAGTTGTCACTGTTTTGGCCAGTAAAATTTTTTTTTTAAAAATACATGAGTGATTTGCCTATTATATTTGAGCATCAACTATTTGCTTTAATTCGCAAGTTTTAGCCTAAGACACTCTGAGTAAGCAGAGAGCTGCAGCTTTGATGGGCAGAAATGTGAAAGTGTAAAAGTGTCTGCACACTTTCAGGGTTCTGCTCAGCATGTTACTGAGAAAACACAAAGGTGAGGACAAGGCTCTGCCACCAGAACTACAAAAAAGGCAGTATCATATTATAAATGTGATTGTTTGATTTCATCGTTTGAAAAGATATTGGTATAAATTAAAAAGTGACAATACCAACTCACCACTGTCTTTACTGGACAGCAATAAAACCTCAACAGAAGAAAAATGAAATGAGCTCTTCTTTAGAAATGAATGAAATATCTACTTTTATGTCATATCTGGGTAGAGACCAATCAGTTTATTGTTTGCTGGCTTGGGCTGGAACCAGCTGGTGGGTCACAGCATTTTAGTCTTTGCCAGGTCAGATGAGATTTTCAAGGCTGTTTCCATCCAACCAATCAAACCAACTCAGGCTAAACTTTTTTTTTCAACATCAGTGGAAGTTTTGTAAACATTTACAGCTTCTTTTTACTTTTTCCTACTGTATTTACATCTTTAGCATTAGAAACAGAGTTAGATAACACAGCTACTGTCACATGTAAGACCTGAATGGTGATCTAAGATGTCGAAGAACTCCAAGAGTCCTAGAAAATGAAAGACTAAAATCCAACCACTTTCCGTGATAGGGTACATAACCCCTTTTCTTGATTATCCGATCTGTTTACTGTACCGATTTTTTGTTGACCCACCATATTAAAACATTAAACTTAAGCCAGTTTCTCTAGTTTAGTCTCATACCTGCCATGCAGAAGCGTTGGCCCTGCTCTACATGTGCATACATTTAATGGATGGGTGAAAATGTCTGGACACTATTTTCCTTTCTATATTACATAGCAGCAGGACATGAGAGAGGAGCATGATCATATGCACCACAGCTTCTCGCTCTCCAGCCTCCACTGAAATGTAATAGTAGGTAACAGAAGATATCCTCATGGGAGGAAGTAGCAAATCTGCAGCCCCTCACTGCTTCACTGGCAACTGAATCTGGGGCGAAAGAAAAGATGTTTTTATCGACTGGGCCGCTTGCATTTTCCTCATATGTATCCAGCAAATCAGAGAAGACCAGGAGTCACAGGGGCAGCGGTGTGTTTTGGTGATAAAACTGCTCTGACACACACAACAGGCAGAGATGTTTAATGATTACCAGGTGTCTTTGTTGGTAGTTTCCCCCCTCCTTTTCTTTCTCCCTCTTTAACACACACTCTCACACACACAACAATAACAATGAGCAGTCAGCTCCACATCACCGACAGACAAATAAAGAGAAAATGTCAAAGCTCACCTCTTTCTCCCTTGGTGCATGTTTTCCCATCTTCTTCCAGGAAATAGCCTTTCTCACATTCACACCTGTAGCTCCCCATGGAGTTGATGCAGATCTGAGAGCAAGCGCTCATGTTTTTGTCTGCGCATTCATCAATGTCTATATGTTGTCAAACAAACAGGTAGACAGCAAACACAGTAGAGGAAAGTTAAAAAATGTGCATGCTGTGCATATTTCACTGCCATGCAACACCACTGTTTAACACAAATCCTAATGCATAAGGCAAAAATAAGAATATACTAATATCTTTAGTGAACATTCAACAAGTGAATATGAACAAATGCTTTTATTTGCCTTCTATTAACAAAATATTCAGAGACTCACACAGCAACACAAAAAGAAAAATCTAATTAACCTTTTAAAACATGAGGGACTTTGAGAAAACAGATGATGCAAAACTGTGTCAAAAGGGCCATTGTGGAGACCCTCGCTTGAACTTTCTGCACTATAACCTCTAATTTTGTTCTGCTTTGCTTTATCAGAGTTGGCCTTTGCAGCAAAAATGTTCACATACTGTACAGTATTTGAACTTTGACTAGATAAAAGTTCAGGACTAAAGCTGCATCATTCCAAGGATATTTATATTCATTATGTGTGATTTACATTTACTGTTTACTAGTGACACATATATTGATATCTAGACATAATAACAATCTAACGAGTGTACCCTTTACTATGGCTCCAAAAGTACTCAAATAGATCCTGTAGTTGCAGAGTAATATTCATTTCATTATGGGTATGGACAATTTGAACAGAGGCCTAAAAACCAGACACAGGGCTCAAAAGGCTAAAGGTAAAACAAATCTGAGCTAAAATTAACAACATGCTTATTGTGAATATTCATTAAAAATCAAATTAACACAAGAAGTTTGATAATCACTGCAGCAGGCCTAAAGTGTTATTTCAAAACAAACAAAAGAAACTAGCTGATCCAGTTTATCATTGTGCTGCAGATTTCATTAGAGAACAGAAATGTTTGTAATGGCTTTTTGTCAAAATCTGATGCTTTTTCTAAAATATCTGGAAAATATTTCAAATTTCAAACAAAACAAATAAAAGAGGTTCAAAGTCTGAACTAAGATCTGGTGTAAGTCAAACTGACACTCCAACTCTTTACATAATTATCTGCTTTTATTAACCATATTATTGTTATCTTATAGTGGTTCTCACCCAGACAGTAGGGCTTTTCTCTGTTTCTGTGACGCTCACGGTCATAGCGGTAGCCAAGGTAACACGTGCAAACCACCCGTCCAAAATTGTCCGTGCACTGCTGCTCACAGGGGGCGCCAGCACACACGTCATAGTCTGCACAAAAAGGCAAATGTCAGAGTGAAAACATAAAAAATGAAAAAAAGAAGAGTGTAGTTATCAATATATTTAACTGAACAGACCAACATGTAAGGCAGGACAACCAAACCAAACACAAACTAACAAGGGTGACATCTAAACAGTTTACTTACCTTCAGGAATACACTGACCCAACACGAACTTGAAGCCTTTGCAACATTTCTTTCTGTAAAATATCAAACAAACACAAACAAAAGACATTTATTCCTCCGCTGACATGTGACAGTAGTGAGAGTGTGTTACTGTCTTTGTGTTTGTTGCACGTTTATAGAGACAACTATGACCAGAGTGCACACTTCTATAAAAACTGCTGCAGGTCTCATTGGAGCGTCTGCCTGTTCATTCATGTCTGATGACACTCCTCTGAATTACAGTTCCCCGCCGAGCTGACTCTGCTCACTGTGGGGTATTTTCCATTTCTCCTAAAAATCTCCCATCTGAATCCATCTGTTCTCATCCTGTAGTTAACTTAAGTAAGCGTCCATTTTCTGATTTCTTTAAGCAAAAACATCTTTCTCGCTTGGATAAATAAACCAAAACAGGCACTAAAAAAACAGAATTCCCTCATTTTAGGATGTTTGTCTTGATATTTTTATGAATGTATACTCCATGAAGGTATACCCCAATATATACCATCTCCATGAAAACCTTTGTGCAACATTTTCTCAGCATTAGTCATGTCAGCAGGAGATATTATTCATTACTTGCTCACACTTGCATAATCTTTTAAGAGGAAAGTGCTACCAGGTGTTGCTTTCAAAAGGAGATGACAAAACAATTCAGTATGAAGGCAGGAAACTGTGGGACAGTCAGAAGGCCTTTGATTTTACATTCATGCTTTTGTTTAGCAGCAGTTATGATGATAAAACAATTCCAAATCAATCAATATTTCACTGAAACCCACACATGTGAACCACATGGTGGGTCTAAAGGAAAAGTTGGGGCATTAACTGCTTCATCTTTGTAGAAACAGATGCACATGTCAAGATAGACAAGGAAATAATGGGATAATGGGAGTAATTGAGTGGAATGATGGTTCCAGAAAAGTAAAAGAAGCAGAGTATGTTATCTGAAGTTAGTTAAGCTAAGACAGAGACAGATTTCTAAGATCTCCCTCTTAAAGGACCCATTAAAGACCTGGAACAAAATGAATAACAGTAATTTTGAATAGAAGAATGCCTTTATCTCTGCTTTATATCTTAGTACAGTAAGATTTTCCACTTGTTATTTCCAATTTTATTTATAAATCAAAATACCCATCTATAAATGGAAAGTAGTCTCACAACCATGGGAATATAATTCCAGCAAATTAAAGTAAATCACATACTCTGTGGCTCTGCAGCTCCATAGGGTCTACCTTTTACAGTCAACTGCTTTTACAGCTATTTGGATGGGTACAAGATATGCAGAAAACCAAGTACTTATTCGTTCACATAACAGAATATTTACTACCTACACAGAGGCCACAAGGACTTTTCTCACCACTCTTGAGGCTCTCAATAAAGGAAATTAACGTTATAAATGAAAAACAATCACCTCTGAGACTACCTTCAGCAACTATGACTTTAAACAAACCATTAGTACCATCGGGTGTTTTTTTTTAACTTAGGATGAACAGGGATTGTAGAAAATAGCTTGGTCATTAATGGGAACCTTACTATCATTACTAACTATAAAGTGTAATGTGCAAAAAATGTGTATTTTCATAAATTACCTGTGCATCTAAAAGTGCCCGTGAAAGCATGATGACAATAAGAGTCTAAAAATAGTAATTTTTATCTCTAAATCCAAATTATTAAAACGATAGAAGGTGAAGTGGAAGTTAACTGAAGCCTAAACCTGTAATTATTTGTCACAGTAAGTAAGCAATTAGCATAATGTTTGTCAAACAGTGTCCTTGTGTTAGTATTTTTGCTGCAGTAGATGTTTATGCAGCCCACTCTTATATTCAAGATTGAATTTGGGCTCAAGCATAAACTGTATGTAAGCCAGCAGCCACCATAACATCACTCATTTTTTATGGACTATCAAATGGTATTAAACTACCGTGAGTTTGGCATTTGGCATAAACCTTAGATTTTTCCAGCAATAAGTTTTCATATTTGGACAAGAGGGAGCAGTACTGATTCATTTACTACCTCAAGCTTGGTCAGCATAATGCAGGCTTTGATAGTGACTTTTGACATTTTTCTTTTTTTTTCACCAATATCTGATATCTGATTTGTCCAACTCTTAATTTCCGATATCCAATATCAACCAGTACCAATATATGCAGACAACTGTGAGGTTGTATTGCTCATATTTAGAGAAATACAACTATACTCCAAGAGTAAAGATCCCAAAATAGCCTTAACTCAGCCAAATGAGTTCATTTTGGACATCTGGCTTCCATAAATCAGATGCTAGCAGGTATTAGCCAAAATGTAGCTAATTATAATGTTTCTGACAACCTGGTATCTTAACCAACAACTTAAAACCAGTCATATTACAAACAGCTTCTAAGAAAGTCAGTCTGTAGCAGCAGCAGCTGCACCGTAGTCACATGACTCTGAAAGGAATGCTGGGATATGAAGTTCTTCCAGAATAACATGGAATTTTCTTCATGCTGGACTACTGCTAATGGGACAAGATCTTGCGAGATTTCGTAACCGAACGACATCTCATGAGATTTCATAAGTAAAAAAATATTGTTTCGAAAAAAACTATTCTAACATTTTCCGATATCACAAAGGAATGCCATTATCGGCCAAAAATATCGGACATCCCTAGATTTCCCTTTTAAATTTCCCTTCTGGTACAAATAAGGTATTTTTTTCAGTTAACTATGATCATTTTCTTCTTTGGTTAAAATTTTTTTATTATTGGTTACACATTTAATTTCCCATGAAAAAAAGCAGGCACATGAAATGTACTGCAGTGTGACAGCAAGGGAAAATACATGGCTTAATATGTATCTAAAAATAGACTTACTTTCAGTTTGACCAGAAGGCGTTAATCACTGGTATTGCCTTTATCTACAAGTCTGTAGTGGAATGAGAAATTAAATGACTTGGTGAAGACTCAGGTTGAAATTTCCATACATCTATACATGAGTTCCAGAAAGGGGAATATGTTGAATAAATGACCATTTAAAAAAACTACTTTAACAGAGTTCACAATGTCACAGAAGGCGATTCACTTCTAGACGCTTGCAGGACACGGTCCTGTCAGTTAAGTTACATTGGGGATTGGATTGCTGCTGGATGAATAACATCTTTCCAGTCTTATGTGTATTTCCTTTCCATGATTCATACAAACAGCATTGATAGCTGAGTTTTGGACTGTGTGCTGTTTTGTATTATGCAAGCTAGACTGCTGAGTTAAAACTCCCCCCAACCCCCAAAATGTTTCACTTAACATAATCTACTCCTAAGGGATGACAGAAAAAAGCTGGAAACCACTGGGTGTCACACTTGAACAGGAACAACTTAGACCTAAACATAGAAAGCCAAAACGGAAAATCAAGCTAGCATGGAGCTACTTAAATAACTAACCAACCTCTATCTCAAATAAAGCAAACCCTCTTTGTGGTAACAGACTTAGAATATTGCATTTTTAAGTTTTAAATTATTTTGGAGCAAACAAAAATAGTTTTTTTTTCTTTAATTGTTTTAGAGTAACCTACTATTATACTTCTACAGTGCCCTAAATGGGAAAAACCAAAAACTGACTAAAAGGAGTGCTTTTTGCTGACATGGCTCATAAGTTAGCAGGTACAGCACTTGGTTACATTTAGCAACTTGTCACATCAAATGTCACTACATTTCCCACATTTGATCCCTATGATTAATGCAAGGCAGGCAGCATGTTTTAAATGTTTGTCTGCCCAATGCCCTAGAAATGATTTAAATGGCTCTTTTCCACAACTTACAGTATTCTCAAGTTCTGCCCAAGCCTTAAAGACACACAACGTAACTTTTAGACCTTAAAAATCTGTGTTTCTGACTCGTTTTGATGGCACACCAACATTCATTTTGCGCATTTTCGAGCCGTCACTGCCCAGAGGCGTCCCGGGGCTCAGAAACAGCAGTATGTAAGATTCCCATCCGGGACTCGACTGTGACGTTGCAGCTGACTATTGGCTGCAGCACCGCGTCACTCACTAGCAACCGGATGTAAACCAGGGATCAACCCCGTTACAGGAGGAGGAAACATTACAGGAGGAAGAGAGGAAAAGGAAGAGAGGAAGGGACAGAACAAGAGTCAAGATAAGACTGTCTTTTACTGGCTGGTGTGAATCACGGTGCAGGTATGATACAAGATGGTTGCTAGTTTAGTCGCCGATAGGGGGCGCGTCACTGAGAAAACTGCTAAAAGTTTCTTTGTGTGTCTTTAATGAGTCAGGTGTGTTGAAGCTAGCAACATCTAAAACCTGCAGGACAGAGGCCTTCATGGACTGGAGCTTGATGTAAGGGAAAATGTATACATAAACCATGCTTGTTTTATTTCAATGTACAGAAATGTTGTGATGTTTGGGGCTATAAGTTGAACACTAAGTGAGAGCTTATGTGAGGATGGTTTCCTGTGTGACCCAATGCTTCATGTCACAATAACATCCCCATGAAGACAGAATGCTCTTATAGCAAACAACCAGCTTAGCCAAATAAACAGTGTTAGCTGAACAATCGAGAAAAAACAAACATCCTTTGTCCATTTCCAAAAGATCACGCAAAAGGCAAAAGCATCTCATGGAAACTGGATCCAAATCTGTGTTGAAGTTTACTTTTGCCCAAGTGTCTTTATCAAATTACCACTAGAGGGAAATGCTCATTAGCTCTGGAATATTCTGCCTTACTGTGACATCTCTTATTGTTAAATTATTCAAACAAGTCTTCATGTATCTGGTTGTAGATTAAAGCTCCTTTTAAAATCTAATAACAGTATAATCTTGCATTTCTCTATTTATACTAATTGATTTAATTTCAAATAGCTAATTTCTTCTGTTGTCCCTTTGTTAACCTTTTATATTTGACACCTATGAACCAAATATGGATATGAAAATCAAGAGAGAAATTAGTAACAATTTGACCAAAGAGAGTTAAAACAACATGCTTAGCTAAGACCTATAGTGATGCATACTTGGGTGAAAGTCATAAGTAATAAAATAACACAAGTTCCTCAATGATTTATGTTCTGAAGATGCCTATTATAGAAGGTCAGACAGATTAATCACTAATATACAAAAAACATTACTGTGTCTAAATTATAATTTTGAGTACAGTAAAATGCTGTACAAGTCTGCAGTGCAAAAGCATTTATTTGAAACTGGAGCTGTGACGTTAGTTTGGATAAAATATCAGTGTTTTAGAGCAATTGTTCTTAAATGAACTGCCAAAGAACTTTTTAAAGTGTGTACAATGAATTTAAAAATAAATTTATTAATGCTAAAATGGAAGCAAGTATGTCCCAGTTCAAATAGCTTTGTCTACATTTTAACAGCTGTCTAAATTAATGTCTGGCTTTGATTCTACATAAGCTAACAGGCCAAATCAGCTCTTCTCACACTATCTAAACAGCAAAAATGATCAGATCCAAATCACTCTCCATGGCATCCCACTTTGGGACCGCCAGAGATTATACTCAGGCAATACAGACAAAACACTTCAGGCCAAGTTGGTTTATAAAACAAAATCCCACTAAGCTATGACACAGAACCTCTCAGAAAAACGGCTAGGAGCGCGATCTCCTCAAGCTTGTTGTTTGTTCATGTATTTCATGTAAATCAGCAAAAAAAAAATTCAAAACACATGTGGACTTAATTCATATGCATGAGTGAAAGAACAAGATGAAAAGATTTCCCAAATGCATTCGTAACACTTTTTTATAAGAATACGAATGAGCAAAGTTTGCAGGGTCACACTCACACACCACATCAGCGTGCTGTGATTGACATTTACTTGCAGACACAGGGCGCTGCACTTGTTCAGTGATCCAAACATCACAGACAATCTGTTTGTTTTGTCACCTGTGCCTTTTTTCACCCAAAGGTTATTTCATTTTGGCAGTGACACATATCATTTTACAAGGGCCCCTTGAAATCTAGACATAAACTAGTCTGACCTCAGTCACCCAGGGTGAAGAATAAGCACTCTAATCACCTTATAAACAGGGGCCCTCTTCTGAACCAACATGGTGCACCAGCTTAGTCTTGGTTTAAAGCACCCTAATTCACACTGACACACCAGTTAAAGTGGAAGAATGGTCTTTAAATAATAGGAAAAAACTAACAAACGAGGATGAGGACAAAGATTCAACAATGCACCCTCACACTGGCCATCCTCTTCTTCGGGATCAAGCATGCATTTTCCTCTAACAGCTACAGAACTGAAGGGTATCACACACAAACACACAGCTGTGAGACGACTCATGCAGGGGGCTTATTTGTCTAGCATTGCTGCCAGTGATATACAATAACATGTCTGCATTCCACACATGAGCACATGGTTTTTGAAGGGGACAAGACATAACTTCCACACTCAGATTAGCCATACCATAAAGAAGTGTAACTTATTATTTAATAATGCAGCCTCTCCAAGTTCTGTGTTCACTGTGACTTAAATATATTTGGAGAGTTTGCTGAGCAAATTAAGCAATTGGTGGAGATCAATGTGTTTGACATTCTTCACATTTTTGGATAGTTACAGATAGCTTATCAGTAAGTGAATCAATATGTCCTTGAATTACCTCTTTTTCCCCCTCTGTTAGAATGCTTACAGAGGTCTGAAAAAGTTTTACCTCATTCATATGAAAATATATGCAGACAAGCAAAATATGGCATCTTATCTGATAAACTATGAACAGTGTTTGAAACATTTAGCCAAAGACGAAAGGAAAGCAGCCGCATACAAATCAAGCCAAAAAGTTCATTTTTTTAAACCAACTCTTTAAGCAAATTATAACGGATGGATGAAAGAGAAAAACTGTAAGAGTTTGCAGCTTTAATCAACAGCTAGGTTGTTTTTTGTCAGGAAGAAATTCAAACACATGAATGGTGAAATGTGTATGCATTAAAGGTTGAATATGGAACATTTTTATTAAAAGCTATATTTAAAAAAAAAGGTCGTTTGGGGGGTACAGAATGAAAGTACAACATTTCCTAGAAAAATTATATTTAGCCTAAAAATAATTATAAAATAATTTTTTACGAGTTCGATAATGGCATATTTACGTCTATAAGCCAATACACGCCGCCACTGCGGGTTGCCAAATATGATCTCTGTGTGGCATTAGTATTTTGGGCACAGTTAGGCTGGCACAGGGAGAAACAGTGGAGATGACGAGTGAAGCAGCTGCTTCAGAGCTCTGGAGATATTGTTATCTGTTTCTGAGGAGGAGTGACCTGAGAAGAGCAAAACCTGGAGTAAATTTAGTTAAAGACTACACTAAATGGACCCACATAAACGTTTTCCACTGAGTCAAAACACAGAAATCGAATCCTCCTGGATCGGTAAGCTAGCTTGTTTACTAACATGGCTAACGTTAGCTGTCAGTTCTAAACTCCTCTGTGTTACTTGTTGGACATGCTGCAGACTGTTGGTCACTTGCGTATCGGCAGCGAGCCTGGCATCCCAGCGGCTGGGGTTGTTTTTCTGCCGTTGCAACTACAACCTAGACACACGTGATGTCGCTGTTCTGTTCATATTCCATATTCAACCTTTAACCTTAAAACTTTTGCAAGTAGAACTATATGAACTATGGCAAAACATAAGGTCAGACCAAACCAAGCACCAAAGCTCTTTATCAGACTTGATTAAAAAAATGGCCTGATAGAGAGCTGTCGTGCTTGAAAGGTCACATAAATTTGCCAGAAGTGGATCCCTGGAGTGCGTGAGTACAGGGCTCCAGACTAAAGCTACGTTCACACTGCAGGTCTTAATGCTCAATTCCGATTTTTTGTCAGATCCGATCTTTTTGTGTGGGTGTTCACATTACACTTCTAAATGTGGCCTGTCCACCGACTGCAATATGAACAGCTCATGCTTCTCAAGTGACACGCATGCTCAGTTAAACATGAATGACATCACACATGTAACGGTGGTCATGGAAACCAATGCAAACAAACATGGAGGTTACCGGCATTTGCGGGCTCACGTTGAAAGCAATTTGTGACGGCAGTCGGCAAATGTATGAGCGGGTTATGTGACGACGGAGGAAGAAGAGAAACGCATTCGTGATGACGTCTCTGTGTGGAACAACTGCTGCTACATGTGTACACAGGAGTGTGTGGCTGCAACATCGGAGCAGGATGGTGGATGAGGATGTTTCGGATCAGATGGGGGGGGCTGGAGAAGCGGCTTTATTTCAATGCTGCACATTTATCACTCGAGGTTCTTCTCTCTACCTGCTGCGGTCGACGTGTCTTTCTTTACCGGACGCATTTCACACACACCTTTTCTCTTCTGGCATCGTCCACAGCGGCGCGCTTCCCCCGCACGTGCACACAGTCTCACTCACCTTCACACACTGAGCTGCCTGGACCACAAAAGTTTCCCCTAACACTTTCAGCAGTGTCCAGGTTGATGTTCAATCAGAGCCAGAAAAATATGATTTAACTGTTCAGTCCATTGTTTACATTCCGTGTCCGTCTCTGGTGCAGAAATAAGGACGTCTGTCTCGATTTCAGAGAAGAGGTAAATTTATGATATTACTATTACATTTTATATTTAAACATTTTTCACTGAAAACATTTAAATAATCTTAACCTGTGCTTAAGTTATTTGATAAACTGGACCCACAGCAGGACTTTGGATCTCCGTCAGGTCAGACGATGTCATACAGTCAGAGGCTGGAGCATCATCCACAGAGGGTGGATCAGAGCCAGTTAGAAATGAAGACTCGCCCTTTCTGTGGACTTTTATCAATGTTATTCTCTGAGCTCCGTTAGGAGGTAAATAAACAGAAAAGGCACAATTGGAGAAAACCGTTCATCTGCACCTTCAATGTTAGGCGCATCGATGCAACCAAGAAAAAATGTTGGGCACACTGAGCAAATTTTTGGTCGCAGTCTGGAGCCCTGAAGTGGTTTTTAAACATATCTCATTATGTGCTTTGTATCTATCCTTATTTGTTACACAAAAACGCCACAATAGGGAAAGAAAGGAGTGGCAATTTGGGAAGGAATTTTTTAAAAAATCCATTTTTGGAATGTTTGAGGAGAAATGAGGACATTTTGCTGCCCTCAGCATCCTGTGTACAAATTTTGAGGCCAAATGGACACTGGGCAGGGCATCATCAGATGAGAAGTGGAAATCACTGTGAAGGAACACAAAAACATAGAGCTCATCATTGTATTAGCTGATTAAAACTTACTGCAACTCTGCAGGGAGGTGAGGAAACACGTCAATCGTACAATTTTCAAGGCTTTATTTTAAAACTGCATCGTTTTAGAAGGATGGATTGATGTAGCTCTTTCATATTCTGCCATATCTGCTGACATCACTCTTTCGTAGTTTCATAACCTTCAACATCTTCTTTTCAAAGAAATTAAACCACTCTTTCTCACTTTTCACTTGCAGTTAGACTTTACATCACAGCAATTAAATGGGGTGTTTTCCATAAATCCCCAGGATGTTTCCATGATAAAATGTCCCAGAGGTAAATACAACAATGGCTATGGTGTATACTGCCAAAATTCTGGTCTGAGCTTTAGTTAACTGTTGTGCAAAACCTGCAATACCAACACAAACTACTAAGTATGTTTGCACAAAACCATCTGTTAAATCCGACATTTCCTCATCAGCAGTAACTCTGCCCAAATTCTTTTTCAATGTTCAGTCTCTTGTCAAAGACTGCAGCAGACAATTGCTTCAGCTCATCCAGATGGTTCTGCCTCTAATTCTAAATCTACAACCCTGCTGATAACACAGAACACCAAATGTTAAACCACAACACCACAAAACACAGCACGATCTTGTAAACACAACCCATTTACTTCTTTCTAGCAATTTTCACCAGCCACCTCATCTGCATGTTCAAATTTTCAAGCACTATTTGTAAATATGTGTATCAAACCCTCTCTGCTGTTTAAAAACTGCTTTTCAAACCTTTATCTAATGAATATATATGCAGAGTAAAACAGCTAGAAATGTGTCACAGATTCACAGATTGATGATCTCCTGCAGCTGGCACTGACATGACTCTAACATGTGCAACACTTATCTTGATGAAAACCAGAGCTGAGAGAAATATTTCCTGCTGTGTCAATGAAGAGGGTAATAATTCTGGCAAGTTAGCGGTCAGGCCAAGTGACATGAAAGATCATGGCAGGTATTGTGAATATTAATGTTGCTGAAGTAAACTTGTGCTGACTGTGGTCCTAAGGAATGCTTTAGGGTCAATCTTTGGACTTTTTGTTGATACAACTTGGAACTTTCTCTAATCAGCTACAGCATATAGTCTTTGCAGCCTTTGATGTTATTGGTTGTTTCAATAGTTACATGCAGTATTTTGCCCTTTAGGCAGGGTAAACAAAGCCGAGGAAAAACTGAATTTATTCCATTTAGACAATGCCAAGAACAGTGATTTATTTTGTTTCTCTGTGAGCCAGAGACGTTCATGGTGACCTTTTCACTTGAGCTCTATTTCTATGACAAAGCGACAGTTTAGCAGCTGTAATGGCCCTGCCTTGTGTAATGCTGATACCCTCTGGATGTATTATCAGCATTCACTGTGAGATAGAATAAAGAATAAAGAAACACTCTCCTCTGAAAGCGTGGTCATTAACTTAGAGGGAGAAAATGTTTTTGGAGCATTGGCTTAGCTATGATATTAACAAGTACAAGTATAAAAATGGGCAGATTATCTAATTATAAGCATCAGTAATTCTTATCTGTTTATAGAGCTGGGAGATAAAGACTAAAAAAATCTTTCATGTGGTGGGTGGGGGGTATTAACATTAGGGATGTGAAATTGTCCCTGTCTTCAGATCACACGATCGTGGCCACTGTGAATCGCCGATAGACGATCCGATCGCCTTAGAGGCTGTGCACAGTTACGCCATCATCGTCATCATAATGATAATACTAAAAAAAAAAAAAAACCTTGTCCGGTGCTTTTGTGCTACATCTGCCTCCTCTTGGCAAATAATTCCCGCTGTCGGCTCCTTGTTTGCAGCGAGAACTATATTGGCAGCTGTAAGCAGTCACTTATTTACTTGGTCTCTGAAAGATAGAAGTGTCTGCAGCTCAGAATTGATTTTGTTTTGGTTATTTGTGAGGAGTATTTCATTTACGCTGATGTCTCGATTTAATAAAGTTATTGCTCAAATACATGTATATGCGGTAATTTTTTTCGTTTGTGACTAAAAAGAAAGATAATATTAGCAAGCTACAGTACATGTGGAGCAGGGAATGTTTGGTAAACAAGCAAGAAGAATAACCCGTTTTCATGCGTTAGCAGACAGAGTTACTCCTGTATACATGATAGTTGCTATCAGATGGAATATCCCGACCCAAACCGCAACGCATGGAAAATGTCATGATGATGGTGGTTAATGAACCATCTGGAGCCACTGCAGTCAAGCCAGCCAAGTTTCAGAATTACAGACGAAATAACGCCAGTTAGCTTGACCGCGGATCTGCGAGAGATGGCTGGCTTGACTGCATCCGGAGTCGACAGCAGTCCTGCTGGCGCTGCTATGCTGGTACTGACCCACTAGTAGTAGGCTACTTGACACTACTATGGGTCCTAGAAGGAGAGAATGTGTGCTGGAAATGGAGCTGTGCGCCATACACATCTGCGCTTACCGTTTCCACCAGAGCCCCCGGACATTTGGGGTGAGGGTGTGCAGTCAGGACAGGTGAGAACGGCTGTAATGCTGAAGTTCACTGACTCCGGCTGGCGTGACAATTTTCCTCTGTTACGCCTTCACCAAACCTTTTCAGATATATGATCTGGAAAAGTTACTGCAGGCCACGAAGTAACTGCACACCAGTTCACATAGGGATGCGTGTTGCCATGGTGATATATAAATTAATAAGCTGTACAGAGTACCGTCTGATCGCTGGTACAAGTACTCCCTGTAGTTTACTCAAAGTACCAAGAATCCTTGCAGATAGAACATGCACAGAACACAATTTAATGTTCCTTTCAATTGAGGTGAAGAGCAGAGGGGACAGAGAGCCTGCGTCTGTGGCGTGCACCTCCGAAAAAGTGAGAAGGAAAAAGAGACAACATGTGTAATTAAGAGTTTAATATTCACTCCTCAGCTGCGCATATCAAAGGGTTCTTTATGCAGACATGGTGCTCACAAGAAACATTTTGAGTAGCCTACACTGTACAGCACAGTTGAGAGATTTTTTCTTTAACATCTTATGGCAGTAAATTAATTAAAGATCGCCTTAAAGATCGCCATTTGAAAAAAGATCATGATCCTCCCCTTCGATCGCCGATAGACGATCCGATCGAAAATCACTCCATCCCTAATCAACATACATAGCTTACACCAGCCTTTCCAAACTGGGGGTTCCACTGTAATTTCAGGGTGTAACTTCCTCTGTTTTGCCTCCAGCTACAATGGCGACATCACTGTGACGTAGGCCATGAAAGGGTCTATTAATTAGCACGGGTAATGATACTTAAATGCCAATTTGGCATCTGCTGAGTCTCGGAAAGTATCAGCCACCGCTGCCCTCAGGCACTGCTGCAGGCAGCTCCATTCCTACAGCATTTCCCTGAAGGACCCATCGTTTACATAGTGGCTAACTTAGCGACTTAGGCCCTCTATTGACTTTTTTGTTTCAAAAAGTGACTAGCGATAAATCCAGTGATTTTTTCTGGCTTTTATTGGAGACTCATGCAGACTGACGTGAAAACGCATATCGTTTACTCTTCTCAATGAGCCGCCGCTGCTACCTCAGGCCCCACCCCGTGTAGAAGCACTCACAAGAGCCTCGTGCTCGCGCAGCGGCATCTCAGCTTCAACAGCAAATCTGATCTTTCAAAATGTTTCATTAATTAATCTAGTTTAAAAACCAGTTCACCCTAACATGTTTGTCTGTTCTATTGTTTACTTCATTTGGTCTCAAGTATTGTGAAGAAACGTACAGTAGGACATAAGTACACTAAGTAGTGCGTGGAGGTTTTTGCCAAGATATTGTCTCTTCTGAATCACAGTGAACAGCTGGAGAAGACTGTTCGAGACTGTATGAAGACTGTATCTCTGCAAAAACTAGATCTTAAAAATAATGTATTTATTTTACATTTTTAAGGTCTTGTCTCATATTTCTTAATATATTTTTGTAGTATTATTTGTATTGTTTGTTTTCGGGGGGGTTTTCCCCTTTAGTATTGAAAATAGTATCGAGTAATCCAGTATCGACCACTATCTTTAGTATCAGTATTGAGAATTAAATTTTAGTATCGTGACAACCCTATCTTATACATTAGTCTGGCTAGCATGCCAGGCTAATGGCTGCTGCCCTTCTGAACGTGGTAATACATGGTGTGGTCACATGACTCCATCCCACACAGCATCTTAAAGGGACATGAATGTAGCCTAGTTCATGCACACAGTCAAAAGAGACAAAAACTACTTCTTTTTTTTTTCTTTTTCTTTTAAATACCAAACATACTGATGTGGGCAAAATGGGATTAGTGGTTGTTGTAAATTTTGGTAACGGTAAATTTTTGATATATCACCCGCGCTTATCTGTTTAGATAAGATGATTCTTTGTAATGCGAGGATATTTTCTTATACTTGTGCCTTATAATGTCCTGTTCCCAATTGTTTAAAGCCAGCAGGTTAAACCTTATCCTCTCCAAATATACCATGATGGCTGATGAACACTGTCACTGCCAATAAATCAGCAAAGAATACAACAGCCCATTTAAAAACAGGAAGTGAAACTTTAGATTAAAATAATAGATTTCTCTCTCTTGTCTATAATAATCAAACTCTTAACTCTGAGGAGTGTTGTGCTCAGAAACAAATGCAGACAACCCCAGTCAGCCATATTAATACAGAGACACACAGATAAAAACATCAGACCCCCTCTGCAGCTTTGGGGTCACCACAGTGTAATATAAACAAAATGAACAGCAATGCACTGCAGTCTGTAAGGCCTCCTAGTTTGTTCCAGAGATTCACTAATGTCCTTAGGAAATAAAATTCCAGCATGTCAGAATGCCTCCCATCCCTGTAAGCACACACTGGTCGTCAAGACAAACAGGAGATAAAGTTTAGCAACACATTAGCAATTTCAGAGTTAGACACAACTACATTACATTAAGAGGGAAAGTTATGTCTGCCAGTATTGCATCCAAAAAGCCAATCTCCTGACATGCAAAAGTGGAGTGAGTGCATCGTTTGAATTCCTGGATGCCTCGCTGTTTTTCCAAAAGCTCTGGACTCAAAACACTTCTGCAAAGATCATTTACAGTATGCTGCTAAAAATACAACACAGAAAATAAACCCATTTCATTTTGTAGTGACAGTCTTTAGAAACAGTTCCTGAACTAACATGCTCATTCCACAATTAAATGACTTCACTTGCTCCACATTATGTCCCATTATTGTTAGTAATTATGAGTAGAAGCTGAAGATGTCCTAAAAGTTAAATAATGTTGGAGAAATACGCTTTCCATTAGTTTATATTAATCTGGTTGAGTCAAACCATTTTAACCCTAAACTGTACTTTGGAGACAAATGGAACATTTCATAGTCAGATCCAAAAACAACTCAGCAGTTCGACTGCTTCATACCCCTCCACACAAATAAATGAATCATAACAGTATTTTTAGCCAGTTTACAGATGTGCCAGCATTATTACTGGAGAAGACGGCGTTTCCTGTGTATACTATGATGAGCGATAAACTGCTTGGAGGGTCAGTAATAGTTAAGCGTTGCTAGGCCTGAGTGTCTGGGGCTGTAGCCTCAAATGTCTACTTAATATGCTCAAACTGAAAAAAAGAAAACAATATCAAAGTAGGGCTGGACGATAATTCAATATTGATATATATCGATCGATAAGAGGTTTTTTCAATAGAAAAAAAAGAGGGTCAATAAAAGTTCAATATAAAAACACAGTTTTCCGGGGTAGCACGATACTACAATCACTACTTCCGCCAAACCAATCACAAACGCAGACCCAGGCAAAGGCTAAATTGGAATTTAGTGTTAGTGTGATCTTTATTATGAGTAGGTCATTCAGCAAAAGTTTAAAGGGGAAGTTCAATTTCTTTCAATCTGGACCTATTTTCTAGCATGAAATACATTAATTTACTCACCCAGACAGTTTTGGTGCAACTTGAATTCCTTTGGGAGATATTTAGATCCAATCCAGATCAGCGTATGGACAAATCACCACCACAAAAATCACCACAAAAAAGCCTCTTCGAGCTCACAGGGGGTCTGACTAATGTTTCGTAACAAAACAATGGTGAAATGAAGGAGTTTGTGGCAGAAAATGCCTTATTTAGAAGTTGTGTAAGGTTGCCGCATCACTTCCATTATATTGGACATACGCTGATCTGGAGTGGATCTAAATATCTTCTGAAGGAACTCAAGATACACCAAAACTGTCTAGGTGAGGAAATGAACGTATTTCATGCTAGAAAATGGGTCCCGGTTGAAAAAAACGAGCTTCCCCTTTAAATGGTCAGGGATGCACATGGCTTTTAATTTGATAATGGCTTTTTTTTTTTTCTTTTTTTGATAAATATCGATATCGATCAATACAGATTTTTTTTTTTATCGATAATCTTTTTTTTCTCTATCGTCCAGCCCTATATCAAAGTACTGATTCATTTCAGTTGTCGATTAGAAACCTCTTAAATATTATGGTAATATGATGTGTTCTATGACATAAACAAGCTCTGTTTTGGCTTCCTTGCATGTCAAGCAGCATCTGTTTCATACCACCTGGCACCATACATGTTCACAAAAATGCAACCTTATGACAGCATACCTGTTTGGTCAGGATTTCCACTAACACATGGAAATGAACAGCATTTTCTTTTGTAATATAGTAGCAATGCCTAAAAACCGAAGGAAAATGGAAAAAAAGAATATAGAAAATAAAAACAAGCCTACTGAATATCTATAGATCTGCTAATGACTGATTTATAAGTTGTTTTCTAAGCAAGAAACCATTGATTAAAAAACAAAAATAAAAACATCCCAAAAAACGGTCAACTGAACTTTTTCTGCATCTCCCATAATGGAGCTCAAAGTTACCAATTACTGGATGCAGCATTTCCAGTACAAGTCCTGAGCAGCCAAGGCCAGGCTGCAAAAACTAAAAGATATATTTTAATAAATTGTGATGAATTTCCTGTCATTTAATACACTCACTTCACAATATGGGATCAGTAGTACTAAATTCTTAGAATAACATCAACTTAAATCTAAATTAAGCAAAAAATATACCTCTGACCAACTGAACCTGCAGACTCTGGTCAGGGTAGTAAAATTTCTGAATCTTTCTATCCCCAAATTACTGTCAAAAATATATAGGTTATTATTAAAGACGATTCAATTTCACTTTCAACGTTGAAGTGGGAGGCTGACTTGTTCAGAACTCTTTGCCAAAACTTATGGACACTGATATGTTTAAACACGTTCCTAATTACTAAAAACTCAAATATGCAACTGATACAATTCAGTTGCATATTTTTTTGGGGTATGGTGTGGGGGTTCATAGACCCCCCCCCCCCACCCCCCAAAAAAGGGCGGCTCTGCGTGCCTCTTTGGGGGTCTGTGGGGACTGGGCATGGTGGGCTTGTGGGCTCTGGCCCCACCGTTGCCCCCGTTCGCTCCTGTCCCTGTTCCCCCTCCCTGGCCTGGGGTGGTCGGTTGCCCCCGGGGGCTGCCGATGGCCCCTTTGCAGTGAATGCCGGTCGCCTGGCCGTGGGGGCGGCCATGCCTGCCCCCTTCTGCCCTGGAGGGATCCTGGGAGGCAGGGGTACCTAATGCCGACACGGCTCAACCTCCAGAGGGGTGTGAATAGCCCCTCTGGAGGAGGGGCTATTCACACCCCTCTGGTCTCCCGTCCCAAGACCTTCCCCCCCCCCCCCCCCCCCACTTTACCTCACCACACACTTAGGGTCTTGGGGAGAGCGCGTGTCAAGCGGGCGCGGTGAGGGGAGGCATCAAAGTCCTTCGTTCGCCGCATCTAGAGACAGCCTCCCCAGTTTTAACCACACTTAGATACCTAAACACATAAAATAACAACAGCTCACAACCACTTCTGAGAGGCGGGCCATATAGTGTGTGGAAGGAGGGGGCCGGTTGGGTGGTCATGCTGCCTGTGCAACTCCACTCCCGACATGACTTGGTACTGCCTATCAGTTTTAATCGCAAACAACACACATCTTACACACAGTCATGAGCGTGGAGGGGAGAGGGAAACAGGGTCCTTTCATACCCCAGTCTCCTGGGCGCTACTGGGGGGAGGGGGGTTAGTGGCTGCTTCACGAGCTGGGCATGTGCGGGGGGAGTGCATGGGGGTACTGCGGGCATAGGGAGGTGGGGGTGTATGTGTGGGGTGGGGGGAGGAGTGCATGTGTTTGGAGTTGTGTTGGAGGGGAGTGGGGAGAATGCATGTGGGTATTGGAAGGTATCGGGAGGTGGGGGTAAGTGTGTAGCTTAGAAGGAGGAGGGTGATGGGGTGGAGGGTGGAGTGAGTGTGGATATGTAAGGTCGGAGGTAGCGGGTTGGTGCATGTGTGTGGGGGGAGTGCATGTGGGTGTTGGAGGGTATCGGGAGGTGTGTGTGGGGGGGGTGTGTAGGGTAGAGGGAGGAGGGTGTTGGGGGTGGAGGGAGTGTGGATGTGTAAGCTCGGAAGGTGGAGCGGGTTGGTGAATGTGTGTGGGGGGAGTGCATGTGCTGGGGGGGGGGGGGGGGGGCGTCTGGGGGATCTAGTCCTCCTGGGTGTCGGTTGGGCCGCCTGGGTCGGGTGGGGGGGGACCGCCTCTGGGCTCTTGGGCCCTGGGCCCCGCGCTGTGCCTGCTTGGGGGGGGGACCGGCGCCCGGTGTGGTCGGCAGCTGCTGGTCTTGGTCCATTGGGGCCTGAGCCCCGAGACCGCGGGGGGCACCGGCTGGGGTCGCCTTCTGCCACCCTCTGGGGGGATGCATGTCTGTCCCTTTGGAGGGGTGGCTGGGGTCCGGGCCTCAGGCTTTGCGGGCTTCCTTCTCCTTGCAGAGACGAGGCTGCATCTGCATGACCGCATCCCCATAAAGCACCCTTTATTATGCATGTTGACACGTTGACGCTGCTTCCCGTTGCACTGACTAGGTTTTACCTCTTCCCTGCGTTCTGCGTGTGTTTGTATGATCTGAGGATACTTAAGCCACCTGCAGGTCCTCCTGTAGGGGATTACTAGTTTTGTTTTCCAGCAGAGACCTTGGAATGTTATCTAGGGGTTTCTGTACAGATGCACCAGTGAACTATGTAAGTGGATCCATGTTTTCTCTTCTCTTTCTCTCTCCCTCCCTCTGCCTCACTCCTTTCTCTCTGTTCCACTTTTTATCATCGCTTCAGTTAACTTTCATTTTTCACTTGTCAAGCCCAGCAGTATGGTATGGAATGCTGTTATAAATGTTTAATTCAAGACATAAAATGAATTAACAGGATATCAAGGGGAGCCTTGTGTTCATAATGCTCCCCTTGGCAAAGCAAAACTGTTTAACACAATAAAGCAACCAGATCACCATTGTGTTTGCTATGATGCTGGACAGGACAAGTAGAAAAAAAATCATGATGATGATAAGATCAGTAAACAAGTTAAGAGGATTTCAAAAAGAAAGGAGCTGGAAGTACAACCAGGCAAATCTGGGACAGCACTGAAAAATGAACTGCTCCTAGTGATACTGTCCCAAACTGTAGCGTGAGCGTCTGTTTAGATAATAATGTTTTATTTGTCCACTAACAAGATATATTCACCTATTAGTTAATGAAGTCATTCCTGTACCACCTATCCAGTTCTGGGTCACGGGGTTGCTAGAGCCTATCCCAGCTATTATCAGGTGAGAGGCAGCATACAACCTGGACAGGTCGCCAGTCTACTGCAACACAGAGAGACAACCATTCTCACCAACATTCATTCCTAGGGCCAATTTAGAGTGATCAATTAACCTAACATGCATGTCTTTGGACGGTGGGAGAAAGCCGGAGTACCCGGACAGAACCCACACATACACGGAGCGAATACAACCCACATAATAGGGGGAAAAAACATTCTGATCAGAAGTTGTGTGAATTTATCGCTCAATTTAATGCTACTAACTTCAAACTGTATTTTATTCTTATCCTTTTGTTTTCACTTTCTCTCTTGTGACACAATGGTAACATAAAGACCTGGCAAATGGGGAAAAAGTAGAAAAAAAATGTGCTGTCTAAGTGAATAGTAGCACAATTTATTGCTGCTGGTTCCATGAAACCCTGTCATTGTGGTTACTCATCTGTTAGAGCAAAAGTTCAACATACTGAGAATTACACTTATTTGCTTTCTGACTCAATGAGAAGATCAGAATCACTTTCATGTATTTGTGAAAGAGATATCAATCAACCTTTTAGTTTACACAAAGAATGGAAAGTAAAATGGTGAAAAAACTTGCTTGACATGTTTAGTCAGCACACATTGACACACACACACACAAAAAACCCCAACGTACACACAAGTCAGGCTGTTTCTCCACATTTCTAGTTTCTACATTAAACAAGTTAAGTGCGACTGATCTTCCCATCTAACTCCACAGTGAAGCAAAAAAATAAAAAAAAATTTAAAAGATTAAAAATTAAAAATTATCTTGCTAAATTTACAACTTTTGACCAATTTACAACTTCTAAAACAGTTGAATGCCTTCATAAACAAACCGATTAACAGAATCTGTGTTCCTCTCTGCTGAGGACTATTTTGCAGTGAGGACATCTTTTACAACAGCAAGCGAAGATTAACAGACTAAATCAAAAGTAGTATTTCGCCTCCCTTAACAATATTCAGCCACAGTGAATAAGGAATGGAGCAACTGAACAATGGCTGCTGTTTGTGTTGTTAAAAAGCACAGCTTAAAATAAAGTTGAAATAAGGACTTCTCTCTATATTACCTCTGCAATCTATCTGCTGTCACTAGTTATGTGCAGGATTCCTGCTGTGTTGGCATCTGCAGCGCAATCCAACATTTTTTTGTTTGTTTTTTTATATGTGAGACTAGAGCCAAAATACTACAAGCTGAAGGCCAGGACTCTTGCTCTCTATGCTGCTTTTCCACCGTTGGGGTCCCCATTTCAAACAAATCAGATTTGACTCTGATGCGATCCACTGAAATATTAAAGATCTCAAATCTTATCATGTTTAAATGCATCTGCTTTTAAGTCACATTTTAAGTTGAGAAACTCTCATTGTCATTTATATAGTCATTCACTTTAAAAGCTAAGGACAAGTGCAAGTTCTGTCTGATGTCTTTGAAACTGACACCTCAGGAAATTATTCAGAGCACGGCTGTCTGTGAGCTGTTACAGTAAACCATCACCAGCACTTCCATGTGCTTCTAACTCGAACCATTCTTCTGGACAGAGGCCAGATATTACCTTTCCCTGTCAACGTAGGAGGTAACTGTGAAAGCGTGCCACTTCCACTTCAAAGAGTCTGAAGGAAATTATTAGCAGTTAGATTCCTTTGCTATTATTAATGGATTTTACAGCTCATTGTCTGAACAGTGTGGAAAATCAGTGAGAAAATAAACACTGCAAGCCATGTAAATGATGCAAAGAAATTTGGATGAAAACATATTTTATGAAAACCGGTCCCTGCAGGACCTGCAGGTCCCTGCAGAACTGGCCTCCCAAAAGCTGGACTAAAATCAACACAAGTTTATGATGGATTATTTTGCCACTAACAGAGAATATCTTTCATCTCACTAGGTTGACTTTTTTAATAGAAGATTTTAATGTATAAAGCAGTTGTAATATTCTTCTTAACAGGGTCAGTGAAATATGACATTATTTTTATTTCCTGATGAATAAAACACATATGAAAAAACAAAAAGGGGCTCTAAATTGTAAAAGAAAGCCTTTAGTCACTATATATTTCACGTTTTGTGCCAGAAATTTATATATTTAGTTAACCGAAAAGAATGAATGAATGCCTAAAAAGCACTTACATTTGTGCTTGAAAGTTTACATACCCTCCTATTAAAGAAAAGGCTAAATTCACAATAGTAATTCAAATAATAAGAAACTGAAAAAAGTAATGATAAATAAAAATTAACTGAATCATAATTCAGTTAAATAAAATACTGATTATGAATTGTGGTTGAAACAATAATCTAAAAAAACAAACAAAACTCTCCCAGATAAATTGGAGCCCCTTGCTCCTAAACAGTAGAACAAAATACCTGCCAACAGGTGCAAAAGTCTGATTGAACGTTACAGAAAACACCTGATTGGAGCGATCGCCTCAAACAGAAAACAAAGGCCAGATATCAATCTTAAATATCCATCCTTAAACAAATAGCAGCACAATTTATAATCCTCTCCTTTGAGCTTTGCATTGAATCATTTTGAGCTTAATTAGCATGTCAGTATTCTAACATAACAAACGAGCATTGCAAACAGTATACCAGCAACAAATCAAGATGTTACCATTGTCTAGGAGCACATCATCATTTTAGCATTACATTTAACTCAAAGAATACTGTGACATAAACACAGCCTTGCAGCCTCTCATTGTTCGGTTTTGGTGTGCTTTCAGTAAATGTGTTGCCTCTTATGTTAGTTACTCATTTTGCCAAATGACACCAAAACGTAATTGAGTCAACAGATGCAGAGTAGATTACATGTAGGATATATAATACAAACTCTGTCCTCAGATACATGCAGAGCATTATACAGTATGTTCTCAAGACATGCAGTGAGTGATGTAACTGAGATGTGTGCTGTGTTCGCACAGTTAACGCTCTGTGATTTTCATGTTATTTGAAAGCTGTAGTGAAATCTTATATTGCTTTCAGGGGTTGAGCATAATAAAATTGTCAATAGTGGTTAATTCACACTATAACTTAAAGTAACACTTCTCAATGTGCAAGTTTCCACAGAAATAAATCACATACGTTTTCTTAAATGCAGAGAGGAGGATAAGGAAAGGAGGAAGCTACAAGTCAGACTAATTTCAAGCAGACTGGCACGATGTAGCTCTACAGTTACAACATAATTAATACTTGACAGGTGGGCCAACACACTGATGGTGGCAGTGAATATCATTAAAGTGAATTATAACTGACTCAAAAAATATTGAAATTCAGCAGTGAATGACCAAAATCTCAAAGGAGGGGGGAAACATCTGCGCTGCAGAAAAAAACAAACACAAATCCCTCTTCCACAATGTGTTATTAACACTGAATTCTACATCTGTTTACAATTTAAACAGACTGGTATATAAATGAGTGTGCACTGGTGCAAGCAAAGCTTTTCCTTTGGCTATAACCGCTGTCATTCAGGACTGATAAATCAGCTGCTTAATATTTTCACTAGCAGAAGAATAAATTAAGATTTCAAGTTGTTCAGTATTGAAAAACCATTTGGAATGTGAAAAACAATTAGCTGATGAACTTGTTAAAAAACGTTGCCTTTTTTGCTGAAATGGCACAATAAATGTTGATTTATACCTCGTGAAGAATCATAATCTTAATATATAATGTTTTCTGAGTAGAAAACATTATGTATGGCGCTTGAGTACAGTCTTGGACATAGAGAGCAGAGGCATGAAGGGAAAAACCCACAGCCTGTAAAATACTTATCACTGCATCACTTAACCACTGCAAAACCACAGCATGACCAAAACGTGACCACACAACAGTTCTCCATGGAAGGAAAACAGATGGATGAATGAGCATCTGCCAACAGAAACAAGAGTGGGCTTTTAAGAAACCAAAGTATCAAAAAAAAAAACTTGTTGAGTCATGGTTTACAGAAGGAAAAGTGCCTGTGACATTAGACGATAAAGCTGAAAGTAAAACAGACCACATAAGGTCTTAAAATGATCAGAGCTTACAATCATTTCATGTAAGATGCACTATGACTTCATGTTTTTACTAAGGTCAGAACATTAATTTGTAAAAACAGAGAAAAATGTTCAAATCTGTGTTTTGATGTATAAATGTGGAAGGCACCTTAAATCAGCTGTACACTGACAAAGTTCATACCTGGACACCTGGATAACATCTAAAGTATTCAAAACATGCCATTCATGTGCTTTTTAGCCACAGAAAGGTTTGTTAATATAATGCTGAAGTACATGGACTTTCTGCAACAGCCAGGTTAATATCAGCCGAATAGTAAAACAACTTCAGCTTAATAACAAATCATAAAGCACTGGGATTCTTTAAGTCATGGCCTCTATGGTAAAGATGTGTTTCATTTAACATCTTTCTTCTACAAAAACTTCACATGCTTTGTTTTGTTAGGCTGTTAGTCTGATCAGAATCTGAAAGTTTAAAAATAAAAAATGCGTTTGGAACTATTCAAAGGGGACAAGAAAGAAAGAACAAAGACAGGAGGAATATAAAGGCCTTTCCATCCAAATTTTAATTGAGAACTTATTGGAGCATCATGTTTGCTCTGGTGCGGGACATTACGAATGAAAAATATGACATAGTGAAGTTATTAACACCTATATTTCTGATATACAGTAATGGTTGACTTCATGAAGTGCAATTAATTAAAGAAATAAGACAGAAGAGGATGTTTGCTGGTGCTTGTGCTCCACATCTGTCACTAAAGAATGCTCTTTAACACTAACATGTCCTCCCCTGCTCTGACCAGGGTAATTTACACTCCACTTTATCTAAATCAGTGCAGAGGAAGGGAATGAAAATTCATCCTTTACCTACTAGGGCCTATCACTTGAACTCATGTCAAGGGGGATGATATAAACAGCTTGTTCCCATCTTATCATGAATACAATCAAATGATGATTGAATGGAAAACTAAAAACATCTAGAATTACTTCGCAATTATTTCTAATGGAAAAAAATCAACTAGGGGTGAATAAATCTTTAAAAAAAAAGAACAAATAATGAGCATAATAAGAATGACCTTTTTCTAAGTGATGATGTGTTTTCCATGAGTTCCATTTTCTAGACATGCACGTGCAGGTGCAAATATTTGCACCTGTACAAGAGTATTTATAAAAGTGGGATATGTACATGGGCAGAAAAAGACGTAATTCATTAAAACTGTCAATGAGCAAAAGTAACCTGACAAGAAAGCAATGGAAATAATAGCCTGATGGAACAATTTGCTCTTTAGACAAACACTGACACAGGTAAAATGGTTTCATGTTCAGGGTACAAGTATCAATACAACAGGAAATCCTTTTTTTCCATGTGTAATAAAAAAAAAGTACATCAACACGGAAGAGAATGAAACTAATCACTAGCAAGTGCTGGAACAGAATGGAGATAAAGTACAATAAATACTTTTTTTTTAAAGGTGAAAAGCTTTTAAGCGTATGAGTCTGGCACAAGAAACTCGCGCTGTCACTTTTTTAAAACTTTTGAGGGGGGAAAGATGCATTTATCTCTACTGACAGACTGATGAAGCCCATTTATAAATATTTCAAATGCAGTTACTCCATCACAAACAACATTAGCATGGAAACACATCAAACTACTACCAAGGGTTAAGGTGCAAGCACATTTATCCAACTTAAGAAAAATATATATTTTAGTATTTCACCGAGCATCTTCAGTTATCCCTTGATACACAGCAGGATTTATAGTGGGCAGACTGGGATCGCTTAACATGGCAGTTGACCTCTGCCTTTGTGTCTTTGCATCCTTTTAATGTTTAACTGTGTGGGAGCTGTCACTGAAGAGCAAAACCAAATGTTCACGTCAACTCCTTAAATCCACGGTACACTCTGTGCAGCAGTCTACTTCAGTTAACAGGCTGCATATCCTCTTTCTGACCATTGATGGAAACCAGATGTCTAAATCTTGACAGGACACTATGCATCATGTGAGGGATGTCGTTTGAGATTAGGGAATATTATCTGACCACAGTATAGCTATCAGATATTGAACACATATATTGTACGCTTAGTACTTTCCCAAAGTAAAGATTTACTTCTTTTAAATACCAAACTCGCTGGTATGGTGATGCAAATTATAGCTTCCATTCTGTTTATATATTTTTCTTATTACCCCATAATGTTGGGAAACTCCAACAGGTGTTGTAAATCTCTTGAGGCATTTTTGATTGGCAAGATTTTCAGATGTTATCTTATTTTGCATCTATTGAGGTTAATTCTGGTAAACTCGGTTTCACCCAAAGGGCTGTTGGGAAACAGCTTGGACTTATTTCATGCTCTTTCCTCGGAAAACATACTGACTTTATCACAATACATTCTTGCCTTTCAAACGCTATACAACAGCTTGTGACGTTGTCATTCCTGAAAATAATTAGAGATTTAAATCAAATCTACCTAATCTTTTTCTAGGGAAACAAGCATATTTTGGAACAACAGCTCAAGCATTTGTTTTAATTTGTTGTATTGCTGCTCTTCTGAGAATACAGGGGGTGGCAGTAGACGAAATGAACAAGTACGCTGATCGAGTCTAAGCTTGAGCTCTCACATATTTTCTGGTATCTGATAACTGGGTATGTAAATTAATGTTAATAATGAAAGATAAATAAAAAGCATAAGCATGAGAGTAATACCTAATAGTCTCATCACTTTTCCAGTGAAGGGTCTACTTTTCCACCCCAGCATAATCCCAGTAAATTTAATGACTCATTTTATCCATTATGTGTGAGTTTAATCTCATGAAAGAAAGAAAGAAAGAAAGAAAGAAAGAAAGAAAGAAAGAAAGAAAGAAAGAAAGAAAGAAAGAAAGAAAGAAAGAAAGAAAGAAAGAAAGAAAGAAAGAAAGAACGAACGAATGAATGAAAATTTATCTATACAGCACTTTTTCTACATAGGCAGCAAAAGTGCTTTACATATTAAAATCAACAATGTTTCAATAAAAATCACAGACAAAATAGCAAGAACCAACATTGAAATGTTAGAAAATATAAGTATAACATCGGTTTAAGGGACTCAAACTTTAAGCCAACTATTTCAATGACGAAATCTATGATTAGAGCCGACTAGAAACACAGCAGCTAAAGACACAATTAAAAAAAAAAAAATCCTTCCTCCGTTCTCTACCGAGACAAAGCTTTTGTGTCCCCTATCTGATGATGTCATCATCGTAACACCTCAATGTGTGTCATTTAACATCAACAAGGCTCAACACTGATGTGGTCAAAAATGCTAATTTGGGATTTGTTCTGCACAATATTTACAACAATCCTTTCACTTTTTTACCTCCCTCTTATTCCACCAATTCCCTGCTTTCTACTTTGCTCCCACCCCCAAAATGTTTTGGTTTAGGAGTTAAAAGTACATGTTAAGGTTAGAAGAACTTACTTAACTTTCATTTAGTAAAGCCATGTTATGGTGGCTTTCTTAAATTACACATTTTTCCACAATGAACTCTCCTGAGTACTGCCATACATATGTTGTCTATAAAACTGGATCTATTCTAACTTTCAGCCCAGAAAACATCAGAAATGTAGTAGCCCAAAACAATAAAACATAATCGAAACGGGGCCTGCTTTAGTCCCTAAGATGTGCCACAGTATATCTTCCATGGAGCTGTGATAACTGGAGGGACGGCATTATGGCAACAAAGAACCCCCGTGTGTATTTCTTGTTTTGAAACATATTTGAATTGGGACTGGGAACAGAAGTCCAACTGAGAGGATTATTTCAAGGTGCAGAATAAATTTAAACTTAATGTGAAAAACAGATTCAAAAATAAAAAGAAACAAGGGAGCCTTGAGTCATCATGGCCACGTTGAATAATCAGACCAAAGCGATCACTTCACTATTCTGTTTGAGTCAAGAAGAAAATCACAATACACCGTAAATCTATGGCTGATTTAGCAGTAAAATCCATGTCAGTTCCTTTAACTAACTTCTAAGTTACTTTGAAGAAAAGATGCTAAAGTTAATTACAGCAAAAACTTGGGAACATTAGAAGGACCTAAACAACCCTGGATGGACCAGCCAAGTGCTTGTGTCATGACTATCATGTCAAAAGGGGGCTGAAATGTAATCCTCAGTGTTTTTGCTTTGTAAACCACAGTTTCCCCTGAGCTCCAGCATGGAAGACTACAAAAAAGAAGAGAGAGAGAAAGAGTGGAGAACAAAACAAAATGCTTACGACCCCCAGAATTGTTTGGAGAAATAACAAAGCAACAATTACACATGCCACACATCAATTATGTGTAACTGTTACAGCTGTAGAGTGGCGAGACTCGCGTTGCCTGTGTTCTGCTTCTTCTCCAGAGAAACATTTCCCCTACAGGGTAGGTAAGGCTAACACGGCATACACAATAAATCAAGCCAAATGTAATCACTGTTTCACGTGCCCTCTTGTCACCCAAGAAAAGTTGGCAACAAAGATTATTAATGTGTCTCAATCCTACGATGGTTAACACATTGGATCTGGCTCTCATCCTGGATTGTCAAGACTTAGTCCATGAAAACACAAAGATTTGCTGTTTTCTAACAGTTGCAATGATGTATTTTTCCCTAAAGGGCTCTATACAAAACAGTCATCAAATTAAGTGGATAAATGCTAAGCTACATGTGAATGTCTGTAAAATCTGCAGTGTAACTTCAAATAAAAACTTCTGGAGGGTTATTGTTATCCAGTTAGCTCGCCGATCATGCCTTTGTGGCATAAACCACGAAGAGAAAAGTCTCTAAACTTGGTGACAGGTTAATGGTGTAGAAACCGTAGTTTGGAGAAAATATACAAAGTAAGATATTTAGCATGGTCAGCAATTACCAGCAGACCAAAGAACAGAAACACAAAGCCTTACAAAGATAAGCTGTAATACCCACAATACTGATAATAAACTGATCTCTGAATGATTCACTGGCACAACAGCACTGAAGGTATTACCAAGTGGGACAAACAGCTTGCAGCTTATCATTTTAATCAAACCTCTATCTGCTTTAAGCAAAGCATTATGTTGCAATCCTAGGCACTGATTTAAGTACAAGTTTTGGAACAAAAAAAATAATAAATTGCACAGTTTTTGACATGCACATTTAACTCTACAGCCTGCAAAACAAATGTAAGGAAAGATTGTGAAATCTGAGAATGCAGAGTCCTGGTGCCTTTAAAAGAAAAGAAAAGAAACAAACATGGCAATCATAACGCAAAACAGCAGAGAGAAAGCAAGAGAAGACTGCCCGAGCTGGCACTGAGAGATATATGGTCATATGACAAACGCTCTGCAGGTCTCTGGTGTCTCCTCTGGTTCCTTTCACAATATGATAAATATTTCCAAAATGAATGTTAAGCTGTGCACACAGTTGCATAACACACAACTCTTAATCTGACTGGTAAAAACTACACAGACAAATTTACCAAAGCAGCCAATACAGATACTACAGATAAATTATTGGAGATAATCACATCAAACAGACTGTTCAATGAGAATTTAAACATATATATGGAAAACCAAGTTTTTTTTACCCTATTAAGTAATTCTCACAGCATGTTAACTGGAGGGTTAAGTGGCATCCAAACTATTGCCCATTAAACTGCATATTTTTCAGAATTCTAAATAGTTTGGCTTAAAGAAATCTGTTTACCACAATAACATGTTCCAAGATGCGTAACAGTATCCCCCAGAGCACTTAATGAATGCCATAAGCACATACTTTCCTTTGGCAAGTGTATCTTGCCAACTTAAATCACTCTTGGTTCCCTTTGAAAGACCCCCTCTCTGCCTCCACGCCAAGACATAATAGCACTGGTATACGACTGCTGGTGGAGAAAAATGCTGTGTAAAAAAATTCCCAATTGTACTATCAAAGTCAAGGTATCATACAATTTTTGGTGCCTCTGGTTGACCTGTCAGGAGTGCTAGGTAGTCATCTGCAGCTTACACTGTGCAGGTGAACTGAAATGCACCCAGGACACATTATCTGGGCTCCTAGCTGAAGCAGTTTTTCTTCTTAAAATAAACAGTGTGGGAAACAACTGTGGCTGCAGCCAATAACCATAAACCAACATCATTATGTTAAGAGAGTGTTTGAGATTTGAAGATCAAACAGGATGTCACTGAACCGTAGCCAGACGTTTGTTAAGCAAAGCAAAAACTAAACTTTTCGGAGTCTACACTTGAAAGACTTCACGGAGAACATCCAACTATCAGTCATTATTTAGTTCTCATATTTTTTTCCTAATGAAACACACAGAAATGGATTTGATATAAATTAGGATCTTTGGCAGCTTGTTTGAAATAAGTTGTATGATATTGCTTGTTAAGTTAGAGCACACATTACATCAATATGAAACACAGAAGGCATGTAAATAAAGCATCACATTCTGGCAAAGTTTACCCACCACACAAGACAAAGTTACTGTAAATTACCCAAGAGGACAACATCAAAGAGCACTATATGGGAAGAAAATGTTGCAGTAGCATAGATGAATGATGATTCAGCTACAGAAACAGATCTGTTTAACTTCATTGATATGCAAAATATATAATTGATGCAACATGTCTAATTTGTAAAACAAGAACTTTTCAATTAAGTT
Organism: Atherinomorus stipes; assembly: GCA_023101725.1. NCBI lineage: Eukaryota > Metazoa > Chordata > Actinopteri > Atheriniformes > Atherinidae > Atherinomorus > Atherinomorus stipes. The sequence continues at coordinate 905,384 of JALJCO010005679.1, forward strand.
TTCGGATTTTTCTGTCTTCAGACTAGCTCCTTAAAGACAGTAATTTCAAATCTTTTTTTTTTTTTTATTATGCCTTTGAGGGAGCCCTGACAGATTAGCTTGTAACATCTTAATCCGCAGCCTCTGACAAGAGTTGTGCTGCGAGGCAATATTGTGTCCACTGTGTTCATGAACAGTCAAAATTAAAGCCAGTATTGGTGCATCAGATCATAACAGGTCACCGTGAAGATTGCTATGATCCCTTTAGCTCACAAAAGACAGGAAATCTATTGCAGGAAATCACTTCTTTTCTACATTTATATAACTCCAAACAATTTAAAGACGTTAGCGTATTTTTCAGCCTCTGCAGTAATAAAGGTTCAAATTTAATAGAGTATGTAAACAATGCAAGAACACTACATGCAAGACAAAAAAGGAACATAGTGGGTGTTTTAAAGTTATTTGATTTTTGTTTTTAAAGTGTTATCTTCAGGAAATAAGAGGTGTTAATGCTTCTCAAGGCAAAACATGTTTCAAACTAGTCTAAATGTCTGAATAATTGCTCTGAATGACTAACAGGTCCAGCAATAAAATAATCAACCTTTTTCTCTGAAATACAGAGCTATAACAATTTGAGGCGCATCTGTACCTGTAACACGTCGTAACTTCTCCCGTCGACTTCACGCAGGGGTACTTTGTGGTGGAAATGTTATTTTCAGAGCATTTCTCACTGTGAGAGGGAGATTTTTGAGGCAAGTTCAGTATCTGATCAATGTCTAATGTAATTATCATCACCGTGTACACGTGTTATTAAAATGTACCCTTCACTGGCATCCTCCTCCTGGTAGGACCAAAGCAAACCTCCTGAGAAGCACATGCAGGTGACGGTGAGCAGCAGAGGACTCCTGTTGGGTTTCAGCAGCATGACGTCGGTCCGGTCACCTGGCTCCTGTCGACGGTCCACACTGGAGGCAAGAAACCCTCCTCACTGCTTCTCCCTCGGTGAGTAAAGCGGTGAGGCATACAGACAGACCCTCCCATTCACTAACTGGTGGTAACTACTGACAGAGAACCGCTGTTACTTCATTCTTGTGGTGTCGCCACAGAAAGTTGCTTAACTTAATCTGTCAGCACTTTATTACTTTTTCAAATTGCGTCAGAAAACCGAAATATTTGCAGCCTCTCGCCCATTAAATGTGTTTTACGAGGTAATGAATTTCCCCAATGCACAAACACACCTTTAGCTTTACGGTCAGTTCTCCGTGAGACATTGAAAATTCACAACTAAAGAACTAATGTTGCAATATGTACGCGCCAACAAGCACGCGCTCGTTTAGAGGCGCGCTACGTGCGTTTTAATCTATGCCGCCGCCTCGCGACTATACAGGAAATTACACCTTAGTTGTGAACGTCGTGTACGTGAATGAAGACACTTCTGCTCAATAGAAAGCAGATAGATTAAGGAGTTAAACCGAAACTTGTTAAGGTTTATAATATTCAGATTTAGAGGAAATGTGCCAGTTAAGCTGTGATCCACGCAAAAACCGTTTGTATGGATAGTGACACTGTAACAAGTGTAGCCTACCTATAATTTGTTTCCATCTATCATTAAACCCAACAGAAACACTGCTCTTTAAATCATAATGCAGTTCAACAGCACAAGTAAACAACCATGTAGCTTACCTGTGAAATAACACTTCATTAAAGCGTTTATGATAACAGTAAGGGATCTGTTGTGCAACTATTTACATTCTGTTCACTGGAGGTGGGAAAGTCCTGGCCCAGGAGGCTTGTTTGTTTGTTTGTTTATTATTTTATTTACAGTAATAGGGTTAATATGCAAAAATTCTTAATAAAAGGTGCTTTGCACCATATTTAACTTAGGTTTTTAGATTTAGCTATGTGCAGTCCCTAAGCAGGTGAGTTTAAAAACAAACAAACAAATAAAAAAAGGTAAAAAAAAAAAAAAATACTCCAACATAAGGTACAATCAATGTCAACATGTTTACAATCTCTAAAATCACATTAAATCACAAAAATTTCTACAACGGGGAGTCAGAAAGCATCAGTCTTATCCCTGAAAATCATAACAAGAGACCACAAAGACAGGTGAAATGACCAAAATGATACAAAAAAAAAAAAAAAAAAGCACTGAAAAGAAATTGATTAAATAACTATGGGACATAAAGTGGGCAACTCAAGTCTTATAATAATCAAAATGTGACAGATAATAAAGAATAACAGAGAGTGATCTCTTGCAACATTACAAAACAGATACAAAACAAACTTAATCAATAAAACACAAAATTCCTGCATATACGTAGATGCAAAACAATTCCAATTGCACATTAAAACAACCACTAAGAGAGATTTGAGCCAGAATTAGACAAACAATTACTATATGGGCCAAAAAAAATGACAGAAAATGAAATAATAACACATGGTATTGCACTTACATAGCAGAACAGGGCAAAGAAATTATGCAAAATTATTAAAAACATCTGCAAGATATATAGTTGAAGATTCAAAATGACCATAAATTATATTTGCAAAGTTTATGTCAGTTTTGTGTCTCTGGGTGTGGTTTTTCAGTAAAACAAGTGGGTAAAGTCTTACCCAGGGGCCCATTGATTTGAGATCCATCCATGCAACTATTGCATTAGCGATAGTCATTCATTTTCGGTATTTGAGGTTAAAAAATATGGAAACTTATGAATTACATTGCTCTATATAAATCTGATCTGATAAGTTTAAACAACCAGATGCAATTTTATTTCTGAAGAAGCCTCCCAAATCAACAATCCTGTCCACACATGAGAAAATTTTCTGTGAGGTTCTTGTAACCTGTCTGCCATTTGTGCATGCACTTTTCAGTGTTATATAGAATGAAGCTCTGTATTTGGACCTGAATTAGCTTTCACTGGCAGGTCACAATCGGTCAAGTGTGACTTGATCATGTAATGACAGAGATCATCTGAGACCTTTATGGTTAAATTGAAAATGAAGAATTTCTTTTTACACATTAAATGCCACAATTGCTGCACGTTAAATGATGCATACTGTAATGTAGGCAAAGAAACAGCAGGAGAAAGTCTCTGTCAAAGAAATCAGATATCTTCAGCGGATGCTTAATAAATGTTGCATGCATTTATTAAACATGCACTGATTGGATGTGATTTCTTAAACTATTTAGAGGTTATAAAAGATCAAACATGACATCAAATTGTAAAAATCTCTCTAGGAACTCACAAATAATCTTACATTACAACTGATTTTAACTTAATATTTAAACCAACATTGATATTTTTGCTGAATATTTATAGGGTGGACTAATTACTGACAAAGTAGTTATAATAATTAAGATAATGCCATTAAAAACTGTCTTAGTTCAACTTATTACACTGATTTATTGAGAAAACCATGAAGCAGCTTTGTAACCAAATATTTAATGAACTATTTATAAGCATGAAGAAAATGACTGCCTTCATTTACTGTGTCAGATCACCAGGAATTAATGTCATAAGGATCATAAAGTTAAGCAGCATGTTGGAAAAAAATAACAGAATTTATGAATTAATGAGCATCCAGAAAAAGAAATCAACAAACCCTCCGGAGGACAAAGGAGGCCTATTTATAGTCTGGATCCCTGTAGCACAACACGCGTTTCATCATATCATGTCCAAATGTCACTGATTCTGTGGCCAGCTGATGACATAAAGCAATGCTCATTACCGACTGCATCGTAGAACAGCCTCACTCATTCAGACAGATTATCATAATGCACCAAGCAGCTTAATGATCAGCAGGAAACAAGTTGTAACCTTTATGCTCCGCTAACTCACCTCTACTCGCTCAGTCTTTAGGTCAAGTGGTCTATGAGGGCGGAGAGAAACCCTACACAAGTATACTACTGACCTTATTTCTGAATTACCTTGACCTTGGTGTGGCCTCCTCTGGCGGGTCTGATCAGAGCACCAGCAGTGTTTACCTGCATCTGCAGAACTTATTCAGTTTCTCAGGAATCCAGTGTGGCATTACAGTGTGTTATATAGCAGAGAAACTGAGGAGTCTGTAAAGGATATCCCCATGAAACAAGAAGACTGTGGTGTCACTTACAACCGCTGGGCCTGCTTTTCTTCTTGAGAGGTCAGCGAGGTATGATCAAGCTTAATGCAGGACATTAGTGACACGACATTAGCCAGAGTGTCTATTCAGGAGAAAGGTAACAAAATCTTTCCATTTAAAATAAAGTTTTTTCTTTCTTTCTGGACACTGAACTATACCTCTTCTAGTATCATTTAGCAGAAAATGACACCTGGAGCCTGCTTCTAAGCGCCTGCTCATGTGTGACCATTTCAGTTGGAGGGAAAGCAGTGTTTCACCGGTCTGCTGGTTTCATTACTACACCTCCTCTACTGCATGCTCCTGCTCTGGTGCAGTTCAGTTTCTGGCCACTTGATGGCCCTTTCAACCAAGAGATATCACCCCCAACCCCCCCCACACCTTTCGCCACCATCGTCATCGTTGCCCACAAAATGGATGACAGCTTTTAGAAATACCAGGGTGCGTCACGACTCTGAGGTGCACATGCTGTGCCATTTACGTTCCACCTGTTTTGATGCCTCAGCAGCCCGAGAGGCAGAGAAAAATCATGCCTGCAACGGCACAAGTAGCCAATTAATGTTGCAGCCTGATACTGCATCAAAGCTGCAGGGCTAACAAACTCACTCACATCTTCCTGCCTTAGAGAAATGAAATAATTATCTGTGACTCATTAGCCATGTCATCAGTTTCTAGAAAACAACACAGAACAACAAAGGCAGCCTTTACCCTGCTCCACTTATGAGTTATCTTATTAGAGTAGTTCTTTACGGTCACTTTCAAGCAGGTGTTTTACCAAGTAGCATTAGTTTGCAGTTATTAGTAAAAACCTAAGTTATATCTTTGTTTTATTCCAAACTGAGGGCTTGTCAATCTGGCTTCTAAACTCAGAAGTGATTGATAGGTGGAGTTTGTTTTCTGCTCTCATGCTACAACTAATTCAGGTGTTGTTGGTCTAAGCTGGGAGTTTTTTTTTTTAACCCAGATGGATTGTTTAGATCATTATTCTCTGGCTTAACAAGCGAATTCTCACTCAATCTGTATGTTCTGCACACAGAATAGTCTCCTCAATCAGGAGAGCAAATGGTTCCCAAATTAAATCAGACAGAAAAACAATTAGAGGGGAAAGGATGCAGCAGGCGTGGGTTTTGTGTGGGAAGAAATTAGGAAATCACGGTCAGTAAAAGAAAAAGAGACAAAAAGTATGTGGCTGGACTTTGTCTTGATTAAGGAGCCATCATTACTGTCTCAGCTGGAGAGCAGAGTTAGACCAGCTAAAGGTGGAAATGATTCCACCTTAGGTGATTAGTTCAAATAGACTCAGTTCATTTGCTCAGCCAAAGAAATCTCAAATGACATGTTGCAGTACACTGACAAGCTGTGCAAACAGGACATGTGCTATTAAAGGTGATTCAGTGTCTTGAGGGTTGCTGACATTGACGTGAACCTTTTGCATGCTTAATGAATTCCACACCATGCAATGCTGCAGCAGTGGAATACACCCAAACATCATCTTTTATCCCCTTTATGCTTTCACACACATGATGACAATGAGAATGTTGCAGGGAAAGAGCATCCCCCGCTGTCAAACTCGCCTTTCTCTGTCTTTCTCTCCCTTCACAGTGCAGCACTGCAGTGCTTCTCTGCACATGCCCAGACAGACTGAGGGAGAGCCACGGCAAGTTTGAGCTCACTAAAAATATTAACAGCCTGCATCGCAGACTCATCCGTGTAGCCAGCTTTGCACCAGGAATGAATGTTTAACTCAATATGGGATTGTTGAAATGCTGTTGATGTGGAAACGCTCAGCTTTTACAAGCACCTCTCTCTTCTTCAGAGGGCTGGCTGTTGTCTCAAGGTCACCGCTTCTTAAAAGCTCAAACTGCTTAGCAATGAGTGATACGGTGGAAGTAAAGCTTAAATACACAGCATTACACCACATCTCTTTAGTCATTTAGTCGTTTACAGACTTCGGTGTGTTTAATACTGTATAATTTGCTGCTGCCGAGTTTCTTGTTTTTCTACCACTGTAATGAAAATCGACCTTTTTTGTGTGTATTTTACAAAAGGCTACTAGGTTGCTTGTTATAACTGGAATGTTTCAAACTGTAAATCCTCTCAGAGAATAAATTTAGGCAGGTTAAGTAATACTCTTTAGAAAAAAGGAAAAAAAGGGATAAAATCCTAAAACCTCCCATCAAGTGTCTGGTTCTGTGGTAACAATCGTGCATAAAAGGCCAGATGGAGAGCACAAGGCCAGTTGAGGAGCTTAGTAACCTTAACTTCTAAAGGTTTTCCATTTTGGGATGTCTCCATGTTGTTCCTGATATGCTTGTCTTGTACAAGATGACAGTGTTTATTCCTTCTTTATTGTGGTTGTAGCAAAATTAGATCTATGTAAACAAAATCACGACAAAATGTCAAAATGAAGCAGATTTTTTTAAATGTGTTTGCACTGGAAAAAAAGAAAGAAGTGTATTTGTTTTCAGGACAGTTTTCTGATGTTCAACATGGTTGAACAAAGAGCTGCAATAAAAGCTTGGTGTTAGTCTTCCTCTCTTCTTAGTGCTTCCCAGTAGAAGAGAGGAAGATAGTCCCTCTTGTACAAAATTACACTCTGGCATTCAGCCAGTGCTAATATGTTACTTGAGCAGTCTGAGTAAGACAAATGAAGTAATTACAGCAAGTAAAACCAAGCTTAACACATACTGATGTGTTTTATTACAATTTCTTTTTAAATCTGATCTGCTTTGAAGCTACGGTGCTCCAGTTCTTTACACTGACTTCCTGTCTGTCAAAGAACTGACTTTAAAATCCTTCTGTTAGTTTACAAAGCACTGAATGGCTCGGGGCCAAAATACATTCAAGATCTTCTGGTTCGTTATAAACCAACCAGATCCTTCAGGTCATCGGGGTCAAGTCTACTTTCTGTTCCCAGCGTCAGAACTAAACATGAAGAGGCAGGGCTCAGTTTTTATGCCTCTCACATGTGAAAGACTGCAGGTCTTCTGAAACCCTCAGCTTTCTTTAAAACCAGGTTAAAACTTTTCCGTTTGCTGCTGCCTTTTGTCAAAATTGTTAATTCCTCTCATGTAACTTTTATTTCTTGCATTTTATCTTATTCTATTTGAGCTTTTTGTGTCTATTTAATTGCTTTTTTTTTTCTTTTTGAAGTGTGCTTTTTAATGCTTCTTCTGCACCTCGCTGTAATGCTTTTAATGTTTTATGGAAAGCACTTTGAATTGTCTCGTTCATGAAATGTAGAAGGTGAAAACATCGCTTCGTTGCCATTTGATTACCTGCTTCATTACTCGTCAATCTTCATTTATTCTACTTTGGAAATACCGAGAAGTCCCGCTGTGTATGGCTGCCATAAACATAACTACCACACGGATAAGAGAAGATGTTTTTCCAGTTCCCAAAACAACAGAAAAAGTCCGGAACAACATGCTAAGTGGCTAGCAGCTATCAAGCCCATAAATGCTGACAGTTAACACTGGAAACCATGGAAACATCTACTGTAACAGTATGTTCGGATCACTTTGTGACTGATAAAAAAAGCATATATTCTGGATTCACTATTTAAACCCTGTAGTTGTTTTTGTACAGATGATAGAAAACACCATTAAATCAGTGGATGTACAGAATCACAGCGCTGCCAGCTGTTCCCGTCTCCTCAGGACCACAGATTACTCACGTTCATCCAGATTACTGCCATCAATATTCCCACATAAGAATAAAAGCAGAAAAAGTGGCAGAAAAGCATTTGCAGCGTTATAAACACTGCACAGTCATAACCAGTAAAATACAGATGAGCTTCTAGCTACCGGTAATTTATAGCTTTATCAATGAGAGTAAACTCCTGAGAAGGACATCAAAGAAATACCACCATTTCTTTAAAATGATGGGGGGAAATTAATATTCTATAAAGAATAAATGGTTTGAACACGGGGCTTACCTGATGAAACCAAATACATCATGAGATTGGGAAACTGGTCATCAGGCCGTTATGTAGGTTCGTCTAACCAGGCTGTAGCAGCAGAAGATGGGCATCACTTAGTCCAACAGATACTAGTTTTGCTTCGTATCTTCTTCTAGCGTCAGCAGTAAGACTTTCAATATAACTGGATGACATTTCAACATTATTTCAAAGACAGACCGGCAGAGAAATTTTTTTAAAAAGGGTGCAAAAACAGTTTTTGAGGCTCATGGTCTATCAGGCGCCGTTCAAATGCGAAGCATGTTTTCACTACCAGCTTCGTGGTCACGTGAATTCTGGGTTGTGACTAGGGCTGGACGATTATGGAAAAAATTATAACCACGATTATTTTGACTGATATTGAAATCACGATTAATATACACGATTATTTATTGATTTTTATAAAAAAAAAAGTGTTTATTAAACCACATAACTCAACTTGAAATATAACTTTAAAAAAAATTAAACCGAAAATAAATTAGAAACAAGTAAAGGAGTAAAATAAGAATATTATTCAAAATAATAATAGCAATAAAAATGAATACTAAGTCTACATGCATTCCTGTTCTATACTCCCTGCAGTTTGCTTCCTATAACTCTACCAGTTTGTTCACTTCAGGATTAATCGTTTTTCTTCGATTACAGTGTTTTTATGATTGTGAAAAGGCAAAATTGAAATCACGATTAAAATTCGATAAATTGTCCAGCCCTAGTTGAGACGTAGGCTAGCGATCATCAAATAAACTTGCCCTGCCTTGCCTACAGTCACATGTACAGTAAAGTATTTTGTTGGGATGTCTTTGCCACTTTCCCTGGTTACTTCTACAGATGAAGCCGCTCAAAAAGATTGCCGGTATCCTAAGATTTAACATGTCATGCAAGTAGAGATTTCCAGGATGACGGTGTTCTTTTTATATAAGGCAGTAGTGGTCACTGAGTGGTTTGATGATTTTGAAACTAATTTCAGTCAGTTTTATACATCTCCAATTTGTAGCTTTGAACACCTGTTGGAAATTTTAGACCAACATGATGGACAGCAATCTACATGATAAATGATGGATTATTTGGTGAAATGGTGATAATTTGTGAAACTTTTATGGACCAGCAGGGTGGAAAAACACTGAGTGTGATGTGGTGGTCCCTTGCAAAGGCACTCTATGATGATTTTGTTTTTGATTCGTCATGTATTTATTTTGTCCCACTAAATACAATCATACTTTTCATAAACTGAGATGTGCAGTTACCCAATGCAAGGAAAATCGAAGCGGCACAGTGCAGCCCTACCGTCATGTTTGTACTATCCACTGTTGTGGCAGCAGGTTAATATAGTTTTCTTACTGCCATCTCATGAGAACAACTTCCCCTTCAACATGTTACTGTGACTCGGGCTTTTTGCTTGCACCAGCTGTTCACTGGTGAGTCACATTAAGTGCAAAGAGATGTGCTGTGAGAGGAACTCTTGCTTTTCGGTTGCTGTAAACATCTATAGAGGCACTTGGAGAAAAAGCAATCTCTTCTTGGATTTAAAGAGAAATAGGAGCATTATCCTTAGCCAAAAGGGCATGACTTCAATAACACCTCAAAAGAGCAGTTTCACAGTGAAAACAGCATTTTATTTATTTTCATTTGCAGAACTTCCACAAGTTCAATCTTGCAGACTCAAAGTAGAAACAATCAAAATCTGGATTGCTGTAAGCTGATTTAAAGCACGTCAAAAGCACACAAAAAACATCAACTCTTACAATTACACAAGATTTTGCTTTGAGTAGAGTACATTTCACAGCACGTTTCCCCCGAATGGAGCTGCGATCAATAAATATAACCTCCGTGTAGTGTCCTTGAAATGGCTACATTTCACTGCTGCTCCCTACCATTATGTTCCTCCACACCACACCCCCCCTCCTCTGATTCACCTGACTCAATTTTACCATCCAGACACATGTGCACGAACACAAGTATAGTCCACTACATCCCTCCTTGAATTAATCTTTCATCACATCAGATTCTAATACTTGTAGATCGCCCACTGGTTTAACCTCTGTGAAGAACTACATTTTTTTGTGTGTATTTGTGAAGTGAAAAAACATGAAGAGGAAGAGTGCAATAGTTTTCATTTAGATTATGAGCAAGTGGGCATTGCTGATTTGCTCCTTTGGGAAAAGGTCTGACAGGACTGTTGACAAATCCGATTATATCAGGATGTAACAAAATATAGATTACCAAACTGTTTCAACCCATGGAAATAAGAATAAGAATTAATTTTCTTTAGCATGCACTTACGACTTAGGTAAAACTTAATAAAATGTTTTATTTTTGTTAAGTGATAACCAAATATGCCATGATGTTTTGTGGTATCCACCCCCCACATTCCTTACCTGAACTTGCATCCTGGAAGGTCACATACTGTATGTCTGCTGAATATTTGGCCCCCTTCACTTCACAGCAAACCTTTGAAAAATGGATGTAATGAAACGACCATAACAAGACAGAAAGAAAATAGTTTAATCATAACCTCAATGATCAATGACTCAAAAACATATTAATGGAAAATTTAGAATAAAAAAAAAATCTTAAGAAGAAATATTGCAGTTACAGTAAATCTTAACCATAAATGTCAGGATAAGCCATAGAGTGCAATCGTAATTCTTACAGTCTTTAAAAAAAAAAGCTCATGGTGATCGGGACCAGCTCAGGTCTCATAATATGGCTCATCATCATTTAAATTAGTTCTGAAGCATTACACATCATCCTTGCAGAAATTATGGCCCAGTTGTGGCAACATGCACCAGACCCAAGCCATGCTGGTTTGGCCAAGCTATTAACATCCCCACAAGTTTCTTTGTCATTGCCTGTAGATATATGAATCTGCAGAGCTGTGACAGTCATTACTGATTTTTATAGTCCAGCAGCTGTTTCTTTAAGAAATTCTGGTGTTTTTCTTGAAAACATCGTACTGTTTTGATTTGTAAGGGGTGGAGGGGAGGGGGGGGGGGGGTATTTAAGGTTGACCTGCATGTGCAGTTCAGTATCAACACAATGCAGAGGTGCGCCTCTCACAGTGATCATTCTTGGCAAGCTGTAAACACATAGGTGAGGATGTTGCCTCCGGATGGGTTACTTCCCCCTCTGTCTTGTCCAGTCTGTGTCAAGTTACAGCAGGGACTGTTTTTAGTAGACAAAGATTCTCCTATTGAAGGGAGTTATTACTTCTGATAGTTACTGTATACCGGGATTGTTAGCATTCATATTGTCTTATTCATGCAAATACATTTGCACTCTGAGTCGTGCAGCTGTGGTGGTTTAAATTAATTCATCAATTATCTTCACACTTATAGTCTTGGTTTAAATTATTGACGTATCTGAACTGCAAGCACAGAGATAAATTCAAAATGAGCTATTTTGTGCACTCAGAATATTTTAGAAAATATTGAGTTATTAAACATCAGCAATTCTCATATGCTTAATTTTCAGTGTTCACTGGACCTGAAAGAAGCAATAAATGATGTTTTTCACTGTATAAATTGGCTGAATTTGATTTTAATTTCCCAGTGGTGAAATTTAGCATCCCAAATTTTTCAGAGCAATGCTCTGTTGTGTTTGTGAGAATGACAAATGTATTTAATGTATGTTCTGGAAAGGCACTTTATGTTATGTATAGACATTAACACAAGATCCACATGCTTTATGTTATGGTAATTATTCCTGGGACCCTGCCACTGAGGAGCTTTTTAACTCCCTCAGCAACCTCAGCTCTGGTGATAGTAGAGCCCACCCCAGAGTGCCCAAATTCTGCTTCCTCATCAGAAGACAAGTTAATTTAGAGCATGGGCTATAAGTCGCAGGAGCAACCCGATGGATACACGTCTATGCAATACTCATCTGCATATATTGTACTGCTCAATGATTCTCCCATATTTCAGTTGTTGCTCTGAAGTCTGGGGAAACACATACAGCAGTACCACTAAGCTATCGTATTTGTTGCAAAAAAGAGTAGTTAGAATAATGATAAGGAAGGGTACAGAAAGCAAACCCATAATCCATTTGTTGCAACTAGACAATTTAAACTTAAGGATCTTGTAGGCTTATTGTGGTAAGCAAAGCAAAGAAGTTTGCCAGATGAGATTCAGAGCTTATTCAGTTCAATAACCCAAGCTGCTTGCCAGCAGTACACTTAATTTTTGAACCATGTTTGCACAGACAAAGATGAAACAGAAGTGTCCCTCAGTTTATGGTGTTAAGCTATGAAATGTGTTGAATGAGGAAATAAAATGTTGTAGTAATATTTATAAATCCAAATGTATACAAGGACAAAATAATACTAGAATTAGAAGACAAATGAATGTGACCATTATAAGACTAACGTTATGTCACTGTTACTCTTTTTTGTTTTGTGCCTCAGTGAGGAGATGGGGGTTAAGTGAGAAAATGAAGTGTGTATTCTTCCATTTTGTTACAAGAAGCAGATAGCACAAGATTTTTTCTTGCTTCTTCTGTTCATGGAAAAACTATGTAATGTGGCATGAGCAGCATGAACAATAAATAAATAAATATTACAAAAATATACATTGTTTTTTTTTGTTTTTTTCTATACAAGACTTTTAATGTAAATCAAAATAATTAATCTACAATAGTTAACCATCTTTAATCAATAAAAACTAGCAGAAACTGTAGAGCCAGTTGATTGAAACTTTGCATTTACAAACCTCCCAGAAGTAAAAAAGGCTCAAGGAAAAGGAAAGTGTGTCTGTTACAGGATACTTGTGGTAACTGAATACAGACAGTATATTTTCTGAATCACTAACAACAACAAAAAAGGCCAAATCCTGGGCAATGAAAGTTGTGACGAAGTTTGAAATTTGCTTCATCCTCTTCATGTTGGGATGAAATTTCGACACTGCTCCCTCGATGGTCCTCTGGCTGACATCCAGGTGTTTTTCATCCTATCCTGGCTGGAAGTGTGCAGTGTAGTTTCTTCTGTTTCCAAAATATTTTAGTTTAGCTCCATACAAGCCAAAGTTCACTCATTTAAAGAAGATGCTGGTCAGATTTTTCTCTCAGCTATCTTGTGTTTGTTCTAAACCATTCATGTGCTTCACATCTTCCTCTCTACGTTCCTTATTTGGCTGTTAGGCAACATTATCTCATCAGCTAACAAAACATAGATGAAATGATGGAAAGATTATTTCCCCGACCCCTATCAACAGCACAAAGGATGGCTAAAAAGAGAGAAAGATGAACCGTTTTAAACTCCTGTCCTAACCTGAACTTCATTTAAGTTTCCCATCTGGAAAAAAGATAATTAAATAATGGGAAACAGAGAGAGGCTGTCATTGTTGCCAAAAGATCTGTCAGCAATGGCATTAACACACTTTTTATAAACTGAAAGCATTTTTTTTCAACAATGATTGGCTTTGAGTTAGAATATTTAGATATAAAAATTTGTTAATTTTTACATACATTTTTAAAGATATTTGAAGCTCTGTGATTGAAATTTAGGTTTGACAACATACTTACCAACGTGTATCATAAACAACTAACATCAAAATGAAAACTAAAACAGGAGACCAGATGTGTCTTTTTTGTGATCTTCTCTGTTTTATGTGTTCATATCTACTGATTTAAGAGCTCAGGAAGCTCACTTTTTTTTTTGTCTTTTTACAAACCCAGATTTATTTTTCATCTTCAGACTTGTTTTATTCATCTCCCTGGAGCCATGAAGGGCTTTATAAAGCTTCTTTGATAAACCACCAAAACTTGAAAGTAGACTTTTTTTGTAAACAATCATTACAGACTTTTCAATCTGACTGAATGAACAAATGATCGATATTCAGTTCTCTCTCCATTACCAGAAATCCCTCTCAGCATGCCTTACTTTTATTTTCCTGCATGTTATCTACCTCACGTTTGTTTTTGTTTTTTTTGGGGGGGGGGGGGGGGAGGGTGTGATACTCTACCCTTTGTCTGTCCTCCATTAATAGGAAGGACACAGTCTAATGGGTTCATACATGTTTGCTGACTACTTATAAACAAGTCAAAGAAATATCACTGCAACTTTCCATTAGCACTCTCTATGTGCTTTACTCTGCTTTCACATAGAACTCTAATAGTCTATTGTAGGTTCCCCTTTAGGCTATAAGCTCAGGTGTTCTGCAGAATGAAAAGTCCTCTCTAGATGTATATACATAAAAAATATTTTCTCTCTGGTGCCATCTTTATTTGGCATCAAATGTTTGTGGGAGAAATGTTCATAAAAGCAAAAGCAAAAGACCTCACTGAACTCCTGTGGAAAGCCTGGAGCTTGTCGAAATCTTGGCAGTTACAGCACAGTGACTGGCAGCTTTTATCAATAACACTCACAAACACTCGATAATATAATTACCTGCGAAATCTTTTGACAGGGTTGCACTTAACAGCATTTACTGAATTATATCTTTCCTCATCAGGTACTTGGCAGAGGCTTAATAATTCCCCACTCAATCTGACATCTCATGCAGATCACTGCTACGCTGTCCAGCTGACCTGAATGAGCGTCTGCCCCCTGATTGCATTTCACGGGTGCGAGCCAAGATGTCAATCACCGCCAGCCAACGCCTCCACTGTTTTCTTGTTTTTATTGATTTGCCCTTGAGAAATGTCATGCATTGGTTAGTCATAAATTTAAAATGCCAGGACGGTGGCAACAGTTGGTGGAGCAGTAAACAGAAAGTCATGCTGGCTGAGTAGGTGGTGGCTGCAGCTCAAACTTGCTGTGGCTCTATCCAGCTGTTCTACACCTCTCAGAAACACACATTTGGGGTAAATGCTACACAGACAGAAGAAGGGAGTGTCACAGGGTGAACTAATGGGTGCTGCCAGAAACTGGACTACTGCCAACTAGCTTGGATTTTAGCATGCTTTTTTTTATGGTTTTATGTGGTTTTAACTTTGTTTTTATCTCCAAGCTAGTGGAAGCTTTTAATGACCTGATTGGCAGCACCTGGAGAGAAGGACTCCTCCCTTGACTAATTGGACACAGAAGGATAAAAGCCTGTGTGTGGACAGAGAAGACACTGGAGAGACAGAGACAGAGGACCGGGCGCAGGAGGTGAAGCCGGGGTGGGCACCGGATCCCCAGGCTGGGGGGTTCAGGAAATGGTGGCAGCGGAGGAGGGGCTCGGGAGTTGAAGGTGGCCACCAACCCTGAAGTCGCCTACGGCTAGAGGCGCGGCCGCCAGGAGGAGCGGCTGCCTGGGCCAGAGGAGGGCTGTGGAGTCCCGAGGGAGCCTATGGTCAGGAGGAGCGGCCACCACGGAGGGATGAATCCACAGCCAGGAAAGATGCAAGCCACCAGGAGCCCCCTTTTAGCCCCTTTTATCCTTTCTTTTAGTAGCTTTAGTTCCTTTTCTTTCTTTTAATTCCTTTTATTCGGACAGTTTTTAGGTTATTTATTTTATTACTTTTATGACTTTAGTACTTTTTATATTTCTTTAATGAAGTATTTTTTGTTTTACTCACTACCTGCTGGCGATGGCCTTTCTTTCTTTCCCCTCCTCTAGCAGTTGACGGTATAAAAAGAACCATCCGTGACATTTTTGGCGTTGTCGGCAGGATACCGGGCCACTGGGGAAGAGGGGTGCCTCGCCAGTATGGTAAGTGTTTTAATTTCTTTTATATTTTTCTTTTATTTTGTTTGTTTTTATGGGCCCAGGACAATTTTATGGAGAACCGGAAGGATCGCACACCGGCTTAGGTGCAAGGAAATTTTACGACTGGATTTGTTGCACAGATGGCATCCTATCACAGCTCCACGTTGGAATTCACTGAGCTCCTGAGAGCAACCCATTCTTTCACAAATGTTTTCAAAAACAGTCTGCATGCCTAGGAGCTTCATTTTATACATCTGTGGCCATGGAAGGATTTGGAACACCTGATTCCCATAACTTGGATGGGTGAGCAAATACTTTTGGCAATACAGTGCTGTTAATATCTGGTCTTACAGTACCTTCTGGTTTAAACCATATACAATACTGTAGTTAAAATTCATTGTTACCAGGAAACCTACCATGAAAAATGAGCATTAATTCAAATATATTTTGAGCTTTATATGCAAAATGCATTCATTCATGCAGACATACCATCAAATTAACATGCATTGAACACTCTGCTTGGAGGAATAAAACACTAGGGTCCAATAGAAATAAACAATTTATGTAATAATGTATGTTGCTTTGAAATAGGCTATCACTGGGTCAAACTTTAGCTGCTGAATGGGATATTTTACTGGCGTGTAATGACTTAAAGGCAGTTTGGAACAAAATTGTCTGGAGGCGAAGTGATCTGAATCTACGGTATACTGCCAGTGTAAAATCCCTTGGATTACACGCAATGTTTGTTAATTCTTCCCCTACAATGCGCAAACACTTACATCCCATGTGGCTTGTAACATTTCAGAAACAAATGCACTTATTGTGCTGCAGGCCACGAAAGTAATCATTACTTTAATCATGGAAAAGGCACACAGCATGACACAACTAACCGGCTGCTTATTTAATGCTCATAAAAAACATTCTGAAACCATTTTATGCTTTGCACATGGTTTTCCATGGATGCTTTGTGCAGTACATGCTGCTTCAGTACTGTAAATGCTTCACACTCACAGCATTACCCCCTTTTTACTGATTGAGAATGTTAAAAAAATACCAGTGTTACAGTAACAAGCATGCAGTAATAAGGCAGTACTTCCCAGCACTGTAGAAACATTAAACATCAGACATCGCTCATAGTCTATATGCTGTTCAAAATGCTTAAAACCCTCGAGCCTTTTAAAGATACATTAAACATTAACTTTCGGGTCATTGCTTGAAGGCGGTGGTGGTAAATACTGCATCAATATGGATGAGTCTCATGCAGACTCATTGCTGGAGTCTTGGCCACTGTGCTCCTTCTCTCCTGCTTCAGCCACAGAGCCATATAATCTGCCCCGCTGCTCCCATACTGTATATGAAGTGGATACACATGCACACTTACACACAAACATATTCACACACTTAGGGTAGAGTGCGATTGCAGTGCGTGATAACATTAACCTTAGTATCTGCTGAATTTTAAGTTATTAAGGTTATTTAATGGCATGATTTCTGTACAGAACAGAAATAATTCAGGCGAGGCACTGCACGATATGAGAAACAGGAAAGAAATGGCATCCTCTTTGGCGCTGTCGTTTGACTTACTGTATCAAGATAAAAAAAAAAGTTGTCTTGTCCTCATCAGTTTGAAAATTTCAAATTAGGTAAACAACCTTAAATGGACAATGTCAGATGATATATTAACTGTCATTATTTTTCTAGCAAAAACTAAAGCAAAATACAAAAGTGCGTAAAAACCTAACTCCCCATGATTCAGTTGCTTAGATATTTAGTGGCAATAACCTTAATGTTCTTTTTTCTCTTCATTTTATTAATCTTACAATGTTGCAGTCCATTAAAGTTTGAGGTAATCTGGTAATGCACAGATTTCTCAAGCTTTCCCTTCACAGCATTTCTCCCTTTGACTGGACCATTGCAACATTTTGATGTTCATTTCCTGTCATTCTGTTGTAGATTTGCTGCTGTCCTTTGGATCATTGTCTTGTTGCATGACTGAGTCAATAGCTTTCAGACAGATGGTCTCAAATTTGACTTTAGAATATATTCACACACAGACGAATTCTTGAATGAGTCTGACTGCAAGGTGTCCTGGTTCTAAAGCTGCAAAAACCACCATGCAGGACAGCTGGTATATAGTGTTTAATTTTCCTCAAACATGGTGCAGTGCATTTGTTCCAGAAACGCAGCAGTTTGATCAAATGCGATTTTACAAACCTAAGCCACACCGCCATGTTCTTGTTAAAGAGCCTTGAAAGTCACTGAAAGACAGAAAAGAAAAACAGATGGCATTCATCGCACATGATTGTATATCTGTTATGTGTCTTTTTCTTTCCCTGCTTATCAAAGGAGGTATTTAGTATTCAATAGCTTTGACACTGAGTGAAATTAGTTGTTCAAACCAATGAAGAGATAAATTAATGAGTATCTTGCAATATTGTCTTATCTCCAGTGCATTTTTTTGTAGCTCTGCCAGGAAAAAGATTATTTAAAAAACACAGCATTGGTTATTATGAACTGGTTGAAGTTGCCTATACCTGCACATGGCATTCAACGAGTTTAATTCACAGGGACCATGCTTCAAGGACAGAGAATGGAGGTGACAAATTTGAAATTCAGAACATGATAGAAGGAGACAGAGAGGAGAAAGAGAGGAGAATGGTGCATAGCAGGAGGTGACAGAATGAGAAATTAGTTTCTCTCAGTCCTTCGTAGCATTTGCTAAATCACAGCTAAACACAGGATAAATAATACAACAGCAGCTATTGACAAGCCCAAGAAACTGGAGGTGATTTACTTTCCAACCAGATCCTGTACAAAGGGCAAATATGACAGTGGTGGAGAGAATTGCATTATATCAGCTGCCAAGAGGAATGCATGGATGGCTTTCCCTGGCTCAGCAAAAAAATCATCTCTTTATCAAAATTCAATTATAACTTGACTTGTGACACGACAGGGTACGGGTGCAGGAGTGTTTCTCTTACTATTATGTTCTGAATTATGATTGTGGAAAAAGATCTGAGGACCATAGAAGTATTCTCTCAACACACTGTGCACAAAACTGTACCATAAGATAGATTTAACAGTCACATTTACTTTTTCAAGTTCACATCATTGAGCTAGGTGATCCACAGAGTTTTGACCCTTACAGTGAACGGTAGGCTTTCATGACAAGATTTTACATAGTTGCATTACAGATCTAATGAACTTATGAGAATCTAACAGCAACTGTATGAATGGGCTTTTGGTTTCTGAAGAATTGCCTCACAAAATGCCACAAGTTTGAAAATGAAAGAGGCTGCCTGCTCCCTGCAGCCTTGTCCTCGCTTCTGCCTGAGGCTAGCAGCAGGAGGCAACACTTGGCCCTTCAAGCATTACATCCTGGCTCTCTGAATAAACTGCTGGTGGTCGAGTTGCTCTGTGTGGTGCAACTACCAGGTTCTGCCAAGTTAGAGAGAGATTTGTGGAATGCATAAAGATGCACGTTTGCTTCAGAAGTATACAGTAAAAGGATGCTGTGATTTGTGTGAGTTTAGTTATTAGATGATGTCTAATGCAGTAACATTATACATGGTTACACCTGTCATCCTCCTAAGTCAGAATTACCTGAAATATTAATAGAACTCAGGCTCATTTGATCAAAATGTATGTACTGTATGGTAGCGCTTCATATGGAGAAAGTATAATAAAATCATAGCCATACAAACTTCACCTGAACAAAACGGCAGCTTGCTTAAGGACATGAAATTTACCGAAGAGGAAACAAACAAATTCTTAATTTGTGGATTACAAGAACACAGTGGAAATCATTTTGACCATTAGACGAGAGGTTGCTTTGCTGAATGGGTCAATAACAGAGGAGGTTCTGAAAAATGTGTGTGTATTCATGTGTGTGTGTGTCTGTTGAGGCAAAAACATAACACAGATGATGGACTCAGCATTAAGGAATGCAAAAACTCTATTCTTTTCTTCTATTATTCCAAAAAGGGTTTTCCTTTGCAGCCAGGCAGAAATCAAACACAATTCCTTTCTCTCTCTGTGCTAGTGATGCTATGAAGATGGATGCATGTTCATCTTTACTTTAAAAGAAAGGGATTTGGCATACTACTGTATGCTGCATAATGCTTTGTAACAAATGCAGGCTCACACATTCACCAGTGCACCTTGCGTGGCTCTCTTTAGGATTACCCTCTCCATACTGGAGAAAAAAAAAAATCAAATATTGACGTAAATTGCAAAGACATTTTCAGGTAAAATTACTTTTCTTACATTTCTAACCTTATGTCACATTACACTGACCAGTATAATCCTCTACAACTGGAAATCTTCAAAAGAAGAGAAAAGCAAAACTGTTTTCTTCTTCTTTCCTCTACATGGAATCAGCTTCAATTTTCTGGGAGCTTACAAAACCTTTCCATAGTTTACATAGTTTCAAAGGTGTTTTAAAACTGCTTTAAGGGGACTTTATTGCTGATTTATATTTTCAGAATTGGATTTAGTTTGCTGTTCCCTTGTCTTTTTTCCTTGTTTGTAATCCTTATTGATTAGGAGATCTTGTAACTCATTAGCTGAGCGAAGGAAATCTGAAGTGGTTTCTCAGTGTTTCATAATGAAGTATGATGATTTTGGCTATTATGATAAAAATAAAACGCACCCAAATTCCTGTGTTTTTTTTTTTAACACAACATAGCAACAGTGAAATGGAAGCAGTTAATCATAAAACAAAGTCTGTCAAGTCACCATTTTGTTATTTGATTTCAGGTGACCAGAATGCTTTTGCTGGTTGTTGTGTATTTAACAGTCACTGAAATTTACAACAGAATAACACACAAACTGAAAGCTGATGCATATCACTGCCTTTGGACATACAATACTTGGTTTCATGAATCTGGATCCAGGTGTGGATGCTCTGTCTTGGTGTTTGCAACATTTGATGCAGACAGGAAAACCAGCAATTGCAGTTCTCTGCTGGAGTAAGTCTGCTGGAGCAAAGTTGTGGGAAGGTGACAGACCCTACAGATATGACTCTTGAAACTGCCTTACGACAGCTAGTTTGTAATTCTCTGTTTTTCGTTTCCTGTTCACTGGCTACTCATTAGGTTTAAGTATACTGTAGATACTGTAGGTGTAGGGAAAACAATTTCCTGGTTAAGGTTTATCAGTGATGTTTCGCAGTTAGGCTTACAGTAGTAACAAAAACTTGTGATCTGTGTTGGGAAATTAGATAGAAATACATTCCTTCACCATACTAAAAGATCTTACTAAAGGTCTTCCTCTGTTTTAATGGAAAACTTGACAAAATTTTGGAACCATTACTGGCCCAAAGATGGCTAACCATGAACACAGAACACAGCTAACTGAGTTAACATGTCTAAAATAGTCAATTTCTCCCATCCATTTGGAAAATATTAAGTTTGTTAATGGATCTTCTAATCTCATGTCTGCAGGCGTCTTGATGGAACAACTAATGCAATTAATTCCAACACTTTGTCAACAAGTTTCTGTAATCTTTTGTTTTTAATTAGACTGCCAGAATTTTACGGATTTTGGGCTTCATATAATTGTTGTTGTGCTTTTTTTCCCCTAAATTACAATTATTGTTAGTTGTTTCGATTGTTTCGATTGTTGCATTGTTTCAGTTTCTCTTTTAAGATAATTCAAGTTTTTCTTGCAAGATAATGAAGATCTGAAAATGAACAGAAATAAGAGATATACAAATGCCTTATTGGCAGTGAATGGAGAAGTTTAGATGTAAAATGCGCAGAATCCACATAAAGGTCAGTTCACAGTTGAGTCAGCTCAGAGAAAAACTAGAAGACATCTGTCTGTATCAGTGGATAATGTCAACAGACAACTGCTGAGTAACAATTACCATAAAACTCTCAACCAGTGAGCTGACAAAGCAAACAGCCAGTATAGTCACATCTTCTCATGTGAGGCAATTTTTTTTATTTTTAGTTAATACAGTCTTTATGTAGTTGAGCCACAAAATTGATTTATTCCTCCAATACCAGAAAGAAAAAACTGTGTTGTATTCCTGTACTGAGACACCACAGGAGTGCATTACAGGGTCTAAGACTGTGATGCAAGAAGGTAGAATGAAAAAAAAATGAAGTGAAGGAATCGTAACATGCGTATATCATGATACAGTAGACCACATTATACTACTCAAACAACTAGAAAACTAGGTAGATCTCTCTGTCATATTGATTTAAGATTTATAAAGAGAACAGGGAGTACTTAGTGTGAGTTAATAGCTTTACATTTGAACAGACAAGAATGGAGTTCCCCAAGGTTCCATCCTGGAGCCTCTTCTGTTTAACATCTACATGCTCCCCCTGGTCCAGGTTATAAGGAACAGTAATACTAGTGTAACTGCTCCCAAAGTTTTTTGGTTGGACCAGAGAAAGCCACGCTCCAACTGATGTCTTCGTTATATCTATTTTCACAGCAATAAGCAAATCTTCTATCACTGGACATAACAAACGCCACCGTGAAAAACTAAAGAGAAGACAAATACGTTGCATCAGTACATAAACTCACATGAAACCAAAATATTGTAAGACAGATAACACTCCTTAAATTGACCCTCCCTTGTTCTGTACGTGTTGCTAAATGTAGCGTTTTGATTGGTTAAAGTGAGTGCCACACAAGCGGGCAAGATGTGCAGCGAGGCTTCTTGACGGAAGAGTTAGTTAATAGTTGGATGTTGTACGGTACTCACGCTCACTGCATGGACAGGTTGCTTGCTGTTCTGTGCCCGAGCCAGAGGCCGCAGCCCAACAAAACAGTGATTACTGATGCTGATGAACAGCTGTAATGTTCTTGTTACACCAGTAACTTCACTAAAGTTGCTAAACGGATATTCCTTGTTGTGTGAAGTCTTTTCCACCCACGCACGCCCAGACAAGAATCCACGACAGAGGCACAAACACAACAACTGGTGTCAGAAGCGGGACATTTGCAAATTTCCCCAACTGTGAGTACATCTACCGGATAAAACAGAGGCTAACGGGACAATACGAGCCGGCGAGCAGGAGCTAACAGCGGCTAATAGGACAATACGAGCCGGCGAGCAGGAGCTAACAGCTGCTAATAGGACAATACGAGCCGGCGAGCAGGAGCTAACAGCGGCTAATAGGACAATACGAGCCGGCGAGCAGGAGCTAACAGCTGCTAATAGGACAATACGAGCCGGCGAGCAGGAGCTAACAGCGGCTAATAGGACAATACGAGCCGGCGAACAGGAGCTAACAGCTGCTAACGGGACAATACGAGCCGGCGAGCAGGAGCTAACAGCTGCTAACGGGACAATACGAGCCGGCGAGCAGGAGCTAACAGCTGCTAACGGGACAATACGAGCCGGCGAGCAGGAGCTAACAGCTGCTAACGGGACAATACGAGCCAGCGAACAGGAGCTAACAGAGGCTATCGGGGCTAATACGAGCCGGCAGGCCGCGACGGGAGCGAGTGGACGCCGATGAGAGCTCATCGCCGAAGCTGAGCAGGACAACAATCGCTGCTCTGCCATCATCACCAGCTGTAGAGCAGCAAATGTGAGAGCACCTGTGTGAAAAATCTCATAATTCCAGTACTGTGAAAACAAGAACTCATAGAGCCCTGCAGTAAAGACTGTGATATATAAAAGACAAATAGAGACATTAAAAAGAGAGAAAAGTAACCATAAAAATAAATAAATAAAAAATAAAGGAAAATGACTGAAGAAGGAGCTACAGGTGGTCCCTCTGAGCCTGATTCTGTCCCTACATGGTTGCAAACATTGTTGAATAATCAAAATCAACAGACAAAGAGCCTGCAAACAATGCTCGCTCCAGTCCTGACACACATAATAGAAGGAAATGCAGCTACACAGAGAGCCATGCCACCATTGACTGTTTCCAGTGGAGCTGGGGGTGAAATATTACAACAGCCAGCACTGGACAGACATGATGCTGCACCTTTGGCCTCCTGGGAAATGCCAGTAAGACCTAGAGATCGTGCTGGTGGTCCCTTTGCAGCTGAACTGGAAGTCATCAACAGACGGAACCGCAGCCCTGGTCCCACTAGGAGGGGCTTCGATCCTGAACCTGATGCCAGACGGAGGGACTCCAGGGAAAGAGAGGGCAGAACCCAGCACTCCTTGCCCCAATATGATGAGCAGAGACCAAATAACTCTAACTACCACAGTCAGCCCCCCTGCAGGAGGCACACAGACCTAAACTTGCTACATTTGATGGAAATGATGACTGGGACTCCTTCTTGTTGCCTTTTGAGCGCCAAGCCAGGAAATATGGATGGACTGCAGCTGAAAGAGTAGACAAAATGCATGAGTGTTTGAGAGGAGCTGCAATACGCTACGTTTGCTCACTGCCAGAACGTACAAGGGAGGACTATGTTCTTCTAGTGGAACAGCTCACTCAGCGTTTTGGGAAAAAGACCCCCCTACTACAGTAAGGAGAAAGCTAGGGGAGCTCCGACAAGGAAAGGAGACCTCGGCTGAATTTGCAGAGGAGGTGCGGCGCTTAATCACGCTTGCATACCCGGGCGGGATCTTCAGCTGCAAGATCAACTGGCAACCGATGCTTTCCTAAAAGGACTGAGAAACCAGAAAGTGGCTTATGAAGTAATGAACAGAGATCCACACTCCCTTGCAGAGGCTCAGCAGTGTGTCGAGGCCCATGAGCATAACTTCAGGGCCACTATAGGGCGTGAGACTGAAGTGAAGAACAGAACTAGGCGTGTTTCTTGGGCCAGTGATGCGGACGCCTGGGAGGATGCCACTGCTACTGCTCGCAGGGTACAAACCCCCCAATATGTGACTGTAGACCAGTTCGCTGCACTGGCAGACCAAGTCCAAACTCTGGTTCATACTGTGGGGAAGCTACAGCTGCAGTTTGAACACCTCCAGTCCACATACACGGAGCACCAACAAACTCAAGTAACCCCACAACTTCAGGCTCCACTGGAGAGAAAACAGAACCATCCTCAAATGCAGCACAGTCGGATGCGCTCTCAGTCCCCAAGCCCAACCCGTGGGAAAAATGGCCCATGTTTTAAATGTGGAGAATCAGGACACTTCAGGAGAGAATGTACAAGATCGTCGAGCCCAGCAAATGCAGACAACTACAGTGATCAAGACCCAAGTCCACGGCTGCAGTCGGTGGTAACATTAAATCCAGACCACCTAGCACGGGGACCACAGATTGGCTGCACCAAAAACGAGGGTGAGAGTCTACAGATTCTTGTCACTGTGAATGGTGTCCCCACTCAAGCTGTCGTGGACACCGGAGCTCAGACAACCGTCATCTCTGAAGAGCTGTACCAGAGCTTTTCAGGGGAAAATTCAGACAACCTACAGAACACTTACCTTCGTAGTGCAGGAGTAGGGGATGGCATGAAGGCAAAACATGGACTGAAGGTCACCTTTAAAATTGCATCCAAAACGGTCGACTGGGATGTACATGTGGCCCCCATACGTGACTCTGTCCTTCTTGGATATGACCTGATGAAGGCCCACGATGTTGTCATCCATACCCGTGGCAAGGTTTTTATTGGTGATGAACTTGTGCCCTCCAAGGTGGTAACAGATGGAGCAGACTACTGTGTGGCCAGAGTGACTCTAGGAGAGCCCACTACCATACCACCTACGTCCGAGGTGTGTGGTGTGGGGTGAGGTGGAGAATCCACGACCAGGCGTTCCAGCTGTACTGGAGCCCTTGAGCATCACAGAAGCAGTAGCCTCTGGAAGTGTTGCCACCACCATGGAGGAGCGGGTGCCAGTCCGACTCTGCAATTTCTCTACCAGCAAAGCAGCACTGCCAAAAGGAGCATGTCTTGGTCTCTTAATTGAAGCGTACCCAGAGAAACCACCACGCTCACCTGATGGGAGTGTGGGGCCCGGCATGGAGAGTGAGCCAAAGGGTGAGCCATCACTGATGGTTGGTAGAGTGGCAACCATCTCTGAACTTCCTGAACATCTCAGAGAGCTGGTTGGCACTACTAGCGAGGCACTTAATGAGGAGCAACAGCATCGTTTTCTCCAGCTGATGTTAACTTACCAGTCTCTCTTTGCCAAGAGTGACGCTGACCTGGGTCATATGTCTGCAGTCAAGCACAGGATTGACACAGGATCAGCCAAACCAGCGCGCCAGCCAGTAAGAAGGACACCTCTGGGTTTTCAAGGTGAGGAGGAAAAGCATCTCCAAGCCATGCTCAAGTCGGGTGTTGTCATCCCATCCGCATCTGAATGGGCTGCTCCAGTCGTCTTAGTTCGCAAAAAAGACGGAGGAGTGCGGTGGTGTGTGGATTACCGCTGCCTAAACAGCCTAACAGTTAAGGACGCTTACCCTCTGCCTAAAATTGAGGAGTGTCTTGATGTTCTTGGGGGAGCCACGATGTTCTCAACACTCGATCTTCAATCTGGCTACTGGCAGATAGCAGTGGATGACAGGGACCGCGAGAAGACAGCGTTCATCACCAAATGGGGCCTCTACGAGTACACTCGTATGCCATTTGGACTCTGCAACGCCCCAAGCACGTTCCAGAGAGCAATGGAGCTTATACTCAGGGGGCTTCAGTGGGAAACGTTGCTCATCTACTTGGATGATGTTATTGTTCTCGGTCGGGGGGTGGATGAAAGCCTAGATCGGCTCACAGAAGTCTTCAGCCGTCTCCACAGCTATGGGTTAAAGCTGAAGCCATCTAAGTGCCACCTGCTTCAAGAGGAAGTTCTCTTCTTGGGCCACATCGTGAGCGGCAATGGGATCCGCCCAAACCCAGCTCTGATCAGGGATGTGCAGCTCTGGACGCCTCCTGGCAATGTGCAGGAGCTGCAAGCTTTTCTCGGGCTGTGTAATTATTACCGCAAGTTCGTCCCAGCATTTGCAGAACTGGCAAGCCCCCTCCACCGCCTTTTGAGGAAGGATTCCACGTTCCTGTGGACAGATGAACATCAAGATGCTTTCACACAGCTAAAAGAAAAGCTAACAACTACCCCAGTGCTGGGATACCCCACTGTTGGGGGCAAGTACATTCTTGACACCGATGCCTCAAGTCACAGCGTCGGAGCGGTTCTGTCACAACTGCAGTGGGGGGAAGAGCGAGTCCTCACGTATGCCAGCAGCCACCTTACGCCAGCTCAGCAGAGGTATTGTGTCACCAGACGCGAGCTACTTGCTGTCGTCCGTTTCACCCGCCAATTCCGCCACTACCTGCTGGGCAGGAAGTTCTTGTTGAGGACAGATCATGGCAGCCTCACCTGGCTCTTCCGGTTCAAGTGTCCTGAAGGCCAGTTGGCTCGCTGGCTGGAAGAGCTGAGCCAATATGACTTTGACATCGAGCATCGAGCAGGGCGGCAGCACTCAAATGCTGATGCCTTGTCAAGGCAAACCAGAGAACTGTCAAATAAATGTGACTGCTACCAAGCTGGGAAGAACTTGTCTGACCTACCATGTGGAGGGTGCAGGTTTTGCCAAAGACTTCATGAACAGTGGGCCAGGTTCGAGGATGATGTTGACGACGTGGTGCCGCTCGCAGTGAGGTGTATCCAGACCAGTTGTGAGAGCCATGCCGATGCAGCTCAGCCGATAAAAACAGGCCAGTCACCCGCACCTACGGTGGAGGCCCCAGTAACAAACTGGCTGCAATCCATCAGCTTGGAAGAGCTAGCCAAACTACAGAAAACAGACCCCGTCCTCTCCATTCTCCATCTGTGGAAAGAATCCGGGGCACCTCCGACTAAAGACCAAGTGTCGCTTGAGAGCCCTGCGGTGAGGAAGTTCTGGCTTTGCTGGCCTCAGGTTGTGTTACGACAAGGAGTCCTCTACTATTCTTGGGAGAGAGTGGGGGCTCAACACCCCGCCTTGCTGCTTCTAGTCCCCGCATCCATGCAACAAGAGATTCTTCGAGCTTGCCACGACCCCCCCCACTCAGGCCACCTAGGAGAGGCAAAAACTTTTGAACGTCTCCGGCAGAGCTACCACTGGTATGGAATGAGTGAGGATGTCCGCCTGTTTGTGAAGAGATGTTGGCACTGCAATGCATGCAAATCAAAAGGACCAGTGAAGCGAGCCAAGCTGCAAAGCTACCAAGCTGGCGCACCCCTGGACCGGCTCCATCTAGACATCCTCGGGCCCTTCCCTGTGTCCAGCTGTGGAAACAAGTACATCCTCATCATCATTGATCAGTTCACCAGGTGGGTCGAAGCCTTCCCTGTGCCAGACCAAGGAGCAGAGACAACAGCTAGGAGGCTTGTGTATGACTTCATTGCCCGGTTCGGAGCCCCCTCGAGTTGCATACTGACCAAGGTCGCAATTTTGAGAGCTCCCTGTTTCAGAGTGTATGCAAACTCCTGCAGATCACAAAGACAAGGACCACCCCTTACCACCCTGCTTCCAACGGGCAGGTCGAGCGGTTCAACAGAACTTTGTTGCAGATGGTTCGGTGCTACGTGGACCAAAACCAGAAAAATTGGGACGAACATCTGCCGCTACTCACCTCAGCGTATCGCAGCTCACAGCACGCAGTCACAGGGTTCACCCCTAACAAACTGATGCTTGGAAGAGAAGTTCACCAACCTCAAGACATCCAGACCGGGGCAGCAGTGCTAAATTCTGAGCGGCTGGGGGTAGCAGAGTTTCTCTATAATCTGGAGGAAGGACTCAGAGAGACCCAAAACATAGCAAGGGAGCATCTCCGCACAGCGCAGGAACGCCAGAGGAAGACGTATGATGTTCGGGCAAGAGAACAATGCTACAGTGTCGGAGATTTAGTCTATTTGAAGGACGACACAAGGAAAAAGGGGTGGAGTCCAAAACTTCAAGCACCTTGGCAGGGCCCTCTAATTGTTTCTGCACGCCGTGGCCCTGTCCTCTATGAGATCCAGGGGAGGAAACGCAGCAAGATAATGCATCATGACCGGCTTAAGCCATATGACAGCGACGTGGTCCCTGCCTGGGCTAAGCGTCTGAGGAGCCAAGTGCTACAGCAGAGCCAAGTTCCAGCTACCCAGCTACCCGAAGAGGACACCTTACCTGCACCAGAGCTGCCACTAGGAGGAGACACTGCTAGAGGTCAAGCAGCAGACAGAAACCCCCAGGTGCCATGTCATCAGGAGGAGGCACCTCAGCCCGAAGCTCCAGTATGCCATCGGGAGAAAAAGCTAGAAGTAAGGGACGCTCCAGAAAACACTGTGAGAACCTCGAGTGGGCGAGTAGTTATTAAGCCAGAGAGGTATAGGAACTAACGGTTAAAGCAGGACATCTAAGTCATATGTTGATTTGCTAAAGACAAATTTTGAGTTGTTATTACTGTGATGTGAGCTAACTTATTTAGTTTGTCTGTTAGGCAAGTTGGCAATTAATAACTTTTTTTTGAGTAACCTATACTGAAGGGACTCAGTATTCCAGGAGGGGGGTAGTGTAAGACAGATAACACTCCTTAAATTGACCCTCCCTTGTTCTGTACGTGTTGCTAAATGTAGCGTTTTGATTGGTTAAAGTGAGTGCCACACAAGCGGGCAAGATGTGCAGCGAGGCTTCTTGACGGAAGAGTTAGTTAATAGTTGGATGTTGTACGGTACTCACGCTCACTGCATGGACAGGTTGCTTGCTGTTCTGTGCCCGAGCCAGAGGCCGCAGCCCAACAAAACAGTGATTACTGATGCTGATGAACAGCTGTAATGTTCTTGTTACACCAGTAACTTCACTAAAGTTGCTAAACGGATATTCCTTGTTGTGTGAAGTCTTTTCCACCCACGCACGCCCAGACAAGAATCCACGACAGAGGCACAAACACAACAATATACAATAAAGTAAAATACAATTACCGTGTGCGCCTTCTGACCCAACATTTAGGAGTGGTTAGACCCTTTATAGAGCGTTTCTTTGCATTTCTTCGCCAGAGATTTTGCCATGTCCATGCGGTCTCCTTCAAGTCCTTCCTCTCCTTTTCCCCGGAAGTAGCCTACATGCCCCCACAATCCACGTAAAAAGCATGCCAACGGTGTAACGCATGTAATTGACCTATGGCTAAACCACGCCCCCAAACGCGATGAGCCAATCACAGTGCGCACAGCTTTCCCATACACTCGGACATTCTCTGCTTGAACGTCCATTGAAATGCATTGAAGTTAGTCCGTTTTTGTTCGTTTTTATGTGTTCTTTTTAGTTTAAAATGGTCAAACGTGTGCATGGGGTACATGCAACTCCGATACTAGGTATCCTGAGAGGCTGGGTGACAGGGCGTATTTTTTTTGCCTTTTACCAAGTCACATCAAGCCAAAGTTATGCGGCAGACCACATCAACTGAACGTGGATAAAATGAACAAGGATGCCTACATCTGTTCTAAGGTAAGGAAACATCGTATTCGAGGCAACATGTTGTCACTTTGCTTGAAAGAAATATGAAGTTACCTTCCCTAACGTTAGTTTAAGTTGGCTAACGCTAGCTAAACATGCTAGTTTTGGTACGTGGTAACGGTACATAAGACGCTGTCGTGTAGTAGGTGTAGTAACGTCGATAACGACACGCCTCTGGCTTCCAAGCTGCAGCCAGACTGCTCCGCTTCCGTGGCTGTTTGATCAGTTTTTGTCAGATGATCACTTTTTGGCACAACAACAGCAGCCGTGCAGTAGTTTGTGCAAGAAACTGAGGGAGCGACACGAGTCACATTCAGAGATTCACAGGCTGATTTCTACTCCCAGTTTAAGACTTCTGAACAATTTCTTTTTTGTTTGTTTGTATTGTTTTTATGTTTTTTAATTTATCTTGTCATGATCACTCTGTCTGATCACGCGTCTGTTGTCCGTGTTGACAGCTGTCATCTCCCGAAATGTCACATAGCGCCTGTCACCGAATGTTTGTTTGTCCGAGTGAGTGGAGGGGGCGGGGCTTAGCCATAGGTCAATTCCTTCTTTTACCACAGGAGGTCAGTGGCGGAACACAGAATAAAGGTTTTACAGAAAATATTCACAAATAAAGGCAGAAAACAAAACAAAAACATTCCTGAGACAGCTACAACTAGTTACCATAGCTATACAGATGACACACAGATACATACCATATTGTCACCAGGAGAACAAGGCCCTGTATAGGCTCTTGAGAAACGCATTAAGGGAAAAGGCATATACTGTAACTACTCATTTTAAAATTTTAGTTTTTAATTTTAAATCATGCTTTATTTTCTTTCACTTTTTAATGTTTTTTCCCCCTACATCCAGCTGTAATGCCGTGAATCTTTTATGCTTTGAATATCTTTGAAATGATATACAAATACTGTAAACTTGCCTTGCCTTACCCTTGGTTGACTGTGGTTTTATTTTCCATGTGTAGGACCTAACAGGAACTTTTTAAAGTAGCATTTGAGAACAGAATGAATAATAAAACAGCAAGGAGATCTCCTCGATAATATGTATTTTTTTAAAGGATATTAAATGTATTGGGTATCCTCAACAATTGGTCTTACATAAAACCAAACCATGGGAAAAGATTGATCATTATTACAACATACCAGCAAAATACATCATCACCGCACTGTTTGCATAATGGAGAGGGCATAAATTACACAATGACACAAAGAGCTGAAGGCAGAGCTTAAACATCTGAACCTGTAGCAGCTCCAGAGCACCATGTCTGATAAGAGTTTTTACTTTACGGTAGTATGTCCACATATATGCATTTTATTTACATTATTTCTGTTAACACCTTCATAACACTCAAGAGCACTGACATAGATATGCAGTGCAGGCAGAGATATGCATTGATACTGATGCCCCGTATCTTAATAAGTTTACAGTTAGAAATTAGAAGGCAACTCATTTCTTACCCAATTTCTTGTGTTAAAAACCATATTAGACCCATGAAGTTTCTTCTTGAAAAGACAACAACAGTCTTACATATTTCCCAGAATTTAAATTTGTCAGCAATTTATTTCTAATCCATTTTGGTGCAGCTTTTTCACTAAATTTGAAACTTCCAGGTTGCAGCAGATAAAAATGAACCAGAAAAAAAAACAATAGCAACCAGACATGTTTCATAGATGCTGTACTGTATGTATCTACATTGTAAAACGAAGAGTTGGTATTCATAGACATTTGTTGGGACTGAAATGTCACTGTGAGGTCAATGCAGCCCAATACTGGCTAAAACAGTTTTAATTTGTACATATTTCAGAATTTAATTAATGATGCGACTTTGCTGCTGTGGCTTGACAGACTGCGTAACAGCCACATGGCCAGTCAGTGTGCCTTCTGCATTATTACTTCAGGCTGATTACAAGCATGTGGTTGGCCACTTTGTACCACATCTGTACATGTCCATTCATTTTGTGATGTAATGCTTGCTCATGATGAATGAGGAAACCATATGATAATCACACAGCTTCTGTCAGGGCAGCAAGGGCAGGTCCATCTACATGAGGGTAGTATCAGGTCACACAGATGGTTTTATTAACATATTGTTTCATCATGCCCATGTTTCCATGCTTAGAGACTTTCCTTTTTAGTGCTGTTCACTTATAGTATTTCACTTAAAGAATTTCATATAAAAGGCCTTTTACCCATGTTATTTGTCTTTTCTTTTTAAAGAGTTGAAGAGATTTGAAGTTTAATTCAGAATATACTGTAGATACAATCTGAACAGCAGCTGTGGAAAAAAGGTCAGGCTATTTTTTTTTCATGCAAATTTCTGGTGTTCTTATGTAAAAATAATGTGAAGCATGTTAAGTCAGCCACAAATATTTACTTCTTCAACTAAAAGGACCTAATTATCTAAGCCCTTTAAGCCCTGATCCTATTTTTAGGCTTCTGCTTGACAATTCTATACCTGTAATAAAATGATTGCATCTCTGTAACTGCAAAGCCTGTTTGAAAATGTGAAGTCATAGTTTAGAAAAAGAAAAAAAAAAGTGAGATTTGTCAAGATTTTTAAATATCAGTATTTGTGTTACTGGTGAATAAATAAAGACAACTCAGCAAATTATTTAAAAATGTTGCAGGCTTGCCCATAAGGAAAAAAAAAAAAAACACTTTCGGGATAAATATGACTATATTTAAGTTTAAACCTCAATCACATCATAGGACATTATTTAAGATCAACTGTTGAACATTATCTCTTCAAAAGCTATGATGAAGTAAACAAAGTTAGAGAAGTTTTAGAGCACACACTTTAGGTGAGTTCTCCAACATTTACCATTTTGGTACAGTTTGGTACCATTTGTTGTCAAAGTCCCATTATGTATCAAAGAAAATCATATCAAATGACAATAAAAGCATTAAAGCCTAAAGATGTCTGTGAACAATAAAACTATGTGCCTCTGTTTGTTCTGAAGTACTCAGACTTTTTTTTCCCCATATGTCTGTGTTGGTCATTTAGATGATGTGCAGGTTTCTCATCATGAAAAGGGTAATAATCCATCTGCCTGTAAACAAACACATTTCATACCCATCATAACTAAAAGTAGGACGTTACAGTACATCAACAGTGTTCTTCCCCGCTATGTTATTTACCTGAAATTAACAGCTAAAATATAACCTCATCATTATTGTTAAAACTTCACACTAAGTCTTGGAAATTTCAAATGTACTCATTTACAGTCATACACACCATATGTGGATTTTCCACATTCAAATGCTTCAAAAATATTAATTTAGTTAAAGCACAATAGTACAAAAAAGGCAAAACATTTTGTTTTTGAGTGTTAGTTGGTTTCAGTATTATTTTTTCTATCTGAACCATTAGCATGTCTTGTCGCTCCACATTTTTGGTGGATGTTGGTGTTTTTATTAACCTCATGTCAACAAAAATTTGAGTATGGCTGTGGAAAACTGTCATTTGATGCCACGTCACTGAGGGTGCCAATGAGAGAGAGAGAGAGAGAGAGAGAGAGAGAGAGAGAGAGAGAGAGAGAGAGAAATAGTTAAACTCCTAGTGAAGCTGTATTAACTTAAGCGGAAACCAAGTGGACCTGTAGGACCACGGCAGAACAACAAATTCCTTTTAGAATTTATTTGACTTAAACAAACAAACAAACAATAAAATAAAATAAGGCTTATGTTATCTAACAGATGGTTGAGGATTCCACAGCTTAGATTTAACAGGCTGCAGAGATCACCTACTCCTTAATCCATTAAATTACGAATACATATTTTGTACATCTGAGCGTGCGTCTGAGCGTCATTTTTCCCTCAGGGTGATGAATGTATTCCTGACTGTGTGTGTGTGTGTGTATGTGTGTGTGTGGCCACTACAGTTCTGCACTATACTGTATGTTCTCATTCTTGTGTTGATAATAAAGAAAATAGGAGGAAATCATAACATTATTGTTGGTTTAGTTATGAAAACTACAACAAACAATTCATAAGGGATTTGCTCTAATCTGACTGGGTTTAACGATGGGGGGATTATTTATTACCAGGCAGGAGGCTTTAGGTGTCACATGTCCATGGAGTCTCGGACAGGGACAGGGCTCCACGTCAGAGGGGAACCTTTAACATCCCTTTGCCCTCCAACTGCCTAGATTAGTTCTCTGAATGACTGGGATTTGCATAAACACAGTGTTCTTTGTATTCAGTCATTCAAGCACCCAGACTGCAGACATATGGGCATGTACAAACTGCTCACATTTCAAATCCACGCTTTCTACTGTAGCATCATTTTGCTGACATAATGGCACTGCTATCTGACTAGAAATAAGCAGCTCAGCATACTTATTTTGAACACACTCGTGAAAAATGTATTTTCCACATCAATGTGAATAACAGTCATTAAATTTGGAAGAGACCCTACCACACAGAAAGTTGGAAATATCGTTTCATGTCTTTGAAAAGACACCAGAAAACAAATCAAAACATGTTTGACTGAGAATTCTGCTGAGAAATTAGACTCTTAACGTATTTGACTTTGCTGATAATCAAAATGAATATGACCTTTCATTAGTATATGAGGTTAAAGCAGAATGGCCCTGCATGTGAGGGATTGTCTGACCTGATCCAGATCATTCATGCTTGAACTCAATGCAGACGTCATTTCCTCAGATCAGATTTAATCCTGCACTATTCTACTTCATTACTAACTGTTGTCAGCAGTTTTCTGAAGCAGCAGAAACTGTTTACTCACAATGGCCGGAACAACTCGCTGCTTTTCTTCTTTGGAGACCGATGATATAACTCATAGTGTCATGATGTGTGCTGTAATTATGTAAGCTTATATAACTTCCCATCACTGCATAAGAACACATGTCACACCCTGGAAAAATGTAAACATCACATAAAAATGTATTTGTTTTTTTTGTATTCCCTTTTCTATTGAATGGAAATTTCACTCTGATGATGCAGTGAGGTTGTATGTGTCATAGTGGTAGAAAGGAAGAAAATAAGGAAACTAACATTTCAGTATATTTTATTCCCTTATAAAATATAATATAAAACTAGAGGTTTAAAACCATAAAAAAGCTTTCGTATGAAATACAGTACACAGAATCATACACTAATATAACTGAGGAACAGGTTAAACTATATTTTGTAAATTGTGAGTTGTGTATTTTTAACTTCTTTTTGTATTCAGATAAAAATGAAAAAAAAAGAACAAATGTCAGACCAAATGTATTTTGAAGCTATATTTTGATATGTTTTTGGAACTGAATAAACAACTCAAATGTGAATACTTCTATTCTCCATCGCTCAGCTTTTGAGATGTGCTCGCCTTTGATTTGTAATTTCTAATTGTTGGATTTTTAATTTAGTGCTCCACCAAGGATACAAAGTTAAAGCACAACTCCATACTTCCCCTTTTTTATTCTAAATCCCTGCTTTCATCACTGTAGGTCATGCTGATACTTCTTTTTACTGCTGAGTGGGACCGGCCTGTTCAGGGTGTGATGTAATTTGAGCATAGAGTGAAATAACTTCACAGCATGTGAGTAATTACATGGTTACTCTTATTGACATCTTTAAAAATGATTTAACCACTAATTTACAGGGAAGTGATTCAGCTGAGTGTGAACACCGTGATGAAGTAAAACTATGTCATTGTAAGGACAATCACTAAACAGATGGGCCAGATTAGTGCATAGTTTTATTTACAATTTTATTTGTAAAATTAATGTTGTTTAATGTGA
This sequence comes from Atherinomorus stipes, assembly GCA_023101725.1. Classification (NCBI taxonomy): domain Eukaryota; kingdom Metazoa; phylum Chordata; class Actinopteri; order Atheriniformes; family Atherinidae; genus Atherinomorus; species Atherinomorus stipes. The sequence goes on from JALJCO010005679.1 coordinate 941,178, forward strand.
TGTGAGGGAAATTGCAGAATTTAACACATCATTCATTCTACTTTAGCAGCTGCGGTGTGAACTGCATGTGTTTAAAAGCTACATCTCATTGAATGTAGTTGCTGCCAGCGGCCAGCAATGATTGGTGCTGCCTGTCTGCGTCTGCGGACCCAGCTCAGCCGTCACTGCTGATGACGTCACTCTTAATGCACTTATTCAGCCAGCCAGCCAGACAGGCTGTGAGCAGCGTCTGAGTGTGTGACAGAAAAACAATCATTTGGTGTAACTTTGAAGGGAAATGTCTCTTTTAGCCAGCATTCAAGTCATTTTTTTTATGGGTAAAACTTTCAAGATAAAGTTTTCAAAGAACCAACTGGGAATGAAGTGCTTTACTTCAAGGGCTCTGGTGTCTTGTGCAGATTGAGGACATGCTACTTTGGTTTATTGGTGTTTCTAAATTGGAAGGTGTGAGTGTGCATGTGAATGGTTGCGTGTGTCTCAGTGGCAGCCCGGTGATGGACTGGCAACTTGTCCAGGGTGTGCTCTGCCTCTAGCCCAATGTCAGCTGGGATATGCTCGACATAAATCCATCCATCCATTAGCTGGATGGATGATATAACACACACATACACACAGTGGTTCCAGCCTCTCAGCGTGAGAATTTTGATATTTTTAGAACTACATGTCTTTCACTTCTGTCAAACAGAGTTTTAAAGAAACAGAGGCCTGTACACAAGTATGGCACAATATTTGAATAAATAATTTCTTTCTGTTAGTTTGGACAACAGACTTGATCTTAATAACATTTTTTTCTTATCTTTATCAGTTTCTTATCAAGTTTTAAAGAAAACATGTTACATGGTAAGAAATTTATTGAACATTATTTGAATATTTTAATTAAAAAAAAACCTATCAACACTAGATTGCAAAATAGAAAAAAGAGTTCAATAAATTAAAGTGGGAAAAGAAGTTCAGTTGAACCATGTTATTTCTGTGAACAGGTAAAAAAAAAGGTGGTGGCATGTTCAGGTTGTCTTGTGCATCCTCAGCTAAGCACTTGTTGATATATTGGAGGATTGTCTGTCTGTGCAGTTTATCCTGAGAACTACACCCTCAGACAAGCCGGCTATAAAAGCTGCCCTGTGTACTCGCTATGTGTCTCCTATCCATCTTTGGTCCGCTCAGCATCATCTCATTTTGCTTTGCACATTTAGAGCCTCCACAGCACACACAAATCACAGCCACAGATCATTTGGAGGGCTGACTTCCACACTACACCGTTGAACCAACGCCTTTATAAATATGCTTTCAAAATTAGGAAAAATTATATTATTATTATTATTATTATTATTATTATTATTATTATTATTATTATTATTATTCTATGTAGGTCATTTACTGTGTCCACAAAGTCTAAAAACCATGACACAGTTTTATCCCATTAAAGCAAAGAACTGGAGGACATCTTGCATCAACTGAACTCCTCTGGTTGTTTGGAAATCCTGCCCTCTCGTTTTTTTAAAAAAGGTCTTAAAGACCTTGGAGTAAGATCTGCTTCAGATTGTGAACTCTTCTTTAACATTGGGTGTTTTCCCACAGTCACTGAAAACAGCTGTGATCAAACCTCTGCTAAAAAGGGATAACTCAGACAAGACACAGATGAGCGGCTACAGGCCGATCTCCAGTCTTCCATTTTTAAGTAAGATCATCGAAAAAGCAGTTTTTCATCAGTTAAATGACATTTTAAGAGAAAACAACTGCTATGACGTCTTCCAGTCAGGTTTTAGACAGCACCACAGCAGTGAGACTGCTCTGACCAAAGTCATGAATGACATATGACTGAATACTGACGCTGGAAAAATATAAGCGTTGGTTTTACTAGATCTCAGTGCTGCATTTGATACAGTTGACCACATTATATTACTCCAATGACTGCAGAACTGGGTGGGTCTCTCTGGTTCTGCATTAAACTGGTTCAAAACCTACTTGAAGAACAGGAAGTGCTTTGTGTCAATAGGTAACTTTACATCTGAGCAGACAAAAATTACCTGTCGAGTTCCCCAGGGCTCTATCCTGGGACCTCTTCTGTTTAAAGGAGCCCTATCATGAAAAATGGACTTTTAAGAGCTTTTTAGCATGTTACTGTGTTATTTCCTCATAAAAAACTTTATTTAAGTAGTTTTTTTCTTCATTTGTGCATATTTAAGTAATATATTTGAATATTCAGGCCAAGCTGTAGCTTCCTTAACATAACTGACTTACACCGGTATACGCAACGAGGTGGCACCAATCACGAAGCGACAAACACGCAAGCGCAGCAATGTAGCAAGACGCCCTCTTTGTTGAACAGAAACTCAAAGAGAATCCTAACCTATACACACTCTCTGAGGAAGAAACTAACAGCCTGCAGGAAGATTTCCTCAGAGACAAGCAGCCATCAGCTAACAGACGTTTGCTCCAGAGTTAAGGAGAAAAGGTTTGTTTTTTTTTAAGCTGTAGAGGATGGCAAGTTGGGAAAAATGTGGTTGCATTCAGCGTGGGAGTTTATTTGTTGCACTGGACGAATCGACTTGTCAGAAGTGGTTGGATTATAACTTCAGGAGCAGAAAAAAAAAAACTCAACTTAGTGTGTGAACTTCACTCCTGACGACTTCATGAATCTCGGGCAGTCAGTTAAATGGCTCCAGCTTGTTCAGAACCTGCTTCCTGAGTTCTCAGTAAGACCAGAAAAGTGGATCACATCAGTCCAGTTCTGAGGTCTTTACACTGGCTGCCGGTCCGTCAGAGAATAGACTTTAAAGTTCTGTTTCTGGTCTATAAAGCTTTGAATGGTTTAGGCCCAAAATATATCAGTGACCCCTTGACCCTGAAGCTACGAGACTCCTCAGCTCATCTGGAGCCGGTCTTTTATCAGTTCCCAGAGTCAGAACCAGACCAGACATGGAGAAGCTGCGTTCACCTTCTACGTTCCACATATCTGGAACAGACTCTCAGAAATTCTCAGATTATCCGAAAAAACTTAGTTTATTTAAATCCAGGTTAAAGGCCCAGCTGTTCTCAGCTGCATTTATGTAGGTTTTACTCAAAAGTTAAAATCCAGATAGCTCTATATTCTCTCTTTTTAATATCAAATGTTTTTCATTTTGAATCATGCTTCTTCTTTTTTGTTCTTAATTTTGTTTTCCCTTTTGCTCCGCTGTAATGCTTATATCGTTTAATGTAAAGCACTTTGAATTGTCTTGTACATGAAATGTGCTATACAAATAAACTTGCCTTGCCTATTGCTGATATTGATGTAATTAATTTCGGTTACTTATTGTTGCAGTTAGTTTTCCAGTGCTGGCTGCACATACTGTACTTGATGCTTTCATATTGAGTTAGTGCTGCTGGCTGCATGTTGCAGCATTTCTCCCTGTTCTCTGTGTGGCTGCAGTGAATTCAAACACTGCAAGGGATAGTTATGGATTCTTCTGCCGTCAGCAAACAATCCAGATCAACTGAAAGGCCACTAAAAAGTGGAACTACGAAGAAAAGGACTTTATCACCCTAGTAAACAACGTTGTAGAATCCGTTTGTGCACGGTCCCGTGCCGGCGTGGCTGGTGGCTGCAGTTACCCTCAGCGCCAGTCACGGCGCTCGCGAGTCTAATTTCTTAATCTTGCCTCTAGTCCTTTTAAAATTGTTTTTTTCCAGTGACACTTGCATAAAGTTTGTGGTGACAATAAGTCCAGAGGTACATAAAGTCAACTGACTGATTTAACTTTCTCACTTTCACTAATTACCTTAATGCACTCCCCTGTGGTTAAACCTCAAGCTAATCAGAAAGTGATACAAAAATCAAGATGAAACAAGTGGATGATTGCAGAAAATCTCCCCATCAGAGAAACAGGGACGGTAACTGAGATTCCATTAAATATGAAAGCTTGGATAGCAAAATCGAATAGAGGTTGTGACGTATGACGACTATTAGTTAGAGTAAGTCTCATTTAAACCAGTGAAGTACACTGTATACATACTTACAGTATACCGTCATACAATTTCTTCATAGCTGGAGAAAAACTTAGTCTTCTTCTTTTTTTTTTTTTCATTTTCACTTGTACTGTCCAGCATCATAGCAAGCAGAATGACGATCTGGCTGCTTTATTGTGTTGAACAGATTTGCTTCACCAATGGGAGCTTTATGAATATAAGGAGTTTATTCATCTTATTTCTTTAATGAAGCATTGATTTATAACAGCATTTTACATCACATTTCTGGGCTTGACTAGTGAAAAAAGGGAAAGTTGAAAGAAGCAATGATAGAAAGTGGAACAGAGAGAAAGGAGCGAAGAAAAGAGAGAGAGAGAGAGGAGGGAAAAAACACATAGATCCACTGACACAGTCAACTAATGCTTCTATACAGAAACCCCTAAACAACATTTTGCTGGAAAACAAAACTAACAATCCCCTACAGGAGGACCTGCAGGTGGCTTAAGTATCATCAGATCATACATAGACGTGCAGAACCACGCAGAGAAGAGATAAAACCTAGTCAGAGCAACGGGAAGCAGCATCACAGTGTCATCATGCAGAGAAAAGGTCTCCATGGTGATGCAGTCATGCAGATGCAACCTTGTCTCTGCAAGGAGGAAGAAGCCCGCAAACCCTGAGACCTGGGCCCGAACAGCAGCCGCCCAGAGGCTTGGACCCCAGACACCCGACCAAAGGGGCGGACATGCATCCCCCCAGAGGGCGGCAGAGGGTGAACCCAGCCGAAACCCCCCCTGCGGTCTCGGGGCCCAGGCTCCAGCGGACCAAGACCATCAACTGCCAACCCCGGCATTCGTTTGCTCTCACATACTCATCTCACTCTCATACCGTTGCTTCTGCGCCTCTTGAGTGATGAACCGGACCAGAGAAGGAGCTGCAAGCTCCAAGTCCCCAGCACCCCACCCCCAGACACGGCAGAGCAGGCATCCCCTGAGCCAGCAGACCCCCCCCGCAATGCAAGTAGCCATGACCCCGAGCCCGGGAAGCAGGCGCCACCCCCCCCGCCACCTCCCCGCCCCCACCCCCCACCCCCCCAAGCCATGTCTGGAGTGGGGTCGGGAGTGCGGTCACACAGGTGGTACAACCACCCAAACTGCCCCCCCCCCTCCATACACTACATGGCCCGCTTCTCAGAAGTTGGTTGTGTGCTGTCATTACATAAAACTTAGTCTTCTTACTTGCATTATTTAACCAATTAACTTGGATTTGTTTCCATGAATGCAATATATGAAATCCAAGGTACTCAAAAAGTCAAGCTGGTTCAGAATTCATGAAGCTAAAAGAAGAAGCACAATGATAAATAGAAAAAGTTATCATGCACACTTTTGGATTTACCTTCATCTGCACAAATATTTTATTGCTTAAAGTCAAAACATTGGTCAGCTAATACTGTATGCATGTATTTCTTTTTATTCTGCATATGCAAGACTATACTGTATGTGTAAATGTGCTTAAAGATCTGTGCTTGGTCTTATGAAGAGTTTCTTAATTGTCCTCATCATCTACTTGCAGAGCACGTATAAAACTTCTCTCAAATAAAACAGTCCAGATAATCCACACAGCATAAATTGATTACCACTTTGGCAATCTAATCAGAATAAGCATTAATCTTTGGAAATTGCCAGCAACCTTCAGTGTGTGTGGTGCGCCATCATTCTAATGGGATGTCTAGAAATTAATCATTACACATTTTCTCTGCAGCCAAGTGGAAGCTCATTACCCTGTAAAATGACTGACATGGATAAAGTGACTAGAAGTGTGTCACATCAGTTGCATCACATGTTGCACTCTGGTAAACTGGAACATTAACAAATGGAAATTGTCCAAGAATATTTTGTAACAAGTGAAATAAGTTGTTAGATTGGGAAATAATGCAAAAGCTTTTGGGTGTGTTTTGTGGCTGACATAAGGATGCTTGTGGAGTAATTCATCTGAAAAATAAAGGACAAATTTGAAATGGTGTTATTTAACTGCTTCTGACATATGAAATATACTATATACAGTACATAAAATGTACCAGCAATTTTCCACCTTAAGTTATGCTGCATTGTCATTTTTTTAAGAATATATTTAAGCAATCTGAAGCATTTTGTTCAGAACTGTATTTCTGTTTGCCATTTTACTATACGCATTACTTTTATTATAACAGTATTACATTAATCACTGCTAATTCCTCTGTTATATGGCGATTTCACAGTTTACCCAGTTAATTTACTCATGCAAGGATCTGGTTAATCTTCAATATAAACAACATACCAAACTTTTTATCTTTTGGGTTTTTATTATTATTTTTCATTAAACTTGCTTATTGCTAATGTACATTTGATTCAAGCTCTGTGGATATCTGTCAGCAGTATCTGTTTGCATAAAAGGGCTTAAGCACAGGTGGATCAACAGGTCGGGTTTACCTTTGTTCTTTTCCTTGTTTATATTACAGGCTGTCATTTCTGGGAAAGTATTAATCCTGGCTTTTTCAGAGAGATTAATGCTGGAGAGAGAAAGAGTGGATCTATTGAAGGGATATTGGATGTTGCCCTGTATGCAGTTATAATCTGCCAGTCAAGATAACATCAGAGAATCCATTCTTACATGATGCAGTCATTTTAACTTAAATAAATGATAAGATTATGTTCAGATGAAATGTTTCCTTTTTTTAAATTTACATTTAGAGGTAAACTGATTATTGTGGACACCTGGAGGAAGATGATGTCTGAATTGCATTCGTGCTGGCAAATGAAGACAAACGACCAGTGGAAAGTCCTCCTAGTGCAGTAAACTTTTGCAGTACATTTAATAACATCCTCACTCTACCATTCTGCCTGGAGTTAGTCAGCAGTTTACGGATACGGATATTATCTGTAAATCATGAGACTGGATGGATTGAGGCAACCCTTGCTGTGCTCAGAGTCTTTTCTAATGATTTTGGTCCTCTGATAGGCACATATTGACAGTTTCATTTGTGCAGAAGTTAGAAATTGAATTTTGCAATGTACTTTGTGGAGTAACTGAATTAGGGCTGTAGAATCTAACATGTCATTATTTCTTCTAATAAACTGGAGCATTTCACTTCTCTTTGTTAGGGCCAGTCAGTCAGTGTTGTAATAAAGTCAATCCTACCCATTAATACTTATCGATTTTGCGTACATTTTTTGTATTTTCTCCCTGTGACTCAGACTTGGCAGCAAATCTAGGGCTGAAGGGAAGTCAAGGGAGGAAAATCAAGCTGCACAATTTGGCCTCAGAGCAGAGAAATTTTCCAGGTGTAATTGATGGAAAGATGTGTTGCATGAAGGAGATGGCGAACACTGTGCTGACAGTTCATCAATACACCTTTGAGTGGTGAAACTGCAACAGTTACACAGAAGGCCTGTGGGCAACAAGTATGAAAATAACATCCACTTGTAATTTTACCTCACATCTCCCCCTAATTCTGTCCAATATACTTTTAATCTCATTGTTTATTAACCTCTTTCCTGAGGTAACCTGTCCTTGCTGCACACTTTTGCTCATAATCAGGGTTTTGCTAATGCTGAAGATATTTGTTCAGGTGGAAAACAAAAGTATGTGGGTGTGTTTGTGTGTTCTGTGTGTGCTGTTAGAGTGTGTATGAGATGAAGGTATAACAAGAAGCCTCTAGCCTTTGCTGTGAGGTCAGCGCAGAAGCCCAGCAGTAATTTCTGAGGTTAAACGCTATGTGAGAGCAAGGTTCTTTGGAAAGGTTAAAGTGACTCACTACACATCTGGCATCACACAGAAGGAAAGAAGAAATGAAAAAGGACAATCTGCAGGAAACCTCTTGTGCTTCACTGTTATCCCCATTGGAGGCATTTTGAAAAATCCATGCATGTTTAATTCATTTAATTTATTAATTAAAAAGGTGCCCAGGGAATTAATTTGTTATCTTCATCACTCTTGTTGTTTTTATTTTCTTTCTAAGGGTTTTATTACATAAAGTTGCACTTTGGTCAACTTTATTATTCTTAAAGTGGGTTATAAATAAATTTGCAGTTGCAGCATATGCTACAGTTAGAAATCATTAGTTGCTTACAGTATATTTATGGCTAAGTAAATATGTCTTATTCAAATAATTCCAGGTTTCTCCTCGAAACTCATTTTTTCCCCAGAAGCAGTGATGCTCCCTTTTGAAAACTTAAGTTGCAGCACCATACAACTGCTTGAGTCATCATTCAGAGCAGCATATAACCATTTAATCATTTAAGTGAATACAACAGTTAAAATATATTGTTTTGTAACATTTTATTAATAATTTGCATTTCAGGTTGATTTAATTGGGTCTTTATCTTTTCGCTGGCATTTTCTTTCAGAGAATCTGCAGTAACTCTGTTGACATGTATTTGCTGTCAAACTGCTGTAAAACACAATAACACGAATGACCCTTGCAGCTTTTCCTTCACATCTGCAATCTGTATTAAATTTTATTTCATTTCAGATTTTCTTGCAGACTGGTTCTCAGATGTCTGCCTTTAAAAACCGCGCTTGCAGAAACAGAGCACTCACTTCAACAGATCTGCTGTGTTTACATTTTACTGTCATCTCAGCAAACATTTCTGTGCTAATGTTGCATGTCATCAAGTGTTGCATAAAATCCATGATGTGTCCCCCCTTTCTACTGTAATGGAAATTTTATAATCACACTGAGTTTAGTATGAGCACATTGAGTTTGTACTCCTGAGCAAGTATATTTGTGTATTTTTAGTTTTAATTGCAGCACATACCTTCATTGTCGTTTCTGCACCCATATGAAATATGAGTATAATGTTCTCTTTTCAGGGTTCAGCTAATGATAAGATTGCAGGTGTTCTCCTTCTGAACTGGCCTTGAATGTCTGAAGTTATGATATGTGTTTGCTAGTTAGATGTATGAGACACGAAATACAGTTTCAGATAAGGATGTCTGATTCATGTCAATGTCAACTGTGACAGCAACAGTTCCCTGTTTCCAGCCTTTCTCTCTGCCACTGGATAAAAAGACATGTTCTTTCAGTATTTCTTCAGAGGGTGCTCACAATCTGATTGCGTGCATCATCTCCAACCTGGTTGTAAAATAAACTTTATATTCTGCAAAGATCACCTCATCTGGGTCTTTATTAGAATTTCCACCACAATTTTGGCGTCTACGAACAGGATTTCACGACGGGCGTCGAGGACGCGGGACCTGGGAATCTGTCGACAACTCACTTCATCACACGCGCTTAGTGTGGAAGCCTGGCCTCCTTCGTCCACGGCGTGCGCGCTGAAATCTTGGGACCTGGCTGGGAGCTTTTCCCTGCCATTACACCCGGTGAGAGATCTTGCTTCCAAAATTTGCAAATTGATTTACTGGTTCATTAATATATTTTCTTTTTTCCCCTTACTCTTCTTTAAGGAAACTGGACATTTTCTTTAATTTAAATACCCCTTATGGGAGTACTTAGGGGTGGTGACTCGAGGCTTTAGGGTGAGTTTTCTTAGGCTTAGTTAACACCCGCTGTCAATAAAATAAAAGTCTTAACAGTGACGGTATTTTAGCACTTTTCACCAGAAGGCAGAAAGGCCAGTTAGAAGACGTTCTAACTGTAAAATGGGATCCGGATCCACAAAGCTTGCCTCACCACTCCCTGACTCTCCCATTTGTCGGGATATGATAAGAAAATATGGGTTTGACAGTGTTCAATTCCTTAAAGAATGGTCTCGGAAATATGACTTTCCTGAAGGAGGAAGTCTGAGTCCAAACCAGCTTGACAAGCTGGAGAAACAGATGCATGAGAAGCATAAGAAAAAAAAAGACAGAAGAAAGGAGTTAAAGACAGAGAGCTAGCTGATTTAAAGAAAAGAGAGGCTGCTTTACAAGCTTGGAAATCTGAATGTGACAGCAGACAGAGGAAAGCTAATTTTACTCAGCTTAGTGGGAATGCAGATTTTAGTGGAGAGGTTGCGGGTCGCACAGACAACTTGTCTGTGGGGCCCAATGCTTCTGCTCCTGCACCCCCTCCTTATAGATGTACTGATAACACATATAGTAAGTCGCGTGAAACTTCACCCCACTCTCCATATTCTGGTGTTATTCAGGATCTGGCTGCTGTGAAGATCTGCGAGGACCTGGACTCTTTCCCACATCTTCCCCCCTCATCACGCCGGCTGCCATCCCAGGGGGACCCAGCTAGAGCGGCACCAACTGACCCAGACTCTTCTCACCTGCCTGGTTCTGGGGTGATCATCAGCCAGCCTACTCCTGTGTCATCACCGTCCAGGCCTGATTCTTCTACTGCAGCGCAGCGATCTCCAGCTCTGCTTACCCAGTCAGCAGATTCATCCAGCCATGGGGCTGCAGCTGCAGCGTCAGGAATTTCCCAGGCCTCAGATGCTGCATGGAACTGGTTTCCACAAGACTCCCCGGTTGCCAGTCACACCAGGTCTCACACCCAGCAATCTCCAGGCTCGAGCAACCCCTCCAACCCCTTTCTGTCTGACGGAAATTTCCCAATGGTGGAAGTTTCTGGCCCAGCGGGCACAATTCTTGTTTTCCGCCCCTGGTCCATCACGGAAGTCATGCAGCATGCTGAAATGCTTCCAGATCCCGTGTTAGACGGAGAAAAGTTTGGGACTGAGCTTTTGTCATTTTGCCAGGAATTTCGCCCCACAGGCATAGAGCTCAGAAAGATTTTGGCTAAGAAATTCAAGGCTTGCGATCTGGCTGAAATCAAAGACTCTCTACCTCCTGATTCCAACAGGCTGAAAAATCCTGATTATGATCACCAAGATAATGCCACTTATCGGGACAACCTCAACACGCTCATCACACAAATTAACAGAAAGTTTCCACGCCGCCTGGACCCCGGTGCCCTGCAAAACCTAACGCAGGGACCGAATGAGGCAGTGGAAGATTTCTTTCACAGAGCTGAGTTGATTTTTACCCAGAACTCTGGACTGGAACGACCACGTGATCTGGGCGATACAGCAGGAAGCTGGGAGAGCCTTTTTTGTGCGGCTCTCCTGGAACGCATGTTGCCAGAAATTGTGACTGAGGTGAGACGGGCTTATGTGGGCATGAAGACCAACACACGACTCACAGACCTTCGTCGTTACGCCTGCCACGCCCAACAGCTGTTATCAGATCGCAAAGCCAAGAAAACTGCACGAGAGGAGGCTACGTTACAGAAGGCCTCTCTCACCATGCTCAAATCAGTGACTGGAACTTTCCTTCCTCCTCCCCGAGGCAGAGGGAGGGGGAGAAGCCGCGCTCGAGGGAGATTTGCACATCCAGGAGATGGGAACCGCTGTTATATTTGTGGCTCGACTGAACACTTTCGCCGCGACTGTCCAAGAAACCCTGACAGAGCACCGGCTCCAGCCCAGGCTGACTGATGGGGAGTTGAGGTGGAGGGAGTCCTGGATCCCGGATCTTCAGGAATCTTTCCTGCAGCAGATGAGGGGCGTGAGATTCCACCTGACACACACACACTGCTACACTCTGAAAAAACTTTAGTGGCGCCTGCTTCTACTGATACACATTTTCTGCTTACAGAGGCCATCACACACTTAGAACACAAAACAACACCACAGACTGGCAGTTATGTTCATCTGACTGCTGAGGCTTACAAAAATCTTCCAATGATGTCACTCCAGGTTAAAGGTCAATGGATCCCCTTTTTAGTGGATTCTGGGGCAGCAAATTCTGTTTTAATGTCTTCGACTTTTAATCCTCCTCTGAAGCATGGAGGACGTTCACTCCTTTCTGTGTCAGCTTCGGGACATACTCAGAGAGAATATTTTACAAAACCTTTGACATGCCTCACTGAATGTGGGGCTACTTTCAAACACAGCTTCCTCTTGTCTCACCTCTGCCCTCTAAATTTGTTGGGAAGAGACCTGATTTTGGCTCTAAACATTACTTTAACATCAACGCCAAATGGTCTGGAGGTCAAAATGCCATCACGAGAGGAAGCTCATGACTTTTGCTTTGTTAATTTTGAATCTACCACGCCTGTGTATGTCTACGAATGGCATCTGGGCGTAGGTGCCATCCCGGATCAGCTCTGCTCTGAGGCCCGTGCTCGTGTGTCTCCTGCAGCAGAGTTGATGTCTAGAGACGGCTTCCATTGTACAGCGCACTACTCTGAGTCTGGTCCGGATCCTGATTTTGAGACACTGTGGTACAGAGTCAGAAATGATAAACTTACCACCACATCATTATACTGGACTGACCTGTTGTGTGTGCTGGATGTGACTTTGACTTCTGATCAGACTAGAGTTTTTCGTATGCATACACCACCTCACATTTCTCTTTCCAAACCACATGATGCACAATGGGAACAAACTGGCCAGTTTTTGAGTAATTGTCAGGCAACCTCAGATTGGCAAACCACTGAGGACACAGCTGTGATGTTTTCACCCAGCCTGCATGCATACAGAACTGCTTTTCAGTCTATTCTGCACAGCACACGAACATTGCATATGACGTCACCCTGCTTGCTCTGTGCTTCTGTGGAGAGGAGAGGAGACAGCTCACCCTCCCCTCTTCCCTCAGAAGTCATGGAGAAAATTCCTCCTGATTTATGGGCGAAGGATAAGTTCGATGTGGGTCTGGTTAAAGATTGTGAGCCTGTTGTTATCACACCTAAATCTACTTACAGACCCTGTCAAAAACAGTATCCACTCAAACCTGAAGCTTTGGCTGGTATTCGTCCTGTTTTTCAGACCTACTTAGACCGAGGTATCTTGGCACCTTGCCCTGATTCACCGGTCCGCACACCTCTTTTTCCTGTGAAAAAGATTCGTGGTCCTGGTGTGCCTGATGAATGGCGTTTTGTGCAGGATTTGAAGGCCGTAAATCGCGCAGTTGTCCCGCGTGCTCCAGTCGTTCCCAATCCTGCCACGATTTTGGGTCAAATTCCCCAAAGTGCTCGATTCTTTAGCTGTGTGGACCTGTCAAATGCGTTTCTGTCAGTTCCAGTAGCTAAGGATTCACAATTTTGGTTCGCTTTTGAATTTGATGGCAAACTTTACACCTCCACAAGGTTGGTTCAAGGTTTCACTGACAGTCCATCTCTGTTTAATGGGATTCTCAGAGACTCCTTGTCTGATCTCATTCTGCCAGAAAAGGTGGCATTGTTGCAGTATGTTGATGATTTGTTGATCTGTGCCCCTTCAGAAGCTGTGTGTGCAGATGCAACACTTAAATTGCTTCTTCATCTCCATGCTAAAGGCTACAAAGCTAGTTTGTCTAAGTTACAGTATGTTAAACCTACTGTCACTTTTCTGGGTCATGTGATCTCTGCTCAGTCTCATTCCCTCTCTACATCTCGAGTTGCAGCCATTCAGAATATCCCTAAGCCAATCACAAAAAAACAATTAATGTCATTTTTAGGAATGACATCATATTGTCGTGCTTTCATCCCTAATTATTCTGAAATTGAGTCTCCCCTTTCTTCTTTGATTCATGGTAAGAATCTGGCTGCTTCTGATCACATTTCCTGGACTCCTGAAGCAGAGTCTGCTTTTGTTGCTTTAAAGCGCTCCCTGCAGTCAGCTCCTGCCCTGGCGCTTCCTGATGCTTCACGCCCTTTTGTTCAGATGGTTGCTGAAAAATCTGGTTTTATGACTTCTGTTTTGCTACAGTCACATGGTGACAAGCTGCGCCCAGTCGCATATTTCTCATCCAAGTTGGATGCTGTGGCACAGGGCCAACCGAGTTGCCTTAGAGCTGTGGCAGCAGCAGAGAAAGCTGTTCTAGCTTCACGAGACATTGTGGGGTATTCTCATGTCACCCTGTTTGTCCCTCATAATGTAGCAATGATTTTGCTGGAGCAGAAGACATCACACCTTTCTGCTGCACGTTGGTTGAGGTATTCCACTATTCTCTTGGAATTACCCAACATTGAAATTCGTCGTTGTGGCCAACTCAATCCTGCCACACTTTTGCCTACTGAACTTGACGGAGAGACACATCATGACTGCATTGAGGTTATTGATCAAGTGTGTTCGCCCCGCCCTGACCTTTCTGACATCCCTTTACAGAACGCAGACATGGAACTGTTTGTGGACGGTTCATCCTCACGGAGTGAAACTGGAGTTAACCGTGTGGGTTATGCTGTTTGCTCTCATTCAGCTGTCCTTTCTTCTGGCTCCCTTCCAAGTCATCTCTCTGCTCAGGCAGCTGAATTGGTTGCTCTTGCTACTGCGTGCAGATTGGCAGCTGACAAAACGGTTAACATTTACACAGACAGTCGTTATGCTTTTGGTGTTGTGCATGATTTTGGTGAATTGTGGAAAAATCGTAATTTCCTAAAATCAGATGGGAAGCCGATTCTGAATTCCAAATATGTGGCAGACCTGTTAGAAGCTGTCTTGTTGCCTAAAACGGTGGCTGTCATTAAGTGCTCAGCACACACAAAAGGGAGGGATCCCATTACTCTTGGAAATTCTTTTGCTGATAAGTCTGCGAAACAAGCTTCTCTGCAGCCCCCTCCCCTTGCCTTCTCTCTGATACAAACATACCAGAGTCACCAGCTGAGATGGACTTGGCCGTGGTCCAAACTTTTTCTACACAGGCAGACAGACACAGCTGGAAGCGAGCAGGATGCTCTGTGAATGACAGGGGAGTGTGGTTGTCCCCCGACTTGCTCCCATGTTTACCCTCACACTTTTTTCCCTGGATGTGCAGGTGGTCACATGGTAAAGACCATGCATCAAAAGGAGCCATGGTAGCCTTAGTGACGTCACTGTGGTTCACTAAAGGTTTTTCTGTTGCTGCAGAGAAGTTTTGTAACTCTTGTCTTGTGTGTGCTAATCACAACATCTCACGTGCTGTTTCTGTTGGAAGAGCAGCTCACCCTCAGCCTACCCTCCCCTTCGAATTCCTCATGATGGATTTCATCGAACTGACTCCTTCAGAGAGAAAGAAATACTGTCTAGTGATAGTGGATCTTTTCTCGAAGTGGCCAGAAGCTTTTCCGGTGAGGAGGGCTGATGGGGGGGCAGTTGCCAAAGTTTTGGTCAGTGACATTTTCCCCCGTTGGGGTCTGCCAACTAGGATTTATTCTGATAATGGCACACATTTTGTCAATCAGGCCCTGACTGAGATCAGTTCAAAGCTTGGTTTTCAACTTAAAACACACTGTGCTTATCATCCTCAGTCTGGAGGCGCTGTTGAGCGGGAAAACTCCACACTGAAAAATAAGCTGGCCAAGATATGTCAGGAAACGGGGTTGTCATGGACACACGCACTTCCTCTTGCTCTCATGTATCTCCGCATGCGAAAAAGGGCCAGAGCTAACTTGAGCCCATTTGAGATCCTTTTCGGACGTCCACCCTCTCTGGGTGGGGAGCCTCGTCCGGGACATTCTCTTTCTCCTGATTGTTGTGCTAGTGACATGGTGGCATATTGTCATAATCTCTCTCGTTTTCTTTCACAGACACACGCGTCAGTGAAGGCTGCCCTTCCATTACCAGCTTCAGGACCGCTGCATCCCATCAAACCAGGTCAATGGGTTCTGGTGAAGGATTTCCGCAGGAAGTCGTGGAAAGCGAAGCGCTGGCTGGGACCGTTCCAAGTCCTGTTGGTCACTCACACCTCCATCAAAATCTCGGAGAGGGCGACTTGGATCCACGCCAGCCACTGCAAGATCTTCAAGGGGACGCCTCCGGAGCTGGGCCCTCCAGCCCAGCCGCCTCCGACTTAGGCTGCCACTCCCTGCCTGGCTGGCCTGATACCATCCTGGCTACCATCCTGCGTTCTACTCTGCTGAGACGCTACAAGCCCCGCCGCGACGTCACCTGCTTCCTGGGGTTCATGGCCTTTGGTCTGACGGTCCTCATCTTCCTCTCTCCTATGACCCCCGCGGTTCTTACTCTGTTTTTGACCTCAAACTTGATTCTCTCGAGGTCTCCACTGTGTGAAGTGTGATGGGGGTGATGTTCAACCCTCTCTTGAGGGCATATTTCCTCCTGATGTTATCCACATTTGATCTCTAGATTTTGAGTTTGTGGTCTGCATTTATTCTGCATTTATTCTGAGTTACCCTTTTTGTTAAAATTTCTATATTGAGTGATTAACATGTAATCAAAAGGGAGGAGTGTAATGGAAATTTTATAATCACACTGCTATTATTATGAGCACACTGAGTTTATACTCCTGAGCAAGTATATTTGTGTATTTTTAGTTTTAATTGCAGCACATACCTTCACCTGTTGTCGTTTCTGCACCCATATGAAATATGAGTATAATGTTCTCTTTTCAGGGTTCAGCTAATGATAAGATTGCAGGTGTTCTCCTTCTGAACTGGCCTTGAATGTCTGAAGTTATGATATGTGTTTGCTAGTTAGATGTATGAGACACGAAATACAGTTTCAGATAAGGATGTCTGATTCATGTCAATGTCAACTGTGACAGCAACAGTTCCCTGTTTCCAGCCTTTCTCTCTGCCACTGGATAAAAAGACATGTTCTTTCAGTATTTCTTCAGAGGGTGCTCACAATCTGATTGCGTGCATCATCTCCAACCTGGTTGTAAAATAAACTTTATATTCTGCAAAGATCACCTCATCTGGGTCTTTATTAGAATTTCCACCACACTACCCATTATGACAAATATGGGGAACACTTATACTGATTCACAGAAACTGCCGTTGATGTGGTGTAATGAAATTTGCTCGTAGCTGTTGTAAAATATTTGTATTTCTTATTTCTAGAGAGAAAAGACGTGTGTTATTCAGTGTTTGTCTTCTTAAAGAGTCTGAAGCCACACAACCCCATTATGCGATGCTTTGTGACATTCAGGTTAAAGGCTATAATATTTTAGTAATCAACAATAATAGTGAAATAGATCGTTTAATCCTAAAGTTTCCATCACATCTAAATAAAAAGTCAGCATGTGCAAACATCTATGGAAAGAACTGTGTTTGGATAAAACTTGCAATTCATATTAATAGCACAATAGTTTGGTTGTAGGGTTCCAAATGTTAACCAAGACGGCGGCAACACTTCTAATTTCTGTGTGGTTGCTCATATTGAAGAAGGCCTCCCATGAAGGGCAGACAGACACCTCACAGAGTTAATCTTGATCGATTTTTCTCTTGTGGCAGACTTCAGTATTGAGTAGATCCTCCTCCTGCTGTGTCTTCTCTGAAGCAGAATTCCACATTGATGACTTCATTTCCACTGCTGTCCTTATTGGTTTGTGCAAACACATCAAGATTTATGAAAATTTGTTCAAGTGCTTGTCTTTTATTTTCCACACTATCAGAATATTTTAAAGATAATCTTAATTAAGCTGTAGATTTTGAGCATCAGTTGGGGAAAAGCATGTTTGTTAATTACTGGGAGGTGATGAGATGACCAGGATTTTTGCTTCCACCTTGACCAAGTGGAAAATTATTTTTGGGGTCAGATTATAATTACATGCTAAGTTGTTCTTGTTTTTAAACCTAAATACAGATGCACACAGCAACAGAGTAGCAGAGGAGGAGGCCAAACAGCAGCAGGGAAGCTCTTGCATTCTAATCAGTCCTCTGTTTTGGCTCCAGGAAGCTTCATCCAGCAGGCCGGGACATTGTGTATTGGGTACTTGCATTGAAGCCAAGTAAACACACACACTGACCAAGCAATGCGACTCAGGATGGATAGAATATATTGGAGGTGAAAGAGGGTAGGTGACTGCAGGACAAAAGGGCAATTAGGTGACTCTTGTAGACGGGCCTGAAATGATTGCCAAATCAAGACTCTTCTAAATCATCTTGTGGATTATTGTGGTTGTGGATGACCTTGTTTAATCACCTGAAGACGGACACCAGTGTGATTGGTGAAAACAAATTACAAGCGTCTGTTTAAAACTGAAAGTTGTATAATTTGCAGAAGTGGACACATTTTTGCTTCCAAAAATTTTTTAATAAACAAACATGAGTCATCATTTATAAACCTAACTTCATCATACCATTAAATAAATACTGTCCAATTTCATCCAGTTCCAACGTCTCAGTTCTCAGAGTAGTAGAGAAGTGACAAGTAGCTGAGAGATTAGTTCTCAGAATCTGCCACCCTGGATCAAAATAGCCAACATCCAACTGCTAACACATCATGAAAAGTGGAAGAGTCAACAGTGAAGCCAAGCCTGGGAGACACTGTAATGCACAGAAAGAGGCTGTGCAGAAAAATAGGAATCTGAGCCAAAGATTCTGCGAGGGGCATGAAGTGGGACTTGTGTGAGCTGTTGGGGGATTTGTAAATCTTCATATGCTTTAGAGATCCCTTGGCCTGGATCAATGCCATGCCCTGCTATGGACCAAGATGAGGGACACTTCAGTTAATGTCTTTGTGAAAACTATCCACCCCTCAAGTTCTTCTGATCCTGTGAATTTTTGCAGTTTTCTAGTTTCCTCACAGACCATTAGTTCCAGGTTTCTCAGTGAGTCTTAAGCTTCTCTAAAAGTTAAAATTATATATTGTATATATGTAACTTAACTGCCCCTGAAGACAGCTTACTTTGCATATTTTTTCTTAGAATTACTTTGATACGCTTGGTATCTGTGGAGTTGCTTACCATCTGCTCTGGTTGTTCGTCAGATGTGGTGTCCTGTAGTTTGGGACGCTTGTTGTCGTGTTACCACTTTCAGACTGAGTTATGCCCTTTTTTCATTGAGGAGGCCTGTAAGGTGCTTAGATCCAGTCTCACGAGGCCTGTAAGAGTTTATTTTCCATTGGTCTTTTCGCTCACTTTACCATATTACCCTTGGAACTTATTCATAAACCAGTGCTGCAGGCCACAACGCTTTGATATGACCTTCTACACACCATTCTACAGAACAAGTACATGTATATACACTTTTATGTCACAAGTAATTTGATGGTCATTCCAAGGATAAATCACATGCTATCTTAGTGCGACTGAAGCGATAAGATTACAGAAATTGCAGCACAGTTAGATTTTAACAGTAAAGTATGCAACAATCTCAAACTCAGACTGGCTGAATGACTTCACAAGCAAGGAAAGCTAACAAGGAAACATTAAAACTATAATCAAATGCAACAGGGTTAGGAATTCTGATAATGACCATAAGGTAAATTAGCATTAATCCTACATCTTGCAGTATAGGAAGAGATAGAGGCCTACAAACATATCTGTCAACCTTAAGTTACAGCTGGATCAGTGGGGTCAAGTCTAAGCCTGTAACTCTATTCCTGTTGTATTTCAAAAACGATAAACCCCACTAATCCTATCGTAAACACGCATGCCTGAAAGAGAAGGAAAAGGAGTGGCAGTGTGGGGTGAAAAAGATTTTGATTTAGATTAGTTGCCATGTGTAACCGTGGAGTTTCACACACATACACAGTATATGTCTATCTATCTGTCTATCTATTTGTTAGACAGAGAGAGAAAGAGAAACACTCCTAGGTTAGTTTTATGTCAATGACAGATCTTTCCTCTGAAATCTGCATTTCATTTTATCACTTAAAAGTAAAGCTTTACTGCTTCTTTTCCTGTATACAGTCAGTTGTCAATGTCTGTACACACACACACCCGCACACACACACACACACATATATGTATATATATACTGTATATGAAAATGTGTGTGCATATACTTTGATAAGTGACTATACAGGAAAAGAAGCGGTAAGGCTTTACTTTTAAGCAATAAAATGAAGTGCAGAATATGGAGGAAAGAGCTGTCATTGACATGAAATCAACCCCTTGATTGCTCTTCTCTCTTTTCTCTAATGTTGAGCTTGGTAAGCTCATGTTCATGAATCATTCAGAGCAACTGGCAACAACTCCCCCCACTGCCTAAATTTCAGAATGAGCAAGCCTGCTAAAAAGTGTTACCAGTTGTAACACCAGTCGTTAAATAGTCAAAGCTGATTGTTGCTTTCACCACGCCACAAACAGTGTATCTGCTTCGCAGAATATTTTAATTAAATGATGCACAAATATATGTACATACCATAGTCAAAAGTTTGGATACACTTTTCCATGTATAGACATCTGGACTGGAGACTGGAGACTTCAAAGGCAAAATGGGAAACACTCATGTGGTAGAGAATGAGAGAGCTCAGATCCGACTGATAAAATGGTCATAGCAAACCAACCTGACATCATGATAATTAATAAGCAGCAGAGAAAAGCTGTTGTGATCGATGCAGCCATCTCGAATGATGGCAATATCAGGAAAATAGAAACACAAGAAACTGAAGAAAGTCCGAGCGATAAAGGAAGAGCTGGAGAAAGCCTGAAAGGTGTGGTCAATCATCAGTCGCTCCCATGGTCATTGGAGGCCTGGGGACAATCCTCCACACTGGAGAAGTGGCTCCAACAAGGGAAGAAACTTCAGATATCTCAGTCCAGAAGAGCACAATCCAGCTCCCAGTTCTCTGGTACAGGACCTGAACATATTTTTCATGGTAATAATGTTCACTGTCACTACTGGTGTTTAAACGTGCTAATCAGGCTCCTTCATCAACCCATTAAGCGTGGCTATCACTATAATTACAGAGAAATTAAACAGTGTCAGCTAAATGGAAGAGAAACGGTTGTGTTATGTTGTTGTTTGGTAGCACAGTGATGGAAAGGCCTATACTGTGACTTTCCACAGATACCTGTACTGTATGTGCTTCGAAACTATGGAGACCCACAGAGATAATGCAGATAGATAATATATACACTGGACTCAAGGTTGTTTTATAAAACATATAGAAAAAACTGTGTAAGACTTTCCTGTCCACAGCTTTGTGTACTTAGTGCTGAGATAAAATATCTGTTGCTTTTCTGTCTCGGCTTGAGAAATCATCTCTCTGTAAGAATAAAGCCAGTACTGTAGTTAAAATGAATATTGCCCTCCGAAGGATGGAAAACCGTGGTAATAGTATCATTATTATCATTTTTCTTTTTTTATACTCATAAAAGCCTTACTATGTCTTCCACTTTCTAAATTTCAATAAAAAAAAACATTTTCAATATCTGATTTACAGTTGTTCTCCTATTAGCTAAATTCTAAATGCTAAATAGTAATTCAAATACTTTCAAGAAATCTGAAGAAATAATTATAAATAAAAATTAAAAAATTATAATTTAGTAAAACAAAATATTGATTTTGAAGTTTGGTTTAAAAATTGATAAAAAAAACAAACAAACTGTCCCAGACAAATTAGAACACCTTCTCATGTGGCCAAAATACCTGTCACGTCATATGGGTAAGTGTCATTGACAGTTAAAGAAAACATTTGATTGCCTCAAAGTGTTGCTCACTAAATTTTAGTTCAGGAGCCCCGTCATGTTTGTTTGCCTTTTTTTTTTGTTTGTTTGTTTTTAGTATTTTTGTTGAACCACAATTCAAAATGAATGTCACGATTTTCATAAAATTTTAATTTATTATTATTTTGGCAATTTAAACGTAATTATGTCTTTGAAAGTAGAGATTTGTAAATAATAAATGTTAATCCCTGCTGGCCACCAAGGTAAACTTTTCTTTTCACTTTAACTGTAACCGCTGACCGTCACTGTTCCTAAATACTCTGAGATTTTCAACCCTGAAATAGATTTTTCCTCGATTAAACTCTAAATAACTTCATCTGCCTCCATTGCTTGCCAACAGAATGACACACACTTGTTTTAAATGACAATATGTCGTTTATTTTCTATATTTTCAAGGTTTATTATTTACAAACAAAATAAACAAAAAAAAAAATCAAAAAGAGTTTTTGACAAACACTGTTTGTCTGCATATTATTGTAAGAAAGTTTACATTTATCTTTCTTTCACCCATATTAAGTAACCAACTGACAGTTCATTTTCTCTAAGCCTTGGATTACATGAATGAGCTAAACAATGACCATGTGAGTGGGGTTTAAGAGGACCGAGCAGCTCCTTGTCACCACTGCCCCCCTCTCCACTACGCATATCATCAGTAAACATATGAAACCTGTCATCATCAAAACCAAATGAACGTTTGGTATTTCCTCTCTGGGCATTAGAAGTTCTTTTTGCATCTCCCTTTTTTTTTTAAAAACACATCATTTTCCCTCAAACCAACAAAACAACAAACAAAAAAACATACAAATATATGTGCTGGTTTGTTGACAGTCTCTAAACTGCTAATGTGTAAGCTCATTAGTTTGTGTTATACATCACCATTAATGCCCATTCCGGTATGTTGGTTGCGATTGGTATTGTGAAAAAAGCACATAGTTGGGAAGCTCTCCCTCCAAAGGCAAGTATCAAAAACAGCACAAACCAACAGTGCTGCAATCCATCTTGACTGTGTACTAGTTCCTATACACTATGGCATATTCACGATTAAGCGCTTTCCGTTGTAAATAGAACATCTCCCCCTCATTTAGAACCTCAAACAAGATCAGGGCAGCACAAGTTCTCAGGGAAATTGCTCCCTTTCTAGCTCATCCAACTCCTAACCTAGCAGAAAGAATCTCTACCTCTCATTAGTAAGTCAGAAAGTGCAATTTAAAACAAAGACAATGACTTAGAATGTTTTGCTTTGGCCAGTTTCTTTCCACACATCAGTATTCAACTCTAACATCAGTGGCTAGCTACAAAGAAAGGTATAAAGGTGCTCCAAATTTGTACAATGTCTCATTGAGCGTGATATTACTGCAAGTCTAAAGATTGCACTTTTTTTTAAACTGTACATGACCTCATGACATATTCTATATAGCTCGATTGAGAGTGATAGAAAAAAAAAGCCTGTCTCTAGGAGTTCACATTGTGAGTAAAGAAACCAATTAGATCAACTGAGACATTTGGCCATCATCATTGCTAACTCCCTCCTTGTCTAAAAACACTGAGACATAGAACACATAGAGTATAGTAAGAATGAATGCGCAGTTGTGTGCAGAAGTGACCCTTGTATGCACCGAGCTGACACTCATAACAAAGGATGGAACATGGCGATAGTTTAGGCACAAATACTTGAGAATGTTCATGTAAAGGTCAATGCTTCTGTTCACACACAGATAACATCTAGGCAGACAGACAATGAACAAAACATAATCTAACATTACATTTAACGTCAACATTTTTGAGATATTATCTTTTTAAGTATTTGTGACAGCGCATGCTTTCATGACATCGGTGGGTTGACTGTATTGGTACACTATCGACACAATCTGTGGTGAAGACTTGTAATCTTTAAAAACAGTATCTCAAAGGGCTTAGTCACTGTGAACTGATGGGATATTTGCTGCTGTGAAAACTGTGACTCTAAATAGAAATTCTGCATGACTGAGAACTTGTCAAATTTGATTAAGAAGACTTGCTGGAAGGCCTTGAGCACAATTTACAACCAACTGGATATGCAAGCAAAGAACCTGTAAGCTCTAATGGTCGGCTTATTCCAGCTGAGTTGTCAGATAATGCTTTAAGATGAAAAAAATCTGAATCCCTCTCATCTTAGTCATAGATTCACAAAATTCTTGCTAGACCTTATACTTCTATGCCTCAATGTCCGGATCAGTTTAGAGTACCTAAGCCCCCACATGGATTTACATGAGACATAAACCTTAATGCAAACCAGCATTTCTTTTCACTCGCTAACAGCGGCACAAAAACATTGCCCAGTGAACGTATTTCCCTGCATACAAGATCAACTGGATACCCGACATCTGAGTGAAAAATATGTGCATTAAAAAAGAAAAAAAAAAAAGTTGTGCCAGGTACTTTAGCTACAGGGATAATGATATGACAGCTTTCAGTCCAGCTTTAAACAGAGCGCAGCTGAGCAAGCAGATGTTTGATTAATGGGGTTTATCATTACTATTCTATTTATGTAAAAAGAAAAGCTACAAGCCTGATTTCTGCCCTGACATGTAAGCAGTGCAGTCCAAAAAAAAAACATTAAAATGATCTTTTGCAGTTTAGGGAGGTGAAATGATAAAAAAAAGACATTTATTTCCAATAGGATGTGCTGAAATCAAGCTGTGTGTTGCAGGTAAATATTGTATATTATGAGTTCAACTGATGCAAAATAAGAAACTACAGAAGAACTAAGAAAAGCAGACCGAGAGGAGAGAGAAGGGATTATTAATGTCCCTCAGTCAGGTATTTCTCAGCATAAACTGATGCTAGCTATTGCATTAAGGTTTGTTTATCTCTTATGAAACATAGTATTTTGTCATTTAACCTTTGTCGCATATAGATGATATCCAGGTTCCTGATAGAAGTAAGACATTGTTATGATAGAGAATGCACAACACAGTATCTGTAAATTCTAGATCTACAAAACTATTTACAGCACACATATAGGTAATCTTTATATCACAGTCTATTGCATAATGGTGATAATCTTTAGTTTATAAATATTATAAATATACACAGATTTTTTAAGCAACATTACATAACATATTAGCCATCTGAAATCAGAAATAGAAAAAAAAATAGCATCCATCCATATCCATCTCTACACGCCATCTTCCTCAAAAATAAACAAAGAAAGCAGCATTTCTATTATCTATTCCCTTTGGACCCATAACACTGTCATGGTTCAAATGTGAGCCGATGTGGGGAATAAAGCGGCTCAGCAGACTGTATTCTCATTGCTGACAGCAACTTAATACTTGGTTGCAGTATTTGTGTTGATTTCTGAACTCAGCAAATTATTATGAGATTCATTTTATGAGAATGTGCTTTTTAAATGTCTCTGTCAGAGTTACTTGCATTTATAATTCCACAGTGGTGCCTAAAGCTGCTTGATAGGAAAAGACAATTTTCCCCGTCATTCGGTTAAAAAGGAACAACAAGATATCCACAATGCATTCCAGTTTGAAAAAGAAAGCAAAAGAAAATAATAAAGAAAGAAAAATAAAAACTTCATACATGATATATTATTCCTTATGATTCTCAGAAAGGAAGACTCCTGTTTATACTCCAGCTTTAAATTGCCATTGCCAATATTTTAGTTGGATCTTACACACACAATCACATGCACACACATACACCCTCACACACACCCTCACATTCACTCATCATCAGTCATATACATATATATATATATATAATATATATATATATATATATATATATATATATACTGAAAAAAGTGATGAAATGTATGTGTTTAATATACATTCTTAAGTTTTCTTAAGTTTAGGGAGACAAAATTGTCTAAAATATAATAATATAATACAAGGGCTTATATATACAGGGTTTCTATGAGGTTACGTTCGAGGAAAATTGGAGAGAAATAAAAACGCTGAAATTCCTCATTTTTACCTCTTTTGTTCTATTCTGTTTTAAAAATGAATTAAAACATATTTAAGTTTAAAAAAAGAAAGGGCAGGGAAACATGGGATCATAAATTCGATGCAAAACGCATTTTGTCTTGCTCAGTCTCTGTACTGCTCAGGACAGAATCTCTCCTAGACCCGGGGGATTCCCTGTGCTGGGTTGAGGACGATGATGCTGCAGCCGCCGCCGCCGCCGCCGCTGCTGCAGCTGAGCGCACGGGGGGCAAGGCTCCTGACGACATCTGGCGGAACAAATTGACCCGCTGGGGCACTGTCGTGCGGATGCCGCTTTGAAGATTCATTCCCTGGATTGCCGCTGCTGTTGGTGGCACAATGGAAGCCAGGGAGTCTCCTGAGGTTGGATGAGCTCTGGGACCCAGAGATGTGTCATGTGGCAGTGATGGTTGGGAGGCCGATAAGTGTCGGACATCTCTACTCAAGCTGCCTGACTGAAGAGCCTGTGTGCTCTTGTGGATGTCTCCCCGCTGAGGTGAAGGGACCTGCTGCTGCTGAGGTGATGACTGCTGCTGCTGCGCTGCTGAGGCTGCAGCAGCAGTTGACCCAGCAGGCTGCTGACCAAGCTGTTGCTGTGAGGGTAGAGATGGCTGCTGGATAAGCGACAGCTGGGAAGCTGTGGGTGAGCCGTACTGGAAGCTCCGGCTGGCCAAGGGGGTCTGCACCGGTGGGCTACACATAGCCGCCGTGAAGGAGCAGGGTGACATGATCGCTCCTTGCTGCTGGAGTGGTGTCTGTGGGTTAGTTGATGAAGAATTCAGGTTCCCATGGGAAACACTGGGAGCCGGGTAAACTCCCTGTGCTGCAGCAGCAGCAGCGGCAGCGACCGGCAACATGCGGGCAACAGAGGCATTGGCAATAGCCGAAGCACTGTAGGTCATAGGTACAGAGGACTGCTGCAGCTGAGTGGCGCCAAAGGCAGTGGAGTAGGGTGGCTGGGCTGGTGAGTTAATGATGGAGTTTCCTGACATTGGTGTTGAGTTCATCCCGGTGACTGACTGCTTGCGGTCCACCATCATCACCATCTCCCTGTCCTGACGGATAATCTGCTTCAATATCTCGTTCTCCTGCGTGTTGAAAACGCCGGCGTTCAGATCCTTCTGGAACTTCTGCAGCAGCAAAGAGTTCTTCTTCCCTGTTGGGATGCAATCAGGAGAGGTGAGCACTTACAGCCATGGCAAACTTTGGTCAGACTACACAGGAGAAAGTCAGGATTTAGGGCAAAAGGAGGCAGCTTGAATCATTAAGCAGGTCTTAAACACTTGAATATTTCTAGTGCTTAAGACTCATTACCTTTTTAATGGCTTCATCTTCTTAGTTTTAATTGATTTATAATGAATTTCCACTGACTGCAAGCTGCATCTTTTTAGACCCAACAATGACTATTTTAATGTATAAAAATTGTGAAGGACATTTAATGATCATGACTATGGGAGATACACAGTTTGAGAGGAGTGAAGAACACACGAGGAAACATATTACTGAAGGTATGGCATGACAGCATAGACTGGGAATGTGCTGATGTTTAAACACAGAAAAATACTGATGAATTGTACCCACGTATCACAATACTAGACATTTTCTTTAAAGAAAGACAACGTCTAAGCTCTAAGAATAAAGATAAGTCACAGTCTAAGAAATCACATCCCACTCATCTAGTATAACATTTTACAAGGAGCTATAAAATTATATATTTCACACCAATTCATTGACCTAACATAGAACTAGACATATATTACTGAACTGAGTATTGATAAAGTTTATAAGTTTATATTAATAATACATAATTTTGTGGGGAGATTTTTCTGCAGAAATACAAACAGTAGAAATTGTGAAATATTCATGATAATATGAATGTTTTGAATTAATATAACATTCCAATTTGCTAAACTAAATACATAAAAAAAAAAACATCCAGTAATGCGCCATAAGGGATATTTTGTGTCAGAAAATTTTTTTTTTCAAGTTATAGCGTTTCATAATAAAGGTGTGACAGGTTTCTTTTCTTTCACTTTTAAAAACAAACAAAAAACTCAGTTTTTTAAAGCTTTGGGAGAAAATCACTATGAGGTACTACTGTCGAGCCTTGAAAGCTAAAAAGTGGCCACTTATAAAAAGAACAGCCAGATATCAAAAGAATAATGAAGAGCTATTTAACATATTTACTTTGAGTGACTATGTCTGACTGTCTTTGGAGGACACGCTTCCTGTAATTACTGTTGACCTCGTGTATTGACAAGCTGTGAAGCGTTGTCGGTAAAGAAGACAGAGTGGACTTTTAGTGTGCTGAAGGCTTTAGCCACAGTCCATCAATCATTAAGCCCTGTCCTTGAGGGAAGAAAATTTCTCCACTCAGTTTGCTCCTCTCAAGGCTGCCAGTAATCCATGCATTCAACTTTGAGAAAGAATCGAGGCATCTTCTGAAAATGGATTGATGTCAAGTTTTGGGGCAACGTTTTTTCTTTTCTTCCTCTCTGATAAAGTGGATCACTCTGACTGTAACAGTCACTACAGGGCTGGGGTTTTAAAGAACTAAAACAAGCACCACAGATCAGCTACCAGACTACTGTCAACTTACAACCATTCTTACATTATAATTTCATAGGTGTTAGCTGCACAGTCTGCAGATTGGAAGCAAAACACATTATTTTTTAAAACAAACCTACTGGAAAGATAGCTGTTTTAACATTACAGTAACATCTATGTGTGCCAGCAACAGAGTGAGACAGACAAGGATATTTTATAGGATTTCAGATCAACAGGTATTACTCTGTCAGAGCTTAGTGTAATTATGATAAACTGTACTGTAATATGTATAGACAATTAAATTAAAGAACCGTATGAACTTTGACATATTTTCATTACTACACATTATGTTCAAAATGCCACCAATTATGATCCCAGTATAGCTAGTACAGTCTGCCTCCTATTTTAGTCTTGTGAAAAAGAAAGTAGCCTACAGTCTTTTCATTCATATCAGGACATATTAAAACAATTATCTGGTCCTTACCAATTTTAAAGCTAAACCTCAAATGAGCAACAGGACAACCGTACAAATCCGTTGCCTTGTGGTTTGTTCAAATGCAGCTTTGCAAACCTAAGCTGTGCTGTCATGTTCTTTTTAAAGAGACAGCATTTTTTTTTTACCTCCCCAGGTAACCCTTCCAAACAAGAAAAAGTGTTTCAGTGTAATTCTACCGTTATGAACTTTAAGTTTTGTAGTTCTTGGGACGATTCTAATTACTCTGAGCACTGCATGAACTGATCAGAGAAGACTTAGGACAAACTAGGACATTCACTCTTCAGACAATAGACAGCTACACTTGCAAATAACCCAAACTGTTAAATTATTTGGAAATGGTCTTTTCAGTTTTTCCAGGCTGGTGAGCAGCAAGTCTTGCTTCTCTAAGATCATTGATGCCATCTGCCCTCCTTGGCATGGTGTTACTGTTAACACACACCTTTATACTTCAGACCAGTAAGCTGACAAAAAATTCTGCTTTTATAGAGATAATCACACCTGCTGATGATCAGTTAACCCAGTGGCTTTGATTAGCAGCTCATGGCTGCGTCTCACTCTTTTATTTCCTGGCACAGCAACAGAGTGTACTTTGTTTTTTTTCCAGGAAAATCCATTTTAAGTTTAAAAGAAATTGAGATCAAGTCACCACTATTCCTCTTAATCTGAATGTTGACAGAATAAAACTGGATAACATCCAATCGACACATCAACCAAACAATTAAAAAACAAATGAAAAACATAATGTTTACAAACACCACAGAAATAATGAAGGCTTATATACTGTAGTCAAATTTTGAGACAACACCAGACGCTTCCATGGTTTTAAAGAGAAAAGACACATTCTGTACATCATAAACTAGGATAAT
Source organism: Atherinomorus stipes (assembly GCA_023101725.1). Taxonomy (NCBI): domain Eukaryota; kingdom Metazoa; phylum Chordata; class Actinopteri; order Atheriniformes; family Atherinidae; genus Atherinomorus; species Atherinomorus stipes. The sequence goes on from JALJCO010005679.1 coordinate 970,316, forward strand.
AAGTTTCCCCAAAGTAGTGCAGAGACAACATGTCAAATTCTGAAGCTGCAAGATTTACTTAGATCTTGAAAAAGAAAAGATTTGGAAATACTTGAATGGCCTATTTTTAAAAGCAAAATGTGTCACAAACATTTGCATAGAGCTAATATACAGTAAGTGTTTCCACAACTAAAAGTATCTGGTAAAAAACAACACATAAGGAAAGGTGAAGTGTGGAGCTCAAATAACTAAACAATTTCTAAAAGTAAATTGCAGAGAATTCATGAATAAAAAAAAAAAAAGAGTCTGTTTTATATAATCATTATTACCATTATCACTGGAAATTCTGCCACTACCTCTGGGTCAAAGCTCTGTAAAGTAGTAACAGAGGTTAAATGGTAAACTCTGATTCGCAAATTTTTAAAAAAATAATTGACTCAGAGTCACCTGCTTTGGGCTGCAGTCATTAAATCTGCATGGATAAAATGCACACCTGTGTAGATACTAATGCTCAATGAAATCTAAGTGTACACGGATTTGGGAGCAGCATTTCAGCAAGACAATGCCAAACGATATTCTGCATGTATTCTAACAGCATGGCGAAATAGAAGAACTAATGTAAAAAAAGAGAACAACTGAGCTTTTTACATCTCATATCTTCAGTTACAAACACAGCACAGTTTAAACTGTAACATTCGATATGATGTCTCTGCACTGTTCAAATGAATATGGGGTCGTAATAGTTTGCATTTCAGTGTATTTCTATTATCCAATTTTTGGAAACAGATTTGCTATAATCTGTAAATTGCAATATGCCACAGTGCTGCTGTAACTGTTTTCACACTATTACTACAGACAGCATCTTAAAAAGGATTGCTAGTATGAATGTGACACATTCTGTATTTATGTAAAGTTAAATGCTAAAGTTTAATACAAATGATTTGGCTCACATTCACACAATCAATTTACAATGTTTAACCCAAAACAGAATCCATGTTCAAATCAGACAATCAGAAACAAACTTTTTCTAACTGGTGAGAAAATAAAAAGATAAATAATGAAATGGGAAGTGGTGTGTAACAAAAACTTTATGCTGCATTGCATTAGTAAAGTTTTTAGTAATTTGCAGATGTGATTCGCTTAGTGAATACACTTTTAGAAAAGGATTCATATCTTAAATCAAAAATGTAATACAAATAGAGGTGAATATGCAGTCATAATCCAGCAGATTGTTCAGTGAAGTGTCCTTAACAAAGTAAAGATGGTGAATAAAATAAATGACATCTCTTTGTTTCCTTGATTGTCTTAGTTGTTTACATTTTGTCCATCAAAATATCTGCAGGTTTCGTGTGGGTAGTTTGAGTTACGTGTCACTGATGCAGAAATTAAACAGTTAATGTAATCTTCAGCAACAAGTCAAACTGTTGGGGATGAATTTGAGACCGGATCCATTTAGCAAGCCTCAACAGGTCAATTCCCCCTGTTCGAATATTGGAATTGGAATAAAGTGTTTACCTTGTGCCTACTCGTCGGCCAGGACACTCTTGAAAACGAGATGTGCTCGTCTCAAGACGGACTCCTGGTCAAATAATTTTTAGATAGATAAAAGATAATGTCAAATGTGCAACAGGTTACTGTTTTCAAAGCATGGTTACTCTTTTTCTTTCCTTTTTAGAGCAAGACAAGCATGTAACCAGATGCAGTCCATATGTAGAAACGATACAACCAGCACGGATCATGACAAAATATCTTCCATCGTATGAGACAAACCCCTTTCATGTTTAGTCTGAAAGGACAACACATTCTCATTCCCAACTTGTCACTTGCTGACACTTGGCCTAGAGCTCTTCCTGTAAGTTTTCAGCACACAGAGTACTCCTTTATTGTCACTTCCTGACATGCAGGGACCTGCTACATGGTGCCAGCTACCGTTCTGTGATGATACCTGAAGCACAAGCTGCATTAACCATAAACACAGATGGGGAAATGTCATTAAATGGTGCTGGCTTATCAACAACATCACATATTGAGTAAGGAGGTTTGAGAATAGAGGAGGGACAAGGACTCATGAATAGATAATAAAGATGCTTGTACAAAGCTGGGAAAGCATCGTACTTAGATGTATAAATTCACACTGAAGAACAATTTAATGCTGAAAACTTCCCAAACATTTGCTACGGTGAAACACCATGTGCCCATTACTGGGGTGTAAAACCCTGCACATCCTAAAGTGATGCCTTTGGAGTACCTTCTGCACTCAAAACTGATGTGGTGAGCTCCTGATGTCAGGACGTGATGGGTTGGGAGTGAGAATTAGTTGCAAAGGATGGAGTGCACAGTCCAATACTTATTCATGGTGAAAATCTAAGATGTTAGTTCTCATAAAAAAGGGCAAATGTACATTAAAACTGCTGACTTAAAAAGGGCTTACAATTTCCTTAGAGGGGCACAGTGAAACAAAAACCCCCACACTTCTCTGAGGGATGTGTAAAGAATTTTTGTTTTCTTAGATACCATGCTGCTGCCCCCCAAAAAAGCAACTTTGTCTCCTGCGAATTATGTTCATATGCAGCTAAATTCTAATTAGTTGTTAGTGTTGCAACGCAGAAAGTAGGGTGACATAAAATATGCATGTTGATGCCTGGTTAGATGGAGGTTTTGCACAAAGCCAAAGATAAGAGTTTGTATTCTGTCTCACACTACAAATTATCTACAATCTTGTCCTAAACTTCACAAAATAGCTCCCAACTACACAGATGCAATGAGGAGATTTCGTGATAATAAAAACCTGAAGGTCTATAACTTTTACACAGATGGTTAGTGTAAATATTTTATTAAGTGTTGGGTTTTCTCATCTACTTTGGTAATCCAGTCATCCAGGCAACATTATGCCCCCCACTCGAGATATACTGTAGGTGTATATGCACACAATTCGAAGGAGAATCTCTCAAGTGTGACACACATCTGTCGTGAGATTCTGATGGATTTCAATACTACAGGATTTCAGTTTCTAAGGTTAACCTTGTGTTACACAGCAGTTTGCACATACTGGTGTACCTGCCTCAGGCAAAAACAAATAAAAAAAAAGTAAATAAATAAAAATACACAAATGCTAAGCCACAACAAATAAAAAAACAACAACAACTGAGAGGAATAGCAGCCCAGTCTCACAAGAAAATGTGTAATAAGTAAATTTGTCCACATCCAAAATTATGAGATGGGGTTTTCCTGTGCTTCTTGTGTTTCACTGGACAGCATTCAGGTGACAAGATGCAAACAAACGTGAACAGGTATTTTGTCTTTTAAGCATTACCATGTGTTTTTAATCCCCAACTCTAACCAACTGCAACTGGGAGCAAAATAGAAAAGTGAAAAGTGAAAGTGGTCAATATTGAGTCAGATGGGACTCAAACTTGGCTGTGTGGGTTAAAGTTCTCTCTGTACACCACCAACGTCCTTATAAATGTTTATAGTTTTACAAAATTGTGTTTGTAAGCATATTAAAGCATTTTAGAATATGCAAATTCCACATTTGTGTAGCCAGAAAGTGTAGTAATTTAATCATATTTGCATCTTTACTGTAACATGTCCCGACATGCTGCAGGTATTACACATTCTGAAGTGAGACTGCGTGTGAAGTACATACAGGCTGCAAGCTGAACCACTGACATGAGACAACATTTGCACACTGTCATCATACAAATCTAACCATAATTTTCAACTTAAGTAATCTCATCATTCTGGTTAATATATGAAAACAAGTCAGCAAGTCTTAGAGCCTATTTGTGGACAAGACGGTGGCTTTCCTGATAAAGCCAGAAGTAATGAAGTGAGGTGAGGCTCACTTATTATAATGACTTGCTTGGGTTGGCAGTGTATCAGTCTTATAAGCTGATAACAGAGACTATAAATTACTTCCGGAGAGATTTATTTCGGCCATAAAACTCATTGAAGTTTTGAGCATTTCTACTGTACGTTACAGCGAGAGGGGGAAATTGTAAAACAGTAATAATTTCAAAAATTGAATGTGATTGCATTCACCAACAGGAAGCTTATAGATATTGAATGTTCATTTAAAGAGAATAAACCCAAGATAAGATTTTAATATCAATATAACAGAAAAAAGAAAGTAATGTCCATAAATTCATCCTCTAAATCTGCATACAAGTATTAAATTTTGCAACAAAAAAAAAAAAAAAAAAGAGAATCAAAGAAGAAAGCAAACTTCATTTTATCATTTCAAGCTTAAATCGGTTATCCTATAATATTGCAATTCTACTAGTCTTTAGAGATTTGCCATTGGCCTCAATGTCTTTCAAATTCTCTTATCTAGACGGATGTGGGATAAGGACCTCATATTCGAAGCATTCTGGGAGTAACTAATGGGATTACCTAAATCAGGGGTAATCTCATTTGTTAGTCCCACTGGTGCCAGATCTTTAAAGATGAACAGTGGTATCTGTGACATCAACTGTTCAAAGTAATCCCAAATATGCAGTTACACTATTGTCACTAAATGCTTTTTCCAACTTGAGTGTGACTTGGCTGTTCAGTTGTGAAACAGTGTGCCAAAGCTTTTCTTTGGATTCAGAGCGACTTGATCACATTTATAAAAAAGAGAGGATGAGTTTGTAACTTTAGGGTGAAGATGCCCATTTATTGCCCTGTTTATGTTTCATACATGTGCCCCTTTTTTAACTGTAGACAAATCTGATCTGTTTAGATCTCAGTGATGATTGCTTTTTGTCATTGCTGAATTTTTTTTCCTTCTATAAACATCCATTATGTTATACAATAAATATAACATTTTTGATGATGAGAACAGCTGATAAAAGACTGATCAGGGACCTCCCTGTTAGCAAACTGCATGTGGGCACCTTTCTTCTAGTCCTGCTCTTTGTTTCTCCTCATGGGGTTTGTGTCGGGTTCATTTAGAGAAATCTGAAATGGGTCGGGGTGCTGCTCATACCCAGGAGTGCTGATGAGTGGAAAGAGGGCCAGACACACATGCATGTGAGGTTAGCTTCCATCCACTTGCTGGCTTCCAGTGGGGGGGTCAACACCAAACCAACGAGGGGGCGACCTGACTCCCTCCCGGACAGCGACATGCACTGCCTTCCAATTAATCCAACCATAAAACACTACTTTGGTTCTTTGGGAAGGATTAATGCCAGTTACCACAAAATAGTCTTTAATGTTATTTAAGACAAAGAGACAGAAATAAAAGATTAAATAAATAATAAATAAAAAGGTAGCATACTGGTCATGCAGCACAAGATGGCACACACAATGCTTTTATGATGAAAGAGGGCAAACAAATACTGAAAGACAAGACAACAAGGCACAATGACAGGCAAGAGAATCGACCAATCAAACTGAGGTAGATGTAGGTCTTACCAATGCGGTCCAATCGGTCGATGGCAACAGTTTCGAAAGCGCGTCGCATCATAGGGTACTCTTCTAGCACCTCATTGAAATGGTCAACAGAGAGGGAGAAGAGTCGACAATAGGTGTCTGCACGCACACTCGCCGTCCGTCGGCCCTTGGTGAGCAGACAGATCTCTGCATGGCAGGGAGACAAAAGAAGGCACATCAAGCGACAGTTACAGCAGTGGAGAGTACAGAAGGCCATAAAGGAAATCATCCCAGTAATTACCTAGCATATTATCATATAGATGAACTGTGACTACAAAGGGTTCGGGAGAAGGAGAGCTAATGTGAATGTAAATAAAATGGGAAGCCCATAAGCAGCGTTGTCACATGCATTATGCTGAGAGAATTCATCATCCTGCAGAGGGCTAATAGTCCCATAATATGATACAGTCCTCGGCTTTACTGTCAGGCATCACTGCACCACTGCATCAGTGCTCTGCATCGGTTCTGAAATGTCATGTATATCCATACAGGGTTATGGTTTCACAGCATCTCTGTATTCCTGTCTCTGCTACGATGAGATGTGAAGACAACAGTTGAATTATGCTTCAGCAACATGCCCACATTAACCTTGTAGTCCTGTCATTTAACTGATTCAGATTGCAGATAACTCCTGACTACAACACTGAATGGCCATAACATTAAAGCCCCCCATTGTCTTCACTCTCACTTGAATTCATAAATAAAAGGAAACAAATACATAAAATAATTGAAAACCTGAACAAATTCTGCAATAAATTCCTACAAGCAGAATTTCAGAACATTTTGCAGGTGCATGTCCATTTATTGATCCTCCCCCAGAATATATTGGAAGAAAAAGTCTTGCACATTTAATCCTACTGCAGAGAAAGTGCAAACGTATTAGGAGGCATCAGCGGTATTGTTGTGCAGGCCTTGCATCTTAATGAGCTAAAGAAAAGAATTGGAAATATGACAATGCACATCCAACATTTACAGCCTCATGTTTAAGTACAGAGTTCTATGCAAACACTGTCTATTCGTTGATCATTTGATCCCACCTACAGCTTTTCCTCTCTTTATCATAACACTGCTTAACCTCCACCTACGTTTGCACTTGTGTACAGTCTACTGCACAACTTCTCTCTACATGGTTAAATGTTAACTTGTTATGGTGTGATCTTTCTGGGCCCTGCCATGAGCTGTCATGAAAATAGAGCACAGAGAGTGCAAGATGTGCGAGCAACACTCTCAAGCTGTGGGTGTGAAGAAGGTGTTAGTGCTGCTGCAATGGAAAAAAAAAAGCACCCTTTACAGTGAGTGGTACCTCTGTTAATACAAAGAGACACGCAGAAAAGAGACGGTGGCAGAAAAATACATCCAGCTGGATGTCATTTCAGAAATGGGGAGAGATGAAGGCAGGTTGAAAGACAGACAGCCTATGGTTGGTCTGTATTAATATCAACACACTGTTCTGCTAATATCAGCCTGGATGACGCACCCCGTGGCAACTTCCAGAGGTAAATGTGTTACTTGACACTGAGAAGCCAGCTCAGATGTACGACTAAATATGGGCCGATGACATGTACAGCTCCAACAGTTTGAACAAAGGTGTAAAACCTTGAAGGATGGGGGATTTTTTTTCATCTGTCCAGCCATTATCCAAAAGGTTTTTTTTTCTCTTTTACTAGAAGTTCTGTTTTTCCTTTTTTTCTGACGGCAGATGAATTTCTTTGACCCAGAAATCCTCATAATTAGACCCACAGTAGAATCATCGACTTTCAGAGTTATAGCCACTTTTAAAGAGGGTGCATTCCATTTTGGCCTAAATAACTGAGCAACTTTACTGTTTTTAAAAAGGCTGTTTAGAAAAGTTGTGTAATAATGGCCACATGGGTGCAATATTTTTCAACTGGGCTTTGATCAGTTTGTCACATTTAATTTGGAATTTCAAATAAACATACATACTAAAATATATGTAAAATAGTTATTTATTAGACAAACTATAAAATGGTATTTCATGAATTGAGTTTTGTTTTTTTAAACGTTTAAAAGGGGTCAGGTGTTTAAATGACACCTAGGTGATGCAGCAAACCTATTGCATACTTTGACATGACACTAAAGTGTCTAGTGTGCACTGTAATACACGTTCAGCTGCTTCTCTGGGTTTTATCTCTTTGCTAGGTTGTAGGTGGAAAGGAGTGACACGGATTTCTGCACAAAACTTCAGAAAACTTATTTCATGTCAGTATTTGTTAGTTTAAAATCGACATCATACTGTCCAGTGACCACACCTGGAATGACTGTTCACTCTTCAGAAATATCTGCCCTGTCACCTGGAAAGCCTTGGTGTATCTCCAGGTGTGTTTGTGCGCATGTGCAAGTCAGAGCCCTGTTATCACTTCTCATGATGCGCTTTGACACGTGTCTGTTGCCTTGTCACAAAGCATCACCGTTGACCCCTGGAGCATTGTGGATAATTTGCCATCACGTCATGTGTCACACACTCTCATGGCAACCAGCTCCCCTCCCTCCTGTGTCCTTAAGACTGGGATGGAGGAGAATTAGTCTCACATGACTAAGAAATTCAAGCCCAACAGGGATTCTCATCTGCTGTATGTCATTGTCCTAGCATTATACTCCATTAGTCCCGAAGCCAAACACTGACTTCTCTACAGAGCTGTGTGAGATTAATACGTAATCCCATCCAGCCATGCCCAGGAGTGGTATTATTTTAGCATTCAGGTGTGGTACTGACCATCGCTAAAGGTGCTTCGTGCCCTGCTGTCCTCGTAGATGTCCTCCTAATTACTATGCTAATAGTTTCCTATGGCTTGGCTCAGTTTTGTTGCTCTTGTCCCTGTACCTGTTTCTGCCACTTATTTTCATTCAAACAACGTTTGGCCTGGCTAAAAGGGGACAGTGAATCATCTGAGACAAGGAAAAAAGTGATCATCTGCTAATGTCATACAAATGAGTAAAAATATCAGCAGGGCAAAAGGCAAAGCACGAGGAGTCTGGTGAGACAGGAAATTTCATAAAGGACAAGCACATACTGCATCATTATTGAAGATAATGTTGATGCATCCATTCTTTTATAACTGAATTTAAAACCTAATAGCAAGGGAGCATCTTCTGTACATTCTCCATGTTTTCTCCATGTTTCATCTTTTTTATTTAACTCGTTTTATCGTAGCTGCTGATGCTTTCTTTCCCTGTTAAGTTTCCACCTGAACTTCACAGTCATGAACTCCTTTGGTGTTGCTGAGGAAAGATGGACAGAGCAGATGTCTGTGAATCTCTGCACACCAGAGAGAATTCACAAAAGGTTTGGAGTCTGTGGTTGGACAAATATTGAAAAGATTGTATAAAAAGTTGCTGTGAACATTTCTTGGATTCATAAATCTGGTTTTCATTTTTCAGTGGAGTGCCTTATGTAATAATTTCATTTTTATTTAGACATGTTTTCCAGGTTCGAAATAGTAAATTATTGGCAACTCTTTAGGTTTATTGTTGTTCATAATTTTCCAGCACATATAATTTAAAAAAGGGGGACGACTTTCATATGAATCATTACATTGTGTGACTTCTGCACAAGACAGTTTATTCTGTCACTGTACTTTCTAGCAACATAGTATCAGGATAGATACAGTGCAGAAACCCACACAGTATTGTGTTCACTAAAATTACAAACATTTTAACATTTCAGTTTTTTTAGACCTCAAATTAATAAAAAATAAAAATTCTTAAGGGTTGTTTTCTGTCTTTCAGCACAGCTCAGTTGTCAGGAAACCCTCTTTTTCTCCTAACATAGGAGCCCTCTGACTGCTGTCCACTTCAGATAACACAGTGACTACTCAGGGGCAAAAAACAAACCTTATTTTTCCGATAAAATCTATTAAATATGGACAAAATTATTTCAAATACACTAAAGTACAAAAAAAGACAATCTAAGGCGTCTGCAGGTAACTGCTGAAAGGTATCCAAACTTTTGCTTTTCATACATTTATTTATTTATTTACTCATCATTTCAGAGTTATAAAAGATTCTAATCAAGAATGAATCTTGCATGAAATGTTAAAGACATGTTTTATCTATACTGTAATATTTGACAAGGGTGCAGAAAGCAGTCATATGGTTTGAAGATTCAGGAGGAATACAGACTTCTTTCTTTTTTAATTCACTGCCTTCCTTGCTTCGCCAGTGAGGCACGCTGCATTCAGCAGGCACACTAAAGTGAAGGTATTCTTAGACTCCTTAGCCTCCTCCCATAGTGGGGATGAACTCAAGAGATAAAATATGCAAGAAGCCCTAAAAAAGGAAACTTTGCTTCGCTTTCCAATAGACATGGCGACGTCGGCATGTGGATTTTGTTGGAGTAAACAACGTGCCACAAAATTACATTTGACATCTAAAAAATTAATGGTATCTGTAATGTCTTGGAGAGGGAACGGGAACTGTGCCGAGAAGAAAAGAGAGAGAATGAAAGCGCAGCCAGGAAAACGAACGAGGGAATTGCTCCCGACTTTACACAGAAGATATGTCCACGGAGGCTGCTTATGGTTAGTGCCAAGTAAATTCAGCAAAGAACGTATGGAGAGGGAGAAGAGTTCATGCATGTGTATGCGAGTGTGAGATTGAGAGAGGGGGAGGGACCTCTGTGTGTCCTAAGGGATGCCTGATCCGTGCCTTGGCCCACTCCAGCAACCAGATGAGAGGTTATGTAACACAGAAGCTGACTAACGTCCAACATTGGTTAATGAGAATCTACAATAACTTAACTTCCAATAGCATCAAACAGAAAGCCTCAGGCTTCCCTCACCTCCCGCTTTAACACTGTGTAAGCCTATGAGGATGACTGTAAGTAGCCTGTTTGGTGTTGGTTAGCAGCAGCAACATATCTTGCGTTTACAGTTTTATATGAAAGCTATCAGTGGGCAATGAACCTGTAGAAAAATGCATTTAAGTTATTTGTATTTACCTCCAAAATATGATCCATCAGTTAGCTTCATCTCCTTGTTGAATTTAGTGATGACACTTGCCACACCATGCTGTATAAAGTACATCTTCTTCCCAACAGTGCCCTCCCTGATGATGTAGTCATTGGGTTGAAAAACCTCAAACTTCAACTTGCTCAGCATCCCAGTCACAAAGTTGGGGTCAGCATTAGCAAACAGAGGCATGGTGGCCACAAGCTTGCGGCAGTTAAAGTTGACAATTTCCTGGTGGAAGGAAAAAAAAAAAGGAAAAGGTTTGATTAAACGGATGAGATCATACTGTACATAATTCACCTCTCTGTCTAAAATGTGAAAAATGAGCAGCAGTTAGGTGGTCTGACACCAAACACCCTCACAAATCTGGAATCTCTCTGTTCCTGTTATCTGCAAACATAAATGAATTGGATGCATAGTGCTGATTTAGCCCTAATACTTCTAAAGCACTTCCCATATCTCTCCTGTGAGGAAACTTTTTGGCACATGAATCAGAACCTGATGAGTTTGCTCTGTGGTGCCGGCTGCAGGCCATCTCTTTGGTCTCATCCTGCCCCCTCAGACAGAACAGGAGATTAGGAGTTTGTTGTCTGTTTGTCCATGCATCTCTGTTGCCGTGCAGATGGAGAGCCGGGGCACTTGGCTTCTGCAGTGGCGTGTTGTTGACCCCACATGAGAAATAACCCTCCCCCAGTGACAAGAGGACATAACCAGAAAGATAACCAATCTCTGCAATGTTTGCTTGCTGCATGGGGGCAATACAAAAAAAAAAAAAAAGCTCAACCTCAGATGTGTTTGTCAGCCAATGCCATGGGGCTCTGACCTCAATCATGCACCAGAACTAATGAATTAGATAGTAAGCAGTTTTCGTACCCAGTTAGGGGTTCTCTTGGGGAAACAATCTTTGGCTATGCCTATTTAAAGATTTGTCATATGGCAGAAAGTCAAAGGCGATGAGACAGGGGCATGCAGGGGAGCAGTCTGGATAACCGGTTATGTATAGTTAGCTGTTTGCATATTTATCTGAACTAAAAATTATGCAATATATTCTATTTTGAGTATATTTATGTATGACAGATTAATGTTAATGCAGCTGCAACATGATGCAATCCATCAAAATTCATGTGAGCAGGTGCGTTTTGGAATATTTCCTCTTTTGGTGCAAGAACTTACTGTAATAAATGTAAATGTTTCCTTGAAGAATAAATAAATGAACAGAAAATAAAACTAAAACAGTATTTGAAAACAAAGTCCTCTGAAATTTTAGGAGCCTCTTAAACCTCCATTTTAAATTGACATAAAATGTTTTGTTGCATGTCTTGTAATGACGGCATCACAATCGCATTAGGCTTAAAAGGGAGATAAACACAAACATAACATCCTCTCTGGAAAGGATAGACACGCATATGGTGCATCCTGTCTTAAAAGGTCAGTGGTTGGTCTGGAGTCTGAGATCCAAACATGACAGCTGTATCACTTATCTTTTATTCTGTCACACAGCAAAGAAATTCCCCATTTAAAATGGATTCATGGTTTTTTGGGTGCCTGAAAAGATCCCTCACCCTTGAAAAATTAAACATTTCAAAAAACAAAACATCAGTGCAGAAAAAAAATCATGACAATATTTCACTAAACCGTTAAATGACTTTGGGACATTAAATTTTGTCAAATGATGTGTTCCCTGTTTTTCTTTTGGTTTGGTTTTGTCAAATGTCAGGTTTTCTAGTTTTTATTTGTTTGGTTCCTCACAGTCACCATGAAGTCATCTTAATCTCCTTAGATGTTGACTTGCACTGTCCTTGAATACAACAGTCAAGGTGAGCTTCCCAAAGTCTCCATAACAACAAACTGTTCACTGTGATGTATAACTTGTCTTGAACAAAAAGTTGATTATCATTCAGTTCAGCTGTAGGAGTCGATTTCTTACTGCCTGTTCTTCAGTCTTTCTGCAGACTTCTTAAAACAAAACAAATGGCCGCTTGCATCATAATGCAATACTCATATTAGATAAAATATGGTGACAACACGAAAGGAACCATTAGGCATGACATGCTGACAAACCTGGCTGCATCTAATTGATTAAGCTCAGATTTATGACTGTTTGTAAAGTGGGCATTTGCTTTCAGTCTAATAGGATTAAAATAAATGGGGGGGGGGGGTCCATGCAGAAAGGTGGAACTTGAAAGTTCATATAAGTTCTGTGACTTTTGAAAAGATGGTCTGAAGGAGAGGTAAGGGTGTAAGGGGAAAACAGCAAAGCTAGACCTTAGTGGTTACAAAAGCAGAATAGTAAGCGGATCTTATGTGAAAGGGACCAAAAGAGCAGTTACTTTCCAGGCCAAAGAGTTGCCCCTATGCTCACACAGTTCAATGCACTGCCCTCCTCTGATATACTCTGGTTTAATAGAACCATACATTCTCCTATTATAATAATTCTGGGAATTTTCACTAAGTGATCCCTAAAAGTTTCATTCAGAAAGGACGCTTGATGTAGCCGACACCAATTCCCATAAAGTTATTGGGAGTCCCCAGATAAGAAAGACTGTAATGATTAAAATGATTAAAAACTGAATCTAGCAGATGTTCAAAGAAAGAAAGTAAACTTTATAATCTTGGACTAAAAGTAAAGCAGTGATAGAGAAAAACAAAGTTATGAAAATAAATGACATCTTTAGGTTATATAAAGATTTTAAAATTGCTTAGAAATTATATTTGTAGGATGTGTCTGATGAGGAAAACTACAAATTGTAGCAAACTGGAAAATCCACTTCACTTTTTCCATCCAGAGTTTGGTTTGACCTTCCTGGGCTGCTTCATTAGGTGTAGGGGTGTGGGGGGGCAACCTGCTGACTTCATAAATGCTTATTCTGTTACTTAAATGTAACAATTTTGTACATTGATTAGAATATGGTTTGCAGTTGTGATTGGAAATGTTTTTATCTGTTAAACTGCACTTCTGCAGACATGCTTCGTGTAACATGATAAAACTTGAACATCCTTATGAAAATTGATAGATAATTAAAGTCTAGAGGAAGTTTCTGATTTACCCTGCTGTGCTCCACTCTGGAAAAGGAGACTGTTGTGGAAATACTAACTGACACATCTTAAGTCGAGTTATTCAATGAAAGGACAACATGAACTTGATTCAGTGTCCTGTTTTGCTTTGGTGAGAACAAGTTTGTTTTTACCTGTCAGCTTTTGTTACACAGCGTTGACTTTGCTTGTTACACAGTGAATTGAGCCTGTGGTCTCTCCTGTGCTAAACCTTTAAATCCCTGTGCACGCTTTGCGAGTGTCTGGGTATTTGCAGCAACCCCCCAGCACATTCGACTGTGCAAGGTGACTTAATGGGGCTACATGAGAGATGGTTGGGAGTTCTTATGCTTGCATTGCTGTTTATTGCTCTCCTCTCCAGTGTTCATTTGCATAATTACACATGTAATCTGCTGATACAAGGAGATCAGACATGAACTGGTGCCTTACTTCACATACAAACTTTAATATTCCTTCTTATTACTTTTCATTAGTGAAAAGACAGTCCGTTCAGTTCATCTAAAACCTGGTTTTTCAGTTATTTTCCTCATATTCTTTGTCTAATGCATCAGACTTATAAATATTAAAACTAAAACAGCAATTGCAAAAGCAGCTCTAGAAGATGAGTAGAATATTTTATAGCCTGACAGATACACATTCTGGGTTCACCCTGTATGTTGAGGAGAATCCTTTCTGCTGAGTTTCTATTTGACCTCGTTAGACGAGACGACAGGTGTTGGTATTTCAGTTTCACCTACTTCACATTTAATATTAACAAATAAAGATCCATTTTTCATCCTCAGAAAAAAAAAGGTTATTTATTTAAACTTGCTCTAAAAATAGAAAACTCAAGCCTTAAAAAACTTTAAAGTGAAAGTTTCACTTTAAAGTCTGACGTGAGAAGTGAACTCACCTCTTTGAGTGGGTCGTTGAGCTCACTCAAGATGTTGTCCTCATCAAAGATTTTGCCTTGATAGCGGTGTTCATAGTAGTCATGGATTTTCTGCCGCAAGTCCGCTGGAAGCTTGTGGAAGGACATGTATTGCTCCACTTGTTTATACTGGAAAAGGAAGGAAACCACATGTATCAGTTTAAAAACATCAGTTCTCAATTTTCAAACTTTTTGTGCATCCTACAATATATAAAGATGCATAAAAATCTGTTGTTTTTAAAGTGCATCCGAACTAAACTGCAAAGCTGTGATCTTCACACAGTGAACATTTGCATCTTTGTATTGAGGACAAGTCGTGCTCTCACAGTCACAGTCCTATGTCCTGGTTCTGTGTGTGTGTGTGTGTGTGTGTGGATGAGGAAGAGAGAGGCAGGTGGTAAAGGAAAGTAGGAACAAGAACAGGCCGGGGGCTATGTCAGGCCAAGGTAGCAGTTCTGATTATCTCACCCATGCAGGAAGCCCAGTCCTAATGTGAACTAGTGAGGTATACCTGACATCCTGGAGACGCACACGAGCTGAATATTAAGTAGACAGCACCAACTGCAAATATAAATAATAATTATTTGGAATAATTCCAGGAAATATGGGGTCTGGGCTGTATTGTTTCCATATCGATTGTTAGTGTCTAAAATCAAACAGAATCAGTGACTTTCCTTTTTCCATCTTAGCTTTATACTGTACATCTTTATACTGTTTGAGTAATTTTTTTTAGACTTTTGTTACAATGAATTTGTTAAAAGTACATGTACCTGTGAATGAATAAAATCAACTGATATGTAAAGTTTTTGGCTGGTGTTCTACTTTCAAGTGTAAAAGTTGAACTGACTTCTATCAGGGGTAAATTTAAAGATAACTATGAAAATTTTCATCAAAATTATTAATTTTGTTCTGTGTAATATTAGATGAAGCAAAGGAAAGAATCGTCATATAAATATCAAGGTGGTTTCCTTTGGATTTCTTTTAAAAAAAGAACAACAACAACAACAAAACAATCTTAATTAACACTTTCCCCCCTCAAACCTCATCAAAACGACCAGCAACTGCAGAGCTGTGTAAGAAAATAGAAATCAATTAACCTATCCACATTTCTAATTTATGATAAATTTAAAAAATGCCAGCTAATGGAAACGGAGGATATGAGAAGACAAAAACGAGTAAGCGGAGAGGAGTTCACTGTTCTACCTTCATGAAAGAACCATCAAAAGTTTGCAAATGTGTGCATAAGCATTAAAAAAAAAAGCCTGATGCTTTCTGGAAACAACTCCAATCAAGTTCATATACTGGAGGATTTTGTTGGGGGAGTAAAACAGCTTGTCTATTTCTTTGGTACTGCAAGTGAATGATGAATGCAGGACTTCTGTGCATCATCACCATAAACAAAAATGTAAAAGGAGTTTAAATCCCAACCACATTAACCTGAAGGCAACATATTTAACTAAAAGAAAAGGAAAACATATAGATAAGATTCTTGAGCTCATCTATTTTGCTCAGTCTCCTCACAGTTTCATCACACGTTCGCTGTAGACAAGATGCTGAACACAATCTTCCCATCCAGTCCACAGCTCTGACACCTGAAAATAAACAGTGTCTCTCACACTCCCTCTGGTAATCATTGTGGAGCAGTAGGGGAGAGCCAACAGCAGCTGTGAGCCTGGTAGCTCAGGCCAGTGGTGAGCTCTTTGGCCAGAGTGATGCAACCAGCCCCACAAAATGAAATTTGTCAGCAAGAGAGAAGACACTTGAGTCACAATGCCCCCTTCATTGATTCCTCTCCCGGCTGCAGAAAGGTGATAAGGGACCAGGGTTTTGTTTGCAGGAAATTGATTTATTTGGAGTTAAAGCAGGAGAGCATCCACAGTGGCTCAACCTGTGGTCAATGGAGCACAGTCATGCAAAGATGGCATATTTAGGTTTAATATATATGTAGTTTAGATAATTGCTAACTACCCCCCTTGTTCTCCTTTCTCATTCATTTCTTAATGTGTCCATCTCTGTCAATCTCTAAAAAAAGACCAAATCAGACCTACATTAATGCTTTTATTTATGCTTTCTGTATTTCTGCTTAATCACAGCTTTAAATATTATCAGTGCTTATGCAAGAGCTAAAATTGGCAGGAATATAAAAAGTAGCAACAGCCAGGTCTTATGGAATAACTGCTCCTCTGCTGAATGACACACATCTGTCCTCTGGCTTGCAGTGATTCAGCACCATGGCATCACAGCAGGGATGTCTTGATATCATGCATACTTTACTTCCTCATTTCCTTTTCTCTCCTCCATCTGTTCCTCTGACTCTTCCCCGCTCCATAGCATTCTTCTTCCACTTTGAAGATAATGACAGTTCTTCTCTTTCTCTCTCGGGTCTCAGTGTTTCTGTTTTTCCTTTCTCTTTGCTAATATTAAGCTTAGAAAACTGTTACTTTAAGAAAAGCAAAGTTTTTATGGCGTGACTTGAACCTTTTGCCAGGGATGACTCCTTGCATCACTTTTCTCATCAAATCCTTGTCATAAACATCCCCTGTCCTCAAATAACTTGTAAACACACACCCACGTCCATCTTTCCATCCATGTTTCCAACCCCCCCAGCTGTGGCAGAGATGGATGTAATGACTGGAGGCTCAGCACCCTGAACTCATCCCTGCTGCTCCTCATCCTGCTCCAGTGATATGCACAGCCATGCAGCAAATCAGCCCCGGCTGAACCTGGTTACACACTGGGGCTGTGTTACCATGAACATGGCATTTACAGCCTCAAAGCTGTCAGTTCAGTGCCTGGAGGGTTGATGAAAGGGGTAAAAACTGGGATGTGGATTAAGCATATTTGCTGTGAAGCAGATGTACATCACATCCTGAGCAAGAAATACGTCACTAATTCAAATAGTGACTTCAAGCCGCTCACTTGTTTGCTTTGGGCGACCAGCTGCCGCTGATTCTGATTGGAAAATGCTAGAACATGCCTCTAGCTGTTCCTGATCAATCATACAATTATGTTTTCAAAAGCGATGAAGGGCAGAGATATCCCATCTCAGACTTTAACATCTTACACTTTGCATTGCTCCATCCCAACATGTGGCATGTAAAGTGTGCATCTTCATCGGATCTGCCATCAGTTTCAGGCTGATGTGTAGATGCATCATTATCATTACAGGCATCTCACTGAATCCAACTTCTTACAACGTTCATAGATTTCACTTAACATGCATTTACCTTTTTTAAACTGGGCACTGTGGGTAGCTTTGTATTTTAATGATGTTGTACTTAAAGGACTTTTGAAAAAAAAAACCCTGAGGTTAGCAAACGCAATCATCCAGTAATAACAAGTTCTAAGTGCCATGCTAAAGAGCTCTACAAAGCTGCACCAAAAGCTCTGAGGAGCAGTTTCTCTAGACTGCATCGACCATGAAAGCAGCCGGCAAGGTCAGACCATCATACTTGAATAAATTGAAGCCATCTAAATGTGTTTATAAATAAGGCGTAAATTAATGAACTGGTGTTTAAGCATGTCCTGTTATTGTCATTGGCAAGGTGACTCTGCCGATGCTCTGATAACAATGATAGCAGCAGCCTCCCTTGACATAAATAAGGCTTCTTATGTATATGTTCATTATGGTGTATGTGAATGAAAAAAGACATCAGGGCTAGTGGATCCTATTTTAATTTGCTATGTGCTGACAGAAAAGTATATATATATATATATATATCAATAAGTACTTGATTTAGTGACAGTGTGATGATTTGTTACTCTACTTTGTCATGTGTCATAGTTATGTGAATACTGTACCTAAGGGAGACAGTTAAAGAAACAGCACTCGATAGTTTAAGACCAAAAAGAAAAAAAAAACTAAAACAAATTACACAAAATTAAATAAAAATAAATGTATAATTTAGCTTTAAACTTAATTATCATATTCTTAATTCTTTTCCAGTGTCCAGAATTTATCTCATAAATGTTTTGTTTTCCTGAACACCCTCCCCAAATAAGCCTTTCATTTTGAAATAAGTATGAGCACTGTTGAATTTTTGTTGATATCTGATACTCAAATATTTTCCAACTCATTTTGGATGATGACACGGATAGATACACATATTTTTTCCACCTAAGTGAAGAGAGCAAACCTCTCGGGTGTAGAGAAAATAACTCACGGCAATGCTTATAAATAGCATGCAGCTACAGACATACCTTTGTGTGTGTATTTTTAAAGCCACAAATAAGTTGGAGAAAAACATACATTTTAAATATATATATATACCCCTGTATACGTGTGTGTGAATGAAATACAAGAAACAGTCTTTCTGCATCAGCAAAAACCTACATGAAACACAGGCAAAGCTCAGAAGGTTTAAGTGGCTTGAATTATTAATTGAATATTAACACTGTTGCAGATTAATTTCCCTTAATCAACTAATTATTGGAGCTCTAATTTGGTTTGTTATCAGATGAGACTAAAAGACAAATCCAGCAATCAGAGAATACTGCCTGAAACACTTTAACCTCATGTAATGGCTCTGGTTGCATTTGCCATAAATAAAAGAATGGCAATAAATTATTAAATGCCTCAATGATAAAAATGAGTGACTGAGTGACTGAATGAATGAATAAATTAATTAAATTTGGAATTTTTTTGAGGTTTCAAGGTAGTAAACCTGCATATCAGAGTCACTATTGTTTCTATGGCAAGTAACATTTGTTGCGCCTGCCTTTACAGTAATTGACATTGAATGAATGAATGAATGAAAATGAATGAAAATTTTTTTGAAAAAAGAAGAAAGAAAAGAAAAAAGAAAATTAAAAATCAAGACAAACGAAAAACAATTAAAACAACAAAAAAAAACCCCTCAAGAGACATATACTGATTCATTATAAATCAAGTTCGAAAAAAGTGGGAAGAAGTATAAACTTTTTAGGAATTTCCCACCCCTTCCTACAAGACACATTTATACTGTGAGTCAATTTACAACATAATCTCATCACATAATTCTGTAACTAGAAAGAAAAAAATAATAATAATAATAATAAAATATATATATATATACAGTACATATATATAAAAAAAAAAAAAAAAAAAAAAAAAAAAAAAAAAAAAAAAAAAAAAAAAAAAAAAAAAAAAAAAAAAGGAAAAAAAAAGAAAAAAAAAAAAAAAAAAAAAAAAAAACAAAAAAATAATTTAAAAATATAAACCTAAAAAACAAAGTAAATTTAACCCAAATATGATATAATACGATAAATAATATACTCCTTCTTTCATCAGTCATACACAAGTACAAAATTGCACACAGATGAGAATTTCTTTATAACAGAGGTCTGACTGATTTATATGTAGCTGTTATTTTCTTATGTTATGACTGTTTTAAATTAATTAATTAATGCTTTCCAGCCCCCACCCCCCCCCCCCCGCAGATCTCACTTTAGCCTGATTAAACAGATAAAGTAACTTTGAAGTTTCTACCCACAGAGCCCAAGGCTGCACAGTTTGACCTTTACACTTGTAGAGTGGTTGCTGTCTGAGTTTGAGGGTGTTTCTGATGTGGAAATTAAAGAATAATTAAATAAATAAAGCCTATTGCCTCAAAGGTTAAATGACTGTCTATTGTTATTAGTGCAATATTATTTTCTAAATCCCAAATAGGTCTTTCAGGCTGAACATGCAGCATGTAAACAAATATAACAATTTACATGACAGAATCTTTTCTCAATCACACTTTCGTTAAACTATTTTTCTAAAACTTGTTTTTTTAAAACAAGCAATTTGAATGAAAAGACATAAATGTACATCATTGGTGAGTCTGTCTCACTAAGCTGGCATTGGTGCTGTAACAGCATAAGTTAAAGATCATCTCCATGTTTTAATCATAGGCGTGCTCTAACGTGACCCAACAAAGAGGACTTTAATCCCCTGCACTTCAATGTTGTTTTGATAATACGTAGACTTCTGTGGCATAAGTTTGAGAGTTAAACTTGGCTCTTGCGTGCAAACACAAAGCACATCAGTCATGGCCGGCTGTTCTGGGAAATGCCCAGGCCCCTCAGAGGGATCACAGATGGTGGCCGGCTGAAAGGCTGGGTAATCACTCTCCACGTGAAAAAAATGAATAAAATAACTGTAATGATGTAATAGGGACTGAAATGAAAGGAAAGAAAAAATGTGTTTCCTGGCAGCATACAGACAGAGGTGACTGGTCATGTCATAGACCTCCTCACCCTGTTGACCCTCTCAGATCTGCTTGGGAGGGGGAGAAAATCCTCTTTACAAGTCATGGTCCGGGATGTTGTGATCTGTGAGAGCTCAACTCATTGGTCCACAGAGCAACAGAGAGAAGAGCTAATTTAAGTCTTGCTCGTATGTTCGAAGTAGCAAACCCCCTTTAGATTAATATTTTAAAATTAGCTTTACTTACCTTGAAATGACAAAACATCAACAATTTGAAACATCATACAATGCAGTTTCTTTTCTAAAACATCACTAACATCCTGTATCATGCAAATCCTGCAAACCTAATCTCCTTTGAAATTTGAGCATTAGATTCACTGTGTGCTGCCACATGATTCTTACCTTCTCTTGATACTGTCTGCGTGAGGAATCCAGGGACTGGATTAGAGCGGTAGCGTGGCCCACAAACATAGCGTAGCACGTGGCACCTACAATCATACTCAGCATGGTGATCCACAGGTCAGACATGCTGACGGGTGCCCGGGCACCATACCCGATGCACAGCATGTGGCTCATGGCTTTGAAGAGGGCATAAGAGTACTGCTTACCCCAGGAAACGTTCTGCAAGGACAGAGAAAAAGGGGGAAAGATGGATAGACAGAGAGGGATTGGGGGGAGTTACTGCAAGGCAAGGCAAGGAGGAAAGGCAGGTTTACCTTTGATGGATCACTGAACCTGAGCCAAACATTCTGCCACCACATTCTTCATGCCTCAGAGCTTTATTCCTTCATTCTACATTTTCACTTTCCCTCACTGCTCTCATATTGCCGGGACCTTTGAGACATTATCCATTTCTCTTGTTTAGCACAGACTCAAAAGCAGGAATAAAATGAAAACCATCCCTGTATTTATTGCATGTCCTCTCTTAACGTGCTTAATCTTCTGTAGCAGCTCTTAACTACCTAACAACATCTGGAGTTGGGCTCACAGGGTCCCTGTTAATCTGTAATGTATCTAAGCAGGATGAAATCCACTCATGTCATTGTCAACCTCTACACTGCTGAATTACAATCTGATCAGTCTCTTGGTTGACCTCTCCATTTAACACTGCTACCCTTATAATACTACACCTGAGAAACTTGTCAGGTAAACTAGTCGTTCATTTTTATTGATGTTAAATGTGACTGAGAGTCTAAAATCCAAGCACCAGCTGGGCCTGCAACCCTATGGCCCCCTTCTCCACATCCTAATGATGCCAAAAACCAGCAGTGTGGAAAGTGGGACAAATGTTATTTGTGCAAATGTATACTTCAGCACTATTTTGATCTAGAAAAATGTGTTTAGGGCACAGGTTCAAACTAGCACTACTGTACACCTCTGTGTTCAATGCAAGGGTGTGGATGTTAAAGATGAGCTTTGTAACTTTCTGACCTTAAAACTAAGCATTTCTGACTACTTTGATAGCACAGTGACATCCATTATGTACATTTCTGATGGTCAAGTCAGTTCCCACTGAGCTGGGTAACACTGATCATTAAGGGAAGATCTTACATATCACTTTAGCAGATGAACCCTGTGTTTGCTCATTGGATTTCCTAGTAAAACATTTAGGGTTGATTTGCTTCCAACAAAGTGCCAGCATTTGAACTTGTTGGCAACTCTTCTGCCAGTGTCATGCAGAGACTAACTAGGTATTCTTGGGTGGAAAACTTTCAAAACCTGAACCAGACTTTTTTTTTTATTCATCCATTTTCTTTCCCGAAACAAGTATAACAACAGAAATAACCCCAGGGAGTGACAGTCTCAAGAATGCAATGGCTTGGACTTTATTTTAATGATTATTGCTTCACACCCCTCTCTATAGAATCAGGCATTTCTTTCCATCCTTGAATGTTGCTGCTTGTAACAGCTTTAGTGTCGTACCTTGGCCTTTAGGCAGTTCTTTCCATTCTGAAAACAACATTTTACCCTTAAATCACGAAGAATCTCATTAAGAGTGACTTCCCACAGAGACTCTTATGTTGAGGCCATTTAATCTTGGTAATGCATCTTTGTTATTGGGTTGTATCACAATAGTAGGCTTGAAAGACTTTCCAGTTGAATTTCATCTTTTTCTTTACCCCTACATTTATTGGCCTCAGCCTTGACAGTCACGTCTAGAAGTGAGAGCAGCAGGATTTAGACTCCTCATTATGAAAGCACATGTCAAATGTGAAAGTGTGCTTTTTTCCCTGAGGATAAGTAAAATCTCTAGTAGGGAACTGAACAAGTCCTTTGAGGCTGTGAAACCCAGCAAGTCTGTATCTGGAAACAAATACGACAGCTCCCCAGTACAGGCCTTCCAGCCACAGCCAAACTGCTGACTCCTCTAATATCTTCAACCCCTGCAAAGAGAAAATGTTGAGGATGCACTCCATTTAGAATAACTATCTCACCCACAACTCTGTTCAGCACACAAAGTTCACAGTTCAGTAAGTACCTACTGGGATCATGGTTTGGAACAGATTTTAGTTAAGTAGACTAGAGCTGGCGCTGCTTGGTGTTCTGGTTGTAAGCACTGTTGCCTCGCTGCAAATTGGTTCCTGGTTTGAATTTTTGGTGTGGCCTGTGCCGAGATTAAGTAAACTTTGACCTTCAAACATGGTGGAGAGCAACCAAAAATGTCCTGATTGGGATGCATTGCATTGTTTAAGTTTTCTGCTGCTGTTAATTGGTTAGTTTGTTGTCTGCATAATTCTGTGACATACAGAACTTTTAAAACATCACCATTTAAAGGGACTGGAGGCAGGAATTTAAATAAAAACAAACATGCATGTCCATGCTTTTTATACTAATGGGTAATGAAGCACTAAATACCAAAAATAACGTTTCCACCGACGTTTCTCTCCGTTGCCTTGAACAGGCTGTGTGCTGCAAAATGCGCTGCAATTCGGTGTCCGAATTTCCCACGCTGCCCTGCGGACGTGACGTCAAATGACGCTACATCCGCAGTTTTGATACAGGAAGAAGACGGTCGCGGTAAATTCAAACACTGTAAGCGATAGTTATGGATTCTTCTGCCGTCAGCAAACGATCCAGATCAACTGAAAGACGACGAAAAAGTGTAACTACGAAGAAAAATGTTAGTAAACAACATTATACGTAGCTTCAGTTTGTGCACGCTCCCGTGACAGCTTGGCTCATGGCTGCAGTTACTGTACCTGAAGCGCCAGCGCAGTCACGAGTTTCGTTCCTTAATCTTGCCTCAAGTCCCTTTAAACTTAGTTTTGTTTGTACAAATATGTTTATTGTTTGGTTTACCTCCTCAGAGTAGATATTAATTAGCAGCTAGCTAGCTAGTCATTCAAAAAAAGCCTCTGGTGTTTAACTTCATTACGACAACAAATCTCTTGAACACACTAGTAATTTCCCAATTTCCACTTAACAAGTGGAAAGGATCATCTTTCCCATACTACACGAAGGTTGTATTAATTAAATGTTGGAATGACAGTAAATTATGGTTTTAAAAAGACTTCAGATTTGGAGGTGCTTCAGACCATAGTGTGTGTATAAGAGTGCACTATATTGTTAGAAGTTGTTTCCTTTGTGATCCAGCAGAGGGTGTTCCAGTGTGAGCATGACCTCATACTGTATGCCTTAGTGACATTTTGGTGAAATGAGCTAACATCATGTTTGTTACATTGCTACAAAAATAGAGGAACCTAGCAAGCTAAGCCATCCCAAGAAGCCATCAAGTCTGAGGGTTGCATTTTGGTCTGCACGCTATAAATGAAATTGCAAAGGACAACGATGAGGCTATTTGACTACACATACAAGGCAGCTGCAGACTTACTTGCAAGCTAACCATCCAATTTAGGATTGGAAGCACCACATAAAAGCAAATCAACATTAGGTGTGCAACTCTGTCCGACTGCCTGCTACTCAAACATTTAGCTACAACAGTTCCCTTTCTAGATCTAGCTAGATAGCCAGTTATATGCATGATTTGAAGCCCGACAGAATTGTTTTGGGAAAAATGGTACAGTACAGACACTTGTGATCGCACTGGAGCCAAAATATAAAATTTTAAGTTACACTACAATTTCAACAGACACATGTTCAGCTATAAAGCAACTCATGAGCCTTCAACTCCTACAGTACCAAAGAATAAGATACTTGCTCTAAACACAAGTGGGTGGGCATTACTCTCCCTGATGCTTATGTGATTATAAAGGAGTCTCTGTCATAATAAAACTGTGACATCTGCATTTCTAAAAAGCTTAAAATATTACTTAGGTAGTTATCCTATGAGGTTTATGATACAGTATGTATACCTACAGTAATACAGTAACTCCCCAGTACAGACTTTACAGCACAAAAGTGTAAACAGCTCAAAAATTGCAAAATGACTGCAAATTCAAAACTCCAAAGTCATTAAATAACCACATTTGCATTCATGTCATGCCTTTGTTCTACATTACTTGAAACTAAAATTTTACATAGCTAACATAAATCTATTGTAATATTGTTAGGTTTATGAGTCAGCATGGTTAGAGTTATCGTTATAAAAGAACATGTTTAGGTTTAAAAACTGGTTCCATTGCTAAATTTATTGCTAAAAGGTGGAGTTGGTGGCCTAGTGGTAGCGTCGTGGGCTTTGGCGCGGAGGACCCAGGTTCGAGTCCCTGACACGACTCCTAGGTTAAACACTGTGGACCCCTGAGCAAGGTCCTTAACCCTCCAACTGCTCCCCGGGCGCTTTAAGTAGCAGCCCACTGCTCTCTGATACTCAGTACAGAGATGGGTGAAATGCAGAGCCCTAATTTCCCCTTGGGGATCATACAAGTATAACAAATAAATAAATAAATAAAACAAGAGGCAACTGTAAACATTTCTGAAACTATTATACTGTATTTATGCATTGAAGACGAATACTACAGTACATACTTATATGTCAGTTTTACCAGTTAAGGCGTGAGACTAAACTTTCATTTTGTGTCTTCTTTTGTCCTCTCTGCTTGACTCAACATTGTTAATCAAAGTAAATCTAACAAACAAGTAAAATGACAGCTAATCACTTTCCCTGAATGGTTCGCTAACTTTCATTTCCAAGCTGATTAGTTGTTTCTTCATAGGACTGATAAGATGTGTGACACAAATAAGGTTCTGAGTTATGTGCATGGAATTTCTCTTTAAGCATAACAAACAACAAAAAAACAAAAAAACAGGAAAAAAAATTAACCTCAAGTTCAAATTGTTGCATCTTTTATGCAATTACATAACTATAGTTATTATTCTACTTGCAGATATATACAGTAGGATGACGCAACATATGCGCTCGATAATCTATTCCCATGCAGAGATCAAACACATCCATGTAACCTGAGCTGAATCCCTGTAAGCTTGTGGCTCTGTGATATTTATTCAGCTTTGGACATTTTACATATCTGATTTAGATGGTGGATTTTTCATCATACAGTGTTTGTGCAGACTTGTTTAATGCATAAAGAAGTAGAGACATTCCCTGTTGTACTGGAGGATGTCAGATGAATTGGAGTGACTCACTGCACCTTTTGCTATTTGTCCTTGTATGCGTCTGGTGCACAGACTGGATCAAAAGCTGAGGCACATTCTTTATATGCTTGCAGTGCTCACGTATGAACAGTTTTTGATGCCTACAAGGAATGTACTGTATGTGGTGGTATATGACGTGTATGTGTCAGGATAGAGTTGAGAAAAGACATCACATTATGGCATGTAATGAATCGATTTTGTTTCTAATTTTGTTTGATAACATTAAGCACATAAGATGTGGCTGCATGGGAGGAGATTGTAGTGCAGGCTTATGAATAAAAAAAGAATGATGAAATCTAAAAGGATCAGAAGAAAATGCAGAAACAAACTAATGTCAATATAATATAATTAATTTCTCCCTTGTTTATCAAGACAGCAGTTTTAAGTGTTGTTTTATGTATTTCTATGTATAAGATGATCAAATTTAATATAAGCAATTCCTATACGTAAATATCAGTCACCAATTTCAGTCTTCTTCAATATCCATTGGATGATTTTTATAATTTATTCATGTCACTCACGCATGCTCGCAACTGCCCTCAACGGTCAGAAAGCTTTGGAAGTCCATTGAGATTGACTAGAGCTATCTTTACAGAGTTAATTACAACAATGCCAGACACATTTAGCATTTTACTGCTTTCGTGGACGAGGGGAGAACTCTCCTTGATGGGGAACAATTTGTTACTGGTTTCCTGTGAAGAAACACCAGCAATTGGCCTGGATTTTGCAGTCACCCATGTTAAAACTGGACACCTTCACCAGACACCCACACCCCAAAAAAACTGGTAAATGCTGCAGATACTTACATCCTCTGGACTTTACACATTTATATTTATGATATGAATGTGTTGTGAACCATAAATATTAGCAAAACATGCAGTATGCTTCATTGTTATTAAATATTACAATTACTATATGACTAGCGATATAAAGAAATAAATAATTTATCTATTATTTGGTGCAAATCTCAGTTGTTTAAACAAGGTCTGCATTCCACTTCTGCACCTGTGCATGCTAGTTAGTTGGAGAACAAGCACAAAAGCAGAACTTTCTCCATTTGGAAGGAAGCCCTCATAAATACACCTGTGCTTGTCCTACAGTATTTCAAGAGAAATTGTGCACGTTGATGTTGCAGTACAGGTAAATTGTTCATACAATGCGTAGCACTACTGGAAATACTGACTGGTCTGTTTTCAAATATTCTTAAGTTTCTTTAAAACACACACACACACACAAAGAAAGAAAAACAGCCATCTGCTTGAGGCTAAATAAACTTCCTAAATCCAATGTTTTAGGATTACAGACTTTAGTGCTTTGTTAAGCCTATGAAATAATCATCTTCTAAAGACTTACAGCATTATTTTTAAAAAACAAATCTTAACAAATCTCATGGCATTTGTTCAATGTTGGGTAATGTTTCTAGTTGTCGATATGATAGAGGAGCAGCTCAGATAAAAGGCAAATGCTTGTGTTAATACAGCCTGTTTTTTAAGGATTATCTACAAATATTGAAGGAGAAAATGGAAAGTCAGTGACATTTACAGCTGGTTCTTATGTATAATTCCCCAGTCATGTGGTCGGGGCAGTTGTGACGGGGATTTCACATGCCGGAGTTGCACTTCTTTTAATACAATTTCCACATTCCAAGATGGAGCGAGAACGTGTTGTCACTGAACACTGCGGTAACGACATCACACACAAGCTATCACCGTCAACACAGCAACATTATTTTACAGTGTTGTCCTTTGGTTTCTGCTGTTCTTGTATTTGCTTGCTTGAATCGACATTTTGCGGCTCTTACAATACGCTGCTTGCAGTGATGAGGAAGCGGACTGTTATTACAACACACTAAGCACCAAGCAGATGCTTTTGTTAGTTTGCATAAGTCATCAAAGGACATATGTTAATGTGAATTTCTCCAATCCATGAAAAGTGATAAGAACCGGAAGTCTCCAAGGATGACAGATTGCTGCTTAGAATAAAGCCTTTCTTCAGGAAGAGTGAGTCTTTACTGTAAACAATCACTGGATATTTCCCATAATATTTTTTTACTGTTTTCCAAACTCTACAATCTTTATTTCAATAAATCTGCGTAACAATTCTTCCAGCTTTAGTCTTAATATAATAAAATCCTGCAGCAGCAGAACAGTTGACATCAGATGCTGCATATTCATCTTTTAGCAGCTCTGTAGCGCTGCAGATTTCATCACCAAAACAAATCATATTCTACACTATCATTCAAGTATCAGCTGCTTCAAAGTTTCTAAAATTTGATGGAAACAGCTGTTAGTGGTGTGATTGTGCATGTAACAGCTTGCCAGCATTTCAATTCATTAGTCACAGTCTTGTCTCCGACGGTTGCGTCTTACAAGACTCAACTGGTTCTGTGACCGGAAAGCAGTTGCTGATTCACCACTGTCCCGTTGCTTAGTGTCACCCAGAGGCATTAGTTGTTGTAGATACTGACGAATGTCTATGAGCCTAACAGGATGTAAAGAATAGCTGCCATGAACGTGATTTGACCTGTCAGCATAGTTGTGTTTCACTGTATTATTCATTAAACTTTTGATTGTACATGTGTAAATTTTAAATTTTGATGAAGTCTTGGTCTACATATTTGATTTGTTTGCTCACCCATAATTATAAAAATAAAACCAAAGATTAAAAAATATAAACTGATAGCTTAAACTACTCCATAATGTGTCACTGAGTTGTGATAATAATCAAACTACAACCTGTCCTTCTCAGGACTGCATAGAAGAAAGAGCAGTCTTTGGACACAATGTTTTCAGGTCTGCAGGCCTGGGTTTTCAAACTGACAGCAAACTCAATATTTGTACTTTGATGAGAGAGTTGTGGCCCTCATTGACTCAGAAACTTTTATGCTAACTGCTTGTAGCAGTCAAAATGCAAGATTTGCATTCTGCTGGTTGCCTGAGGTCCAATGTTATCCTTTCAGCTCTTACGTTGGTTTGCCAATGAGGTCGTAGTTGACAAGGTTTCACATTTTCAACTATTGCATGATGGGTTATGAAATTTCAGTGTGAAAAATTAAACAATTTTCTTCTGGACAACATTTTACAGGCCAGAAAAAATCTAATATTGATTGTCAAATTAGTCTGAGACTATCTGGGTTGAAAAATGACTGCTAAAGATTTCAAAACACTTTACTGTTCAGTAAACGAATATTAACTGGCTTATTATTTCAGCTTTAGTTGTTTTGAGTGAGTAAAGGTTGTCTTCCTGCAGAAAGTAGACTGCTGATTTCAGACAAGTTAAGGTGACTATCTTTTTACAGAAGTGGCCCGTTTAGATAGCCCATGGAAACAGCGAGCAATAACTTATTCTTGTAGCTGACAGGAAAACAACAGCCAGATGTTTGGATTCTACAGGAGCTGTTCACACCGGGAAAAAAGCAATTTTACACTTCACTAAAATTAAACCAATGCATATTTTTGTTAAAGGAGATGAGAAAAAAGAAAGAGGAGAGTCTGATTAATTCATAAACTCTGAACTGAGTTCAGCTCCTGGAAATGGCTCACTCAGAGGGTTGGGAAGACAAAGACAAGAACAAAGGAAGCCAGAAAAAGTGATTGACAGACGGTCATGCATGGCTAGCCAGGTCTCTCTGGGTTTATGAGTGTGTCTACCTCCTTTATTTGCTCACCGGTCTGCCTCTCACTGTCTCTGAGACATGAATATTCAGCTGTCTGCTACTGAGCTGTCACTATCTTAATATGGGCGCATGTGCAGTCACAAAACCCACACGTGCTCCTAAACACGTCCTTATGCTGTACATGCAAACAAAAGCAACAACTCACCGCCCTCAAATCAGGGCCAGCATAGTGACAGCAGCATTATCTTGTCTGGTGATTAAGTAAATGTGGCCTCTAAAGAGTAAGAAGGTACACTCATGCCATTAGTCAACAAGATAACAGCCCTACACCCAGTACTGCAACACTCAGCAGTATCTACAGTCCTTGTTGGCCTCACTCCTCTAGTCAAAGCTGGGAGAAAGTGTGAGCCAACAACAGAATGAAAAATGTAATTAATTTCAAGCCATCAGTCGTGTTTAGATGCAACATGAAGATATTTTTAAGAAACCATTCATGTGAATGTCAATGAATCCCCATGCAATTTTAACTCCCCAGTTACCAATGCAAAAACCCTGAAAGTAGAAGATATGAAGATGTTTAACCCGTGAGTGATAACACATTTTGACAGTGTAGGAAGAAGGATCCCATACGTGGGCGGGGCTTATCGCTTTGAATTTGCCAGGCCTCAGTCAGCTAACAGGCCATTACTTCTGCAGAGATCCACAGGGAAGAGATTCCACAATCTGCTCACATCACAGTCAGCGACACGCCAGCTGCTCATGAGCAGATACATCAGAATACCACTGACTTACAGATAATATTTCCACCAACATTCCCTAGATTAATTGTTTCATTTGAGAGACTTTCTGTCACACTTACACAGAGTAGAAATGGTTCATTGATCTCCAAAATGCATACAACTAAATTTTCTTGTCAAACATTTTAAGCATAATTACTGCATATTTTGTGTTGTACAAATGTAAAATGGAGAAAAAGAAAGCGAGAACTGTGCAAAAGTCAAGTAACACGAGCTGTCATACAACATTTACCAGCGTTAATCAGCTCATTAGTGCACTTGCTTGTTAAAAATCTTCATTAGTAAAGGCCAAACCATGTCCCGACAAGCAGCTGCTTACTACAGTTAAAATGATTCACCCAAACAAAGCAATTGAGTCTCGAAAAAGACAGTTTTAAGTTGTTTCCCTTCTCAAAATGTGATTCATAAGTGGCAATTAATGGAAATTTTACAGGGCAAGTAAAAGCCTTGAAGGCAAAAAAAAAAAAAAAAAAAGAAGAAAAAAAAAGAAAAAAAAAAGAAATGGAATATATTTTTGAAAGAACATCTTGGAGTGCTAAACAAAACCTAAAAAAAGAAGAACTTGGGATGATTGAGCTGAGTCTGGTGTGTATTGTTCTGCTGAACAGCAACAACTGCTGTGTTATAATATTCATGAAAGAGTCATCACAGAAAAACATCCAGCATCAGACGTTTGAGAAAGGAACATCTAAGCATGTGTGATGCATTCTGGGGAAAAAGTCGTGCCGATTGAAGAAGTTAAGACAGAACTCTTTAGCTGTAAAGAGCTATGCTTGAAAAAAAAGGGAGAGGCAAAACTTCCTCAAAAATTTCCTCTTGAAATGTTAAGGAGTTGGAGATGAGATAAAGATTGAAAGCTCTTTGACTGAAAAAGTGATATATTGTTAGGACCATTAGAGGCGTTCTGTAAACTAGCTCCCCCTACAGGTGGGAGGGAGAAAAACATGACTCATGTCATTAGCCTCATAACATAATTGCATGTCATGTCATATTATAAGGTTCTATAGGCAATGATGCAAAATGAATCAGCAGTGTAAAACGAGCAGAATAAGATATCACCTTTTTTTTGCCAAAATATGGCAAAAATAATATAATAATAAAATAATAGGCAAATATATTGTGAGACTAATAATATAATTTCATTAGTGTTACCATTAAGAAGCCACAAAATCCTCAAGATATGAAGGTGGATATGACAGAAATGGATATGACAGAAGTGTGAGCAGCAGCTTCATACATCAATGTGGCAATGACATGAGTTTGAAGGACCAACATATGACAGCTGGTTTTTCACTTCAGTAACACCCAGCTTATAACACAACAGCACTTTACTTGAACACTTTTTCTCACTTGCGAGTTGAACAAAAATCCAAGCTCCTGTGTCAGGGTTAGATAGCTCATAGGTTTGATAATGCAGATTTGACCTGTTTTAATGCTATTTTTAGACGTCATAGGCTGCTGCTTTCAAGCTGCTCTTGCATATTCTTCAAAGGTAAATATAAGCTGTTTTACCTGCAACTACTAACTCCCAATGGGGTCATATTTGGGAAGTGAACAATATCAGGGATTCAATCAAATACAAGCAAATTCTGAAAGGAAACAAGATTTTCTGAAAGATTGTTGAGCGTAAAAAGTGGAGCTTCTGCAGGGGATTGACACACCTCAAAACACAATAAAATATCTAATAGAGGTGTTAATCAGTGCCAAAGCTTGAATTCATGGGTAATTGATGGTCATTAGTTGTGATGCTGTCAACACGTATTCAGATTCTATCAAATGTCTTGTATGGAAACACTAACCTAAGAGTGAATAAATCTGTGACTCTGATATAATTTGAAACATCCTTGATGTCATGTACAGTTTAAACACTGCTGCAGGGAAGCTGCTGAAGTTCCAAAATGTTCCCAGAAACTTGACATGTGGAAAGCCAAGAGGCACTTTTATCAAGCTGCAACACACAAATTATTTTACAGTTCCATAATGCTGAGGAACAGGGAGTTTGGTTGATCAGCCATGGCTGTTTAAGGTCATCTATGCCTCGAGCAGACATTATCGTTTGCTGTCTGCAGCTTCAGCCACAGCTTTCCACAGAGCAAATGATCCCGCTGCACAGGGGGCAGCAAATTAGCCTCCTACACAAGTTCCTTTATTGATTTGCATACAAGAAGGGGAATGTATCTGAATAATACTGAGCAAGCAAAACAACATGCTGTGCAGATGTAGGAGCTGTTAAGTTTCAGAGCTACAAGTAAATATGATTCCAGTGTTGCTTATCAATGGAAATCTAATAATCTGGGTAACTGAAGAAGCTGGTGCTTCTTTTTTGTTTACATAACCATTTTTAAAGATGAATTGTGACATTATGTGGGAAATTAAATCAGTGCTAAATCTTTTGGTGCATGTAGAGTTAGTTGGATAATGTCTGCTTGCATTGGTAACACATGGTAGCTGGTATTGAACTCGCTTGGGCAACTCATGGCCGCAAAGTAAAGATAGGAATGGGAAACCGAGTTGTGATGTTGAAGAAAAGTGACATTTACACCTCCAGTCTGATGCCTCCAAGCAGTCAGCATGCATGTGGAGGACAAAAATGTTTGTCGCATAGAGGGAAATGAAGAGGCCCCATGGGCAAGCATTTACAATCAGTGTTACCCAACAGGCATGCACACATCTCTACACAATCACATGGCTCTGGGAGGAGCAGCCATGCTTGACCCCCAACTTAAAAGAGAGAGGAAGTGAGGATGAAAGATGCATAATACTTTGAAAGGAAAAGCACAGAGGGAGGGGAGATCCCAGAGATCTTAAACAAAAGCTGTATTGATGTTCAAAAGAAATGTTTTTTTTTTTTGCCTTCATTTATTGATGTGTAATAAAACAGTTATACCTATTCTAGAGAGGGGCCATTCCAAAATTAGTAATTTATTGCACTTTTTTGTCAATAACAATATCAGTATCAAAACTATTTGTCTCACGTTATTGCAGTACGTGATTGTACAGTTTGCATTACTATCTTGATTGCAAAGGCAATAGGAAATATAAGTAAAATTTGAGAACAGAAGCACTGGAATGAAATGCTTTTAAAACACTGACAAATTATATTGATGAGTAAATTAAACAAAAATATGATTAAAAAATTCTTAAAATGATCAAATAATTCAAGTACAGGTTAGAGTTGTTTGAATTTATTCAATGGAAAATGTTCAAATATAAAATGTAATAGTAATATCATAAATTTATTAAAATGCAGGGTGTAATTACCTGCATTAAACCACTGAAAAATAACAGAACATCATCATCACTAACAGTTGCAGCATCATCATGACATCTGATTGGCTATCACGATCATGTGGCACAGAGGCTAGAACCTGTCTGACTTCACATTTAAATTTTTCATTTCCTAAAACTCTCAGAATTGAAAACAATTAGCACGTTTTTATCTGTACAGTGGTATCTAGATATTCAAAAAGGCATCGAATCCAATATTTTGTCTTGTTAGTATCGAAGTATTGACTCCAGGGTATCGATATGCCTACAGATGGTACGGAAAGTATTCAGACCCCTTTAACTTTTCATTCTTTGCCTCATTGCAGCCATTTGCTAAAATCATAAGTTCATTTTATTTCTCATTATTGTACGCTCAGCACCCTATCTTGACAGGGGTGGGACCTGGAGTGCCCACCCCTGGTCTTGTTCAGCCCAGTCCGAGGTCCTGAGCACTCTGGAAGAGATTTTCTTCCAGGTTCTCTCTGTACTTGGCCGCATTCATCTTTCCTTCAATTGCAACCAGTCGTCCTGTCCCTGCAGCTGAAAAACACCCCCATAGCATGATGCTTCCATCAACATCTTTCACTGTTAGGATCGTATTGGGCAGGGGATGAGCAGTGGTTTTCTCCACACATATCACTTAGACTGAACTCCAAAAAGTTCAGTCTTGGTCTCATCAGACCAGAGAATCTTATTTCTCACAGTCTGGGAGTCCTTCATGTTTTTTTTTTTGGCAAACTCTATGTGGGCTTTCATATGTCTGCACTGAGGAGAGGCTTCCATCGGGCCACCCTGTCATAGAGCCCCAACTGGTGGAGGGCTGCAGGGATAGTTGACTTTGTGGAACTTTCTTCCATCTTCCTACTGCATCTCTGGAGCTCAGTCACGGTGATCTTTGGGATCTTATTGACCTCTCACACCAGGTCTAGGAAGAGTTCTGGTCGTCCCAAACTTCTTCCATTTAAGGACTATGGAGGCCAACATGCTCATAGGAACCTTAAGTGCTGCAAAAAAAAATTGTGCCTCGCCACAATTCTGTCTGAGCTTCTTGGACGGTTCTTTCGACCTCATGATTCTCAATTGCTCTGAGCTATTAGGTCTTATATAGACAGGTGTGTACCGTTCCTAATCAAGTCCAATCAGTTTAATTAAACACAGCTAGACTCCAATGAAGGAGCAGAACCATCTCAAGGAGGATCAGATGAAATGGACAGCGTAGGAGTTGAATTTGAGTGTCACTGTAAAGAGTCTGAATACATATGACCATGTGATATTTCAGTTTTTCATTTCTAATACATTTCCAAAAATTTCTGCATTTCTGTTTTTCCTGTCAAGATGGAGTGCTGAGTGTACAATAATGAGAAATAAAATTAACTTTTTCAATTTTAGCAAATGGCTTCAATGAAACAAAGAGTGAAAACTTTGAAGTGGTCTAAATACTTTCTGTACCCACTGTATGTCTACTCTATTCCCTTCAATTCCGCTCATCCAACCAGGGGTCCAACATGTGCTAAACACAAATAATGACAGAGATCACTAATAAACAGACTGAATGTAATAAACTTGGGAAAGTGCAATAACCGTGAATCTCATAAACTAAAATTATCTTATACTTTACATCATCTTCATCTGACTTGAAATAAAGAAATCCTAGTCTTTAAGTATGTAGTATGCATGTTTAATTAAAAAATCAAATTAATTATTTAATAAACTGCTGAGAAGATGAGAAAAAAAATATTTGACGATAATAAAAGTTGTGTTCTCATGTTATATCTTTAAACACACTTGATACAGTGCAGCTTACACTGGGAAACAGCCACCCTACAGAGTGAACACCTGCAATTTCCAACATGTCAGATTTCATCTTCTACAAGACTTTGGTCCAGTAACACACTACAGTAGGTAACAGACCAAGCAATTCATTATAAGATAGAGTCAGTGTCACACATTGCTCCTGGAAACCCTAACATGTACACTGCACACATTCCCCAATCTCACAGCAAAAAAGACTATGTTTCAAACTTTAACTGGTTATAATGAATGATGGATATCTATAGCATAAGGGCCCCTGAGAGGATCGATTTTACCCTAAACAATGCCTCACCTAAACCTAATGAGGTCTTTACCATGCATCGACCTAAACTAACAGTATGTTAAATAAAGTGATCGTTGAATAAACTATCATTTGGGGGTTTTGAATCTTTGCCTCTCTGAACAAGTAAAACACACACAAAAAAAACCCCAGACATACATTTAAGTCATATGATGGATCACATTAATGATCATCTGCTTCTGCCTATATTAACTAACATGAAAGAAATCTGTAACACTGAAAAAGACGCAGTGCATCTATACCATTCTCTTCTCTCTTAAGGATAAAGTCTCAATTATTACTGTCTTTATTAGCATCCGTTATCAGAGGAGTGTCCTCATGGCGTTGAAAATTATGCCAACATGATGTCATGAGTAAATAAGGCTAGTATATAAGATAGTATATATCTATGACTTCAGTATCACTGGATGTTGCACATGAGAACTAATTGAAACCAAAACAACTTGGAGGACTACTTTGGGGATTTTAGGGATTCTCCATGTCAGAAATGCGAAGTGATTGCTGACTCTTAATGTTCTCTGCCATCCCAAATAAACACTACAGCGTGGGAGGTCACTCTCCTCAGGCCAAAACACACTGCCACAGAACAGCTCGAGTATGAACAGCACCCCCTATTATTTTCTTCAGCTCCCACACCACCAGCTGGGCATGTGTCAGCACCTGGTGTTGTGCCACCTGATGACACTTCATGCCACTGTCCTATTTCCAGACTTGCCACCCCAGAAAAAAAATCCATTGTCCCTACTTATATATCCTTACCAACCCCCAAAGTTGATACTTCTAATCACTTCTGCCTTTTGTTGTCTTTTATCTGCATATAAGAATTAGATGTTTAAGTCCAGAAATATCAGGAACTGCAGTCTATGACTCCAAATTATATAAGTAACATAAGTAATGGCAACAAATTGCCTAATGTGGCATTGCTTTGGATGTGAGCTCTTCATCTTAGAAATTAAATTTAAGAGATATGTGTCCATGATTTTAAGCTTTTTAAGAAGAAAAAGTGTTGGTTATACAAGTACTACAGGATATTTCATCAGTGCTATCAGTTTTAGCATGTAAAAATGCTGATCAGAGCACTGAAGACTGCTGGCATGTCTAGTTCAACCTGCCAGATGGAGGATGCTTCCAAATGGTGCAAAAATGTTGCTGTTTAATGCACAATATGGCTCCAACAATGTGTTTTTAAGCTTTAGTCTCTTTGAGAACATGAGAAAGGTTCAATTTCCTAAGGAAGGAACTTATGCACAAAGAGGAAGCTGGACTGACAACAAGCTGACTACATTTTAAACGTGGATCCAAGTGGATCCACGTTTAAAATGTGACGTTAACAAAAAAGGAATAATTAAAAGACTCAATGTCAGCTTTAACTACTAGAAAGCTACAGTGGCTGCAGATGATCTGGTTCGTTTGTTCATTTATCTCTATTCAAACCCGTCTACAAAAGTGAGGTTTGCTCTGTTGATTGTTTTCTAATTAAAGAATAAACACTAAATGCGTAGCCATTACAGCTGAGAAATGATTTTGAATCTGTGCTACATGTCTGCAGTCCTGCAGCATTGGGTTGCCCTTCATCCAGATACTGCAGCCATTTGTGTAAGGCTGCCAGTTAATACTTGCTTTTCAGATGTGCTAAATATAGGTGCAAAAACAGCCACCGCAATCCATTTCATATTTGATGAATCACATTGTACGGGCAAGGCTGATTTTTTGCATATTCTCCTCCCAATATTTTGCATTTTCTGGCAGAAATGCCCATATTGCATATTTATCAAAGGCAGATGGATTAAATGGACTGTGGGTACTATTTTGCCCATTTAATAGGTGTAATCCTTGTTGCGCCCTGTTAGTCAAACAGCTGCAACAGGTTTTTGCATGTGCAGTCATGTTTGCACTCTTTTTAATACATGCAAACCTTCGTAAATCAGAGCCATAGTGTAGTATCGTTCTAGATAAGTACTGTAGGCTGCACTCATGTTCAACACTCATACTACACATCACTACTCTATATTATAAAACCATGAGTTGTTTCTTCTTTTTTCATTTCCATGAATCATTGTATATTAACGATGCTGATTATTTTTTTCTGGGAGATGTGGCCTCATTGTTAGCAAAATGTAATTATGAAGTCATCAAACACATTTTAAAACAATTGCATCCCTTTGCACACAGATAAAGAAAAAAAAAAACAACTGTGCCAGCTTTCTATTTTTGTTTGGCTGCTCTGAGTGCATCTAGTTTTTCTTTTTTTTTCTTTTAAAGTCTCTGAAATCTTGCT
Source organism: Atherinomorus stipes (assembly GCA_023101725.1). Taxonomy (NCBI): domain Eukaryota; kingdom Metazoa; phylum Chordata; class Actinopteri; order Atheriniformes; family Atherinidae; genus Atherinomorus; species Atherinomorus stipes. Next base: position 1,008,434 of record JALJCO010005679.1, read on the forward strand.
TTGTCAGAAAGGTGCTTTCACTGTGGCTCCTTTGCAGGCATCCAATCTTGTGGGTATAAATTGTTACTATAGAGGGGGAAATGGCCCTGGCTACATTTATCAATTCAGAATAGCACATGTACGTAAGCCAGATAAGGATCACAGCAAATTCAGAAAAAAACCTATTTTGGAGAAGATTGGCCAGACACTGAATGTTGCTGTTGGATGTATTGCTTTTGAGGTACGATAGGCTATTTCTTTATGATGTGGCAAACACATATATAAGCTGCTCCATGCCAAACCATCACTGTTTTATTCTAGAGAAATAAGATGTTATCTGGACATTTCCGACACATCAGAAGTAAACTGGGCATTTTCCATAAATCTGCTAATCTCAATTTTCTTGCGACACCTTTGGCAGGAGCTGTCTAGAAACAACTTCTCTCAAGCTGATAACCTACCCCCCTGCTTCATACTGTGTTCGTAGGTTCAGGATGCTGTAACAGGAAAGTGAGGCTTAATGTACTAAATTAAAAAAAACAAACACACAAACAAAAGAGATGAGTGTCATACTTACAACCATGCCATTTAGGGACACCCAGCAGTCAGGTGGGAAGTCTTGGAGGAGAGGCACCAGATACTGGAGACAGCCATCCCAGTGACACAGAAGCAGCATCATCCCTATCAAATTAAATATTCTTACCACTGCACTAGCCAGGTCATAGGTCATATGGAAAATCTGCCAAAGACAAAAAGAAGGAAAGAGAGACAAAGACTTCAGTTAGATTTCAGTCACTTGTCTAGGTTTAGGTGTTTAGTGTCTCGGAAACTCCACATGCATCAATAATTCATGGATACAAAAAAGACAAAAACAGGCCAAAGATGCTCACAAAAGTAACAGAATCAGCTTTGAAGCTGAAAGCATGATGTGCCTGTTTGGTTGACAAAGAACTGAGCCATACAAGTGTATGTAAGTGTGTGTGTCTGCACTTGCAGTCGTTGAGCTGTTCATAATTCAATATGGCTGCTTTCCAAAACAAACAGACCAGTGGAGGAAACACACATACAGAACCGAGCAGGTAATGCAGAGGAGGTGAGCTGAATGATAAAGAGATGCAGAGCTCTGGAATAATTAGCCAGCGAGTGCATTTAAATGCCATGAGCCGGGACAAGTGTTAGCGCTGGTGTGGCCATTCAATCAAAGCAGAGAAGTTTCAGAATAGTAAGTCATCAGCGGGGTGAGTAAGCACATCTGCAGCGAGAAGCCGTTTCATTTGCATCGGATCTGGCTGAAGTGAATTGGCTCATGCCTGGGTGGCTGTGGCGCTCATTGAGGATTCCTCATTAGCATGTGAAACCCATTACTTATTTCCAGGTTAGTTATTCCACAATCTTCCTCACACTGAAGCTTAATTTGTCCTTTCTAAAAAAAAATTAAATGAGATAAAAGATCATTGCTGACTGGTCCGTTTTGCATAATAAACCTGCCCCATTTCTCAGTTAGTTGGATTAAAAGAATATGATTTGGAGGTAATAATTATCTATTTTAAGTTGATGACTTTTTATTACTCATAAATGAACCATTTTTTTAAATAATAAATGTGATTACAGTTAATAGGTTCACATTATTACCAAGCGATTGAGAAAAAGGGAATGAAGAAGATCCATTAAAATATAATCAATATAGACAACAAACCAGTAGTGACTTATCAATATGAAAAAGAATACCTGAATCATGTTTTAATACATTCCACCAGTCTTTTCTTTTTTATTTGGTCTTTATTTAACCAGGGAGTCCCAATAAGATGTGAGATCTCTTCTTCAAGGGAGTCCTGGTCATTTTTTTTCTTTTCTTATCTTAACCATGAGGTAGAAAAAGAAAAGCAGACTTCAATTTAAAAATGCTGCGATGCACCGTGAGACCTCCTTTTCCATCTGTATTCAAGTCTACCTGTTCAAACCCCAAGTGCTTTAAATGCTCTTTGAATCCAGGAATCTTTCCTTCAGTCTATTGTGACTGTCCTGTAACCTTCATGCACAAAGGACAGTGTCCACACAGAACAGAGGAGAGAACAAGAGCCTGAGCTGATGCTCAGATCTCTCTATGGTTCAACTCATCCACAGGGAGATACAGCACACTGCCCTGACAGGCTAAAATTAGCCTCTAGCTTACACGATGGCTTTCTCAATTCACCAAGTATCTCCTCTACTTTTCCATCTGTACTCTTAATTTAGCAGAACTACATCTTCCTCTGTTCTGTGGATGTTTACATTAATTACAATTTGATGACATAAGAGGAAAGAACAACAGGGAGAGAGGAGGAGAAAGAAACAAAACATAGGCAGAAAGACATAAAGGTAACTTAAATCTGAAAGAACATATTCCCGAGGGATTGCAGCAATATTGTAAAACAGGAAGTGGCACTTTGGTCCCTCTTTGAATTGCAAATAATTTGCCACAGGCAGAAATAGAAAAGGGTCGATTGCTTCTCTGCTCTTTTCCTCCCTCGGCATAAAAAAAAAAAAAACAACAAAAGAGGCTGGAAACTGCGGGTGGAGGTTATTTGGGAAAGTAGATGATAAGAGTAACATGTGTGAAGGTTGCACAGAGGTTTTCCAAATTCTCAGGGACCGTCTCACATTGCTGGGAAGCCTTTGTGACCTTTGGGTCAGACTGAGTCACAGAGGCCAGAGGGGAAAAATGTAGAAAGTCACGAACAGAGTGTGGGGTTTGTTTGGGTTTATATTGCAGGAGCATCACTTTGTAAAGTCTTGCTAGTGGCAGCAAGTAGCTTAAGGGAAATAGTCCATTATTAGAGTGGAGCTTTTAAAACAGCAGGATATGGGTGTATGTAGAGGACTCATGAGGTAAACCTACAAGGCGATGTGCAGATATTTGAGGAAAAATTTTAAATCATCTTAAATGAAAGGTTACCTGCAGTAATGCACGGATATGATAGACATGCACTTCTTTGAGCCTATCATAACCAGTACCTTGTATTAAAATGTTAGATCATCAGACAGGAAGGAAGAACAGAAGGAAGGTTATGTCCCAGGGTGATATCATTAAGTGAGAGAAATTCCAGTGTTTCCTCATAACGAGGATGCTTGAACAAGCCACTTTAATTAGCCACTGCACATTTTCTATATATAAGATTTTTAGCAAATGGAAACAAAGCTAATGTTTCAGATGAATGTAGGCTAAAACTGTAAGAAGACATCCAAAGTCTTGTTCTCTTGATTGTTTTGTGTGCTTTTCTTTAATTTCTTTAATGACAGTGTGTATTGGTCTCTCTGACTCCAAAGTGCAGCTTGGATTGCATCATCCAACAGAGCATCTGTAGTCATAAACCGATAATCCACATCTGTTGCACATCTATCTTTTTCACCAACGAATACATGCATTTTAAACAGTATCACACCACTTGTAAAGACATTTCACATAACATGTTCATGCATTTTAAGTTTTTCCTTGTCATATTACCGTCATACTGGCTGCTCGGCTACCAGTGTGACGGTATTTGCATTATTTTGAATGTGAAGGTGAAAAGGGTAAAACCAACACCACTGCGCTCTGTGTAAATTATTCCTAAGTGATACTGTAAAGTGTCTGAAAGTAAAGCACAGCTCACAAATCCTAGAGGAGAATGATGCCTGTCACACTGCCAAATCACTTCTAACCACTGTCAACTCTGTCAGTCTGTATCGGCATTCAACAACAATTGCTCAGAAGCAGTAGGAAAAGACGGGAAAAAAAGAGAAACGGCTCAATACCCTCCAATTCTAGGGTATTCTTGAGATGCACTAAAGCAAACCTGATGTTCAGAATCCACTGCTCACCCAAGGGATCTGCTAACATCCCAAAGCCAGAGGAAATACCAGAGGTCACATGTCTGTCCTGCTGGTTAGAGCTGTGGTGGCATTAGAGACCAACTATATACAATATAAAGTGTAAAAATATAAAGCACATCTCTGCAAAACAACTGTAAACTCGACTAACAATGTAAACAGTTGCATCTTCATTTGTCAGAGAAAACTGAAAACTCACCATGCCACTGAACAGGCTAAATTGCCAGGCAATAATGTACTAAATATTTAAAATTCAAACTGGTGCAAACAACTTCTTGGTTCATTACATTTGCATCAAAATGAATTGTAGATTCATATTATGTAACTGTTTCACAATTTGCTGAGGGACTGAGCTTCATGTGTATGATTGTGCCTTGGTGTGTAAGGATAAGTCCCAGATAAGTTTTGAGCCACTTGCCATAAATACAAATACAGAGGGAAGCAACAGAGTCGCAGTAGACCGAACCAACAGATTATCATCACTAAACTTAGACCCCGAGAGCAGTCAGTTAAACTCTCAAGTTTACAGCTGAAGAAAAGGTAACATAGACGGACAGCCAAAAACACCACTGACGCCCGTGGCTGGCATTGGCAAAGAACTGACTTAGAATTAAGTGCATGAAGCTTAAATTTAACGAGAGACTGGGTCTGCATAATCCTCTAATACCATAGAGACAAACAGCCAAGATGTGATATGATATTTACACAAAGTCACATGCTGGTTGTGTCCAGCCAGAAACACTCGTCCCCATCTGTCCATACTAACTAAACAGAGTTATCCAGATGTTTCAATACACAAACACACTCCTGCAAGTATGATGAAAAGCATCTGTAATGATCAACATGTAGAATCCATGCATTTCAGTGAAAACCATGCACACGCTTGAACATGTGTTAAACTTTATCACAGTTCCCGTTACTTTGTCCGTCTTCGGGTCTTACTGTATGTATTGTAAGCTGACCTTTTGAATGTGATGTGCAGGGAAAAGAGCATGCAGAAGAATTACTCATCATCAAGCTGTGGGCCTCAAACATGCAATTACAAAGTGGTCTTTATGCATCTTTAAATTGGACATGAGTGACCTCTGTCTGAGGTTAGTGAGGATTAGCATGGGACTAATTTGAAGGGATTAAATCCACCACCGACTATTACATTGAGGGATAACAACACTGCTTCCAGGAAAATCTGGAATTCTCCTGCTTAACATCATCTTCTAAATCTCCTTTTTGGATTTCTCTTAGTTCCATTTAATCACAAAATTACAGTTTAACTTGGATTTGTTTAAAAATCATATGTAATGTGATGAGAATTCACTGGAATTTAGCAGAACTTGCATTGAGCATTTCCTCTGCTGTGCTTCTTTGCTACACGCCAAACGAGTTATTCTTTTTGATCAGTTTATGAAGAAAGGCAACAGCAGATAAAGCTATGAATTTAGACATGGCCACATTTCCAATGCCATTCTCTCCTTCAAGGAAAAGCAGCTTGCTGGAAGTAATTATAATTCACGTGACTGTTATGCGCAATGCATAATCATGTCGAAGTAAGTATAGTTCGGCAATAAATAGACATAAATAGAGTTGGCATTACTTCAGAGCCTCAGGCAATATACTGTATGCTCTGGGAAGCTCATCAGTGTGCAGATCTGTTTATAATACAGTCTAGAATAGACTAGACTGCACAGAAGGAGGGGAGAAGCAGCCTTTCCAGTGATGGGACATGTATACATGCAGCTTCTGCATCAAAAGCTCAGAGTCAGAAGCACATGGCCAGAGATTTAATTAAAGGGGAGTTAGTGATCAATGGGATCTTCACATAGGCAGAAAACACGTAATGATCAATTAATGTAGCAAAGCACAAGTTAAACGAAAGAAGAGATGTCTTAACTGTTTTTGTTTGTTTGTTTGTTTGTTTGTTTGTTTGTTTTTTTTTTGGGGGGGGGGGGGGGGGTTAACTAAGGGTAGATTTCCCACTCGGTTAGCTTATGGTAAAGAAAAAGGGTTAAATAAATAAATTATAGAGAATATCCAAAGAATTCATGCAATTGATTAATTCTATATGATGTCAAAACCTCACAAATATAAAGGGAATTGTAAAATTATAAAGGGCTTAAATGGGCTTTTTGCAAGAAAAAGAAAGGAAAACAAAAAAAATCAAAAGACGATCACAGCCTTCATTGTTTGTACTGATACTGCTGACTGGCCCTGCTCCACTTGGCTTACCCAGACGATTTCAATTTTAAAAGAACCACACATATTTTCATCTTAGGCTATTTTCAAGGGTCGTGCTCAGTGCTACTCAGCAATGAGGAGGACTGTAGTAATAAGAGACATTTACATCTCAAGCACACTGGGCTGAGTCACAGATTGCATTGTTATCTGCCGCTGCTTTTCTTTTAGAGTCTGTAAGTACAGCTTTGCAAAAGAATAAATAGAGCAGGAGCTTATTTATCTATGAGGAAGTGACAATAGTTTTCGTATGTTCACTACTACATATGATATCTTCGACACGTTCAGTCTACAAATGTGTGATGATAGGCTTGTGACATTAGCAGATGCATATTCCAGAGTGTCACATTAAACTGATAAATGGTTGCATATAACCGGTAAACAGGTGTAAGAAAATGCATGTGTGGTGTTAAAGACGTACATACTTCCCCTCATTGGACGAACCAATTAATGCTTTCAAGCAGTTAAGTCATTCCTTTGTAGTGTCAGTCATGAAAGAGGATACTCTTTCTTCTCATGCATCTCTTTCCTGTGGGAACGCCATCACTCCTCGGCTCTGTTCTCCATCATTTCTTTGTCTGTCAGCATTCACTCTCTCATTCTTCCACTAAGCACATCACGCTGTACCGCAAAACCTGGCTGCTGTGCCCGCTGTTTCACCCGCTCTGCATCTATTTTGGTCGTGTAACCGTGATAACCTCAACACTTCTGTTCTGCCTTAATCTGTGCTCTCCCATTCAGAGTTGCATTGGCAGAGGAAGCATCCTCTGGGAAACAGGCTCACACAGTCATGGAGATCACGTTTATGATGTTTTGCATGTTCTGCATGGACTTGATGGGTGGATTTTATGGAGGGATACTGGATTTAGGACTGAAAACATTCATTTGATATTATATTTAAGTATTCAGGACTTCCTCTATCTGTATCTTAAGCTATTGTGACCCTGGCAACATGCTAAGCCTTCTTTTGTTCCCTTAACTCTCAGGATTAATGTACGCCATTAATGTATGCTGTTCATTTCTGAATATTATTCTAAATATTTCTTTCAAGGCTTATAAAAGTCTGCTCTGTGTGAGGACGGCTCAGTGCATCAGGGCGACAAGTCAACGTGTTTATAGATCAATGTTCTATTGATTTGTACCTGAAATCCGAGCAGTGGTAGCATCAACCCTACTCCGATAAATCATGTACATGCAACTCTTCAAACACAAGCTGTCCTTACAGTTCAGACAGCAGCACCTGTAAACTCAGTACACTCAGCACAACAAAGGAAAAAAGGCTGAGATATAACATGTGCAGACATATTGTCCAAAAATATGCCAGCACCCGCAAGAATTACTGTTCCCACATGACCCATTTTCCCTCCATTTGTCTAGTTATGCAAGTCTGTTGGCAGTTTTCAGGTATTAAATCACCGTCCTTAGTTGGTCAGTCTGTCTATTACTGTATGAGAGGAAACAGGGGCAGAGACAATGAAATGAAAAGATGGGGGGGGGGGCATGCAACATCCATGCATGCATCTCCATTCGTTTTTTTAAATGCTTCAGTTAGACGTCATTAGCAGTGACTCTTGCCATCCCCTTTTCATAGTTGCTTGATTCATTGTATGAAAAATATATATTGTGTGTTTATGTGAGGAAACAGCATTCAGTTTTGGACAATGGATGAAGAACTTAAAGGGATACAACACCCACAAAATGATGTGCCTTCATTTTCTACTCACCCTCATGCTGAGCAAGACTCTGGAGCCCTTTTTTAATATCTCAAATGCAGCCGGAGATCTGGGGATGTTTTCGTTATCCGCCTTTTTTTTTTTTTTTTCCTTCCCTTTTGCACCCTGCTGTAATGCTTATAATGTTTTATGTAAAGCACTTTGAACAGTCCTGTACATGAAATGTGCTATACAAATAAACTTGCCTTGCCTATAATGGAGTTCACTGGTGCCTGAACCAAAAAGCTCCATAAAACTCCACAAAAACTTGGCATTATTCCTCCATACTGCTTGTCCAATGTAATCCAAGTGTCCTGAGTGGGTAATTTACTTCCTATAAGCGAGTCCATGTGAGTTCATGACACTACGGAAGCCACGGCAGACTGAACCAGATGTGATCGTGCGTTTTTTTTTTTTTTTTTTTTTTTTTTTTTTTTTTTTTTTTTTTCTTTCTCTTTCTTTCTTTCTTTCTTTCTTTCTTTCTTTCTTTCTTTCTTTCTTTCTTTCTTTCTTTCTTTTAAATTATGTGTTTCTTGTGTTTGTCTGCAGTTCGGTCACACTTAGCATAATGTGAGCAGCAAACTTCTTCTACGCTTGCATTATCAGCAGAGTACAGTAGTCTTGGCAGAGTTCAGCTGAACGCCACCACTTCTGTAGTGTCATGAACTCGCATGTGCACGCATCGCGGAAGTGCGATGATGTCATTTTGAGTAAATTATGGACGCTACCCACTCAGGACACTTTGATTACATTGGGCGAGCAGTATGAAGGAATATTGCCAAGTTTTTGTGGACTTTTATGGACCTTTTTGTTTTGAGTGCCAGTGACCTCCATTACAGTACATAAACATTTTGGTGGATAATCCCCCCCCCTCACCCGGATCTCGGCTTCATTTGAGATATTAAAAAAGTAATGGAGAAAGTATTTCTTTCTCCTTCTGAGAAAGAAATACTTTCTCAGAAGGAGGGTGAGTAGAAAATGAAGGCACATCATTTTGTTGGTACTATTTCTTTAAAGGGACATTGTGTAATCGGGAGCAGCTCCCTCGTACTTTTCATGCTGCGTTCGCGTGAAACCGGGCAGACCGACGACAGCCGCTGCATGTAAAGTTATCACCAGCCTCTATGTGAAGACGTGGTCCGTCAGTTACAGTGACATCAGTCCATATCTGATTTGTTGTCATGGCGATGTCGTATTGTTTTCCCTGACCCATGTTTTACCGTCTTTCGCTCGGCTTTACTGATTGAAATAACATCTGGTTTGTTACTAACGGCCGTCTGCCCGACTGCACGTGAACCCAGCGTCAGTGAGACGCTAGTCTCTCCCCCTCTGCAGCGCGGTTACTTTTCAAAGGCATTACCTCGAACTGAGCTGAAAACTCCGGTGTGTCCGGTGAGTTTCTGTGTTTTCCTACCGTCACACTTCTCCCGAACGCAAAAACATGGCGATACGACATGGCAGCCTCCACCGAGCCGACCCGCTCGATGTGTAAATGAATGATACAAACGGCAAATTTAGAACTTAGAGGAGCACTTCAGTTTGTTGATGGGAGTGATTACTGATTAATGAAAAAACACTTTTGAACCAAATTATCAGTTTTTGTGGATAAAACACAGGAGAACTTACACAATATCCCTTTAAGGGATAAAAGAGGGGGTGGGGAGGACAAAATAAAAGCATAAGGAAAGACAGTACGAGGATGGGAAGAAAAAGGAGGAAATGAAGGAGAAATTTAAGGCGACAAGATTGAAATTCAGAGGGCTAAAGAAAAACAGGAAAAGAGTAGGATGTAAAAAGGGAGAAAAAAAAGACAAAGGAGATAAAAAGCGACAAACAGGAGACAGAGTGGAAGAGTGAAAGAGAAGGAGTTGTGCAGCCTTGTAGGCTGAGTTGTGGTTGTGCTAAGAAGGCAGTCATGGGAGATTAGTGCCCATGTGAGAGCAGGAGGGATTTGACTGGATTGCACAGGGTGACCTGCTGTGCTCGTGTAAACATCAGCAAGATGGACCCTTCCCACCACAGTGTAAAGTGAGGACGCACCTTCCTCTGTTTGCTGGGGGCTGGAGACACCTCGCAGTGTGAACCTGGACTTTTGAATCATCCATGCTCAAAGCAGCAATTGAACCTTTCCGTTTAGCTCAAACACAACTTATGATACCTCTCATGATAGCCATGTGTCTTCTTAGCATGGCGTGCAAAGAGCAACATTAATGCGCAACCGTAAGCGCTCGCACCTATGAGAGTTCGCTGGCATTGGAAGTCAAAAAGGAGCATCAGCACATCGTTCAAGCTTATACATCTCTAACCGTCCTCACTGTCGTATCATGTTGACATGCTGCATAATCCTATCTGTGCTGTAGCAATACAGCACATCCATGATAACATGTCTCCTCGGCGTTAGAAGATGCTACTGCTCTAATGATGCTTCCATAACAACATACATTTCTGTGTTTAAATTCACATAAGCAGCTTGGTTTAGATAAATGAGAACAGCTGTTGTCACAACAGATGGACAAAGGGTGCTTCACTAAATTCATCTAATGCAACATTAACTCTTGGGAAGGGAAATATGAAGAAGCTTAAATGCTTCACTGGTTATTAATTAATTAATTTGCATAAGGCATCATTACAGGATACCTACAATGAATGGTGGTACTCCATTCTAAGTACAAGAGGAATCATTACTTCATGTGTGTCATGCAGAACCAGTCAATCAGACCTGCTGTGATTGGTCCTTGATTCAGTTAGCAAATGGGGAGTATCTGAACTCCACAACAGTTCTAATTATCACCCAAAGAAAAATACAAAATGTTGGACAGTTTCAGCTTTTCAAATGCAAAGGCAGCAAACCTATTAATATAATATGTAAACATGAAGCACGTAGAGACTAAAAGAATAGTGGAAGAGTCCTTTACACATTCCATGTTTTATCATCCCAATCAAAGAGCCAAGTTGTACAAGTACAGAGTGTAGTACATGTCAATATGATTGTAAAAGCTTATCCCATGTAAGTACCAGGTATCTCTCCCCTCAGTGTGACCCCTGCACTTACCCCCAACATACCTCCTACATGCAGCAGCCAACAGCCCAGCCAACCAAAATAACTTGAAGATAAGCCCAATCTCCACACTTATCACCTCAGCCCCCCTCCCAAGACTATATTTGTTATCTGTCTTCTGTCTGCTTACTGTACTGTGCACAACATGGAGAGGGAGGCTTGTCTTCACAGGGGGCTATCCCATGGGGATGGACAGAAGATCAAAGCTGTTTTTTACTCAGAACTCTGCAGGGGGTTAATGAACATCAAAGAAAAAATGTTGCTGCTAAATATGACATGAATTCAAAAACACAATTATGTAACAAACAACAGAGGCTGGCTTGGTTTGATGCCGTAAAGCGGCTGAAACATCTATACCTTAACCTCGACATAAAAAGCTGGCAGTCGTTTGGGTTACTTCCTTTGCTGCAGAATCCCTTATTCCTGTATATTTGAAATAGAAAAATATCTTGTATAGTTATTCATGATCAAATCCTCTTTATTTATCTGCCAAAATACTGTTGATATGATTCAATTTTATATTTTTCAATGGTTAAAATCGTGTCTCCTGTACAGAGAAGCTCTCCACACTCTCTTTTTTTTTTCTTCTCAGTGTCAGTACCTTTCTGTCTTTCTGTCTGTCTTACTGTCTGTACTTTGCAGACATGTCTCTTTATATTTTACATCAAATAAAGGGCTGAACCGAGAGTCAGACTGACAGCGACAGGAAAGAGACAAAGGGAGTGAGACAGAGAGAGCAATAAATAGAGGTACCCCCAGTGGAGGAGTGCACAAAATCAGCTCACAGCAACAGTATAATACAAAATGACCTGTACAACCGACCAGCAGCTGCTGGTTTAGGCAAAAGAAAAAGAAATCAAAGCTCAATTTATATGATAATGCATCTTTGCATTGCGACTTGTGCAACAACAGAGTTTAGCGAAACAGCAAGAACACCATCTGTCAGCTTCTTTTTTCAGTTATGTTCTGCAAGTCTCATCGATGATGAAATGAAATGATCTGCTCAACGTGTGTTTTGATCAAATCTGCATGATAGAATCAGTGAAGAATAATTCGATCTACTTATATTCAATTTAAAGAACAACTACTGAAAGTAAAATGATATGGAAGAAAAATCACTTATCTCCAGGGATATAAATAAGGTAAGCTTTAGAGTTGCAGCCAAAGCCTGTATGTTGAAACCTATTATCCCATAGCTACAGAAAGGTTGCTTGCCTCCATAAGCCTTTATCTACAGTGCAGGGTTTTAGGTCTTAACATGATCTAAATAAGACTTAAGCGTTACAGTATAGTATGTGTTAATATCATAAGCTATGTTAAAATTTGATCTAATCTTCCATTCAAAGTAAAATCTACTTCATGATGATAAAGTTATCAATACTTTTGGTTATTGTTAAAGTAAGAAAAAATAAAAGTGTATTTTCTGCATTGAAAACTAATTTTGAGGAAATCCGTGCAGCCCTGCGTCTACCACAAAAATGATGCTGTTTATAGATGTCAAACAGAACTGGCCCCAGAGTTGAGTCCTGAGGAGCGTCATTCGTAATGCTGACAAATCTATACTGGTGTCTATGCATACAGTGGGACAATTCCAAAATCTATCATAAGCTTTATCATTTCATCAGAGCTTCATTTTAAAGTGCTTTATAAATAAAGTTGGATTGGCTTGCATAAACTATGCAACTATTTTTGTTTGTCTCGGTGTTGTATATAGCATGTCTAAATCAGTTCAGTTCTTTTCAACCCCCAGCTCCCCTCTCATAATTTATTTATGAAGACAACTTTGACACACCTTAGCTGTTTTATTAACATTTGATATAATGAGGCAGCTGCCTGCACACCTTAAACTAACAATGTTATTGATTAAATCATGGTTTGGGAGTTTGTATGCACTGATTAGCGATATCAATCCCAGAGACAAACTCCTATTGATGAGAACATGCCAATAAAGCAATAAATCTTCCTCTGTTTTAACATCGATCTAAACCATATGGTCAAGCAATTAGCGCTCTCTACTACAGTTAACAAGACCAACTAGCAACAGAAGGAGCACTGAGTGACTTGGCAAGGGGAAATGAGTTAAATCAGCAGGGAACAAGGAAAATAACTTGTTCTTTCAGGCAGTGGAGCTTGGGATTTTCCTCCCCTTGGGCCAATAGTGAGCTTCCTCAGCAAGCTGAGCAAGAACACAGTTCATGGCACATTATGCTCATCGTCAGAGAGCTTTGTCTCAAAACAGAGAGGACAAGAACACAGACAGCACAAGAGGGAAAAGCAAAGTCCCTTCATTTTGTTTGCTTGACAAGATTGGACTGAAGGAGTCCATTAGGTTATTATGTGTGACTGGGCTATCTTGTTTGTCGGGACATTTCTGTAGGAGAAGAAACAGAAAGGGTAATATCTGAGGGGATAAACTGCCAACCTCTGCACCAAAAAACACATTTACTACCTTGAAAAGTAAGTTTCTGTACTGTTTATTGTTTAAGTAAACTTATGAAAACTATGTAAACTTACTTTATTCTAATCCTACAATATGAAAAGCACATTCCAAAATTTGTACCATGCTTTTTTTTTTATGACAGCAACTGCCTCCCATCCGAACAGGGAAATGCCTGTCCCCCCTCACAAAATGTCAAATGTGTGACAGTCAAATTGTCACACATAAAAACACGTGACTGAGCCCTTTATCCCCCTGCAGGCTGCAACTCCTACATACAAGACAAAAAATATCTGCACTGGCTCCCACAAACCCCTGGCCTTGCTCTGCAGGTTACACATACACAGGGTGGGGTTCAGCAATCTTTTCTTATCAGGACCAACAAGGTCACAATTATTTATTCACTTACAGTAAGCACAGGGATCCGGATGTAGAATGAACAAAGCTTTTTATTAGAAAGTCAAATCTGGACAAGAATTTGCAATGAGAATGCTGATCTGTTTGATTTTTTCATAAAAGTAGAGTATGCTGTTGTTCGACTTGCAAAACCAAGTTCAACAAAGCATGCAAAAACACCCCTGTGGAGCCTAAACACTGATGTAAAATGCAAAAGCAAAGAGGATGGAACAGTGAATTTATTCTTCTGTAGCCAAAGGCTTAGTAACAACAAGTTGCCTCCAGACATGCTTTAGAAGCATATGCAGTGTTTTTATTTAACACATTTGTTAGACAGTATCAAGATAGCACTTGTATCTACCCATGTTCAGCTCAAGACCTTGCTTGTTTTATTTTTTTGTGTGTGTTCCTGTCCTAAAAAACTTATTCCTAGTTTAATATTCTAAACTTGATTTATGGTCATGATTTTCTGTAGCTAAAAGTAACATCAGTTACTAAAAGTCAGCTGACTAATCATTATATCATTACACTGGAGTGAGATGCACAACAGTCTCATGGAAGTATGATAGACTGTTATAAAGGGCAATCCACTGATGGATGTGCAAGATTTTCTTTTTTCATTTACACAAACAGAGAAATACTTATATTACAAATGGTTGATATTATCGACCAGAATTTGGTATCAGCTGAATATCAAATGTCAGCCCAATATCGACCGATATAAACAATATAATGCGTGCGGTTTGGTGATGAATCTGCAGAATGCTGTTTTCTTTTTCTTTTTTTTTTCTTTTTTAATTAAATCTGTGGGGCATGGAAACATTAGGCTGTGCCCACCGTGCACCATTGTGTATTTTATTTCAAAATTTTGAATTTTAATATTGTTTTTTAAAATCTTTTTTTATTTTTTTTGCATTCCTTAGCACTTTGGTCAACAAAAGTTGTTGTTAAATGTGCATACATAAACTTTGATTTGAACTTTTACATTGTGATGCTGCAGCAGTTACTGGATCTGCAGCAGATGCAGCAGAAGTACTTTAAAAAAAAAATTCCACAACATATGAATATTACATCATTTTCAACTTAAATATCTGTATAGGCCATGAGAAATAGAAAATTATTGGGTATCAGTCAAAATTTTTCAGATGATGCATTATTAATTTATACATAAAGCTATAGTCTCACTAATTTTTTGTAAAACTATGACTAAAATGTAGTAGTTTTTCCTGAGTGTTAAATACTACATTTAGAAACTACAAAGTGATGTCACACACCTGTTCTTTTTACATATTTATTATGTGAAGGTATTGAGCAGTTACAAGATTGAAACATCCTGGCCTGCTTTCAAATACATGTTTTTAGAGGTGCTAATGTTTGCAATTCTTTGTTTTCCTCCTCACCAGGTTCGACTCCCATCCCATCTGAAATACTATATAGACAAAGGTGGTGCAGGCATGACAAATGTTTTCATTTGTATTCCAACCACCTTGAAAGTTTTGCTGGATTTACAGAAAAAAAAAAAGATATTTTTTGTCTATTTACACAAATTCCACCCAGAAATCGATCGGTCGCATGCACTAAATAAATTATAATAACACAGAGTTGTGGACAGATGCATCAAATACAATCAGAATTTTCAACACAACTGCTTCTGATGTGATGGAGTAATGCAAAAAAAAAAAAGAAGTTACTTCAATCAAAGCACAGGCATCAGTGCAGAGACAGGTGATACACACAGAGCAAATGTGCCAGTGGAAGCTTGAGGGATGGACAGTGTCATTGGGATTGATGCCTCCCTTGGCTCTCATGTAACTGCATCCAAGTGCACACTAGAAAGAGCCTGTCAAAAATCACGGAGCAACCACCATGGTGCATTGTACATGTACTTTATCATAGCTCCAATATCTGAACCCCTTTCAAGGGGGTAAAACATCCACTTTAACCTGCACATTCATCTTACTTTCTTTACCATCATGCAATGGTGCGGTGAATCAAGGTGATGTACATCTCCTTCACTTCTCTCCTGACACAAGTTGATTCCATGCTGCCCAGTGCTGCGGTGCAAAAGTCTTCTCTCCCAGTAGACTCTGTATACTCTTAAGTGAACCTGGACCAGCGTGTGCCCGAAAACAAGGTCTCCTGTTCTTCTTGATGGGATATTAAATATTAATTATCAGCTGTGTGACCTCAGCTGCCTCCTCTTTTCTTCTACCTTTTTTTTTTTCCCAGCATAATAGGATTTGGGGCTAACACACACCTGCTTCAAAGAATATTCAAGGGTTTTGCAACTTTGTGTCATTTCTACATCACATCACACATGCAAATGATGCACAAAAAATCTTTTTCAAGTAGTTTCAAAAACATTTATTTAAACTCTAAATATTATTTCCCTTATCTATCATCACTGAAGGAAAGTCATGCATGGAAAGTGGATCAATATTTCCTATTGAGCTGTTATGAAAAAGTGCATTTGAACTATCAAGCTTCCATGGGCCACAGGGTATGAAATACACAGATGTGCGCACAGATAGGCATGACAACAATCCTCAGCCTCTCACATCTCATCACATCACACCACACCACATCAAATCACTGCACATAGCAGGAAACAGTTGTACACAGTCATTAGCCAACGGCTCTGCTCCAACACAGAGGAGATTCCTGCAGCCTAACACATTTCTACCACTCACTTCTGTTTGTGTCCTGCAACTAAACGCTGTAGAGAGAGCATAGTAATATGTCTCGGTTCCTTTTAATTGTCCCTCTACAAATGTCATTTGCTGCTCTCTGAGATAATTAATGGATAAATTGATTGTTTTCTGGCTTTATAGGATTGTGTTGTTTAATGGCGCACAGTGGCTGATGAACTGATACATAAAACCACATTCTTTGCATCTACTATAGATAAAAAACATAGAAAATAGAAAAGATTCACTTAATCTTAAAAGCTGTACAGAATAATAGGGTCTCCAAAATACAGCAGAGCATTTTGCAGGAAGTGCACTATGCAAAAGATTTATCCACACATTGCCTACAGCCCATTGTTTTGTCTGTTTTTCCTCTCTCACTTTCTCTCTTTCTCTACCTAACACACGATTCAGCGTGTCATGAGTCAGCGCAACTTTTTGTGTGTGTGTTTCTGTGATTATGTACCTATGTCCCTGCATGACACTAGGGCGGTGGCCTCATGGCTCCCAGCTCTTGGCATAGCCCTTTCTGAGACAGGTGAATAAAGACCACAACACATTGGAAGGCTTGCTAATCTGCTTTGGCACCAAACTATCTGCTGCTGCAAAGCCAACAGCTTTATCATAATGCCCTTAAGCACCTTTGAATGAATCCACCTTGCTTTAGTTTATTTAACATCTAAAAGGCGATGCATTTCATTTCAAGGGGTCCTTTAAGGATTGATTCACTGGTTGATAGACAGAGAAATCCATCTTTATCTAGTAAAACTGGCAAGCACTGATTTGCCATCTTTGATTTGTGAAGACTTGAAGATGTTCCCATGGGCTCAGGTTTTTGTCTGAGTGTTTCCGGACACAATCACAGAAATAATTCACATGTCAGTGACAATATGTTGTAACATGTATATGATCTCAGCCTATGCCCTATATCCTGAAGGATATTTCAGGAAGAAAGAACAAATATGTATTGTCATACATATTAATAAATTATTCAGAAGGACGAAACCATTATTTTGTCGTTAATGCCTTAAAACATTTTTTAAATAAGTTTAAGTAGGGATTTTAATGCAGGACTTTCACTTGTGCTTGTTTCCCATTGCTATATCTGCATTTTCTTTACATTTAAAAATTGTTATTCCATTGGAGGCCATATTTAGCCAGTCTAATGTTGTTAAAGTCTCCTCTTCTGCTTACACACACTAAACTGGATACCCAGGTCAGTTGGCTCACATTTTCCCCCCTTTCAGATCAATTTACCAACTGTGAATTGAGCACCTTTGCTCTGGCCGACAGATCTGTGTCGGCTGAGTCTAATTAACAGATCGCTTGCTTATAGTTTAGCACTCGGCTGCAGCAGAGGACCTTGACAGAGCATCTCTCCACTGGAAGGGTTTGCAATCAAACTGCAACAATTTCAACAATAATTTCAGGTAATTCTAAATCCTGCGAAAGTAAAAAGAAAACCTGATCCCGAGACGTGACTCAATCTGTCACACTGATCTTCACAGCTCAATGACTGTTGCTGACAAAGTGCAGTTGCACACTGGGGGCCTTCTTAGTTGTCACTTCCTACAGGCAGCTGCTGATTGCCCTTCAAAAATGTACTTTCATTTCCTTCAATAAAAAATCACTTATTGCATGTCAGAAAGGAACATCATTGATCTGGTGAACCTCCTCCACCCTTATCCAATGTATGGTGTGCATTCCATCGGCAGAAGTCTAAAAAAAAGTCTGTCTTAAGAACTTTTTAAGGTCATTAACTCAACTGGTGATTACATGATGACACAGTTTCATCAACAGGAGCATTCTTTCAGAAACATGAAAAGAATCAGAAAGGAGGGCACAATAATCATTTGGGATGTAGATAAGTGAGGATATGCTACAAAGAAAAGAAAAAACAGCTTAAGGATGAGTGAGAACGTTTTCATTTTCTAGATAGATTATCACTGGTCCAGTCCCCAGTCTGAAATGTTAATGAGCAAAGCACTGGACCTCCTCATTGGCCCCCAAAAATAAGACAGAAGAAAGTGCAAGCATGTAAACAGAGGGTTTAATTTGTTTCAAATTGAGAAACACATTAAATTTGAATTTATGATTAGTTCAAGAAAGTAAAGGTGGCAACAATCGTGCCAATATAGATGCATTATAGCAACTGGAAACAGTAATATCACTGAATGCGGTGCTACTCACATATGAACCCACATGATTGTTCAGGTCTAAACAGAGAAAAAATGGATTTCAGCTTCACATTAACATTTTAAAAACTATTTTAAAAAAAAGTCTTCCTGAAAATGATTACTAATTTTACTTTTAATTTTAGCTAAATACCAAATCTAAAGTTTGGGTCTCATTTTAAACAGGATATAACTTCATAATTACATTATTTATGAGTTTGCAGTTTATTTACATTTTCATTTTGCCTCATTAGATCAATTCATCTGCATGATTTAAGTTTTTAAAAAATGCCACATAAATCTTCACTTACACGGTTTATCAGGAAAAACACATTCTGTCTCTTTTGTCCTTAAAAGTACAGTCTGTACTGGCTAAAACTAAAGTTAGCATTTTAGTTATGCAACTGTACTAAATTAGACTGCAAGATGTTATACTAATGTATTCACTGAAATATTTAATGCAGCATCACCGTCAGAAACAATGATGACATCCCAACAAATGTCCCACATGTCTCCACTGGTGACTCATTTAAAGGGAAAAGGATCAGAAAAACTGAAATTATTGTTGAGCAATCAAACGAACATTGATGTTTTTTTCAGTCAAAGTGCAACTCAAAAGATACAAAGTGAAGTTGTAGCAATTTCTACATATTTTATTTATTTTAAAAAACAAAATTTGGCTTTGATAATAGCAGTTCTGCAGCTACAATATAACCAAACATGTTTAAAAGAATTGTTAACTTAATGCGTAGGTGTTTCTCTTTTCCTCAGTGGTATAAAGATTAAATTAACTGATTTGAAGTTTTAACCCATGTTGCAGTGGCAGACTTCCTCAGCCTGAGGCCGCAGATGGGCTAGGGCCACCCCCCCGAGGGTTGGTATCTGGCCACAAGCACAACCTGAGCCCTCCAGCTTGAGCTGGGATCTGGCGGGAGGCCTGCTGGCTGTGGCGAGCCAGATGTGGCACTGGGAGCTCTGGGGATTTTCTACAGCAGTTTAAAAATGTTATCCCCTTAGTCTGCTTTTGCATTTTTCATTAAATACAATGAAACCAAAATCAGCACTGAATGGGCTGGTGTATTAATCTGTTCCAAGCAATCTGCATAGACTAACCTATTCGGGGTGACACAAATCATTAGGATGTCTCCAACTTTAGCATTTATCCTCAGCTAACAGCACAAGTTAGAGAGGAAAAAAAGGTATTATGACTCTAAGGTCATTGGGATAATTAGCTCTGTGTCTGTGAGGGGATAGAATAATAAGAGAAACATATGGGCAACACAGTTGGAAATGAATAGGAGCAGGGGGCAAAAGTACCCTTGAAAGTTCCAAAAAATGCAAGTGATTTAAAAGATGAAAGGATGGAAAATGCCCTCATTAATTGCTCTCATTATTTCAGTGAATTGTTATATACTCAACCATTTCATATGATTCCCTGGGCCACTGCAGGTAAGAGAAAAGAACCCATGACAAGGGCACTTTTTTCCCCTCAACATCATCTGTTAGAGTAATAATAATAATACATGCATAAATTATAGCAGAATTAAATTATTAAAAATAATTAAAAGGCAGCGAAGCAAGGTGGAAACAACAAAATATTACATTTTCACTCCTGATGGCTCATCTGTAATTTCAAGCATAGAAAATATTAATTTATTTATAAATACCTGATTAAAATCATTTCTGAAATCACTCTTGATTTCAATTTTAACACTCCCCAATTGACTTGAAGTAGTAAATGTACTTGGCTGTTCTCGAAAACCCCAAGAAAAGCTAGATTAACTACTTGTCTGCTGATTTCTGCTTTAAGTCCAACTTGATGGCTTTTTTATAGATGCAAACTGCTGACTGGGGCAAATGGAGCGTGGCTCGACAACAACTTGATTCTACGCAGCTACTCACTTGAATGAAAAGAGCTTGCCAAGTGGATGAGTCAAGAATCTGTTGCTTGGTCCTTCGACGTTTCGTTGGGATTGTACAAGAGAGGAAGGTATTGTAAAACTTTTACAAATATAAAAAAAACATTGTGAAATAAATTATGATTGCAGGAGTTTTACAGCAAACTATTTCTAAGTATCTATTTTTTTTTTTTTTAGCTGTTCTTGTTTTTTTGTTTTTTCATATGCATGTACCCTATAGAGTAAGTTAATTAGTTTTGAGCTACAGTATTGTTCTTTTTTTCTTTTCTTTTTTTTGCTGGAACAGCTTCTTGCTGTGACCAGCCTCAGCACTGTTAAAAACAGTAGGCTGAACCAAAACAAAAAATAATGAGCAGACAGCACTGCAGAGTCTGATTGTCACTCCAAACAGCCACTTTTCACATCACAAGTGATGTTTGATGGATTGTTTATAAGAAGAGACACAATGTGCCTCCCAAGTCATGCAGGAATGCTGCTGCACTGTTAAATTAGTGCTTCAATGAAGCCTCATGTTTAATTTTCTTTGGTAAATGAGTTTAAAAAAAAACAACATACCATGGGAAAACTACAGTGAAAACATGGTGATGTCAGTGAGAATCAAATCTAGTGTGTTTACACATCAGAAAATAAGAGTTATTTTCAGATGTGTAAACAATGCACCAGCTTCCATGTGGTTGGTGCTTGTTTAAATTGTCATGTTTGAGCACAGACCGTATTTACTGCTCTGCATGACCTTCACACTGTATGCTATAATTTCCCAAAGCTCTCCACATTGCAATAATTATGTGAGGACAAACACATGGATGAATGGTTGAACAAATGCACAGAGAAGCACGCCTAAACAGCAACATCCAGTAGTGCGAATACCAAGCAAGGTAGCGTCTGAGTGTTTACGAATAACTCAACTGCACAACCAATTCTGAGACTTAAAAATGTAATGTTCGTAACGCCTACTGTGTGACCGCAATCTTCCCACTCTTTTGTGAGTTTTCTGACTACTCTTACATCTATTTCTTATGAGTGACAATTAAGTGAGTTGCTTTAAAAAGATGAGTCAGTTCCTCTGTGTGTGACGCTGTAAGCCACTCAGCTGTTTTATTTAAAACCCAGAATATGTTTCCCAGCAGCTCTGACTGTATGACTTCCTGCTTTTGGCACAAGCGCATTCAACAAATGAAAACTGAGCATTAACAACGACATCAGAGCTACTGTAATTAGGTTTAACACACCTGCAGCTGACAACAGCCTCATTTCTAACAGACATCTCTGTCTTGCTTGGCATCTTACATGGCAGGTAAGAAAACTCCGCCTGTGGGTAAAGATGAAGGAAGTGGACAATACTTAAACCACATGTGTTTGACTGGTGTGAGGTTAGGATGTGTGAGAGATGAAACGGAGCACTGACAAAAAGCAGATCTGCCTTCCCCGGTTCAGACTGCCCGGCCTGCGATGGTGAACCAACAGCATCCGTTGCTTCACAGATGGAGGACAGAGATGTGACAAAGTGATGGAGCACATGACAGATGAAG
Source organism: Atherinomorus stipes (assembly GCA_023101725.1). Lineage (NCBI taxonomy): Eukaryota > Metazoa > Chordata > Actinopteri > Atheriniformes > Atherinidae > Atherinomorus > Atherinomorus stipes. The sequence goes on from JALJCO010005679.1 coordinate 1,030,403, forward strand.
GAATGACGAACTCACATGCAAGCTGGAGGATGACTTATTGTAGACACTGACTGTCTGAATAACTAACTGAGCCCATCGCTGAGTGATGTAATGAAGGTTCACTGCTCGAAACCCATTATGGTGGTGGAGACTGCATTTGTCCCTCCATTAAATCTCTAATCCTGCATCCTAACAAGTTACGACAGCTTGGAATTTTTCCACTCCTTGACTTTTCTCTCCATTCACATCTCCTGTGCATGAGTCTGATTGGCTGTTGCATTACTGTATGCAGTATGTCTGTTACAAAAATAACTATTCAGTTTCTGTTCTTTTAAGCAGAGTGAGGATGGACACAGTCGCATCTAGAGAGAGATGAAGAGCCAAAGGAGGACAGCGGAGTGTGAAGGTGAGAGAGTGACAGGAAGGATAGAAGCGAGGTAGGAAGGGGACAAACAAAGGGAACAAAGGAGCAAAACAAGTGGAGGCAGAGATGAAGCCAGAGCAGTGCAGCGCTGTAAGCTCTGCTGCTGCATCCAAGCATTATGACACATCCCTACAGTATATACTGCACTGCCAGTCTGCAGATTTTCATTAACCTTCCAGCACTGAGTGTAAGTGCTTCTAACCTGGGCCACAGTGTATCAACCTCATGCAACTCTGCAAGGCAATGAGGAAATACCAATGCCGCTGCACAAGGGAGCAGCAACAAATATATTGCTCAAGAATACAGTTTGTGATGTCTTTGAATCCTTAAGTGCAAACCATGTTTGCAAAGCTTGGAAAATGTTTACTGAAGTGTAGATAATGCTTTTGTTTTTCAAATGCCACATAATGCAGCAAAAGAAGCTCAAAACTGTCTAAGTATGCCGTAAAATGATAAAGACAGGACACAAAAAACACCATAAAATAAAGAAAAATATATATATTTTTTTTCATTGTTCATATGTTTACTGATTTAGAACATGGAGCAGGCAAAGAACTTGACTGGTGGCACATTTACACAACGCACCTGTTCCCCATAAAGTAGGAATGATTTGGGAAATGAAAATTCCTGTTGCCAGTGACGTTTATGAACCTGAAATAATTTGGGCTCAGGTTTTACTTGCTTCATAAACAGCATGGACAACAGAATGCGGGACACTGGCCTCACTACAAGGACGTTTGAGATAAGAGGCTAGCTCATTAAAAACCATGCCATTCTGCTCACCTTTTGCATCTTAACTAAACATTTCAGTGAAGACCGAAATATAAGTGCTTCTTCGGCCATAATATCTTCAGTGTATCCATTAGATTATCTGCTTGAGTAGCAATATGGAGCGGCACAATCTTTCAGCCGGCGTAACGAAATCATTACCAGGAGAAGGAGAACATTGGAGCTTGGTTAAATAGTCTGAGTCAGGAAGAGCAATGACTCAGCTGTGGGTAATGATGTATCAGTCTTGGTTTTGTCCAGAGGGATGAAACCTTGTGATATTTACACATAATCTTCTGGAGTCATCTGGAACAAACACTATCAAAATATTAGAAACAGGGTTCAGCCTCAAATGTCTCCCTGTATCTGCATGCTGCTTTAATTTAGAAAAGGAAACTAAATTATGCCATGGATGTATATGTGCTTGCTATATTTTGAGAACAAATCAGTCATTTTTGTCTATTAGATTCATTTTTGTGCAATTATTCCTGTCCAAAGCTCCTTTGAGGTCGTTACGGTGCTGCTGGGAAATGTTTAAATGAGAGTTAGATCCAGCTCAGCCCTTCTTTTTTTGGTTAGCTTATATTCACAGACAAACATGTACCCACCTCCTCCCACTGATGGATGTATCTGATGAGCCGGGACAATCTTAACAGGCGCAGAAGACTGAGGATCTTGGTGAAGCGGACGATTCGCAGAGCACGGGCTGTTTTATATACCTCCGAGTCAAAGCCTTTCTCCACTATTAAAAAGATATAATCCACTGGAATGGAGGAGAGGAAGTCCACAACGAACCAGCTCTTCAGGTAATTCATCTTGATGACCTTTGGATCGAGGATGATCTCAGAGCTCTCCTCGTTGACAATCCCCGTCCTGAAGTTCATGACCAGGTCCACCAGGAAGATGGTGTCCGAAGCCACATTGAAGACCAGCCAGGTGGTGGTAGTCTGCTCTGAGAAGAAGGTTATTCCCACAGGAATGATGATTAGATTCCCCATCATCATGATGAGCATTATCAAGTCCCAGTAGAACCTGCAAAGCAACACGCAGGAGTCAGAAATGCAAGGGAGAAAACAGGCCGCCACGTCATCATGAATGAAATAAAACAGTCAGTAAAAGGGATGATAAAAGGCAGAGGGAGCCAGGGAATAACCATTCATCATCCGAGATGCATGAATGTTGCCAGACTGCAATGATTCCAGCTGCAGAGATTCTTCCAGCAGCATGTCATGTAAAACTATATGTCTTAATAATCAGCAGAAAAAGTTGCTGTGCGATTGTTCTGCACAAAATATACAAAGACAACTTGACAACCCAAATCTCTTGGGCTTATTACTGTATGATTCCTCAAGGACACCAAGTTATCTGCAGCCACCGCTTACTGTATGTAATCAAGGCCTTCTTAGCAGAGACCCTCTCATCTTTCAGAGCTGTGCTAATATCCCTGCCCTCTGCCTTGCCACAAACAGAGACACAAGTGATTCATCAGCTCCATGCTCTTTTCACCAAGCGTCCCGGGCCCCAGTAAAGGCCACACAACCACGAATGAAAATAGATGCTTTCAGGAATCCTATCTCATTCTAAAAACTCTCCACTGACGCCATCCCTGTTGCATCTGCCCTGCCTTGCGACCCATGCATTGATGTTACTGAAGGTGGAAATGGACTTGCTGGCCACTTGGCAGGCTGCCTGTCTGGATGGAAGACCGGCAGCACAGTAATGGATCTGTGTGAATAAATTAAGCCAAGGCCTTGGCTTTATAAATATCTACAGATCATGTGTCCAATAATTGTCCTCACTTCAGCTAAATAGCGGTCTTCTAGGTGGCTAATAAAACCCTCTGAGGGTGTTTTTACACCGGCAGACATTGAACTGTGGAGTGGATGCTTAAGCACCAAGGTGCGATGCACTTTGGGTTTTTCATCCCCTTTTATTCCTTTTAGGAAACCAGTGTTTTCATATACCATTGCAACGGCTATAAGCATCAGCTGACACCGGTGTTCAGCGTCTTGACTGCCTCCCGTTTATTGACCTGTTGGGATGAAGTGCATGCAGCATGTGTGCAACATGAGTTGCCTTTGTTTTTTTGTTTTTTTATCTATATTTAAATGTTCAATAAGAAGCAGCCGTGATATAATTTGTTATGATTCATCTTTTCATCTTGCTTAAGATAGAGAGAACAACTCATATCTACAGGGATGGGGAAGAAAAATGAAGATGAAATCATGAGTGTAAAGATATTCTGATTAAAAACAGGGAGCTATATGAGAATAAAATGACTTCAAACACAAAAAGCTGCAAAGATAAGTTTCAAGAAAATGAAATTTTGGTTGTTTTGAAACTGTTTTTGAAATAAAATTCCACAGAATGGCCACATTTCTTACATATTCTTTCTGTTACTACTCATGTAGAAAGTATTCACACTGCACATGACCTCTAAGACTCCCATATAGATGATGAATAAAACATAGTTTTTCCCTTCCTGAATTAAAAGTATAAATGAGCAGAGCTCCAATAATCTAGATCAGAAAAAAAGATAATTGCATTCTTAAAAAATAATTAATAAACTTTTGATTCTACGACGGAAATCCAGTAGTCGGAATATTTCATGTCATTCATCAGTGTTAGACTCTATGTTAAGCAGGTGCAAGTCAACCACCTCCAGCAAACTTTAAAACACTGCGTTCATCTTATTAAATTGCACCATATCAGCTCCTACTCTGATGGTCCAATTCTCAAAATGAGCATAGCTCCAGTTAAACCAGTAGCAGTGCACACCACTGTAACTGCACCTCCAACACTAGCAGGGCATTCAGCCCTCAGTTAATCTCCTGCTTCTCATTCAACACGTCGAACAGTAGATCCGGCGCTCCCTTCCACATCCATCTATTTCTCAGCAGAACGCTGTGCTGCACTGGCCATGCAGTCACATCCAGATGAGCTGTGCACTCCTCTAATCATTTTTCATCCCCAGCTTCAATTTATGAACTCACCCTGAACACCCAAACAAGCTACTGTTCTCACTGATTTAAGTGAGAGACTGTAGCCGAACAGACTGCAGCAAGACTGCAGAGACTGCATTTGTCCCTCTGCCAAGTGAACACACCACGTACAAAGAAGGAAAATGATTATGTAGTGTTACCCTAGTATATATATAAAGAATAATAACAATAAAAACAGCTTATAAAAGTTAGAGATGCTCTGACTAAGACTGGAAGTGGAAAAAAAAAAGGAAACAAAGATGAGCGGCTCTAACTATCGATTTGAGGCAGCAGGACGAATCCTGCTCCAAACCAAGCCAGCACTTTTCTTCTTGTAGGTTTCCTCTTTACAACAAGTGATCCATCATAATCAGTGCCAGACCAATCCTGCCAAGCAACAGAGGGAACCCCACATGATGCTACTCATCACAGCCCGGCCCAATCCAATCTGCACGGTAACAGGTATACCGCACTGCACGGCATCGCGTGGAATAAACATATGCAATGAGAAAAGGAGGAAAAGTCCAAGTCATTGACTGCATGTGCGAATAATCAGCTTATCTTTATGTATTTGGTTATGTTATGTGAAGTGCTTTAAACCGCACTTATTTTAACTTTAATTTATCTCTTTGGTCGTAAGAGATGCAACAAGAAACAGTCTGAACAGTCATTAAAGAAACTATAGAACAAGCAAATACTCAAACTGAGTAATTTTTTTAATATTTTGAGGATAATAGCAACACAAAAGATGCATAATCATCAGTGGAAAAAGATATGTCTTGTTGCAGAATCTCTAAAACTCTGACAAAACATATTCAAGTCTTTAAACATATGACAGAGGTATCTTCTTACCATAAACAGAGGCGTATTGAGGCCACGCATGAGCCCCCTCTGAAAAACTATGAATAATAAATATTACTAACCTGCCATTAATCTTTAAGCAGCCACTGTGTACAATGAATATGTTAGATATTAAGTTTCAAACACTCACACAAAGCAGAATAAAGCCTGTGTGAATAGTGGTGTCATTCATGTGCTCGACTTACGTAAGACTTTTTATGAAAAGACCATGGGTGTCGTTTCCTCGTGTTTTTATCTTAATGTTCATAACTTAAACACAAAAGTCAGAGGGCCCATAAATGTTTGATATATCTATTCATCAGTTAAAAGCTCTGAAAGAAGACTTTTGAAAGCTGGAATGGATTCTCAGCCACCCAGCACTTTTAATCTAGGAGGTAATCTCAATGACACAGTGATGTTGTGTCTCTACACTGACTAGAGGAAAATAACTCCTGAAAGAAAAAAAATCTTCCTCTTGGAAAATGTCATGGAGAGATAACCGGAGGAGACCCTCACTGATCTGACTTGGGGAAACATTTTCTGATAATGCAGATATAAAAAGGGCCAGTCTGTCTGAACAGCACACGTATGTTCCTTTTATGGAGCTTTACACAGAACGTTTTCGCTGAAATCCCCCAAATCAGCAAAATGCGGAAAATAAAAGGGCAAATGCAGCCCACTTAACACAAGTACAGTTCTTAATAACACAAAAAGAGGGAGAAAGGTGTGAATTTCACTTTGTTACCCGGGTCTTGTCCTTCGGCCATCTTTAGAATGGGTAAATCTTCTTACATAATTGTTTTAGGAGTCTGCTAAGCTCATTGACTGTTGTGTTATGCTAATCCTTGCCCACCATCAGTGTACATCTGTTTGCACATGGGCATATGCATACGATTGCCCCTGTGTGTGTATATCCAGGATGTCCTGGTTAGTATCATTCTTGCATTTAATTACATAGAACAAACAAAAACGACTCCCCTGGACCTCTATGCTGTTTAGAACTAGCGCCTGCACAGAATGTGACTGTTGCTCTGTGATCAATATAAACTTATCTAGTGATCAATAACCGCTAGCCAAAGCTCAAGAGTCATGAAGGCCACTGGAAGTAGTAATTTTCAGTAAATATTTCAGTGAAGCTGCTCTGAAATCAGCAGCAGGGCAAAGAGAATGCTGCTTTCAGAGGGAAGCTCTAAGTTCAGGACCATGGACAGGACTTCTGGTCAGGACCATGGACAGCTCCATGGTCCCTGCAGAAGGTGACTCTCACCATCAAGCCATGCCAAATCATACTGGTGCATAAAACTGGGCCAGATGTGATGCTTAACTGGTCAGGAAGTGAACTGTGAGCATGCATCTTGTATGGAACCAGTCTAACCTGTAAATGATCTCATTTGTTAACCATTTCAAACTCAGACTTACACATTTGATTTGCTTTACAAGTAGGAGTGACTAAAAAAAAAAATGCAGTTTTCACTATACAACATTCTCTGAGGGGACTGGTTCATGCAGCTGGGAGAATAACAAGCCAAAGACAACCTTAATACCAGTCATTATGTAGCAATAAGTTGATGCCAAGAAATGAAATGTTGCATGAATCATCTACATCTCCTTTGAAAGCAACACATTCCAACACATTTCCTCATCAGAGCAGCTTAGGAAATAAACCTCTTGTACATTAGTCCCCTCGAGTGTTTAAAAGTCAATAATTAGCTTCAGAGATCAGTTTATAGGCTAAATTTTTATTTCATTTTGCAAATAAAAGAAGAAACACGGCCATTTTTTTCTTAATCTTTCCCCTGCATGATTTTTACCGCATACTGTGCATTTCCGCACACAGGCCCGCCGTCTCACCACCGCCTACAATGAAATGTTTACTACCGTGATGGTGCAATGGTATTGTCACGTTGTGCCCAGGTACTGTCGCCCCTACAAGAGCGGAATATGTCGCAATGAGGACCTGACACTGTGCGGTTTGTCTGGCACAAGCAGAAAGCCTGATGCGCGCGTGTGTGTTTTCAAATCATGACATTCACCATCCTTTTTCCAAGGACATTTCACCGATATACCTATAGGCTCAGCGCGTCAATATTTTTTATTGTGATTTGTTTAAAATGCCGCAATGAAACAGCCGCTTGAACAGTGATGCCTTCCAGCCAGCGAAAACCTGATTGCCTGAATACAGAGGCAGACTGGCATATGCGCTTTGGGGCAGGCTGTGAGTGTGTGCTGTGTGTGAAAGTGAAGGCTATAGCTTGCAGACCCTAGGGTGGCGGGAGGGGTGTATAAAAAGGGAGGGGTGAGCAGGTGTCAATTCCAGCCCTTACCTAAAATCGCTATATGGGTGAATGATCCAGTATCCGGCCGTCTGGACCCTTTCTTGTTCTTTCTCCACGGCTTTCTGACTGCCGAACATACGCAAGGAGAACTTATTGACTCCGGGCTGCATCATGGCCCCAAATTGCCTCTGCATAAAACCATATTGCCTGGACGCCCCCTCCAGATCGTCAAAACCGACCATGGCCTCTTCCCGCTCCCCTTTGAAGCCCACTGAGTTGCCATGGTCCTTGTTCTGGCTCCCCGTATTATTTTTCTGTATCGAGTCTTGCCTCTGAAAAACATTATTCCCATCCGCCTTCTCCTCCTTGTTGCTGGAGAACGAATTAGATTTGTCTTCCATGGTGCTCTTAGTTTTTCCCGGATTTCTGTGAGACAAAGCGTTCCGTCTCCTGCTCGCGAGAGCTGCGCGCAAAACTGGAGAGGACCCGCCGTGAGCTCTCCCGTTTCTTTAGATGTCCTTCAAACTGTTCAGCTCCTCTGCCTTCAATGCGAGTGCTGCAAACTGAGACAGAGTGCACGAGAGCCCGGTGGATCAGGTTTCTTGGGTTACCGCCATCTACCGACGGCCCCGGCTTCTACCGTGCAGAGCTGTGCCTCGTCTCACTTCGCACGGCACTGCGGTTTAACTGGCACATGCTCCTGCACCTTATTTACATAATATCAATGTAGTCTGTGAACCCCCCTCCTCTTCCTCTGTCCTCCTCTGTCAACGGTTTCACACTGGCCGGGGTGAGCCTGTGAGCAAATCTAATTTATAGGAAAGTTAATGAAGTATATCTTTGTTTAAATCCATTGATACAGCACGTGAGGTCCCCGTGGTTCGGTTTGTAGCAGGTTTGTTTCCCCGCTGAGGAGTTATAATGGAAACCAACACGGTAAAACAGATGGAAAAAGTTGGTGTGACCATATTTTCTGCTAATGGTCATATGGGGAAAACTAGCAGAGCATCTTGTGGAAGTCACACTTCACAAGGTGTTGGAGATATGGTCCAACACTCAGTTTAACTGGACTGAATGTACTCTGTTCTGCTTTAATCGCGAGTTATTGACGCGTTGTTTGAATAGTGACTCGGAAGTTGACCAGATTTATAGTTTAATTGATAACGCGTTGTTTTTGATCCAGTGTTTTGGCATGAATACACAATGACAGGGGAGGGGGACAAAAAAAAAAAAAGTAGGTGGAAACAGATGTGCGTTTGAGAGGAAGACGTTATTCAGCAGAAACAGGCCCCTTTCCACATTTTCTGGATTTTCAAACCCAATTATTAATTTCCAAATGAAATTTTTATTTCATATCAAGATAGTTTTGAGATTGAAATCCAAAGCTTCCAAATATCTATCTAAAATCTATCTGTTGAGCGATTTATCAGCCTGGACTCAGAGAAGGAATAAGCACAAAGGGCAGCTTGCTCCGTGATGGCATCACTGCAGTACAACAGGTCGCACAGCCCCATTTGCAAAGGACAAGCAGTACATCATCGCTCTGACACATCATATTTTGCATAGGACTGCGTCGTGCCCTCTGCAAGGAAAATCCACTGCTGCCACCTCCGTGTCACACGTGCTTAAAAACACGATGTGCTAAATTTTCCTTCAAAAGAGGAATAAAAGGCTCCCCTTGTCAGGTGGTTGTGGATGTTAATTAATCTTTGACACGTTTGACATTAAAACAGATATAGACTGTAATACTTTAGAATGAAATAAATCCATTTTATAATGACTCTTCTCCTCAGCCCCTTAATGTCATTATTTCACAGAATGACATGGAAATTAAGTAGCCCACACTCTTTTATCCAGTATTGGCCATAAAAGGACATATTTGTGAATATGTGGTTTAAATGATATTAACATCCTAAAGCATGCACAGTTGGTATTCTTTAATTAAGCTGATTCCAGTATTTGCAATAACCTGCACACTCTCAGGAGACTGAAGAAAGGTTTGGTATTCCTTTTCATATCTTTACCTTTTCAACAGTTGGAGGGTGAGATGATTTGGATTCGCTTTGCTGCCACGGGACCAGGACACCTTGCAGACATTGAGCTGAGCATGATTTACTCTGTATAGCAAAGTATGTGGAGTCAAATGTGAGGCCATCTGTTCCACAGCTAAAGCTTGGCCAAAATTGGCTCATGCAACAGGACAGTGATCCTGAGCACACGGAGTTCTCAGTCTTCAGTGTTCCTTCCCTTTCTTTATGATTCAAGGAAAATTCTTTAAATTGGTTATATTTCATTTACCGTATTTTCCGGATTATAAACCGCTTTTTTTCATAGTTTGGCGGCTTGTGACTTATAGTCCTGTATGACTTATATATGTTTTTTTTTTCCCTGTTCATGATGCATTTTTTGACTGATGTAACTTATAGTTAGGAGCGACTTATAGTCTGGAAAATACCATAAGTTGCTTAGTCTTTTAGTGTTTAAAGTGCTTTTCTCTTAAGAAAATGTGCCTGTAAAATACCCCTCTGATAATATTCTATTTTGATTATTAAAAATATTGCTTGTTATTGTTTGATGTTCAAAATTTGTTCAAAGTATCTGCAGGGCTCAATAAGTCATAATTGATAGTCAAGTGTCATAACTTTCTTTAGTATTTTGCTGTACAAGGTGTTTTTAGTGCATTATAGAAATGGAAACTCTCAAAACCATCACAGTCTTGGTTTAAACTGTAGACTGATTAAAGATACTCAACACACCTCTGTGTCTGAAAAGCAGAGCCAATGCTCCTCCTCTGTCTTGTTTCAATACCTTAGTACAGATTACTCTAATAATTGCTAGTTTCAAGTATTCTTCAATCCAGAGTAATTTCCATTTAAAATTTTGGCTTTTTTCAGTATAGAACAGGAGATAAAGCAAGCTATGCTTCAGAGCAGGGTAACCTTGTCATAACTAAGGCTGTGTCTCAAACCGCACACCGGCCCAAGTGCACTGGAATTCAGTGTGTAGTGTGCAGTGTACTTCGTCTGTTGCACACAGGTGGCTAAATGCTGACCTGAATAAAGCACTGCACTTACTAGAAGTGGTAGGCTAGCATTGCCTGCTAATGTGTGCTAACTCTACTGAGCCGATATAACCACGGCTTCAAAAACGTGACCAAAACCTGGTACCAGATCATAACTTTCATTGGGAGAGAACAGCTTGGTGATGCCAATCACTACTAATGTACAATATAAAATAGTACTTATATCTGAATAATTTAATTGAAGTTACTTTCATCAGTGCAATACAACCTACACTGTAGCAGGGGTCGCCACCGCTTTGTTCTCCACTATTCTTCAGCTCTGCAAACAGTTTGAAAGTCCCGCCTCTTCCGCTATGTCAGAAAGACATTTAGTGCAAGAAGTGTGATTCGTTTCGCACTGCATTTTTGGCCGTTATTAGGGCAACATCTGGGTAATGCGACAGACTGGCGACCTGTCAAAGGTGTACCCCGCCTCTCACCTGATAATAGCTGGGATGGGCTCCAGCAACCCCCGCGACCCTGAACTGGATAAGCAGTACAGAAAATGACTGATGACTGGGTAATTTCAGAGCGCTGAATTTTAGCTCAAATGACAATGTGAACGCATTATGCACTCAAAGATGTTCAAGTGCCTTCAGTGCTGGTAAACTGACAGCTGGATTCTGAAGTCAATTCTTTGTCAAACAGGAAACCAGTGTACAGATCTGAGGACTGGATCAGCAGCATTCTGGACTAACTGCAGCTGTCTGATGGACTTTATAGGTAGACCTGTATGGACAGCATTCCAGTACTTGTAGACTACTGAAGATGAATGCATGGACAGATTTTTCTTAGTCCTGCTGAGACATCAGTCCTTTAATGTAATGCTAAAATTCAGGTCTGAGTCCAGGACTAGTCCCAGATTTCTGTCTTGTTAGTTTTTAACTGGTAAACCAACGGTTGCAGCATTTTCTTCATATAGCAGCACTTTTAAAGGAGAAAAACACTGAGCGTCAAACGTTCATCACGAATATGAATGAAAGTACTGTTACTGTGTTAGTTGACCTGGAGCACTTCAATTTATGGCTCTATAACTTTGCTATCAGCTGATCAAGTGGTCTGCAAACCCCATTCCAAAATACAATTATTGTAGAGACTGGGTAATTTTGCGACAGCTGTGGGAAGTTATAGGTTTAGTGCCCCTAGTGGCCAAAAGTTGCACGGTATCCTTTTTGTTACATGAAAAAAAGAAAATAGTTGAACCAACTTAATGGGGTATATGCACACCTCCACTATTTCCTGAACTTACTAGTGCTCCTCTGTTTCTTGTCTTTCATTGTTCGACAAGCTAATTAATCCAGGTGTGCCTGATCTCAGTTACCACGATGACAATTGCCAGACACATCTGGATTAATCAGTTTGTCAACAGGAAACAAAGGAGCACTACTAAGTTCAGGAAGTAGTGGAGTTGTGCACATAGCCCATTGAATTGTTTTAACTGGTAACACGTAAATGAATCAAGTTCTTTGAAATAAAGTTAAAAAGTTAGATTAACACTAATTACTCTCAAATCAACATTTTGCATGAATCCAATTTAAAATAAAGGAAAATCAAGTTAAAGGTTTCAGTTTTTCAATCATTTACCTGACCCAAAAGTAAAATATTGCTCTTGCAACCTAATGATACAGTGTAGTATAAATTTCTGTTTTTGCACTGGACAAATAATTTACTGAATACTTTTGCTCATAATTCTATTTAGAGTTTGCAGAAGAAGCGACAAATCAAGAACATCAATAGAATATCATATTGGTCTCATCTCAGATGTCATACAATCACTACATGTGGTGGTGAGTTTATCTCCTTACTGTCCTTCACACTCATGGTGCAACTTTAACATCCAAACTGAACAGGATTTATTAACAACTTTCTTAATAACAAAGGTCAACACATAATGCAAATGTATAGAATAACAATCATAAAAGGTTAATTTCCTGTTGAATTGGATTTTCCCATGAGCCTTTGTGGTGCCAGTATGTTGAGTTTTGAAAATATTCCCGCCCCCTTTGTTGTTCATGCATGCTAATACTGCAACAATTTAAGAATTTACTTTGAGTGAAAGTAAAATAAAATAGTATAGATAAGAGAGAAGGCTTTTAAGTTGATTGACTTCAAATTAAGATTTTTTATCGCCAAACAAGTCTTTCATATCAACTGCAGCGTAAATACTGTTTTTAGAGTAACAGTCATTGTTTTAGACCAGTGGTCAGATGTTTTCACTTCCCCATTTGACAGCTACAACACAGATTTTCTCAAACTAATAAACACTTTTTGAAAGTAGAGGAAAAAAGGTATTTTCAGTAAAATATTAACCGCAGAAGAGTACATATAAGAAAGGTTGACTGATTATACAGTTTTGTCATTTGGTGTAAGATGTTTCCCACAGAGAATACTGTTGTACTTTTTTCTTTCAGTGAAATAAAGGGTCTAAACACCTCTTCCACCACTGCCTCAAGCAGATATTTTTCTGTAAATTTCATCACATTTGTAATAACATAACCTTTTTTTGTTCTTTTTCCAGTTGTACCCTTTCATCTGATACTGAGTATCAATAAAATTGGCTAAACACAACATTTGTAATCACATTTTGTTTCTTTATTATGTTTTGGAAGACTGTGTTTGATAAACAAATGAATATTGAACCATTTATAATCATCTTTAATAGATGTAGGCAACCAAAAATAAAGATAGTATGAATGCAGTCTTTTCTGCACAACTGCTCCCACTGTTTTTTTACATAGTGGCACAACACACCGACACTGAACCCCCACCACGGATGCTACATGGTCACATAAAACCACAGCTGGCTGCATACATCACTACTGAAGGCATTAGCTCAGATATTTTGCATGTTTTGGATGTGGATTATGATGTAATGATCCAAATGTTATCGTAATTTAAACAGACATCCCTTTTTTTTTTGTTTTTTTTCCTCTCTCAGCTGGTTCGGGTGGAGTTGGATTAGTTGGCGTGCCAACTGTTTCCCCTACACAAAGCTTGTGTAACTTCAGTTGCACAGTTAATGGGGCTGGGAGGGCTACTGGGAGAGAAAAAAATGTTGCATAATATTTATGGCTTAAAGTAATACTGATATTGAACAAGTACAAATCTCAGATTTCCTGTTCATCTGTCAGAGAATACACACAACATAACTAATTCTTTTCTTCTTTTTAGATTTGGCAAAATTCCATAATTTATGCACAGAATTATAATTTCTACAAAACATGCAGTTTTGTAGGCTTGATGTCATGATGCATTGCATTGATAGCGAGTTTCCCTTCATATTATTGTGAAACATACAAAAATATTAAACTTGGATCTTTAATCAGACATAATGTTGTTGAAACAGTACGTTGCAGTTTAAGATTGATATTTAAACTGATCCCAGTGGAATTTGATACCACCTTATGATATAATCCAGAATATACAGAAAATATAGAACCTAGTGGCTCACTCTTCACAGCAAAATATGTTTCAGATTGTTCTGATGGTCTCATTTGCCCTTCTGGTATTGCACTGTGTGTCTAAGATTGCATCCAGTCATCTCTGTTTACCGTCAATATCTCATCTGGACATGAAACATTGCATATCGTTGCACTGCCAGCCATTGCTTACACCACAAATAGCATCACCCAGCTACATGATGGCAGCATTGTGTTACAATCCCCCCTTGGATCCTTTTCATTTTCTGCAAGTCACTGAATGTATAGCTTGTTTATCTTCAAAGAGGTGTTGCTTCTGCTCCAAACATTTGGAGACAGCACAATTCAGAACATAATTACTTACCTCTGTGAAGATTATGCTTTAGTGTCTATGTGATATTCAACCAAATTCTCTTTTTTAAATTTGTTTAACCAAACTGTGTGCATTTCAATTGATAGATTTAGGACATTTTTGGATTGGAAGACTATAAATGACTCATTCCAGTTACACAGAAACATCTGATAGATCCAGCTCATTGACCAACAAATTACAATAGAAGATCTTCCAACTCCTAAGCTAAACATGAGGACTGACTCCATTGTCCTCTTTTAACTCTTGTCCCATGACTGACTCCTTTAATTAAACCATGATTGGAACTGGGAAGATGGTAGTGTTGTAATAGGATTGCTGGCTTTGGTTTGTCTCCAGCTGAGTCTATCCATGGTATAATGGACCTGAGGGATAAGGCTGGAGAGGCTTGGAGAGGGACCAGCTGAGGCCAGGGTTCACTTAATCAGGAAACAGACTTGAGAAAAGAAAGCACGCTAGCAGTCATCAATTACGATCAAACAGTTTTAAGTTGTCAACATCATGATGACCAACCCAGGCACTGTTTAAATTCACAGTTTCATCTTGAACTTTGAAGGAGCTCCGACTGGTTCTTTAAAAATGTTCTTTATTCAGAACATAAAGCCTGAAAAAAACTACATCTATTGAGTAGTTTATTTCATTTACTTGAAATACTCGGTGCTGCAGCAGTTTGGGTTAAAAAGGATGAGGCTGCATTAGTCTAATAAACAAACCTGCTTCATGTCAGTGGGGTTAATGTGACAGTTGGCATTACCATACCATAATTACTGCAGATCCTCATAGCTGAGCTGTTTTTAACCTTTTACAGATTACACAGCTAAAAAGCTACATCTGCACTTACCCTTTGAGCTTATGTCAATAATAATGGTTATCTGCTGATTATCAGCACCAATAAAGAAAGAGATCCCATGGATCTTTCAGCTAATGAGGTCTTGTGACACTGTCCTTTAAGTGACTTCAGTAACAGAATATTTGAAGGCGGGCTAGCAGGTTTCAGAGCCACATATTTAGTCAATGTCTTTGGGGCTGCAGTTATTTTCAGCATTTACTTGTCTGTATATGACTTGATTGATACAAAGGTCAGTTGTTTAATCCATTAACTGCCTTAAAAGTCAACAGAGCTCTTTTGAATATCTTGTTTTGTTCCAAAACAAGACTATAACTACAAAATCTGAGCGGTCATTTGGAAGAAGTGAAATCAGTAAATTCCTTATTTCAAAATGACTATTTTGAACCAAAGATGAAACTGAAAGATGCACAAAAGAGGAGAAACTTCAGCTGTGGTGAGACACAGCATCATATAACCAATCAAGACAGCAAATTATGACCTCTGTCAGTCAGAAACTCACATTAAACGTACGTCTGACAGGATGGAGTCAAAGAAACTTTACAGGAGTTGATTTTTAAACATTCATCAAGGGTTAAATCTTATCTGGAATAGTTACACATCTTTTAAAGGGGCAACTGTTTTGCTAAAGAGTCTTAATTTTGTTTTGTTAATCCAAATTTTTTTTTTTTTTTTACTTATTTTTTCTAAGATTAGCAGACTTGCATAAAGTCTGGCCATTATCCGAGAAGTATTTTTCACTCATGGCATTATACCCCCTACAAAAAAGCTGACACCTTTTAGAAACATTTAATATTAAGCATAGACATATTTCATTGACTCCTTGGAAACAAAAAGTTAAATAAAAGACAAAAACAATCAATGTAAACTATTAGGAATAATCAAATCATTATCTTTATTGTAGGAATCAGTTCAGAATTTCACAATCTTTACTGTTCCCCAGAAGTCCAGTCGCTAAAACATAAAGATGGAGCTAATTTTGATCAAACTTAGTCAAAAAAATGACTTGTCCTCTGAATTTTCATGTCATACTGTAGTGATGTCTTTGATCATAGTTTGAACAAGTCTCATGTTGCATAAACCCATCATGAGCAGCAGTGGTGAAAGACTGCCGGTGGATTACTGGGTCTTACTTTTACCCTGCATTCCAGTTCAAAGCTCGGTTTTTAGTAGATAAGTCAAAGAAAGCCCATGTTTTATAATGTCAAGAACAGTTACAGTTGCAATCCAAATTATTCAACTACCACTGCAAATAAGGTTTATTTGCAAAATGTACAAATTAGCAACTATTTGCAACAAATAGATCAAACAAGAATGTTTTAAAATTTTATATAGCTCAACCCTTACTAAAAAGTAGTGTATGTAAGTATGCTTTAAGTATACTAATTTTAAACTTTAAATAAGACAGTTTACTTTCAGTTTATAATTTATGTACTTATCAGAAATATACTTAAAGTTTACTTGGCATTTACTAATAAATGTACTAGAAGTTTAACATATGTAGCCTATACTTATATTTAAACTTTTGAACAATATACTTTAGTAGTAGTATAGTACATTTTCAAACATACTGGTTTCTTTGATACTAACAGTTTAAATGTTACTGGGCCATTTGGTGGAGTCAAATAAAACACCTGAATCTGTTTTTGACATAAATTTGTAATATTTATTTTACTCAGCATTAAAGGTGAAGTAGAAGAATAATAAGGCAATTTTCAGTATATTTGAAAATGTATTTTTAAACACTAAAACTATACGTGTATTATCAGTAAACTCATAGCAAACCTATAAGGTCACTTTCTGTATACTTTAAAGTCTACTTCGCTGTTGCTAACTTAATGACTTTGTCGCTATATTTTGCAACTTTTCAGACAAATCTAGCGACTTTTCCTGGTGATCACGCAGACAGATAAAGTTTATATTGCTCCACCCGTTCATCGGGTGCTGCATGCCGTTCCCGCTGTCCCTTTGCAGACAGCTGTCCTCCCGAGCTGCTGTGAGATGACCATGCCTCCTCATTCAGATCATTTCCCATGATGCCTTGTGGCACAACTGGGCCTTCTTTGCACCATGACTTAAATGTGTATGTCACCACTTCAGTACCCTTGTTAATGAACAATATAGCATGTCAGTGAGTATATGTTGCAACCAAAGGATACTGCGCATGCATGAAAATGACTGTTTGATTCAGTGACGTTATACAGCAACTTCTGGTGACTATTTTGTTTAGCAATAGCAACTTCCCTGGCTAAAGAGTTGACCACAGTGGTTTACTTTCTTAAACTAAAAAGGTATTGAGAGGTTTACCACTAGAAAACTAACAGTATGCACAGAAGAATACTTTTAGTAGACTTAAAAGTGTACTTTGTAGGAGTAAAAGTAAGCATAAAGTTTTAGTACGAGTAAACTGACAATCTACCTAGAGGTATACTTTCAGTATACTTTAAAATGTGCTTTCTAAAAATAAGTAAGCTTGAAGTTTTAGTACGAGTACACTCACAGTATACCAGAAGATTACTTTAAGTATACTTAAAAGTATACTTTTAAATACTTAAATTGGGCCAATTTAGTCCCAAGAAGTAAACTTGTTAGTATACTGGTAGTACACTGAGAGCAGTGTACTTGGTAAATAAAAGTACACTTGGGGGATATACTTTAGTATACTTGAGTATACTTAATGACATGTACTTAAGGAATACTTCTTTTGGTAAGGGAACACAACTAATATTATTAGTGTTTTCTCATAATTCAGCTCAAAGTGTCACTTTTAATACACCGCAATCTCCAAATTATTCAACCCCTTTATGACAAGTAACTGTTGCTGTTATGACCTGCTGCAAACATGATGCACAACCAGACACCAGCTTCTGGCAGCGTTCCTGGGGAATCGTAGTCTATTCTTCATGGGCAAAGGCCTCCAGCTCACTTATGTTCCTGGGTTTATGTGTTGCAACTGCCTTTTTCAAAACCTACCACAGATTTTCAAAGAGGTTAAAGTCAGGTGACTGTGATGGCCATTTTAATATCTTCAAAAACTTCTTCTGAAACCAGGCCTTGATGAAAATTGAGGTAGGCTTGGGATCATTGTCTCATAAGGAGGTCCAAGGATGCCCAAGCTTCATCTTCCTCACAAGTGGCATGACATGTTCAGCCCCAGACCATCACTGAGCCGCCACCATGCTTCACTGTAGGCTGGGTGTTCCTTTCCGTGTACGCTTCATTCTTCCTTCCCCAGACATACCACTGATCTAGAGGCCTGAAAAGTTCTAAGTTTGTTTTATCACTCCACAGAACAAAATCCCAAAACCACTTTGGCTTATTTATACAGTGTTGAGCAAAGTGTAGCTGACTTTTCTTGTGCCTTTGGGTTAATACAGTAGTAGTGTCGTATAGGAATTTAGTGCATGGAGCACTTCAGCATTTAGTGTGCGCTTTACTCTATACACCGAAACCTCAGTGTCTGATGCCACCAAGTTGCATGCTACAAGTCTTTCGCTGTTAGTATTAAAAATATGTATTTTCATGAGGAATCTTTTATTCAGGGGTTGAATTATTGTGAGACTGCAGTGGTCACTAAAAGTGAGATTTTGTACTGAATTAGGAAAAACCACACGTTGTTATGAACTGGGTTCATGTTGATCATAATCCAATGTATTTAAGGGGAGACACTGCAGGCAAAACCCCTGTTTCTTTATCTTAATTTTGAGATTTTCGCTTTTTTTTCCCCTCTTTCAACATGTTTTCTTTCAGACTAGTGTAAAAAAAAACAAAACATCCAAAATAAAATGGAGTTTATTTTATGATACTTTGTCTGATGCACCCAAATTCCATCAAAATGCAGCCAAAGTTGCTGTTTTCTCAAACAGATTAATAAGTTGTAGTTTTGCTCTTACTCTGGGTTAAAAATCTCCACTTCACGAGCACTTACAGGAACCAAATTTTAAATTTTTGCTCCTGACTGTATTCTTAAAGTTTTACTGAAGGATTTTTTGATATCTCATTCACAGTCTGATTTATAGAACATTTCATCCCAAAATATGCCATAAAATTGGTTTTTTTTCTGATTGTTGACAGTATATTCTAAACTGAGAAATGATCTACAGAAATATCCAAAATCTCCTCGGTAAAAACTTTTGGCTTTATATGTGAACAAAATTCAAAAGGAACTCTGAACCTGATTTAATCCAGTGTTTAGATTTTTGTCCTAGAAATATATGTAAATTAGCCCATTTTTGGCTATATAACACCTAATTTGCATATTTTGACATAAAATTTCAGAAAACTTGCAGAACTAAAAATGATAGCCCTAATGTGTGGAATAAACCAGGAAAGTTTCATGGTGATACCAGTTATTTTTTTTATTTTTTTTTTTTTTTACTCTATGTGCCTGTAGTGTCTTGCCTTTATTGGATTATAATCTAGTTAGAGTTAACTGGATTTAATTGGGCTGTCTCCTTCAAATACTTTGAGATAATATTTTTGTGAATTGCAGCAGCATAAATGCAACTGAACAAGACTGGCTTAAAATGGGCTTCCGACCATTTTTTTACCGGCAGTTCTTGCTCTTAAACAGTAGTTCCAGCATCTACATAATTACACAGTTATATGTGATTAGTATCATGTCAGCTATACTGGAACTAAAACACAGCAGTTAATCCTGACACCAGGATGGGCTGCAGGCCTAAACTGGATCCCCAGGTTTTTTCAGAGTAATTCAACACCTGATGTTAATCATAGATTGTTACTTGGTTTTAGTATCAATACTTTCAAGAGATTTGCTGATTTATCTCACAGTACACGTCTGGGCCTCTTTTTGTAACTTTTTTAAAAATAATTTTGATGATTACCAACTGTTGCATGCTTAAGCATGAACTAAAATGGCATTTAATTCATCTCAAGAAAGCAAAAGAATTTTCATAGTGGTTTTATGCAACAGACACACAAATAAATCAATCCTCACAACCTTCTCTCTGAACATTATTATCCAAATCTGCTAAAACTAGCACAACTCTGCAAATTTTTAATACCAGTTTAATTTCAGTTGAACAGGGCATTTGATGGAGTTCAGATTTGGTTCACCGTAAACACGTCTGTCTGGCTCATTTATACCTCATAATGGAAACAAGTGAACAAAGCCTCTAAGTAAGTGAATTCCTTATTTCTTGGACAACCTTCTTCAAGAAAAGTGGACACAACTGTAACACTTGGTGCAGGTCCGATAACATGACACAGTTACCAGCACCTTTGGCCTACGTATGCCTAGACAGTGGATCAGGTGTTGATGGACCATTGACAGCCTTTCATTGCCTAATTCCAGATTTGTGGCATGCACAGTGTCCACTTGCTAAGCGTAGTAATCCCAAAGGATTGGCATGTATTTTTAGTAATGGATTTACTGACGTCCGTTGATCCCTTGATGGGTTGCGTCTTTCAGAACATTCATGGAGGAGTGAGCCACCCAAGCCTTGCTGAGCAAAGTGTTTATCAGTGTGTGAGTGCGCGTGTGTGTGTACAGTAGGCTTCTTAGCCATCTATTTGAGGGGCCAGTCAGTCATGGTGCCTGTGTAACAGAGAATATCTGAGACCAATTCAACGATCCATTAATTGATCATTGATCCCGCAATTCTCACACCTTGTTCATTCACATTGGAAGGACATTAAAGGAAACTGAATAATAGATTCACCCTATCCTTTTAAAATGAGGCTTGCCAACACCAACTCAAGATACATGTTTGCCCAAAGTACTACCATTGCACCAGTGATTGCAGCTCTAAGTGTTTCTAAGTGGGATGAAAATGGAAGGTTTTTTTCAGCTTTTGAAATATTTGGAAGTAATTTGATTCAGCTGGTACAGAACCCCACAAAAAAGCTTTTATGCTCTCATATATGTAGCTCACTCTTGTAATAAGCAGAGTTTCATTTTGTGCTTCAGAACTAGCAGTGCTTTCAACATCTGGGGAATTAAATGGGTGAGTACTAACAATGTTAGCCAAAGAGATGCCTTTTCTGTCTGAACTGCATTTTGTGTTGTCTACAGATAGAGTAGGAGTCTTTTTTTTTTTTGATAAAATAAAAAATGGAGATTTCTTATATACAGTAGAGATGATAGGGTCTACGTGAAGGTGAGCCTTGATGCTTTCAGAACCCTTATCAAGTTCAACTTGCATTTTCATGACATCTTCACAGCATTTTGATTTAGATAGGTGCTTTTCGGGGAGCTTTATTTGCAGGCATACACCCTTGCTTCCCAAGCCATCTGCTAATGCATGTAAAAGGGCATTGCTACTACACTGAAAAAAAGACTTGGTCCAACTAAGATAATAAAGTTTCCATCCAACTGAATTATGTGTCAGTAACTTTTTTGCAGATAATAAGAAATTTGTGTAATGCAATCAAATAGAACTGAGAAGAAAGGACTACATATAATTAAATTAAAGTAACAGCTAATGGAATCTAACCAAAATATGCTTTTTAAAAAAGTTAATGTGATGGTGTTAATAAGGTTTCAAAGCTTTTAATAAGTTTATAGACTTCAACAGTTTATAAATTAAGTTTATAAACTTTATAAACGTTATCAACAGTTCACATAAACATCATGAACAGCATCACATTAACTTTATTATTTATATATATGTGTGTTGTGGGGGGGGGGGGGGGTGAGAGAGAGAGAGAGAGAGAGAGAGAGTAAATTCTATCAGCTGCGGTTACTTTAATTTTATGTAGTCCATTCTACTCAGTTTTATTTGATTGAATTACATAAATTAAATTTTCTGCTTAAGATTAAGACATAATTCAGTTGGATGAAAATTTGTCATCTAACTGAAATACATAAACAGATAGTTAATAAGAACATCAAAAAACATGCATGAATTTAAATAGTTTAATCAGAGCAAACAAAAAGCAACAGAGCATACAATTATTTAATCAAACTTTTCCTGCCTTATCACAGACCTTAAATAACAATTGACTTAAATAATATAGTTGAACAACGTTAACTTGAACCATAAAGTTAAATAAAGCAGCGGTCGATGGTTTGCAGCCTTCTCTGGTCATGACTGTTCTTCTCTGTTGCTTTGTTGTTTGATGTCATTATTCCTTCATTTTCAAGTTTTAACTGAAATAGCAACAAAAACAAAAACTTAAACATGGGTCAGATATTTATTCCAACAACCTCAAGAAGCTGCTGAATTACAAGAGATGTCACAGCTCAGGTTCAGTCCTGTTTATTAGCCTATACCCCAAGCCAGTAGCAGCTACAATGGCTGTTTTCCATAGTAACAAAGTTGCTACTGACCTAGTCAATAATACATTATAAATAAGCTTTATGGGTGGCTGAAAATCCAATTATTGGAGTCCAGCGCCACTACGCATGGATGGTCACTGAAGGAATCAATGCTAACACCTTCAAATAGTAAAGAAATATGTTTGAGAAACTGTATGTAATAGAAACATTAGGAACCTTATGGGAAAAATACCTGAAAGTGGAGCATTCTTTTTGGACTTCCCCTTACTATCTCAAGTGAACGTTTTTAGGGGGAGCCTCGCTCTCTTTAGTATGAAACGGAGCATCCTCTATCTCCTCCTAATTCCAACCATGCACAGTGTCATCCTACAGAATCCCCAACAGACTTAGAGTCAAAGCTTTGACAGGTGCTCTTGCAGCACAAGAGGAGAGAGGCTTGCTCCCTCAGCAATGCCAGCAAATATTTGTCCTAAAGATTGTTAGATTTGTTTCTGGACTGGAAAAAAATAGATAAATAAAAAGGTTTTAAAGCATCAATAAATCTAGAGGTATAGCTGCAAATGTGGCAACACGGAAAATGATGTGAAGTATTTATAGCACTTTGCATACAAAAAATGCAACACAAAGGTCTTAACAAACATCAACACTCTCCTGCCTTCTAATGCATCCACTTATTTGTTTATGCACAGCCCAAAATGTATTTTATTTTTGGATTATATACAGATCATTAGACCATTTAACAAATTCCTATGACACTTTGTGATGAAGTCAGAGCCCGTGTGTTTTCGCTTTCTGTGATACATGTCATGCACATTGATTTTATCTCGCACTGAATGAGGCAAATGTTTTAGCTTAAACTTAAAACTGCGCAAACTCGAATGGAATGGATAGATTTTTTTTTCCAGTGCAACAAATCATTTTTCTTTTTTTATCATTCAAAAACACAACTGAATGAATAGATTTATACAAACACCTGGGATTTATGTACATTTGTTTAGTGATACAAGCAAGCTGAAACGCTATGTGGCCAGCAAGTGGTGGCATGGTTAGTCTAAACCAGCAACATAAAGAGACAGCTAAGGCATTCAGGTTCATTAACTTAAGTTGCAGGAGACATGATTCAAGATATAACTTTTTTTTTTTTTTTCAAATTAAGTAAAAGAGAACCAAAGGGAAAAAAAAAACACATTCATCACACACATTGTAGGCTTACTGGAGGGAAAGAGTCAGTTGAGGAGGCAGGGTATCCTAATCATACTACCATACATCACACGTGCTTCACACCCACACAGAAGGGTAAGACCACACCCAGGGGTGCAGGGATGAACATGGCACACAAAAAGGGGACACCACCACCACCATAAAAAAACAAAGCAAAGTAGAAACAGCAGAGTTCCTGTTATGGCCTTCGAACAGCACTGTTTAGCCAAAATGGGCCACAGTAGCAGCAGTTTGCTCAGGGAGATTGCAGAAGAAGGCATTCCAGGCCTGGAGAACTTATGAGGCAGACAAAGGTTCATTAACTTCAGTGGAAAAACAAGCAAACAAGTGTGTCATGAAAAACAGGCCATAGTACTAATCATGCTATAGTGTATTTGTATACACTTGCACATATAATTATCAATACTGGTAACTCATGGCCAAATATCATTAAGATAGATGTACATACCAGCAGTGACCCACAGGTCTCCCAGGGAGGACCTGTTTAAAAATAATAGCAACAAAAAGAGAGACACAACTACACCACAGGCCTGAGGACAGGACAGAGCAGCAGTAGACCTACAGCAGCATCAGGCATCCAGGAAGTAGGCTGTGACTGAGGACTGAAAGCACACCAGCTTGCAACAATCTGCTTATATAGGCTGGCAAGCTCAAATGATCAGCTAAAATGAAAGGGGCAGTTTGGAGTTGGAGAGGGGTGTATGTGTTAATCAAGGCTCCAAAAGTCAAATCACCTAAAGTTAAAAGCCACTGATTTTAGTAGCTTTTGGGAAAATCACATCCATAATCCATGATGATCAGAATTTCAACAATGACAGTCCACAGGCAGCTGCAAAACATACAGCATGTGCATGCTTATCTATGTGCATGTGTGTGTGTTTGCATGCATTCGGAGCATGTGACAGGAGGAGGGAATTATTCAGGATGAATTCAAAGCATTTTAGGATAAGCGGATATGACATGTTCCGGTTCCAAAGTTGGGTTGATGAAGTAAATAGTTACTATGCAGAACAGAGTGGAAAACATAGCCTGTGATGTCATTTCCTCACAGCCTTACCCTTCTAAACACTGTCTCCCTCTAAAATGGTCTTCTCAGCTGGTATTTTAATAGTGACACTGCAGCCGTCCCCTATTCATGCTCTTTTCATCCTCTACCTCCTCAGCAGCCTCAGCTCAGCTCTCTATATTTTTCCCTTCTGTCACGGCAGTAAGACCTCCTGGTGTTTTGGTCAGCTGCCTCAGCAAAACAGCAAGGGTAAATCTCCCTAAAGAAAAAGGCTCCCAGCAGCTTTATCCATGACATACAGCACCCTAACCTTGAAAGAGTGACGACATTCAGCCTTATATATTTCATATATGAGGATAAACAAAGAGGAAACATGGAGATACATGTGCACGGCTGCAAAACGACCTTGGTGGAGGAATTCCAACACAGCTTCAGCACAACTACTTTAAAGTTGATTAAGTCAAAACATGTCTCAGGATTGCTCTTAGAGGTTTAACATTGACGAGTAAGTCAGAGTGATGTAATCAAGCTGAAGGAGACCCAGTTCAGGGGGAGTCAACGGGGAGTCATGGTCAGTTCACAGTGGCTTCTCGTAATCTCTGAACTTTCATGTTTTCAGTTCAGCTTATGAAGCAGTGATTAATCCCAAGGTGCCCCCTCCAGCAACCTTGATCATTAAAATGATAACCTTTGACTTTAGTTTTGCTTCTTACAAATGCCAGAGGAATTTAGGAGTTATTTTTACATGATACTTGATTGAATAAATAATTTGTGGTCTTTTACGTGTAATGTAAAACTGGTCAACTGGGTCTAACAGAGAGCAACAAAACCATGCAAGCATTGTTCTTTTATTTAAATGTCTTAATAGTCTTTTGCCCTCATATTTGTCCAACTTGCTGCACCCCTACGCTTCTCACTCCTTCCAGTGAGCTGGCCAGATGTCAGTGATTCCTAAATTACAGAGGAAAGTGAGAGGTGACCGACCCTTTTCTGGTGTAGCCGCGAAGCCCGGGAGCGTGCCGCCTCTGCACATGAGGAAAAATCTCCCTCAGTGGATGTTTTTGAATCTCATTTGACAACACTCTTTTATTATTTGGCTTTGTCTGAGATTGACATGGTTTCTATTTTCTGTTCAAATTGTTCTCTTTTTTCTTGAGGAAAAGTCTATCCTGAACTTGTATTGATAGCAGACCAAGCATATTACAGTACAGCAGATTACATCATTTTACTGTATCTTTGTGTGAAGCAAAAAAAGAACATACACAGCAGGTGGGGTCTCCATAAGTGCTGTGTATTACTACACAAATGTTTTTGTTTGCTGTTCACAGACTTGGAACTTGGTTTTTACATACCGTTGCACTCATATGTTTACACGCCCTCCCGTTAAAGACGGGAAAAATCAAAGTGAAAAAGTTGAAATTGACAAAAGTAAAAATAAATTTTTTATAAATTTAAAGGTTGAATATGGAATACGGGCAGAACAGCGACATCAAGAGTGTTGAGGTTGAAAGTAGAAGCAGAAGAAAAACAACTCCAGGCGGGGGGGGGGGGGGGGTCACACGGAAAAAGCGAGAGGCACAGAGAGTAGGAAAAATAAAAAAAGAGGGGGGGGGAATAATAAATAACAGATAGCATGCGAGGTAAGAAAAAAGAAAAGAGATCAAATCGGGAGGAAGGAAGATAATTTAATTGTTTTATTCAGTGGAAAAAGAGAATGGGTGAGTGAGTATAAAGATTAAATTAAAAAAATAAATAAATTTTTTCTCCTCCTCACACCCCCCTCCACAAAAAAAAAAAAAAACAACAACGAGGGGGAGGAGGCGGAGCAACGGTAGGACTCATCGGTTGTCCACACCAAAACAGGACAAAAACCGAAAATAATAAAAATATGAAAAAAAGAAAAGGAAAGACAGGGAAGGGGGGGGGGGGGGGACGGAAAAAGGAAATAAAAAAAAATAAAATAACAATAGAAAAATAATATAATATTATATTTAATATAAAAAGGAAATATATAGGAAATGTGGGAAATGAAATTTTAAAACCCCAAACAACCAAAGGAGGAATGGTGGAGGAAAAAATAAATATATAAATAAATATGTTCCATATCACCTTTAAATCATGCCATTGATTTTTAATTGTGGTTCAACGGAAATATTTAAAGCAAACAAACAAAAACAAAACAAGTAAATAAGCATGATGGGCTCCTAACTAAAACTTCGTACAGCATCCCTTACCAAAAAAAAAAGTATTCCCTTAGTACATGTAATTAAGCATACTCAAGTATAATAAAGTATATCCCCAAGTGTACTTTTATTTACCAAGTACACTGATACCTATGTACTAACAGTATACTAACAAGTATACTTCTTGGGACTAAATTAGCCCACTTTAAGTATTTAAAAGTACACTTTCAAGTATACTGAAAGTAATCTTCTAGGTGTACTGTTAGTTTACACATACTAAAACTTCAAGCTTACTTTACTTTCAGAAAGTACACTTTTAAGTATACTAAAGTACACTTTTAAGTAGACTAAAAGTAATATATATGATATGAACTGGGGCTTTTCAAAGTGTGAGCGAGCTAGCGCCTAAATCTTACAAGATAGGATTTAAAAACATGATAGAATGTACATCTTGCAATATGCCACAAAGAAACCAGTATGTGTAAAAATGTACTATGAATGTACTATTAAAGCATATCATTCAAAAGTTTCAATATAAGTATAGGCTAAATATACTTAAACTTCTAGTACAGTATAAGTAAATGTCCAGTTAACTTTAAGTATATTTCTGATAAGTACATAAACAGTAAACTGAAAGTATACTGTCTTATTTAAAGTCTAAAATTTGTGTACTTAAATCAGGCATATACTACTTTTTGGTAAAGGATACTTTGAGGTGATCACTATAATCACATTTTTCTGTAACGTTCAATAAGACGTCTGCAGTAATATGTATTTTGGCCCACAGTCCATAAGAAAGGTGCTTTAATTTGTCCAGGTTAGGTTTTTCGTTTTGTTTGTTTGTTTGTTTGTTTGTTTGTTGTTGTTGTTTTTTTTTTGTAAACCACAATCCAAAAATCATTATTTTATTTTACTTAATTATCAGATCAAACCAAGTCAAGCTTTATAGCACTTTTCATACAAAAAATGCAACACAAAGTGCAAAGACAATATTTTTATTATGATTTAGTAAACTATTAAAATTTAACATTTTTTTTTTTAAGTAATTACTACTTTTGATAGTTTCTTGTTTTTTGAATCACTATTGTGAATTTAGCCTTTTCTTAAACAGGAGGGTATGTAATCATTTGAGCACAACTGTAAATGTGTTGGGAACTGTATAAGTTGGTTTGTGGTTATCGCACCTGCTCACGCAGAAGCTGTTTACAAACTTTATTTAGGATTCAGCAGAAACACTTGATGAATAGGAACTATCATTTATGGAGCTAATATTTCCATCAATTTCAGACTGATTTGATCCAAATTAATCTAAATTGGTTTCATTTTCAACATTTTGTGTTTTCTTTTTACAAAAGTTTTGTAAAATTAGGTTAAATGTGAGTCTGAAACTTCAGAAACTGAACAGTTGCTAATGATATTAGCTTTAATGATTGATCCAGTTCCAGGACTCTGCTGTTCTGCATGTTGCCGGATTGTCAGGGTTTACGGGGGGTGTTGAGTGGATCATTACTTCGTCACATCTGTGCTTTTCCTGCTTTGACGTGTCAAAATGTCCATTGTGAGATAGGCCTATTAAACGTGTAATTTTAGCAGCTACTGGCAGGAAGAGATCGGAGACATGCTCGTACATTAGTAAGAATCACCTCAGAATCAAGCTGTGCTCCAAGTGCTTTGAGGGGTATGTGGGCTATCGCATAATTGTGTGCCCTTTTAAAAAAAAAAAGAAAAAAATACACATTACATAAAAGCTGATTAATCCTGAACAGTTCATTATAAAATTATTAGTCATTTCTTATACAAGGCACATACATATAAGCACATACTGTATATAAAGCACACCTTAAATGTTTGTTATTATCTACATAGTACTGAAATGTTTACAGGAAGTGATATATTCTATCATAATTAGCACAGGAAGATCCACATATTGGGGTAAATCTCATGCTTCAATTCCTGACTTGAATAAGTCTTTTTATTCACTCTATAAAAATGTCCCTGCTGTTTTCCTGTTTTATTTGTTTCCCCGAGGAGCTGAATCAGCAGTAGAGCAAAAACAACATCTCATTTCTTCCCCAACGCAGATAACAAAGACAAATATTTGGATTGTTATTACTGCAAATGTGTTGTCAGCTCCTCATTTTGCTTGTGGACTTTGCAGCTTAAAGCATTTTTGTGTCAGAGGGATAGAAACTCTGTTTCTGGTGCACTGACTGGTGGCTTAGATTACCAGAGCTATCTAAACCAATGCAATATTTATTGAGTTCTCTGTCGATCAGAAAGTTAGATAAGACGCTCCTGGTCACAGCCATCCTGTCAGGATCCTTTAATGTTTAATTTACCATTGAGAATCAAATTTTTAAAGCTCCTGGTGTCCAGTTTAAACAGCTTCCCCCAATTAAACATGTCATTCCTTTCGTCATATATTTGTTTTCTGGTTTTTCTATATATTGTGATGATAAATTCCTTTTTTAATAGAAATATATTAATTCTTGTGCACCCCTAAGTTTTTATTCTGAGCTGCTGCAGCAGCAGCAGCAATATTTAGTTGTTTATTTGAACACCCACAGCTGAAGTTTCCTTGAGCTGACACTCATCTCTTGAGTGCAGTGTCAATCAGTGGTAGGGTGCCTCTAAGGCTGTGTCAAAAGAACCATTGTTATTACCAGAAATAATCTTATCGAAACCAGTGAAAATAAGCTCTAACTGTGGTGTGCATTCTTTAAGGCAAGTGCTTTACAGTGATTATATTTTCTATGCTCATCAAAGCAAAAAGAGGCACACGACAAAGCTTTAAATCCAGGTTAATGTCCTTTGAGCTCGTCCTCATAAATAATTAAGAGGCTCACAGTGGCAAGGTGTCCCAGTTCGATCTCAAGCTAATGAATCTATCACTAATGAGTCACTTAGCTCATCAGGCTTGACATCAGTAGACCCAACATTTAGCCAACAACACTTGGGCTCAATTCTGCTAACTTCAAGTGTTAGCTTGAGGTGTCAAAGCTACTCTTGTCTTGTCTTGTCTTGTTTCCAGTATCTCTTATTTCCCTGGTTGATTAGACAGTGGAAGAGCACTTAGTCTTGTGTTTTACAGACCCGAGATTAAAATTATGTGTATTTTCTGAAGTTTAATCATTGCTCTCTTTGGATAGAATTAATATATCTATATCCTTTTTTAATCAGTGGTTCTATTTTCCATTTCCTCTTTTTTTTTTAACCCATGTCCTCACATGAAGAATCCACCTTATTCACATGAATTAGAAGTTGGTTATTAATACTATTGCAACTACAATCTAGGAATCTAAAACTTCAGAAGTAAATGATTGAACTGGAGCTGGTTTTACTGGAGCTGGTTTTATACAGTAGCATTTACAGAGACCAGAAAGCCCTTGTGTCACAAGCTGAGGCCTGTTCTCTGTTACTTGGATTAACGATTAGACGGGATTAATTGTGAGGAGTTTGGCATGATCCAGGATTTCTCAATTCTGTGAAACAGTTGTTGGATTGGTCAGCACAGGAACCCATCCAGGTCAAAACCCCGGACAGATTTAATTAGCATAAACAAGATTAGATAAAGGACTTCCACTGAGTCATCTCATAGCTGAGTTAATCATGTATCATAAACCCTGTCATACTGAATCAGACAGGATGGGACTAGACAGGAAAAAGTTGTTTTGATCTAGACTCAAACTGGAATTGGATTTAATTGGATAAAAATTTGATTATAAAAAGAATTAACTGGACAGACTTAATTAATTAAATTAGACTTTGGATAAATTTGTATTATTTATCTCTGATATTCCCTGAATGATGAGTCTCTATATAAACAAATTAAACTAAACTGATGAAGACAGGATTAGGACTGGTTTAGTTCATTCTATTTTACCCTAAAGTTCTTGTAATACAACTTTGTTGATCTCATGTTTACACAAGCTGGATAATGTGACATCAATGCTGGCCTCACATCAATAATTTTCTGTTTCTGATAGAACTGGTTCAAGCTTTAGCTAAGGTAGAAGGCAACATGTGTGAGACAAAAAGGGTTATAAACATTAGAACAGGGATGTCCAGCTGTGGTCTTCAAGGCCGCTGTTGT
Organism: Atherinomorus stipes; assembly: GCA_023101725.1. Taxonomy (NCBI): domain Eukaryota; kingdom Metazoa; phylum Chordata; class Actinopteri; order Atheriniformes; family Atherinidae; genus Atherinomorus; species Atherinomorus stipes. Next base: position 1,061,114 of record JALJCO010005679.1, read on the forward strand.
GCAACTGTTAGAAGTTTCCCTGCTTCAAAACAGCTGATTCAGATCACAAAGATATCGTAAAGATTAAGTTCTGCTCAATTCGGCTAATTGCGCATCAGTTTGGATCAGGTGTGTTGAAGCAGGGAAACATCTGGAACCTGTCAGACAGCAGTCCTCAAGAAGTGATGTTTTACATCTTTCCATTATGGTGAAACAAGAGACCAATGTTTGAACTGTAGTGCACAAAATTAAACAGGGAACAAACTGAAAACTTTAAATAGAGATAAAACATACAGTAACTCAACCAATGGAGCTGGATGAAACAATCATATCTTTGCAATGGCTGCTCTTACTCCATTGAAATACCTATTCATATACTGTAAGATCTATAAAATGAATGTTGTCATGATGAACTATGATCAGATTATGATGGTGTTGTTGGTGTAGGGCCTATTAAATAAGAATTATTCTGAATAATAATTATTTTATGGGTAATATTTTGTTATTTATTACGTTTAGGTTATATTTTTATTGTTAGTGAGAATGTTGTATGTGCATTGTCTGTCAAAACGGTTATGCATTTATAGCCTGAAGATGCAGGCTGCACGGTGGCGTGGTGGTTAGCACAGCAGCCTCACAGTAAGGGGAAGGGGGATTCGAACAGTTCCAACAGTGTCCTTCCTGTGTGGAGTTAGCATGTTCTCCCTGTGTATGCGGGGGTTCTCTGCGGGTACTCCGGCTTCCTCCAAACACGCATGTTACTGTAGGTTAATTGGACACTCTAAAAATTGTCCCTAGGAATGAATGTGAGCGTGCATGGTTGTCTGTCTCTCTGTGTTGGCCCTGTGACAGACTGGCGACCTGTCCAGGGTGTTCTCTGCCTCTCACCTAATAGTAGCTGGGATAGACTACAGCAACCCCAGCGACCCTGAACTGGGGTAAGCGGCACAGGAAACGAATGAATGAAAGCCTGATGATGTAGACCCCATAGCGACTGCTATGTCAGCTAATGGTGTATATAAATAAAAACAAACAAACAAACTACTCCAACCTCAGAAAGCTTTAAGACACTATAATTGTTATGTTTAAGAGTATTTTAATTTGAATGCAATTTTGCTGCTTAAAGGAATAGTTCGCCCACAGAATGATTTAACTTTAGTTTCCACTTACCTTCATGGTGATCAAGACTCTGGAGCAGCTTTTTAATATTTTAAATGCAGCCGGAGATCAGGATGACTTTTCGTTTCCAACCAACTTTCATATAATGGAGTTCGATGGGAACCGAGCCAAAAAGATCCATAAAAGTGCACAAAAACTTGTCAATATTCCTCCATACTGCTCATCCAATGTAATCCAAGTGTCCTGAGTGGGTAGCGTCCAGAATTTACTCGAATCGACTGTATCACCACAGAGCACCCTTTATTATGCATGTTGACGCTGTGACGCTGCTTCCCGTTGCGCAAACTAGGTTGTACCTCTTCTCTGCATAGTTCTGCGTGTGTTTGTATGACCTGAGGATACTCAAGCCACCTGCAGGTCCTCCTGTCGGGGATTACTTGTTTTGTTTTCCGACAGAGACCTTGGAATGTTGTTTAGGGATTTCTGTACAGATGCACCAGTGAACTGTGGAAGTGGATTCGTGTTTTCTCTCCTCTCTCTCTCTCTCTTCCCCTTCCTCACTCCTCTCTCTCTGTTCCACTTTCTATCATTACAGTACCTCTGTTAACTTTTATTTCTCCCTTGTCAAGCCCAGCAGTATGGTATGGAATGCTGTTATAGACAAATGTTTAATTAAAGAAATAAAATAAATAAACAGGATATCAAGGGGAGCCTTGTGTTCATAACGCTCCCCTTGGTAAAGCAAAACTGCTCAACACAATAAAGCAATCGGATTTCCATTCTGCTTTCTGTGATGCTGGACAGGACAAGTAAAAAAAAAAAATGAGGAAAAAAATAAAAAGAATTTACTTGAAATGACGTCTTTTACTATATTTTTAGAGCCTAAAAAGTAGTAGATATTACTTCCGCGAAGTGTGCACATGCGCATTCACAAACTACGGAAGCCTCGGTCTTCAGAGCCTACTCTGCCGAGCAGTATGGAGGAATATTGACAAGTTTTTGTGGACTTTCATGGACCTTTTTGGCTCAGGTCCCAGCGAACTCCATTATATGAAAGTTGGTTGGAAACGAGAAGTTGTCCTGATCTCTGGCTGCATTTAATATAAAAAAAGTGCTCCAGAGTCTTGCTCACCATGAAGGTAAGTGGAAAATAAAGTTAAATCATTCTGTGGGTGAACTATTCCTTTAAGTCCATTTCTTTTGTCTTTTTTTTTGTTTGTTTTGTGGCTCAGATGAAAGTGTTATTGGTTTGTAACTGTTTTTATTGTACAGCAACATGTTTTATAAATAAAGTGCATTTGCTGTAATTAACAATACTAAACATGCTGATCCTGCAGACTGATGACCAGTCATTTACAGTAAAATTACTAAGGCAAGCAGGCCTCAGAAAAAAAATTGTAATGTTGTGTTTAAATACCACATTTCTATAAGGCATTCATACATTGAGATTGATCAAAATGCACTCATTTGCTCAGTTATGTTATTGTCCTAAATACTGCTGCTTCACCATGGTCAGAATGTCTGGGAACCCTCCTCATCTTGAAGCTAAATGAATCCATTTACTTCTAAGTAGTGTGGCAAGGTACACAACAGAGGGCCCGGGCAGGATTTGATCCCCAGACCCCCAGGTGAAAGTCATGCACGCTGACCATTCAGCCAAATGAACATCCCTGTGGCCAAGTAGCCAGGGTGCATGATCAATCGGAGACATAGTGACAGGACCCCACACTGTCACAGTAGGAAATCCCAATAAATTAAGATCTCTCTCAAACGGAGGACAGCAGGAATAAAGCTTGATGCTTTATCAAAATGTAAGGTATGAAATATAAAAAGGAAGTAGGAAGAATCCACATTTAAATATCTCCTGCCTCTTGTCACAGTGTCCTTTCAAGAAAACTGCAGCACCTTCAAATTCTTGCATTTTCCTACTGAATTCATTCAATTCAGTTGGAACACGTAAGTTTCTTAAGCCTATCAGAACCCAGAGAACGTATAAAAAAAACTAATTGTAGCTAGTAATGCTGATAGTTGCAACAAAGAAGAGAAGAAATGAAAGCTGGGAGTTTGTTCAGCATCACACAAGCCAAAAGTTGACAATGCTTTTGTATGCAAGGGATGAACGATGTCCAGTGGACTAAGTCATGAAGAATGCAGAGATCCACCAATCCAAGCTGGTTCTTATGATGCAGTCCCGGAGGTTGCTTTGTGATTTCTGGTAACCATTGTAGATCACCAGTGAGTAGTAACTCTAGTCCCTCAAGTTCATTCAAGCTAAATGAACTACCTGGACAACACAAACTGGCCAGAAGCCAACACACACAAGCGATTGCAGAGGATGGGGAAACATCTGGCAAGATGAAAGAGTCAGACACTGTTTCATCCTCGGCTTCATAGGAGTTGTACTAAACTGATAGCAGGACAGGAAAGAGGATTCCAATACAATGTTCAGATATTATTATGATTTTTAGAGCTCTTTTTGTGGTTTATCAGCAGCTTAGAACACCATTGAGAACATTTTTATTAACTTATTTATTCTAGATTTTCTCCCATTTAAATACAGTATTTGGATCCCTATAAGCATCACTCATCACAGTCTAAATGAAAACCTCTGTAGTGTTTTACCAGACTACTTTACTGGGAAGGGGGCTTACTTGCTTTTAAGGAAATCTCCACTTCTCCAATAGCTAAAGAAATATGTTTACATGGATGTTTTTGTCAAATGCAGGCTCTGGTCAAACACGTTATTTGAAGCTGAATTTTCTATTTGAATACACCTGAGTTTAAGGATTTAGAAGTTAGGCTTATAACTAAAGACCCAAAGTCAAATATTCTGCTAATATTTCATCTATAGAAAAACATGCTAAAATGTGAACAGTGTGTCGGTGGGTGTGGGTCTGATTTTAAAGGAGCATGTCAAATCAGTGCCCGCTAACTTTTCCTGCCAATAACAAAGCTGTCATCTCATGTTTACGATACTGGATGGGTTATGGAAATTGCTGTAATCTCTTCACTGGTATAAAACAACTGCCATTTTGATAATTAATCTGCCTGGCTTTAGTGGGGGAGTCAAGGCCCAAACCCAATGATGAGTTCCTGTTATGAAGAGAAGTCATGTCCAATCTGCATCCAGTGCTGTCATGAGGACTGGTCATGCATATGGCAGCAGGATGTGAGCCAAAACATTTTGAATCATGTAAAAATCTGCATTTTGAGTTTGATGCATGAATAACTTCATTGACATCAACATTAAAAAATGTCAGCCACTGATTTGATTATTTCTTATTTAGATCTCATACAAAAAGAGAGCGGTAACAACAATGGAAAAGAGAAAAGCTCTATCTTGAACAGTATTAACATATCTTTCCAAACTATCAGTTTGTTGAAGACAGAAGATAGCTTTTTAGTTACGTACAGTATGATCCATTGCTGATACAAACCTGTAATAAATCTGCTATAGCAGCTCAGACTTTGGACTTGGACCAAGTGCTGCTTCTTACATCACGCTGGAAAGCATCACATGTGCTGCCCGAATGGTAGAACACTATCAATTAATACCAAAAGGCTCCATTTCCAATGAATGCAAACTGTCTCTGTATATCAGAGTCAGCAGTTGTGGGAAGTTGGCAGCATCCAGTTGCTGACTGATGGTCTAACCATGAGAATGCTTTCAAGAAAATTAGGTTTCAGAGCCAGAATATACAGTCCCTGATGGATTGATCTCAACTTTTACCTTCATGGACCTTCTGTTGCACAGTGGACAAGATGGATCAATAAAGGATTGGTCTGAAATCTTACTGATCAAGAATGAAATAGATGTCATCAGTCTTTTGCTGTCTGTTCTGTGCAGTGTCCACGGCTATGAGGTTTTACAGCCACAAATCGGAATTTAAAAAAAATGTTTCAAAGTCAAACAGCAGCCTAATGTTGTGCAGGGTGAAGCAGCAGCAAAAGTAAACAACAGCTGGATGGGACATGTGACTGAGCTGCGCTACAGAGGGAATGAGCTATATCATGATTGATAAGCCCAAACATTGCCTTAATTGAAGACACTATGCCAGCCAGCACTATCAGCTTGACAAAAACGCACATTTACACACCCGTTCATACTTTATGCATGAATAAACATTACACACAAAAGGATGCACACACACGCTTTTAAAAAAAAAAGTTTTTTATGCACTTTTTATCTTTACAAATTTTCTCTCTTTTGTGGCTAACTAAAATCCCTTACACAACGACACTGGCTGGCAATCATGAAATTATATCTATCTTCAACATCATACTAATAACACAGGCAGTGTAACACGTGGTGAACAGCTGGTACAGCTACAGTCAATCCCCTGTCTGTCTGCCAGCATCCTTTCTCCGGAAGGTCAGCTGTGCACAATTTGCCTTATTTAATCTTATTATGCAATACAACTTTTCTTTTGCTTTTTTGGCTCAAAAGCATTTTCCCATAAGCAGTTTTCCTGGTGATACCAGCTTTTTCCAGGAGAGGTGTTGATGCCTGTCATTGCTGATAATGGGGCTTTTTTTTTGTCACTTTGAAAAGACTCTTTCAGTAAGTATATGTATAATTGGTCGTGATGTTTTCTGTATTTTGTGACTTTATTAGATAACTCTCGATCTAAGCACAATAAATCAGGTATAGAAACTGAATCATGTTCCTAAATCATCTAATAAAGATCATAAAAACAAGGTTATGTTGTCATGCTCTCCATGTTCTGTCATTTAATGTAAACTGGAATATACACTAACACACATTCAAGGAGGTCAAAACAAGGCAAAGCTCTACATATAACTGAGATTGCATTTCTTCACACTTTTCTTCATACTTTAATTGTGTAAAATCATTAAATTAACATATGAGTGCTATAAGTGGACTATCAGTTTATGTCCATACAGTAAATCCATTTTTAAATTAAATGTAGCTACCTACAGTGAATATATATAGATTTTAATGTACTTACAGGTATCTTGGATTAAGATGTTTCCAGTGAGCTACAGATAATTTGGAGCATATTCTTATCTGTTAATAACCGCTCATATCACCCACCACCCAGTGTACAGTGCGACAAGTAAAGGCAAACATTATTCTTCAGAACCCCGCTTGCAATATCTATGGATAATCTTCCTGTGCAGATATCTATCCTTTCTCGTGTGTAAACTTGTTGAGGTCTGTGTGTGAGCCTTCACTCAATTCTAAATGAGCCTGTTCACAGTTCCTTTGGAAAGCTGGGCAGAGGATTTTTTTTTGGTTGATTTGCGGTGCCACATCTCTCTGCCTGCACACTGGCGAGTGTTTACAAGTGAGCACAAAGCACCTGACAGTTGTGTGTAAACCTAGAAGAGTAGCCACAACACTCACACCAGCACTGCGGCAGGATAAGATTTGATTGCAGACGCCTCAAGAGCAAAGAAAGGACAGTCCATCTGAGCTGAGACTAAACCTCTTGGAATATCATCCCAATAGTAATAATCAAATGCTAACGTTTTTTATATAATTGCTTAAACTGAAACAAATGTAATGTCTTCTGCATGGCAGGCTTAATAATGCCCTGTGATACAAGTCTCCAGTTTATTTCAGCACTAACGCTGCAGCTGCATGCAACCAAGCAGTGCAAATGCTGTAAAGAGTAATATACTGTACCTAACATGAATGGCTAAAAGGAAACAAGGTCATCAGCGATGCCGTGTGAGGATATTTCACCTTTATCCTCCTTTATCTTGCTGAACATAAACAGGGGTGTCACAAGCATTGGGGGGGGGGGGGGGGGGGGGGGTCGCATTTGTAGATTTTTGATTATACAGCAGGCACAGTTTGGTGCATGATTAATATTGCAGTTAACCAAGTAGCTGGAGATAAATCACAGACCCTGCTTAAAATATAATCTTCACGGCTTTGATGTCAGCACAACTGTATACAAAGGCTTGTATGTGGGTCAGGTTAATAAATCGTATTTTCATGGATATCCAGTAATATGGAGTTGTCTGCAGATATGAAATGGAATTATTTAGCCGCGACTTTAAGGTGGAATAAGCCACTGATCCAAGGACCACAGCAGGATATTCCCACAAGGTAATACAATCCAAAGCCAGATTTGTTGTCTGGCTGGTTTTCAGTATTCCAACTCTCTGTATAAAGCAGTGGTTCTCAAACTTTTTTTGCAGGGCCCCCCTTTTCATTGGAAATTATAATGTCAAGCCCCCCCCCATCCTACCACCGCTACCACATGCACCCAAACGTTTACCATGAGATACATGAAAAAATGCAACGCACTTGGGGGGGGCAACGCCTTTTGAGTCATCATCATTTCTTTATTAGAACTTCAAAGAATATGCCTATTTTTTGTTAGAAGTACAAAAACTATAGGCCTGGCTGGGCCTGCCCCCCAGTTTGAGAACCACTGGTATAAAGAAAGTCGGGAACAAGAAAAAGAAAAAGAAAAAGCAAATGACTTCAACATGTGGTACATTTAAACTCACCGCGTTGTGCCTTATTATAAATGAAGTGAAAGAAAAGAAAGCTTCACCTTGGCTGCAGTTGGTATATTTAAGTGAATTTGCAGCACAGTTCAAGCCATTCTGGCCATTTCTGCTTTTCAAGCTTTTTAGGCCAATTCCTCCATTGAACATTCGGAATTTCACTGGAGATTTCCATCGGCCTTAGATGTGTTTCTTTTTAAAGCGCAGATGACACGTTTTTGACATTTTTTTGCCATGTTTTATAGACCAAAACGTCCTTCATGATGATCTATGTAACATAAACAAGCGCAGCTGCATAGATGAGTTATTAGAAAACATCACTGCTTTTCTGACCAGACTGTGGCGCTGTGAGCCGAAACCGGATATGACGTCTGCGAGAGAGCGGAGAATACTTTTCTTCGCTGCTCATTTTATATTGAAGTGGCTTCATTGCGGTTTTTAAGCTCCTTTTTCTAGTTTTACAGAAAAACAGTAATGACTCAGCCTTCAAATTGTGTTGACAGTTAATGGTTAAAAGCTCGTAAGTGCAGCGTTAGTTTATTTAGGTATTCTACAGATTCGGATTATATTTTGAAGAGGATAAGGAAAAGCAGATGGGAGTCGTACTCACCGGTAAACAGGCAGCAACCAGACCTCTCTGATCGTCTAGACTAGAGCATCTGTTTACTGAAAGTTCAGGAACCAGCGTGTTGAGACTTCTAACACAATGAAACTGCGATCATCTCCTCGGAAATCTTCTTTTTCATCCATCGTTGCTTCATCACATCGGTCACACAGCTCCTGCTGTAAAATGTGATTTCCCCAAATTCCTCAGCATTATCACACTTTTCTGAACTGGCTGATGATCCCACCACACAAACCAGTTCCAATCTAGTTGTTCTGAAGCATCTTTCATGTTTTCCACGGCTTAAATTATACATGTAAGTCAATGGGCGGACCGCAACTCTGTACCGTCGCCGACGTCACAACATGGCGGCTCGTTTCACGACTAAGAAGCTATTAGCCTTTAGCCGAGCCTCCTAAACATCGGATATTTATGTAAATACATGTCTGATTAACTTCTAACTGCACAGAACTACTTATTTTGTCTTGCTGTGTTGTTGTATGGCAAAGTTCCTTGAAGTTAAGGTCGTGTCATCAGCACTTTAAGCCTTATTAGTCCGACACATGCAAAAACAAGGTATACTCAGACCAGGAGACAGTTGTATCTTTTCTTTATGTAAATATTAAAAATATTCATTTTATCAAAGTGTTTTAGGAAGAGAATCACTCAAAAGTTTGGACACATCGGCCCATTCGTCTTTAATAAACGTGTGTCCAAACTTTTATTGTATATCCTGTGTTTCATGCAGTGCACCCATACAGTGTTTTCTTTCAGTGATTTCCTTTCTTATTTTTCATGTATTGTGGTTTGCTGAATTTATTTCATCATTCATTCATTGATTGTATTTAATCTACTTTTGTTTTAAAATGCACACCTTTAGTAAACTTGTCAGAGAGAGCTCTGACAATAAACTGATGTTTGATCATGTATGTTTTTGGAGCAATACTGCTCTCAGTGTGCCAACAACAAGAGGAGGAAGCATTTCTGGTTGTGCAGATTAAAAAAAAAAAAGTATATAAATTATTACAAAGGTTAATACACAGCTATTTTGGTCTGTGTGATTACCCTGCAGACACTGTCTGGTAGCAGGTGATGGCTGCTTGACAGCTGGGTGTGTATGTGTGCAGATTCATGCCTGTTCGTGTGCATCTTGCTGTTTGTGGGCTTGCTTTACATGCATTTTCCCAGGTGTTTGCTTTATACTGTATGATACAGGCCTACTTTGTTTGGTATTTTAAGCTCACAGGGAACTTAACTAGGTCTCTTTCTCCTGTGTCATCATCTCTCTTTCTCAGTGTTTATGGGGGAGATTTATGGGGTTGTGTTGTCCCAGAAAGTATGTATTCACGGGCCTTAAAACTAACACCATATAATATTCTGAGACGAATCAAGGTGTCGCCTCATTTATTTCAAATAGGCACTGATAGGATTTTTCTCTCTTTCTCATTTGTCCTTATTTTCTTGACAAAAAAGAAAGGGAGATTTCACCCCAGTTCATCTATTTGGAAATATTTTCATATCATGTGCAAAAACAACTCAGCTTAAACCAGCTTGCACATTTATCTCTCCCTTTTTTTTTGTCAAATAATCACGGTCAAGCCCATCTGACAGCAGCATGGCCAGATGGTACCTAACAGCTGTTCATGTTTACCGAGAATACAAAATGATTCCCGATTTCAACATCATTAACAAATAAAAAGATTGAAGGGGTGAGACATTGTTGCATAATAACTCACTGAGAATGAAAGCTTCGTTGTTCAGGATTGGCTTCCAACTTCTGGAAGCTGCCAGCCAGCTCTTGGAGGCTGGGCCGATGCCCTTTTCCAGTCGCAGGGGGTAAAACCCCAGATACTGATGATGCACTGACTGTGAGCCAAAGGATAGATGGACACACTGCTGTGCAGTGTTTGTAAGCCAGAGATATTAGGCACCCATACAGTTTTTCCAGTTCCCCAGACACTCAGCAGTGATGATGTATGTTAACAAGGGGTTCGTTAGACGAGGAAACACTGAGTCTGGGAGGGTGTTTGAGACTGTTAAAAGGTTTTTATTTGAAAATGAGAAGGAATAAGGTTGTTTTCTTACTATGTATTGTAAAAAAAAAAAAAAAATCTCAGCTTAAAAACTTATAGGCAACTGTAGTAACTTGACATCACAGTCTTTGTCATGTGGCCATATACATGTAGGATGTCCTACGTCATGACAATTTCCTACATTTGATTAATTGAGCAATGATTAATTGCACACTGAATATGCCCTTTTCTCTCCATCAATCTGTCTGCGGTGGGTCATGTCCTGCTCTTCTTTAACCTCAGAAGGACAAATGTGAGCATCTGGTGTTTTTGCATCTGCCTCTACATGTGATAAAAGAGCTAGACGAGAGGGAAAATCACTCTTCAGATGAGATTATTTGTCTGATGACCCACATGCGGAAATTAGACTGCCGCTGAGGTAATGGTATTGAGCAATGTTGCAAATGTTGCATTGAAGCAGATTATGCATTAAAGTTTAACTGAGAGAATCTGAGAAAAAGATGAAAAGGCTGCAGAGTAATGAGCTGTTATACACTGGCTCTGTTTGACTGTGCTGTAGGTGGTACACGGGTGGATCACCATGGGTCGTTGGTAATTTACTTCATGCAGATGAGTGCTTTAATTCTCAGCGTAAAAAAAAAAAAAAAAAGAATTAAAAAAAGACACCGCTGGGTTCAGCCGAGGTGGTTCTGTCAGTTAAGTGCTTTTGATAGCCTCCTTCCATCTGTACAGTTAAAACTTAATGAAAGCAGGATTAATGTGTAAATAAACCTTTTAGTTTTGAATATATACAGATGTGGGAGAGTTTTGGAAGATTATAGAGACAAAAATTATTTGTACATTGATGATGCTTTCATATTCATGTTTATTCTTCATAGAGTCAATATAGGCTAAATAATTAGCATCGTTTAGTGATAATATAAAGGTTTGCTGCTAGATAAAGTTGCAATAATTTATCCAGAAGGGACTAAAAGGTGTGTGCACAGGTCAGTTTGGACCAAAGTGGTGAACTAGCAGACCACTGTTACCACACCTTGAGCATCACCAAACCAGACATTTAAGTAGTGAACGATTTAAAACTGAGCTAACCTGATTAATTAAACAGGTGCACCTGATAGTGATCAAAGTGCAAGAATCCTCTTTTGACTCATTCCAGAAAGATTGTGTTGCCCCCTAAGACACTGTTCTATTATTTATCAGATCAGTCCCCACTTAAATCCTCTGTAAGTCCCATTAGACACCTCAGCTTTTCACTCCGGTGGCTTTTCGAGGTTAACTGCAATTTAAGAGCACGGTGGTAAAAGGTTGCTACCATGGCAGTCCTGCTGCCAGAGTGAAAGGCAGAAACATGATTTTAAAGTGCTAGCACAAACAGATTAACAAAGTTAATCATGGTGGATGGTACTGTTTTTTGGGATGTAAGACTGCATGCCAAATACAGAAAAAAAGCATGCAAAACAGCACAAAGAGCAATGCAAATATTTCACTCACGTAACACACACAAAAACCCCACATAAATCAGAGAATATTTTTGATTTAAGAAGAAAATAAAATCAAATAAATTGTGTAAGAGCTGCTGATGTGGAAAATTCTAATGTATGTATATGCATATATATATTTTATATATATATATATATATATATATATATATATATATATATATACACATACTGTACAAAGGAAATTATAAAAACAGCCTTTAATGATAAAGAACAAGACATTCTAAAAAATCAATTTTTAGGAAAAAAGATTTGATTTAAAAAAAACAAAAAAAACCCAACTTTGTTGGTTTTCTGAGATTCAAAGTTATAATCAATGCTGATCGCACAACTTTCATATATATATACTGTACTATATATACTGTATATATACTTTTATGATCCCCAGAGGGAAATTAGGGGTCTGCATTTTTAACCATCTCTGAATCAGAGAGCAGTGGGCTGCTACTTGGGGTGTCTGGGGAGCAGGTGGTGGGGGTTGGGGACCTTCGTTGGGGCCCCACGGAGGATCGTCTGGGTGCCGTGTCGGGGACTCAAGCCCAGGTCTGCCACGCCATTGCACTCCCCCAACCTTTAACTCACCAATAGTGTTTAAAAAAATGCAATTATTGTTTTTGAACTGATGATTTTAAGACATCAGAGGGAATTCCGCTTCTCTGCCTTGACTTGAAAAACAAAAATGACACTACATCCACAGTTTTGATTCAGGAAGAAGACGGTCGCGGTAAATTCAAACACTGTAAGTGATAGTTATGGATTCTTCTGCCGTCAGTAAACAATCCAGATCAACTGAAAGACCACAAAAAAGTGTAATTACGAAGAAAAAGGTTAGCAAACAACTTTATAGCTTCAGTTTGTGCACGCTCCCGTGACGGCTTGGCTCTTGGCTGCAGTTACCTGAAGTGCCAGTCAAGTTGCGAGTGTCATTTCTTAATCTTGCCTCAAGTCCATTTAAAGTACAAAGCACATAAAATACAACTTGGAAAAGTCTTAAGACATAAAATATGAAGTAATTTCTTTGCATATATCATTTTATTTGTACATTTTGTTTTTGACTGAAAAAATGCCAGGTGTCAGAGCACTGTTGTTAAATGTTTTAGTTTGTTTGTTTCTCTTTTTTTTTTCTCATCCTCATTTTATGACCTGTTTCTTAAAATAAATGTGCAAAATAAATCCTTTGTTTTTGGATTTTATGTTTTAATATAGGTGTAACCTGGAGTTCACCTATATTTTGTGAAAAAAAAAAAAAAAAACTGCCTTAATGTTGAACTATAGTGTTATTTTGAAGGAGTCATCACCCGGAAATCCCACTTTTTCATGTTAAAACATGTGTACTGGGGTAGGAATTGAATAAAAAAGTGCCAGAAACTACTGAAAGTGAAAGTGGCTTCGTTTTTCAGCTTGAGCTCTCTCTATATCCCAGAATCGGCCACTCGCACTCCACAGCAAGCGATTTGGACCCGCCTCTGGTATTGACGTCAATCGCATCAGCCTGCTAAGCTAGCCTCTTTAGCGCCATCTAAAAGCAGCTGATTACCTGCCACGGAGGAGTTATGACCAGCTGTTATGACGTGAACTAGAGAGGCTGCGAGCGAGCTGCTAAGCTAGCATCTTTGTTATGAACTCTGCTTTTTCACCGCAGAAGTGTGTCCGCCTTACAGCTGCTCGTCGTCGGCCTGAGTGTTGCAAGTCACACGTCAGACGTCACCTCCTCATATTCATCAGAGTCCAGCCCTTTTACTCCGCGGATCCTCTCTATCAACTGTATCGTTACGTTTCTCTCTGTTGGGACATCATTTCCTTCACTTGCTCTGTCCTGATAAAACTTTGTGTTGGCTTTGACGTTTGCCTCGTGAACGCGCTTACAGACAGGTCTAACTCTCGTGCATATTCATGCGACAAACAAAAGTTGGGGATAAAAAAGAGGTTAAAATGAGCTCATTAAATTTTCGTCCACCCAACTAGAATTAAAAATGCATTTGAAGATAATTTAAGAAGGATTGTGTATGTAAAACACTAGGTTATGACACCTTTAAGAAGGAGGATGACACTGCAGATTTAAACTTTGCAATGTATTAGTTTATAATTGAGATAGCCAACTATGTCATGCTGTGTGTGCTGAAGTCTGTCCCATCCTCCATCTGGCACGCATCACAGCAGCTTCTCAGTCATTTGGCAAGCAGGCAACAACATCCACATGACATCACTGGCTGAAACCGTACCAGAGTCTTAAGTGTCTCTGAGGTACATGGGTCACACACTCTCTGTCCTGTCCCGTAATAAGAGACGAGACGGTGCCAGCCAGTGTACTCAAACAAGGCCTCTGCAGCCCAGGCACGCATCTCATCACAGCAATTCACTGACCCGCAACCAAGTGCCCTTGTTTTCACGGCAGCCCTCATCCATTCACTGTCTAAATGAAATGAGCTTCTCTGATTTTGGAGGGGAGGGCGGGCAGGGGGATCAGGTGACCAGTCACATTCCTGTTTTGCCTCAATGAGACAATGTAGGTCACACCCTCCTTTGACTAATTAAAAATTCAGGAAGGAGAGACCTGCTTCACTCCCCTGAGGCATGAAAAATATTGCACTACAAACAAAAATAAAATCTCGAGTATTCTTCACCATGTCGTTGCAGTAAAAGGGAAATTAACATAAGACTTTGTTTTCAACCCATCCAGGGTGTACCTTGCCTCTCACCTGGTAGCAGCTGGGATAGGCCTGAAAATAAGATGGTCATGGTAACAATCAACTGAAATTCAGTGAATTAAAACAGCACAGACCCAATTTTGCAATATTGCACGTTAAACTCATTGCATACTCTATTATACTTTATTTATTCACCCTGCAGCCAGATGTCAAGCGAGGGGCAAGAAACTGTTGCCTGGATAGAGAAGACTGGAAACAGAAAGTAGTTCAAGATTTCCCCAAAAGTTTACATGAATGCTGATAAAGAGATATCAGAGATTCACAACTGTCGATGACACACATACACATGTTGACAACATGCACACTCTCACTGAACTGATGTTTTTAATCCTATGCTGATTCTACACTGCAATAAATCACTTTGCCCATCTCAGCACATTATTCACAGCAATGTTCTTCGTGATGCAGTTCGCAGATTGATCAAAACGTCCCTTTTTACTAAAGCCACAAGGCTGATACGTCCATAGAGATCCATGAGTTTGTTTTTTGGTACTGAGCAAAATCCTTTTTATTCCAACTGCACCTGCGTGGATTAAAACAAATTAAATTGAACAGGACTAAATTAAATAATGCTTCATAAATCCCCAAAAGGAAAATGATACTATTGCAATATGTATTAGAACAAATAGTCATTGTAGAAAGTCATTATATAAGGTTGCTGTGTGCAGGAATGACATCCTGTACCAGTGCCTACGACTAAAATGTAAACATAATCAGATGATTGGAAACATAAAATCTTTTTTTTTTTTCTTTAAATGATGAGCAGACTTCTTTCATGTGACCATATCAATCCATGCGTCATGCCCTGTTCATGAGGTCAAATAATGCAGTAATGTGATTTCATTCTGTTAAACATCCAGTATACTGTCATCCATTTGTTCTGATCAAATGAGCTGGGTGTGAGAAAGAGAGCAACAAAAATATGCATCATCAGCTATACAGGTGTGTGTGTGTCTGTGTGTGTGTAAATGATGTCAGCTCATTCTCAATTCTCTCTTGAACTTTCTCAGTGCAGTTGTTTGGTGCAACAATCAGACTGCCCTCCTGTGGGAATAGCAAGCATTGCAAGAATTCTCTCCCCCACTGTGTCAAATCTGTGTGCCCATCTGCCAGGACTATACAGGAAAGACTCTGCAACTGCAATAACATTTTATTTATCTCTGTAAGATGTTGTTTGTTTTATGGATTGCTAAGTTTTCTTAGACTGGTCTTTATATGTATTGTCACAGTAGAAAGAAGTCCTAGAAATAAGTGAATATACCTTTAATTTCAAGAGGGTTCCGTAAGAAAACATAGAAAAAGGTTATTTCTGTAATTCAAGCCATAATTTTCTAATCTTTCTTTTGATAGCTTTTAAAAATGCTGTTGTTTCTGCACATGCAAAGGATACAGTAAATTAAGTACACAGATAAAGGATTAGTTTTTCCTTCTGCTGAATACCTTGCTGGACTAAATAATCTCTTTTTTGGCAAAGAGATCCAAATTAGATTGTTTTTTTTAAAAACTACATTGTTGAGGCATGTAATACCAGCCCAGATGTATTTGTCTGCGGCAGTGTTTGTGTGGGATGATCTACATTGAATTTTAGTGTGTACTAATGTCCCATTGCGTCTGTCTGAATGATATCTATGTGTACAAATAGAATGTAACACCATTTACATGAGTTCACACCTGCTTCCCATCCTGTAGACTCAACGTAGTTTAATAAAGTTGCGCCAGATATCTGAAACAAATCCCTGACTTTTTTTTTTTTCTCCTGCTTTGGCCTTTCCAAATTTGTATACCTGCTAGGCTGATAGATGGATGTTATATTTATACCCGGCAAAGCTTCTCATGAGAAACACTCCTGCTCTCAGCTGCAGGGCTGCTGACGGCAGGCTGAATTCTGCCTTACTGGCCACACAGCTCACAAGGAAACAGATGGGTAATAAGGTCACAGTAGACGTCTTACTAGCGCGGACAAATTGCAGACACACCAGCTGTGCTGACTCAGGACAACATTAAACTCAGGGGAATTGAATTAAGATCCCTTTTTGTGAGCTAAAGAAGTTGCTATCTGTTTTATTTCTCTTTTCTCTTTAGGCCTTAAACAAAAAGCTCAAAAGCCATTTTCTGCATCAGCTTTGCAACATGATTGATGATGAATAATATCATTATGGGCATAAGTTGAAACAGTCGCCAACGCTCACATTTGTTCTTATCCTTAACTTAACCTGACTTATGTTCTCTCTGCTCTTTCATTTAGTCTTACAACCTTACATCTGATGTCACTGATCTGAAGTGAGAAAGACTCCTCTGGAGCCATGTCACATGCAGCAACATTTACATTAATATGTTTGAGATTCCAGCGCCCCTGAGACTTGGAATTGGATTTAGGGGATATAAGCAATGGATGGATGGACTGATGGATGAAGATAAGTTTGTTACATGAAACAAGCCTCCACACTTAAATTAAACCAAACATAATCATATACTTGATAAGGACAAATGCTTAGTCTCTGTCTTGTAATTAATTTAACAATAATTTAAGATGCTTTCTTGACTTTGAGTGCAGGTGTTTTTGGTCAGTACTTTAGCATAAACATCAAAATTTGAAAGATGCACTGCATCATCTGATTTTATTATAAAGACTGAGATACACTGAAATATGATGAACATTTTTCCCCTCATAAAACAATCCCACATGTTTATGTACACTAGAGATTCTGCTGATAGATATTTTTACTTATTAAAAAAACCTGTTAGTTCTCCATTTTTGTTTGGTCTAAATGACCAATGTTTTTTTAAAATAATAGTCGTGTCCACCAAGGCCTACATGACATCTACAGGTATCCCGTTTAGTCCACAGTCAAAATTATTAAATTTAATTTCATTATAACATTAAGAAATAAGAAAAATTCAGTAGCTAGAATCAGAAAATGTAGCTGTTTCTTTGCGTTACTGCAGCTTCCGACAGATGTTGAATGAAAGTTTGCTATTTTTTTCCTTTATTTTCCCTTTTTTATGAAATTGTATGAATCACATCATTCTCATTTGAATTAGATCAAGAAATTTTGCATCGACCGTTGCATAATTTTCAGAAAACAACAGTTTCTCTAGTTTCTGTCATTAATCAATGACCACATCATGTGTCACACTTCAGCTGGTGAATCCTTTTATTTCAATTTGGATCTTGAGTGACTTAATTCTCACCATTTAAATGATTTTTAGCCTCATCTATCCTCTTCTGCATATTTACATTTCCTGTTCTCAAGACTAACTAACACTAAACAAGGAAGCTTTTGTTTTCTCTTAACTAATAATTTATGCTTTTTATTCAAAAGAAATCAAACCAGCCTTTAGAAGTCCTTATTTAAACACTCTTTATTTTACAGTAGTGACTACATTATGTGAGATAGGTCATTAAATTATTTGATATTTTCAAACAGGCACATTAACTCCAGTATTGTCTTTTTCACCTATAATTTTAAAAATCTTTTTTTTTCTTTTCCCTGTAGTAGCACTGCAATAATTACAACACTGTGCACAGTTGGAAAATAAAAACTACATTTTTCTTTAAATCAACCAACATATAAACAGTACGCTACCATACAAGTTTGGCGAATAAAAATCTGTGTTCAGTGCATGATGTGCATGGCATCAAGAAGATACATTCATCACCCTGTACGCCCCAGCTTTAGTCCTCGGTGTCTGAGCTGTCTGCTGGGTCGGTGTTGTGGGTCAGCATGTAGTTGTCCATGTCGATGGAGGGACAATTGTGAATTGAGTAACGCAGACGCTCAGCGAGGATGGCCTGGCTGGTGTACGGGGGCAGGCGAAGCAGGAAGAAGCAGGTCTGAGCAGTAGGGAGTCCGTTGATGGGCTAAAGATAAGAAGCAGACAACATTAGATGTTAAACATTATTTTTACTGATAGTATTTCCTAATGTCTCTGACTTCCTGCAGTTGCACTTTTTGCCCTGTTCAGCTGTCCTCACCCTATCCACCTTGATGATTTGGAATTTCTGTGTGATATCGGCCGGGTTGGAAGGCAGCCTGGACCTGCCAGAAACAAAGCGTAGGAAAAGCACCCGCTCCTCGTTGGTGAACTCCTCCAAGCTCTGCCAAAACCAGCCAATAAGCTGGTGGCTCTCAGTGATGTCACGGTAGCGCACCAGCTTCTTCAACATCTCAACAGAGACCTCTGGTAGGCCGCAGACCAGCTGCTCCAGCTGCTGAGCTGTCAGCAGGGAAAGGAGGGGCACAGGGATGATGGTGGACATGCCCTCTCTGACTGCGGCCACCTGGACAGAACAGAACAAACTCAGCTTTGATGCTTCTGAGGATGAGACGACAACAATCAGGCAGGGCACTAATGGAAACTGGTGAGCAGCCTGGGTGTTTAATATGGAAACACACGTGCACAATACATGGAAAGTCACACCAGTACACATTCATGGGCCAGATCGGATTAAAGTAAATCTAGATTAAAATGGATTGAGTTATTGAATTTTAAAGTGTTGTCATAATACCTTAAAGTGTTTGTCTATTTGCTTAGAGGTAACATATATAGAGTACCATGTCAAACCTTGCTCAGTATTTCATTATAGAAAGCATAGCAGTCCCATGCCTGGTGGTAGATGAGGATCTGTTATTGGTTACATCAGGCTGCACTTCCTACAATGTAATATCTCACTCAGATTTCAGAGAACCAGCATTTCACTGGTAACCAAATATTTCTCGAAGATTACATTTATCCTTATCTGTGTTATCTTATTTTTGGGCCTTTAAAGATAACCAAAAATATATAAAACAATTAATCTTTCAATATTAAAGGCACTATAGCTGATTTTATTTTAATCTCTCTGAAAAATGCTTTTTACATGGTACATAATGTGGCCAAAGAGGTAATTTTATAAAAAATAAATGATTCATTGATTGCGCATATGCAGGAGCCCAGGCCTTTTTAGTTTTGGCTTTTTACCCTGCTGTGACGTTAGGAACGTTAGGAAACTGCTGCTGGCTTACACTGCTAATACAGCAAAACAGCCTAAAAAGGATCAAAACTGAGGAAGAGAAGACAGATTTGAAACGCAACAGTGACCCAAGAAGGAATAAAGGTCATGTAAATCTCAGTGCATTGTACTCAAGGTGGGGAACTTTGCGGGACTGAATGTGGACTGGAAACTGTCTGTAGTCCTCCTAGACAGGTTCAAACACTTTCTTCTTAGTAACATTTTATTTATGCTCGGCTACTGGCTCTGCCACTGGTGGTTTGACCGCATCCACCTCTGTGTCCCTATAATGTAAATAATGCATAGTGATATTTACACTGTAACGTGACCAAGTCCATGCTAATGTTAGCATTTAGCTCGCAGTCAAACTATACAAGAACAAACACAGACTGCTTTACGTCATATCACTTTTAATTGCAGTGGCCGGTTAGATACTTTATTGTCATGTTGTGATGCAGCCTATAACATCATGGCACATCATAATTGTGCATCTGTGTACATAACTGTAGTTACAGTAAGCTAACAATTTATGAAAGAAATGGCTTTCTATGCGATCATCTTCAATGGGGATTTAAGTGACAGAAAATGTCATTTAGCTGATTCGCAGCGATTTACTGGAACCAAAAAAGTAAATTCACTGGAAGATGCTCTGTTTCTTCTGGAGAGTTTCCATGTGCACCAGTATAAGATGTGCGCGTTATTTCATGCACGTCAAGTAAGAGGAGAGTATAAGGGAGAGTGGCAGTGGTTCTCACTGGGAAAAAAACAGTAAGGGGGTGGGGCTTACAGTTCAAACTTTACTCATGGTTTGAAAATATGCAAAATCGGTATAGTGCCTTACATTAGACATTTTCTGTTATTTTAGACTAATAAAAGATTAGTTTAGTAAAATCTAACTTTTCAACATGGCAATGTATATAAATTGTATGTCATCTCAGGCAAGTTTTGCACGTATTTCTACTTATTTTAAGTGATTGATGTGTGATTTTATAATGCTAAAATACTAGGGGTTAGAGTACAGTACAAGGCATTTTTTTCACACAGTGTGAAACTTAACACAAAAATAAAAAACAAAAAATCTACTACTTAATGAGGATCATTATCCAGTGTGTAATAACTAAACCTTTTTGCAAGATCATACTTGTTTTTTGGTTTTTGTTTTTTCTTTAGACAAAAAAAAAAAAATCTGTAATAAATAAACAAATACTCAGAAGTGTTTCCCACTGATCAAAAGTGCTGCTGACTTTCTTTTAACCCACTAACAGATAAAATCAGCTGCAGTTAATCTGCAGCGGATTAACATGTTGTGAAATGTTTTAGGCTAATCTTAAAACGCATTCAAGTCTGCATCTGTTGACCAACTCAATGAATTGTTCGCAGTTAGTTTTGAAAGTGTTGTTGTAGCTCTTTATTGCACGAACATTTAGCATAAAGTTGCCTCTGCTGTTGACAGAGCACAAAGATTTCTGTTTTGGGAATGTTTATTCTTAGTGCTAAAGAAGTCAGTGCTGGCCAGTGTCCAAGTATACAGCCTCATGAAGGCTTGCAGATTTTCTTTAATGGTTATGCACATGCCGATGCAAAACTATTACTTCATACAAATAAATCATTCTAAAATTCTTAAAGCCTCAAACCTGTGAATCCATCTCATGCAATCTGTAGTCCAGAGCTCTCTCCACGTATTCAGTTCGGTTGGCAAACGTTAGGGAGATGTTTTGACCTCCAGGAACCACAGGTACCAGCCTTCCACCTGCGCTGTGAGCCACGAATGAATCCAGCGGGATCATCTGCAGAGAGAGATATGATGAGATAAGATCCCAGTTTAGGGAATGAGGAATTTGAAAATAAAGAAGAAAAGTCAGATAAATCTTAAATTTGATGGAGAAAGATCAAAAGAAACAAATTGACTCTGGAGCAAGAGCATCTTACCACATGGAAATTGTCTTCTGTGATTCCACTGTTTTCTAAGTGAAGGATGCCCTGAAGGGTGCGGAAGGTGAGCAGGTCTACCTCCTCCAGGTCAGACCCTGCTAATGGCATGGAGCAAAGCTGTTTCCACACCCACGGAGCCAAATGTAAGTCCAGAGGCTTTTTAGTGCGGATAGCAACTGCCATGAGGATACCCAAGAAGCGAAACTGGATCATGTGATCATCTGAGTGTCCCGCGGGATTGAGCAAGAACCTAAAAAGGTATCCATTTACAGAGGTAAAGACCATTTAAAATATCACATATGCTGCTGTATCATTAAAAACAACTAAAATATGTGCACCTGTCAGTGTTGCACCCCACATCTGCAAAGCTGTTGGGAGTATGAATCAGGAGATCCACCACACCGGACTGCAGCTCCTGATGCAAACACCAATTTATCAGTTTTCAAAAAGCAGAGAATGTTCTGGTCTGCATAATTTGCAACACTTAGATGTGTTCAGTTTTCAACCCACCTGGCACATCTCAGTGATGGTATCATCGAACACTCCTCCAGCATCATCAGCTCCCTCTCCAACCAGTTTCACCTTCCAGGCTCGCGATGGAAGCCGCAGCTCAAGAGGATTCAGATTCACCACCTGCTTTGCTATCTGCACAAAGATGGGCTTGCTTGAACGCCCTCTGTGGGAGTAAACAGAAAAGGATGTTTTTAGGGACATGGACTATGACAGCAGACATAAAACCAGCAGAAAGTTGCTTTTAATGTATAATTTTAAAAAATGCAAATAAAAAAAAAAATCAGAATGCCAAATAAAAGTCCTGACATTTCGTTAATAAGCCTGGTTGGCCAGTTGGAAACACAGCAAGCTGTTCTGGCCATATTCTGCCTCTTTTTTTTCCCTTTCTTCCTCCCACAAGCTGACCCCTGCAGGCGTTCAGTTTCTGCCAACGGACTGAACATCATGGTCATCCTTACCTTGTGGAAATCCGCTTCACAGTGATCTGAGGCCCATATGTTTTACCCTGGGTCATTGTCCTGCCGATTGAGCGCACTAGAGGCAGAGTGTTGACCTTGGGTGATAGAAGGCCCCTGAGTTCACCGCGGATGATGGCTGCTGTCCCAGAACTATAGCGTGAAGTGGACATCTGGACGGAGGGAAGGAAAGGGATGTAAAATAGGAGGAGATGCATGCAGAATTGCATTGAAAATATGATAGCAATGCAAAGGGCACAACAAGCAGAAGATGCAACAACACACTTGCATTCACATATTCAAAGAACAGTTGGACGAAGGATACCGGATTCTTTGTTTCCAGATTGAGCAGCCTCCAGGATTTGTACATGAGATCAGAGAAGTGGTAGAGCACCCTGAGGCGCATGCTGAGGATATCAGGGCTGCAGTCTTTTAGAGTGTTGTACTGGGGAGGGACTGACTGGGGAAGGCCAAGCTGGAAATATCCGGAGCCACCTGCCAACGGTAACATATGGAGTCCCAGGTGTGTCCCCTTCATAGATCATACAGTATTTGTGTGCACAGATACTGGAACACTTTGTTTATACCTGAGGTTTTCAGCGAGGTAGATGGAGTTGTCCAAGCTGCACTGTGGCAGCGGCCAGCAGAGATTTGTCTGATGTGTTTACCCTGGAGGGGTGTCACGAGTGTTGGCTCCTTTACTGGATTGGAGTGTCCAAGACCAAGCTGGAACACATGCATAAAATACAACAATGCAACCTTAACAGTGCCACTAAAAGAAATATTGTCTTAGTGCTCCATATCCCTAAAAGGCTAGCTGGTTACCTGTCCCTCACTGTTGCACCCCCATGCATAAACATCTCCAGTGGAGGACAGGGCCAGCACATGCTCGCAACCCACAGCAATGTCCTCTATGAACAACCCCTCTAAGGAGGGCACCACCTGGGGGTTTGCTTTATTCTTCAGCATGGATTCTGGCAGACCAATCAGACGCTCTGAAAGAAAAGCAGGAGAAAGGAAAATAATAGCAAAAATACAAACTTATATTTTGTCAGCTTTACAGCTTTTATGTCAAGAAGCAAATACATGATTTGATGATTCTATTATGTGATTTTACTCATTTATCTTTTCATTCTTTCACTGTGTGGTTTTATTATGTGGTTGTTTAATTAATCTTTTTAATCTGCCATGTTCATTCTATTCTATTCTATACATCAAGGGAATCACTTGACGTGTCACATAATGATAATATCACTACAGTAACTATCAGAGGTAAAGGATACATTGACAGACAGGAAAGGAAAGTTACTATACGAATATGCAAAGGAATCAATAATATTTCATGCATTTTAAATTTTTATTAAAATATTGTCTATATGATTTTAATTTCTATTTTTTGGGAAATATTCAGTGTTTTAACATTTTGGTTGTAGACTTACTGTAAAATGGCAATTACAGTTTCAAGAATTTTCAAAAGTAAATGGTAAATGGACTGTATTTATATAGCGCTTTTCCAGTCATACTAACTGCTCAAAGCGCTTTACACTACATATCACATTCACCCAGTTGCACACACAATCACACACACATTCATACCCCGATGGGCACATCGGGAGGCAACTTGGGGTTCAGTGTCTTGCCCAAGGACACTTCGGCATGTAGTCTGGGGAAGCCTAGAATCGATCCCACAACCCTCCGGTTGAAAGACGACTGCTCTTCCACCTGAGCTACAGCCGCAGAGTAGACGCATTGCTATGCTGACGACACTCAGATATACTTATCAATGAAGCCTGATGAAATCAATCAGTTTGTTAGATTTCAAAGATGTCTTAGCAACATAAAGACCTGGATGACTCTGAATTTTCTGCTTCTGAATTTAGACAAGACTGAAGTTGTTGTCTTTGGAACTAAAAACTTAGGACTAAATTGTCTCGTTTTATAATTGATCTGGATGGGATTAATTTGGCTTCCAGCACTACAGTGAAGAATCTTGGGAGTCATTTTTGACCAGGATTCGTCTTTTGGCTCACATATAAAATAGGTTTCTAGACCTGCCTTTTTCCACCAGCGTAATATTGCTGAAATTAGGGACATCCCCACTCAGAAAGATGCAGAAAAACTGGTCCATGCTTTTGTTGCTTCCAGATTGGACTACTGTAATTCCTTATTATTGGGCTGCCCCAAATATGCCTTGAAAAGTCTCCAGCTGATCCAGAATGCTGCAGCTAGGGTTCTGACTAGAACCAGCAGGAGAGATCATATTTCTCCAGTGCTAGCTTCTCTTCATTGGCTTCCTGTTAAATCCAGGATAGAATTTAAAATTCTTCTTCTCACATATAAAGCTTTCGATGACCAAGCTCCATTATATATTAGCGATCTCATAGTTCCATATATTCCAAGCAGAGCACTTCGCTCTCAGACTGCAGGTCTTCTGGTAGTTCCAAGAGTCTCTAAGAGTAGAATGGGAGGCAGAGCATTTGGCTATCAGGCCCCCTTATTGTGGAACCAGCTACCAACTCAGGTTTGGGAGGCAGACACCCTCTCTACCTTTAAAATTAGGCTTAAAACCTTCCTTTTTGATAAGTCTTATAGTTAGGGATGGTTAGCCATCCCTTAGTTAAGCTGCTATAAGTTTAGACTGCTGAGGGACGTTCATGATGCACTGGGCTCTTCTTTGCCTCTGCTTCTCCATGTAGAAACTTGTGACAGTATTGCATCATTAACTGTGTTCCTCCTCTCTCAGCAGGTCTGGCTGGATAAAAGTTGCAGTATCTGTTGGTCTCTCTTTTTGTCTTCTCCACCCCAGCCGGTCGAGGCAGATGGCCGCCCTACCTGAGCCGGGCTCTGCCAGAGGTTTTTCCTCCCTGTTAAAAGGGTGTTTTCCTTCCCACTGTCGCCACCACTCTGTGCTTGCTCAGGATGGGGGATTGGACCGGGTCAAGTCAAGATTTGATCCAATCTGTTGGTTTTCTTAGCAAGGCTGTTATGAATCTGACTTGAATTTCTCTGTCTGTTCAGCACCCTGAGGTGACATTGACATGAATTGATGCTACACAAATAAAGTTGAATTGAACTGAAGTACTCACAGATCTCCAAGTGGCACATCAACCTAATATACAGTCCTGTACAAACACTGTCCATTTTCAACTATCTAATTGACTTTAAAATGAAAGCGTACCTTGTCCAAATGTGTAAACATGTCCATCACAGGCCAGGGCCACAGAGAACTGAGTCCCACAACAGACTTTCTTAATTCCCTTGTTGCACAGCTGCTCCACTTTCTATAAATGAAAACAACCAAAGGCAAATTTTGTCTCCAGTGAAGTATATCAATAGCTTCAATAAAGCCCTGGGAATCAATGAGGTGATGAAGAACATCTGTCTAGTATCCCTTATGACGTTTTCAAGGCAAACAACCAGATGAGTTACATATTTTTATGTAATGTGGATTATTTAGTGTGAGTCTTTCTCAGAGTTAACATACCTGAGGGTAGTACTTTGCTGTGGAGGAACCTGTTCCCAATTTGCCATAATCCCCATCTCCAAATGCCCACATGACCATACCATCCAGAGACACCACTAATGTGTGGTTCAGACCACATGAAACCTGAGAAATGCAAGCAAACTGAATAATTATCTTTTCTTTAGCTGAAACACTATCAGCACATGAATTTTCAACATTGGTTGTCCATTTTTTTTTACCTGTCCTACATGATATCCCTCAAGTGCAGCCACCCTTTCAGGCAGCATCCTGTTGGATGTTGACCTTTGACCCAGGCGCCCAGATTCACCACTGCCGAAGGTAAACAATTTCCCATCTGCTGTGACCACAGCAGAGTGCCGGAAGCCACAAGCAAGCTATGTAAACAAAACAGAACATTCTCAAAACCTTGTTGAATTAATGCATCTTTAGTAACATCTTTTTAATCACTTGAGTTTCTGCTTGACTCTCATCACTGCTGCTGCCTTTCCCAGCATACAGTTAAAGAGCATTTCAGCTGGATTAATTTTAAATCTATCAGTGTTGCACCTTTACACAGATTGTAAATATTTCTGTTGATGCCACAGAATGTCCAACGCCTTCACAAAATCAGAAAATCAACATTTTATATCTTTGATTGCCAAGTGAAAGATTACAAATGTGTCTGTTGATTAAGAGAGGATGTCTTAAAAATTTAATGAGTAATAGCGACTGTTTTAATGTGACCAAATATTACTAAAGCAAACCTGCTTATGCAATGAAAACAAATTCATTCATTGGAATTTGCTTAACATATAATTGGCAATGCCTATTGAAGAGTCAATTCGGCAACAACAGACCCAGCAGTTTCTGATGAGACGTTAGAGTTTCCAAGAAAACAAAAATGCTAAAAATAAATAAATTAAAAAAAAAAAAAAAGATTTTAAGCATGAAATGAATAGACGATGAAGATGGATTAAAAGGTTAATATTGTCAAATAAGTTTGACATCAGAAATGCATGCCAAACTTCAACGTGACACCACCATTTGTGGGTGTAAAACATGAAAATTTTATGTCTAATATACAAAGTGATATTTGAGATGTGATAAAATTTGCGTAAAATTTTATATTTCTAGGTCTAATGATTTTTCTTGAACAAATACTTTGAGTAAAAAAACATGAAGTAGAGGTGGGAAAGTTCAAAAGTTTGAAAAACTGAAAACAATGAGGTAAAGAAGAGCAAAAAAAAAAAAAAAACAGCTTCTACAGTTTTGGTGTTTGGGATATCACTGATAATCAAGAAATAATCATATGGTTTACACAAAAGATTTTTTTGTGTTTCTTTATATTTTCTTTATATTTTTCATAGTTTAGAGCATTGAGGTGCTATATACCTGAATGACCTCTTCTCCTTGTAAGGCTTCTATCTGTTTGGGTCTCCGTTGTCTTTCACTGTTGCCATGTCCTAGTTTTCCAAAATCTCCATCTCCCCAACTGAACACCTCCCCAGTTTCTGTCAGGGCCATCGAATGCCCATCTGAGCCACAGGATGTCACCAGCTGTGTCACCACATATCCTGCATGGAGATTTGACAGTCAGTCTTAATTTAGAAACAAAAGGATAAGGAGATGCTAGCAAAAAGAAAGGCAGTACTTAAAATATTAATTCCATCTTTGTGTGGACAAAGAGGAAATATATGAAATAAAAGTGCTGTAAGACCTTGATTCTTACTGTCTGAATAAATAATGTACCTTGAAATGCAGATATAATAGTAGGAATAAAGAGATCATCAGAATTCCCCTGGCCCAGTCGACCGTACTGTCCTTCTCCTACAGCAAGAACCGAGCCATTGGACTGGAGCAGAAATGTACAGTTTTGACCACAAACAACCTAAAAAAAAAAAAAAAAAAGCAAAAAGACAAACATTTATAAAAAATGGGCAGATGTAAATGAGGACGATGTCCTGAATGAAACAGTGGCTACCTGCTGTGTCTGTGACAGAGAAGATGCCAGTGTTGGTAATGCAAGGTTGCTTCCTGTTCCTGCCAACTGTCCATAACGACCATTTCCCCACAGATACACCTCAGTTTTGCCTCCTTCCTGCCAGTCCTAAGAAACACACAGTGTCATGAGGATATTTAAACTGTTTAATATCCCAAAAAAACTTTAAGTTCATTTGGACGTATTTTACTTTTTAACCAGTTAAAGCTTCTACCTCTGGTTTGCTGGTGGCCCATGACATCAGTTGTTCATCCATACTAAAACTCCACTTACTATTGTCCTGGAAGAAAAGATAAAGGATAAAAACTCTAGAGAAGTTTATGTTTTAATTTATATTCCTATAATGTAAAAACTTCATTAACACTCACCAGTGCCTTGGTGATGTTGGCGTCTTCCACCTCTTGGAAATCAGAAACAACAAAGGATTCAGGGAAGGAAGTACCACTGGCAATAGCCTCAGCACTGCGAACAGTAGTAGCATAAGTAAGCAGCCAGCTCCACTCTGACAGGCAAGAATGAGCCTCAGAATAGGTGTGGTGTGGGGGCCTTGGGTAAGAGCACAGGTGTTTCTCTAAGGACAAACCAACAGCTAGAGAGGCCAGACTCTGCAAGAAGGCACTGTGGACAAGCTGGTCGCCAGCTGCCACATGGGTCTGCAGAAAGAGAAGACAATAAAATTTAAATGTCAGCTGACACCCAAAGAAAGCAGCTCCAAAGCGACTTTAAAACACAGTTTTAGTAATGACCCTTTCATAGCTGTACTGCTCTTGCAACAGCAAAGGCAGCCTCTCCAAGAACACAGCCAAACAAGGAGCCCGATTTAGCCCCAAGATGTTCTGGCTTCTGAGGACCATGCGACAGGATGCCAACACATGGTTTTGACTGATCCAGTCTGGAGTGCAGCAAATCAACAAAACATCCTGGGAAACAACAGAACAACTATTTTACAAAAGACAGCACTGGGAAATGCCTCAAGCAAGAGAAAGAAATGATTACAGAAATAAAAACAAAGAAAATAAAGAAATGAACCAAATTACCTTTGATCTCCCGAAACAAGCAGCTACACCTAAGTTTGGTATCCAGGTAGTACTGACAACTGAGCCCAGTCCAGTAACAGTTTGTAACACTGAGCCATCCTTTAAGAAGTGAAAAAGGAATGAAAATGAAAAAAATATTTAATAAGATAGATTTTTGTTTGGAAGAAAAAAAATCTACAAGTAATTTGTTTGAGTAGCACGTGATGCTAACGCTTCATATTAGGAAATTGGCTCTGACTTTAGGTAAATACGTGGCTGCACCAATGAATCTGATTTCCGTACCTGTAGAGACCAGATGTTGAGCAGTCCCCCTATTCCTCCAGAAACCAGTGCCAGGCCACTGGAGCAAAATGAAAGGGACTTCACTGCTGTAATGTGACCATGAAGTACAAATGCACATTTTGCACCGTCCTGCTATAAAATGGAAAAAAGAAGAAAATATGTTATGAGCTTATACAAAAAGCGTGAGTGTTTGCAATGCAGTATACATAGTACATTCCTGTATATTCCAGTACAGTTACAGTAAATGTTAATCAAAGCAAATGTCTGCACAAAAAATTCCAGCAAAAGATCCGATCTAACCTCAATCTTGATGCTTTTATCCTGGCACTGGGAGTTGTTCAATATGTTTGGCAAGGACACAATGGTACCCCCCTGTGGTAGTGTCCAGACATACACGGAGCCATTCTGACAGCCACTAAGAAACATCAAGAGTAATGTATGAATATATAACAAACATTTTAATAAACATTAAAAAAAAAAAAAAAAACACTGAATATTCTAAGCTCCTATTTTGTTTGTTAAAGGCAGGGTGGATGATGTTTTCCAGGAGCATTTTTTTACTATATTGCTTAAAGTCTTCTTCACTCCCTGATTGCAGCCAATTAATTACATGTTTGGACACAAAAATAAAAAAATAAATAAATAAATCACCTGTGGAACATACAGCACTGGAAAAACCACTTCCAATGAAATGAATTTCAGAGGGGTTTAACCCTTGATGGGGAAGATTTACCATTAAACCAAGGGGGGGGGGGGGGTTCCCCCCGGGGCTCCGGGTTGCAGTAAGGATGTTTTTAAGCCGCAGAAGAAATTGGAGGTGAAATAATTATCACAATTAGGAAATGTGGTTCCTCTGCTATTTACTTGGAAACTAACAAGCTAGCCACTCGGCTGTTCTCGGTTATCTTCACCGATAAACTATGAGCACACGCGTTCCTGTGCCCTGGAGGCATGGTTTCAGGAGGTGTATATTTTTTTCAAATGTAGCTTGTTCGAACCGTTTTTCCAAGATCCCCTACCCTGCCTTTAAGGGTAGTTAAAAAAAAAGAAGCTGTAAAGAAAGAATTACAATTGAATCAGTTCAACTTACACAGCCATCATGAGCCTGGGATCAGGTGCCCTGCCAGCGAGTGGGCACCATTCTGCAATGTTGACAGTGCTAGTGTGGAATAGAGTATGCACTGTCACCCAGGTGCCTCCAGAGCGTCCCAGTATCTTCACTACCTCTGACCTCCCCAAACAGAGCAGCAAGTGTCCTGTAGGGTCCCATCTTAAGAAACTCACACCGTCCTGTAGGGTGAAGGAAAGCTCAGTTGTCACAGCATGAAATGAAAAGAAAATGATGCCATGTGCTACAAAAGGAGGATTAAATGCAGAAAACAATTTTGCACTTTTGAGGGAAAACTTGTCCCAACCTGAAAGAATAATTTGGATCTGAGGTAATGGAAACATTGCAGACACTTTTCTAGTTCTTGCTTGCCTGTAAAGTATTTTGTCAGGTGGTAGAAATAAATATTTATTATAAGTACTGAAAGCCTTTGCCATGATGCTTGTAAATGAGCTCCAGTGCATCCAATCCTGTTTGTGGTTGACTTGTTTCAAACTTAATTGATTGAAATAATAAAGGCAAGTGTCACAATAAAAACTATTAAAGTTGATGAGGTCTATCATGATGAAAAGTGAGCCATTAAAATCAAGGGAACTGTTCCCAGACCTGCAAGAAAAAATTGATAACATTTTAGAATAAAAAACACAAACTTTTGTTAAGAGGGAGCTTAGAAGATCAAACAAGAAGCTAACTGATGTGTTAATGATTAACTCTTTATTAAACTGGATTAAAACAGCAAATTCAAATAAAATGACAAATAATCCCCAATTCTTTCTTCCCTGATTTCATATATAAATAACCAATAATTATTAAATTAAATTTGACCAAGGGTAAATCAAAAAGCAACAGAAAACTACCAGCAAGTCCCTCATTTTTTTCCTCATTAGCTTTCATCTCACTGAGCAAAATTTAGTATCTCTTCCTGTAAACTGTTCGCTTGGATTTTATGGCAGCACAGATTCAGGGAATAACAAAATATCAGCCGCAAATATAATATACCCAAAGTGAAGTAGACTATCAACGTAAAATGGGAATTTGGAACACCAACAGACTTTCCAGATCCAGCCGCTCTGCTAAACTGATCTCATACCCAGAGTTTGCTTGTGGAGACAGGAGAAACTTCTTGAAAGACAACCGCTGATCATGACAGGCAAAATACGATGAAATAAAGGCTGGACTTTTAGGGCACTATTCCCAGTGGGGTGTGTGGTGTAAACTAGACCATAAAAATCACCTCTTTCTAAACATGGTGATCGCAGCATTGTGCTGTGGGAAGATTTTTCTGCAGAGGGGGCTTAGGGAACTCATCAGGGAAAAGGAGAAAATAACATAGAAAAATGTAGTGCAACATCTTTTCACAAGATTTCATGTGTATATTTTAGGTTTACTGCACTTACAATTAATGCGAGGTTCATGACAAACCTGAAAGAGAGACATCACTACAGGCTCTGTGTTCTCATAGCTCTCAGTGGTGGCCAAAAGGATTTTCCCACTGGGATAGCCCACTGCAAAAGTCTTGTCTTCACTGTGCCAGGCAACACACTGGGGGGGCTAAACAAGATCAGAAATAATACTGTTAGTATATTATTAAGTTTGTTGATAATTAGATGTACTGTATTATTGTAATGTTTAGTAAGCTTCAAACTGGTGAGGACCAAGACATCTATTCATAAAACTTAAACAGAACTGATGCATCTAAAAACATAAAACCAATCATGGAAAATGATAATCTCTGTGCTAAATTATAGCCTTTGTTAGCCAACTTTTCACCTTGAAATATTTTTTTATATACGGTAATACTGCCATAATAAAGCTCTTCATAAATACTGTGCAAGTGTACAGAACACAAAGAATTTTTTTGATAAGAAACATTTCATGAAATTCAAGTGAATGTGTTTAAAGCATGTGTGCAGTCTTCTCTCACCCTCTTTCCTGTGGCAGTGGGTTAGTTCAGTGTTCTTCACAAGCAGGTCGATTTCCTGCATTGTGACTTGCAGCCAGCAGAGTGAGCCATCCAGCCGTCCCACCAACAAGCTCTCAGCAGGTCTGTTCTTGCAGGCAGCTGATTGGTCGAGCGCCCACAAACTGAAGCTCTGAGCCCAGCAGAGCGCTGTGACCCGAGAACCCAGAGCCTCCACATGACAGAGAGATCCTGAAACATAAACAGGACACACTGTAGAAACTGCTCCTCTTATTAGCAGCAATCTTGCACTTTTAACCACTGAAGGTTTTGTTACATAATTATTTATGTGCTAAGTGTGATATTTATCACTTATATTTGTGAAGGGGGAGGTTTCTGTATGTTTTCCCTTAAGCTGAGTTTTAGGTGTGTAGCTACTGTATAAGCATGAGTTTGGTTTGGAAATTTGGCTTCAAAGTGCATAGCCACCACTTTAATACCTCTGATAGGTAAAGTCAGTAACACCACTTATCTTACTGTATCACAATGTAGCTGTACAGGAAAAAAAAAAAAAACAGTTGTCCTAGCATTCAAAAGCCTTCTCATTATTAGGCAAGTGGGTGTAATGTTGATCCTTAAATCAATATTAAGTTTTTAAGAGAAAAATAGACTGACCTCTGATATTCATGATGTTGATGTGTTTGTTCTCAGGTGCGGCCAAAAAGTTCCCCCCAGTGCTCCAGTACACTGGAGACATATGCTGACATCTGCCAGGTCTCTCGCTACTTGATCTGTCTGTCTTGCTGCAAAACATCACCAACAGACAAAGCAGCAGTCAGTCAATGGCCAGCCATTTCCCAGCCATTTTGAAATTTAGGAAAGTTTTTTTTTTTTTTTGCTTTTCATGTCTAAAATCTAACATATCCATATATAAGCATCAAATAGTGAAGCCATCATTGTGCAAACCAATACTTAACCAAGCATGAATACCTGGTAATACAGGAGAAGGTGGTCTGTAACTCCACAGTGTTTTGGCTGACAGTCCAGAGCTGCACCACTTTGTCCTGAGAGCATGTTGCCAGCAAACTCTGCTCACTGCTCCAGGAACAGCTGGCCACCTGTACAGATAAAAAAGGATATATTTTACTACATTCCTTTCAACTGATTGAAAAAGACAAATTGGTCCACTCAAATTATCAGCATGTCCAAGAAAACATCTCTTTCATAAGAAAAAGAAAGAAAATTAAGAAAGTAAATGGAAACGGTGTGTGTCTCTCGCCTTGTTGTAATGCCCTTCTAGTCTCTTGAGAGGACATTTGCGCAAGTCACCGGCCAGGTCACTGTATGTTTGGGGCCGATTAGGACTGTCTCTTCCTGCAGCTGCCAAGGCCTGCACCAGCTGTTGTGCTGCCCATTGTCGGTGTTTACTGGTCAGCCTTGCAGAGAGGACACATGCTGCCAAAGCATTTGCCAGCTCCAGAGGACCCACTCTGACACTCAGATGCGGTAAAGGGGAGGGAGGCAAAGAGGAAGAAGATACCCCTTGGTTTCCTACATCTGGGCCAAATGAATACATTGACAAATGAGAGCCATTGTCAATAACACTGCATAAAATGATGCAGCTGATCAAATGTAACTTTCTCACCATTACCTTCATGTTCAGCTCGATCTGGGCCGTAACAGTAAACACTCTTTTCAGTAAGCAGGGACACCAGACTTTGTGTGACCAGGAATGTTGGGGGGGTCTGGTCATTGTGGTCTCGCTGCTGGGCTCCCTGGGTTGCAATTGTTAGAGGGGATCTCTGCGGTGGGTCAGTGATGGCTCCAATGTTCACCCCAGTAGCTGCTGCCATTAGGTCCTAAAGGCAGTAATAATAAACAGAGTGAAATATTAATTTTTCCCTTTTTCTCTGTTGAGCATCCAAAGTACATTGCCTGGCCAAAAGAAGAAGTTGCCACCTGGATTTAACCAGCTTATCAAATACGTATGAGCATCCTAATGGAAAATTGCTGCATGGGTGATTATCTTTCAGCTGGCAACAAGTCGTGTAACCCCAGCTGAAGCAAATGAGTCGTTTCACATTTGTGGAAAGAGACATCCCATGTTCAAGGAAAAAATGTTAGTCAGAGAAAACATCTAAGGTCATGCAGAAACTACTAAAATTTGATTAAGAACTGTTCAATGCATAATCAGAAACTCTAAGAATAGCAAGGAGCCATCAACTCTCCCATCATCAATACAAGGTATTGGTGAAAAAAAAATGCAAAACTGGATGGAAATAAATTTTGTCACATTGCAGAAGCTGAAATGATGCCACAGCAAATGTGTGGTAAAGACAAAGGTGTTGGACCACTACTCTTTCTCCTCAAAAGAAAACTGGCACCGACTGTAACTGTAACAAAAACATGTTGGGATAAAGACAACAGGAGGAATTGGACTGAATTTTAAAAATTATTATTATTATTAGTAGTAGTAGTAGTAGTAGTATAATTATTATTATTATTATTATATAATAATAATAATAATAATAATAATAAATATAGTGAGTGGGGAGTGGGTAGACTAGTGGTAGCGTTGTGGCATTTTGGCGAGGAGGACCCGGGTTCGAGTCCCCAACAGGACCCCTAGGTGAACCACTGTGGACCCCTGAGCAAGGTCCTTAACCCCACCAACTGCTCCCCGGGCGCTTTAAGTAGCAGCCCACTGCTCTCTGATACTCACAGTACAGAGATGGGTAAAATGCAGAGCCCTAATTTCCCTTTGGGGATCTTACCAGTATAACAAAAAAAAAAAAAAAAAATGTTCACTTTTTTTGTTTCCTCAGAACAAAATTATAGTTCATTTGGACTTACAGGTAAGCATGAAAAACAATAACACAGTACTTGATGAAATTAATGAAATAATTTTAACCCAATACGGAGTAGAAGTGTGGCTCACCATAATTTTTGTAATGTGGATTTTAAATCACATTGTCAAGCCCTCATGAATAAGTTAATCATCTATGGTTTTACTGAGGGGGGAAAAAAGAAAAAGAAAACTGACCTGAGTGCATATCTCCACTAGCTGTCTGTAAGCAGCAGGATTGTGGGACACCACACTGCCAATGGCCGAAGTAAGAAAGCTGAGGCAGGTGGAGTTGGTGCGTTCTGTCGCCTGTCCCTTCACACCTGACTGATTGTCCACACAGGTGTGAGCCCTACCCCCTGCTGCTAGAGTCATCAAACGCACTAGTATCCGAATGTCTGCCAGACCCAGGGACTCCAGTCCATTTGACTGGCTGCACACTAATGCACTGCAAAGGAATACAGATAAAAAGTGCTGAAAATGATGAAAAAGGAAACACAAGTTCACTCAGTTAGTTTTAGTTATTTCTACCTTGAGGCAGTCTGAGACAGTGCTCTCATCACCATGCTGTAAGCTAGTAGAATCTGTGCTGTGGATGTGACTCTTCGTAGAGCTTTTAGTCTGTCATGCGAGTCCCTCAGTGACACTGCCTGCTGCCCAAGGCTCAGTGATGTCTTCTGCTCAACAAGGGCATTGCCTAATAAGAAATACACAAATAAAAAGGCAATCTATTTACTATAGGAAGAAAATGTAATCATTGCACACTTATCTAATCTTCACATGCAGAAAAGTTTATATACAAGATTCAATAAGACAGCTGTAAGGTGTATTCAAGTGCTTCCGATGCTCTGCTTTGAAAAACCATTTATGAGTCACTATGCTGCAGTTACTTGGATATTAACACTGCCAACTAGCGCAGAGGGAATGTGGGTGAGTGTTACAAGTGTGCTAACCTATTAGAGGAAGAAATCACATAATTTATTGCAACATGAACAGGGCAATTTGTTTCTGAGAAATTATGACTTCATTCTTCATTTATGTCCAGCTATTTGGTATTTAAAAGTGTGAAAAATTAGAATTTTAAACATGGGTTTGTGCTGTTGGAAAATGTTGCACTGTCCAATAATTAAGCTCTATCTGCTGAAAAAGTGACTGGAAAGTTTGTGCCTTAACCTGAGAAGATCTAAAGCAACACATAAGTGTGTACCCACATCTGTGTTAAAATGTTTCTACAGACCTAATGGGTTATTTAAAGAAACCAGGATTTCCTGATGTATGGTATGGGTTTGGATGGAAATTTATATCACACAGTACATGCAAAATGTCATTCATATATGTCTGATCCTCTAAAATGTTGCACCAAAAAATATATTACAGTGAGCTTAATATGCCTCTAAATCAGAAAATAAAACAAGTATTTTTTTTTTCTTTTTAATCAAAAGAATGACTACAAATGTTATACCTTTGGCAGCTGTCCTTGTTTGATATCCTGAGCTGTAAACTAAAGCTCCGAGGGGATCTGGTTCCAAAAAGAGAATGGGATCTGGTACCAGCTTCTTTTCAGTCAGCCCCAATGGTCTTAGCAGGAGTCCAAAATCCTCCAGTCCTGTCAATTTGTCTGTGTCATACTCTTCATGATGGCTCATTTCCCAGTCATCTATGCAAACAAAAACACCAGTTGTATAATAATAATTAAAAAACTACTTAGATCGATCATTACAGAGACAATCATTTTGTTGTGTGCCTTATTAGAATGAATGTCACTTTCCCTACCATCTGAAGTACTGTCCATTTGACCAATCAAATCAGATGTCAGACCTTTGATCCTGCAGCACAGGACACAACACTGAATAACAGAATTGTGAAATAAAAAGACTAGCTTTTCTCCTGAACATGTGTCCTCTTGTATTGCACAACCACTGTACCTTTCATATTTAGAATTAGGATCACTCATGTTTGCAGCCAGATATTTTTCCCTGCAGGAGCTGCAGAGAAGGTAGAACGGGAAGTTTGAGCCACACTCTCCTTTGAACCAGACATCCACATATGCACCAGTACTGTCGTAGCCCTTGCGTGCAGCACTCTGCCCACATCCTGGATGTCGCCTCTTTATGTGATTGTTGAATTGCAGAGTGAAGGTGTTACACAGCTCACATTTGACCATCTGACTGTGTTCTTCTCCAACCTGAGGCAGCACAGAACAGAAGATAATAACATGCATAGTGCAAGTACAATAAGAGAACATTATGAAGAAATGTCATCAAAAAAAGCCAATATTGTACATTAAAAGGGCATAGTACGCAAGTATACTGTATCTGTGGTCATGTGATTGTTACAGTAATCAAAATCAACCATTGTTTTATCTGTGCTTATTTCAAGTAATGTGTGTATGTCACCTCCACTATCTGCAGTGTGTCTCTCTCCAAACTGAAGAATGAAGGAGTGAGCAAGTCTTCATAAGTTTCCTCATGGTATGGATCATCCATGTAGCCCAGCTCTGACTCCTCCTCAGCAGAGAATGGGTGGAACTCAACCTGCTCTGGCCAATCGCTGACTGCTGCATGCTGCTGGTACAGCTGAGGGAGGGGGCTAGGTGATGGCAAGTCTTTAAAAATGATGTAAAATGGACATAAAATGGTTTAATTTAAACAATAAATGAACTTTGAACTTAACTTCATATTTCTGACATGACTCTTTTCTCGTTCTGTAACTCTGACCTGCCCTTCTGAAGGATGTCCTCTGTGTAGGACCTGAGCGTCTCCGCCGTGCTGGAGGAGGTCTGTTCCTAGTAAGATGAACATCCAAGAAGTTCTCTCTCTCTATCCAGTCGAGGCCTGGCAACAGGCTGTAAAAAAATTATTACACTAAATCAATTTGCATTTCTAATAACTGAGATACAAAAATGTCACAACTACATGTACACTAAGAGCATCTTCTACAATTCCTTACCTTTCATTGGTTTGACTGGTGGGCCGTTCAGGACACTGCACCGTCTCAGGCCCATCTGGGGAAGGGGTGTCAGGAACACCATCTGGTCTTGGTAATTCCAATGCCTGCTGGTCCTCTGTTAGGGGGTGCTCCAACATCCAGCTGGCCAGCACCTCAATGGTTTGAGAGTCCAAGTCACCTGCTACATCTGGGAGGGACCACAGGGAAGTTGAACTGTCAGAGTTCAAAAAGAAAAGATGGATCATGGGATGTTACATGGCTAATTCATGTTGGACATCACCACGAGAGGACCATGCTTTTGTGTAAGAACTGAGGTCACACCGAAATATGTGTTCAGGTAAAGTGTGACAAAGGTTGGTGTAAATCTGGCAATGTAGCGTAAAGGAGGAACTAAAATCTGAATTGAAAAAGTGGTGCCACAAACATGATCATGTGCCTTTATGCAATGTGTAAATGTAAAAAAATAATCATATACATGCACAAAATGCATAATTTGTAACAAAAATGTTCCCTCCTACCATGCTGTGATGTTGCACAATTATAAGCTTCTGTGATATGCATGGCAAAGAAACCATGTTAAAATCAGCTTGTGTACAAGTCCGTTAAAGGATTTTCAACTAATCATGTTGACCTTCAGGTATGGGGGGATTACTTAGATTCAGGTTCTTTTGAGGCAGTATATGTTTAAAAGACTCTGTGTACCAAGTTGATGCCCACCTCAATGAGAGGCACACTGTTATTTAAAAAAAAAAAAAAAAGTAACAATTTTTTTGCCTTTTACTAAAAGCTATGCATTATTTGCCCACATCATTTATCCTGCTGGAATGTAGCAACACACAGTGAAGGACAAATGTAAAAAAAAAAATAGATAAAGCACAGAAACCTGTAATTATATGACGCTATATACTTCACACAAAGCAGTACCTGCTGCCTCCATGGCCCAGTAGATATGTCTCATAGAGAATCCCATTTCTAGCAAGCGACTGGTGACAAACATTTGTGTCCGTTCTGGTGGTTGGGGAGAAAAAGAAAAGTAGACAAAAACAAAGAACCAAAAACAAAACCACAGCTCCATCTTTAACTGTGCGCACTCATGACATTTAAAGGCCAAATAAACTCTCTCCTTTTGTGTAGATCATTCCCTCTTTTTACACAACTTTTTGTTGCTTCACATGCCCCCGACTCCAAAAAGCTTGTCCCTATTTTTTCATTTCAACTGTTTTTTTATCCCCTCAATAAATAATAAAATATGCAAATCAACTTGCCTGTTATTCTTCTTTTATCTTAAAATCTAGAACAGGTTTATTTTAAATCTAATTCAGCTTCTGAAATTGTTTAAAATAACACCAACATAACTGACAATGAAACAAAAAGGTGCCATTCAAGCATGTAAGTGTATCCATGCATTACTTGCATTCAGTAGCAGAACAAAACACATGCTGTTTTGAGCATCAGTGGCCAAACATTTAAGGCCATGCAAAGGGCAGACAATTTCCAATGAGTTATTGTTTCTGGTGTAATGCAGAA
This sequence comes from Atherinomorus stipes, assembly GCA_023101725.1. Classification (NCBI taxonomy): domain Eukaryota; kingdom Metazoa; phylum Chordata; class Actinopteri; order Atheriniformes; family Atherinidae; genus Atherinomorus; species Atherinomorus stipes. The sequence goes on from JALJCO010005679.1 coordinate 1,100,545, forward strand.
AACAATTCTTTTGATTTTCTGATTAAATTATAATATGTTTCATGGGCCAGCATCGGGTAAAAGTTTGTTAAAGCCGAACAATCAGCAGAACTCAGACAACTAGAAAAGTTACTGACTTTAACACACTACACTGTTTATCAGTAACTTTGAATCAGGATGTTTTGTCTTTCTTATTTCAAACTGCATTTAAGCATCTCTGACATGTACCCCCGCCCTTAACATCTCCAAGCTTGATCTTACCCAGGCTGCTTCTGGCCTGTGTGCTGCAGGGACCAGGTTCCATGAAGCTAGTCTGCTGTTCTGTGAAGGCATCACAAGAAGCAGAGCTGGCCAAGCTGAAGCAAGGGTGCAGCACGGGTGGAGCGCTAACCAGGCCCGTGAGTGTCGGGAACCGAGTTAGCACCATGTGCCTAGAGGAGGTGAAGATACAGTATATACAGTAATAACACAGAGGAAACAGTGCTACCGAGCACTGTCAGCTCTTAATCCAGGCCAAGACATTTGATGTGTCAAATATCTACTTGATTTATTGCTTTGCTTAAAAACTGCAGTAATCCAAGCTGGAAATCCTACAAATTTGCTCAAACCCCCAATTGTAGCTGAATCAACCCACAATCAGAAAATGTGTAGAGATATACTGTAGCACTGAAGAAGCGGTTTGGTTTGTGTTTGCTCGGTTAGACAACGAACAAGCAGGCAGAGCTGGAGTCTGGGTTAAAGACAGGAGGGCCTGATTCACAAGACTGAACTATGGCTGTAATTAGTGCCAAATATTGCGTATCATTTGCCTCAGATATCTGCTCCATCCCAGCATCTGATTAACAAAGCACCTAGTCCTAAAAAAATAAATGAATAAATAAATAACAAGACGTCAATTTGCAATTTGCACCGTAGTTCTGTAAAACTGTTAATGTCCCAGTAGTTAAATATGAATAGGCCTTTGGTAACAAACACAGCAGGCACAGATATGTCAGAAAAAAGAAAAGTAAAGTTCACTCTCTGGAAGCTGCAGATTCTGATGGATGAGGTGCAAAGGTACTCCTTAAAATTGTAAGAATGATATCTAACTACAGGGAAACAGCATCCCAAAGAACTACAGCTTAGCCAAACTGAAGAAACAGTACAAAATTCTCTGCAACCAGGACAAAGGGTTGGCCCAGACAACACAGACAAATGTGTTTTCCAGCAATACAAAGGTTATTTTCATTATTATAAGTAGTAGTCTTAGTAGTAAAGTAGTTGCAGTAGAAAAAAGGTTCCAGCTCAGCAGTGGCACAGATGTTAACACTGAACATTTAATTCTTACTGTGTAGCAAACAGCACTGTTCTTTGAGAATTGGACAATTCTTGCCATGGAGCCCATTTACTTATAAATAAGCAATTTTTCCTTAAAACTTGTGCATAAAACTTTATTCAAATCTGGATAAACTGTACTGAAGCAGAAAAAAACCATTTGGTAGGTGTAGCAGTTTGATAATCACATCAACTGATCCTCGTAGATCTTAACAGTGTCTCAAAAAAAAAAAAAAAAAAACCCTTTGCAGATGCTTTGCAAATGAGACGGATGTGCAGACTCTGGCTTGCTGCCATTCAGCAGCTGCAAAAGCTTCAATATCTTTAGTGAATCAAGTCCAGAGCAGGCAAATTCTTTTGTTTTTCTTTTTTTTTTTTTTTACAACATGTCCTAACTCACCCATTCCCTGGACTTCAGAATATCTGCTGCTGCCAAAACATACAGGTCTTTAGCGGTCAGTAAGAATGAGGACTAATTTTTGTGTTCTTGAACATTTGATGGATTTCTCACAATATAGTGGACCATCCATTTTGCATGAATTCCTCAAAATACATCAAAGTAAAAAAAAAATGCTATACTCACTGGAGGAGGCTGATCGGAAGGAAAGGGTTGAAGTTATCTAGACCATCTGCCTGCAGGTTTGTTGGCAAAGAGGATGCCAAGTCAGTATTTGAAGAAGAGGCAGAAGCTCTGTTGGATTGGCCAAATATGGCAGTGCCCTCTGAACCGGCACTGTACAAAGACACCGAGCTGGAGGATTTAGAAATGGGCTGAGAGGACAAGCGATGTGCAGATTCTGCAAGAGAAAGTTGGTGATGCAGGTTAGATCAGGCTAAAAGTCACATTCAAGATTAGGAGCTCAATTCAAATCACTGATCTTAATAAGCCAATTGCAAGTCAGTGGGTAAGCCTTTTATGTCTGAATGGTTACTAACTAGTATCAGTTTAACCTTTTCAATCTAAAGTCCTTATAGCAGTTCTTTATTATTAAAAAGAAAATACCTTTTTTAACAACCAAGCCTTTCTAAAAGATTTACAATTAAAAATCTACAGTATTTAAAAGTCTACGAAAAAATCTAAACTAAGCTCTGCATAACTATGACAAAACTAAAATAATAATGTGAAATAAATATCTCTGGACAGATACCTTTGCGTTCTTTGTCCTGCTGCCTGTTCAGGGCTCCTTTGTATATCATGACTTGAGCTCTTTCTAGATCAGCTAGAGACACAGTCTGTTTGATGGGACAGGGCCTTACTGCCCACTTCACCATACTCTGCACCACATACTGCAGCACTGATCTCAGCTCCGTACTTTCATCCCACTGTTTATTGCTGGCCTTCATTGCGTCAGGGGTAGGACTGGAAAGAGGACTTGCTGAGGGGTTTTTACAGTCATGTTTAGGCACTTGGAGCAAATCTGATAGTTTCTCACAGCTAAAAATGACAGTCAGGGCTTTCAGTCCTCCAATAAGAAGATATGAAACTCTAACTGCTTTCACTTCGAGGGCAAAAGCATCCACCTTTGAGCTCTGGGATGTTTGGGGAGGCTGTGCTGAGCAAGCTAACTCCTGGGGGTCAGCCGTCTTTGCAGTATCGTTGGTTGATGATGGTGATGGGATCGGGTCTGCCTCAACTTTCTGCTCCTTCGTTTTCTTCTTCTCATCTTCTGACCGGCATCTCCTTTCATCTGGTATATCTTCATCCAGGCAGCACTGAGTCTCACTCTCTTTCAGAAACTCCTCAGAGTATTTCCTTCTGGAGAGCGGAAGAGCCCCCAGCCACCCCTGCTCTTCCAGCAGCCCCATCAAATATATCAGATCTAATAACACCGTTGGTTTGAGGCCTCCGAGGCGGGTGACATCACAGCAGGATATGTCACAGGGCTCCAGTGAGATGATCGGCGTGTCGCTGGGTGACCAAGAATTCATGGAGCTTAGTTATTGGGAAGGATGGGAAGAACCCACAGATACAGCATGGAGTGACACCAGGACGGATTCAACAGGGATTAATGGATTTAAGAATGAAGAGGAAGAAGCGAGAAGAAAGTAAGATCAGAAAATGATTAAAATAAAGTAAAATGTTAGACAAATTACAGAGAGAATGAAAAATAAACACTAACAGAAAGGAATTAGAGTAATACACATGCTGAAAGGACCAAGACAAGAAAAATATAAGAATTGTTTAATGGAAAGTAATGAGAACCGTTATTTAAGAAACATGTGTAGAAACAATCTGATTATGAGTAAGAGGGCATGTGAATGTATTTTTGTGATACCTGACAGAGAGATCTGGCTCCTCCCACTGAAGCTTGGCCAGAGAGCTTCCTTCTTTCAGGACCCCCAGTAGAACGGCCCTGCGACCGCTGGGCCTATGCAGGCACAGACCTCCAGCACGGAGACCGCTGTCGACTCCTCCAATCAGCGCCAGGACGGGCCACACCTGAGTGCAAAGAGCCTCTAGCTTGGCCTCAGACAAGGACTGACGATGTGCCAATAATTCCCTGGTGTCTTCGCCAGTCAGGTCTTTGTCTTCCTTCTCAGTGCGTGTCAGACCGTAACCTAAAGGAGAATATAAGCCAGTGAGCATCAAAAAGTAATATCCAGTCAAAGGATGAGCTTTATTAGCTGCATTTTATACTGATTCTTAAAAAATAAAAGATGAAATAAGTGCTCTAAAAAACATGCATCCGTTTTCTACATCTGTTCTCTGAGCGACCCGTTTATAATAAACAGCTGACAGAGGGCTGGTATGAAACTCCATTTCTAACATAATTTTAGCCTGGCAACACTTTTATCTAATCCAGTTTATCAAAAGAGTCTGGCAGAAGACAGAGCTCAGCAAAGAGGAGGAATATCCAGGGAAAGTGCCACACAAATCTGAATACAGCTGGTCTGAGAATTTAGGAATAACTTAATTAATGTGCAGGCAGTGGCAGAGCCAGAAATTTTTTACTGGGGAGGCCAGAGAGAGACCATTACTCACATAGGGGTGGCCATAAGTAGATACCTCAGAGCGCATGTATATACAGTATATATATATATATATATATATATATACTGTATATACACACACACAATTGGGCAGCACTCAAGCAGTTACAGAGACCCCAAGCTGCTTCCAAACCATATTCCCTTCTTATTCTAGACACAAACTAGCCCATACAGTTGAAATTTTTAAGATCGGACATGCAGAAGTTGAAAATCCCACTTGTAGGCTTTACTCGCTGAGATATTGCGATTGGGGAAAGAAAGCTTTTGCTTCACAGGTGAGACCCAAAACTGCTTCCAAACCACTTTTCCTTCTTATTTTACACACTAGCTACCCCATACAGTTGGATGTATACACACAATATATATATATATATATATATATATATATACACACATACAGAGCTTGTGGTCTCTGTAACTACTTGAGTGCTGCCCGATGAAAGCGTGGGGTGGCCAGTGATTGGGCCACTGCGTAGCTCCGCCCTTGTGTGCAGGTAAGGCAATAAGAAACTTAACAAATTAATAAAAATGACTAAAAGCTTCAGACATCTTGCAACTAAAGCAGGAATGATGAAAAACTTTAAAAAGCCAGCGCAACAGACTGGTGTACAAACTAGCTAGCAGAGAGCCTGAAATGAGTAATAGCTATCATTATGTCACATTTATTGAAGCTTTTTTTTTCATTTTTTTTTTTCATCCAAAGCTAATTTCCCACGTGGTGTTGTTCAAGTATATAATATCTGGTGGCAAATTTTCAAAGATGGTTGAATATTTTCATGTTCAAGTATTTTGAAAAAGTTAAGTAACCATGAAGTTACATTTTTCACATGACATCACTGTTCAACAGAAAAAAGTCATAGTAATATGAATAAACTGCCAAAGCTGTGATGTCTAAGTCTTCGTAGTTCTCGTCTCTGAACTGGAACCAAAACGAACAAACATTGAAAGTGAAAACAAGGCTGTCTCCTGTAAGAGGACCACAGTGGTTAAAGGCTGGGTGGATGATGTTTTCCAGGAGCATTTTTTACTATATTGCTTGAAGTCTTCTTCACACCCTGATTGCAGCCAAATAATGAAATGTTCTGACACAAAAATAAAAAATATAATCACCTGTGGAACAGACAGGACTGAAAAAAAAAACATCCAATGAAACTGTAACGGCCCGTGCTTATTGACTGAATGATTATATGTCCATCAAACTCGACTGCCGCTTGTCCCCCTCCAAATCTCCCAGCGCGCTCGCAACTCGCCTTGAGCATCTCACAGTGCACATGAACGTGGCTGCTCGCCATCTATGCTGCTGTTTGCTCTTAAAATCCATCAAAAAAAAAAAAAAAACAGATGTGGATCAAGTCATGGAGGTGTTGGTGTTTGCAGTGAGGATGTTTTACAGCACAGAAGTTGGAGGTGAGATAATTATAATTTTTACAGACGTGGTTCCTCAAACGTTTACTGGGAAGCTAACAAGCTATCCACTCTGCTGTTCTCGGTTATCAGCCATCGGCGCACACGTTCCTATGCTCTGGAGGTGTGGTTTTGGGTGGATGTATGTTTTATTATGTAACTTGCTCGAACAGTTTTTCCAGGATCCCCTACCCTGCCTTTAAGGGGCCCAGTACAGTACAGTACTGTATAATGTATGAGTCACAACTTTTCTAAAGTAAATTCTGCTTTGATTCATTGATGCATTTCTATTTCTACTTTGTTTTCTGCCGTTCAAAAAAAGCAGCATTAGTTCAAAATAATCTGTACAAAAGGAAGCGCTCTAATGTAGAGTATTTGCTTTAAAGTGATTGTTGTGGGTGAAATATTCTTGATCTTTTTAATACTATCTATCAAAAAATTTTAACCCTATTTGTAAAATTGATGAAGATAATTTCATTTTTAAAATTTTCCAGAGCAGGCTAAACTCAACATACAACAAAAACTATTCTCCAAGTGTATTACCAGAGTCTTTAAAGCTTCCAGAGTCTTCCTCTCTCAGGACGGGACCGATGAGCTCCAGGTGGGTATGAATGTGCTGGTTGATATGTGTGGACCATGGATCACACTGATGGAGCCTACGTAGGAGATGGATTGTTGACTCCAGCAGCACGGTCGTCCGAGGGCTGCACAGAGGCTCCCCAGGAAGCAGATTACTGGGCATGCCTCGTATCTGCAGGTCACGCAGTGCCACCTGAGAGGGATACAGGGATACTGTATAATTTTGTTGTGCCATGAGATATTCTAAATTTCAAATATTTGGGATTTTGTTATCATTTTACAGTAGCATTTGGTCATTTCACTATAAAGGATCCTGCCTCTAGTTTAAAGTGGGTGTGCAAAGTCTCTGGTCAACAGGGATGTTCAGGTTAGATAACTGCCTTTTATGCATGTTTAAAGATTATCAGTTCTTAAACTGGCAAAAAAAAGACCAATGTGATGAAACAGGATTCAGTGTTTCAAGCACCTTCTCTCCAGGATTACTGCTGTAAAACAACACACAGGGATACAGTTCAGAGGCAACGACGCCCTCAAATGCCAACTTTGGCTCCTGAAAGAGGAACATACACAGAGATAAAACAAATTAAAGACACCAGTCAATCTAAAAAAAAGTACTAGACTGACTGAATATTTATTCAGACCTTGTCATTCTTGCCAAATGATATAGTGTGAGCCTCCATGTCCAGGATGCAGGTGATAGTGTCACCCTGAGTAAAAGAGGGAAGTGTACGGACCAGTTCACCTCCATGGTAAAGGTTACCACTATAAGCACGATACAGCCACATGTCAGTGGTGGTATGATGGTTGTGATCTCTGAGTGGCCAGCGTGATACACCAATGCATGTGCCCTCATTGCCTCTGTTCTCTTTGGCAATGTAAAACTGCAAAAGAAAATGAGTGAGATGGATTACAGAGAATATGTCAATCCGGTTATTTAATTAAAGATTTTTTGTTTATGATTTCTTTGTCTCAATAGAGCAGATACCTTCCAAATGAAACATCCAGAGGTAATGGCTGTGGTTGCCAAGCCATAGCCTTTCCCTCCTGAACCATGGGAGAGGACGTTCCCACTCTCTAGAGAACAGCAAACCAACTTGTGTGGATCAAAGGAAAAATCTCCGATGGGAATACATTCATCATAGCTGCCAGGATTCTGTAAAAGAAGCATGTGGTAAACAAATTATAGTAAAACAATTAGCAAATTACTAAAAATTTATTGTAAATAAATTACCTTCAATTATCTGATCACATTTTCAATTGAGAAATAGGATATCCATCTATTTGGATATACACGTTTTACACATAGAGTAAACAAGGGTAAAAACTGTTCGTGTTTTTCTACCTTGTCCCACATTTCTTCCAATCCTATAGCTGAGAACATGCCATCTGTTCTCAAAGTAGCCCTGCTGCTTTTAGTTTCATAACTGCCAGGATTACTGTACAAATCACTTTAATAAAGCATTTGCTTTCGAATAACTCAAATTTTCTTCTTTTTTTTTTTTTTTTTAAACCAGCATTTAAACCAGAAATAAAAACAGTATTTAAGAAAGTCTGACAGAAATGTTAAGACAGCCTATAACCACAAATCTGTTTCAGACAACAAATGTAAAGCCTGTTTTAAAAGTTTGCATAGATTATTAAAGTTGTGATTATTGCTGAAAATCAAGATGTTTACATGAAACCGGTCAGTTGAGTGCCAATCACACCTTTGTGGGTTTTTACTTCCTTGGTGATTTTATTGATGATGTTAGTTATGTTCGCTGTATGTGAGTGGATTTCTTATTTATTTTTTACTTATTGTCTAAAACTGTCATGTTTTTGAGGAACTGTCAGAAAAATAAAGTTCTCTATTAGGGACAATAAAATTACTTGAACTTTCATAAACACCAGACAATACACCATTTCTTTTTTACAAACTGTTTATACATTCATTCAACCATCAATGCTGCTTAATATTGATCTTGTTAGGAAGTCAGCTGTTTCAGCCCAGTTTGTTAGGCAAAATGTGTCAGCAACTGTGAAGAAAATTCCAGAGTATAACTAATACAAAATGTATAAAATTACCAGTGTGTCTTTTTCAGCTGTTTCCTCATGGTTTTTCTCAACAAGAGGTTCCTCCCACATAAAAACAGACAACAGCTGGAAGAGTTGTTTGACAATCTACAAGAAAACACACACAAAAAAGAGAAAATCTGGATTTCTTCTGTATCAAATTTGAAATGAATACATTATTTCAAACTCACACATTCTGTAAAATGTTCATTCAACGTACTTGTTGAATCTGACCAGGCTCAGAACAAGCAGGTAATAGTCTTTCTAAAACATGGAAGGCCAAAAGTTTAGTGCGAAGATTGTTGAAGCATGGAGATCCTAAAAAGAAGAGGTTGGTGGTATGATTACAAAGGGACAACTGTCAACATTATTTAGGATTCCCCATAGACAAGAAGTGTCTTACCTGAAGAGCACTTGTGTGAAATAATGGCCAGGAGTGGGTCGATCCATTTGACAAAAGTAGAAAGTCTCTTCATTACTCTTAGTGACAACACTCGTCTCAGAAACACCAGGAAATCTGCCAGCTGAGATTCAACCACGTTGCTGCTTTCTGCTCCAACATCAATTAGACAGAAGATGTAAGCGCTGAGAGAATTAGTTCAATTGTGCTCTATTTAAAACATTTATGTTCAAATGAAAGTTGCTGTTTGTGTATTTGCCACACCAAGTATACTTGTGCTCCTGCAGGTGGTGTCCAGATTTGCCTTCTCAGATGATTCTTTCTCTGCTAACTGTTGTTGGTGGAATTTGTGGAGGATGTTTTGCAACTGCTCACACATCACCTCCATCAGAGATTGAGATACATCCAAAGGCAGCAAATCCTCACAGGAACTGAAAGCAGAGTACGATCAGTTGTGCAAATGTAACAAGGAACAAAAATGGAGTAAAGGTCAACAACAAAGGCTTGATAACTGTTACAGTCTCTTGATAATCACCTTGCAGCTACAGTCAAAATCTGAAGCAGGCGAGCGCATGCTAGTCTGACTGCTCCGCTGACTAGCATTGATCCAGATGTTGAAGCTGCAAACCAGCCCTGGTTCATCAGTGCACAGCTGTTGTTGGTCAGCATAGAAAGGATTTCCAGGATGCCACATTTGATGACGAGCACCAGATCAACAGGTTGGTAACAAAAGTTGAGGGCAAACATTGTGGCAAGAAGAAGGTACTGGCAAGAACCTGAGTATGACAAAGCCAAAATCTGGCATGAAGATAAACAAAACTAAAAAAAAACCTGCAGCAAAATAGTATATTGTGGCAAGAAGCACAGTCATACTCAATGAACGCAATATAACTGTATGGCCCTGATTTACAAAGAATCCAAATAAAGACCATTTCTTTGCCGTGCAGATAAATAGCATGCATTCTCTCTTCATCGATTACAGGTGATCTACACATGCAATCTGTAAGAGGCGCAAACAGCAGTATTTAAATGACGATTTAGCGTGTGCTATTGCTGTGCCATGGAAAGTTCAGAAGAGCATGTGGTAAAAGCAAAATAAAATTCGACCCGATAGAGAGATTTTTTTTTTTTTTACTTTATTAATCCCAATTAGTGAGCCAATTAGGAAATTCGGTCTCTGCAATTAACCAAACTCAGGTTGAACCTGAGCACAGTGGGCTGCTATTTAAAGCTGCCTGGCGAGCAGTTGGTGGGGGTTAAGGACCTTGCTAAAGGGTCCACAGTGGTTCGCCTGGGTGCTGTGTCGGGGACTCAAACCCAGGTCTGCTGCCCCAAAGCCTGCGACATTACCACTAGGCTACCCACTCCTTTACATCATTTCATATTTATATTTATATGTTGATATATATTTATATATTTATATTTTATATTAGTTCCAGAGATATAATATGAGGCACATAACAAACAGAATATAAGATAAATATAATAACTATAAAATAAAAACAATGCAGCAGGGTTCCCTGTGGGTCGTAAGAAGAGGCCAGTTTATAAGAACATGGATAAGGAGACGCTGTTGAAGATGGTCTGATATTACGCACGCAGAGCACACTCTTTGGCACAGTGCCAGGTGCTGGACCTGCGTAATTGCCCACCACCTCACGCAAAACTCAGTAAAAAATAGTATCAATTGTTTCTGCTACGTTACTGTTTATTTTCACTGAGTTTTCTGTGGGGTGGGGGCCAACTTCACGCAGGTCAACAACCTCAGAGCAGCAGCAGGAGCAGCAGTGTGGAGAGGACGAAGCGGATCTGGAGAGGAGGAGCGCGCAAGAGCTGATCTTAATTTAAAAATATGCCATTGCCAAAAAATAAAAGAAAATAAAGACATAATTAATGTTGGCTTTATCTAGCCTTCCATTATCCAAGAGATGCAGATGTTCTGATTCCCCTGTCTAGAATAACCCGTGTTAAAATACTGAAGTTGATTGTTATTTAATTGAATAATGAAAACTTGACGTGTCACCTGCACACCTCAAGAGAAATGATTTTGACCCAATGCCGCATGTCTGCAGTCCTGTAGGCAGCACTCTTTCAGCCATCAGTGCATACTGCTGCCAGTTAATACCTGCTTTTCAGACGTGCTAAATTACACGCAATTTTTTGCGCCCACTTTCCGTTGCACAGTTGATAAATCACATTGTGTGTGTTAAGCTGAGTTGTTTGCATAGTCTCCTCCCAATATTTTGCACCTTCTGGCAGAAACGCCCAAATTGATATTCATCTACAGCAGACACGCAAAATAGATAGCAGGGCTATTTTGCCCATTAACAGGCGCAAACCTCCTTCTGCCCTGCTTTGAAAATCAGCTCCGGCGGATTATTGCGTGTGTAATGAAGATAGCGTCCGTTTTTGCACGTGCAAACCTTTCGTAAATCAGGGCCTACTGTACGTGTGTAAGCTTTGTGTTGTGCCTGAGGGAGGCAAACAATTTAGTTTCTTTAAAGAAAACCATAAATAAAACAAATAAATAAATGTTAAATGAAACTGTTATATATACCAGGTTGTTCTCTTTCCACCTGGACCCTCTGTTTGAGAACACACACCACTTGCTGGTAAAAGGTGTGGGCTGCAGACTGTAGCTCTCTTTTTGTCTCTGCAGAAGCTCCATTAGTGCCACACTGGATTGAGGTGAGAGAGATTGGACAATTCAAGGTGGAAAAAAAAAATTTAAAGCATACTGAATGTATTAGCTATCCTTATGGATTGTATTAAGTATTAATTTCTTCCATTAGCTCTTTGCATATTATAAACATTAGCACAAACATTGTAGAGGTACAGTATACTCATTGAACGTACCATGTAATGCTGAGTCTCATAATGAGCTCCAGAGTGAGAGCCAATGATCTGTGTTCCCAAGCCAAAGCATCCAGAGAGAAATTGGAGCTGCACAGACTGTAGCAAAGCAGGAAACTGAGGGGAAACTGAGGATCCACTGCTCTTCTCCTCCATCTTAGACAGGAAGGCGCACATCTGACACAAGGCCTCCAGACGCATCTGATCATAACAGAGTTCACAGTCAGTTAAAGTCCTGAGAGTCACTCAGCTTTCTCTTCACTATGTGCACATTTCAACTGCATAACCATTTATAAAGTGGTACTTCTTTGGCACTCTTACTGCTTTGATAACACACAAGTTGCTTAATGCTGAACATAAAAACCAGTCTGATAGCCCTGATATAACTAAATGAAAATAGAAACATCCAAGAGAACTAACACTTTGTTTCTGTTGTCGCAGAATAAATGAAAAATAATTACCTCGGCCCTCTGTTGCTGCTGCAAAATGGCAAAAGCAATGGCCTTTGGATCTGCCTGACTACAGCTCTGTCCACCTGCCAGAGTTGGTGAAGAAGGTGGCAGGTGAATCAGGCTTCCACAGACAAAGTGGAACACCTGGTTAAGAATAGGCAAAGTGTTGTTCCCACAGTGAGACATGGGGGACGTTGGGCTGATGCACTGCCGTAAGCGATCCCAAGCATCTTTCATGATTCCCAAAGAGCACAGAGGTAAGCCTGGAAAAGAAAGACAGGATTCCATGTTTGAAATACACTACTTATCCTCCCACACAGCTCATCGTAACACCGTCAGGATTTTAGTGATGGCATTCTCAGTATGCTTTAACTGAATAAATATTCTGAGGTAACTTTGTACACTTACCCATTTTAACCTTGGAAGATCCAGGGGAGTGTTTAGACTGTTCAAACTAAAAAAAACACAAAGAGTATTATCACTGAAGGATTTGTGGAGTAAAATTTTAATTTCTCTATGATGCAAAACATACCTGTTTCCGTCCATTAACAGTTACTGTAAAAGACTCTTTAGATGATTTCCTTAAAGTGAGACAATGCAGATACTCGGTGAGCACATTAAATGATAAAACAAGCACTTAAAGAAGCCAACCAAACACAACATGCATAAAACATAATCTACCTTGTTACATTTGAAGTATGACTATTTTCCCCTTCACTAGGCTCTATCCAAGCAGGCCTGACTCCCAGCAGGAGAAAGAGACATCGGGACAACACCAGATGACAGGCAGCTGGGAAAGACAAGTTCTCCTCAGATTCCCTCTGATTTTCTGCTTGTTGTTTGGGATCCAGCTCTCTCTCTGGGCTAACAGGGCTCTCCATGCTGCTGGGGAGGGTGGAAGTGCCAAACGACTCGTAGACTGTCACGTTTTGCTGTACTTGCATGGCTTCCCGAGTCGCCATGAATGATTCTAGTACTTCTGTAGAGACAGGAGAGGCTGGAATTCAGTTATACTGTGATGTGCACCTGTGTATATTTCTGTCTGCCAGTAAGTATTGATAAAAAAAACAAAACAAAAAAAAACCAATACATTGTTTTAACATTGCTGGACAGGCATGGAGACCTCTGACCTGACAGGTACATACGACTGTTGCTAAGTCTGTCCTCCTCTGTTGCCTCTTCCTGATTGTGGTTTGCTGTAGGCAGGGGAGGAACCTGTACCTCCCGGTTACAATGACTTCCTGATTGCTGCTCATGATCCTTTCCCACCTGCTCCATCGATGTGCATGGTTCTTGCCGGTCTACATCTGGACTTTGAGGAGACTGAGAGTTCTGCAATTTAAAGAAGGCTCTGAAATAAACCTTTTTTTTTTAGCAAATCTATTTTATAAGATTAAAAGAAAACACAATCGTCTTGTATCATATGATACACTGTATATTTACAGAACAAGTACAAAATCTCATGTAAAATGCTTCACTTGATTAAAGCTGTTGAGTTTTGTGCAAAATAACCAGCATGAAAGATACTTGGCTCTATTGTTAAGTGCAGTATTACCAGTGATAGTACCTGTTTGGTAGTTGCTTGCCCCTGTGACATTTTTGGAGAGTTTTTTAGGGCCAACAGAGTGCCTCTGATTTTATAAACTGTTTCATAGACATCAAACAGTATCTCACAAGGCTCATATCTGTCCCAGCAGAGAAAAAACAGAGTGAACTGTCAGCATCTTTCCAAACTTAACATGCTACAGTATTTATTCACATTTATCCACATACTGGCCGTCATTTCAGTATACATTAGTAGCCTTTCAATTAATGGTTTTAGTAACTATTATTTTGTGTTACCTGTCCTGCCAACGGGCTTCATTCTGCAGTCCAGTGTGTTTAAGGAGTGCAGCCAGACTACAGCGACAAACAATCTGCAGCAGACAATCTCCTGAAGAGTTTCCACTCTCCCATTCTGCAGTCACAGCAAACAACATAGCTGAATTACAACAAAGTCATAAACAAGAAAAACACACAGACTGTTCACTAGAATTACTGGAGAAATCTGTGATGCATAACATTTTTAGAATAGACATTTAAAAAGAATATAAGATGTACATAAAAGCCAGAATACCTTTACTGTGAGCATACTCCTCCATCTTCCACCACAGGACACCTGCAAGTCCTCTAGTGGATCCCAGAGCCAGTTCCAGTAAAGTCCTGGTATCCTCAGTCAGATTCAGCTCTGCTAGTCTGGCATCACTACTGCCCAGCAACACTACCTCAGTCAGCCATGCCATGTTGGAGTCTACAAGAGGAAGCATCTCTTAGAACATCAAACCATAAACTACAGCCTTAACACATCCTCCAATCTCAGGTCCATCATAAAAGTGATATCATTCATTCGGGGATGTCATTTAGGGCCTTCGTGTGGCCTAGTATCAAAATAAGTGGCACAATTGCAAATACCAGCGTAATTACATTTCCTTTACTTTCCATTACTTGTGTCAGCTTTCACCTTCACATGGCAGTCTCTGTAACACATTCTTGACCCACTTGCTTTCAAAACAGGTGAAATACTTGCTTTTATTGCGAGTGTTGCCAAAGAGATTAGAATAAATCATGAGATGAAATCAGCTCTCTGTTAAGCAAGCAGTTTGTTTTCCTACCCAGCTGTTCAAAGTCCATTTCAAGACCATTCCTGAGGAGGACATTTGATAGCCAGATCTCTGACGTCTTCTCCTGGAGCGAAGGCGGTGGTCCTTGCAGCATACCACCAAGGCAGCGACCAACTGCCAATGCAGCTGACCGTTCCAGATCCAACAGCCAAACCCATCTGCACTCGTCCTCCTCCTGTTGTTGCTGATGCCCAAGGCTTGCATTTTCTTCATTTTTATCTGTAAGAAAGCTCTGCTGTCATTGATAAGCTAGTCTTTACTTGGCTGTCACTGCTACAATGCAGGGACTAATTATAAAAAAAAAAAAAATCCAAGGTAAATTTTGAGTGCCACTCAACTGACCTGAGCAGGCTTTTTGAGCTTCCACTCCCAGTTCTTGCTCCTCCAGCAGGGCCGTCTCTGGCAGCAAACTGTTGAAATCATTGAGGTGCTCCAACAAGGACAGTAAATGGCTCAGGAGAGGTTGAACTGTGCTCAGAGGCAGTAGCAGCAAGGAGTACATTACTTGGCACAGCAAGCTACCAGCCACTGAATTGTACAACACCACTGTGACAAAAGGTGAGACAAGAGATGAGGGGGATTATAGTGACTGCTTAGAATAAAAAAATGTAAAAAAAAACTGCAGAAAACATATTAATAAGAGATTTTAAAATGAAATAGAGGTAAAAGACTAAACTGTGGGTTTTCAAATGTGTTTGTAAAGGGTGTATATGTATTTGACAACTTATAAACTGACTCCCCAAAGCAACTGTGCACAGCTGTAAACTTTATGGGCATAAACTTGTGCAATGCCTCATATTATTTCTGATTAACATAACCTACATATAGTGTAAGACTGAAAATATTCCAAAGCGTTCAATGGGTCCTTCGATAGGTCAATGAATAAAAAACATTTTAAACATAAAGGAAAGATCATCTTTTTGCTTGCATATCAAGAACTATGTCAGACAGTGTAATAACTGGGCTAAAATAGCTCTTGTTGGAAGCCTTACTGTGCAACTTTTTAATAATTTGTTTGTCTGGGAAGCTCTTCTTCAACAGCTTGGTCGATCTCCTGAGTGTTTCCGCAGCACAGGGAAGCAGCAAGTAAAGATGCTCCCGAAGCAGAGTTACACTGCTGTCATCCTACAGAAACAGTATGAACATGAGCACAGCTACAACAATGGTGACAACTTGAAAATAAAAAATAAAAAATACAGGGATACATGACTTGTTGATTTCCAAATGCATGGTTCAGGGCAAGACCTGCTTGTTTTTGATAATGTATTTTTTCTGTTAAATTTGACAGATTTTTCCCCTTACCTCTGGGCTGGAATGAATGTAGCAGTGGGCAAGCAGGTGTTTATGAAGTCCAGACAGCAGCTGGTGGAAGTGAGATGGTGGATCAGTTTGTCCCTGACTATCACTTGATAGTTGTTTATCACTGTTTTTCTCCAACTCCCCAAATTGCTGCTCCTGCATGAACATACACAGAGAACAACAAGTTTATAAACATGAATATACTCAAATAGTTTCTTAAGAAAAACATCCAAAAATAATGAATCACAAATTCATTTTCATTCACCAAATGAACAGAACAACAATTACACAGCTGCTTATAAGAACCATCTTATTAAAATAAAACCTATCAAATACAGACCAACTATATGTTTTCTTTTAATAGAGTCATTGCCATGTCACATTGCAGCTTTTTACTAATCCCAAAATGCCAAATTACAGACCAAAACTGCTTTCAAGATTCTGAAATGATGATTAAGATTTGACAGAGTAAAGGAAAGGACAACATTTGTCCTGACCTTAACTCTAAACCTCCACCCTATAAAAACACATCAAAGTCAGTGTCATACCGTGTAAAAGCCGATACTAAGCAGCAGGGTTTTCATCAGCACTTCTGCTAAGTGCAGAGGGTCGTAGGCATCAACAGAGCTTGTAGAAGAAGGAGCACGGACTGACATCGCAGGAGTCAGTGGAGGTCCCAGGGCTGTCACTTCGCCAAAATTACTGTAACCTAGTAGAGAGGCGACATGGCTCTGGTCCTGAAGGCTGCTGAGAACCATGTCTAATTGCAAACGCTTTGAAAGAGGAGAGAAGAAGGAAAAATTGCAGATGATTATAAAGTTTACAGCAAGCGTAACCATTTACAGCATGTTTAACCATTCCAACAAGCTCCTTCTCATATTGACTTGCAACACTCCAAGTCATTTCTCTATCAATCCACTGATCTTGAAACCAACTTTTTGGAGAAAATGCAGTACATTTTTCCATAGAAGCAGTTTAAACTGTTTAAATAGGTCATTTATCTAACACCTTTTATCAAAGCCAACTTTCAGACACTGGTTGAATGCATAAAAATATATTTAGTCATTGTGAGCAGCACTGATGTAAGGCCAACTTAAATACCTGTCCTTTGGAGAGTACGTTTAAACTCTGAGGACCCTGAGGAAGGAGGGAGAGGAGTAGTTCCGTTCTCTCCTTGAGTGGAGGCAACAGCAGTGACGAACCAATAGACAGTGTGTTCAAAACTGCCTGAGGATTGACAGAAATGTCAACGCAACAAGGAAATAAACACAAGATGTACTGTTATTACAAATAATACATAAAATATCCCTTCCGAGCTTTTATTACCATGTCACTGTTTTTTTTGTTTTGTTTTTTTTTTTTTGGCACAATACAGAAATTTCACAGATGAACTGCAACATTACTGTATGACAATTTCTGCTAGAGGTCTGGACTCCGTTAGATACAATATCTAAATGTGTTTTTTGTTATCAGGCAGCAAAATATCACCCAAAGGTTATTTGAACGCTGTCTGTTTAGAGCCAAAACACCCTGTCACCAGTTTAGGATTTGCCCTCTCTTAGACAGCTGCTAACCAGGAGTCAAGACAAAAGTCTTCTCATTTTAGAAATGGTCTGGTTGTTCAGGCCTTTACACTTATTCATTTCATGTTTAAGAACCATCAGTCACTTAACATGTAATCTATCTCTTACTTGGGCATGCACAATTGTTTAGTAAAAACAACTGTGCATGCCTAAGCTTGGTACCTACACTGTCAGGTAAGGCCATCTCTTCCTCTAAGGCCTGCCAATAAATGTGGTAGGAGTATACTACAAAAGTAAAAAAGTTAGTTTACTTGTTGTATGGAGTCTGGCATGTTGGTATCTATGAGTCTGAAGAGCAGGTTTCTCAGGGGCCTGCCCTGAGCACCCAAAACCATGGCACCAGTGCCTCCTGCATGAGCCAAGGACAAGTGGATAGACAGCAGCTTCATGCACAGCAAAAGGAAATGATGATGATCCCTGAGAAACAGATATGCAGACAATAAGAAGTTAGAATTAGGTTGAGAGCAGGTAAGGCAAGTGTGTCCTCTCAATGGTGGTGAATAACTCTGAATCTTGAAGTTACCTTGTATGAAGTAACAGAATTTAGTCACACTACATGTTTGTGTCATACCTTTTAGATAAAAAAGGAGCAGGGGGTGTGTCATCACTGATGCCATCACAGTAACTCTCTAGGAAGTTGCGTAAGTAGGTAAATGTGCTCTCCTCCAGGTCAACACAAAAGGGCCGGTGCCATGCCACCAGCTGCCTGTTATAATAAATAACAAATCTTCAAAATGTGCATATGTGCTCATTAAACTGAACATATTTTCCATAACAATAAAGACACATAATCAAAAAAGGAATCAGCAATCAAAAGACTAGTCACCAACCTGTCAGTTGGAACTGCAGTCCATGCCAGACTGTGAGATGTCCCAGCGGTGATTTGCTGGATTGAGACTCCTTCTAAGCCAAGCACTTTCTTGGGTTTGGTAATAGGAGTAGAAGTGTGGCCTTGCCCACACTGGCCCATTGTGTTGTTGCCCCATGCATACACTTCATTCTCTGACAGGAGAGCGCCACATGTTGTAACCAGAGCAAAGTTGTTTGTGCATTTTCTCTAAATATCTGAGTACCTGACTAATTACCGCTAAAGATGTCTTACCATGAGACAGAGCCAGACAGTGGCTGTCCCCACATGAGATGTCAATAATCTTAGTGATGCTCAGGTCTTCTATGAACCTGGGCCTTAGTGAGGTTGTTTCTGAGGAGCCACATCCTAAACATGAGCCGCAACCCCATGCAAAGACCTGAAAATATAACACGGGAACACAAAAATGTGTAAACCACAACAAAATTTAGTTTTTATTTTCACAATCTTTTTCATTTCTTTCGCTACTTGACCGACTTTGTATTTATTATACAGTCAAATACTTTATTTAGACGGAATGAGTGCTCAATAGGAGAACTAGTGATGGATTTTAGGATCAAGTAAAAAAAGTAAACTGTTTTTGTAGGAGTGCTTCCTGGATTCTTGCTTCTTTGGTGTCTGAGGTGCTCTTTTTATGGGGTGGAGTAAATCAGAAAACAGAAAAAAACTCAAAGGCACTCTTCTAGAGGAATTATAAAACGTCTTTGTTAAAATAGCATAGTCATAGTGACTTATTAAAAGCTCCAATGTGTTTCAGCCCACTGGCTTTCAACTCTCTGGGTTGAAACATGTTGGAACTTCTAATAAGACACTGTGACTATCCCATCTTAAAAAGACATTTTATAATTCCTCTTAGAGTGCAATAAAGTTTTTTTCTGTTTTCTGAAGGAAATTATTTTGCCAAATGGTATTCATACCACAGACATCAACTCCTAAAGCCAATTTTTAAATGGAAAATCGAAATCTAAGTAAAACCTCTGAATCTTACCTGTCCTGCAGAGGTAAGGGCTAGAGATGACTGACTGCCTGCACACACTTTCCTGATGATAAATCCATGCAAGGCCTCTATGACCTTGGGGCGATACACACGATTTGTGTCTCCATGACCCAATTTACCTGCAGAGATGAGTCATATCCCACATTTCTTCACCATAGTTCAAGAAATTTCTATAATCACGGGATGAAAATTATACTACTCTGGAAGTTTTCATTAGAAAAAAAAGCATAGTATGTATTATTTTCATAAAAATCGTAAGATCTGTTTGCTCAAGCTGTTTATATTCTGTACAGAAATAAAAGTGCTAAATTGAAAGGAAATACACACAGCATGATTATAATCAGTTCACGACGATCCTGCCAGATGTTTTAAATCAGACTCTACATTATCTGATGACTCACCATTGTCTCCTCCTCCAAAGGACCACACGGTGCGTCCATCCTGCGCCACAGCAATGGTGTGGGAGCTGCCACAGGCCACCTGCCCCACACCACTGACATCCTTCACTAGTGTGGGTACATTGCGACTCTGGCTGTCACTATGACCTGCACAAAGTAGAAACTGGTCAACGAAGGTTCCTGGTAATATTTCAAAATTGTTCAGACAGGATAAAGCTTTTCAAAAAATGATGTGTGTACCGAGTCTGCCAAAGTCCCCTTCTCCCCAAGTATACAGCTCTCCATCATTAGTTACAGCTGCACTGTGTCTGTAGCCAGCAGACACACAAACAACCACCTGGAAGAGGTGCCATCACAAGTGAAAAATATCCAATCTCATGTTATTATTGAAGAGGGGGAAAAAAAAGTGTAATGATGGATAACCAAAGCTACATTTTCCATCCATTTTCTCCCCCTAAATATCTGCATTTCCTGCAGGCTTACCTTGCCTAACAACGGTCCTTGTATGATTTTGGGGTATTTCTGTGTAGCACTGTTGCCATGACCCAGTTTTCCATACTCTCCATCACCCCAGCTGAACACCTGAAAGATGAGCGTTTTAATGAGGTTCATAAATCATTTTATTATCAATTAAAATTTGTTAAAACATCTACAGAAAAAGTGAGTGTAGACTATGACTTCCGTATGCTGTAGTTAGTCTGATAAGACTGAACAAGCTATTTAAAAGTAAGTTAGAAAAGTCATTTGAATAAGTGATCTGAATGGAACAGAGATGTAAAATTGTCAAATGAGGTATATATCATTTGAGTGACGTCAGCTTCTCACCTCTCCCTCCACAGTGATAGCTAAAGTATGCCCATCAGAGCCCTTAGAGGAGGATACTTTCTTCATGTTCCTATGTGGCTCTAGCACAAGTTTCTTGGGTATGGATTGGTTGTTGGAGTCTCCCAGACCCAAGCGGCCGTAGCTGCCTTTTCCACAGGCTTTCACAGAACCATCAGCAGATACTGAAAAGGTACAGTACTGGCCTGCCTCAATCTGAAAGGATAAAGTGGACATTCAGGTCTTTGGGAAAAATTTCATGCGTTCTTTAATCTTCATTATTCTTCTTCCTGCAAGCTTCTAGAAACTGGGAATCATTGTAGCGGTTGCTAATTTGGCTCATTCACAGACATTCATGTTGCCATCTATAAATGTCATTTCCTCAGTACCATCTGCGCCACCACTTATTATCACACTCCCACCTCCATTCTTCACAGACACAACTGTGCATTCACTGTGGTGGTATTGGCAAGGTTCACTCTGAATGTGCAGAATCAAAGATGAAAATAACAAGTAGTATAAAAGGAGTGGTAAAGCACTTTTTTCTCCCAGAAAACTAATAAAATGTTTGAGGAAAATTCTAAATTCATATAATCAATGTCTGTCTCACACAAGAATATCATTGGTATCTGCACAAAGGATGTACTTGAATGTATTATGCAGCTGGTATAAAATGATGATATGGATCTAAATATAATTTTAAAACCATGAAACCACAAGAAAAATGAGATTTGTAATAAGGTAAACATACCATTTGTGCATCACTGAAGCCCTGTGTTAGTTTTGGAAGCAAGATTTTCTCCAGAGTTCCCTCTGCCAGCTGATGGCTACTGTTGCTGCCCCACACATACACCATAACTGCATCACTCTCAGTGCCAGGAGTTGCTGCACCTGTGCTGCACGAGCACAGGCAGTAAGATGCCAAGTTACACACCTGTTAAAGTAAAAGATGGTTAGAAAGTGTAAAGGGTCTTCATGTTGTCAATATGCACTATATGTGGCAAAGCTGCCTTTTACCTCCTCAAACAAGCAGAGAGCTGCTTGAGAGAGTCGACAAAGCCCATCCGTGTCCTTGGTAAGCACCTGAGTGTTGACAGCATCCCCTCGGAAACCCTATAAAAGTAATTTATCATTTAATCTTCCAGCACAGGATGTGTTCACTATGAAAAGAAAGGCTTAATCTCTGGAGAGGTTATGTGGTTTTGGATTTAAAGCAAAGCCACCTATTAAATTTACAGATTGCTATTTTAGGTGCTCATTATTTTAACACCAGAAGTATAGAAAAAAAAAAGAAAAAAGAAAAACCTTTGCTCAGAGACTGACATATCACAGCATGATCAAGCAGGAAATGAAGTCAACAAAGAAAAAGTAAAAAAAACAACATCTTGGCGCTATGTAGCTGAACTAGTTAGCAGCTGGTTTTGGTCCAATTATTCCTTTCATCAAAAACAAACCTAGATCTGGATTGTTCTTCAAAGCTGTGTGATCTTTCAGATGTTTTTGGTTTTTTTTGTTCAGCTCTTATGCAGGATTGGTCTGTAACATCACTTTGCATTAAGAAGAGTAGTATGCTTTGACATTTGCACATAAGAAAAGAAACAAAAACATACACAGCATGCTTGCAAGACTCGATTCTGGTTGTCATTTCTATGGATATGTTGCAAAGCTGATTAGGATGACTCAATACACATATCAGGGCAGGAAGACTGGCTCAGTCTTAATCCTCATTTGCAGACTTATGCATCTCTCCAAGCTTCAAATGAATCTGTTCATATATATGTATATATACAGTACAGGAGTATGTGCACTCCAGATCAGAGCTTCTGCCACTGTGCAGAACTGAGTGAATGGAGAATAAACTGATCTCTAGTTGACACAAATCTAATAATAAAATGTTGTTCTCAACACTGACCAAAATTTGTTAAAAACATTTATTTAGCATTTTAGTAATTGTATCTTTTAGAGATGTGGGGGGAAACAAAGGAAAGTAGCACCATTGAGAGACAGCCAAGGCATGTAAGTTTCCAAAAAAAAAAAAAAAAAAAAAAAAGAACGCCTGACTCAGTCCTCTGCATTTAGGTGATAAATCATGTAATGTGATGGTCAAAACTGATTTTTTTTTTTTAATTACTGTGGTTGCCACAAATCTCATGGAGCCCTACTAATCACTGAAAATGATGTTTGTAAACTATGTCACTTGCCCAAGGAAGAGATACAAGCACTAACCATCTCCAATAGAAATGGTTAGTGAACTGGCAAAAAGGTAAAAATGGAACTAATTGACCAGTGAGCTTGTAATAAAGTTAACAGATGCAGATGGATGAAATGACAGCCACTGTTATTATTAATACATTTCCAAAAAGAACAATTAATGAATGTAATCTGGTGTTATGATCTATAAATGTCAAACAGATATGTGCAACATATTACAGGAAGCGAGAAGAAATGTATCTAAAATTAGCACAGAGAGTTCAATAGATGCCGCTTAGAGTCTGTAATGTATACAGCAGTGCATCATAATGACAGCAATGTACTTCAAACATAATATGTCTGAAAACAAAGAGCGGGTAACATACCGAATATTGCCTCATTTGGAGAAGAGTTTGCTGAATGACATCAAAACCTACACCAGCTGACTGCTGGGCGCTCAATGAAGAGGAGGAAGACAGAATACAGGTGGGGGAGGACATGGAAGCAGCTAAGGCTACCTCCACCCACTCCAACAGAAACTTCAGAGAGCCTCGCTGC
Source organism: Atherinomorus stipes (assembly GCA_023101725.1). Taxonomy (NCBI): domain Eukaryota; kingdom Metazoa; phylum Chordata; class Actinopteri; order Atheriniformes; family Atherinidae; genus Atherinomorus; species Atherinomorus stipes. The sequence continues at coordinate 1,123,944 of JALJCO010005679.1, forward strand.
ATGGCCAGGCCCAGCAGCAGCTCTAGCGCCAGTCTCCGTCCAGTCGGGTCTGCCCCGCCACTCCCACTACTCACTGATGTCTTCTTTAGGAAATCAGCCACTTGTGCCAGGCAGTCTAAACCCACTGATGGGATCTTATTCTCATTAGCAAGAGAAAGTGGGGGCAGTGAAGCCAGAACAGAGGATGCCGTGGCAAGCACATCATTGCAAAGCACAGACTCCGGATGCACAGAGGCTGCATATCTCCAGTTCTGCTGCAGCAATGAGAAGAGCAGACTCAAACCCGTCCTCACGCCCATTTCTATCAGGACATCAGTGCCTGACTTGATTTTGCATGCTGCCCCTGGCAGGCAAGGTTCTGAGGCCAGCTCAATTTGCCCACTCTCGGCCCCGCTGTCTGTGGACTGGGAGGGCAGCTGCATGCGGAATTTGTCATGGTACTTGCTGTGAAGAGCATAGTAGATCCTCTGTAGAACTACCAGCCTGTGATGGAGCCCCAGGGTGTAGGAGGTTTGCGTCAGCATACGGTGTGCCAGCCATCGTTGACTATGGAGCAGAGATGACAGGTACTCTTCCTTCTCTGCCGAGGCGCTGGAATCACACTCAAAGTCTGGCAGCCGTGGGCCAACAAGTTCTTGAACAGGCTGAGCCAGAGTCACTACTTCCTTGTTGTAAAGGAGCTTATTGTAGAGCACAGCAGCACCATGTCTCCTGGCTGTATGCACACTGTCTTCTGCAGCCCAGGAGCTATTGAAGTGCTCCTGCCACTTTAGCAACACATGGGTTTGACAAGGCACCATGTCTGTGCATTATCTATTCTTTAATCCATACCTGAAAAAAAAGAGAAAGAGAATTAAAGGAGGGTTTCATTTGACTTGGCAGATTTGTAAAATTCACACATATCAATCCCCCACACTTGACTGACATGAAATAACACAACTGCTGACATTAATTTACAGCCAATATTTGTTGCTAAAAGATTATGTTATAATGTGTTTCCCTGGTGAGTAAATTCAATTGAAAGGTGACATGGTTTTCTTTTGTCTTGGCAATTTACCAGCTTACAGCAGGTTACATCCAGGCTAATGCCACAGGCCCAGTGGGTATCCATTAAATAGGTCAGCACACCCCTTGATAACAGCTAACACACCCACACTAATGAATGAGAAGAATTATGTCTCCCAAGTTACTATGCTACTGCATGAAGGGATATAGATGCAATTTATATTTCATCATGACTTCATTAATTCACAATTTGTTCTTAGTCCATGTCTCATACAGTAGTTTATTGCCTGGAGCGTCATGTCAGTTCTGCTTCCTAACACAAAAAAGAACAAATCTGCCACTGATGTTCAGGGGATATACTGTACTATATTGGTGGTTTTCGATATGGAAGTGAAGGTATATATGATCATTCAAAATGCTAGTTATAAAACACAACTCATAAAACTGTCACAATGTTTATTATTTGATTTTTAAAATAAAACATAGTACTTGATTTATTTTTTAACCACTGAGCCATAGTCCAAAAATCCAAAAATCATAAATCCACCCAAATTATTTTCTTTTTACAGACTGCCAAGAAGGTTATGAAATTGAAGAATATGGATGCATGAATGTTTTTTTGAGTAAAGTTGGGTATGAGTCCATAGCAGAAGTGATTATTTTCTATCCTGATGGGGATCTAAATCCAAGACTTAAAAAAAAAAAAAAAATCTGCTATTCTTTTATTCAGTCAAGGCAGTAAGCAGCCTCACTTTGAGTTATACTTTCTTTCACTGTTTTTGTAATTGGTGTAATCTGACTTCTGTAGCATTTAATGTAAAGACTACTCCAATGTTCAGTATCTATAGGTTTAAAGTTACAAAGTGTGGTAATAAAAATGTATATAAAGCAAAACATTAAAAACTTTATTTCTCATAGTATCCAGTTACAGGATTGTCATGTTTTTATTACCTTAGAATGAACCATTTTTGTATATTAGCGCTGCAGCAGGTTATATCATTCAGGAGAACCACATAAACACTATGACACATACATGGAAGCAGAATACTCTTCAATGGCAACATGGAAGATTTCTGCTCTCAGTCAAACGTTTGGGCACACTTTCTCATTAAATGGGAAAGTGTGCCCCAACTTCTGTACAACATTCTTATGATGTAATAGTTAAAGCATGTCAACAACAAAAACTTCTGAACTACAGTATATGGTACAGCAGCATTAACATCCTTTTGAGTTGTGTCAGTAAATGTGTTCATTATGAGCATACGCCATGAAAAACATGCCTTTGTTCTAATACTTTTCAAGTTCCTGTACTATAATCAATTCTTTGTGTTCTATCAGATTGAAACTAGGTTAATAATGACAAACATAAATTAAGTGAAATGGTAACAATAACCACTGAAAATAATAAAAACAATGCAAGAGTACAATGGAAGTCTCCGCACACTAAAAGTTCATGGTTGACTTCTGTTTGCTGTAATTAAAACCTCTAACAAAACATGAAGTGCTATTTGTAAGAGAATGCTATGCACATGCTGCTAAACATGTGAGCATGCCCGTTTCATCACAGACCAAAGTCACAGAGCCTCATCGCTCTCTCTCGCGCGCTCTCTCTCTCTCTTGCCATGCCTGAGGCTTGTGGGGCTATATGGTTTCCACCAGACCAAAAATAACAGCAAGCATTGATATAGTAGTGAGCTCAACAGTTAGGCAACAGCCAGCAAGAAAAACACCAGAAATGTAATGTAAGGTGCAAGCATGGCTGATAACAACTGCTCTCACTTGAATTTACGTCCATGTTTTAATTCTTTTTTTTTTTAAAGCATCTTTCTTCAGACTCAATGTAACAAATATCACTCCAATAGTATAAATCCAAGATCAAATTCACTAATATTTCACATTAAGCTAAATTATTAATTGACATATATAATTAGAAGAAATGTAAATTGTGTTTTTACCAAAGCACATCACTGATACTGATTAATAAAAAAATCAGCAGATGCAGTACAGCATTATTTCACTGGATAACAACAGCAAAAAAAATAAATAACTGTAAGTTTCCTTTACCTTCAAGTTATGAAATGCTTTCGTAAAGCCAATGCAAATAATTAACATTGTCAAATGTCTTCATATTGTTTTGTTCAAAAGCAACATAGAAAATGTACAAAGATGCTCAACTTCTAAGAAGATAGGACACCAAAAAGAACTGCTTTCCTCAGATGGGATCATATCCTGATAAGAGTGTACTTGGATAAATTGCTTTTCATTAACAGTTTAATGAAAAGCCAATAGTATGCTTTAACTTTGAATGATGACAGATGAGGTGATTCTGGCCCCTTTGGGCCCAGAATTGGCCTCTTTTATTTGGCTATTAAAAATGAGACCCTCACAGATTGGCTGACCTCAGGCCAGCTGAAGGAGACAGAGCTGTAACGTCATCCAGGATGAGCTGGAGTAAGTTACTGGGCTAATTAGGGGACGTTTGGGCTGCTGTTGCCAGGACAACCACGTCGACATAAGCATTCATACTCAGCGCGATGATGGCTGTTAGTCAAAAAACAGCAATGGACAGATGATTTCAAATTATATTAGTGCCATTATATTTTATGTCTGGCTTTAATCTTATCTTTAAGAAGAAGAAGAAGAAAAGGGTAAAAAGGACAGTGGGCTGCAAACTAATTTTCGACCCTAATGGCATGTTGTCAGGCTTTGAGCATCCAGACTAATGGCCAGCCAGATAAGTAATTTTATTAATTTACTTAATCGTCCACAGAGGAGACTGTATCTGCTGTCTTACTTTGCAGCGTTTGTCAGAATTTGTAACGTTAACGTTTCATGGCTGACATCTTTTGCTTGGCTCTAGCTTGATGGCTACACCAGCACGAACGATTTAATATGTGAATCTGAAGGCAGACTGCGCCATGTCATTCCCAGCCACCGGTATTATTATGCATTTGCAGTGACAGCTGAGCTAACACTGGCTGCAGTGCAGTTGCTAGTCTGCTCCATGGCTGTCAAAACCGACCAAGCCCTACGCTTGACAGCTCTCGGCAAAAAAGCAGCTTCGTGTCCCGTTAACCTCGTGTGACTATCGTATTTACTGGACTGTCATAAAATGTAGAAAGGCCACAGGCATGTAAGTTACCTTGACAGGAAAGCTCCGCAGATGTATGGTTTGCGTTACCTGTCCCGTCCCAGTGAGGTCTCCCTTGGACACAAATATCATGTCAGCCTTCTCCTCTTTCCCTTTCTTCTTCGTTGGTGTTTGAGACACAAACCGCAACCAATGTGGGAGCAAGCCGTGAGCGCCACTGTGTGGTCGGGGTGATTATCTTTACCCTTTTTTCTGTCCTTTTCTCTTCCCATAAGCTGTAGAACGACGGATCTACAACATAAGACAGTGCAAAGTAAAAATCACCTTTTTCTAAACCTATCTAGGCAAGGCAAAGTTGTTTGTAAAGATTATTATGAAAAACAATTTAAACTGCTTCACATAAAAAAATTAAAAGCATTACAGTAAGGTACAGCAGAAGCATTAAAAAGCACATTTAAAACAAAGAAATAAAAAAAAAATTAAGTAAAGACCGAAATGAAAGAAATGAACAGTTGTCTTGATAAAAGACAGTGACTAATAAAAAAGTTTTTTTTTTTCTTAAACTCTTAGCATTTAAAACTGCTAAGAGTTTTAGCAGTCCTGGGATGGTCTGTGAGTTTGTTCCACATGTGGAGCATAAAAACTAAACACTGCCTCTCCATGTTCATTTCTGACGCTGGAAACAGAGAGTAGACTTGACCCTGATGACCTCAGTGATCTGGTTGGTTCATAACAAACGAGGAGATCCTGAATGTATTTTGGTCCCAAAGCACTCAATGCTTTGTAAACTACCAGCAGGATTTTTAAGTCAGTTCTTTGACAAACAGGAAGCCAGTGTAAAGATCTGTGTGCTGGAGTTATATGATCCACTTTCTTGGTCTCTTGAGGTCTCAAGCTGCAGCGTTCTGGACTAACAGCAGCCGTCTGATGGACGTTCTAGGGAGACCTGTAAGGACAGAGTCTAATCTATGAAAGAGAGATGCATGGATCTGTCAAGTCAAGTCACACAATGGCAAAAAAAGACACTTAGAACAGCAAATGAGTACATAAAGGAGCAAGAGCAATGTATAACAATTTGACAAAGAAGAAAGTGGCATATGGCTGCAAAAAATATCTGTTATCTGTTTTAGAGAAAGCCCTGTGTGGCTGGCTGACTGAAACAAACTGAGGGTAAGAATTGATAGATTCAGAAGAAGAAGAAATGCATCAACTTTAAATCTTTTAGAAAGAAGTCCGTCAACGGGGTATGTTGCAGATACTATTGTATAATGTGCATATGTGTGCATTGATTAATGAGTTTCTTTAACTTTAGGAGGGATGGGGCAAGGTCAATAGAATGGTGTCTTTTTCCTTGAGGATTGTATCCCTGAGAAAATACAAGTTGAAATCCCTCAAAACCTTTTGTTTAAAGACAATATTGGTTCTTTTTTTGTCCATCAAACTAACAGCACCGACTTATTGGTGAACCCAAAAAAGGTTTAGTCCTCAGTAAACATCCAAAGTAACACCATTTTAAACCAGTCAGACTCGAAGATTGATCTCTCATTAGTAGTGACAAGTCTGTTGTTCTGTTAGTATGTGGAAAAACTGAGAAAAGAGCATTTTACATTATTGCAATTCTTGTTTGACAAATTTGGAAAGTTTAAACTGTAGTTTTTGCCATGTCAAAGTCACATCTGAGCAGGTAATCAATCTCACAAACCTCGTTACAAGTTTTATTTAAGGGGGATATGATGCTAAACAGTAGAAACTTCCATTATTAATGATGATCAAAGCTTCTCTGTTAACCACAGCTTTTGTTTTCATTAAGTGAAGGCATTACATGCCAGCCTTTGTATACAGTATTAGGAACTGAATGTATCAAAATTGTGGATTGTTATACAGTAATCGCATATTTTTGAGGATTTGAAGTCAAACCAGATGCTTTTGAGAAAAAAAGATTTTTTGCAACTGCTGTTGAGACCTTACTGTATGCTCATTTCTTTCAAAGAAAGATGATCATCAGCACACAGCCTAATTATGCATTTCTCTCTTTGTGATATCAGATTAATTTTTTGAGAAAATTGCCATCAGTTTCATATGTTATTATGAATAGGAGGCCACTTAAAGGAGAGCACCTTCATTTACCAAAAGACATTTAACAGTTCAACAGCAAGCTGAAACATTATAGAAATTATTTCCAAAGCCAAACACAATTTGTGATTTAAACAGAAAGATCTGCTTGAATGAGTCGAAAACCTTTAAGAAATAAAAAGCTGTGAGTGTTAATGAAGCATGTCCAAGAGTAATGAAGGCAGAGTTTCATTCATTATTTTGTCAGGCCCAGTCAGGTCTACAGACATAGACGCGTAAAGGTTTGTGATCCACACACCAAAATCTGATGAAGCTTCATTAGGAGCTTTTTCTGCTTGATATGTAATCAAGCTACATTGTTAATCACAACATAAATTTTTTAATTCAGTCAGTGAAAGCCTCAAAAATTAAATGTTTGATTTCAGATGAAAAGTGTTTATAAAATTCTGCTGTAGGGCTAGAAGGACCACAAGCTCTTCCACTGAGCCATATCTACCGCATAAATGTACAATTTACTGCACAAAAGCACTTTGAAAATATCGCCAATCTTTTTATCCTTAATTCTAAGAAAGCTTTACACTCAATTCTAGAAAAACCTGATTTGTACAGTTTAAAGGGAACTGCAATTGCAATATGATGAGGAGTGTTACCTTGATAGTTTATTAATAACTTCATTGCCCTGCCGCTCTTTCTCCAATGCTAGTGTTTCTAAGATTAAATTTAAACTTCTCCCATTTATCAAAAGCAGTTCAGCCTCAATATGGAGTTTTTGTAATAACTTTGTAATAATAATACTAAGCATTTTTTAAAAGGTTGTGGTTGAATTTCAAATGACACCACTCCTTAACCCTGCACTGACAATATTACAGAATATGTGTTTTCATGTTTACAAGTTAGCACGGAGCACTTCATCTACAGTATGTCAGCACTTAGGGTTGCCTTTGGCAGGAAAAGTGCTTTATAAATAAAGTTTGATTTGATTTAAAACTCTAAAATCAATATCAGAATGAGCAAAAAACTAATGACACTAATGCACTAGTAGTTTTGTTTGAACATGTTGCTTAAAAGATGACATTCTCTATGTTCAACTTGTTTTCTTATTTTCTTCACTTAATTAAAAGCATTCTCTGAATCTGTGCAAGGCATGTTGTCTGTTTTAAGAAAGGAGACAATTATCCACATTTCTCCTATTCATCATTTTCTCAGCAAGAAATAAAAAATGGCAAGTCCTAAAAGTCCAAAGAGGTTTGCTCAAGGAAAATGCTATATCTTAGGGAATTGATGCAAAGTGCAATAGGGTACCCTTGAGATAGCTGATATACACAGGTTAAAAAAACCCAACATTTCAGCAGAAATAAGCATTTGCAGACAGTTTTCTGTTTGGTATAAAACGTCTTGGCCACAATCGATTTGTCCTTGAATGAAAGCTCTTCTGGAGATTTGTCTTATTTTTATTGAATAACTCAGTGATTTTAAATTAATTAATTAATAGGCAGGGACATGTGCAAGTGAGCAATAACTTGAGATTATTTCTGGTCTTATATTTCTAGTATTGCTGTTGAGAGTAAAATCCCCTGTCCAGAAGGGAAAAGCAGAGGGTTGGAATAGCTGCTCTGATGATTCCCATCCTCTATACAGAGAGTTTTAGCTTCTCCCTTCTGGACAGAGATTTCTAGCCCCAAGGTGCAGAACAAAGCCATATCAGGACATCCTTGTTCCTGCCACTATAGCAGAGCTAAACAAATTGTAGCATTTTGGACACACAAATCTATTTGTTCATGTATCGATGAATCTATTCCCACATCAACGTTTAAACATCTTTTCCTGGCTGAATGAGGGTCTTTATTTGTTGAGTATTTTATTTTATTTAAAAGGATGGTAACTCATCCTTTTCGGTCTCTTATACCTTTTCATGCTTTATTGGTGCAACCTGGAGCCCTTTAAATTTTCATCTCTGCTTTGTCACTTTTCCATGGATTTATTGAGGTATGGGTTCATGCCTATAGGTTTTAAATCTTTTTTTTTTCTTTTCTGTGCATTACTTCTGTCCTGAAGCCTATGTGTCAAATTGATTGTTATATCTCACTGCCGCTAAACAAACCTACTCATGGCACAATTAAAGTAACCTGAACCTACATGAGATGAACATTTACTCACCAGGGCTAAAAAACAAAACAAAACAAAACAATATAATCTTATAGTTTGTATGTAAGAGTGTCCCACTTTGACCACATTTTTAGATGTGTAAACAGTTATTAAAAGTTATTATCAAAAGCTATAATATTGACATTTTTAGTCATTTTAATCATAATTTCATTTGCTTTTCTGGTCCTTCTTTAAAGGAAAAATGGTAAATACAACTTCCAATAATAATAATAATAAACAAAAAGCAGTTGTCTGTGGTCTTGGGAGATTTTGTTGGGAGATTTCCTGCAGCATATGTGCAGTCACAAGTGAATATTTCACAGCTATTTGAGGTTAAGGGGAGGGGGAGTTTGGGGGGGGGGGGGGGGGGGGGGGGCTTCTTCACTCAGACAAAAACAAACCAAAGATAACTTATGACATCAGGTCACACAAACTTCAGTTCCTGGATGGCAGTCCAGAGTTAATCGCACTTCCAAGCCGGATTTCTAAAAGGGGGGCTGTCTGACAAAAAAGGACAACACCGGAATGAGGAAATTGACGAAGCAAACCAAGTGCAAAACAAAGTTGTTCATTGCTGATAACGACAGAGTCCGGTGTTCTGCAGGTCAGTCCTTTCAAGTCTTGCAGGAGATCACTTGCCCCGTGGCTCTTCCAGCAACAGCCCGCACGCGCTGAGGACCGCAGCCTTCTTCCATCAGCTCTCGGCTAATTCCCTGCATCAAGTGATGTCTTTTCTGCTCCTCACAGTGCTGTCCTCACTCATAGTGCGCGATGTTGAGGCTTGGAGCGCCAACGCAAAGTATGCGGTGAACTGCCCCGACAGATGCAACGCGGAGCGGTGCGGCGGGACGCAGCGGTGCACAAGGACGGTCCTGGATGACTGCGGCTGTTGCCAGGTGTGCGCAGCAGGCAGAGGAGAGCACTGCTACCGCACTGTGTCGGGGATGCACGGGGTGAAGTGCGGACCTGGGTTATTCTGCGAGTTCTACAAGGATGAGGACGACTATGGGGACGAATACGGAGTCTGCAAAGGTATGTCTGCTTTTACTGTATGCTGCGGTGATGCGCTCCTACATCAACATTCCTTTATTTTAGCTGTTTAGCCTATAGATTCTTTTCTTAAATAGTTAATAACTAACCTACGCATTGCTTATTGCTTCCCATCTGCAGACCTGGTTCAGTTACGAATTGACTTATTGGAGATGAGCTCGTTATCATTTGAGACTTTACATTTTTGTCATTCAGTCAATGCTGCATCGTCCATCTGCAGTTTTTCTTCATGAAATGACAAAGTTTTCTTTCCCTACAGACTGCCCATACGGAACCTATGGGGTTGAGTGCCGCAAGACATGCAACTGTAAAGGGGGCATCTGTGACAGGGAGACCGGAGCTTGTCTCACCCTCTCATTCTTTGCCAAGATCGCCAGCAAGCTCAAGACTGAGCCACAAACAGGTGATAAAGAATCAGCTATAAGTTGGAAATTCTCTGGGGGCTGTGATGGATCACATGATTGGTTAAATGAACTTCTGATTTAAGAAAAAAGACATCTGCATAAACTGAAGGATTAATGAAGATTTCTGTTGCTTTATCAGGAGGTGAGGTGGGATCAGGAGAAGTGAACTCTGCTCAGAGCACAGACCAGCACACAGGCAGATCTCCTGCTCCAAAGAAGCTCAATCCTCGCTGACGACTGCTGACAACAAGCTGTTCAGTGTAAATGTAGCATTAACTTATAAATGATCCGAAAACTAAACTTTATTACGTTAAAAGATGAAAAAAAATGGACTTTTTTAAACATCTGTTGGAGGTTTTATTTGGTTTGTTTGGTCCTTGTTTGGCACCATCATCTTTTCTATCAACATGTAGCTTATGTTATTCTGTTTAAATGTTCTTTGTTCTTTTACTTCTAGTCAGTTTCAGTTTACTTTAATGTTTTCTTGTGCCTTTATGTTATGCTGAATGAGATTAAATGCAAAGGGACCTTAAATTTATCTGGCATTGATTCATTTTAAGTCCAATTTATGATCTTTTTGTACTCATGTGAACAGCCAACAAGGAAAATGTGGACATGTACAGTACGCCAGCCCTTGTAAAGAATGCTCTTCAATAAAACCAAAGTTATCACCGACTTTTATTATTTGATTGCTTAATTTGTCCATAAACTGATTACTGTAACATTTTATTGCTGTATCTGAGGGAACACGTAATCTGAAATGACCGACATAAAACACTGAGCGGTGTTAAGTTGCTTTGTAATGATTATAAATTTGGAGGCTGTGTAACCAATGTCATCACTGTAAGTGTGATAAGTCTGTTGACTCTCATAATAAATATAGCTACTTTCATCATGATTGCATTTAGCTTCTTCAGTTATTTTATTATAATGATAAAGAGATTAAGTTCTCTGATATATTTCTAAACTGACTTTTCATTTTATAATGTTTCTCAAAGTTTTCCTCACATTTTAAAGATCTTCAGGTCTGTAAACAGTTCCAGGATATAGAATTAATTGGAAAATATCTGGATTTTGCTTCTTTGGACTGGTTCCCACCCCGCAGCCTCACTAAACATATCAGTTGTCCAGATGTTTAAATATCTTGGAGTTTCAATTTTTCTAACAGTTTCAGCCACAGTGACTAAACTTATAATTTAAGTTGTTAGAAAGAAAGAAAGAAAGAAAGAAAGAAAGAAAGAAAGAAAGAAAGAAAGAAAGAAAGAAAGAAAGAAAGAAAGAAAGAAAGAAAGAAAGAAAGAAAGAAAGAAAGAAAGAAAGAAAGAAAGAAAGAAAGTAAGAAAGAAAGAAAGAAAGAAAGAAAGAAATTCAGCACAATATATTTTGTAAAACTCAAGAATAATGTCTCTCATTCTCTGAGTATTTTTTTTGTGCTTTCATGTACCAGTTTTTCTTAGTCAGACTCAGACATATTGCCAACTTTATTCATAGAATACAAATACAGCCAATGCTGACCAGAGCGCTGAACATTTTAATGCATTAAAAGACATTAAAAATACATCAAATTTAACAATACAAAAAGTAAAATTAATGAATAGATAAAATCGTAAAAACTAAAAGAAATAAAAACAACTCTCAATCTCCACAAAAAGCAGAGAAAAAAGGTGGATTGTCAGCTTCGATTTAAAAATGGCCTGTGAACATCCATATGAATGCTCTTTCTCTCCCTACATCTGTTTCACTGGCAGAAAATTCTCATAAATAATGCAGTTAAAATCAGCCTTTTGAACAGCTAAAGTATGTGAAAAAGTCTGGAGGAAAGTTTTGAGAAAAGGGAATTTCTGCCTCGTCTTGATTCCCATGATAAGATGACATGATGTATCGAAACAGGAGCAGAAATGGACATTATTACTGCTGAGAACTTTCAGGAATCCTTCAGTTGTGGAATGTCTTACTTTCTTAGGAGTCTCCAAATAAGAAAATAATTTTTGTTCCCATGCAAAAAAAAAAAAAAAAAAAAAAACTCTCATTAATGGAAAAATACTTAAGAAGAGCTTAAGAGCCGATATATGTATTGAGTCCCTTGAGATGACTGTTGTGAATTGGTGCTACACAAATAAAACTAATTTGAAGTGAATAATTACTTTGGGAGAGGGTTTGAAGTAAAGCTTCGCTCCATGCAGCTACAGCTACCTGGTGAAGGAGAAAAGCCAAATAGTTTTAAGTAGCTTTCCTTGATGTCTGAAAATTATCTTTAGAAATTTGTATATAATTTTTTGCCCATTATTTAGAGAGAGAGATTTTTCTAAAAACAGCCAATATTAACAGTGTGGATAATGTCCATATTGTATGAAAAGAGAAATGAAAAGAAACTTGTCTTAAAATTGGAAAATAGTGTCTGTGGAAGACATATAATTGTTATGATTGACTGAAATCCCGCTTTATCATTGTTTTATCACAGTGAGATCAATCATCATAAATGTAAGTAAATGGTTGGTTTTTCTGGGTTTACAAAGATATTTGTAAATGACAACCATAAATAACCGTGTTTGATCATTCTTTTGAAATAAGAAAAAAATTGAATCACACAACCATTGATCTGTATTTAAGTTGAATATATCAAGATATTTTCATGGTGTAGTATCTCATTATCGAACCGTTTTTAAAGTTTAGTCACTTATAGTTGCAAATTAAAAATAGCAAACATCTTTGACAAATTTTCTGAATAATTTCCCCTCAGCTATAAATATCTCCTATTAAGCTCACCTCTGACTCTTTCTGGTACAAAAATGTTTTCCAGTATTCAGCCTGTTTATTTCCTGTGCTTCCTGACACCTGTGAAAATGGCCCTTCTTCCTGTTGTTGTTGTGTCTGCCCAGGACAGGAATTTAAAAGCAAGGGGTTTTTTAAGTGACTCTCCAAAAGCTTAGAAGTTAAAAGTGACACACAGTGAAGCCACACAAATTCTTTTAGACATTTAAGACTTAGAGGACACTTGTCCACTGTTTTATCACCTCATTGAAAGCTTCAAAATGTAAATCTGAAGAAGTCCCGTAGCAATATGTCTAAAGGGGTCCAATAAAGCTCTATAACTCAGAAAAAAGTGAAGGATTTTATATCACATACAAAATATCTAGGTCATTTCTTAATCAAAATAGGAATGAAATTGAATACCTAAAGGAAAAAATGAAGAAGAAAGAAACATGGATGGTTTTTAATCTGAAATTATGTACAAATTGATGGAATTGTTGCTATTCCTAGTTAGGAGGAAAATTCCATCGAAAAAATACAAATTACTCCAGAAATAGAGGAAGTGCTCATGCATTTAAATTAAAATGCCAAATAAAAGTAAATCTAAATGTTGTAGAGATTCTCAGTTGTAAGTTATAAACCAGTCACTTTCAGTCACAAATTCAAATTTTGATTTCAAAGTGACATTAACATGCATGAGTATATGAGCATCCGTATATATCTTTAGTTAAAGTATCCATTATCAAATATGGCTTTATTTTTTTTTTTAGAATGATGTCATATTTTTTGTATCTGAACAATCCTTGGCCTTATTTTAATTATCCTAATTGGCATCCTAATATTAATTTGCAGACAGACAAGAGACACGTTAAACGGCAAAAAGTTTAATTGCCAACAGAGTAATTAATGAACAGGAAAAAAAAAAAAATCTTTTTAAGCACATAAAAGCTGTGATAGCATTTAGACCTGTATATGGTGGATTTTTGTTTTGTTTTTTCTCATACTGTGTTGCTTAGTTCGATCCAGAGGGATTTATGAAAAGCCATTTAAAAAACATCTTATATTTTTAAGCTGAGATTGGGTATGGGCACGTTTAAACTTACTTTTGGTTATATTAAACAGCTTCAAACCAACATAGCATAACATTGTCTGGATCAGACCTTGTGTTGTGATATTAAACAATTTTTTTTATCATTGGGTTTAAGACTGAACAGACTGGATCACACCCACATTAGCTTGAGTTTAGATTAAAATGGACTTTAGCCAGATTTTGAGAAAATGTACAGACAAAATTTCAGTGGTTTTTAGGTCATAAGAGAATTGGCTTAGACTGTATTAGACTAGTTCAGTTCATAAAAGTAGATTTTGAAGCACAGATTAAATTAAACAACCTTGCAAGAATTATAAGCTGACTTGCATATCTTGTGGATCACCAAAGTTTTAGGTGAGTTATTACATCATATCTTTTTATTTCTTGAGTTTTTCTTGAATAAATATAGCTAAAGTACTTTCCATCACTGAATTACACTGCAACGATAAAGCTCCTCAATCCAAGGCCAAGGTAGAACACACATTGATGCACAGACACCCGGTGATGCAGACAGGTGGGAGCAGGCTGTGAATGAAGACTGGAGTGTTCCTAAGTGGTCAGCCTGTCCGTTCTCATTCCCCTGAGAACGGACAGGCTGAGTCCCGCAACCAAACAAAGGACCCTGGAAAATAACAGGAAAGAGTTGGTGAGAAAAACCCTTTATCTGACTCCCTGAACACGTCACTGCCGCCTCTGCAGAAACAAAGGTGCGTGAATGGAGTAGTAAATAACACTGATTTACTGCTAATAGATGTTCTGCTATTTACAGTCTGGCACTGCCTCAACAGGTTGTTTACTGTAGCCTGAAAGGGCTTGTTGGCGACAACACATCAGGATAAACAAGGAAATTAAGAGTTGTGATTGATTACATTGATTGCAAAATATCAAAATTAAGCCTAATGAGTAACAAGAAGTGCGTCATGTCATGTTAATCTGTTCAGATGATGGGAATCGAGTCAGATGGATGGATTCCTTGCCCCCCACCCCCCACCCCAGGTTCTCAGAAATGTTGTAAGAAGCTAAACAAAATGTTGGAGCCTTGACCTCAGTGACCTGACAAATTTCTGACCCTGGAGGGATGGCCTTTTCCTTGATGGAGTGACGTAGGGAAGAATATTTCCCAGCAGCTTTATCATCATTAGAAAAGCCGAGAGTTCATTTCAGGAGCAAGTAGACAAATAAAATGTTTTAAAAAAAAACTTTGTTGTTCAAAATTGTGCTAAAATTAAAATATTTTTTAAGAATTTGTGATTTAGTGAAAGTTAAAAACTCCCTACAGTGATCAATATCACAGGTATCTGAAATTATAAATACACAGAACAGAAACAACTCAGCTTGGACTCCTGCAGAAATCTTTCCACATTTTGGTAAATTTGAGAGCAAATCCACAGAAATATCATCTTTAACTTTCTTGTTAGTTCTGTGTCACAACATGTAGTTATAATCACCTTCTAATCACGGTTACACTTATTTATTATTTTATTGAATTACAATAGAATTCATTTAAAACATGGCTGAACATACACAATAGTTACGATATCATCCATCCATTTTCTATCCCATTTTAATTCAGCTCAGGATCATGGGAGTGATGGAGCCTCAGAAGCACGGTACATCATAAATGGCTCACCAGTCCATCTCAGGATGGTTTGTTTCAGCTTCAGGTGCCTTTCTGTGTGGACTCTACATGTCCTCCCCATGCATACATCAGAGGTTGTCCAGCTTCTTCCTACAGTCCAAAATCATGTGTGTTGGGTTAATTGGTGTTTCGAAATCCTCCCAGGAGTGAGTGTTAACATGGATGGCTGTTTGTCTTTCTGTGTTGTCCCTGTGATGGACTGGTGTACACCACCCCTTGCATGGTAGCAGTTATGATATTCTCCAGTCCCTCAACAACGAAAATTGGACACACTGATGGTTTTTTTTATGCTGAGGAGCACTCTTCTATTTTTTTTTATTCATTTTTGTTCAACATTTATTTAACAAGGAAAGTCCCACATCTTAAAGAGGTAATTTCAAGTGCTCTCAATCTCAATCAACTTAAAAGCACTCAAAAAATTAAAGTTAAAAAAAAAAAAAAAAATTTGAAAAGTAGTATATTTAATTTAAAATACTAATTACTCTAATGAATTATAATTACAAAAAAAAAAAATATAATAAGATTAGAAATAAATAAAAAAAAAAAAAAGGAAAGAAAACATGGAAAATTGTGTTGGGGGAGTAGAGCGAGAGGGCTAAATAAATAAGACACAGTATGTGTGGGGGGGGGGAATGGTGTTAGAATCGGTAAGTAGTGGAGAGAGGAGAGAAAGATATAACAAATTATAAGAAATTTTAAGGTGTTTAAGGATTTTGTGGGAAGGAGTGAATGGATGGTGAAGGTGGTGGTAAGAATAATAATTAAATTAATTAATTTTGTTTTTTTATATAGGTCATATGAATTATGTTAATTATTTTAATGGAGTGAATGTGATGGGTTGGAGGATGAGGATGTAAGAATGATTATTTTATTATTATATTGGTGGTATGGAGTTGATATAATATTTTATAAAATTAAAAATAAATATAAAAAAAAAATAAAAGAAAATAAAAAATTTAATTATTTTATATATTTTTTATTTTTTTAATAGTAATAAAATTTTTATTTACTTTTATATATTATTTAGCTCTTCTTCTTTTTAGTTTTATTTAGTATGTTTTATTTTTTAATTAACTTTAGGTTAAAGAAACTGATTCTATACTCTTTGATGACAAAATGAGCTGACAGTGTCTGTACAGTTACTGTACATACTTTTCTCACTTGACAAAAGTGAGTAAATATCAGTATGAAATTGATTCTAAATTACCTTAGCTAAACCTGACCGTTGCCATCCAATGAGAGATACTAACAAGTGAGAGACAGAAAGGCCATGTCTCTTTGAGCTTTTTAGAACAAATAATTAAAAGAAAACTGTTGCAATATTTTATTAAAGCCCAGCACATCAGAAAGGATGTAGCAGTTTAATATAATATAAATATATCTAATATAATAAAAATAATAATAAAAACATAACTAATATTCTCCTGTTTTCAACCAACTGATTTCTTTCAATAAGATATGACTGATGTTGCAATGCCACAGTTGTAGAATTAACCAGCAGAGAGCACTCTTACATAACAGAGAGAATTAGACAGGGTCTTGTCGGGAGAGGAAAGCTTATCTCTAAGATAACATAATGGATCAATATTGCATCTACATTTAGCAACTTATAGATAATTCATGTACTACACTATTGGCATGTGTAGACTTTGCATCTATGGAAGTCAAGGTTAATTAAATTTGTAAGTTTGGTGCAAGAATGAATTAAATATCCAAAAAACCAACTTATTATTTTTTTTTTTTTTACCAACAAATATTTTCTTTTGAGTTACTTACCCTGAAGAAAAATTACCAGTAGATGTACAGTAGGATCCTCTAAGTTAATACACCACTGGTTTTTGAAGCAAGTATCTCTACCTTAGTGTTTTTGGAAACTAGTTGTCTTTGATTGTGGCCCCTCAGTTCCACACATTCAACAAGGAGTTTCTATGCAGCTTATATATAATCTATCACAATTCACTTGGTGGGTTTTTAAATTAGAAAGAATGGTGATGTAAAAGCACCATTTCCAATGGAACAATTAATTCATTTACTGAGAATTAAATCAAATAGTTTTTTTAAGCATTAGATTAATTATTAATTCCACGAGTTAGTGTGAGTATCTTGTTTGTCTCCATGTTGGCTCAATGATAAATGATTTGTCTATGGTTAGGTGTATCCTGCTGGTCGCGCTCCATCACCCGTGCTATCCAAAATTAAACAAAGCACATGTGGAATGTGAATTCATAGAGATTTTTTTTTTTTTTTAAATGTCACTTTTATGAGTCTCATTTCAAGCATCGAGTGGGTGCTGAATCAGATTTGATGGAAAAGTCAACAGTGAGAAGTAATTTTACTGTTTCATGACTGTACATGGTAGTGAGGTATGTGTGCACAACTGACCCATTATAAGCTGTTAAAGCAGTTTAATGCTGACATGAGGTGTCAGTCATTATTTTTCTTTCTTTCTGCTTCTTTCTTTCTTTCTTTCTTTCTTTCTTTCTTTCTTTCTTTCTTTCTTTCTTTCTTTCTTTCTTTCTTTCTTTCTTTCTTTCTTTCTTTCTTTTTCCTTTCTTTCCTTGTACAGTAACCTGCTTTGATATTAAACCAGTAATAAGTAATCTTGGCCACATGGAGGCAGTGGAAACAAAGTTTTAACACCAGTACTTTAATCACTACTGTAGATCAAACTAAGCAGTTTTACACAAATTAGCATGAAGCACTAATTTTCAGACATGTTTGTATTGATTCTGTGCATTAATATCCAATATTTATTCAATTGTTTCTACACATTTTTGGTGAAATTTTCTACATTTGAAACTATGAACATTCCTGTTGCTTTCATGTAAACACACTGAGATTCCAAATATCTCATTATGTTCAGCTGTTGCTTTCATGCTGCAGCAAACATCACAAGTAAATATTATCTAGAGGTACTGTATGAGGAAATATTCTCTCGCAGAACCTGTGAAATGTACAGTAAAGTATGAGAGAGTCATTCCAGTCAACAAGCTTCTTATCTGCGTGGGGCTCGGAGGATTTCTATTATCTTTGCAGAAGTCACCAACTGTCCAAAACCTCTGGCTGTAAGGCCGTGAGAACGGCAGAGCCATTGAGTAATACATAATTCCCAGAGGCTTCCTCGATGAAGAGTCACCCATACTAATCCCATTAGCTATCTATCAGATTAGGCCTTCCAGAGTCTCATGGGAGGAGATGCATTTCCGGTTTGTTTACAGATGGCCGCTTCTTACGTCACTAGGTCACAGTGTTTCATGTTCGCCATTCCTCGTCTTGCAAATATAATAAAACATGCTGAAGGATGGCTTAAGATGCTTCAGTTGACTGATTAACGTATAAAAATATATGGAACCTGCTTTATTCTTGGTGTTATATATTAGTTTTTAAAAGGCAATTTCTCATCTAGATGAATTATTTAACTAATCCTTCATTAGATAAAAGTTTAATAATAGAAGAGACTGATGTGTTGAGCGTTTTAGTTGTTTTAATCCTTAAAAGAACATTTTCATCTCTCATGGAAATACATCATTTTAAAGACTTCTCATTAAATGTGAAAACTGTCCGCCTCATCATGAACCTGAATAAAAACCAAGAGATCACCGAAGTGGACAGAAATTTCATTTTTTACCGTCAGTTTCTTTGAATGATTAATCATCCGCTTAATCAAAATTTATTAGAATACTGTAGTCTGTGATGGTTCTGAAGCTCCGAGTGCTTCACTGATAACGGACAAGCTGATATTAACTGAGCAAGTGTAGATTTCACAGGAAATTGGGAACAGGATTATCACACCTTCAAAAGGAAAATCATTAATAGATTAAGATTTTGCCAAAATGATTAATTTAGTCAACAGATCAGGGTGAAGGTTGTCAGAAAGAACTACACAGAATGAAAAATAAATAGAATGGCCAAAAAGGTGTGCAATATGATAATAAAAATTAGATGGTCTTGTCAATATGCATCCAATGGATAATGCGCCCTAACTGACATTTCTGTTAGATTTGATGTTTCTGTATATCCAGTTTTTGGGTAGACAAGACATTCTGAGCATGATTGTCAAGCCCGCTTAATATTAAAGTTTAAGTCAATATCTTATTTGGACACAAACTCATTGACGCATTTCACATCTTCAATCTGACAATAGATCAAAAAGATTGATCAGTCTGTCCTTTTATTTGATCCTTTTACAGATTTGTTGTCTGTTGACATCATTTCCTCCGGTCAGTACGGCCCCGCCCCCACCTGTAAAACTTCATCAGCTCATTCAACACTTCACCTGCCAAATTTTTCTCATTCTCATATACAGGAGTAAATAAATTAGTTCTCATCCTGGTGGTTTGGTTTTGAGGAGGTAATTATTGCTGACATTCCAGCCACCCCCTACATACATTGGAATTCCTCTCCCTTAAAATTAATGAGCACAATTTTCAAGCTCAGTGGATGGCTGCCACGTGCGGACACGAAGACTGTACAAAGGTTTTGTATCCCAGTAGTGCTAATCTGCAGTGTTACTTCTATGTCTCAACATCTTGACATCCTTAATGCCCTATCTTAATAGCTTATCTAACAACAGAAATCAAAGACCCAGACTGAAAAATTTGTAACAATAAAAAGGTTAAAATATGACGAGATGCCGGCAGGACTGAAGAAACTTGATGATGTGTATGAAAGTTGATGTATACTGTAGGAAAACAAAATTGCAATGACATTTAAAACAGTCAGCCTCACACAGCATGTGTTCTTTTATCTTCTATCCCTGATTCAGCAGCGTCTTTATACATCTGAGAGTAAAGTCTTTAAAAGTAGAGCAAAAACTTGGTTCTTATCTCATGTTTCTAGTTTCTTTAGAGACTGAAAAATAAAATGTTTCAGTACAAAGTTTAAAGTTTGCCAGAAAACCATCAAATTTTAAAGGATCAAGAAGTTGAGGATGACCTGTGGCAATCTACGTGATCATACTAAACCTCTATGTGTAAAGACCAAAGAGAATAATGTTATTTTAATAGAAGCACAAAAGGAGTTGTGTTTCAAAAGAAAATAGCCACAGTTTTCTGGGGTTACACGTCACTGCACTGCAGGATGCACGGACCTAAAAGCAGAATGTGTCACAGGTGAAAGGGTCATGAGGCTTCATTTACATATTAGTTGAGACTGGATGTATTCCTGTGACAAAGACTTCTCTGGAGACCGAGAGTAACAGGGACTTGGGACAAATTCAGGTTTCTCTTTCGGTTCTGAATGCTGAACATTGCAGGCTGGTTCAGGGCTGGCAGCAAGAGCAATAGCAGGGGATCTGTGTCACGGAGAAAACACGTTTAACTCAGAGAGCAGATGAGCTATCGGACTTGGAATCTTGGCCTAGATGTTTTACTAACCCGGACAACAATTACCTGGCAACAAGTGGCAGAGAAACCAGGGCAGACATGCTGAGAGGTGATGAGGTGAAGAACTGAAGCTGTGCCAAGGAGGCTGCCAGGATCATGCAAGGAAAGACAAAGGTGGAAAACACTGACATGGGGGAAAGGGAAGAGAGAAAACAAGTGGAAAAACCACAAAGCCCGGCAGCTGGCATCAAAGCAAACACCAAAATAGAGGTATTTGGAAATGCAAAGATTTTGTAAGGTGCTAAATTAAACTCCTGAAGAAAAAAAAAAAAATCCTAATAAGACAATGAAAGTGATGCTGTGGGTCTGAATTTGCCTCCTCTGGAAGAGGCCCTGAACGCATCAGCTTTCATTTAGAAATCAGAATATTCGAGACATTTTAGAGTAAAATGTGTCACAGATTGCCAGAACACTGGCTTTTAGGTGTACTGTATGTCCTCTGTCATTCAGCTGAATATTGACAACACACACACACACACACACACAACCAGCAATGGTTGAAGAAAGTCAAATAAATGATTACTTACTGTTCAAATACAAGTTCTGCCTGAAGTCCCACACTTGAGAATGAGCTGAACTTTTCAACTGAAAAAGAGAAAGCGATCTTCTTGTTTTATATTTAAGAAAAATGCTTTTTTTTTTTAAATCAATAACTTTTTCTATTGTTTTATTTAAATCAAAGGATACAATATATCTGAAGTAATATCATATACTAGCGGTGACCAAGTCCAGTCATCAAGCGTCACAATCCTGCAACTTTTACTGTAGATGCGTTCCTTCTCCAACACACCTGAATCAAATGATTGGCTCGTTACCAGGCCTCTGAGATCAATGACGTGTGCATGAGGGAATTCAGGTGTGTTGGAGGACGGATGCATCTAAAAGTTGTAGGATTGCGGCTCTTAAGGACTGGACTTGTATCCTATCACTTTTACAGTCAGTCACTTAATGTCTGAATGTAGAAAAAAACAGTCAGAAAAAACTAAAACGTTACTGGTGTCACAAATATTACACATATTACTATACTTATGTGCTTTTGCATATCTTCAGAAGTCTTTGCATACTGCATACAAAGTGGAAACAGTTTCTTTAAGTAAGGCTGACTTTTCTAGAGGAAAAAAAAAATGCTGCAGCACTGTGGAAAAGGAAAAACATTTAGACCAGTCCCAAATAAACAGAATGCACTTTCCATGGCGTGTACACAGCTGGGTTTGCACCAAAGTGAGGACAGAGAGACTAGATAAATGTTTGTTGAGCTGCCTTCACGCAGTCATTTGTTTTAGTCAGTGAAAAGACACCTTACATCTGGGGTTGCTTTCTGAGTGTGTGCTGGATAAGTCACTGATGATTTATGGAAAACTCTGATTTTCACTCCTCATTATGAGCAACAGGAAAAGAGATTTCTTGGCATTTGAAACCTCAAGTAAGTGAAGCACCATATGAGAGTTTAAAAGTTGCTACTTGTTTGCCTTTAATGTGGAATAAAGGACAAAGTCATCTACACTGCTGGGGTAGGGTTCAGTCCCAGCCCTCGTCTTCAGACTTCCTCAAACATACTCATGCACTCCCCCCCCCTTCCCTTTTCTCCTTCCTCCTCCTTTTTCTTCTCTGTGTAACCACTATACACACACGATCTTCTCAGACTGAGTGTGAGCGTCTCACCGTCAGGATGACTGGAGGAATAATAACTGCATAGACTGCAGTGTCGGGAGAGTGTGTGCGCATTTATGTGTGTTTGTAAGAGAGTGCACGTGGGTGTGCATGTGTCTGGGCGGACTCCAGCTGTAATGGTGCCCCATGTGTGTCTGTGCTGACCGCGACAGTCATCCTGTCCACAGTGGAGACTTTCTCAGCATGCAGATGGTGTGAGCAGTCAAGGGAAAAGTTTCTTGCAGCTCGTCTGAGCCTCGGTTAACTCAATCCATTCTGCACACACACTGAGCCGGTCTGGGAGGGGAGTAACAGCAGCAGCCGCGGCAGCAACTGAGCTGGACTCCAACTTGGTCTTGTCTCATCCTTGGATTTCTGTTCGTTGATTGATTACCTGCCACTGGATTGGATACAAACACCACACATCTGAGCAGAGGCATCCAACAAGGCTCTTTGTTTGCCAGGTGAGTGCTGCTGTTTGTGGTTGTTTTATCTGAATGTTGAGGCTTTGTGGCAATATTCTTATTGTTCCATGATTACATACATGGAGCTCCTCATCCTTTGGGGACCAAAGGGCAAATGATTTGTCTAAGTGGGAGTGGATCGACAAAGTTCTTTTTATTTTAAAAGCAGGTGTCCCTGAACTTCAGCTTTGTATATAATTAAAGTAATGACTGATGACTGAATAGATAGTTACATGTATGTTTTAGAGTTTGTGTTTGTTTTACTTTGTTAACATGTAACCAAGCTTAACTAGAGAAGGTCAACAAGTGCATTCATGCTAAATGGATCCTTCGGACAAACTGCAGCTCCTCCACTCTCTAATAAATCTGATCTCTCAGCCGCTGCTTTGTTTATCTGTCATATTAAAGCTCATTCAGCAGCATCACCTGCAGTGAGTGTCATGCTGGGATTGAAGCAGAGGTGTAATAGGGGAAATAATTGCCTGACCAGTAATTGAAAGCATTTATCTTAATTAGGAGTATTAATTGCATTGTCAGCCCATAAAAACATATTCATGGCCAATTTATACTGAGTAATTACCACAATAGATGCAGCCAAACCTTAAAATCTTGGGTCGTTTTATAGGTTTTTATGTAATCTAAACTCACAGCACCTGTGACTCTGTTAGAGCAAAGCCACAGACCATTTTCCAAGGATTTTTATTCATAATTGTGGTGCCATAAGGATGGCAATTTCCCTGTTTATGCCTTCCAAAACCCAGACCTCCTGTTTAGCTTGTGGCTGATCAAATATACTAAAACTCAATTATCTGTAGTAATGTGGTGGTAGACCTGCATGTGCCAGGATATAATAGGTTGCAACTGTTCACAGTATAAATAAAACAGATGAGGAGGACTGAAGTAGACAGAATGTTGACATAATGAGACAGAGGACCAAGAGGACATCTTTGCAGCACGTTTTCCCTGGATGGTTAGTAATGGAAAAGAAGAAGTGAAAGCAAACAGGCTACGAGCTGAGGTAAAACGAGGGATGATGAGCCATGTGTGCCAGGAATGTCTGCAGCGCACAAGCTGTGCTGTTGGAAAGCCCAGGGATCAGGTTCCCCGTGTCAGCTGCTGCTCTCGACTGTTCCCTGGTCTGACTCTCTGATATCTGTTTATTAGGAGATGAAGGGGGGGCATATACTGAGGCTGCAGCAAAACTAGACTTACAATAACATTGGAAAATGCTTCAGTTAAGGAAATTTTGACATTGAGTAATACACATTCGCTTTATGGCAAAAAGAGTGAGAGAGGATGACTGAACACACTCTTTTAATATGGTTTTAATATTAAGCAGCAGCCAGTAGTTTCAATTAGCCGAGCGCAACAGGTTTACTCAAGCAGGTAAATTAGTAAATCATGATAATAACAAGTTTCAACTTTAAGAAAAGTTCATACTGAAGGGCTCTTTTTCACCAAACTGACAAAGTCCACCAATTCCCATCTCAAGTCATGGGTCATTAATCAAACCAACTAAATAGTTTAATTTCAGCTCAGAGTGAAAGTCTGAGTAATACAGCTAGCTTGCTGCTACCTTTCTGCACAGCTTGACTTCATACATGTTTTTCCTTTGCAGCCTTTTTATCTTGTGTAATGTGAATTCTGATGTCATAAGTGTAACAGCATTAAGTTATTCAGCCCCTGCAGTGGACTGTTGATCTGCTGCTTCTCGCCTATAGCAGCTGGGATAGGCTAAAGCCCCCCAGGACCCTGCACGGGAATAAGCAGTTAAAAGAGATGGATGGATGGATGGATGGATGGATGGATGGATGGATGGATGGATGGATGGATGGATGGATGGAAGTTATCCAGCTCTGAGTGGAGTCACAAAGTCAGCAGCGAAACAAACACAAGGGTAAAACAAAAAAAGAATAAAAATGGCAGCAGAAGCACAGATGCTCAATGTAACTGGAACAAAACACAGGTGACGGTGCAGAATGAGGCCACATAATCAAGAGAAACACATCGAATGAGAAAGGGGACAAGCGAACTTAGTTGTGTTACAATTACATCCGAATCAACTAGCTAGCTTCAAGGCAAAAAGGGGATTTTTTGTAAGTTTTATCTAAACTCACAGCACCTGTGACTCTGTCAGAGCAGAGCTACAGACCATTTTCCAAGTTTTTGTTTTTTTTTTTTTTAATATTGTGGTGTCATAAAGATGGCAAATTCCCTGTTCATGCCTTTCAAAACCCAGACTCTGACCCTGACAAAACCCCAATGTCCTGTTTAGGAACAAAAAAAAACAAACATTTTCAAACATTTAATTAATAATGACTAAATAAAACAGATTTTAACCCAAAGTAAAAATGACAATTACCTATTTTTATTGCGTTGCTTAACATTGCAGCTTGAGTGATATTGATGTAGACTGAAATGTAAAGTCAGCTAAACCTTCATCTTTTCATGAAAGAAAGACTATGATCACTAACAGTTCCAATCGCTCCTCTCGCTTTGTCACCAGATGATACAATCTCCCACAGTGCCTTAACATAGACATCCTCCTGTGTGCACCAGTATTCACATTACAAAAGATTGCCACATCAGCAGTATCATTTGTAACTGTGTGTCCAACACATGTAGGATGAGTCAGCAGCCAATGTGAAGTCTTCACTCTCATCTCTCCGCAGGGCCGCTGCTCAGTTCCCAGACATGCTGTGACACATGGCATAAAAGTAAATGAGAAGTGAGAGGCAATGATGCCGCTGGGGGAATGAGTGTGCTACAGAGTATGAAGGGGGCACATATGCTGTCTAAATCAGTGTGTAGACAAAATAGACACTGAGTCACCAGAGAGCTTATTGGGGACTTTATCTCCATGAATTGATCCCTCTGTGTCTGTGATATTACCAACCTCACCTCCTTTCAACTCCCTCTGTTTCCATGTTGGACTCTGTGAGCTGTGTGAGTGGTGACTGATCATGAGCTACGAGCTTACACCCTAATGAAGGACAGCCTCTCAGATCCTGACCTCCTTGTAACCCTACCCTCCATTAAATCACGATAGACCTGACTTATGTATGTGCTGGAAGAAGAAATGCATGACTCTTTTTTTTTAATGTGTGCAAGTTCTTCCATCTGTGGCTGCTCTGAAGCCCTTCCTCTTTCACATCCTCTCCAGCTATTAGCACAGCGACTGCACAGCAAGCAACCTGCCCTCCCCTCACCTCTATGTCTTTATAGCAGGAGTCAAACAGAAACAGACTGCAGCTTTGGCAGGCGAGGGTTATATTTGTCTTTAACACATGTGCGCCATGGAGGCCTTATACCATGCCCAGTCAAGGGGGAGAAGTTATTTGAGGGTATTTAAAGGATTGACAGCATTGGCTGGCAATTTGAAGTTCATATTTCCTGACTTGCATGTTTTGTAATGTTTTACGCTGTTTGCACACATGTAAAAAGGTGAACATCTGTCAGCGCCAGGTGGAGAAGTCAGTTGCCCAAAATGCTGAGCTGCTTTTTATTTTGTCAGTATGTAGGTGGGTATTTTATCAGACTCGATAAATTTCAATTTTGGTCATTTTTTGCATTCTGTTGTAAATTTCCTTTGACTTGCAACTTTGATCTTTCCACAATGGGAGGAATGCGGCCGTGGGAATTACTGGCAACCTCCAGGTCAGTGTGGAGTACAGCAAATGCTGAAAATGCAGAACTGAGGACTGATGATACACTGATGATTATGGCTTTGTCTGCCACATGTTTAAAAAAAATGAATAAAAGACTGTGTCTACACATTAGTGAATCACTAATAAGTAAATTTCTTCACATCACCACCAAAAATGGACCTGTAATAGAAGAAAATACACACACCTATACAATATGAATGTCTAATCATTCTGTCAATGATTTGTCTATATCCAAGGTCAGAACGTGCAATGCTCTGAGAAGCTGCAAAAAAGGAAGAAAACAAAAAACAAGAGCAATATGTCAGACTCTACGAGCCAGATTATTTGGAAAACTGGGCAACAGCTTGTAAGAAATGGTCCCAATAAGCAGATGATTAAATGATTTAATGATCTTTGTGTTTGCAGCCAAAATCTTTGATTGTACTGTTCTGCATTTCTACTTCCACAACTTTAAATCTCCCAGAGGGTAATCTAGGCTATGCACAGAGGCCTCTGTCTCCTTTTCTCCAAAGCTCCTCAATTCAAAGAAAGATGTGTCAAACAGCAGCTCAGGCTTTTTGTGTGCGCTTGGCTACAGTACTTTCCCATATGGGGAACAAACAGTCTATGTAAGCACTGAAAGCTGGCAACCTCCTGATGCTGTGAAAGTCTTCCTGCGCAGACAAGACAGCCTGTAGTATCACTTTTCAGAGATATTTCAGTTTCATCCGACTCCCTTTCTTGTTTAGTGGTTAGATCTTTTTTTGTCCCCATATTCTTGGGGTATAATGGTACCTAGGAGTCAGTATGGTGCATTTTAAGCAACAGGCTAAGTCATACACATCTTTTTTTTTTTTTACAACTATGTATCAGTTTACATCAAACAATTTTGTGTTTCATTCATTACTCTGGAGTCATTAAGGAGCTGTATTTATGATTTTACTGACAGATGCTTATTTTTAAACCAACAACGAGACATTGCTAAGCCAGACTGTCTGGCTGTGAGTCAAAGATTTGCTTTTAATACCCTTGCGCTCAAATAGAAGTGAACGCTAATGGAAGTTTGAGAGATAAGTATGCCTCACAGAAAAAGACTGTCCCTCCATTTTTCTCTCGTACCTCAGCAGTTCGAATTCATCCATTTTTATGCCACTGCCACAGAGCCACAGATATGTTACACCCTGCCGAGAAATTACATGCCGCAAAACCTCAGAGGGCAGATTTGTAACTATCTTTGTGTTGTCTTTCCGGGCGTGCAGTGTTTATGTGCGTCTGACGGTTCTGTACACTGAGCTGTTGTTGTTTATAGTGAAGGTTAGGGTGTCTTTTTCCCACTGACTTCTCAAAATGGTCAAAGTTCACAGGCGTGTTGTGAGAACATCCTGGAATATGCTTAAACTCAACATGTCTTGAGTTTTCCTGAACATATGAGACAGAATCAAGTCTTGGAAAATAGTCTAGACATGTGCAGATGGTCGCTAAGACCACAAATTGTTGCTTTGGAAATTAAATAAACAACTAATATTGACTATACAAGACTGAACCTCTCGATGTTACATGGGACTCTAAATATTTAACCCAGACTGCATCTTGGAAAGTATTATTACAATATATACACATATATTTTTATCTTACTACCTTGTCATGAAAAGTTTCCTATTTCAAGTTGCCATTTGGAGCTATCCTGTTTCACTATGTTCTTTGTACCTTTTCAAAGCTTGTGCTATTGCTGGGGAAAAATCATTAATATAACCTATCTTGTTCCAGTGCCTATTTCGGAGACTGTAGCTCAAGGGATATAAAAACACTGACACAAATAGGTTACACACATATCTATACACATGTGTTTAAAGGGACACAGGATACGCCTCGGATGTGCTGTTTTCAGTGTGCTGACTTGACACAACAGTCGTGTAGTGATGTGTTTCTGTACAAAATGTGCTCAGAACCACACCTGGACCCATAAGCAAGGCTCATGGGAGAGAGGTCTGCAATAGAGAATGGCTACATATAAAATCTAGGTTTGGAAAATGGGTCATCCATTTACTTTTGCCTTTATTCCCTCTCAAACAACATTAGATATATTTATCTAAGCAACTATTTTCTTTGCTGTCAGGTTTAACGGCTTCATTATGCAGTCACGAGTCATTATGATACACTGAACAAACATATGCACAAGATTTTGTGCAAATAAAACATCTGACTGAGACGCAAGCAACCAAAGTGTTGTGGGAAAATATGCATATATGCAGCCTGCCATTTTGCAAGCTCAAAACCATTTTCCCAGCAGTTAATTAAATTGTCACAAAAGATGATCAAATAACTTTTGTTTATTTGCATGTAGGACACAAATATAACAACATAGAGGGAGAAATGCATCACAGGAATGTATGTGTTGAAAGTGTTTACTGATATTAGCAAAGAGAAAAGTATCCCATTAGGTGGGTGGTAGGGGTTTATGGTGTAGTTACAATCATAAATGTCAGCAATTATTACCTGCTGTCCAACCACTATTTTCTCAACTTTGTTTAGTTCGCTAATTCTGCTTATAGACACTGTTTAGTTAGGTTAAGGCACCCAAACCACTTGATTAGGTCAAGGCGTTTTAAATGGATCACAGAAAGTAGTAGAAAACATCTAAGTTTGTTTATATATAGATTGTTTACAATGTCTGCAGAACTTAAGAATTTCTTGTGCTTACTGGTGATACTGGTGGTTGCTGTCCCTCCCTTTATAACCATAGCATAGCCATCCTCTGATGGCTACTTCCAGCAGGATAATGCCACAGAGGTCCGCTCATCTCAAACTGTACTCCAGTGGCCTCCCAGATCTCAATCCAATAGAGCACCTTTGGGATGTGGTGGAACAAAAGATGTGCAGCCGAAAAATCTGTATGATGTTGTTATTTTTATAGCAACCAAATTCTCTGAGGAATGTTTCAAATACCTTGTTGAATCTATCCCATGAAGAATTAAGGCAGGGCTACCCAGTACTAGCAAGATGTTCCTAATAAAGTGGCTGGTGAGTGTTTATGTATGCAGCAGAAGCTCTGAGAGGCTGCAAGCACAGAGGGCAGGACGGGCTTTGAGAAGGTATAATTACACTTATGGCTGAAATATTTATCATGTTAGTGAGCTATGTTAAAATGCCATCTTTTTTACTGGTATTGAGCACAAAAACACCTCTAGCTGATGACTGGAAATCTGATTATAAACCAAAGATTTGGATTTAATATGATGGAACTGCCACATTTTCCAAACATGAGTTTTTTGTTTTTGTTTTTTTAAAATCTTGTACATTTTTAGGATTTATATCTTCTCTGCTGTAGTTATAGCTTAATTACTCCATGATTTTATCAGACTTTTCTGATACAACCCACAGACTGTTTTCTCATAGGGACACAATTAAAATGAGCAACTCCCTGAAGGTCACAATTCATCATGCTGATCCTGTATGGGCCAAAATACCATACATTTCTCTTCTAAATGTATTCCATTTTTCTGGTAATTTATAGTTTAGTCATGACTATGTCTACACTCCTTGTTTGGTAATTTATTTCCTCCAGATGAAACCACAGTGCGATGAAAATTTTAAATAGTGTTCTGCTGTCTGCCACCTCCAAGTTATTCGCATGAAGAAAGCCTGGAGTAATTCACAGTTTCAGTTCATGGAGTGGCGCAGGCAACATCCCAGCAGGGCTGTTAACTATAGCATGACATTGTGGAGCTGTGACCACCCCCTAAAATACAGCAAGTACTGCATCAACACATTACAAGTGTGCAAGCCATTTCTTCATTAAAGCAGAAGGCATTCATTTGCAATGATAACTGGCAATAAGCATCCATTTGTATGAGTTGATCTTGTTGTAAGATTCCCCTCTGCTTTCTCTTTCTTGATTTCTCTTAAAACTTGCTTTTTTCAGCCGATGAGCAAATCCTCATTATTGTCAGAAGCCAGCAATGAAGTGAAAAACAGCTATTTCTTACAGGAATGCAGAAGCGTGAGCATGTTTGTACATGAACATGTTTTCACATCATACTGTCAGGATAGAACTAGAGAAAGGTTTTGTATTGGCCTCAGCAGCCTTGCTGCACTTGCTCCACCGCTGCCTGGAACACTGCTGAGCTGCATCTGGTCTTCATCCGGACCTGTGGGCTGGCTGGACTTCCACCAAGCCAAGCACGATGAGAGCCACTGACAACATGCTTAAAGCTGACAGCAGCAGTCTGAGCACATGTCACTGAATGGAGCAGAGGTTTCTGTGTTTATATGGAAACAAGATGTGCGCAGAATGTATCATTAAAGCATAGAAGTGATTAGGTGAAGCTGAGCACATTTGTCACATTCATCTGCATATTGATATTTAACAATATAGTGCTTTGGGGAACCACAGGGGTTTGGATGTAAGAAGTAACAGGGTTCAAGTCTGATTTCAGCATCAAGATATTCTTCCCGCTTCGTGTGGATCAGTATATGAATTCTTGGCACCACATCGTATTGCACAGGATCCCCAATGAACCTACTATTTTACATCAAGGATTGTAAACTAGATCCACATCTTTCAGTTGCACAATACATCCTTTTAAAGGAGTGATGACAGAGCAGTATAAATTATTTCATGTAGCTGATATTGCTGCATATGTCAATTCTTCAAAGCAAAAAACATTACTTTTTACAGCGGGGGGTTGTTTTGGCATGCTAGACTTGCCTCCTCAGTAAAAGGGTTGGATGCGGTAATGATATGCAGCTCTACCTAGAGACCAAGTTGACTTCATTTTGGATTGGCTACACCTTATTTGGCTAGAACCTTAATTTGAGAAACTTGGTCGCAGTCAGACTTTGCTAAAGTCTATCTCTTAGCATCATGGGGACATCAGACAGTGAACTATGTTTATCAGACAAGACAGCATTTAGAAAAGATTTTTGGAGTTAATTCTAAGCAATATGTGTGGAGAAAACCAGGCACTGCTCATCACCTGCCCAATACAATCCCAACAGTGAAACATGGTGGTGGAAGCATCATGCTATGGGGGTGTTTTCAGCTGCAGGGACAGGAAGACTGGTTGCAATTGAAGAAAGAAAACCTCTTCCAGAGTGCGCAGGACCTCAGACTGGGCTGAAGGTTCACCTTCCGACAAGACAATAGCTCTGTCCCAATTCCAGGTCTGCATCCTTCGAAGTGCACATTTGAAGGCCACATACGTCAATGACCCTCAGCACACGGCTAAAATAACAAAGGAGTGGCTTCAGAACAACTCTGTCGACCATTCTTGACTGGCCCAGCCAGAGCTCTGACTTAAACCCAACTGAGCATCTCTGGAGAGACCTGAAAACGGCTGTCCACCACCGTTCACCATCCAACCTGACAGAACTGGAGAGGATCTGTTAGGAAGAATGGCAGAAGATACCCAAATCCAGATGTGAAAAACTTCTTGCATCATTTCCAAGAAGATTCATGGCTGTATTTCAAAAGGGTGCTTCTACTCAGTACTGAGCAAAGGGTCTGATGACTTATGACCATGTGATATTTCAATAAACTTTTTAAGAAATTTGAAAAAATTTCTACATTTTCTGTTTTTTTCTATCAAGATGTGGTGCTGAGTGTACATTAATGACAAATAAAATGAACTTTTTCCATTTTGGCAAATGGCTGCAATGAAACAAAGTGTGAAAAGTTTAAAGGGGTCTGAATTCTTTCCGTACCCACTGTATATGTATTTATTTTGCTGCTTCCCTCTGCTGTACAACCAATTGCCCCACTGGGGACAAATAAAGTGATGGATTGATTAAAGGCATATCCCATGCCATTAAAACCTTGAGAACAGTCTCCTTATACTATACTGGTGGCTCGAGTCATAAAATCTGTTTCAGATATGGAGAAAGTAAGAAAAAAAGTGAAGCAAAGGAGGAGGGGAAGCATTTAATCTAATCCTGCAGATTAAATTAATACATCATAGGGTCCTGTCTGAGGGTCTGTGATAAGTTTGGAGTGAGGGTTGGTCAAAATGCAGGAGCCAAATAGGACCTGATTGGCCAACTGCTTGTTTTTTTATTTTTATTTTTTTCAAGATAAAGGATTCAAGAATTGAGAAGATGTTTCTACAGATCTACGTTTATTTAACACTGGTCAGAACACCCACTGACAGGCTTTAGAAGTCAATGAAAAAGTGTTTTATCAGGATTCAGTCCTATGTCAAAATGACTGTTAAACTGATCCAGGTTTTTCTCAGCTCTGTCTCA
This sequence comes from Atherinomorus stipes, assembly GCA_023101725.1. Taxonomy (NCBI): domain Eukaryota; kingdom Metazoa; phylum Chordata; class Actinopteri; order Atheriniformes; family Atherinidae; genus Atherinomorus; species Atherinomorus stipes. The sequence continues at coordinate 1,156,577 of JALJCO010005679.1, forward strand.
GCTCAACATCACCCAACACTTAGGTGTGGGCAACAAAAATCTGGAGAAAAACACATTTATTGACCATCATGTCTCACCAAAAGGCTGACAGCAACAAGCTGGAGACAAAAAGAGATCGATCTCTTTTCATTTAACCTGTCGCCAAGACATCTGGCAACTTATCCTCTGGTGTCAGGGCAAACATCCATGGTTCAGTCAGAAATAGTGCAGCCCAATAAGCTCAGAGAGTTGGGATTTTCAGAAAGATACAACGTATTACCAGCCCTTTATGTCATCAAACTGGCACAACTTCTCTCTGGGAGGTAGACAAACCAGTGCCTTTAGAGCACTGGTGATAAACCTGCTACTAGTAATGGAAAAGGCTTTAACATGCTTGTTTAAGTGGGTGGAAATGTGTTCAATAAACCTGTTTAAACAGGCTGTCTTGGGTGTACAGGATAGCACAGATCATCAACCTCTGACTTTAAAAGTCTGACCACACAGTGCTGACCTCAGATCAGATTTTGTCTGCATAAAAAGGAAGCCAGTTATCAAGTTAAACATCTGTAGGGTTGAAGCCAGTTGTCTCAGTCTGCTTAATCAGTGCACCAGCCAGTCCAAAATATGGAAATATAATTACTCAAGGTTAAAAAAAAAAAAAAAAAACTTATTGGAAGTTGGAACCCATCAATTAATTATATCCAATACAAAATAAAAACTCATTGAGTCTGGCAATGCATTAATAAATACCAATAATACAAATAACAATAATGCAGTTTGACATGTTTTCCTCAGTGCTGAAGCCAATGCTCTTTCAGTCCCTTTGGAACCAAGTGTTTATTTCAGTTCAGTGATTTAACAAGAGAAGCGAGAATCCTTTGTTTTAAGTTCAGCTTGTTACCACCACTCCAGTGCCAAGGCTCTGAGAGACTAAATCTATCACAGGCAAGATCAAGCCTGCTAAGCCTACATATGTAGGTGGGTGACAGGAAAACAGATAAGAGAGATTTGAACGTTTTATCTGGCCACTGAATTCCTCCTCCCACATTTCTACTTCTGCCTTTGTCTCCTTGCAACATTTAGACCTATCCGACTGCTTCAAGCTTCACAGATGGCAAACAAAAGAAAAAAGGTCCATCTAGAGTAGATCATTTCTTTAAAATACTTTTTGGGGTTTTTTGGGGTTTTTTTCTGTGTTTAACACAGTTTTCTTATCAGTTCTCTGTTGGTTGAAATATGCTGTTTGCAAGCTCATGGCTTTTTTTAAAACATACTTTTGTTTGTTTTCAGATTGGAGCTGCTGTTATGGACGACCCGTGTGTGTCACACAGCAGTCCTCAGCGCAGCAGAGTTCAGCCCAGCACTGAGGTTCAGAGACTGAATGTCATCAGGTGTGGGTGGCTTAGGAAGCAAGGAGGTTTTGTCAAGACTTGGCACAATCGTTGGTTTGTACTGAAAGGGGATCAACTCTACTACTACAAAGATGAGGAGGAGACCAAAGCTCTGGTAAGGCTGTGAGTGTGCGGAAGGATTTACCCCTAACTGTGGCATCACAAAGTGACTTGTTACTGAGCTTTGCATTTACATCATGTCTGGACTTCTTTTAACAAAATCAATAAATCCAGTCTTAATCTTTTGAGTTGATCGTGGCAATGAACCCACACAAATCCAGTTAACAGAAAAGATGTTGCACACTAAAAACACTTACAGTAATTAGCGATCAGCTTTGTGCTGCAGTTTAAAAAAATGCTTGGGAATTATTTACAGTAGTTCACCTGTGCTGCTGCAGCTGCTGCACTTGCTCCAAGTGCAATTAATTACTTTGCAGAAACTTAGGTATCTTCAAGGAAAACAAATTCCTATTCTCATGCTATTGTTCGTCCAGCAGATGAGCAAATCTTTATCGTTGTCACAGGTTTTCTTTGATCCAATCTGAGATGTCACTTTAAAACCGAAAGCATGAGATGTTATTACATGGATTCTGCATTCCTGGTGCAAACAAACTGGGTGAACTAGCAAACACACCAAAACTTTAAACCGGTAATTCCAGATAGTCTGAAAAGCAAAAAACAAAAAAGAAAGGTATAGACTGAATACAGCTGGATGCTGTTTTGCTTTTGCTTTTGCTTTTGGAGTTTGCAGCTGAACCCATGTCAGTATAGATCTGGACCACAGAAGAAGATGCTGTTTTGTGCCAAAGGACCTCTTCCCATTTTGATGTTTACATATCATTCTGTATTTTTCTTAATTCTTTCCTAAATGCATTTTTTGCTTCTTCAATAGACAACCTTTCTTTACTGCCTTCAATTTTATTCATCTGCTGATGTTGAGCTTTCAGGGCCCCTGTTAACTCTCTGTGCAGCTAAATGAGATAAAATATCCAAGTCAGACTGAGAAGAGTGATACTGGTTTGACCAGTCAACTATTAGACAAAATAAAAAGCTGTGAGCTTGAATTAATTGAAGCCAACATATGAAGCTATCCTGAGGGGAGAGAGTGAGTCATCCAGTAATGCAGGCAGTGAGATCATCTCTTGTTACTGTAAGCAGCCCATTTTACTAAGCATTTGAACTGGAGGCAGAACAAAGAGCCAGACAGATAGACAGACAGACAGACAGTGGGTTCCCATGACAAAGCAGAAATCAGAAATGTGAAGCAGGAGGATAAATAATTATTTTCACATGGTGAGTTCAATAAGACACCGCACGCTGCATTTCTCTAATTTTCTTTAGTTTAGCAGATAGATGGGACAAATTAATCATTTAGATTGCTTGTAACTGAATTATTTTGGGTTTAGATCTGTTTTACCTTATTACATCCTGCAAAAGACCGAAGTCAAGAGCACCTTCAGCTTTGGAGGAGGAAGAGGGGCTGACTGAAGTTCAGCAAACCCTGGGAAAATCAGAATACAATAACAGTTGTTTTTTTGTTAGTTGTTTTTTTTTCCTGCACAGTAGCTTAAATTTCATAAACTCAACAGCAGTATGAACGATCCGTTGAGGATTTTTGCAGAGGTTCATGTTGGCATGTATTACATTTGCATCTGAACAGCAGGCCCAAATGCATAAAAACTTCCCTGTTCATGGTGCTCCTCTGCTGTCCATTTGACTTTTTTTTTTATCTGCCAACAGGCTTTCCCTTCATTTCCCCTTCTGCTTTACCAAATTGAGAGGGCTCTGTTTGTTTGTTTGTTTACTGGTGTAAAATCAAGCTGCTGCACTTGTTCAATATTCTGTTAATCACTGCACAAACTCAGCTATCTTCAGGAAAGCAACCTCATATTCTTATGCAACTATTTGTCCAGCTGATGAGCAAATCTTTATCATTGTCAGAAGTTTTTGATGGAATCTGAGATATCACTTTAAAACTTAAAGCATGAGATATTGAGGAGTAGAATCTGTATTCTATTGGTGGTACAAAATATCTGGTGCAAATGAACTGCATAAACCAGAAAGCCTCAAACTGGTGATTCAGAAAAACAAAAACAGGCCTCTGGGTTGTTTCCCCCTCTGCTTTACCAAAGTCAGAGTGCTCTGTGGTTTGGCTACCAGAGCAAAATTATTCACTGCTCATACATGCTTTTCACAACCCCTCTTAAAAATGTTTGAATAGATACCTTTAAAATATAATATAAATACAAAACCTTTAAAAAGTGTTGTGATTCTTCATAATTTCTTGCAGTTATCAATTAATCACGGTGATAACTTTAATATGCTCATGCTTAGCAGTAAAACCATTATTAACTTACCGTAGCATAGCAACAATAATAATGTATGGCACCATCTATAGCTTTTCATTTATCTATTATTAATTCAAATGTTAGATTTTGTTTTATTTCTGCATACTCGTTCTCAGGTCTTTGTTGTTATAAAGTCTTCCACGTTTGCATTGGCAGGCAGGTTTTTTTTTTACAACAGAAGCACCGTTTTCTTTGCCTGCAAAATACACAAAGAGCCACATGTTTCTCTAATATCTATTCCACTCAAACAATATCCTCTTTTTCCAGGGAAAACTTATGCTTGAGCACAAATGAAATCTTTATTCTGCTCATCTACCCACACTACTTTGTCTGGCTGATTTCCCAGCAAACTGAGCTTAGCCAAACTCAAGCCACATCAGCAGGAGAAGTCTCTGAAGGTTAAAGCTCCAGACCTGAAGGTGGCCATTAGCCAGACAAGGAAAGATATATTCTTCACTGCTCTTTGGGGGAAACTCAGATTATTGAATATATTAGGAGCATCAACTGTTTTGCTTCTGTTCTTTGTGCTGTGACTGTCCTGATGCAAACTTCATGTATCTTGATTTTATGTTTACTTTTCCAGAAGAGTCATTAATGCACCTGCAACCATCTACAAGTCACCAGACTTCTTCAAGTTATGTCATTTTCCACTCCTGCTCTACTTCTTAGCCAATAAATACCTGAAACTGCTACTTTTTGTAGAAAAGGGAAAATTCAGTAAAACTAGGTCAGGCACAGGGAAATGTTCAAAGTCCTTAAATCTCTGTGACCTCCAATGCTGTGCTGCAGGAAAAGTCACAAAAGCAACAATCCAACAAGAAAGGAGTTAAAAGAACTAGTCTGGAGCTTCCTGCCAACTTGAATTCGTCCTATAGCTTCTAATTTAATTGTTCTATCGCAAAACAAACACATACAGTCACAATTGGGGCCCATCCAAGCAACAAACCTCATAACGCAGAGGTATGAGGCCATATCTAGACCAGCTATTAATTAATTCTCTCTCATGCTGTGAAGTCTCCATTTGTTCCCTGTCAGATTGCCCTAATTGCTGCTTCCACAGTGGGAGAAAGAACATCTGCCCTTATCTGTCGCCTGTGAAAACACAAACCGACTAGTCAGGTACATCTACATATCGTACCTCTTTCTGTCTCCAGGTGAATGAGGTTTATTATAGGAGAATGTTCGAAGTTAGTCATTGCTATTTTTCCTTTCATTTTCATAATTACAGATGACTTTACTGCTCAAATGGATAATTCAGATGTCTTTAAATGTCAGTCAACTTTGAGCTTTTATAAACAGAGCTGAGATTTAGCTGAAGCATTTCTTCTTTTATTCATTTTGCTCAAAGATTTAGGCAACATTTAGAATTTTATCTCTGTACAGATAGGACTTGAAACATCACTGCACAGAACCAGTAATGAATGGATGGATGGGTGGATGGATGGATGGATGGATGGATGGATGGATGGATGGATGGATGGATGGATGGATGCCAAAATCACTTCCTATATGCATCAAATGAACTTCTTTAGTACTTACCCTAACTCTAAGTACCTTTAGTTGCCCTATAAATCTTTCTTGCTACCAAGGACGCCCCAAGGGGTGACCAGTGCTCCCCTAAACAAAAAGCTGGCCACCCCACTGTCCACCCGTGCAAAAAAATTTTTATTTTTTATTTTATGTACTATTAACATGGTGCAGCATGCTTAGCATATATTTGAATGTCAAAATCTTTATAAGTTAATAAAAATAAAATAAATAAAAAATGTTACCCTAGAACTACCATTTTCTGCCATTGCTCTTTTGCTGTAGTCCCCCGTGAGTCTGTCACTCCTGATTAACTCGCCCATCCTTATACAAATTCATCCATGAAGGCACCACCCAGAACTGCCCCAACCAGTTTTTCACATCAGCACCTACTTAGCCCGGCCCTCATTGGGGCGACACCACACTACCCCCATTTAGTTTGTTACAACTGAGGCATCTTCAGCTCTGGTGTTCAGTGTGAGGTTGTCATAGTTTTGTGAAGTCAATTGTTTCTGACACACACACACACTGAACAGCTTATTATAAGCAAAAATCTTGGCCACTCTTGAAATAAGTAAAAAAATGTTTTCATTTTATTTATGTATTTATTATCCATTCGTTCAAATGGAACACACCATGAGCTCTCCATCGTAGCCGTACTCGCTACAACAGACAGATTTGCAGAAACAACTCAACCAGGAGATTAATGGAAACTTACCATTCCGAATCCATCACAGCGGGCCAATATAGGGCCCTCCGTGGTAAGTTTCCCTCCTGTCTACTCCACTGTGCAAGCTTATCTCGCCTTCACCACTGTGGGCTTCGATTGGAGCCCGGGCGTGTAAGTCTTCACTCTGTACCATACACCACCCTGGCTGCTCCACCATCCACTCCATCTACAATCCTCAATTTTTTGCTGGCTCTGGTCTCCCCTCTTTCTCCTCAGTTTACTGGCATGCTGCTGTCCCTCTGCCTGATACACCTGGGTTTCGCAGCGTCTCTTCAGATCAAGGTGTCTGTCAATCCTGCAGCTACAGTAGCAGCAAGCTAACACCCATCTCCATGCTCCTGACCCGCTGCCTTCCACAGCTGCTGCTTATCGTCATGTCTCCGCTCTTCACTTCCTCCCAGACCCCCAACGCTCTTATAATCAAGCGGTCTTTTACCCCAGTGGTCACTACTGCCCCATCAGCCCAATTAATCCCATTTCATCATATTCAAACCCCATTCCAGGTCAGGTGAAAACTGTGTGTGTTCATCAGCTTTTTAATCATTTGATCTTTTGTCACATGAATGTTTTCATTACATCAGTGCAACATGAAGAGGATAAATTGTTGTTTTAATGTTAAATATGTAAAATGCTGAAGATAAAAAAAGGATAAGACATTTTTTTTAAAGACGACAGCACAGAGAAACTCTGATATTCACACGTCAGTTTCTTTGGAAAACTGTCATTATGCCCAACGACGGCAACCATGTTGTTGGGCCAAACCTCTCAGAGCAACGTGTGGAATCTGAAGAATGGGAGTCAGATGGAGGTGAAGGGTCACTGACAAGCATGCGTAGGGTACAAGACGTGTAGGCTTAGCGTCAACATGCCATCTGCCTGTCCTCACTCGTCCATGGAGATGTATGCATGCACAAGCATGCATGTACACCCGCGCACTCTGAGACAAACAGACAGGGACTCAGATTTCATCTGGCTAAGACATAAACAAAGACAGTAGTCATGCAGCGGCTAAAATGGCACGATCGTTGTCATTTAGATGTCTACGCATTACATCTGTATGCCAGTGAAGTAATGAAGATAACATTATGAATGAATGAGGGAATTGTGAATGAATACATTGAAGCAATTTAACTGGAGTGAAAACGAAAGGCATATCAGAATTTAATTAGGATATTATGATTCAGCCATAACAAATCTTATAAGTAAGCTTGTTAATATTCATAGCTTCAGGAGGCATATCTGAGCACAACAAAGAAGAAAGTAGCTGGTTTTATTTAAGCAAAAAATACTTCAGTTTAAAAATTCAACAGCACGATGCACAGAAAGTCCCTTATCTACTGTAGCCTGCATAAGATGAAAATGACCTTGGCATTTAACTGGAGTAAATAAAATGCTGCTGCAATTCTGTTATTATTCATTATGTAAGACCCTGACTTCTTACTGCTGTTTGGATGACAAGAGTGACTCTGTAGTTACTTTTGACATTGACAAACAGACAACAGTTACACTGTTTATTAGTACCATCACAGAGGGATGAAAACCCTGAGGAGACTTAAGGTTTGCAGCAACATCACATTGAAACGTGATCTGACTCACACTGAACGTATGAAGAATGAGAAGGAAAAAGTGGACACTGTCCAAACAACCTCTTATGTGTCATTAAAATCTGACATCGTCCTCTGGTCACACAGCATGTGATCAGCTGCTAATCTGATGCCAAATTATACTGTAGGTTGATGCATTTTCTTAAGAAGGAAACAAGAAAAGTACAACTAGAGATTCACCATCACCGGATGAAACTACTGGCTCTTAGTATTTCTAAAGCACATGCTACGTTTAATTACTGTTTCCTTTGATTCTTGTGCAGTGACAGCATGTTTAATAGGCTCTGCATTGTTGGGTGGGAAAGTCATTTACAGCAGGTTGGGGCAAGCTCTGTTTTGTAAGCACCTTCTGGTCCAATAAGTAATGTGGTAGGAGAGTAATATTGTGGATTTTAGGTGTGGTGGTATTTGTACAAGAGTATGCAGCTAATCCAGGAGTTGTATGTGTTGTCAAATGAAATGCATGGAAACATCGGCCACACACAAGATACATAATGCAGACTGATAATTCCTCAGTCCATCCTGGTTCCACAGAAAATGATCATTAATTCAGCAACTGTCAGCTTGGATTAGTGGTTTTTGATGTATTTTTGTTGTTGATGTTTTTGTTTGTTTTGAAAGTTAAGACCAGGCATAATAATGTACATTTTCATGTAAATATATAAGATTAGTGAGTGGCTAATCTACATCTTTGGTCCTTAGGCAGGAACTGTAGATGGACTTAAAAACTGTTAAATACAATGGCTAGATACTGTATGTAGACTGAGTATCAGAATCATTTGGTACCAGTTCCAAGAATCAAGTATCGGCTGCCTGAGACTGAAAATATGTTGCTTTTTCTGAACCAAAGTTGTTTGGACCAAATGCCGCAGGAGTGGTGCCTTCACTGCACTGTTCTGTTTATGTATTTTTTTCTATCATTTTCTTTTCTAGGAGCATTTAATTGTAAGAATAGCTTCTTTTCTGTTCTGATCAACCTTGTGGGAATAAAAAAAAAAGACGCTGAATCTTTTAACATCTTGTAATGTGTTTGCTTACCCTAAATAACATTGTAGTATCAACAAGAGTATCAATATTGGTACTAGTATTGATAAAATCATAACAATGCACATCCCTAACAATGGGATGCATTTTTAGTGCATTTCATAAGACTTTCTAAATGTTGAATAATTATTGATATCCCTGACGGTTATACCTGTAGGTAGTTTTGTTTTGACCGACAAAGAAAGCAAGTTGTCATGGATTATTCTATTTGCACCACAAATACTGTTGAGCAAAGATTAAAGTTAAGCAAATAAAGATATTCTCCATGAAATCTGGTGGGAAAAGCAGTTATTTTTAGTTTTTAAAAAATCGTATTAGCAGCATTTCTGGTATTATTCACTCTAGTACCTCTTCTAAAGCCTTATGAAGAAGGTGTAAGAACAGCAACAAGTAACCAAAAGTTGTCCTCCCATGTGGATGGTTTGAATTCAGCTTATCTCAACTCTCTCTTGACTACTAATTTTCACTCTGCATTACTGGGAGAATTGAAATCACACCACTACAAAGAGATTCTCACCCTAATCCATTATGGCACCATCAGCACTGTATTGCTATGCAACCCTTTTTGTACAAACTAAAAGTGATGATCGTCCTCTTTGTATTCTGGTTGTTCATTGTACATGTTACCTTTTCTTTTCAGTGGGTTCCAACAGTTATGCGAGCTCATTTTTCTCATTATATTCAGCTCTGTTTTGTGATGCTGTGAATGAAAAACTAAACCAGTAAATCAAAGTCATGTCTGGGGTTTGGCATAAACCCTGGATCAAGTTTCACAAACTTACACTTCAGAGAGAACCTAATTAGTTGCAGGTTGCATCAGTGTGGGTAATAGATTCATGCCCATAGCCAGACATCGGATACTTATAACATACAGTACACGCTAACTTAGGGATGGAGATATACTCTATATCCTGTCTGACATTTAGAAATACGTTGACTATGTTTCAACTTAAACTGTGGCCTTGCTGTCCTGCAGTGCAGTAACAAATGAGTCATTTCACCCCATTATCAATGTTTCATCCACATCGCTCTTAAACTGGGTACCAACACAGATATGATCATATCAGAGAATTCATACTAACACAAAATATCACATAAAATTAAGACTGTAAATTATGTTCGTTCTGACAGGCTGGAAAATAAGGTGTTATTAAAACCATTAATCTTAGTTCTCTGAACAATCATACACAAAAAACTGCTAGCTGATATTAGCCTGAACCCAGGCTGGTGTACGACAAGGTGTCTCAAAGGTTTTCGGTCACATTATGTTTTCTGAAGGAATTCAAGCTCCCCAGAGGAAGCATAGCAAGAATTTATTGTCTTTATTTTCTGGTTACCCGTGTAACCATATTTATTTGTCATATTTGAACGTTTCAGGTTTATGACTTTCATTTAGTTTATGACTTCTTTTATGGGGTGATAAACATTGACCTGTATGAGTAGGAGCAATAGATGGAGAGCAGGCTTCAATCAGCCAAACTCCTCACCCTCTTTCAATCTCATTCATTCGGTATTACCATCAATTTAATGTTTTCTATCCATTCACATGATTGGAAGATTTGGGTTCTTCATGTTGTAACTTCAAGCTGAACAGAACAACACAGTTATAGAGTGTGAATTGTGGACCACTTTATTCATGGAGAATTGATTTTAATGCTCTCTGCAGTTTAATTTTTATCTTGGGATGACTCATAGCATCATTTATTATTTAATGCTTGGATAGTCTACTTCACCCTGCTCCTTTTACTTTATAGTAATTTCTTTAAGTATTCTGTTGTTTAATTTATGGGGGTAAAATGTAAAAAAAAACACCAAAATGTCGATTCTGGCAGCATATCACCAGCTAATTCAACTTGTAAACAGTTAATAAGCAGGTGTGTGTTACATTTTGGTGTGCTTGTTCATTGTGAAAAGCCAAATCTTTCATGCAAGTCTTTTTAACCCAAAGAACTAACAGCACAATGAGATAAAAGTGGTTTCATCCAAACAGTATCACTCACCATGTGTTTTTATTTCATGGTCACATCTCTACAGTCTCATCTTGTCAGATTACATCCCAAATCAAGACAAATTAGCAATATTTAAGACTGTTCTTAATATGTATTTTGTTTTTTCAGTAGAGTAGCTTCACATTATGACTTTTGAGACCTAGAACATTAATTACATAAAGTCAGTGGGGCAGTCTGACTTTAATATGGGTACATTCAGACTTTACACATTTAATGAGGTTAAATAAAGACTTTTAGGAGCATTCTGAACTGCAGAGGGAAGATTCATTGCTTCCATTATTCTATGCTTTGTTGATTTCAGGGGGGAAAAAAATCCCATTTTCAGCTGGTATTTATTCATATATCAACAGAACTATATGCCCTTAAAACTGTATTCCTTTGTTTTATATGCTGCTGCAATAATTGCTTTTGCTCCAAGACTGTTTTAAAGAGAAAAATCAACCAATCTAGGCTCCGTCTCTGAGCACGGTTCAGTCTTTCTGAATGTTTCTACAAATAAAAATGAACAGTGTGTGCTTTAATGTTTCTCTTAGAGCCCTGATGTCATGCTGTGTAGTTACAGACAGCTTTTAAAAAGCCTTTTATGCAGATAGGCCCCCAGCTCTTACCCAGACTATGTTTGAAGTCTGCCTTTATTAAAATTTAACTCTGTGATTACTTATCTTGTCATTCAGAGATAATCATTTAAGATAATGGTATCAAATATGTGGTTTCCTTATAAGCTCAGGGCTTAACATCATCACATCTGCCTTCCTGCTTCTGGCGAGCAGCTTGTTAAATGGCCCCAGTGATTGTTTTTTCAGTGATTTAATTCTGCATTTGTATAATCTGTCCAGAATTAATCTCATCTAACCTTTCACAATATTCAGTCAGAGTTAATTTATAAAAGTAGTTTGAGTGTGGACTTTTTTTAAAATAGCAAAATAAGAGTATTATATCATAATGCACTAATGGAACAAGTGAAGCAGCTCCGTTTTTTATTGCATCCTGTCTTCTGCTCTCTTTCATCAAAACAGATCATTATTCAATGAACTGAGGTTAACTTGCACCTACAGTACAAGTAGTTATTATTTTTACTGGCCCGGGAGGTTTTTTTCATATTTTCATGCAAGACACATTTATCAAAATAAATTATGTCTATTGTGACAATACATTATGTGACTTAATTCACGTGTAACACATATTCACACTCAACAGAGATCCACAACCAGGGTCCTCGGTCTCATGGTTTAATGCACTTGTTACCATCTTCCATAACTCATAATGTGCAGAATTGATATTGTGAAAGTTTAATAATTCAAAAGTAGTTTTGATTGCCCAAACATAATCTGAATTTAAAATATAACAAAGAAACAAAACAATGGGTGGTATGGGAGTTCATCTACTGCCACCAGAGCATGTACTTTTTAAAACTTTACCTTCTTCTGCCTCCTCATGTGGATTTTTGTAGAACTTCAAACGGCAAATGTTCCTGAATGTCATTGAAATTTTTGTTCCCTGCATGAAGTGCAGCTGGTACATCACAGCGCCAATACTGTAAAATGCCAATGACATCAGACAAAGAGTTAAACAAAGCTGCATTACTTCACACAACTGAAATGAAATAGCTTTAAAGGTTTTTAACTATGCAGGGTTTTCCACAGCAGCTGCTTTTCCTCAAACTTTCTTTAATCAGCATGGCAAAGATAGAGGTTTGGAAAATATTGAACCAGCTTGAGGACATTATGACTTTTTTATTTGCCAGCCAGCTGAAAAGCCAATCATTTTAATGGGAAAGCTGATCTAACATCAATCGCTGAAGCTCACAGTGAGACACATACACTCTAACTACCTTTATCCTCAAAATAAATGTAGCATATGTGGAAGTTAAATATTGAATTTATTCACCAGAAAGGTCCCAAATGGATTTTGTTGCATGTAAGCTAGTCAGACAAACTTGCAAAGATGTCATCAAATGAACAGAACTCCGGTATTCCAGTGTTTGTTTGCGTTCTGACAAAACACTACATTTGATTTAATGAGGAGCATAATTTTGGGCACATCTTCAGAAGCAGCCCCTGTATGGGCTTTCAAGCTTGAGCCTCCCGCTGTTTTTTCTGTGACAGATCTCTCCGATCTTCTTGTGTCTCCACAGTGTGTGTGTGTGAGAGAGAGTAGTTTGTTTGTTTGGAAATAAAAGATAATTGGGTTTGTGTCATTGCACAGACTGCAAGAATGACATCATCCCTAATGACATGCCAAAGTGTAAAAGAAAAACAACTTTTAGAAAAAGTCATGGGCTTTTTGTCACACTGGGTTGGGTCAGGATGGTGCACTCTTTACTGGGTAAATATTACTCTGGCTGTGGTTGGGTTTGTCCACAGCAAACAACAGGCCACCAGGGAGGGCGTTTGGAAAGTGGCTGTAGCTTAAAACAGAGAGGAATATCTGTGGTATTGTGGTTTTATGTTATAGAGGATATACAGAGCTTTTCCTCTTTTTTTGAGAGTACAAGATCTGTTTTTCATATGAACACAACTCATTCATCTCCTGTTTCCCCGGAAGCGATACAATGTGCATGATGAAAAGACGTGTTCAATGAAAAACAGTCTTTAAAGGTTCTTTTAAGCTGGAGATAGTGAAGCAAAGCAGAATCTGTTACTGACAGCCACATCAAATATGCTCACTCCCTTCTCACTCCTCCACTTGGGAGCATGTCTGTCCCATCTTTATAGGCCCCTTTAAAGCACTTCATCTGGGGCCTCAGGTAGAGTTTCCACTTCCTGGTTGTCACGGTTATGGCTCATTAAAGAGGAAACCGACTCCCTCTTAGATCCTCTTACTGTGCACGAGTCCCCAATACTGAAGTTGTCACCCAAGCACATCTTGTCCACATTAGCATTAACCCAGACAGAGGTCAGGCTAATGACTGTCAGATGCTGCACTGAGAAACAATTTGTTAATAAAGTTAAGTCCACTGATTCTTTAATAAGTTATGAGCAAAATAATTGATAGTTAAATGGAGTGCAGCTATTTGGGGGCAAAAAAGTCAAACGACATGATCATTACTAAATCTTATCAGTCTGATCGGATTACCCTACGCAAGTACTTTGTTATGACCTGTTAACATAAAAAAAAAAAATCACGAGTATCTAATACAGAACATTTGTACTGTTTCTCAAGAAAAGGCAAAAAATGAGGAAGTTTTAGATCTTTTTACTGAGCAACTAATGACTATTTAATTCACTGATGAATCTGACAATTACTGTATGTTTTTGTTGTAAACAGTAGAAAACATCAGAATTTGATGAAGGTGCAACCTGAAAAGTAACAGGAAGTGTTTGTAGATTAAAGTCATGAAAAGAAAAAGTACAGCACAGTTCAAACATCTAAAAACCTGGAATATGTGATGAGTTAAGGGGCATTTAAAGCATATTGCGCTATTCATTTTTAATGTTGTGTGATATGAAAATAAACAAAACCGTACTCATAGAGCACAACTTAAACCACAAGGGTGAAAAATAATAATCTAATAAAAAATGAAAAGGTCAATTAGCCAGCCGTTAGTTACATAACGACATATTACAGAGCATCTCAGACAGTCTTCAAGCCGCAAGGAAGGGGAGGGGTGTAACACTGTGAAACACTGCAAGGAGAGTTTGATATCTTACAGTACAAGTACAGCATAATGTCAGGAACACTGTATCTGAGTGCTGCATCCGCAAATGCAAATAAAACCACATTTTGCACGTTTCACATCAGCATAGATCCATGGATGAAGAATATGGGCGGTAAACTGAGCTGTCTGCAGTTTGGATCTGCCATCCCTGAGGATGAAAAAATAAATTGAATAAATACAACGAAACACTGGCTACAATCCAGACAGCTGCCATCTTTGCAACGAATTACAGACATCAAATTAAAAATGAGCAAATTGTTTCTCAGTTTCAACACATTTGATGAGGTTTGTGCACCATTTTTTGGTAGCCTATTATAAGTTTGTCTCATATCAAAATGCCTTTTTTTTCTTCTGCAATAGTATAGTACTTCGGATTTAAGTATCTGCACTTGCAGTGTGACCCCTTCTTTGTTTAGCACTGTCAATGTCATCTTTGGTCTAGTTACTGACTGTAAGGTTGCTGTGACATCGACTTTGCAAAAGATGCTGATGCTCCTGCTATTTAAAGCAGAGGGTGGTACAGGTGATGTATCATCGTGGACAGAGCTGAGGCGGAGAGATGTGATCCTCTATAATGTTGCCACTTTGCCACATCTATAACCTCTCATCGAGAACCACCCCCTGGGGGCTATACACATCATGACAATGTGAAAACATTTTGCAAACATGTCAGTTTTTAAGCACATTTCTCCATGATATATGAGAGGTGGATGTTGTTGTGCTCAGGAATGCAGCTGCTATACAAGATCGCCTGGATAAGTTGTGCAGTCTTTGCAAACCACTTTATGTTCCTTATGTAAATCAAATTGTTGGGAAATCTTAAACTTGGCAGTACTGACTGATTAAAACATTCAAAGTCAGCCTTTAAAAATATTGATAAAAGTGATAGCAAGTCAAGGGTTTCTGATGAGTCTGTTCTTTATTCTCCACAGGGAGTCATTTTTTTACCTGGAAACAAAGTTACGGAACATCCAACCAGCGGCGATGAGGGAGGAAAATTTCTCTTCGAGGTCATTCCAGGTAAGATTAAAGAACCTTAATCCTATTTGACTTTACAGGAGGAAAAATAAGGGTAGCAATGTTTACTGAGACGCAAGAGGAGCAAAAACAAGTAAAAAACATTTTTAGGAAAAGGGGGAGGGATTTTTTCTTGTTTTTCTTTGGTTTGTTTGGTTTTTATTCTCTTTTTTTGTAATGGCTACAGTATTACATCCACAGTCTCTCTCTCTTTTTTTATAATAGACTTTACTGTATGCTGATACTGTGCTATATCTGATCAGTTTTTAATTTTTTCAATACTGTATCTTCACATAGGTTGTATCTATACGACATTTCTCATTAGATTAGGTTTGATGCTTTTGGGGCCCTAAGAAACAGACAAGAAACTGTGACATTGTGATTGATGGGTGAATCTAATAGTGAAAAAGGATCATTGCATACAGATGCGGGCAGGAAAAAGTTCTGCCTTTTTATGCCAGAAGTGGTGTGAAGTAATAGTGCACTATTACTGCACTATCACTGGCTGAACGATTCTTCCCGCGAATACGTCAAACGTCCTTGTTCTGTGGCATTCATTTATGCTCTGAAATCGTTTCCCCTGGGCATACAGGCGTTTCTCTGTGTGATTGAATTAGCAGACAAGTCACTAGTAAGTGGCTGGCAGTCGGCAGAAAGGGGAACTTTTTTATGCCCACATCTGTAGTTGGTTTACATTTGAATCGTTGTTATCTTATCATTTTCTTTCACCATGCTCCTTATATATTTTTAGTTACTTATAAATACTAGTAATGTGTTACTCATGAACAAGCCACCTCTCAGAGCCGAATCTTGTAGTGAACAAGAACAGCCAATTCCTTTTGGAGAGCCAAATCTTTAAAAAAGACATGACTTTTTTTGTTTGGCACATCAAGTAGTCAATTACATGCAAGTTAAGACTCAGATAATACCAAAAAAGGAATGGGGGCAGCCTTTATGAAGACTAGAAGTGTAGTGGTACAGACCAGGTAAACAGAGAGATCAAGATGGGGCCAGATTTAAATTAAAAATGTGTTGGGAAACAGTGTAGAAATTACTGAATTTAAAGTGTGATAATGTTCAGAGTTTGGCCTTTATTTTCCTGATTTGCTTGTTGTGGTTCTGTGTTAGCCTTTCTTCTAAAGTTTTTATTAAAACATCAAACATTGATATATTTTAATAACAAAAAACACAAAATAAGGTTTCAATTAGGGATGTTCGAGATTGGCTTTTTTTACCGATATCTGATATTGTCAAACTCTTAAATTCCGATATCCAATATCAACCAATACCGATATTTGCAGATAACTGGGAGGTTGTATCTTTCAATTTTGAGAAATGCAACTATACACTGCTCTGAGATCAAAGATCCCAAAATACAGTAGTCAATATGTGGCTAATTATAACGTTTCTGACAACTTGGTAACTTAAAGGTTGAATATGGAATACGGACAGAACAGCGACATCACGTGTGACTAGGTTGTAGTTGCAACGGCAGAAAAACAACTCCAGCCGCTGGGATGCCAGGCTCGCTGCCGATACGCAAGTGACCAACAGCCTGCAGCATGTTTAACAAGTAACGCAGAGGAGTTTATAACTGACAGCTAACGTTAGCCACGTTAGCAAACAAGCTAGCTTACCGATCCAGCAGGAAAGTCGCCATTTCAGTGTTTTACTCCGTGGAAAACGTTTATGTGGGTCCATTTAGTGAAGTCTTCACCTAAATTTACTCCAGGTTTTGCTCTTCTCAGGTCACTCCTCCTCAGAAACAGATAACAATATCTCCAGGGCTCTGAAGCAGCTGCTTCACTGGTCGTCTCTACGGTTTTCCCCTGTACAAGCCTGACTATGACCGAAATATTGTTTCCACACAGAGATCGTATATGGCAACCTGCAATGGCGGCGTGTATTGGCTTATAGACGTAAATAAAATGCCATTATCGAACCCGTAAAAAATTATTTTATAATTATTTTTAGGCTAAATATAATTTTTCTGGGAAATGTTGTACTTTCATTCTGTACACCCCCAAACGACCTGTGGAGGTATTATTTTTGAAAAAATATAGCTTTTAATAAAAATGTTCCATATTCAACCTTTAACTAACAACTTAAAACCAGACATAAAGCAGCTTCAAAGCAAGTCAGTCTGTAGCAGCAGCAGCTGCACTGTAGTCACATGACCCTAAAAGGAATGCTGGGAAAAGAAGTTCTCCCAGGACAACAGGGAGATTTCGCAAGATTTTGTTTTTTTAAAATATCGGTCCAAAAAACGATACCGATATTTTCCAATATCACATTCTAATGCCAATATTGGCCGATAATTTCGGACATCCATAGTTTTGATGATACAAAATTTAAATAAAGAATTGTTTAACAACACGAAGACCACTTATATTTGCTCAGTTAGGCTAAAATACAAGCTCTGAGTGATACTAAATGAAAAGCATCTGGGAGTCAAAAGCTGAAAACACTGAATCTTTAAAAAGAGAACAGCTTCCCATCCCTACAAAATACATAACAGAACTATATCATAATGCTTATGTTTGCCATAATGTTAGTAATTTGTGTTGAGGATAAATCTGTGATACTGACCAGCTTTCAGACAAACATATTCACCCGCCACCTAAAAAGAAACAGGGCAGAGAACATCACAAGAGGAAAGTGCTTTTTTCTTTTTCCATTTGCCACAATAGAGAGAATCAAAGTGTAAGTAACAGATGTTTAAAGCACTCATAGACACTGAAAAACAAACCCCTTAGAAAGCCCAGAAGAAAACACAGGATGTGTGCTGCAACCTCTTGTTCTTTATTTGTATCAGTCTTTTCCCTGGTGTGTAACCAAATGAGTTTCTCGCAGAGGGAGCCAAAGTACAACTATCAAAGCATCTGCTCATAAGTAGGCAACATCCATTAAACACGTATGCACAAGTGACCGAACAGTGGTTAGTATAAGGTCAATGTAGCATTTGTCAGGAAAAGGTCAGTCAGTAAACAATCAGGCTGAGCTAAAGTTTCTGATTAGAACAGACAGTCCTGGTGTGGTTTAAGGTTGCTTAAAAGAGCCATCATTTGTGTTTTTGTCTTTGGCTGCTAAAGGCATCGCTAGTTATTTAATATCTTCCTCATCAAATGAGGATTAACAGCTCCCGACAGAGGTCCTTTAATGAGCTGGTTGCTACTGCTCAGGATGACAGATGGATTAAAAAGTTTTTGGCAATGATGCTTTGAAAAAAAAAAAAACTTTCTTGATGAAGTGGATGAAGTGAAAAAATCTGTCATCAAAGAGACAAAGGGGAAGTTTTAAAAACAAACTAGATATTTTCACTTCTCTTTTCTACATTCTGACATTCTGTACTGCTGAAAATATCTTCGGCCTTAACGGTTGCAGGTGCAGAACTGACATGTATTTGTCAAAGAAGTTAAACTTGAAATAAAGTATCATGCACCTGACTTTATATAGAGAAATGCTAAGATGTAGCACATTATCTAAAGCTGCAGAAGATTAGTGATATCTATGGCAAATGGCATTACTGTCGGCAAATATTAGCGTTAGTCATGTTCCAATGCAATTGGTGTTTTGTTGTAAGGCTTTAATTCCAGCAGACAAAAAAATAATCACATGCCTCACTGACTTACAGTACTGTGGCCTTTTTCAGTCTTCGGCTTCTCTCTGCCTTTTCCATGACTTTGCACGCTGAAATATATGACTTCTGCAAGTGAAATATAATTACTTTTATGGGAAGAAGTTTGTGAGCCAGCATCACTTATGAATGTACATTAGTGTTTTTTTTTACCCTTTTGGAGAAATTACGTGATGTGGACACACAAACTGTCATACAGTATGAATATGTAGAATTAAGTGACAGATTTAGAAACAATATGTTTAGTTTTTTCTTATGGAGTAATTAATGAGTGCATTATTGTGTTCTAGTGAATTCACACAGCATGTCTGTAAATAACTATATCTGCAGCCTGGATAGATTTAAATCTGTATAATGTTAAAGTGTAGGCTGCACAGTGGTGTGGTGGTTAGTACTGTTGCAGTACAATACAGTAGTTTTTTTAATGCGTGGATAACAATGACAATAACAAAGCCGAATGCCATTGATTAATTTTCATAGAGTAATATGTTCAGCTAGCGTGTCATAATTGCATGATCTGTAAAGGATATGTTATATTGGTTATCTGTGTGAGAAAGTTTTACTGGTGGAGTTTGCTGTGTGTTTGTGGTTCCTATGTGGTCAATTATCAGGTACTGTAACTGTTAAAATCTCATTATGCAGTTAAGTTTACATATTGTTTCAGTACTGAAATGACTAAAGGGTGTCAAAGAAAAGTGCAGCGATGCGCAATGTCACAGTTTTCACAGCGTGGAAAAGCAAAAGTATCACCTCTGAGTATTTGTGGAATCGATGTGATAGTAACAGAACAGATTAATTGCTGGTCTTTTCCTGTTGAAGACGGGGCCTAACGGTCCTGTCAGACAGAACACAACAACAGCAATCTGAGAGCCATTATTTCCAATGGCTTGTTGTGAGCTATGAGAACTTTTTGCTGCACTAAGCAAATCGCAAAGGTGCACTGTGACAAATTTGCACTTGGCTCATGGAATACATAGTAGAAGATGCCATTGTGTGTTTGAATACCCTAGAATATATAACACCACCTTTATTTGTTTCAGGACCTTTAAAAAAAAAAAAAGCAGGTCAATAGGTCAGCATATTTCCTTATATGCTCACCTACTTTTCTTCTTTCTCATGTAGAATTAAATTCATAAAACAAACCAAAAGGATTTATTTAACTTCTTTACTACTCAAAGCTAAACCCAGCCAGTGATCAACATTGCCACTATTCCTTATAAAGGCTAAGGCTGCTGTTTGGGGTCTGTCCTTTAGTGTTACACTGTTTTAATATCTGTGGGGCGTCCAGTGTCACAAACATGAATATTAATACCACACCATCAGCAGTTTTTCTTTCCTACTTGAGAAGCAGAAGTGTTTGTTTCTTGATCATACTTGCATTTTTGTACTTGACAAAATGGCCTTTATCTATTTTTGTTTTCATCAGTCTGAGCAGATTGAGCTTCACAGGAAGTTTGTAAAGAGGCAGCCCCTACCAAAAAGAAGTATTCCTTAAGTACACATCATTAAGTATACGCAAGCATAGTAAAGTACACTGATACCAATGTACTAGCAGTAAAAACAAGTATACTTCTTGGGACTAAATTGGCTCATTTTAAGTATCTAAAAGTACACTTTCAAGTATACTGAAAGTAATCTTCTTGTTATACTGTTAGTTTACTCCTACGAAAACTTCAAGCTTACCTTTACTTTTACTTTTAGAAAGTACAAGTGAAAGTAAAAGTGTGAGCAAGCTAGCGCCTAAATCTTAAAAGATTTAAAAATATGATAAAATTTACATCTTGCTGTATACCACAAAGTAACAGTATGTGTGAAAATGTACTATGAATGTACTACTATTAAAGCATATCGTTCAAAAGTTTGAATATAAGTATCGGCTAAATATACTTACACTTTGAGTCTATTTATTAGTAAGTGGAAAGTAAACTTTAAGTATATTTCTCATAAGTACATAAACAGTAAACTGAAAGTATACTGTCTTATTTAAAGTTTAAAATTAGTATACTTCAAGCATACTTGTATATACTACTTTTTGGTAAGGGAGGGGTTAAAAGTGAGCATTTCACACAGAAGAAGGCAGGTTTTTTCCTCCTGAAGCTACTGTAAAAATGCATGGACACTGAAGAATCTAAGAATAACCTTGTTGACTGAAATTACATTTTAAACTTGTAAATGAGCATAAAATTGGTGCTTTAAATATATCCCAAAACAAGCTTTAATGAGCTCTGATTGCCTGCTTTGCAAACAGACTCTTGCTTAACTCTGATGACCTTAGCGTCCATAACAATTTCTTCTTCAAATTGTCAAAGGCTGAGCTGTTTGTGGCAACGTGGATGCTGTAATGTTACTAATGCACATCCTCTGCACACTCACACTGATGGCAAACAAGGACATGGCTTGTTATGAGGCAGCCAATAAAGAAGTCTAAGAGAGGCACAGAGAAATGAGAGGAAAACACAACACATATATTCCACTGCTCTAAATGCGGCTCTGCAGTTAGAACATAACATACGCTGGCAGACAGACAGACTGGAAGTGAAGGGGTGGGGGGGTGCAAGGGGAAGCAGATGGAAGGGAAAGTTGTACAGAGATGTTCGTTGTCTTGTTGGGGTGGTGATGAGGTTTAAGCATGAGTTGGGTATCTGCTGATTGCCAGGGGCTTGAGAAGCTGCATGGGGAAACTGCTCTCACGTTAACAACCAATTCTGTCTTTCAGCTACTTTTGGAAAGTTTTATTTAGTCTCCAACTGCATCGAAAAACTGAAAAAGCTGCAAAAAAAAAGTTCATAAAACATCTATGTAACTTTCATTCACTTGCACTGAGCCTTCTGTGATGTCTTTTCTGCTCCTTTCTCCTGTTCTCTGCTCTCCTGTCTGTCTCTCCACATCTGGTTGATGCGTTTTAAAACCTGCAGAAGAGAGGGGCTGAACTCACCACACAGTACACAATATTTAGACTAAAACCATGGTTGTGTCTGTTTATGACAGAGAAACATAAAAGCACAATGAGTTCTTGTCTGGCTCACCTGAACCAAGACTTTGGTTGTTTTCCAGCCACATTGTTCCCCTCTAGACCGACACGTTACAACATGTGCATGCACAAAGGAAAGAGGAATATCAGCATAAAAGAATAAACCTAATAACATAAGACATATTTACCTTTAAGATAATCTGAACTTTGGATTATAAAATGAATAAATAGAAAGGGTTATTAAATGTTCGTAGCCTACAAACTAACCTTATGAAGAATCATTGAACAAATAAGGGTTTTTGTTGAGAATCCCTCATAGACATGGAGTCAAAATAACAACAGGATCTTTCTCTGTGCACATATCTGGAATACAAATCAAAATTTCCTGCCACTCAGGTTCGCTGTGCAGATTTATCTGATGCCAAAGCCTCTCAAGAATGTCAAGAATCATCATGATATAGCTCCAAGGTATAAGGCCTGAACAGTGGAGGCGAGTAAGCAGAGACGGCCAACAGCAGCTTATGAATTCAATCCGAATGGCACATACAATTCATTTATTTTACCTGAATAAATACCTGTTGCTAAATGTCACTCCCTGGTGTCCAACTGTGATTAATCATCCCATTCTCATAAAACAAGAATCAACACAGGAAGCACTCCCTGCTGTGTTTTTGATGGAGGAACAGTGTGCATGTCTTTCCCCAAGCACCAATAAACATGAGGCTTTGGCTCCAAAATTAGTTTTTTTTTTCTTTCTTCGCCCCAGGCCCAGTCTTTGGTTTTGCATCTCTGTGTTTCTCCAGTTGGGGTAACTGGTCCAGTCACAGCAAGAGCCTGCTGCATTATGGGAATATTTCTCAGCTCATCCTGAGAGGTCACGATTCCTTCATGAACCCTAGAGTTATATTGCTGCAGATGGCCTCAAGCATAACTTCTGTTTAGATGTATAGAGCATAAAAAGTATGCAATAATATACTGCAGGAGCAGAATTTCCTCCTTTAGCAGCACCACAGTTTTTGTTTTGCTGGCATACAATTACGAGAAGGCGTTACCTTATTTTAAGTTTAAGCAATATAGCAGTAAAAATGAGGATGGCCAGTTTAAAATTAAGGTTATAGCGCCCTCGTGTGGTTTTGTTAGATATAACAATGCAAGAGGAGCTTAATGTTTGCAATGTGACATGTCCTTATAATTCAGTCTAGGTAAACATTGCAATAAGAAAGGGGGGGGGGGGGGGGGGGGCTTGAGTTATTTTTTCCATACTTTTTCTTTTTAAACATAAAACCTTGGTTTATTTTTTTTTATTTGCTGTAAGTGCAAACATGATCTAATGCTTAAATGATTAAATTATGATCATAAATTCTTTTTTTATAAGTTTGATGGGTAGCTGCCAGCTGTAATAAGTATCACGTCACTGACATGTATGTCATACCCTCACAATGGAACTTGTGATTGTGCGAGGCAGACAGCATTAACCATTATTATTCTGGTAAATGAGAAAATCAAATCCTTATTGTTTGGAATGTGCTCCATCAGAAAAAAAAAAAATCCTAATCCTATATGTCAGTCCTCTTAATGAAGGACATTAACTAGCATTGATTGAATCTAAGGCTGATACCACAGATTACTATTGGAGGCTGATGACAGATGTGCAATTATGTGACCACAGATGAGGGTTCTGTTCATTTTGAAGGAGGTGATTTACAGGCAGACTAATCTGGCGTGTAGACTGTAAGCACCTGAAGGTGATGATTGAATAATGAGTAGAGGAATTTTAAGCAAACAAGCATGCTCTCTTTAATTACCCAAACAATTATATGACAGGCTGAGCGTATTACCCCACAGGCAACAACATTTGAGGTAAAAGGTGCTTCAGCAAAGTACCAAGGAAAACATATTAATGTCACACGGATATTTTACAGTCAGGATACTGTATAGAGCTGGTTTAAAAATAGGCCCTTATGTGACATTAGTCATGGATCATTTCTGTTCCACGACTGCACATATGTAAACGTGTGTGGCCCCTTTATTTGTGTGTAAAAGTTCAGCGACGTCTGGTGCAGCTGCAGCTTTGTCACTTTTTAGCAGTAATGTCTTCTTCAGAGGATTGGCAGAACTAATGTGTTTTTCATCAGTTCATGTTTATAAATTCCTCTGCAGCTTTACTGTGGCCTGCGCACATATTATGATGGTGTTTATGAAGAGTCGGAAATACCTTGCGCTACTTCAGCCTCATAATGTGCTCACAGCTGCTGTCTGCAGTCGGAATTCGTGGCGTGATTCGGAGAGAAGCAGCTGATGGGCACACAAAGGTTTTCATTTATCTCACCAGTTGTTTGTTGCATATCTATAATGCAATATTGTTATTGTTCATTCGAAGTTTTTGAATAATAGAATTATATAGAACATTTGATATTACGCAGAAATTTGGAGTTTTCTTTGCTACACTTTATCCAAATCAGTATATGTTTGGAGAGCTCGAATAACACTGATGCCACAATCAAATCTAACACTTGAATAGATGCAAAAACAGACAAATGTGCAAATGAATGGCTTTTCTAGATGGATTATTTTGCACTGGGAAATATTTGATGAAAGATTTGCATATTGTTGAAATATGCAGCTAGAAATACTTCAGATTTGGTTGTATGTGAACAAATTATCTCTTAACCCTTTAAAACCCAACCCAAGAAAAAATAGGAGCTAACTTTCAGAATCTTAAGTTTTTGTTTGTCTCTTTAATGAATCATTTTCAAGAAATGAACAAAGACCATTTTTGTAAATTCACCATTTATTATGCAATGTGTCAAAATTATTGTAGTGTAGCTTTCTGCCTCCTTGTATCAAAATAGATGCGTGTAACAAAATCAGAGGTCAATGGCAGAAAAATGCAATATATAATTCAAAATTGTGTTTCTATTGATGTGTAATCGCTGCACTAGAACAGCTATTATTTGTTTATTTTCCTAGAAAGAGTCATTTATATGTAGTGCTAGGGGTCCACATAAATGGAAGATGCCATATTAGTGCCATCATTTTTACTATAGTGTCTCTGAAGGAACAAAATAGTGAAATGAGAACCAGCTTTGGTTGATGGGAAATAGAGCACTGTTTATGATACAAAATTCCTTAAAAGACATTAAAATGAGTAGTCTGTAGTAGTCATATCTACACCTGAGACCACTGGATCCCTCTCAGATGAAAATATCTCTACTGTATGTCTGAAGAATTTTGGCTACTGACAGCCACCATACATTCGCAACGGTGCTTGGCATAAAAAGTCTTCGCTATACCAATCTTTACCACTAGATTCTTACATACTGTACCTTTAAGAGTAAAGTTTTAACCATAAAGTAATGCATTGTAGGTTTAATATTTGCAAAAAGTAAAATATAAAAACAGAGGTGAAATTAACAATTGTGCTGTTAAAAAAAAAAAAAAAAAAAAAAAAGCAAAGCTTTTCTAAGTGATTTCAACTACTGTAGGTTGCTGGTATTTTGTGAACCTATATTAAGATAATAACTCAAAGCAGAATCAAAGGTTGAACAAAGCTGGAACACAATGGGTCTACTTGTGTCTTTGAGCTGGAAAAACTCAAGTTAAGTTGGAAATATCTCGTCTGAGCAACATGCAGTTTGAAAGAGCTCCAATCAGCAACAATGAATCAAAAAGCCTTCATATAAAAAATCATTTCTCCAGGCAACACCTCCTTCCCACTTCACTGTCATGGCTGAAATATATGTTAAACCACACGCAGCTTTGATCAAATTACTCTGACACACAGGACATAAATAAGCCTGTGTTTCAACCCTGATATACTGACTTAATTATCAGGTGCATTTGAAGTGCCCACTCAGCTTCTAGTGCTCAT
Organism: Atherinomorus stipes; assembly: GCA_023101725.1. NCBI lineage: Eukaryota > Metazoa > Chordata > Actinopteri > Atheriniformes > Atherinidae > Atherinomorus > Atherinomorus stipes. The sequence continues at coordinate 1,182,363 of JALJCO010005679.1, forward strand.
AAATCAGGAGAATTATGAGCAACAATACTGAGGTTTGCATTAGGAGTTCAAATTGATTTTATGGATGTTACTGTGGTAAAATAATTAAGGTGGAATAACAAAGACCTGTTTTCATTGATTGACTATCTTTATTTGCACACCTCTCCATGCTGCATCCTCGGAGCATGAGAGGATTTTTAACTTCATTTTTTTCTAAGAATTATATTTCAGGTGACATTTACAGTAAGAAAAGAAATTGAACTTTTTCTGCTTTCTCATCCTTAAAGTATTAATATGTATGCATGTTAAAACCAGCATGTTTGCACTGCTAGGTATTATTTACATTTTTGTAATGAAAATAATATTCAGAGAAGATAAACCACCCACACTACCTCAGTATTTGACTGAACATTGCAGCTATGTGTCTGGACATGCATTATAGATTAGTCAGGTGGAGCTATCGACTGGGCAGCTCATTCTACTAGACAGCTCGTACCAACTGGATAGTGCAGCTTGACTGGTTATCAAAAGACATGCTGAAACTGTGCTCTCTTCTTTAAGTAAGGTTATAAATGATGGCCCACCGCAGCATGGAGCACCTGGAATGCTTGTGGCAGCTTGTTGTTGTTGTTAACATTTTCATGATGTAGCTTGTGTGCCTCACGTTTCTCCTTGCCGTTCTCTTTATATTTCTTCCTTTCACATAATCGATTGCCCCTTGTTGCTCACCATCGCTACACATCACAAGCCAACGTCATGGCAGCATAAACTGAGCTCCAAAATTATTTCAGCTGCTTTATGTCAGATTAAGTACTCAAATGTCAAATAACTTGCAGACATTATTTAAGTGAAAACAGACATAGCAGACGTTAACTTATTGTTTTATGTTTCTTTCTATGTTTCAAATCCACTTTTTAATAATTATGGAGTTTCATTGCATGTAACATTGAAATGTTTTTCAAAGCCACCCACTGCTTCATTAGTGCCACTCTCCCCAGGATGGATCACAGTGGGAGTGTTTGCTGTAGTCGCTCACTGCTGGGGCTGCTGATTAGACAAAGCATATGTAACCAGACATTATAGCTTTTATTGTTGTTTGTATTTTGCTTTTTACTCTTTGAATAAGAAACCAGATGCATTCAATGGTTAATTCAGTGCATCTCTGTAACCACATTAAAGCTGATATTTTCAGTTATTTGCATACAAGGGTGTTCAAAGAAAGCAGATTACCTCTTAAAGTTGTATTTGCCCCCAAAGAGTTATTCTTTTATTTCTTTTAGCATAAAACACTGGATTACTGTATCATTTGCAGAAGAAGGGAGATCCATAATTCCATCCCACAATGTCCTGCAATGATAATCTGAAGGTGATCCTTGATTGCATTAATCGCGTCTTACGAACTGTGATTTGTGTTAATAGAAATAGGACAGAATGGTAAGTGTGAGCAGCCTGTCACAACATCTTTCACTTTTATTCCATTTTTCTTTTCAAAATAGCATTTATAAATTATACTATGATTTCTACTGATAGGATCAGAATGTATTAAGCTACTGAGTAAAAAGTATATACAGCACTAGTGCTTTAGACCAATATCAGTTTATTAAAGGAGTACAGCGCAAGTTCCTGCTTTTGTCCAGAAGTTCACCCCCTCTGGTTACAAGTGGAAGTGGCACTAATATCGTGCACACGCATGAGCTGCTTCAACTGCGTTGGTCTCTAATTTAACCCAAATTACACTCAGTCTGAGCCCAGAGTTAGCAACACAATGTCTACTTAAGTAACATTTATTAATCTGCAAGCAGGGGCGGACTGGGACAATAATTCAGGCTGGGAATTTGATACCATCCGAGGCCACCTCCCCCAAATTAATGCAAAACACTAAGAGCGAATTAGGCTGGGCGCCTATTGATGTAAAACTGTAAAATAATAAAACAAAGGCTCCACATGTGGCCACACACAGATTTTTGTTTCTTTCCCTTACAAAATAAACATTTGTTGTGCTGCAACAACCTACATGCAAATCACATAAACTGAAATTCTACTTAAAGACCTCCTTCTACTGAAAACCCGTTTAACTTGCTCCTTCTGAAATACGCAGGGCTTCCCCTTGTTTACTTACACATGCTGACTTGCTAGCGTTGCGTAGCGTTGTGGAATACACCACAGCGGCAGGCACAGCCAGACGAACGAGAATGCGCAGCTCGTCTCCCCCACAAGCGCCCCCTTGAGGCTTCGTACCTGAATTTCTTGCATTAAGCATTCAGAAACAGTATTAGAGACCACCGCAGTGAAGAAAGATCAGCTCATTCTACACATCAGGCAATTGTAAGAGCATGTGGGTGAAAGAAAAGAATAGTATCCAACATTTAAACTTGCGCAATGCACCTTTAAATGTGGTCAGATTCTTGTTGCAGCAGTTATTTTCCACTAAGTCTATTTCTTGTGGAGGGTTTTAGCCCCATGACTATTGCCAGTGAGGTCAAACAAAAAGCTTAAGGAAAATCTGAACACCTGCTGCCTTTAAGAGCCATAAAAGCATAGTTATGGTCCCTAACGTATGACTGGCATTGGTAAAGCCTTGATTGTTCATCCAGCACCACAGCAAAGTCGATGTTTGTGGTTTTGCTTAAGGGTCTTAGTGAACTTAACACATTCATACATATTCATAAGTGTTTATTTCAAAGTCAGAACTAAAGTTTAGCTTATCGGAAAATGGAAAATGGAAAGTCAATATTAACAACCAACAGAAGTAAAATCTCATTTAACCTGCTGAATTTAAACCTGAACCTGAACAAAATGAAAACTAAATCATTCAACCGAACCTTTTTCTGGACGTGGCTAATTGGTACTTAAAAGCGTGTAGGTGTTAGTAGCTCAAGCTTCTACTGACAGTAAAGAAGGGTGCTGTCAGTTTAAAATAGGAGGCTCTGGATTTGTTTGGTTCCTCTTGCCCTCAGAGTTATTTGCAGGCCAGGGAGGCTGTTGCTGCCTAGTTTCCGAGGCAGAAACTTGAGTTCAAAGCAGATATTGGAGAAAGAGAGGACAGATATGGAGATTTTCCTCACTGAATCCTGGAAAATAAAAGTACTTCAGAAAGTAAAGGACCCTTCTTTCAGTGTTTCCTGAAACACAGAGATTGACTCAGAAATCAGCTTAAAGATACACAAAGTTGCAGACATTCACTGGTTAAATCTTCTATTCAAGAGGAAATTTGCTGGAAACTATTTGTTGGGATGGTAAAAAAAAAAAAAAAAAAAAAAAGATTTAAGTAGCAGTAAATGACAAATAAGTGAACTGTAGAAACGTGATCTACAGTATGGTTCCCCTGGAAGAAAATCTTTAAAGAAAGACTTTGAAGAAGCAAATTAACAAATTGCAGTGTTGGAAATCCTCCAATGAAGCTTCAAACTGACATGAAAGTGTCTCTATTTAAGACTTATTTTAGAGAAAATCTTGCTTTTTTTATACAATAAACACAGCTATAATTACAGGTTACCTTTCACATTTTAGACATTTAGAAAAAAAGAGCTTATCAAATATTATTTCAAAACTTTATCACTACTGCATTGTTGATGATGAAGTCATTTTTCACGTCAAAATATTAAAATGTGACTTCTAAAAAGAAATGTCACTATTCATTAAAATGTGTTCATTTGTGCTTTTCCTTGTAACATACGTTTTTAGAGCCACATCATAGCTTATTTAAATACCTGCAGGAAACACCTGCACAAAATTAAATCTTTATATTATGATTAATTAAAGGAGTATTGCGCATGTTCCAGCTTTTTTCCAGAAGCGTGCCCCCTCTGGCAACAAGTGAAAGCAATGTTGTGCACACACACGAGCTGCTTTGACTGCGCTGGTCTTTAGTTTAACCTGCACTGCACTTGGTCTGATCCCATATAACAGGAACAATATCTACTTAGGTAATAAAGTTATAAATTTGCAAGTTGTTTACCGTTTGATCTTTGAGTGGACTGACAAATTGTATGCTAGCAGTGAAACAGGCCAACGCTGACTTGTAGTTCAAATATCCAAATTCACAGGCAGAGACCAGGATTACCTTATGAAATTACTGAATCAATTGAATGTAACAAGTGGACATATAACTATCATATTGCTACAGTTACATGCATGAAAACTTAGAATTACATATCATTCTTTGTCTTACGTGGAGTCTGAGTTGAGGTTTGAGAAGCGCTTGTTATCCATCTTTCAGCAGTAGTCATCAGTGTTGTCTCAATGATGCACCAATGGCAGCAGAATACACAACACTGGTAGCAGGCAAACGAGCATGTGCAGCTTGTCTCCCCCACATGCACGCCCCTGAGGATTCGTACCCAAATCCCTCTCATTGAGCATGCTGAAACAGTACTATAGAGACAACCGCAGTGAATAGAGATCAGCTCATTCTACACATCAGGCAATTGTGAGAGCATGTGGGTGAAAAGAAGGAATAGTATTTAACATTCAAAGTTGCAAAATGCACCAGGGAGATACGTACATATATATATATATATATATATATATATATATATATATATATATATATATATATAATCTGCAATGATGGTCTTTTAATGATTGCATCATAAGCACCCAAGCTATTTCAGATGAGCAAATGGTGAATCAGTACTTTAGACAACGTGAACAACATAAAAAGCTTACAACAGTTGAGCGAATAACAACATTTCATCTCATTTTAGATCAGGTAGATGCCTGTTTTGCAGCAGCATATGTTGTTTGTTTACAGTAGCTGTGCAATAAACAGAAACCATAAATACAAAGGTCATGTGTAATTTGAATCCATTTGTGCAATTTCTTTTTTTTTTTTTATTTCATTAAGCATTTGTTTATCTTGTTAAATAGTCGAGCCACTCCTGAAAGGCAGGATGCTCAGATTCAATTTTCCAGGATAAGGATAATGTTGTCTGCAGATGTGGAAGGCAGAGCATTTTAAAGTCTGGGTAAGTTTTCAAATATATCAACTTGTCTGAAGCCCTTTGACAAGGTGGGGGGGGGGGGGGGGGGGGGGGGGAGTGACTGTCAAACGGACAAATTTACCATCTCTTTATTTTCATATAACTAAACTTCGCTGAAAGGGCAAGAGCTTGTTAATCCTCACTTCATACAGCTTTGTGGATTAGAATAAGGTCACCAGCCAGGTTTCCCAAGGTATCTCAGAGGAGGTGCAGCAGGAGTTCTGGCTGTCAGAGCTGCAGCTGCAAGCCGTTCGTCATCATAGGCTGGGAAGACTGTTTGCATGCTCATAATGATCAGGTTGGTTAACGTGAGCTTTGGTCTCCCTGATAAGGAAATCTCTCGTGTGTGGGATTTCCACAGACTGCTCATTAAAGCAGAATGTCTGGAGAGTGTTTAGTTCAGGGACTCTGAGGTAAAATCCGAAGTTTGTGTAACATACTGACCTTTACCTGTTATCAGTGAGAACAGACATATATATTAAATGTGATGGTTAATACCTGTAAAAGGTAAATGTCAAAAGGAAATACGAGATGTCACATTTACTGTCGCTGGAGGAGGAACATTTATTGATTAATTGATTAATTATTTCACAGCCATTCTCAGGAGTGACTAAAAAAGTCATGAGATTGACCTTTTTGTGTTTTCAACTATATTTAAAATCATTTTGGGAAAACTATTGATACATCATACTGGCTAAAGTCAGATGAGAACATTGTTACAACTCTCACATGTGTCTGTTAAATATATAGCCAGCAGCTGGTTAGCTTAGCTCAGTATAAAGAGTGACAGTTGTGGGTTTAGAGGGATTTATGTCTTGCACTATTTCTTGTCTATGTGCGGTGACTTCTTAAAGAGTCACTGCAACAGACAAGCTAATGAAGCTACAAAAAACTGACTTTTATGGGTCTCTCAAGGCAAAAATTAGCTTAGCTATTACCTCTCCAGCACGCAACAGTTTCCCCTTTGCAATCCTAACTAAATTCATGGTATGTGTTAACAGCTGTCTTTTTTTTTCCTACATTGCAGATTGGGTAAATAATCTCCAAAAATCGGTCAGCAATTGATAAAAATGGTTCATCTAAACTCTTTTTGTGCTATGCAGTGCAATGGACATCTACATTTTCTCTCAAGCTATCATCTTCAGGCAATTATCATGTATTCTGCTCAATACGGAAATCAAATAAAGTAAATTCACACTATTGCTGCACTTAAGCTAGTGATTTACACTGACACTTTTGAAAAGTAGTGTGATAGCGTTCTTTTTTGTCACCGTACTCTAATAAAGAACTCCTCTGAGAGAGGTCCAGCCTGAATGATTCTCACAAACTCTGCTAAAGAATTGTAGACGGAAATTTTTATTCTTACCTTGTCAGCAAAGCTGTTTCCTTTCTTTATGGTGAGCTCTTATAACTGATTTGTTGCGTAGATGTCATATTAATGAACAGTGTCTCAAATATACTGTAGGAATGCTTAATTTGGAAGATGCACTTTGTGTTTTCTATAAATTCTTCTCATAAACATTCAATTCACGTTTCAAAAGATCAAAGTAGAATAGAACACTGATGGCTTTACTGTATCTGTTGGAAGTTTAAAGTCTGAGAGTACATAAAAGTGTGTAGGAGGGAGGATGCAGTTTTGCTGCATTGTGGAAACATAATTTATGTTGTGTGTGTTTTCATCAGTATTCTCATCAGCGGCTGCAGCCCACATATGTTCCCCTAACAACACAATGAGCAGTTTGTGTATTTTGGTGATAGGATTTATTCCGTAGGGGCTCACATAATGGTTCTGGCGATTTGTGAGGATGATGGTGGCTATTTTTCATAAGGCCATGACTGATCAAACACTAAATGGGAAAAAGATGGCTGCAGTATGAATGCAGGGGGATAGCATGTGGGGTGAGTGGATGTGCAATGCTGTCTTCTGCATTTATTAAAAGGCATGGGAGATGTCTTTCACTTAATGATGCATCATCGACTGAGTCAAAACAAAGTTTTCATACAATGAAATAATGAATAAGAGCTTGTGATAGAAAATAATGAGATAAAGATGAGCACTTTTAACTGCTTTTTTTTTTTAAAAAAAAAAAAAAGGTACGTGACAGAAAGCAGGACTCTCTCCAGTCTGTCCAAACAATAAGCTGCATACCTTTTGCATGATGTTTGAAATATCCGCCTGATTTTCATTTCTGCTCTATAGAGAGTACTTCAGGCCGTCTTCCTCCTCCTGTTTTGTGTCTATGCATCACTATTCCTGTGCAGTGAGATCCTCTGGAGGAAATGCTGAAAACAGGCCAAGTTACAGAGGGAGAGGAGCGGGACAGGAAGCTCAGATGCTTTCATAACAGCCTTATTGAGAGGATCGGCATTTGACATGTCGCATTCCAATCTCCACTATCAGCCTCCCACTCTGACCCCCATGCACGACCCCTGGCCCCCTCATGTATCAGGTTGGCCAGGTCTCACTGAGAGCACATTTGGGCCTCCACTGAAGAGTCTCTGCTCGGCTGTTACAGTATGTTTGTCTAATGGGGGCTCTTGATTTGAATGTCCAGACCAGAGGTATGTAAACAAATTTCTTCTCAGGATAAATATTTGAATCTCCCCACAAGCTTCTTTTTCCCTGAATTGCTTCCAACAGGTGGAGTGTTGTTGGTCATATTGCCTCCTGAAGGCAGCTTAGAGGTGCTCCCAGTATAACTTACTGGACTTCAGTGATGTGTGGTTCGCCTATAAGACTTAAAGATAAGGAAGTCATTAAAGACCTTCCTTCCAGGGGGAGAAGCCCCGGTGTCTCAGGGTTTCTTGGCCACCAGTAGCAACAGCATTGCCGACCCTGCACAGCAGTATTTATAGAGCACTGTGGATGAGTCATTTGGCTGAGTGCCCACTCTTCGTTCACCAGATTTACAGGTCCCCACTTTGGGGAGGGCTGCTTGATTTATGTTGCCTCCACCTCCCTCCACCACTAGCTCCCACCCGTCTCCCTTCCTTCAGAAAAGAGCAGACACACCATATTGCCTTCGGCTTGTCGTTTCTCTCCCTGTTCTCTGTCCTACACTTCTTTCGCCTGTCTCCGAAATATGCTTCCTCTGCTTTTTCAGCTCCTTTGACATAAGTTTAGAGGAAAAGCTTCCCAAGAGGCAGACAGAGCAGCCTCAGCCTGACCTCGCCTTGCTGCTGCTGCTGCTGATCGATGTGTCACGGTGACCCGCCTTTGACTTAACAAAATGAAGTTGTAGGCAGAAGTTGTATGAGGTGGAGGAGAAACAAAAGCAGGGGAGGAGGAGAGTTTAAAGCGCAGTGGAGTGTGTTTTAGCAGAAGCAAGAGAAGAGAAGCTTACGCTATCTGTGGCGCAGAAGGAGAACAGATGAAGAGGTGGCACCTGGAGGCCGGCGGTCTGCAGCGAGAGCGTGGCTTGTGCTCCTTCAACCCTCAGCTGAGAAGGGGGCACGTCTTCGTCTGCTTCCCATGGATCTTAACTCCAACCCAGGTGTGTCTTTTTGCAGAGCTGTTGCAAATACTAACACGTGCATCTGGTTTGGACTGCTGCTTTCGGATGGCTGAGATATTATTAGATCCTAAACTGGTTTTAGTTTGAGTTACAACTGAAGGGATGGGTAAAAGGATTTCTTGGATTGCTTTGCTTGCCTTCAAACACAAAGCTACTTGCAGATGAGTTGCAGTGCGAGGAGGTGACTTTTTCAGCAGCATATCAACAGATGAGCATTTTCATTCAGCTTCAGATGAGGTTGCATCATTTTCCTACCTTTTTTGTGTACTTCTATCTGCATCTACAAATACTCTGTGTGGTTCTCCATATTGTTGTCAAAATCATTCATTTTTGCATTAACATCAACAGCAAATTTCATATAAACATTTTTCTGAAGAGTTTGTCCTCAACCTGCCACTCAATTAATCAAGTTTTCCACCAACATTAGAATTCATATCTCACCTTAAAGAAGGGGAAAGTAAGAATAAAGATGTGTAACCTCTTTTTAACATTAATTTTCACTAGTTTTACCTTTCCGTCTAAATAACAACATAGCGCTTCTGGAATAACATCAAATGAAAATAACTACAAGTGTCCAAATGGTATATGGGATTTGAATGTCAATCTGGTTGGTTGCTCAAGAAAAGTAGCTTTAAAAAACATCTTCTAGCCAGAGGAGGAAAAATCATGCTTTCTCAACGAGCATTCTCTTGGCTAGGTCAAATTTCACTTTACTTGGCTGCTTGAGGCAGATAACAGAACAGACTGCTGAATTCATAGCTCCCAGCCTGCCTGTAAATCCATCCTGGTAGAGACGTTCTCATGTGAAAAATCTAAAGCAACAGATGGGAGAGGAAGCAGGCAGGAAAAATACAGTATTAGAATGTTGGCGCAGAAATGGGATTTCAAGAGTTGTTGATGGAGGTGAGGAGAGAGGTGAAGTGAGGGAGAAAAACAAGGCCGAAAACAGCCTGTAAAAAGTTAGAAGAGCTGAAAATATTCATTACCAATTTGCTAATAACACTTATCTAAAATGATCTGAAAAACAAATAGTCTAAAACATTCTACTCCAGCCTCTTTCTGTTGAAGCCTGGGGAAAGCTAACATCCTGTGCCAGGTCAGTTGTGAATTTACTGAAGTAGTTTTTATTGGGTCGACTCCAATTATCTGTCTTGTTACTCGACTGCGTGGGGGGGGGGGGGCAGTGATGACTGATGAGCCAAGATCACTGACAAGCCAAATAATCTGCAAACAGATCAATTACAGCCTTGTTGCTACAAATAAAATCAGAATGAAATGTGAAGGATGCCAGGTTGCGTGCTATATGGAATAAAAAAAATTGCAATCAGAGTAGAAACTGATTTCTTCATTTGCTTTATATCTGTCATTTTCAAAGCAAAGCTGAAGAAGCCTTTAGGCAGACATCCTAAAGGCCTCTTTAGTTTTGCTGCTGAAAAAAGCTGCAAGTTCATACAGATTTCAAACACATGCAGGTGTGGTAACTGCAGCAGTGCCAGTGTACTTAAATAAAAAGATTTATATTGGCTTCAACTTTGGTTTAAACCTGAAGAACTGACTGAACAGCATCAGCAAAAGTTCAGCAATGCATACTTAAACATACACAGAGCCAACCTTCCTGTCAGCATTTCTCCATGTCTCCGCTTACATCACCAGCAATCATCTGTGACCGAGCTTGTGTGCCCCCCTCAGTCTGCACTGCAGCCTTTCGGACAGCTTTGTCAGAGAAAACAATGACGACAAGGAGTGGCAGTGCAGACTGCATTGCTGCGATGGGCAAAACGAAAACGCATTTATCTTGCTGGAGCTGAGAAGCGCCGGCTGTCCAAACAGCTTTTGAAACCCAAATAGGTTTTGGGTTGACTTCCTCTGAATTCAGCCACAAACTGAGGGGCTGAGATGCTTCTGCTTTAATTCTAAAATTTTATGCTCTGCTTCATCAGTCACTAAGCAGAAAAAAGTGTTAATGAAAGGCTCATAAAGAAGCGTAATGATTGATGGGTGTCATATTTATTCTTACTTTTTATCAATAATGTTTTCCTGTGACAGAACTCTTAATCTCCTGAAGCTATTAAGCAAATGAAAATGCTGATTAAAGCTTCAATGACATACAACTGTTAATTTCATGTTATAATTAAACCACTTTTGCTTAATGAAAATGGTAAGAAATACGTACAGAGATCAGAGGTTTTTGGTCATGAATATAAATTGAAGTAAAAGCAAAGTTTGCCTAAACTAAAGCTATCGCTGCTCTGTCAGTGGGAAAATTGAGTCAGCAGGCTCCTCTTCCTCCATTAGACAGAACAAAGAAGAAGTTTGGTTACTATAACCTGTTCAAAGGGCTTCCCAAAGGCTAAGCTGACTCAGCCAAACAATTTCGACTGCGGGGAGTGCAGGTGTTCATCCACCCTGAAGCCCTCATCCGTGCTGAAAGGTGATATTACAAGGTATTATTAGGAAATGCAACCGGTACTTTGTCAAGTCCACTCCTTGTTTCATTCTCTGATGTGGCTAAAAGGGTTTACTCCCTCCTTCAACTGCAATGAGTTTTGTCTGTCTTGGTTTCATTCATTGCCACAGGATGTCTGAGCAATATCCAAGTACATCTAAAAATGTCATGCAGAGAAAACAAACAGTGCAGCCTGACCCTCAACCTTGCTTTTTTTTCCACTGAAGCATAACATCTTTGCTTGTATGGTGCACTTATAAGTCCTATCTCAGAAAAAAAAAAACATCCCCTAACTATATCAGATATCGGCTAAACATGTAGGAGATTATTTGTTTGGGGTTTGCAGAGTGCAGACCAATGAATTCTTGGCATGTGCTAGATACAGATTTACAGTCTCACGGCCATGGCTGCATGATACGTTAGTGATCTGTCATAGTGAGATATGGTTGCGCCATCATGCACACGTTTCATACAAACACTAAATGCACACATACACATGCTGAGATGTTGGCATCCACATTGCACATTGCCTCAAGTACACTTGATTGTACACAAAGTACACGTTCTCCTGAAGTATCATACCGGGCTAATAATGCCTGGTTTTCTTTAAGGAGCCCCTCTGTGGATCCTCTCAAGCTTTTCCTCTTGATCTTTATGTGGTGCAGCTTTCCAGAAGCTTCCACTGGTATCAGTATGCTTGTATCACTAATGTAACGTTTCAGCCTCCCAGCATTGCGTGCAAGTGTTCAAGTGACAACAGCTGCCAGCCCTCACAAAACGTCAACACTCTTAACATTTTAATGGGACATTAATCCCCCGGTCAGTAGTCACTGAAGATGCCAGTGCTCCAAAGGGTTGACTCGTAAGGATCCTGGCATTTTAACAAACCTTTGAGTGTCGTTTGGATTTAGTCTTGAATCAATCTCATGTTTTACTGCTCATCACCACAGAAATATATTGGCTCAACAGAATTATTGTAGGTTTCTTTGTCTTTTTTTTTTTTTTGCCTTAGAGCATCCATAAATGTCACTTGTGACTTATATTCACGATAGACAGTTTTGGGTTTTGTCATATTCAAAAATTTCAGACAAGTCCTATTTAAAGCCAGTACATTTACTACAAATCACACACGCTTAACATCCTGTTGTAGCTCTTTTCCAAAGCAAAACATGGCTTGTTTTAGCTTGTTTGATTCAAATTTCCTTCCCAGAAGCCAGACAGTGGTTTCTTTTCAGTGAAGTATGAACTTGGCTTTTGGAAACTTAAGACACAATATGTCCTCTTGGTAAAACTGATTTATCCTTTTACTTGTCTAAAGCTGGAAGAAGCATATACAGTAGGTAGAAAATGTGGGTGCTGATGTGAATAAGCTCATTTTGATGAGTGCAGGCAGGCTGTACATGTTGTAAAGATTATTTTAACTCTTCTGTCTAAATTTTGAATCTTTATGATTATCACACCAACTTATGTTACAAGCTCTTGGCTTTAAGTCCGTTTCGAGCCATGTTGCCTTTTTCTAAAGTGGAAATTGATTCCCCTTACATAATAGTATATTTACAGCAGCCCTGGCAGGACACACAGACATGGCTCTTTATTTAGTTGGCATGAAATCAGAAAGGAGACACTTGGCTCATTGACAGCCCTGTGACCTCCCTGAACGGACTGACCCAATGCTTCGTTGCATGTCCTCACAACAACTCATTAATACTTCTGCTCATTGTACTAAACAGCTGCTTTTAACTAACAGAGAGCAGAGGAGAGAAAATCTGCCAACAAATTTCTCAATTTTTAGAAAGCAGACTTTTTTTTAAACCCAGATATAGATTTTCAAGTATTGCCTCCCTACCCTTGCTTAATCTTCCGCCCTTAGAAAGTCAAGGTATCATGTAAACCTTTCAGCACCAAAGAATACAGACATCCTAGACCTGATATGGCCATTACTCCCCATTTTAGTGCTATGATTACCCACTTCCCTATAGGGGTCTGTAAAGAGACAGTGGGGCTAGATCATTCTTGTCCTCTGTGACCTCACCACTGCTATTCACTTTGTTTCTCATTCAGCCTCAGATGTAATGGATAGCTATAGTTAGTCTATGGAGTCTGTGTTCTCCAGCAGATAACATCTTTGGGGATTCAGGTGGAGACTAATGTTGTGGTGTCTGTCTTCAGATTATGTCTATTGACAGGCAGGGACCACCATGACATCAGGAAGACAATTAGCCATCGATACCTTACTGGGGGTCAGTTGAAATGGGACTCCCATGACAGACACATGGGAAGATGTATCTGCAGAGAGTGGAGTGATACACCAGGAGGCTGTGTGGTGTGACAAGTTTGCATTGAATATATAGATTTTATAAATGTAAAAGAACAAAATTTGGTATCATTTCCATTCTTTGATCATTTGAGATTTTCAAAGAAGTTGAGTTGACCTTATTGGGAAGCAGGGCATGAAACTTTCTTGCTTTCAAGTAGTTGTGTTATTCTAAAAACTGAACTTTTTCACAGTTCTAACTTAATTTTTGTACTTTGCAATGTGAGGGATTTTGTGTATATTGGACATTGGACCAATAGAGTCTTATCTTCCAAAAGATTAGAGTGATTTATTTGCATTCATTAATAGCACAAATAATACATATCATAACCTGCTGTTTAGTGTTGGTTGTAACCTGCTGGTTTAGGACCAAAACACATCTGTGACCTCCTGACCTGGTTTTAACCTGCCAGACCCCTCTGGTCATCTGGAGCCGGGCTGTTATCAGTTCCCAGAGTCAGAACCAGAGAAGCTGCATTCAGTTATATGCTCCACATGTCTGGAACAAACTCCCAGAAAGCCTCAGATCAGCTGAAACACTCACTTGATTTTAATTTATTTATTTCAATCCAAGTTTAAGATCCACCTGTTCTCAGCTGTATTGAATTTGATTTTATTCAGTAGTTCAAATCTGCACGACTTCTTTTAAGACTCTTTTAATGTCTTTCTTTTTCTTATTTTAAATCATGCTGTTTATTCTTTTATTTTTGAATGTTTCTTTTCTTCTTTTATGCTTTAAATGTCTGATTTAAAACATTTTGAAATGCCTTATACATGAAATGTGCTATACAAATAAACTTGTCTTGTTATTTAAAGGTGCACAATAGGGTGAAAAATTCACTTTGCACATATTTTGTTATTTATAACAGTTTTCAAAAATAATTTTAGATAGACAGTTTTACTAATTTCATTAAAAACATCTTGATCATAAATATTCTCATCCTTAAAGCAACAGGATAATTCGTCACCAATACTTCATCCAGTCTCTTCTCTGAGATTACTCCAGCCAGTTAAAGTCTGATGTTGACTCTTATTTTATCTTTTGCCTTGTCACTTTCTTTCTTTCTTTTTCTCACTTCTTCCAATGATGCCCTTTTGTGTTTCTTTGCTGAATCAGCCATGGTGCACATCCAAAATGGCAGACCCAGTGCCATAAAGCAAAACGCAGCTGTCCTGTGATGCTCCAGGCTGAACACAAAGTTGTGAGGTGCAGTTGCTCAGTGTCAAGACACTGCAGAGCAATGACACCTCCATGAATGAGCATAATGAATGTTGGTGTGCCAGCAAAATGGGTCAGAAACACAGAGTTTTAAAGTTGGAAAGTTTTATCGTGTTGCTTTAATACGCACACTTGCAGCTTTATGATTTTAATCATTTAGATCAGACAGAAAAAAGTGTTTATTCTTTATTTTCCTCTTATATATATATATTTTATATATATATATATATATATATATATATATATATATATAGTTTAATGATGCAAAAATAAACAATAAATAGCTCTTATATTAATAAGCTGTTTACATGAGTAGTAGTGAATTCTAAGTTACTTCATTTACTTTAACATGAATTTAACCTCTTAAAGCCTACATAAACTCTTGAGTAGGTTAGATTTATTTGTATTCACTAATAAAAAGCAACAGTTAAAAATATGAGTATTGTAATTTCATACAAAAACAAACTCACGTAACACAACATATGTAAGAGTGTTACATGTCAGTATATCGTCACATTAAGGTTTATTTGATTCCACACCCAAAAGGCCATTATGTTGACATTTTAATGGTCTTAACAGTTGGAGATGTTAACAAAGCATTGCGGCGTGAATGGGAGGTCTCGTGTTTGCTCATGGGGGTCATGCCCTGCCTCAAACTGTGGCGTTCTTAAACCCAAGCCTTCAGAGAGATCTGCCCATTGTTCCCATACAGTGCTTTAGAACGCGTGTGTGTGTGAGCGTGTGTGAATACTCACCAACCCCCTCTTCAAACCTCACCTCCCTCCCCCCTTCCCTTTCTCTTTCACACCCTCTCAGCTGTGCTCACTCACTCACTCACTCTGAGCCAGGCCAAAAACTGGCAGAGCAGCTCCTCGGCTCAGGAACTCCCATCCTCAAGTTAACCCAGGCAGGCTGCCGGGACTTTGTAGCCCTCTCAGGAAGTGTCTTTTCTGGATTCAGAGCAGGAGCAAGGCATGGAGCTGGTTCACCAGGCGATTCATAGTTTACCACAGTATGGATTATCTGATTTCCTTTCCTCACATCAAGGTAACGATAATAACTGCATAATTTGAACATTTTGAGCCTTCTGAAATGCAAACCATCGCTCTGTTGCAATAGAATGGATGTATTTCTCTTAATATACACCACTGCATTTACTAAAGACCTCTTTGTTCTAACAGCTGCACTTTGTAGAGGGATTAGATCATCTGGTGGTAAAAATACCAATAAAAGTACCTGCATTTGTAACAAAAGATTTAAAAAGTACTAGGGCAGTTTTTATCTCCTGCTTCTTTAATATTTAACCATAATTCCAGATGTGCGGACAGACTTTTTGCAGTGTAACTCAGTGAGTGACTTCCTGTTATGTTGGAGGTATTTATGATGCACGGACTTCTGAGAAGACTATCATTAGATGCATTATTGAATCTCAACTTGCCCCAACCTGCAGCAAACCAAAATGCTCTCACAGACAAAAGAGAGTAGACAATAATGCATTCCACTCTCCCACTGTTCAGACACACAGGCATACTTGGAGAATTATGACACATATTTTTGTCATTTTAAGCTAAACAAGGTAGTTACAGTGTCTGCATTGTTTTCAGGCCAGCACCAGCTGTTTCCTCCTCTTGGCGAGCAGCACAATCAAAGTCTGGAAGAACTTAACGTTTTTAAAAGACGTCTTCCACTTTCAGAAATACAGATTTTAGGTCATGTTTAACCCTTTACCTGCTTCATTTTTAGAAATTTGAAGTGGTTTATAAACCTGACTCTTGGGTTTAAGCTTCCGTTAAACTGCTTTGAAGACAGGAAAGCACAAGATATCCAGTGTTTGAACTGAACACTTCAAGATAATAACTGAACAATTTAACATTGTTGTAAATATGCTTCATTCTCTACTTCTCACCATCCAACAAGAAGGTTGACAGTCTGGATTTATGTTTTAATGAAGCTATAATTAGCATATGGTTTGTTTTCTTTAGCACAAAGACTAAAAACTAGGAAACAGCTGGCCTGACCATGTCTACGTGTAAAAAAAAAAAAAAAAAAAACCCAGCTGCCAGCAAGTTTCAGGCATTTGGCTTTGTACGATGTAGCATTGGGTTCTATGTACTGTGCACAGATAAAATGACCTATAAACCTAACTTAACCTGAGTCGACGAGCCTGAGGCTATGTTGCATCATCATTTTTTGGGACAAAGAATAGTTCCTTTAAAAATCTAAATATGCAAAAGTGAATTTTTACTACTTTCTTAAGAGAGTGATTCATGCAAGTTTTTAGTGGACACTGAAGTTTTCAAGTTTTTGACTGCTTAAAAAAAGTTTAAGCTCTTAATGGGTTAAGTGATGAGAGTTAAATAGGATAGTTAAATAGGTTAAATGATGAAGAAAAAGATAATAGGCTGCATTTTAATAAAGTGGTGGTAAAAGCAAGTTAGTGTTTAGCTTTAAAATCAGCTGGATTCTTCTAAGATCTCTACTTTAGAGAATTCCATGTGTCAAAGCTGTTTATAGTGGCTGCAACTGGAAAATTTGGACTCACTAGCATCCGATATGCTAGGGCAGCTTTTTAGGTATAACAACAAGCAGCAATAGCAGCTCCTACTTATACTGGTTCTGTGTGTTGGTTTGGCTTATCTGATTGGTTTTCTTTATAATTTTGACTAAAAAACGTTCCCATTACCTGCTACCTCATTTTTTCAACGTGACCTCTTGCAACCAGTTTCTTTTCAGATTTTCAGGATTGTTCAAACCATTTGATGCTTTGGTTAAGGTTTTGTAGTTGAAATAGACTTTAGGGACCATGTACACAAGCCAACTGCTGTCTGCCCATGAAATTATGCTAGCAGTATCTTGCTACCTACTTTGGGGGAATAGATAGCCTATTAGTAATGTTGCGGGCCTTGGCGTGGCAGACCCAGGTTCCAGTCCCTGACATGGCACTCAGGTGAACTGCCATGGGCCCCTGAGCAAGGTCCTAATCACCACTACCTGCTCCCTGGGTGATGTAAGTGGCTGCCCACTGCTCTCAGGTTAACCTGAGATGGGTTACAGTAAATGCAGAGAACGGTTTTCCTAATTGGGATTAATAAAGTATATATATATATCTATGTGTGGGTGGGTAGGTGGGTGTGTGTGTTTGTTTGTTTTTTCAGGGTGTAAAACGCCACCAGTGTCTTTTTGGGTCAGTTCACCACGCCATCATTAACTGACTTTTAGTGTGACATTAAGTGCACTATTGTTGATGTGTGAGGCTTAAATTCTTAATAAAAGCATAAATGTTCTAAACTTACAGTGAGCTAGTTTAAAGTAAAAACATAATTTTAAGTCTGGAAGCAATAAAACACACTAACGTATAGAGCTATGCTGGATGTTAAAAACTAACCTAATGCTGCCTTCATGAGATACGGGAAGATGATCCTTTCCACTTGTTAAGTGGAAATTACCAGTGCGTTGTGTTCAAGTGATTTGTTGCTGTAATGAAGTGAAACACTGGAGGCTATCGTTGACTGACTGGCTAGCTAGCTGCTAGCTTGCATCTGCTCTGAGGAGGTAAATCGAAACAAAAATCGTATTTTTGAAAACCAAACTAAGTTTAAATGGTGACGTTATCAAAGTTCTGTATGCCACAGAATTATGCAGACAACAAACTAACCAAATATCAGTAGCAGAAAACTTTAAACATAATGTAATGCATCCCATTCAGGATATTGACGTTGCGCTCCGCCATGTTGAAAGATCTAAAGTTTAGTGCAATTTTGATGTCGGACTTTGGTATTTACCATAAATGTGATACCACATGAAGGCAGGCATAAACATAGTTTTGTTCATGTTTTCACCGTCCTGAAAGGTTTATAGACTCGTGCTTCATACACTGCAGATTAAATCATCTCGCGCAGATGAGGATTGTGTAGTTTCAGATGGATGTAGCCTCTTAATGGTGTGTTTCAGTCCTTTTTTTTTTTTTCCATACTCAGCCAATACAGTACAAAGAGACCCAGCAGGGATCCTGCTGTCCCCACTGGTTTGATGTCTAAGAGCTTGAAGGCATAATGGTCACTAACATGCAGATACTGTGGGCATGTGGGCACACCTGATATTTAGAAAAGCAGAGACAATCATATCAGTTGTGTGACCAGTCATGCATTTGGATTGGTTGGTGCTGCATTTTGTGCTAAAAAGTTGTCAATTTGCTTTTGCAAGGCAATTTTTTTTCATCAGGCACAGCAAACTTCATACGGTGTTGCCAAAGAGCTACAAACACATTCAAATGAAAGCCCACATAAGCAAGAGGACTAAAGCTTAATGTACAAATTGAGTGTTTATATCCATATAACATCACTGAAGCTCTTTCATGGAATTCTACCACTGCATGTACCGAAGCTGCAGATGGTGGCCAAAGGCTGCAGGTGGTCAGACACTAATGATGTTTTTCAGCACAGAACTAACTGTGATCATGTTATCAAATGCCTTGCTGAATGTGCTCCAGAATGAGGGCTCCCTGTGTGGTTTCACAGGTCGTTTCAGAGGTATAGGTCAGAGTGAAGTGTATGAGGGCTTCAGGTATGTGTGAGTAATTTTGGCACAGTGGGATCCTTTGTTGTCTCCCACCTGTTTTGGGCCATTAGTTAAAGACTTCTGTGCAGCTGGCCACTTATTAAAGCCGGTGGTCACAACTGGAATGAACAGTTGTTGGCAGTTTGCACTCAGCCCATCTCAGAAGGCAATTATGACATGCCATGATAAAGATCATCTAACAGGATGCCAGATTATCAGTGATGGGTTATTAGATCTGCACCACTCAGATGTGTGTTGCTTTCAATGATAAAACAACCAACTTGCAATTAAAGGGACTAGCAGCAGGAATTATGAAAGAATAAACGTGCATGTCTAGTTTTTTAATGCAAATGGGTGACAAAGCGTTAAAAACCAAAAAGAACGATCCCACGACATCTCTCTCCGTTGCCTTCAACAGGCTGTGTGCTGCATAATGCGTTGCGATTTGGTGGCCGAATTTCCCACACTGTCTTGCCGATGTGACGTCAGTTGAAGTCAGTTGACGCTGCATCTGCGTCCCCGACAGTTTTGATACAGGAAGGAGATGTCACGGTGGATTAAAACACCGCAAGGGATAGTTATGGATTCTTCTGGCATCAGCAAACGATCCAGATCAACTGAAAGACACTAAAAAGTGGAACTACGAAGAAAAAGACTATCAGCGTAGTGAACAGTTATATCATCCGTTTGTGCACGCTCCTGTGTCGGCT
This sequence comes from Atherinomorus stipes, assembly GCA_023101725.1. Taxonomy (NCBI): domain Eukaryota; kingdom Metazoa; phylum Chordata; class Actinopteri; order Atheriniformes; family Atherinidae; genus Atherinomorus; species Atherinomorus stipes. The sequence continues at coordinate 1,202,085 of JALJCO010005679.1, forward strand.
TGGCTGGTGGCTGCAGTTACCCGCAGCGCCAGTCGCGGCACACATGAGTCTCATTTCTTAATCTTGCCTCTGGTCCCTTTAAATGTAAGAATGTTGCTTGTGAGATTTATCCAGTTTTGGGATTGTTTGTTCTGGTTGTGCTTTAGTGATGATGATGATGCAATTGAAATTGCTTGCATGTCAGCAGCAGAAGATATTTGACACTTTAGGTGTTACACTGGGATCATTTCCTCAGGAAGAAATTCAGTTCAAATGCAAAAATGTGGCATTTTATCTTTTCCTTAGGCTCAGTCTCACTTTATTTTCTTTTATTTAAAGTAAGCTGTCCTCGGAGGTGAAAGTCTGCATGCATCTGTAGAGCTGCTCTAGTACCGAGTGAAACTTTGGAGGTGTGCAGAAGCATGGCTAATCAGGGTAATTGTGACAGTTGTCACAGCTGTCTCTTTAGGTACAGTCATGCTTTCCATAAAGGTCTTAGACTGCCTATGCGTGTGTGCTCCTGGTAGGACTTATCTCATTTATATAAGTGATGACTGAATGTTTTTTTAGACACAGTGCCATTGAAGGCAGTCTGAGGAATTGTATAGTGGAGAATAATGTGTGTAGACAGCTTAACCACAGCTCGTAAAGACTCTGAAGAAATAGCCTCCAATTTATAGTCTATCCACAGACAACAAGATGAAATTTAATCTAAATGAAATCATCTTTTGGAAGTTAATCACTGATTGAAATTTTTACCTGTGTGAAAGATGCAGTTTTGTCATATTATCTGTTTTTCTGATGGTGACTTCCGTTAGAAGTTAAACCTGTCCACCTATCAGGCTACAGTGCAGAGCCCACACAGTCAGTTGAATTCATTCATGTGAATGTCATCTCACCCTTCCTTTAAAAACCATGAGGCCGACTCAGCCTTTGAGGAAGAAAACAGCATCAACAGGAAATGGCAGGGGAACAAGAGTGTGCTGTAATGGCCATGGTATGCTGCATAATCCTGTTGCACACTTGTTTAACAGCCTCACAACCGCTGTTTTCCATAGGAAACACTATCTTTCCGTGCGAGTAATGAAAGGGCTGATTGGTTTTAGATGTGGCCAAAGATGCTCGCACATTTGTGAAATGACTTTGCATGATAATTAACACAAACAATGCTGCAAGGGTGGAGTGAGAAACTCGTGTGACAAACTGGTCAGTGCGAGTAATTAGTGTAACTGTGGGAAATGGCAGAAACCTATCAGCAGCTGGGGAAACAAAATTTTCTTCCTTTTCAGACCAGGGAGCTCATCAAATGAAGGATAATGCAGGAATTTTATTGAAATGATGCCTAATTGTATAAATTGTTTATAATGCGAGACATATGATGTATATTATAAGCACTTTGCATTTGACATTTCTTTTTCTTTTTAGCGTATACCAGTAAGATGTCATAATTATGATTTAGTGTTTGATGAAAATTCGAAAAAATACTAAAAGCTTCCACTTACTAACATGTATTAAACTCAACTGTAAATACTGAGTGTATGTCTGCGCCATTGTCTGAAAAGTGAAGCCAACATGGAGGCACCTGCTTGCGAAGTAAATCTTTTTGCATGTACCTCACAAGGCAGCTGAGCTTTCATGAAAATCATAAATGTACTGTGATGATAGGATCTGTCTTGCCATGCTTCATTTCATTTGCTAAAGCTAAAGCTATCTGACTTGATATACTGTCCTGTCAGACAGCTTCACGGCTCTCTGTGCGTGTCATTGGTTTGACTTGAATTAGCCATGAAAAATGGCAAAGTAAAAGTGACTTATCTTTGGCTTGTGAGAAAACTACCACACTTGTTTATTTAAAATCCCCAAAAGATTCTATAAAACTATATCATCTGTTCCAAGGTTTCTGAATCTTGGTCCTCAGGGGCCTCTGCCCTGCATGTATTCCAGGTTTCCAACTCCACCACACCTGATTCAGATCAACTGAAAAGCTCATCAAGTTCTTTGCAAGCTGCTAACGAGCCATTCATCTGAGTCAGGTGTGTTAAAGTGTAAACATCTTTAAAAGGGGTCCCCTAGGACCAGTATTAAAAAACACTTATTATTCTGTCACCTCTGTGTTTGCTCCAAGGGAATTGTCAGGTTATTTCTTGATGAAAATGTAAAAGTTTGCAAGTTTTCACTTTAAAAAGGGGGAGGGGTGGGTGTGGTAGTTCATTTTCAGGTCCCTGTCCAAATTATTGTCCCATAATGCTTGGACACGCAGTCCACAAAATTAAACTTTAACTCATTAAATCAAGCACTTTATACAATATACAAATGGTTTGCACTTTACTTTTCATGTCTGTGCCTTATGCTTAAGTTTTGTCTGTGACAACAGGTGTAAATCAGCAAACTGCTAATTTACACCAGCTGTCACAGGTTTAACATAACACAGTCAGATTTAACATTTATTTTTACATTTCTGTTGAATCTGCACACATGCTAAGCAGACTGCCAAAATGCCTAATTTAATTCTACATTAACAAAATCAGTACATTTTGTATTTGAAAAAATGTTGAAACTGCATTAAAGTAGCCTAAACAATGAGAGTACTCATTCTTATAGGGTACTATAGCCTATTTCAAGTATGTGTAAGAAAATAAAATTAAATACCATTTTAAAGTCATTTTAGAGGATTTGTTTTCATGTGAGGACATGCTCATCAATGGGGGGCGGAGACTCTTATATCGGACCCGAAACATCTTAGCACGGCCCTGCTCGCTGTCTCAGTGTCCGAGTCAATGTGGGCACTCCAACACATCGAAATATTCTCGTGTTTCTCTCTTTATTAAACCCATTCGTTTGTGTGCCACAATGTCGAGTTTGTGACACAAATAATTGGATTAAATTAAAGGTCCACCGCGGAGTTGAAACAGTATTTTAAACCGACGGAGCTCTTACACCGGCTGAGGAAACTCCCATGTGCGGGTACAAGTGAGCGGCTCGGTTACCGGTCAGTGCACGCGGTTGTTGCTTTATTGTTGGCTGGTGGCACAAATGAAACTCACCTGCGCTTCTCACGTTACAGAAATATGGCATGAAATCGTGGATTGTGCTTCTGTAATCGGGAAGTGAGCCGTAGATGCTTTCTGTTTGTTTTTACTTGTGAATTAACACGTTCAAACAACAGCGGGAATGATTCATGTTGAGTTCAGGTCCGATGTATTCTGGTATTTCAGAGGTTAAAGGCAGCAGCTTGATGAAGTTAATTGTGTCTACTTCATGCAAGGTGAAGTTAATGGGACTTCTAAGGACAATCAATAGCGGGTAGTGACTAATCACTGGAGTAAATGCAGAGAGCATTACACTCATTAGACCAGAGAAAGATAGAGCTTTCTTGGATAAACAACAAGATATGGATTGAAACGTCGTTGTTTAGAGTAAGAGTTGGATTGTAAGCATAAAACTGGCACTTTCATTATGACTGGACGCAGTAAAGGTGAATTAATGGATGCTTGGAGGGACTTGCTGGTCTTTGAGAAGAGTAAAATCAACAATCTGTCACAGCTATTTAACATTTTACACCCTATACTGTGGGGTTTTGCTGATTTTACAAAAACCACAGCTTTTAAGTTGATCAGCTTGTATTGATTTGTTATAAAAAGATATAGAGATACTGACATCACAATAACCTGTGAACATATTGTGCTTTGTTCATGAGCACAAGTCATGATCATATAGTTTCCTTTGAATGAGCAAAATATCAACGTTAACATGTCGATGAAAATGAATAAAATGTATAATGTAGGCTATATTACAGGTTCTTAGCTACCACATTTATGTCTTAAGGAAGGAAGACTTTCCCCCTCATTTATTTAGTTTTAAAAGCAGCTAAAACTGGAGTTTATAATCACTCAGTTTGCATCAGATTGGTTCCCAGTTATTTTTAAGTAATGGAACTAAAGCATTGGTTGACTAATTTAACCATTTCAGTGACACGTTCATCAGTTTCATTTGTTACATAATGTCTTTGGCAGATATTCTTGGAAAGAAAGGAATATTGAAAAGTGGAAATCATCTTAAGTCTGCACAAAACGAGCAACTCCTCCAAACAAGCTGACACATGCTGTCATGTATTTGCTTCTTGACTCGGAATATTCATGATTCGAGTGTGAAGAAAACACGATGAACCTTGGATTTACTTTACATCATGAAGCATACTGCATATGAAGCACTCCGCTGCCATTAATGATTGCGACTGTTTTTAATGTGACAAGAAAACGTAGATATTTCTCATCTGAAACTCCTTTGCTACTATTTCCTTTTAGTTCATTATTGTAGAAAAAAAAGTAGTTTACTTTGTGTGTGTTTTTGGAAGGGGGTCTGTAAACATTTTGGACTTGTTGAATGCCACATGGGGAAAACACATGGCATCTGCTAACTGCTAATGAGATCTCATCAAGACTGACAGGGAGCATCAATCTCACTGTCAACATTCAGCTCCAAAGATAGCATCCATTCCTGCTCTCTGACCGCTCGCTCTCTTTGAACACCTAAACCACACAGTCAATTACTCACTCATTCTTATCTTGACCCATGCATCTAAACAAATTAGGGGCTTAACCACTTTACATTCAGCTTTCATAGTGTGTTTGACTCATTTACCTATGTAAAAAAAAACAAAAAAACAAATTGCATCAACATGATGCAACTTTGCTTTACTTGAGGACCTTAACTAAACCCTATCCCTTCACTGGGCTGTCACATTGCCTGTGTCTATAAATACCTTTTTATATGCAACACACAGACTCATCCTGGGGTGCAATCAATGGAGCAGGATTCCTGGTGGTCAAAGGGATGAATAATTCAACTGTTAGTGCCACTTCATTTGTCTTTTAATGGCTCTTCTCTTCCTGTAATACACCAGGTGCATCCCTGTGAAATGCCACAGGTCATTTGTTTGTTTGTGTCATCGTGATCAAGCAGAAGTGGAGTGTGGAAATGGCTTGGTTGTCATAGTGACTGCTGCAGCCAGATTTGTTATGTGAAAGAGGTAGAGACCTTCCACTCCAGCCTGTCTGATGTCACGTCACTGCAGAGCGCTGGCGACCGTTATCCACAGGTTGATTCAGGATACGGAGGCATCCTCTAATGGAGCGTATAGCACTGTCAGATGTTGCTTAGAGTTGTTTTTTAAACCAAATTCTACAAAAGAAAACTTTTGTAGTTCATATTTAACACTTTTTATTATTATTATTTTTAATGTTGGTGTTCTTGGACAGAAAAACAGGATTTCACATTTTATGGGCTGTTTTCACAACAACCCGCTGGAGTTTGCTCATCTTCAATCTGAGTTTGATCTTCTTAGTGGGCTCATAAATAGTTTAGAAGCTAATTAGAATTCAGTCCATCCTTTCAGTGCTAATACACTGGTATGTATGCTTGAACTATATTTATTTGTGAGGTATAAGTCATTTCCAGGATTTATGGCTTGGTAAGTGTTATTAAAAGACAATATTGGACACTACTTACTTGTATTTAATTTGTCTTGAAACATCTGGAAACTGCCATAAGAATAACATCTACCAAGGCTGAAACATAGGAATATTTTAGATAAGGTGGACGGCTGCTACAGGGTTGGAAAAATGAAAGGCTGTACCTGATAAGACTTACATACCCTGGCAGACAATCAGTCACATCTTAGCTGCAAGTGAATTAAATCAGAGCTGTTTTTCTCTTTCTCTCTCCTTTATCTGAACAGGGGGAGACAGAGAGCGGATGACAGCCAACCATGAGACCTACCTTCTTATGGCCAGCACCCAGAATGACATGGAGGATTGGGTGAAGACCATCCGGAGAGTCATCTGGGCACCTTTTGGTGGAGGTTAGTTGATGTAAACGGGAAGCTTATTAATATTTGAAAGACCACTTCAAGGGCAATGTAAATTATGTTTTTTGTTTTAAATAAGTTTTGAAGGATGGATAATTGACTTCGTGCAGAGACTTATTTTAACTGTGCTTGAACTGAAAAGATGCTTTGTGTACAGCATTGTGGATCCCGTTAAAGCCACTTTTCCACCACAATGAAATGTGTTTCATCCAACTGTGTGTCTTTTCTCCTAAAAATGAATTGGTTTGAAACCTGAAATCTAACAACATAAGTAGGCAGGATCCTGAAATGAACCAGCTGAGGAGGGAGAGCTAATTTGGTGGAAAAGCAGCCATATGCAAAATGTAGAAATATGTCTTGCAGCTTGAATCATCTTCCATCGTTGTTGTCTTTCCTTTTCCTTCTGCTGGCTCTAGGTTATAAATAAAAGAATCAATGTCTTTAAATCAATTATATGAATCAAGCCAACAAAATAATGATGTAGGAGTCATTAAATAAGCTAAAGCGCATGATGCTGTAATTGTTCTCATGAAGTTACTCCTGACTTTGGTGGAATTAGCGTGCAGATTATTGAGTCTCCTGCTGTGCCGCTGTGGCTTGTTATTGACTGTCCTGGCAGAGATTGGCCTACATTGTGTACGAGCGAGGCACAAGTGCAGCATTTGTACCCAGACGGGGAGTTCAGGCAGCTTTTCGTTGACAAAGTGAATAGATGAGGCAGAGCCGGCCCCTCTGTTTTCAGTGCAGGGAGTTTGATGTCTATTGCAGTTGACTGCTCTTCAAAAGGACGAGCCATTTGTCAAAGATGCCACAGGAAAGGTGGCTCCATGTTGGACCGGAGCTGGGCTTCCCCTGCCTCACACACACACACACACGTTTTTATATACAAGCGGCACACACACAAGCCTTTCACATTTTGCTGTTGCAGCAGTGACTTACTGAGCCCTGATTGGCTGATCAAGGCTCCTGAGTTGCGATGAAGAGACAGTTGGAGAAGAGAAAGTGTGAGGACAGAGCTTTTTAAAATGTGCAGCTGTGGCTTCTCCATCTGGATCCTTGGAGATTTATTTCATGGTAAATACAAGATGTTTATTTGTAGTTGGGGGAAGTATTTGGAGTTTATGGGATGTAGGAGATTAGAAAGAACTCAGTAAAGCATATCTTATATTTTCGTTTGTTGGCTGAGAAGTACTGACCAATCATTACTGACCAGGCTTTGATTGCACATGAATCTGAATGCGTCATCAGAGCCTTTTGGGCACGATCACATCTTGTTGCTGTCTTGCAAAAACTTGCAGGTGTAAAACTGAAAAATCTCTGGAATAGAGGGGGAAAAACTTTGATTTAAAGTAATTCAGCATTGCTTGATTAGAATTGTCAGCCTTTTTTATTTTGTGCTGCAGCATGAAAGAATGGTGCTGATTTTCAGGCTCTTCAGTTTGTAGATGAAAAGCTCTGATCAATCTTTTTATTATTATTTATTTAATTAAAAAAAATAAAGACAGATAAAAAGGATGATCAATGGCATTGATTTGTGTAAGAAATAAGAATAAATAGAGATATTAGCGATGGCTATACTAGTGCTGCAACCAGTTTTTAATCCAAAGGATGCAAATGTAGTATTTTCTCATCTGTGTCAACATACATCAAGTATTTGTCCTGTCGAGTCAGATTTTTATGTAATGTGTACACAGGTGGCAGGGTTTAGATGACATGAATATTCAGCCTAGTCTGTCATATTCACTCCAGTACAAATAAACAAAAACTAAATCTAGTAACATTAAATCAATATTTTTTCACTTCTCCTGATGTGCTTTGGCTCAGACATCTATATTGGCACATACTGGGGCTGCACGATTATGACCAAAATAATAATCACGATTATTTTGATCAATATTTAAATCACGATTATTAATCACGATCATTCATTGTGTCTGGAAAAACATGTACCATTATTGCACCAATTATAAACTAACAATTTGGCAACAATTTTTTGTAAAAAAAAAGAAACTTTAAATTAGAATAGATGATGAATAATGTAAGAAATATTTTGATTTGCCCAAAGAACTACTGACTTAACATGTTATTGCAGAGGGCAATCTCCCAGTGCAACTTCAACAGAACAGTACAGTTCTATTGTCAGGTTGCAAAGAACTCCACATACTGCCTCTATGTACACAATTTAAGATTTTTCACACTGTTGTTGAATATGAATGCATGATAAATGGTGTATAAGACTTTAATAAGTATGTTATATCTAATATTTGAGGATCTGGAAGCTGATCAAACAAACTGCAAGACAGAAAGGAGGAATTAGCTTAGTGTTTGTGTGGCTGACGGAGCCAGAGAGTGTTGAACTAAACAGCGGAGTTGATTGCAGAGTGAGGAGGTGTCACTCTTGTGTGCTGGAGTCTTGATGTGGTACAGCCAGTCCAGTGGGAATAGCAAACATGCATAAAAACACCACTCTGCATAAGCTGGTGCTCACACACCGTTACATGTGACCCTGGAAAACATTCCTACACTCATGACTAGAACGTCTGGAGGGATGACCTCATTTTCATTCACTTACTTTTCTTCATTTGTTCTTGTACGGCTCACATGAGGACGCAAATGATTGTTTTTCGAGTTGGGCATCGGCTTTTTTAGATTTTCCTTTTCACTTTTGGAAAGTGGACAGACAGCTTCAAGTATTTTAAGTGTTTACTGTTTTGTTTTGTTTGGATTGTGCGGTTTTTCTTCAGATCGCTTGTTTTCAACAAAGACCGTTGTATTAGTGATGGAAATGAAAGCAGTTTGACTTCTCTGCTCAACAACAGCTCAGATACGGACATCCTTTCCTTTCAGCTGTGCTGCTTTTTGCTTTCTGCCCCAACTGCAAAGAAATGTGGTTTTAGAAGATGCTGGCATACAGGCACTTTAAATTTTGCACTTCTGGAATATTATCTTATCATAAATTCATTAATAGGCATCTTTTTCAGAAGCTAACTAAATGCATCCTTTTCAAGAGGGGTGAGTATCACAATGTATATTATTCATCCAAATAGAAGCTTTTTTAAAGTATTCAATATGTTTAATTCTGATTTCACTGATACACGTGCAAAAATGTGTATTTCAGCCACAGTTTTTGTGTTTATGTTTTGTCCTGTTGTTTTTAAGCTGGAAGCTTACTGTGTGAAATGCTGTCAAGTGCACCAGGACCCTGATAAGCTGGGTCTAATTCAGTCGCCGTACCTTGTGGTACCACATGTGTGAATGTGTTTGAGTAGCCTCTGTCTGTATCTGGAGACCGGAAAAGTATGCAGATCTGAATCTCTCGGGAAGGCCGCCTTAATCCCCTCTTGTGTTGCGTCCACATGAGATGGCTGCAAATGGAAATCAGCCTCAGACAAAGGGCGAGAGGTGTTCAGCAGGAAGTTAGAGATTTGATCATCAGACTAAGCCTGTGTGTGCGTGTGCGTGTGTGTGGGGGGGTCGTTTTTGTAACATTGTGGGGACCATGCTCCGGATTTTTACCATCACCATGGGGGCATTTTCCCAGTCCCCATGGGTACGAACCCCGTTTTGAGGGTCAAGATTAGGTTTTAGAGATAAAGTTACAATTAGGTTTTGGTTAGGGTTGGACAAGGGTTAGGTTTAGGCAATCAGTTATAGGCGTTAGGTTCAGGGTAAGGGGCTAGGGAATGCATTATGTCAATGGATATACCCCATGGAGATACAAAAACAATATGTGTGTGTGTGTGTGTGTGTTTTAAGCTTATGTTGTCTGGATAATCTTATCATAATAATGCCTCAACTGATTGGTTTAATTGTTCTCTTTTAAGTTGATGACAGTTATTTTGCTCATGTCTCTTTTATGTTTTATTTTTTCACTAAAATCACACATCAGAATAATTTAACGGAGAATCATTTTACACACCAATCAGCTGCAATGTAAAAGCCCCCGGCTCTGGACCCAGTCCTGTAGAGTTTTCCATCATGCTGTTTGAGGTGGGACCTGTGAATCCTGTCAACTGTGATCAGACTGGTTCTGCCCACTCTGTGGATTATAGATCAGATTGGGATCTGGGAAGTTCAGAAGCTGGATCAACAGCTTGAATATTTTTTGTCATTTCCTACTCACTACTCATGAACAGTTTTGGGGATGCAGCAAGACCATTCGTCCTGCTGGAGTTTGCTGTGGAAGCTATGTTAGAGTCAAAGCTTTCAGAAAAAAATGCTTATAATGGACATTATTTTTGAACAACACCCTCATCAAAGATTTTGTAATGTTTTGCAGGGATCTTCGGTCAGAAGTTGGAGGAGACTGTGCGGTATGAGCGCCGGTTTGGGAACAAACTCGCCCCTATGCTGGTGGAGCAGTGTGTGGATTTCATTCGGCAGTGGGGCCTTCGGGAAGAGGGTCTGTTCAGGTTGCCAGGACAAGCCAACCTGGTGAAAGAGCTGCAGGATGCTTTTGACTGTGGAGAGAAACCTTCTTTTGATAGGTAAATAAAACAACATGTTTGCTGATTACATTTTATTGGTGAAATTCAAAAATCTCTGACTTACGGAGAGCTGGAGGACAGAGCTTCTCTGCATCTGTGATCAAATCTCGGTTATAGTCCCTTCATGTTTGCTGGTATATACTCAGAAATCAAACAGGGTTTTTTTTTATGCAACATGCCTCTATTCTTTTTTAAGTAAACAGAGAAATATATGAGTGATGCAACAGACCGCCCCTTCATCCACTTTTTTAATCAATCCACCACTCGCTCCATCTAACCTGAGAACAGTAAATATAACCAGGACAGGACTACCTGGATCCAGGTTGTGCATCAACAATGATACATGGAGGATAAAACCACACTAAAGTCAGCCACACCATGGTGGTGGTGGCTACACCATCCTCTTCCTCTGCCAATGCAAATGTTCCAAACTGTCCCTCACCTTGCTGATTCCCTCATTAGCCTTGTGAACCCCCTGCCTGCCTCACCAGCTGCCCCCTTATTGGCTCATTCCTGTCTCCATGCCCATGTTGGAAATCCTCTTATTTTTTTGTTAGATCATCTAAGCAGCCTGAATACTGCCCCCCCAATTAGATTAATCAGTAGTTTAGCTGGACTTAGTTTTCCTGATCTTATTCCTCCATATCCTGCTGATGCTTCAGTGGTCATATTTATCAGATTGTGACAAAATATGTTTGAAGTGATCTAAAGGTTTAACTATTCATTAACTTTTCCTCTAATTTCACCCACTTCCTACAGTAGTGGTCATGTTTAGCTCTCTTCAGGCCTTTTATTCTGCTTATCCCTGATAAATGCTGACCTCTGCCGTGCCCTTTGTGCCATCAGTGTTTCCATTCTGTCAACAGTAACACAGATGTGCACACAGTTGCTTCCCTACTGAAACTGTACCTCAGAGAACTGCCGGAGCCCGTCATCCCTTTCCAAAAGTATGAAGAATTCCTGGCCTGTGCCAAGCTCCTGGGCAAAGATGACGAAATGGTAAGAAATAAGACATGAATTGCTTTTTTTTTTTCTGTCATAAATTCCCTGCCCCACAATTTATCCCCGGATGCAAATAGCTGCTGGGTTTAATTTATATGTCAACCAAAGTTAGTATTGAAAAAGCCCCCACATACAGTAAGTTTTGTTCCGTGGCATAAGTCTGGCCTCCTGCTGCCGCCTATCCCAGCTCTGTTTAGTCATTTCCTCACACAATGACTTTGTTGTGTCTGTCTTGATTTTTAACATCTGAAAAGGATCTCACTCACATAAGGCACAGTCAGCAGCAGGGGGTCGGTCTAATGCTGCCTCACAGTGCCCAGAACAGTTTCCCCTTCATTTGCCTTTCAGAAGTTTGTGCATTTTATAGTTTTTGGGGGGTTTTTTTTGTGTGTGTGTGTGTTTTAGATGTAGAATTACTGTTTGTCGTTTAATGTAGAATAGAGCTCCCCTCCTTTTTAAGACTTAGAAATTAAAAGGTATAAGACGGAAAAAAAACAATCTTTTTATCTATTTCTTCTTATTCGTAATCACATTCAAAACACCTCGGATTCACTGTTATTAAGATTTTAAACAAAAGGTCACTTTTTTGGTTTTGATAAGATTTTGCTTTCATGATTTTTGGACAGTTGCAGAATTGGTAAAATATCAGGTAAAAATGCTTATGAAGACTAAATAAAGTTAAAAGACAGCAGGACTGATTGGTGAAAAGCAAGCTTCTGTTGTCGGCATTACAAGACCAGTACATATGTATTACATGTGTGGCTATCGCTAACACTGTGGTTTTAAATGTCCATCTTTCATCCTCAGGGAATGAAGGAGTTGAGAAGGCTTGTGGAAAGTCTACCTCCAGTGAACTACAACCTCCTCAAGTACATCTGCAGGTACTGCAGAGGTGGATACATTTTAAATTGTGACAAATAGTTACCAGTAAAAAGTTTATATTTGCCTTTTGTTGCAGATTTCTTGACGAAGTCCAGTCCTATTCAGGAGTGAATAAAATGAGCGTTCAGAACCTGGCAACAGTCTTTGGGCCAAATATCTTGAGGCCAAAGATTGAGGACCCAGTAACAATAATGGAAGGTCAGTCATCAGAAGCATCAGCTGAATGTCTTTCTAATTTTAGTGCCGTTCTGATATTAACGAACATTTTTATTGGTCAGGAACCGTTCTGGTCCAGCAGCTCATGGCTGTTTTGATTGGCCGCCATGACGTGCTTTTCCCCAGAGATGAAGACAGCCCCTCCACACTTGAACTTGCCAACAACAACAACATTGAACTGACGCGGCGACAAGCCGCCACAACTACCTCCGCCATCGCAACAGTGTCTCAGAACGCAGAGAACAACAACACACAGGTGGTGCGGCAGTGTGTTTGGGAAGTACCCGAGTCCCCACACCGACAGCATGCCGACAACAGTGGCTCCCCGCGATCTGCGAGCCCCCGGAATGTTGTCACAGGACGCTTTGACATCACCCGCAGTCCGCCGCTGACTGTGAAGAAGAACCCAGCCTTCAGTAAAGGCAGCGGGATCGTTACAAACGGCTCCTTCAGCTCCTCGCCGTCGTCAGATCCCACTTTAGATAAGAGCCAGGCTGTTACGGCAGGTACTGGTTTGCCAGTGCGTCGTAGTGGGACGCTCAAAGGCTCGGGCACAAAAATGGGCACCAGTGGTGTGACGAGTGGAGGCAGTCCTGCAGGAAATGGGACTAGCATCGTCCGCTTGGGAATTTCCGGCTCTGATGTGGTAACAGGGAGCCTGAACAGTCGCAACAGTCTGTGGCCGCAAAACGGCTGCGTCATGCTCCGGGAAGGCAACAAAACACGTGACTGCACCAGTGGGGATCAAACAACCAATCAGAATCGTCTGTCCACATATGATAATGTTCAGTTAAACCATCAAAACCTGCAGCAGCAAAATCAGATCACCAACATGTGTCTGAACAGCTGCGAGGACAAGCAGAGTGTGGACAGCGCCACCTGGTCCACCTCTTCCTGTGAAATCTCTCTCCCTGATAACTCCACTTCCTGTCGCTCCTCCACCACCACCTGCCCCGAGCAGGATTTTTACGGAGGCCACTTTGAAGACTTGGATGGACCCGTACAGGACAGTGAGCCTCTCCAGTCTGGTGGTGGAGGAGAGGGAGGCGGCAGGAGCAGCAACAGAGAAGAAAGTGGAGATGGAGCGGGGGGGAGCAGTCGAGGCAGCAGCAACAGTGACACAAGCGAGGGTTTCACTGTCGGTAATGGACCTGGCAGCCACAGTGCTCTGCACAGTCTCGTGGCCAGTCTTAAACAGGAGATGCATAAGCAGAAGACGGAGTATGAGGCCAGGATAAAAAGGTAGGGATGCATCTGCATAAAATCCGCATTTTCTCTACTTACTGATGTAAGGATGTCCGCCTTTTAGCACACAGTGAATTTTTCTCTACAGCTTGTTTCCAGCATTCACAATATACTCTACCCGTCCAAAAAAAGTCACACACTTGCTTTTAGCTTTGATTACAACTCACATTCATGTGGCGTTGTTTTGATAAGCTTCCACAATGTCCCCTTTATTTACGTCCAGAGTTGCATTAGTTTTTCTCTAAGATCTTGCAGTGATGATGGAAGTCGGACCGCTGCTCACAGCCCTCACCAGCACAGTCAAAGACTCTAAATAGGGTTCAGGTCTGGACTCTGTGGTGGCCAATCAGCTTCTGATGGAGCAACCTGGTCACTCAGTATATTCAGGTGGTGGACTGATCTCATTTTTTGGACACATCATGTTGCTGAACCTAGACCTGACCAAGAGCAGCAACCCCAGATCATAGACTGCACCCACAGGCTTGTACAGTAGGCACTAGACATGATGGCTGCGTCACTTTAGCAGCCTCTCTTCTTACCTTGATGCACCCATCACTCTGGAGCAGGATAAATCTGGACTGTTCAGACCACATGACCTTCTTCCATTGCTCCACAGTCCAATCTTTATGCTCTGTGGCAAACTGAAACCTTTTTTCCCCAATTAGCCTCACTGTAAGTGGCATTCTTAAGACTGCACAGCTGTTTATTCCCAGTTCCTTGAATTCCCTTCACATTGTGCATGTGGTAATAAGACATGTATCACTAGTTCTGGCCCTCTTCGACCAGTGTCGTTAAGGTTTTAGATGTTTTCCCACTGCAACACACCTGATCCAAATCAAATGGTTCTCCATCTGATTTGACAGCAGCTTGATGTCAAGTTCTGCACAAGCCTCTTAATGACCCATTCATATGAATCAGGTGTGTTGCATCAGAAAAGGATCTAAAACCTGCAAAATACTGTTCCAAGAGGTCCTGAGTTGGTGATCCATAAGCTAAGATTTTATTTTCATTGTACAGACAGCTATACAATGAAATTTAAAGGGATATTGTGTAAGTTCTCCTGTTATTTATTCACAAAAACTGATTAATTGGTTCAAAAGTGTTTTTTCATTAATCAGTAATCACTCCCATCAACAAACTGAAGTGCTCCTCTAAGTTCTCAATTTGCCGTCCTTATCATTCATTTACACATCGAGCGGGGCGGCTCGGTGGAGGCTGCCATGTCGTATCGCCATGTTTTTGCGTTCGGGAGAAGCGTGACGGTAGGAAAACACAGAAACTCACCGGACACACCGGAGTTTTCAGCTCAGTTCGAGGTAATGCCTTTGAAAAGTCACCGCGCTGCTGTGGGGAGAAACCAGCGTCTCACTGATGCTGGGTTCACGCGCAGTCGGGCAGACGGCCGTTGGTAACAAACCAGATGTCAATTTAATGAATGAAGCTGAGCGAAAGACAGTAAAACATGGGTCAAAGGGAAAACAATACGACATCGCCATGACAACAAATCAGATGTGGACTGATGTCACTGTAACTGACGGACCACATCTTCACATAGAGGCCGGTGATAACTTTACATGCATCGACTGTCGTCGGTCTTCCCGGTTTCACGCGAATGCAGCATGAAAAGTACGAGGGAGCTGCTCGTGATTACACAGTGTCCCTTTAAAGGCCACAACTGAAGGTGCATTAAATACAACGAAAAGACTGTAAAACATGCATGACAAGAAGTACAAAGTGTCACCATTTGCACTTACTTTGACTATTAAACATACTGTAGTCACAAGTTGTTTTTCTAGAATTAAACAAAATGGCGTACCAAACCGACGCTTACCAGAGCGACTGCTCTCTGGAAACACCCGATAGGATCTGATTTCACCAAACATTTAAGTGATTGTCGATCACCATCATTCAGTATTCTTTTCCGACCACATTTCCTGCCGTAGATGAAGGTTCCCTGCTATCCCTTCAGTCTTTAGTAATGCATTAGACAGTTCTTAACTCAGTTTAGTAATTTTAGTATGTCCTTAGATGTTTTCTTTGCTTGGTGCATGCCAATGATTTGACCCTTCTAAAACAGATAAACATCTTTTCCACAACCAAAAGATGTGTCTCCACATGCAGCTCACATGATCACTGCATCATTTGGGCTTAAATAACTCGCTGCCAGCTGAAAGATAATCATCTATTTGTGACTTTGTTTTTGATGGGCAGTGTATATAAACTAAGAAAAACACAGCTTAAGACATCATCTTTTTTTTTTTTTTTAGCAGGAATTAGCAAGATTTTTTGTAAGTTTCTGAAATCTTAACCATATCTTGGTAGTGATACATGAGATTTGCAAAAATCTACTGGACCTGAATGAAAACGGACAGTATGAGCTAAAAGAAGCTGGCACTTCCACAGTTGCCGTGGTTACCATGCGTACATGGCATTTTGCTCTGCAGGGAAGGGCTTTGGAAACAGGGCTGATGCACAGCAGCGGTTGCTCAATGTCTGTGATCCCCTCATTCTTCTTTTTTGTTTTTATTTTTTTGAATTAATTGACCTTGCAATTACTCTTACCATTTTTATGGAACCATTTGTTGCTAATTAATCATGAAAGACCGGTGTGTCTTTCAAAATTTCATGTCATTTTAGTTAACATAGAGTTATAGCTAATCTACAACTCAAGTTCAGTAGTTCTACTTTATATATTATGAATTTAACTACTTATTATGACCTATCTACAGTATCTGCTGTCAAAATCATCAGTCTGCCCATCCTTGACAATGTTTGGTTGTCACTCGTGCGTAGCCTGTCACGGGTCGAATGATGGTTGAAAACAAACAAACAGATTATTTTCAGTATGCCTATGATAACAAAATAATGACATTATTGCTATAAGTAGCACTGATTTCAAGGAAAGGCTCACTTCTTATCTCCATTCACTATCTCTCTCATCTTCTTTGGTATTGCAGCATTTTATTTGTCCAGAAGACTTTTTATAAAATCATCACTGTATCTCATTCAAATCTTCTGCTGACCTGATTTCTAAATAATTTTCTGTAATTTTTCCAAACCACACAAGAATCAGGCAAAAGCATGATCCAGTTTGATGAAATTTAGGACTAACTTTGTTCATCTGATAAATATTTGACTGTTAGGTCCAAACTGTGAAGCTTTTAAAGCTAGAAGTCCTTAAAAAGTTCCCAAACTGCTGCTGTTCCTGCAGTATTTTGTGCTCTTAGGCCTCGTTTTTCCCTCTGCTAATCCGGTGTAAACCTACATTGCAGCTTAGAGCAGCGTAACCTGGAGCTGGAGACGGAGATGGTGAACCTCCATGAGGAGCTGGATCAGGAGAGGAAGAAGTACACCATGGCGGAGATCAAGCTGCGCAACGCCGAGCGTGCCAAGGACGATGCGGAGCGGCGGAACCAGATGTTGCAGAAAGAGATGGAGCAGTTTTTCTCCACGTTTAGTGACCTCACCGCTGCTGGCAACACCGCTGCCACCGATCCCCGCCGACCGGACCGCAACAACCCCATCTGGATCCAGTGAAGGAAGGCTGAGAAAAGCCAATGCAGACTGGAAATGATCTGTAAAATGATGTGAACATTGAAGGGAGTCCATGCAGGATTTGGCTGCTGAGTTTACAGCATGTTTTAACCGAAGAAAGAGGACATACAAGGCTATTGAAAGCAGACATCGCCTGGAGTGATGTCAGGGTAACTTTATCTGTATATAGCATTATTTAAAGAGCTCACGGACTCTCTTGCCATCTCATAAACCAATGTGGTGCTCACTCATCTACCTGAAGAGTGGAATAAACCACCTGTTCGCTCTAGGCTGATGATAAATGGTACTACTACTTTACATTATCTCCCAGGGCAGGATAGACGGGTTGAGAAGGCAAAATATAAAAAGAGTGAAAATTTAAGAACCTTGGACCTGAAGATGCTGACAGACTTAAGCCAAACTTCTCGCAGATTTTAATAAATTTTAACATCCAACCAAAAAAAACAAACAAAACTAAACGTTAATATTAATGCTCAGTGTAATTCTGTATGTGCTCATGTACATAGAGGGAAACAATGCAGAAAAATACAGTCATATGTTTGTAAAGTGAAATTAAAGTAATACTTTACTGTTAATGATATTTAAGCGAAGTTATCAATGTGTGGTATTTTATATTAAGGTATTTCCTTGCACTTATATGTCTGTTTAGCCTCCGCAAGTTGGTACTGAATGTTTTGTCAATGTGTGTACCATTTTAAATTGGAGAGTATGCTGTATATGTGCCTGTGCTTCTGTGCTGTTACATTTACTCATGACCAAAAAAAAACAAGGAGCCTGTTCTGTAAATATTTTATAGGTAATCATAGACACTACTTGTTAGTCTGCACTGTGGTTTGACCCATGTTCAGATGGATATGGCACGAATTAAGCTGATACTGACTGAAGTTTTGTAGCTTGTAAAAAATCTGTTTGAAAGTCTTGCACAAAGGATCGTTGGTATAAATCCCAGATAAATTAAAAAAAGGTGTCCGTCTCGAATTCAGAATTTAAGGTGACAAATTGAACTGTTCACATTTAGACGTGTTTAGCTATTAATATGATTACTAACTTACTTGCAGTAAGTTTGCACAGAATAACAAGCTGCAGCTAAATGTGCCAACACAGAGCTGTTCAACTGTGAAAAAAGGAAAGTGGAGCATCAAGCTTGTTAACACTGTGGATGTAAACAGTCCAACTGCAAGATGTGGGTGCATGATGGTGCATGAGTCCACCAGGGTCAGTGTAACAACCGATTGTCTGTTAAGTGACTTTGTATTAATGCAGTGTATTTATGTAGCCTTAAACCAAATGTCTACACACGGTGTGGATTTGCTTATGGGTACAAAACAGGAGACATCTGAGACCAGACCGGGTCTGGGTGTCTGGCAGAGGTTTAGACCTGCTGCTGGCTGCTTCTTCACTGGAGATAAACTCAGATTTATAAACCTGCTGCTGGTCATTGCAGGACATCTGGAATGTGCACATGGAAGGGAGGAAAAAGTGCCTGGACAACTAAAGAAGGGAGGAGAGCCAGTGCTTTTCATTTTGCACCCTTCACTGGGAAATAATAGGCTTATTCTACGCTGACAGTGTCACTTCGTTCGGTGAATTCCACACAAAAGAGCGGATTATGGACAGAAAGCAAGATGGAGAGGACTGGGATCGTGAAATATTTTCAAGATATGATACTTGATACTCAAAGGAACCTTAAAAAGACATGACAATATGAATAAAGATGCATTTTCATGTGAGTCTCCTTTTGTTATTACATGTTTTTACAGCAACTGTCAGGCTAAGAGGTCAA
The DNA here is from genome assembly GCA_023101725.1 of Atherinomorus stipes. NCBI lineage: Eukaryota > Metazoa > Chordata > Actinopteri > Atheriniformes > Atherinidae > Atherinomorus > Atherinomorus stipes. Next base: position 1,221,100 of record JALJCO010005679.1, read on the forward strand.
TAGCAGTCGGTGGTGCTGAATTAGTTCACAAAGAGTTACAAAATTTTCTTCCCCTTGAGTTTAGGACTGCATTTGTTATGCAGGCTAAAACCTGCATAACAAATGCAGGTTTTAGCCAATTTTTCATCAAATAACTACTTAGAATTTCCACAACAAAATTACATTAAAAGTGCAATTAGTATTTAAAAAAAAATCTATTTCTCAAGGTTGGAAATTATGGGTTTTTGCTTTTACAGATTTTTCCACAAATATCTACAATTTATTTTTTTAACCCTTTATTTATACAGATAAGTCCCATTGAGACACAGTCTCAATAGGGCAAAATCATGTAGAAGAAAATGTAACTATCTTCTATTTGCAAAGGATTTGTGTTGTTTTGTCTTTTTCAAAAAGTAGAAATACAACTGTGGATCCTCAAAAATGACAACAAATGTCATAAAGTAAGTATTTATCAAAAAATTATGTTGCCTTTTTTTCCAAAGGCCATGGCACATTGTCAGTTCTGGATTACTTTTATTTCGCTGGTTTGAGGCGAAAAAATGTTTCTTTGGACTTGTGAAGGTTACACAGCCCTGTCCGAAATGCATTCCTCCTATTAGTCTTATTTCTCTACCAGATGTGCATCCCTTTGCTCCCTGACTTTTTGTCTTTTGAAACCTTAAGCATAAAACGAAAGTGAGGGATGAGGAAACATCCCGTTACAAAGCATTTCAGAGGGTGTGATTGCTGTTTCAGGAAAAGTTTGAGAAGCTGACAAGTTTAATGAATGGAGGGCTCGTGGCAGACATTATTCCAAACAAATAAGCAGGGAGGAGCTCTCCACACCTGCTTAATGTTTGCCTAATATCTGCTCTCCGCAAAAGACAAAATGTAGACTTTCTTTCTTAAATGATTCTCAAAATTAATTCCAAAGGGATAAAAGTAGCCTTATAATTATGCATGCAGTGCATTTCATCCATGAAGTGTTAAATAAGTGTTCATGTTGCAGGAGAAACTCTTCAAATATATATATAAAAAAAAAGAAAAGATCACCATATTCCAAGATCAAAGGTTTTGTTTATTTTCAATCACATACATATACTATTTGTACATACACAGTTCCTTTAAAATGTTGTGTTTACAGTAACAGCTTTCAGTATTTTTTTTCTTTTTCATTTGCATTTGTTTTGACTTTTACTTGAAACGCTATAGGCTGAAGCTTTGAGATCAGCGTGAAACAGATACAGTTTCTTTTTTTGAAGTTTTTTTTTTCCAACCTGACAATGTCAAAAGAATGATTCATTAAAACAGCACGGAGTAAAAGAAACGAGAGGAGTCAGAAAAGAACTGAGGAACAACGTCACCTGATTCAGATGAGCTATACAGGGTTTCAGTCGTCAAAGAGTTCCACACATTTAAGACTCTAAACATCTTAGCATCCCCTGACCCTTGCAGTAGCTTGCCTCCCTGTCTGAGTGCAATAAATTTTTTATTGCATTGTTGGATTGTTATTATTTACAATATAACTTGAGAGAAAGAGGTGAAAATCAACAAGTTGGGGATCACTAGTACTGAGTCCAAAGATTTTATAGTACAAGACGTAGCCTAACATGTGACACGTAGTCATTTTTTTTTTTCATATTGGCAATAGTATTATGGCTAAATGACAAATCAGTCATCCTCAGATTATAAATAAATGGCTGAAAGACATGGATTTTTACTCATCCTGAATACACAAGAGATCACTTCAAGATCTTCTTGGCAGAAATTAGGAGCAAGATTGAAAGTTGACTTTTCTTATTCAGTGGTTAATGTGACTGAACACCAATAAACACATGAACATCTTCCAAACACACAACTGTGCCGACTCTCCATCAACATTCTTAAAAGCAATCACACAAAAGTCTCACGGACACGTACTGGAAAGTCGTTGGTACAGATGTCCAATCATCAAATGAACAGATAGTTTGTGTTGAATGCTGGTTCGTTTAAAGAACACACACACTGATGAGCAGAGTCGCGATGGCATGCTTAATTGTGAAACCATTCATGTCTACATTCAGTGCTGACAACCCAGCTGTTTGTGTGTTAGAGTCTTCTATTTCAGGCGCATTAACCAGGACCGAAAGCACCTTTTATCACAACAGAATTGTCTGGAGGGATGTCATATAAAAAAGATAAACAGTTCACATTCAGAAAGAAAGAAAAAAAAAAAGACATTATTATGTGTCAATATTTCTATTCAGTGATCGGGAACATGTCAAGATACGGAGAGAAGAGTGTGGTTACATGGTTCGAAATGCCCTGTAGAAAAACTGCAACATTAATGTGTGTTCGTGGTGTAGGAGCCGATTCAAGCTCTAGACCCCCTTTGTGAGAAATTCAGCTCAACATTTTTTTAAAACACAAAGAATTTAAAAGTTGCACCCTGTTTTTTTGAAAAGTTGCCCTGGCCAGACCCTGAACAGAAAGCCAAGCTAGCCGTAGCTTATTCTGGAGACGCCAACCTCAGTCACCCTCTTAGCTCTGTGACGGTACTGCGTGCACTAGCCGCAGGCTGAAAGAGTGTTAACAAAGTAGCTTTTTTAAAGTGTATGATGTGGGGAAGACTGTCATAGATTGTATCTATATGTCTGCACAACATGAGGATTACTGTGCTGCAGAAATCAGACCACAGCTGGACTGTCCAGATTGACTTATATGTCTTCACAGTCCTGCCTCCTTTTCCCATCATCAAGCTTGGGTTTGAGCATTTATAATTAACAAATGGGCACATGAGCAAGTAGGAAAATAGTGATATTCACAGAAATGGCTGTAGGTAAATGGTGTTTTCATGCTGTTCTAATACACAGACATCCACGCTTCATTAAATGTAAGCACATTCGTTATTGTCATGAGTTACAACATGATGACTCAAGTAATTCAATTATTTCTGCTAACTATGCCTGTTAGGGAGGGAGTTATCTGTTTGATTTGTTTTTGCAAATTGAGCTGACAGATCTTAATTCATCACATACAGTAAAAATAATTTAAGGGAATTTTCAAAATTGTGACTTCTCGACCAGTACACCCGTCACTGGCTGGCTCTTTGGTCCTGTGGGCATCTTTTTCCAGACATAAGGGAGAACTTTGAAAATGATGCACTTGCATGGTTGTATATTAGCTGTGGTCTAAAGTGATGCACAATATCTGAATAATTGAGTAAGAGGAATTGCACACCAGGTCTGCTATAAGCCTTGCAATGCAAAACACTGCATGCAAAAGGAATTGTGCCTGCTCACAAAGGGACAAATTCTGCTATAGCCAGAGAAATCAAATCAAATCCAAATAATCTGAGGAAATCTGTGTTTTCTTATAGTTTCCACTAAACTTTACAGTTTGGGGACATTTTAAAGGACAGTTTTAAGGCAGAGAGAGGATAAGTTGAGGAAATTCTACCCCCCAAAAATAAGATCATTTCTGCATCTGCATGCTTCATTCCAAAAGGCACTTGCCATATTCAGGTTCCATCTATCAAAATAAATAATTAGGTGAGTCATCCAGCTGACAAATCAGGCAGTAACCCATCCGGTTGCATTTTTATGATATAATAGTACAGTATGTAGTATGTAGCAACAAGATGCACAATTTTACTGATCAAGAAATCTTTGCTACAAAGTTAACACTCCTCACCAGCGTTGAAATTCTCCACTGTTTCATTTGTGTTTTGTTCAAAAAGTGTTTAAAGAGTCAAACAAATAAAGAGAAGTCTGTTTGTGGTCATACCACAATAGAAAATATCTACCTCCTTTAGCTTATGAGGGGTTAATGGTACACAATGACATGCAGGGCTGTGGGTCAGCCCGTGGGGTTGAGGAGGGGCCCCTCATACACTGCCAAAGGAAATAAAAGGAAATTATTCACAAATCAGACTCCTCTTGGGAAGTCTGAACACAATCAAAATAATTTATTTCTGAGTGTACTGACCCCTTAAGTCCTGAACTCAAGCCTGATATTAAATCCTTTTGGCTTGCCTGTGCTTCACCAACACACACACTTACACGCTCACTGTCTTACTGTGACCAGACACAACCCCACACTTCTGGAGTTGAGTTAGTTTACATGGTACAAAAACAAAGTCTCTATACAGACTCTTTTTAGCATACAGTGAGAGATTAGCGCTGTTTAAATCTAATCATGCAGGACTACAGCGATAGGCAGGGGCAACCGAGGTGGAGAGAGGTGATGTGGCAAGGTATGCTCTAGTCAAGAAATTCAAACTAAAAAATGATAATCCCAGTGTACTGGCCGTCAGTCCCACTCCGTCTACCCTTCAGCTGTACAGTATTACAGTATTTACAACAACACAGAGAGCGCCGCTGTGGGTGGAAGCGACTACACGTCCCTGCAGGTTTACCACATAAAAACACAAATTAAGCAGCCTTATATTTGAGATTGGGATGTACGAGGGCGAAAGCCTCCAGTTTAAGATGCAGTAATGTCAGTAAATCAGAGCTGAGCACCGGAAGAGGGGAGAGTTGGTTTTTAGTAGTTATGAGCACAATGGATGCCCACCTTGCCACAATGGTAGTGCATAAATGCTTTTGGAAGGAATCAAGAGAACAGCAGCCAGCCAATATGCACTTTACAGGAGATGCAGGTCTAAGCTCTTGGTCATTTTTGTTTGGATGCCATATACAAGATATGTGGGATAATATAAGCAAAGCAACTAGAGGATCATTAACATATATCTCAGCTTGTTTACTTCAGTTTAAATACCACTGCTGTTTTTGAATGACAATGCACAGGCTTTAAATTTCATCATTTCAGATTCTGTGTTTCCATAGCTCATCTTTTTGTTCAGAATATTTTGATTTGATCTTTACTCTTTTTTTTTTAATTCTTTTTGTTTTTGTTTTTTTGTATTTTTTTTACTATTCTGTTTTTTTGTTGGTCATATCCGTTGGGTTCTTCATCTTTGGAAGAACATGGGGTTGCGCAGGCAGGCGGCTAGTCACCTGCAACACCCCAAGGGTCCCGCAGAAGTCTCCAGGCTGCTGTCAGTGTCTGAGGCCAGGGTCTGGTCGGTAGACATGGAGGAGATGTCGTTGATGGAGGAGGAGGGAGGGAGGCTCTCGCTGCTGTTCACGGCTGCACCTGCGCTAAGGGAATCAACAGCAGCGGGGGGTTACAACGTAACAGAGTCCGAACGGGGGCAGAAATACAGCCAGCAGATATAATATGCAAGCGCACACAGAGGGCAGAGTTACTTTACTAAGACATCGACAACATAAACAACAGCTGAGGGGCAAAGTCACAATCACAGTGTGTGTAATGAGACAAAAGTTTGGGTTCAGTGAGCTCCACAGGAGTCTTCAGATTGTGTAATATTATAGACTCGTATATTATCAGGAATTATGTCTTTACAAAAGATCACAGGGGGATCGGGGGGGGGGGGGGGGGTAACAAGCCAAATTGACTTTTTTAAGCTTTTTTTAATGTTATCATGTCATTCCCTCTCCATAAAACATGCCTCGGGGGTTATTTTGACTCATTCACGCATATTTGCAAAATCCCTGAATCTCCTGTAGAAACCAACATGGTTGCCATAACGGCTGCTACCACAAAGCTCCTCCCCCTTTCTTGCTAAGCTCCGCCCCACCAAAGCATTAGAGTGATGTTATAAGTGGAGTGGGTGTGTCGGAAACAGCAAGAGGCATCTTAAAGGGCAGCAGTGAATTTTTAAGGCGTCAGATACAGACATGGAGTGATGTCACATTTCTTTAAGTTGTTTTTTTATGTATACTGTATTTTCAAAACTACTGAAGGTAACAACGTTATTTGGTTGTGTCATAAAAGGGAATTATGTGCCTAATAATGACATTAAACCCCTCTTTAATGAATCATAAAAAGGCATCACGTGCGCTGGTGTGTGCCACATAGCTGCTAAATGCACAGTTACAGAATAAACTAGTTCGCCATGAATTATTGTGATCTGGAAATAATTTTGCCTCCCGCTGCTGTGCTCTCACTGTTACTGGTTGTGCTGATGTGCTGAAGCTCAATTGTGGATGGTAACTGTCGCATTGTTTATTACTTTTGCTATATTTTGCTATATAGTACTTCTGTCGCTGTGGACAGGCTGGCTGCAGAAATGAATCGCCCTTTGGGGACTAATGAAGTTTTCTGAATCTGAATATGCAGGCACTTGTCAGGAATCCAATTTTTTTATATTGACCTCATTTGAAGTTTGCAGAAAGCTTTCTGAAACTTCATCAAAGATATGATAATTTAATCAGCTCGGCTGGCCTTTTGCCATTAACAAGTCAATGTTCAAATTAAGAACCCGAGTTCCCCTGGAAGAAAAAGTCATTTTTGCTGCTGCTGATGCTATTATACCAGACATAAATAAGGTCAAATTCAAATATATGTCAAGTCATTTTAAATGTGTGTAACATGACTGAGTGGCTTACATTGTTTTTAATCTATAGGCTTATAATCATGTATCATTTTTGTACACATTTGTAGAAGGAGAGCACTTTATCAGAGCAAGTTCTGCACAGTGGATTTTTTTTCAGAGCAAAGTGAAGAATTCACTGCTTTCTCTGTCACCTCATCTTTATCAATCTCCTTTACCAGCCATGAAAAAAGACGCCAGAGCAGATTGATTGTAGTAAACAGCCCAAATATAGTAATCTAAGCAGTTTGTGTCTGTCATGTAGGAGGCAGCTGATTAAAGTGGTCTGCTGGGCCCTTAAATGCTTAACGGTTGGAAACCTTTGTGCAAGCAAACAGCCTTGATTGCAATAGAAAAAAAAATTCTACCTTTTTCTCATACTTCTGATCTGGGAAATCTAAGATAATAATGTCTGACACAAAGAGTCATGAAAGCTTATTAAAATGTACATAACAAAGAGTAAAATCTGTGTCATCTGCATGAAGGATGTCAAACGGAACACACTGACACACACACAGGCTCTGGCTGAGTCATGTGTGCTCTCAGCTTTCCTGCTGCAGTGAAACACTGCCGTCTGCAGTTCGTCTGCACTGCGTCTGATATTCATCAGATGCTACAGACAAGCCCATCCGCTTAATTACTGGGGATGGGGGGTGGGGGGGGGGGGGGGGGGGGGGGTTGGAAGGGGGGATGGAGGTTGTGAATTTGCAAGGGGCAGACACAAAAAGGGAAGAATAAAATTCAAACAAGCTGCTGGATAATGGGTTAAAATCTAATTTTTTTACTCTGTGATATTTAAGCTCATAACATGCAAAGGAAGAATAACAATTTGAATGCAATATGAATTATAATGCACAAATGATGGTTTTCATTCAGCTAAAACAAGACGATGCTCCCTACAAGAAGGAGCGTAGAAATGTCAGAATTTATTTTATCTGGGTTGCATTTTTGTTGTCTTTGTGACAATTATGTCTTCAAAACAACAGATGCTGCCTCAACAAAAGGCCATTTGGTCTGGTCAGACTCTTTGCTGCAACTCTTTGCTGCCACTTTGTGGTGGATAATGAGACAACCATCTCTTTGGAGTTTTTTCCCTCAGCTGCAGCTGAAGAATTGCATTTCCAGGGATCACAGAACCCAAACCTTAAATCAGGGTATGTTATGTGCACATTCACAGTCATACAAAACATTTTCTATCAAATATTCTATGCCAGAAAGCATTTTAGCAGATACACTTTAGCCTCTTACATTATGATTTCACAAAAAGACCAAATAACACCACTGAACGACATTTAACTGGAGATGCAAGCAACACAGACACATGGTCAACAGCACAATGGATTTCTCTAATTACAAGGGATAACTCCATTAAGTTTATAGTAAATTCACTTACAGAGCGATTAGGCTTATGCACTGAGAGTACCTGAAGGTGAAGGTTGTCCCTTCACAACGCCATTCTTCGTTCTCTCCTCAAAGTTCATCACCTCTTTGTAGATTAGTTCTGGCAAGTTGTGGGATAAAAGTTAGTAAAAAATACATAAAAGTGTCAAAACTACAACTTACTGTGTATTACCAGTACCAGGAAATAATATACAAACTGGACATATGCAGGAAAATAATACTGGAAATACACAATGTATGCTAGCAGCTCACAGTTGACATTTCCACTTTTTGTTCAAATACAGTTCTTACCTTTCCACTCTTCAATAGAGTGTTCTCGTTCATCCAGCTGCTTGTCGTAGATCTGAGGTGGAGGCTAAGGTGAAGAGAGGACATACTCCATATTAGTAATGGTTTAGAAAACAGCAAAGGAAAAATAAGCAGAATGTTCACACGAAAATGTCTTCAGCACAAGATTTTAAAAGGTTGCATCAGAATTTTCAATATTGAAACGTACATGAATTTATGGAAAATATGGGGATTCAAAATTTCCAAGGGGCAAGAAAAATGTAAGAATATGCCACCCCCTTTAACAAAATCTTTATATTCCCAAAGCAAATTATGAGATAATGCAACCATTGAATCTTTTGTGTCAAATTAAATTAAGCAAAAAAAAAAAAAAAAAAAAACCACACACACACAAAAAGACAGATATTTATCTTAAAAACAAAACAAAAAAACAAGCATTTAAAGTTTAATGCTTAACTGAAAACCTGAAAAGTTTCCTGCATTTCTGTAAAAACATTTCAAGTCAATCTAACCTCAAATAAAAAATGTTCATGTTCTGTTTATTCAACCATAGTTTGAATTTTGTCTCTCTTGTTGCTTTGCAGCACAAGCTGTTGCAGTAAAAGGCTGAAATTACTAATTACAATTTCTCCAGAAAGCAGGAAATGAAACAATGCCACACATTTCTTGTTTGGTGAGACAACTTGCACCCAACATGCTGGGCTTTGAAGGTCAGCACATGTGAATTATGACGAAAATAAAGAAGCTAAATGAATTCAAATAAACATCAAGCACCTTGTATACTTCTCAACACACACAATAATGATCATTTCCATAACATTCAACAAAAATTTTATCATAACAGACAGTTGGGACTAAAAGACTGACAGGCAATGATATGATAAAGTTATCTGGTGTGTTGTCCTGCTGAAGTGGCTTTGTGCCTCTTACACATGATTTCCATTTCATCGACCGGGAAGCAGATATGCTGTCTGGCATCCAGTCAACACTTCTTATCACTCATTCATAATGATCCTGGCCCAGACTCTAACACCATTATCATCTCCTCTCTCAACCTCTGATGTGACCTTGGAGAGACCGTTACAGGTCAGCACTGAGCAGCCACAGCAGGACAGACGTCTAATTCTTCTTCAACATTAATTAAATTATAAGGTCAATATTACAGTACATTCTCAAAGACAGTGTTCATGCAGTCTTGCAGATATGCAGACAAACAGTACCTACAACTTTTTATTAATTTGTTTTTGTGTCCTACAATCACACCTTCGGCATTAACACTTCCTCTCTTTTTATACTTATTAACCCTTTTACTCAATTTTTTTTCAAACACGCTTGCAGTGAGTCTTCAAGGACCGCAGAAAAATGTGCTCAAACATAATCTTCTACTCATATGCAGTCTAAGAAAGTCCAATTGTACAGTTTTCGTCAATGTAGGGGCAGTTGTTATTTACCATGGATATTTGGAAGAGATCTCTGTCCTTCATCTGCATGAGGTGACATTAGAGAAGGGGAAAACAGCAGAAAATGTGTTGAAATGCCATTCACAGCCATGCTACACATGCCACATCAGTGAAAAAAAAACATCAAAAACCAAACAACTTGACAAGGCCAAATGCATGAAATCTTCTTTAAAATGAGTAAGAATTGCAAATGTTGCCATCAGCCTGCAGGTTACAGTATTTCACACAGCAGAAGTTATCATGGAATCCATTCATTGCTCATGCACTAGTGAGCGGCTGCATGTAGAAGTGGTAACTGTACAACTCTGTCAACCTGCAGATGGCTTTTTTTTTCCCAATCTCAGTGTCACCTCATACTAATGAGGTCCAGATGAAGACATTAGACTTCAGCAAATGAACCAGAAACACCACTTCTCTGACAGTACAAGACAGAACAATGCACTGATCAGCAAAAACTCCGGGTTACTTTGCTAGATTCACATACAATTCAGTTCTCAAATAATGAATTAAACTAGAAGTAAAGAAAGAATGGGAATGAGATGGGGACAAAAATATAAAACGTACTCAATAGATGCAGCATTTTAATGTTATCCAAGTTGTTTTTCTTCTTTGACAAATGGAATAATGTGGGAGTCTTCATATTCATACACAAAGTGAGACTCAGTGCTAACCAATCAGACACAGAGGGACAGGAATGAGCTTGGACTCATGGCTGATACACATCGACGCCTACTCACCGCCTCCACCTCAGCTGGATCGTACCACACGTTGATGTAGGGGTGCTGTAAGGCCTCGTCCACTGATATCCGTTTAGCAGGGTCGATGATCAGCATCTTAGACAGCAGGTCTCTGGCCTGGCTTGCTGTGATTTGGAAAACACAAAGCAACGGCGTCAAGTGATTTCATGAGAAAAGAAAATATTATTGCAGCCCTCGAGGTAGAAAAGAAGAAATCTGAGACACAGCATAACAGAAAATGAGGAGGAGAAATGGGAAAGACTGAGACTTGGCAAGATTAGAAAGGAATAATTAAATCAGCAGCATCAAAGAAAATCAGCACCTTAAATTTGATGACTCAACTCATCATTTTGCCTTTTGCCATCATTAGTTTTGGATTAGTGCTAGTAGCATCTTTTAACTGAACTTTTAAGGTTTAAATCCAGCAAATCATCTCCTTCAGGTAACTTGATGCTGCCTCTGTGCCCGTATTTGATGTAGGGGGGCTTTGCAGCTGTATCCTAGATATTATTATCAATATCAATATCATTAGAGTTCATCAATCCATCAAAAAAGGAGGAACAATTGTAAAGAAAGGGAATAGTGGTGTATACATGGTGCTACTGTCAGTTTCATCCACTGTTTTTAATAAAATAATAAAACTTCTCTGTTTATTAAAAATAAGGGTAGTCAGCTCAAACGAAGTAATAACTGAAACATGTCTATCTGCTCTGCGTCCATCAGTCTGTTCTCTTTTACAACAAATATTTGCTGGATGCTTGAAAAAAGACAATCAATTCTGCAAAAATGGGAGAAACAATTGTGAGATTTTTCAAAGCAACAACAAAAAGGTATCGCTTATTACCTTTGGGACACCTTTAAAGTTTTAGGGGACACTTATGTTTAAAGTCATATTAACTGCAGCGGCTGACTTTATGGCAGATGCTTGTTTATTACTTTATTACTTTATTTATTTATCATCTCCTGAAGCTCCCAACCATTAGAGAGATATGAGAAATACAACATCTTTACATTAATGATCTGGATCAACAAGTAGAAATGTTTGCAGCAACAAAAAAAAAAAAAAAAAAAAAAAGGTCCATAAAAAGGTAAGTTGGCTGTTTTGGGTGACTGGGGTCTGTCTTGATCTGAGCTGTGTCCTTCCACTACAAAAAACATAAATAACTCCCTTTCTTTTCATTGTTGAATCCTCCTGACTAAAATCTGACTACGGGCTATATTTGTAGACATTTTCATTCTTTTCTGGCTTCCTGTTTAAATCAAACTGGATTATGTTGCTCTTTAAAACGTAAATACTGAGGTACTCTTTGAGCATCTACATGGTTTATTTTCAACTCCAAGGTTGAAATCCTGCTTAACTGAGTTTGTGTTTAGTCCCTAAGTACACTCACTGAAAACTAATAATAGCCATGGTTTTTCCACATTAACTTAAACTAATCTAGTGCTACCATATAACTAGATTAGCAAAGCTACGTAGCTTCATATTAACATTAGGTTAGCAGCTGTACGTGCGCAGGGACATTTCTTCTGTGCAGCCTAATGTCAGTATTTCAAAAGGATGATGAATAAGGAGACTGCTTTCATAATTTGGGACACTGGGGATGTCTCAGAAAACCTTTCTATCCTTCTCCAGTGACCTGTCAATCACCTGAGGTGGCATCTTGGGTGTTCAATCAGATTTCTGATTCATCTTCTAGCTGAAGATGAATTCATTTATGTCACCAAATTGTGACATCTGCCAATAATCGGATAGATTATGATAGAAAATACGAGTAAATAATTTTGCAATACTTCATTTACCTCCCTGAAATCTTCACATTTTGGTCTACTATTAAACAAATGTTTTGTCTCATATCTCGACTGCCAATTTAAGAAAATGATCATAACCATAGCAAGGATTTTCATTTTGTTACAGTTAATTTTACAATCTTGGTCTGGTTTACTTGCATTCACAGGCATCTTTTAAAATGTAACTTGTATGTAAAATACAGTGCATATGTCCTAATATCTGAAATCAGAAAAAGAAAATGCAGCCACCAGACAGTGAGTTGAGAATCTGTATGCCCACAGGTCCTCATGGACAGATCTGAAATTGAGTTGAGCGCCCTTAAAGCACACACCACTTCTCTCCTACACACACTGACCTGCTCTATAAATAGCCACAGCTAAGAATTGAAGAAACTCAACTCAGAACTGTGATGGAAATGAGCTGAGTCCAGCCTCTTTGTTATGCCTGTCAATGTGATGTTTCAAAGACAAAAAAAAAAAAAAAAAAAGATTACATTTATAAAGCACTCATTTATGGCTCTAATCCCACTTATCCTCTGTTTCTCACTCTCTGACAGCAGTGTCTGCCTTTTTCTCCTCCTACAGTTTAAAATAAGCAAAGCACAATGAGTGTTTCCTTCATGTCTGACTCAGTTCCTGCCTAAAACTGTACAAAACAAACAGAAGTACTTCAGCTGGATCTCACACCTTCCCACTCTGTCGCTCTGCATTTATTTCCTTTAACATCCTCACTCCACCAGGGTTCAGCCTAAACATGACAGCAATTCAGGAGAATTTTACCGGAACCAGAGCTTTAACATAGGAACCCAGTATTACTGAAAGTTTATTGAATCACATAAAAATCATTTTTGTTTTTTAATTTCAGGTGAGGCAGCATAAACACATTGACAGATGAACAGAGGTTGTTGTTCTGTAGAGGAAGCAGAGTAAATTCAGCTCTCAGAGCAGGGGTCATGCGGTCCAATTCAGAGTAGCAGGTCAAAGGTAAGATGTCAATTTTGGGGGTAAAATGTAAATGAAAATAGACTAAAAGGACAAGCAAAATCAATTTGATGAATACTGAAAATGTGTTCATTATTGAACACATTGAATGTTTTTTAATTTAATGTAGCTCTGGACGATATGGCAAAAAAATTATCACAATATATTCTTTCATATTGTCCAATCTCAATTTTTTGGACAATATTTTTTAATACCATCAATTTGAAAGAATCTGTACTGAAAACTGTAAAGATGTTTCATGCTGTAAAATAAGTATAGAGATTAGTTTGGGGTAGGATATCACTTAAAAAGATGACAATATTTTAAAAAAGAATAGAAAATATTGCAATAACAATATCACAGATGATATTGATGATCACACAAGTTGTCACTTTTTTAGTTTGGTTTATTTTATTTTGCATCAGAAAATTTTATCATTTTGTGATGTATGGGTCCCATAATGTCACAATATTACATTTTATGCTGATGTCCAAAAATATACCACTATTATTGTTATACAATATAAATGATATGATATGGAACATCCCTAATTTGATGGCAGCAATTATATTACAAATGATGGGATGGAGAGAAAGACTGCAAAGGTGTATTTCTTGTAGGTAGCACTGCATATGCCACAAATATGAAATAAAATCAAGCCATGAAAACAAAGATTATGAATAAGCTGGACGAGAGAAATTACAGAAAGTTACTACATGACTTCCAACTGATTGCCCTTTGGATTTAATCAAAGTTTTACGTTTTTTTTTTTCTTACTTAAGTAAAAGTAAGTGTTGCTACAGAACTACAGCTAAGGCTGATGGGAATGCTATTACATCTTCTGCACATATTTGGTAATAATACCTAATGAGCACAGTTAAAATGAATTAATGGCATGATGTGGCATCTAAAAACCATGTCAGACAGTAACACTGCAGTACCATGTAGGAATAGACAGACTAGTAAGCATTTAAGAGATATTTGTTTCATGTTTTATATGATGAATTAAGAATTAAGCCATTCCTTTTTGTTGCTCAGTCACTAAAATTCGATAAAATAGCTCAAATAAAGCACATTCATGCTGCAAGGTCTCACCTTTGAGTTTGTTGTGCTCAGAGTCAGCAGGGAAAAGGCAGTCGGGGAAGAGTTTGGGAAAGGTGAGGCCTGCATACTTTGGCCGGTTCTCAACGTAGTTCCTCACTGTGGGCTGGAGCTTCTTCATGAACTCTGGTGAAGGCGTGCCCAGCTGCTCAATCACCTTGTTCCACTGGTCAATGTCTGGTGTGGCAGGTCAAGGTTAAGAGAAACACACCTGGAACATGTGGCAACCTGTCAGCCTGGATGCCAAGTCCACTTCTTTCATACGATGTTGCTGATTTCATTTTGGATTTTATCTTTTCAGACAGCTTAATAAAAATTTAACAAACAGTAATAGCCTTCTTATAAATAAAGGAAAATCATTACATAAGTGTTATTCTTAAAAAAGGCGATAAATAAATTATTACTAATAAAAAATATGTCTCACTTAATTTTAAAGAAGGTGGCAATTAAACTGCACCGGCCTCAACAATCATTGCAAACATTTTTGGAAAGCAGTAAAAAAGCTCATAGGAGGACACACCTGATGATCAACCTCCTGATGACAATATGTGATTTTGATTTACAAGAGACAGTGTACGTGTGCAGATGTAGCTTACAGTGTTTTCAAAAACTTTTTGGGTCCACTGACCACTAATATATTCCACATTTTCCCCTCAAATCACCAAATAAGTCCTCTCGTCTCCATGTTCTCAGAGTGTCAACTGAGGCAGTACACTTCCAGGGCCACCAGAGACCCCTCTCACTTCATTTTGCTGGAGTGCCTCACACTTCCACGCCTGTTTTGTCTCCACTGCACACAGGCTAAGATCCACCCGGTGCTAAAAAAAAAAAAGAAACATCATCTTTTTTTTCCTCTTCTGTGGCTTTCCTCCATGGCTCTTTAGCAAAAGGTTGGATTCACTCAGACAGCTTGAGGTGTTTTTCCTCAGTATCACTGCCAAAACACATGATGCTCCACTCTGTTTGGAGCTCTTCACTCTCTGAAATATAGCCCTATGCACCCGAGCATGAGCACTCTAGATGTAATGCTGCGGGGTTTCCATATGAAACAGGGTAAGGAGGTGGCTGAAGGCTGGAAGGATACGGTCAGTCCCTGGGAACAGCACTGTTCCTCTTATCACCTCTCCAAAGATGCAGCCGACTGACCACATGTCCACTGGAGTCACACACACACACAGACACGTACAGGCACATGCACAAACACACATGTCATGTTTCTAATTATAATCAAGGTTTTACAATAAGTTCAACTGGGAAATGATCAACAGCTATTTGGTCCTGCTGAAACTGGTTGATTTTTACATTTTTGCTGAATAAAACTCCCTGCTGCCACGGAAAGCACACCATAACAGCAAAACACATGGGCAATGAAATGAAACACCATATAAAGAAAGCAGATTTTAATCATTCTCTGTCCATGTATTAGAAGCTTCTTCTTTCTTATTGTATTCACATAATGAATACATTATTGTTTAAAATCCTTTATAAAATGCAGAGAAAACACTAGCATCAACTCCAAAGCTAGGTGGTAGATGCCGAGTCAGAGATGTGGCTGAACCTTCACACAAAGATTGATAAGACAGCTCACACGCTGCAGAGCTTCACTCACAACTTTATTGCTCCGAGTTGACGTTTCAAGTGCGAACAGCTCTTCATCAGAAGATGACGAGCTGGTGAGATCTAATGAAGAAGCCGTGGGCTCAAAATGTCACCTTGGTGCAATAAAAAAGTCACGAGCAGAACCCGAGAGAGTTGGCAATCTTGTTGATTTTCATGTCACGTATTCAATAAGTATAATGGAGCACTTCAATTAGCAGCACCTTGGCAGGTGTAGCACATCCTTACACCTGAATTTCCAACTCTTGAATACCAAAATAGATCATTTCTAAACAGAATTAGGTTTTAAAACTAACAAAATAAATTAAGGTAACTCCACCCTGTTGATCTGCACCAGTTTCAGTATTAAGTAACTCAAAAAGGAGCAAATTTGATCTAGAGTTAAATGTAAGGTTAGCACAAAGGATAAAAATGTCAGACTAGGCTGTGAGCACTCGTGTCTAAGCAAGAGGTCTTTTGTGATATTATAATAGCCATATGTAATTCAACACATTGTAAAACCATTCTCACACAAGTTATTTCCCTCTGGCCTGATTTAAGCAGAACTTAAATCGAGCCACATTCATCAAACACAAGAATGTTGCTCCAAGCAGTTTTAAACTACAAAAAGATCCAAGAGTTTTCTTAAAAGCTGCAGGTAATGGTGTGTGATATGATTTCTGGGGTGGGGAATGGAAATAATCTTCCAGGCTCACTGAAAATCACCTTTCCTAGGACATGATCCATACACTAAAAGAAAACCTACTTTAATAACACATACAAGGGTGTTAACCAGGCTAAAATACAGTACATGTGCATTTTACCATTCTGCCCCCTACAAGAGTCCTTAGTCTCCATGCCATCCATGAAAACAGCAAACAAGCTCCTTTATGAATCCATCATAAACAGCCACTAACCCTGTCCATGTGGACAGAACGCTATACCATATCATCGTTTGTCAGACATTCAGCATGGTGTAGATAACTTTAGCAAGGTCAATACTCTGGTTTTAAATATCTGAAGTGAATGAAGCTAACCAACATGAGGCACCATCTATGGGCAAAGGATTGATAGTAGTGTGTGTCACTACACTTCATTGATCTTCAGTAAGAAAGGATGGAGTATTGGATAAGAGGAATTTCAGTGAGAGCCTAAAGGGAGGGAGAAAGATGCTGCTGAGCTCATTGCAGGATTTTCTACTTGTTCCGAGCATTAATCTTTTAGGGGCTGCAAGAGAGCAGAGTATTCTCACAAACACCTGCACACACATGAGTGATTCTCACTGCCTACAGTATGAACCTCTTAACTACTTAAAATCGCAATTTTTAAGGGATGAGGCCGGTCATTTTTCTTATTGACAATAAATGCCAAGAAGAGACCCCCCAAAAAATCCCTTAGGGGTCCTGCATGCTGCCACCCACATGTGATGTCTTCTGCTGTGTGTGCATCGATTGCCATTAATCTATTTTGTCTGTTTAACACTTGGGGGTGGGGGTACAGGAAGGCTGCAGTAAAGCAAGAAGCATAATGCTTGTTTAGAGTGTTTACAGTCACAGTAAATGGCTGCTGTTTGGCGTATGTGCTGTTAGCAGCTTGTTGTCATTTTCATCCAGCCATGATAAGTCTACTAGCTGCTGAACGTCGGTGATGTTTTGAAGGAAGTTGAAAAAAGAAGTGATTCATGTGGTGTTCCAACAGAGCAATGAGCCACTGATCAATGAGCTGCACGCATTCTGCACTGCAACAGACCATGATATTTCAGACTAGAAAAGCTTTGCACACACAACCCACAACTAAAAAGCTGCTGAAACTAAGGGGCATACAAAAAGTTTGATCCTACTGAACATGTAAATCTTTCCTTTTTAAATAAATAACGAGAAAGAAACTCCATAAGCGCATTGTGTCAGTCACGTAACAGCTGGGTACTCCAACCCTTTTTATCTGTAAATAGTGAATATGTTTGGATTTATTTTTAAGTTGGTTTAAGCCATGATTATCAAAGCTGTAGGGTGTTGAATCCATATTAATCTCAGTGTAACAGTGGCTTGTTCATATTTCTTAATTACTGTTGGATGGCAGTTAAAGTCTAGGGTGGTTCCCAACCCGGGGTCCATGGAACATGGTTTCAGTACAGAGTGTGCAGGGGGATCCATAGTGTTTGGTAGTTGCTCGAAGGGGGTTTCTCAGGGAAAAAAGGTTGGGCGATTGTCCACTTATCCCTGTCTATGGGATGAGTGGACATTTACTTCAACATGGAATACCCAACAACATACCGTATGGTCATCCTTTATTATAAAAAATGATGATGCACAAAATAAGTAAGTACACCTCTGACAAATATCGCTTATATGCCAAATCATATGAAAACTGTACAGCAAGTTTGTTATTTCTTAGCTGAACAGTAGGAAATCCTTTTATATGTAGGACATTTGTTTGGATGCTAAATCATATCTCTACAACACCTTCTGCCCCACATCATCACATTTCCACCTCCGTGCAACCACTGCTTTGGTCCTGTCCACTTGAACAAATTAACTTTACTTTGACCTAATCTTAAAAAGGAAACTCCTCTTAATAGTTTTCCTCAATGTTAAACATTTGTGCAGAAGGAGCACGTTATTTTTCTAGAAGCTGTTCATGCAATCTCCTTCATGGTGCTGAAACTGCCACAGAAGCTTAGATAACCCTTGTGATAAGTGTGCAGCACAAGTTCATCTGTACGTCAGAGCTAGAGTGCACAAGTGTACTGTCCATGGCATCAGAAGTACATCCTCTGCAGCTCTGATTAGTGGTACTACAGTTTGTTCAATGTACCTTGCAACTGTGCTTCTTATGAACACTAGCTGGTCCAGGACACGTAATCTTTTTGAGCTCCTTTGGTAAAGATTTAACAGTGTGGTGAATTTTCAGTATAATCATTTTAAAGTATTTGTTTTTAACTTTTTATAAGAGGAAATTCATCCAAATAAACATTTGGATGCTATAAGTCGCATGTGCAGACCCTCTCAGGTGGCAACCTGTACTGCATATTTGTGAAAGCACATTGTGTGGGCTGTTTACTAAAACTCCCGACAGAGGTCTTCTCAGGGATGAGATTACAGCAAGTAAACAAGATCCCTATTTGCCAGAATATATGAGGCTGAATAAAACTCATGGTGTTACTGAGGTTATATGAGAAGTGTTAAGAGAAGGTTTGTTGGCGTTATATAGTCAGTCAGATGCAAGTGATTTAGTTCACCTCTGTAACATACAGCAAACATCAGGCCTGCTAACCTAAGAAAGTCTAAGAAACATGAAACTGTGAAGCTTGAACAAATGTTTACAATTTTAACAAATCCACCACACACTCCAACCTCAGTATCTTTAAATCAGCTCAATTAGTCAGATTCAGCAGAGAAAAACAAGTAAATAAGGTTACCATCACATATCATTTCTGCATGTTAACAAGGATACAGTCCCGACCAGGGAAAAGGATTTTGTGGCGCACCATTTCTCCCATAATGCACCCCACCGACCAAATATCCACTGCAAGCACAGAGGTGAGGGTAAGACGAAGAAGGAGCCAAAGAAAAGAGGGGAAAGCAAAGGTTAGTGTAATCCACAGTGAGCATCAGAGATTAGCTGTTATCCAATGAGAGAAATATTTATTGAGAAACTTGTTACATTTGAAATGCGCATTTAGATGGAGAGCTACAGGAAAAATGGAAAAAGATCAAGCAGAGCTGTAGAGGAATTAACTGGCTGCAGGAAACTCAAATCACTGGAGCCCTTAGGACTCAAATGTGTTTTAGTAAGGCTGGCGTTCTGTCTCATGCCTAACACCTCCAACACTTCAGTTCACTTTAGCTCAACCAAAACTACTGAGGAGATCGTACATTCCTCTGCCTTTTCCTGATGAAACAGGAGAGAGAAGCTCATGCTGTCTGTTCTACTGTTATTACTACAGGTAAGACTTTGGGTTTCCTAAAAATACACATGGCTACCAGAGACGTGCAGCTGTGTGTGAATGTGATCTGCTTTTGTACAAACAATTATCAGCCATTCTCACCATTCTCTTTGTATCCCATTCCCAGGATGACCTCTGGAGCTCTGTAGTATCGCGTCACCACATACGGGGTCATCATGAAACTGGTACCTGCAGTCCTGGCGAGACCAAAGTCCAAGATCTTCAGGGTGCAATCTGACTTCACCACTATATTGCTTGGTTTGAGATCCTGGGAAGGGAGAACAGAAAGTTCAATATACAAAAACTTTTTCATGCAGTTTTCAATGGAGTCTTCTTGACAGCCATCTGACTTGTCCATTACTGTTACATAATAGGTCAAAATAGTGAATACTGATGTATAGCTGCAAGTCAGTAAAGTTAAAGCTTCACAATAATTCAACTTTTCATTTAGAGGAATATTTCATCATCTTGGGAACTTTGCTTATTTTCTTTTTGGCAGCGAGTTCGACCAGAAGATCGATATTTCTTCTCACTTCGGTCTATCATATACTGCACAGTTAAAGCCATGGCACAAAGGGCTATAAAGCACAGAGAGTAGAAACAAAAAGAAGCCAACTGGAAAAAAAGACAAAAAGTCAAATAACATGTTATGACTTGTTTTTTTAACAGGACAAAAGCTGAGACAGACAATTTTCATTGGGCAGGCAGTTTGGAAGACATGTATGCAATAAGTTGCTGTTATATATTTCTCACTTTTCTGTTTTATTATATTTTTCCTTAAGGATTTTACATAGTAGTTAGTTCATATGTAATCTTTAACCTGATTAAAATTAGATTTTTTTCCAAAAATGGCAAAAAAAAAAAAAAAAAAAAAGTGGTTCTCCTTGCTACAAAGCTTTTGATATGTATCAAAAGATTTTAACAAGTTTAGATTTCTGTACTGGAAATGCACCATATGCAAATTCAAGTAGATACTATCTCATTTGCATGTTTACAAATTACTTTTGGAAAAGTGATATTTTTAACAAAGGTGGCCAAGATGATAACCATGGAGATGGCAGATTTCACGATAACCTCAAATTTGTGTAAAAACAGAGTTAAAAGCACACAGCTTAATCCAGATTCAGCTGACAAAAGCCCAAAAATGACCCAGCTAAACCGCTTTCTTACCCTGTGAATTATGCCGGCTGAGTGCAGATGTTTGATGCCACACAGCATCTGGTAGAGCAGGTAGGACATTCTCTCGTGGTCAAGCTCCATCTGAATCACCTGACACAAGTTGGCATCCATAAGCTCCATCACTAGGTACCTGAGAAAAATGATACATTCATGCATCAGTGGTAGGCAGACGTGTTGGCTGACTAACTGCTGAGTTATTTGACATTTCGTGAGATTATTCTATGCAAACAAAATTTTAAAACTGCAGTGTCTGTAACGTTTCCACCTCAACAAATGAAAAGCTCCACTGCATGAGTCCCAGAGTGGAGAATGCTCTAAAAGTGAAGACATTCTCATTTATCATTCACCATGACAACATGATACCTCCGGCAGCTTCAGATTACACCAAGACAACTTTCACTGACTACACTTCAGTAGTTGTTTTCTCACAAATGCAGCTGCAAAGGAGTAACAAACACATGATGCATGATAAAATCAATCCCTTTCTTTTCTACGGCACCTGGTATGTTTATCTTGCTGATGTATGTTACATCAGATAAAACAAAATTCACTTTACTTACACATCTTGGAATTCCTCTAATGATTTCTGTGGTGTGAAGACATTTAATAAACTGATTATCTGAAAGACAAAAGAGGATGGAGAGGATTATCTTACTATGGTTGCAAAAAAAATTAACGAATCAAAGCAAAGGACTGCAAAGCACTCTGAGTTGCCAATGACCCCGGTGAAGGACACTGCTGAGTGAGAGAAAGAGAACCAAAGAAATGAGATGGAACCAAGGAGGAGGGAAAATGTGGATGACAGGAAAAAGAAAAAAGACAGAGGGGCACAAACTGCAGCAGTGATGATTACACTCATGCCTTGAAGTGCTCTCTGTTTCACTCTCTTGCCAGTTTGTATATTTCTGGAGGCATGGAATTTAGCACGGCCGCAACATCGCTGGGCCTCGTCTGCGTTTTGTTGCGGAGGGATTTAGTGGGAGCCAGAAATAGACACAGACTGGGGTATGGTTTAGCGATCTTTCATTTTGACAGGGGAAACATTTTCCTTTCCTTTTTTTTAGGAAAAGAAAAATACTTACATTTTTGTGATTGACACATTTCATGAGCACCAGCTCCCGGTATGCCCTCTTGGCATGGGTCTGGTTCTGGAAGGGTCTGCTCAGCTTTTTAATGGCTACATTCCTGTCCAGGACAGCATCATAGCCCGCACTGCAGAGGGGAAGAAGTGCAATAATCAGTATTCCTTTAGCATTCATAGCTAGGTTTGTACTTTTATCTCAGTGTTTGTGTTCATGGCACTGACAATCCATGGTGCATGTCACTGGTCATAAAAGGATTTCCCACATCTCCAAGGAATCAAAACAAAAGGAAACTGATTACAGTATAAAATGTGAAAATAACCTTTGGACAGAATCAGGCAAGCAATTTTTCCAATGTTTCTAGTCCTTATAACTGACCTCAGCTTTGTGAAAACTTAATATTTTTGCAGAAACTAAATGCATGGCACATTTTTTCATATAATTAAAAGAAGTCAAATGCAACCCTCTTAAAAACAGCTGGGTAATACAAAATTGTTAATCATTTAAAGGGGATATACAGTATTAAAGGGGAAAAAAATCTGTTACTGAGACCTTTTGAAGCCACTAACATCCATAAATCTGTGAAAGAAAACATGACCCCTTCAAGCTTTTTGGGCTGCAAAGGTTTAAAAGTTAAGATTGTTCAGTGAGCTCTTTATCTTCATCCGCAACTTCAAATTCATGCTGCATTCACTCTTCTGCTGCTGTGCATGATAGGAGGGACGTTGCAATGTTTCAAGGTTGCAATGGGTGCAGAGTGTGTCCACATCAAGGTGACACACCACTATCGCCTGCACACCAGTCAGAGTCATCCCTGATCTAGCTGGCAGTGTTCGTAGCTGATATCCAGAGCATCTTTCAGGAACTGCACTCTGTATCTCTATAGCAATTATAACAAAAGTGTTGTATCCATTTAAGCAGAAAATGATAAAAAGTATTATAAATTAAACTGTTTTGATAGCTTTTTTAAAGTGGAATTTATTCATATAGGCTATTAGACTTTTACAGGCTACAAACCCAATTTCAAATCTCCAGAGAAGAGAAAGAAGTCTGCTAGTTTCCTTCTCTGAAATTTAAAATCTTAAAGGAAAAACATTTCTGAAAGTTATATAAACTATTTAAAAGATAGCAAAAAAAGAGCTCAATAAACTAATATTAACCAGAGTCTTGTTCCTATGAGAGACAATAGGAAAAGAAAGACTGAGGCTCTAAACTAATGTATTTTCATTATCCAAAGCTATAGCTAACTGGTCAGATTAGCATACACCCCCTAGATATTTACTTTGACACACTGTGCTCAAACCAGCAACGTCCTGCTGGGAAATTTTAAGCTAACTGTCTTTATAGTTTAATTTGAGCTTAGAAGTTAGCTTAAGCATTTAGCATTTAGCTGTCACCCACGTGGGTTCTCTCCGGGTACTCCGGCTTCCTCCCACCGTCCAAAGACATGCATGTTAGGTTGATTGGTTACTCTAAATTGTCCCTGAATGGTTGTTTGTCTGTGTTGGCCCTGCAACAGACTGGCGACCTGTTCAGGATGTACCCTGCCTCTTGCCTGATAATAGCTGGGATGGGCTCCAACAACTCCCGCAACCCTGAACTGGATAAACGGTACAGAAAATGACTGACTGACTGTCACCCACAGTATGAGTTGTCACATAAAGCATTACATGTGTTTAAACCCAAAAACATAGTTATCAAATAAGCTCATGTTCTTGAAGAAGTGGAACAGGTAGTTTAACATCCCAGCTCTCTCACATTTAGCATGTTCGTTAGCATGCTTTCAGGCTATACTGGGACAAGTCTACATATCAAAATCAATTTATGTACAAATTAATTTATGAATGTCAGCTGAAATTTCTCCCAGTTCAAATTCATTTTGTTAAATATTTTCGACAATGAACTGTCTCCAAAAGCGAGAGTATTCTTAAATGTTGCTGTGTTATGAGCAAAAATAAAATAATGCCATCCAATAAAGTCCAGAAGAGGAGTCATATCTCTTGCCATAAAGTCCATCAAACCATTCTGTTGACCAATACGGCAAAATGATTGCTTTGCTGGCTCAACACAATCCCACCCTCTGATAACCTCTGGGATTTAAGCCTCTGTTTATGTTGGCTGTCAGAGAACAACAGCACAGAAAAGCAGCCATATAGAAGCCACAGCACATCTCGTGGTTTTTCTGATAAACTCTCCCCACAAGATGCTGTAAACTGAGTTTCATGGCATCTGTGCGCAGGCTTACTGAGGATGGCTGGAGTAATGTGCTGTGGTTCGTCGTGTCTCTACGGAGACTGCAGGCCAGGGATGATGTGTGACCATGGAAACAGAGGAGCCTTCATAAAAGCATTTATCCAATGGGGAGTTGAGCCAGTCATCACTTTTCTAGCTGAGTGAAAGATGATGTCAGGACCAGCTAAACTACTCCCTTCTAAGATATTGAGAGAGCTCATCCTGATCAAGTGTAGGAGTCAGAGATGTGTACAGATTGGGATGCTTGTGGGCCACGACATTGACAGAATGAGTCTTAAGTAAAACAAGCAAGAATGAGTGTTCTCTCATTAGCATGCTCTCAGGCTACACTGGGACAAGTCTACTGATTGCATAAGAGGTGAACGCTTGCTTTCTGATGTTCAGATAAGCTTCTGGATCTGTCCGCTTGTTTGCGTATTAGTTATTTGACCATTATGATGTCATTTATGACTGACTGAGACAGATGTTTATGTAAATATGATTATGTCATCCAGCTGTGGATTATGCTGAAGATAACAAACAGTACTTTTTTAGATGTTTTATCATATTATGACAAAAACATTTTTAAGCTTATATAAACCCACGTCACAGTCTCATAAGCTATTGTTGATGCATTTAACATATCAATGTGACAGCTTTCCTGCTTGATCATTAAGATCAGCAGGTTGTCAGTCACTTGGATTTTATATGACCTTTCTGTGGTTAAACTCACACCATATGACACCAGATGACAGCTGTGGACACAGACAAGCAGCACACAGCAGAGCAGGTTCAATTTGATTTGCTCTCCCTGCCATTTATCTCTACAATATCCTTCAAATGGGCACAATCCCAGCATTAGCAGCACAGCCTGCCCAAGCTCCTTTAAAACAGCAATAAATTGCTTTGGAGCGGAAGGAGAGAAGAAGTGAGGGCATGGGAAGCAAAGGATGGACAATGAAAGGGAGGAGGTGGAGGACAGGGGTGTTAGGAGCCAGGGAGTCTTCACACAGAGGAGGACACTGAAATTAAACTTGTTAATTTGGATCACCCGAGCGAAGGTTTCTGAGAGGTCTATCACCACGGTGACTCAACATTAACATGAATATGACTTATAGATCTGTTTTCTGGTTTGACAGAGATGCATTCCTTTAAGTGGAGGCTTGGCAGTCGTTCCACTGCATCCTGACAGGGCAGGCGTGAGCTGAATCACAATGAATACAAGCTCTCTCTGCAATCTGGATTAAGGATTCATTTAAGAGCTTGTCCTGTTAGACCCTTATAGGCTGTTCATGCATATTCTAAATAGAAAAGCTTATTGGAGATGAGTCTCCCCACCTGCAACAAAGTTTCATCAGAAATGCTGGTTTTGACCCCTGTAATAAATGCTATGCTTCAAGTTGATTTATTCTTTATTAGTTTCTAAGAAAGACATTAGGAAGAAGTGTACAGTTGTCACACTTCAGTAAAACAGCATCTCTCATTTTCATTTCTGAAATATCACAATATCTAAAAAGAAAATCTTAGCATTTCTTTCATTTCACATCAGTAATTTACGGCTATCATGTCTCTGGTTTTGGGTGTTGGTGTTTGTTAAGTTTTCTCTGGTTTTATTTAGTTTACTTTTGGTTTTCTGAAATGTTCTACCAGGTTTTCTTTGCTTATTGTCAGATTATTGTTTTCCCATTTGTTGTTGGTTTGTTTTTCTCCCTTGGTCAGTCCTGCCTCTTTCACTGTTCTGGGGCCTATACGACGAAGCCGGATTAACATGCCCGGGATTTCTCTCTGTTACCTGGGTTGACTTAACCAGACATCTGCGGTCTTGATAAACGGTACTATGAAGCTGGTTATCAACTCGGTAACTCAACCCAGGGTTTTCCAATCTTAATCAGTGCGCGCTCACATAAAAGAGGCGGCGTTGGAAGCATCTGACCAATCGCAGACATGGAGAAACAGAGAGCGACATATTTCACCATGGAGGAGCAGACGATGATACTTAAGAAATATGTAGAATTCAGGATCATCGTTCCTGAATGATAACACAACATTATCATTAAGGAATGATAATAAATGGCTCCATTTATGCTGCAGCAACACAGTCGCCGCAGCAAAAGCCAGGAATTAATGCTGGCTGTCAATGCGCAGCAAGTCCGTGCGATTGTACAATCATGGAACAATATCGGACTCTGATCAATTAGTGTTCATCACACTACAGCGCTTCCTCAGTATATTTGCTTCTCATACTGTGCATATGGATATTTTAGGCTCATATCGTTGAACGTGTTGTAACCCTTCACCATGCCGGCATGGGTGGATGTGCGCTCCATAAATTCATGTTTTCTACATGTGTGACCTCTTAATCACATTATTTCAGATGCAACCCCGCAGCGCAAGACGATCATGGGAACAAGTAAAGAGCAAATACAAATATATAATCCAAACCGGCCATTGACGAGATTCTATGCTGCCACACTCTTTCATGAATGAATGGAATTTCATTTAATATTTGTGCAGCCCACAGGGGAAAAGCGGGTATTACATGACATGTTTTTGCATACGTTTTCAGTGTCGCCAACGGTGTGCATCAAACTACCAGTGAATGAATGAATGAATAAATAAATGAATGACGTTTTACTGAGTGGGACCGTGAGCATAATTCGGCCACAAAAAATAAGCTTTTCAGCTACATCAGTACAGCACTAATTTTCTTTTTTACTCGAGGTGAGGCGTTGGTCTATATCAAAATTAATTCGATTAGTCTAACATTAATAAAACCTCAGTGTGATGAAGAGCATCTGTGGTGTTGTCGGTGTCCGGCTGCGATGCGTTACATTAGTGATGTCCGGCTCTAACAGCTGACAGATGTAACGGAGTCCAGCAGAGGAAAACCTACATCTTTCATATAAAGTGTCATGTGGCAGATCAAAAGGGTTGCACCATCTCTGAATATTCTCTCTCTTCTAAGAACTCCTCTCACAATCTGCGCACCGGCATCGACAGGATCTTCTAAAAATGGGCAGGCCATTTTCCAAGAGTGCTGATTGGTCAGGGAGTGGTGCTTTCATAGTCGGAGATCTCTTATCCAGAACTTAACCTGGTCCAGACCAGGTTAGGCGTTCAGCATAAGTTACCGGGGAGATATAACCCGATCAGAAGTGAACCAGCGTCATAGGACGAAAAACCCAGGGTTAACCCTGAAGTTACCTCGATAAGAGAAAATCCGGCTTCGTCGTATAGGCCCCTGAATGATCTGTTCTTTGTTTGTGTTTTTTTCTTTTTCACAGTTCTGACATCCTGCCCTGCAGCAGTTTATGTAATTTATTTCACACCTGCTCTCATTGGGGTCCCTCCTATCACACACTGTGACAGATAAAATTCACGTGTCCATCTCAACTTAATATAAAAAACACAGGTTGTTTATTTTTTCATTATCCCGTTTATGCCCAATTTGTTGTGAACTATATTTGACTAGTTGACTGGTGGATACAGTGATAATCGCAGAATGTACATCTGTTAGAATGTATACTGGCCTCAGTTCTCCCCAGGTTGAAATAAAACGCTTGGAAGTTTAGTTGACTGCACTTTAATGCATGACTTGAGTGGGTGTGTGGTTATTTCTCTGGACGCACACATTCATACACGACCGTCAACTTTTCCACAAACTAGCGCCATGCGAACTGAACCGTCTTCCAGCATCATCTACTTCTCCTGAATGACGAGCAGAAAAATAAGCCTATTCACGGGGCGCAAATGCCACCCAGTGGCGATCATGTGGAACTACAGGTTTAACTCTGGAGTCTTCAGAACAGCCGCCCCCAAATTTGTGAAGGCAAATTTGCAGCAGTGTCCATCAGTCTTCGTCATCGGGGACAGCTGGAAGACGGATGAGTCGACTCACTGGTCGGGCGTAGCTGCGATCCTTGATCCTGATCTCTGCTGTACGGATCAGCCCATCTGTCCCGGGGAAGACTTGGCTGATCTTACCCACTGGCCATAATGCCCTGGGAAGCTGCGGGTCCACGATCATGGCCACAGATCCCACCTGTAGAGGGGGAGTGTCCTTCTGCCATTTGGACCGGGTTTGAAGTGTAGGCAGATAGTGACGGATGAACTGAGTCCAGAAGCGGTCCGAGAGGACCTGACTTGCTCTCCACTGTCGACGACCAAGGAGCTCTGAGTCATGGTAGACGACCTGAGGTAGGGATGGGTCTAGCCGCCCCATCAGCAGGAGGTTGGGTGTCACAGGGTTTGGGTCGGCAATGTCCGAGGACACATAGCCCAAGGGCTTTGAATTGAGAATGCCCTCAATCTCCACCAAGACAGTGGACAACACTTCATCTGTGACAACTTGGGAGCCTACAGTAGCAGTTAGGGCAGCTTTGATGGACCTGATTTCTCTCTCCCAGGCGCCTCCAAAGTGGGGAGCACCCGGAGGGTTGAAGCGAAAACTGATCTGCTGCTCTGCTAGCTGTTCCTGTACTGATGGCTGTAGGGCTCTGAAAGCTTCATTGAGTTCTCGCTGTCCACCTCTAAAGTTGGTGCCCTGGTCAGAGAGCAACTCTTTGGGCTTCCCACGACGAGAAATGAATCTCCTTAGTGCCATCAGAAAGGAGTCTGAACTGATGCTTGGCAGGACCTCAATATGGACTGCTCTGGTTGTCAAGCATTTGAAGAGCAGACCCCATCTTTTTTCCCTCCGTCGGCCGAGTTTGATCTGCATAGGACCGAAGCAGTCGATCCCCGTGGAGAAGAAAGCTGGCTGCCTAAGCCTAAGCCGAGCAGCTGGGAGATCTGACATCTTTGGGTTGCTAGGCTGAGCTCTCCATTTCTGGCACTCAGAACAGGAGCGCTGCTCCCGTCGGATGGCCTCGCGGCCACGGAGGATCCAGAACCGCCTCCTTACTTCTGCAAGCAGCCTCTCTGCACCTGGGTGTTTCAGGTCACTATCGGTTTGCCTGATGAGCAGCTTGGTCACCCTATGACTAGGGTCCAGAATGATGGGATGGACAGAGTCATACTCCAGACCCTGGCAGCGTCGCAGTCGTCCCCCAACACGAATCAGATGTTGAGATGAATCGTACTCCGGGGCCAGGGTAATCAGCCTGCTAGACGAAGGGATGGCCTTTGCTGCAGCTAGACACTGGACCTCATCAGGGAAACTGTCCCTTTGAGCTGACCGTAGAATCCTGAGCTCCGCTTCCTCGTATTGGTCAGCACTGGGTGCTTCTACGGAGGCACCAGCCACCCCGTTAAGGTGTTTCGCTGCTGCCTTTACAAGCTCACTAAACGTGCTGAACTGCTGAGCATCAGGTAATGATTGACTGCCAATCGCGACTGTGGTGAGAATTAGGGTTGTGGGTCGTCGCAACTCCTCAGAATCTTCCCCAAGCGTTGTAACAGGGTGCAACGGCCATTTATCTGGTGGGAGCCCCAAAAATTGTGGGCCTTGTGTCCAGCGATTCTCACCTTGGAGATCCTGAAGCTTCTTCCCTCGGGTCAGGTCATCAGCAGGGTTCTCTGTGGTCGGCACATAGTGCCAGGCCTGACTGTTGGTCAACTCCTGGATCTCTGTGATGCGGGTCCCAACAAACACTTTAAAGTGACAGGAGTCGGAATGGATCCAGGCAAGCACAGTTGTGGAATCGGTCCACATGACCACTCTGGACACTTCCAGAGTGAGTTCCCGGCTCAGGAGATGCGCCAGTTGGGCACCTGTGAGGGCTGCGCATAATTCCAACCTTGGCATGGAAATTTGGCGCTTCGGGGCCACCCTGGACCTGGCAGCCAGAAACGCCACTTCTACATGTCCCTCTGTATCCTCTGAGCGCAAGTATGCTACACTGCCATACGCCTGTTGAGATGCGTCACAGAAGACATGTACTTCTCGCTGCCTAACTGCAATGTCCATGGTTCGACTTACGTAGCAGCGGGGTAGCCTGATGTTATCAAGATACTGCAGTTCAGTCTCCCAGGCCTGCCATGCTGTGAGTAGGTCACCAGGCAACAGGGGGTCATCCCACTCTCGTTTCTTGTCCCACAGCTGTTGGACAATTACCTTGGCCCTGGTAGTGAACGGCGTGAGGAACCCAATGGGGTCATACTGGCTTGCCAACACCCTGTAAATGTTCCTCATCGTAGAAGGGGAGCATTCTGGTGGTCGTGATCTGTAGCACAGTGTGTCGGAGTGGCACAGCCAGCGCAGCCCCAAGGCAGGTTCCTGCGGATCCATATCAGTGTGGTTAAGCCACTGCTCACTACTCACTGACCTTAGCTCCTTGGGCAGATGGTCAATGACCTTTGGAGTGTTACTTGCCCACTGCCGTAGTTCAAATCCTCCCTCCACCAGCAGAGTTCTCAGCTTGTCCGTGACCTCTTTGGCAACATCTGGAGAGGAGAAGCTCTGCAGCCAGTTGTCCACATAGAAGTGCTTCTCGATGGACTTGCGCACCTGGTCTCCCTCTTGGCTATGATTGTGCACATGTAGTTGGAGGGCATATGTTGCACAACATGGGGAGCAAGTGGTCCCGAATGGGAGAACGTGCCATTCATACATGATGGGTGGAGATGTCTGCTGGAGGTCACGCCAAAGGAAGCGTAGAAGAGGGCGGTCTTCAGGCTGCAGTCTGACTTGGTGGAACATTCCCTTTATGTCGCTGCTGATCGCAATGGAATGTTCACGAAAGCGAAGCAGGACACCTAGGAGAGAGGCACCCAAGTTTGGGCCTGCTAACAGTAGCTCATTCAGACTCTGATCTTTGTAGACGAATGAGCAGTTGAAGACCACTCTGTGTTTCCCATTGTGTGTCACTAAGTGATGTGGGATAAACCAACTCTCCCTTGATGACATTGCCTGCTCTTGGCTCACCTTAGTGACGTAGCCAGCCCTTTCCAGCTTCGCTATCTCCTCTTGATAGGCCTGCGCCTTTTCTGGGTCTCTGCAGAGGCGCCTCTCTGTGCTGCGCAAACTGGACAGTACGGCTGAGAGTGGCGCCGCAAGTGTGGGCATGTCACTTACACGCAGCAGTGGGGGTGGCATATCTGCATACTCCGTCTACCTCAACACGGACTGTCTTTTCCTCCAGGAGTTTCAATGCGTCCTGGTCCCTCCTTGATCTTGTCACCAACCTTTCACTCCTGTAGGGTAAAGTGTCCAGTTGCCACAACTTCTCCACCTGGTTGTAGAGCTCTGCTGCCGGGGAGGTAGCCACGAATAAGCACTGCTGAGGGTGACTACACTGCTGTAGAGACTTGATAGGTCCCTGCAATGTCCAACCAAGCCTGGTTTTCACTGCAGCGGGGCCCCCAGGTGGACCGAGGCGAACAGGCTCGATAGGTGTCACGAGGTGTGGGTAGTCTGACCCTATCAGGAGGAGTGGATGCACATCTGTGAACTGCTTCAGGGGGAGTGATTTAAGATGCTTAAACTTGCGCTTCAGCCTATCCATAGGATAGGAGTGATGAGCTAGTCCTAGCTCACTGGAGGTGAAAGCCTTACTTATGGTGAATGTCTTTCTTGGCTGATCGATGGGGGAGATCGTAAACTCTACAGCTGCACCATGTAGGGTTCTCACCTCTTGCCGCACTGTTCGCAGATTAAGGCTCTCTGGGGTTCCCTTGAGCTGTAGTCTCTGCGCAGCATCTTGGAGGAGAATTGTCCTTTCAGACCCGTCATCTAATATGGCGTACGTCTCTACAACATGGTTACCATTACGGAGTAGCACTTTGATTATCTTCAGGAGCACCTGGTTGCAGCCAGCCCGACGATCCAAGTACAGTACATCGGTTGGTGGCTTTGCATCTGCACCCGGCGCCTGTCCCGCAGTGGTCTCGTTCTTCGTTGCTCGGAGATTTGCATCATGCAAGGCCTCAAGGTGCTTTCCCTTGCACATCTTGCAGGTAATTCTCAACTTGCATTGGGCGGCCTGATGGTGTCGTCCACAACGCCAGCAACGGTTGTTGGATTTCACCCATGTGACCTTCTGCTCTTTAGTGAGCAGCTTGAAGTTAGAACACTGGTCCAGGAAGTGGAGGGTGTTGTTACAGTAGGGGCAATAGGCCGTAGCCTTTGCTGGTCTTTCCTGGGACACTTGACCCTCAACCTGGTCTTCTCGGCTGGAAGTCTCGACAGCAGCACTATGAAGCACAGGAGTGCCTCGCCGCGCTTTCTTCTTATCCTTCTCACCTTCCTTCGTTGACCCTTTCCCCCTCGCAGCATCCCCGTCTCTGCTGGGCCGGTCACCACCCTCTTGTATAACCAGCTCATATTCTAGCCACTCTGCGAAGTCCATTAGTGTGGGGACTCCATCTCGGTGGGGGTAGAGGTAGCGGCGGAAAGTGGCTCGCATGTCCTGAGGTAGCTTCCTCAGCAGCCTGGCTACGTGGGATCCGCACTTCAACTCTATGCGTCCCTCTTCACCCATTTGCTCCAGCATTCCAACGAGGGCCCGGACTCTCAGTGCAAACTTACGGAAACCTGCCATGTCACCAGCTCGGATCGGCGGTTCCTCCATCAGCTCGGCAATTCTCTGTAGTGAGAGTTGATGAGGTTGTCCATATTGTTTGATTAGAGAGGCCATGGTGTCAGAATAGGGGAACAAGGAATTGCTGTATGAATCAGCTATCAGGAGGGCCTCCTCTAGCTTGAGGTGGTCACAGAGCACCTGATACTTAAATCTTTCTGTCGCATCATTGGGGAGGATGTTGTCAAGAGCGAGCTTCAATCTAGCAAATTCCCTAGGGTCATCTTTAGAGAACTTAGGAATAGATGGTGTTGGGCCCCTGTATGTTCTTTCTGTGCTGCTCGGTAGTGTCGCCGATGGGTTAAACTGCTGTTGTGGGAAGAAGGGTTTAGCTGTGGCATGGAGAGGGACCTGTGGGGGGTCAGGTAGTGAAACTGACCGAGGTGCACTGTCATTGTGGCACAGACAGTACAGACGGGGCCAGAGACAGGCGTGCTTCAAGCTGTTGCATCCGTGCCCTGAGTTCTGCTACCACATCCGGTGGCTGCACAGGCGGCACTGTGTGGGGCACAGGTAGGTTGTCAGGGGTGTTGTCAGGTATGAACACTGGCGGTGGAGGCGGTGGCCAGTCGTCTGGCCCATCCTCGTCTAATAGTGCAGGAATACTGAGTTGCTCCCTGGATTGAATCCGGTGCAACGGAGGTGGTGGGGGAGGTTCTTGCTCTGCTTCTCTTGGAAGGAGGTTGCTCTGTAGTGGAGGAGGATGAGGAGAGGTGTATAGGCTTGGTGGTGGTGGCAGTGCACTACGATCCATTTCCCGTCTCATGTCCTTCACCATTAGGTGCAGCATCCTGTTGTCCTGTTGAAGCTGATGCAACATGCTCATCATCACTGGTGATGTCTGGGTGGGCGGTGGAGTGCTGGTGTACACAGGAGGTGCAGCTGCTACATAGCTTAATGATGGGTCTTGAAATGTGGCTGGGTACTGTGCGTACTGTGAATACTGGCGGAGGGGTGTCATCTCGGCAGCACCTTCCCGTTCTCTCCAGTCCATTCCCATGCTGGTGGGTCGGGCTGGGTAGTTTGCAGCTTGTGGCAGCACGTAGCCTTCATAATCATCCATCCATCCAGGTTGGCGAGTTCGTCGGCGCGGGCGGGCGCCAGCACTTGGGGGAGCCTGAGCCATCTCCACTCTGTAATTATCCAGATCCGGCTCGAAGGACCAAATGTTGTGAACTATATTTGACTAGTTGACTGGTGGATACAGTGATAATCGCAGAATGTACATCTGTTAGAATGTATACTGGCCTCAGTTCTCCCCAGGTTGAAATAAAACGCTTGGAAGTTTAGTTGACTGCACTTTAATGCATGACTTGAGTGGGTGTGTGGTTATTTCTCTGGACGCACACATTCATACACGACCGTCAACTTTTCCACAAACTAGCGCCATGCGAACTGAACCGTCTTCCAGCATCATCTACTTCTCCTGAATGACGAGCAGAAAAATAAGCCTATTCACGGGGCGCAAATGCCACCCAGTGGCGATCATGTGGAACTACAGGTTTAACTCTGGAGTCTTCAGAACACAATTTTTTCAGAGTTGTAAGGCATTTACTTTTCTCAGTTTAGTCCCTGTGAATCATGTTATGTATTTATTTTTTCCATTTTGTACTTTGTTTTGAAAAATAGCATTTTCATGACTGGAAACAATTGTTGCCAGTGGTCACACAGCTTGTTACTAGATTTAATGTAACCTAATAATATAGAAATAAGAATAATAATATAGTTATAACAAAAAATAATATAGTCTTAATAAATAGTAAATAATAAATAGTAAATAAATATAGTCTTTATACCCCCCACTGCCCCCCCCCATTAAGGTAGCGGGGGAGTGGGGGGAATAAAGCAAAAAAATGTCTAATATTGTACATGGATACCAATTGATAGTATCACAGAGGAAGGTAGCTAATTATCATGGTTCAAACCTTGGTTCTCCCTGTATAAAATTAAAAACAAAACATTTTGTTACGGCGGCCTGTCATTAACCCCTTGTCTTTCATTTTCTACATGCAAATCATCCTGTTTCACCCCACCTGTCTGATTGGCCTGGCATCACACCATCTCCTCCCTCCCTAACAACTATTGGACACACCTGGAACTGCTTCCCACAGCTACAAAAGAACCCAGCACACCCTCAGTCAGTGGCAACTGCTTGGCCTGGCAACAGTTGTCCTTAGTTTATGTTTTGGTGACTTTAGTTTGACTAACTGCCTATGTTTTGATTTCCAGGTGTTTGGTTAATGGTTTAGTTGTTAGGTTCCCTTTTGTGTTTGGTGTTTGATTTACACTGGTAGTTTGGAGTTGGGATAGCTAGGTCTTTTGTTGTAGTTTGGTTTTGGTTACAGGTTTTAGTTTATGATGCTGCTCGTTCCCCTTTTGGTTCATAGCCTAGGTTTGTGTCTTTCCCCATTTGGTTCCCCTTTTTTAGTGTTAGGCTTTGTCTGTCTTTTTATTTGTTCCTTTGAGCAGCATCGCTAACCCCATCTCCTTTTCAGTTACAGTTTTCCAGGTTTTTGTGTTTGCCTTAATTCACCTCCTGAACAATAAAACATCTTCACTCCACCTTTTCCATCTTGAAACCAGTCTTTTGTTTGCGTCCCCAACCCCTAGCAGAGCTGGGACGTAACACATTTAAATTGCTTTCTTTGTTCTTTAATAACTTTGTTCTTTAATAACTTTGTATCAGATATACACCTTAAACTAAACCTGTATGATATAAAAACATAACAAAAGGTTTTAAACATTGAATTCACACTGTCAACCAAAAAATCGCCAAACAAGGGTGAGAGCAAGTTGGGAGGAGGGGTTTTAGGTGTGGGCATTGGCTATGATAAGTACTTTGTCAACTCCAACAGCACATCAAATCCTTTTTAACCACAGTCAAACACAAGCTAATGTTAGCTAACAGAGAAAGATCACTTGGCAGCTAGCAAGAAAATGACACATGGCATGGGTGGCCAAGTCCAGTCCTCCAGAGCTACAATCCTGCAACTTTTAGATGCATCCCTTTTCCAGCACACCTGAATCAAATAAATGGCTTGTTAGGCTTCTGCAGAGCTGAATGACATGTGCATGAGGTAATTCGGGTGGGTTGGAGAAGGAATGCATATAAAAGTGACAGGATTGTGGCTCTCGGAGACTGGACTTGGCCACCGCTGATGTAAGGCAACGTATGCCTGTCAGTTTATTTAGCTAGGAAGAGTATTCTAAGAGGACTAAATGAGCCGTTGCACACCATTCTACAATTTGAAATAAGTAAATTACAAGCAATCCTGCAAACAGTTTTCTTCCTGTAGTTATCAACAAGCTATGTTCCCACTGTTGCCACTCACAGAAATAAGCCCATGAACAAAAAATATTTTTCCCGGGGGGGGGGGTGGGGGTTACTCTAGAAATTTGAATGATTAAATAATTATACATATGTTTGGGGGAAAATCATAAGAAATTTATGAAAATTTGCTCTTTCCAAGAGGATTTGCATTTGCCATGTCTTCAGCCGGAAGTGGCAGAAGGCAGATGATGTCATGTGACAGGAAGCACTCTGAAACTATTGTTTATAAACTAAAACCTTTGTCTAAGTTGTCTATTTGCATATTAAGTGGAAAAAGTTGCATTACCACCTCGAGATTGTGTTACCACCTTTTTATTGTGAGTAGAAAATGACAGTGATACTTCGGCAACAATTGTTGTGCTTGCCATCATTTGTTTTCTCTTAAAATGCTTTAAGAGGCTCTTTCTTCTTGAGCTTAGAAATTCCTTTTCATTTTTCTGTTATACATTTTTTATTACATCATGCTCTGATTGGTAGACCACACAATAACTGAAAAGATGTTCCCTCTGAAAATAACCATACGATCATGTAGCAATAAACTTCACAACAATTAGAAACGCAGCTAAATGAGACAATCATGTGTTAAATACTACAGAGAGGCTCATCAAACAGCTTGATCCAATATAAATAAGACATAAAGAGACACACAGTTGATTACTCACCAGACAATTCCCTGAGCTCCAGAGCCAATGGGCTTTAAATTCTGGTAACGTTTTAAAACTGTGAAGGTGGAGTCTCCCACTTCCACACTGTAGAACTGGTTGTCCACTTTGCTTTTACTCATGTTGTAATGTTTGGCAATATATGAAACATCCACTTGTTTTCCAAAACCCTGCATCATAAAAACATGACAGAGAAGCCGTGTTAGTGATGCTGTGGATGATTGCTGGTCATCTTAGCTGAAGTATAACAAAACATCTGGAAGTAAATAATCAGTATAAGCATATGCCATGGAGACTCGACTTTTTCAACATATCTGAAGACAAAAACATCCAATTTTCTTTGAAATAAAGACTACAGTGCAGATAAAGGTGATATCTGTGAAACCATATTAAAAATTGCATCAAGGTTTTTTTTTTCTTCAAAGATTTAAGTTACCCAAGTGTCAGAAGATTTAGCACTACCTCTAGAGTATGTTAAACACTTTGTACCAATAGCAACCATTATGTTATTTGTTGTGTTATTGCTCTTTATGTTTTTCTCAATCTGTTTTCTTATTGGTGCTCCTGATGACTGTCTGCTTTGTTTTCTTACAGCATTTCTCAACAAAATAGCAGCTGTTTTTTTTGTTTTTGTTTTTTTTTTTTGGTTGTACAGTTGTTACGGTTACCTTTTGTATCTGTCTCCTTCTAGCCTCTTCTTAAAATCCCCCTCCCCCTCATTTATCCTTACGAGGTCCAGCATTAAAATGTAACTTAGCTATGTCCAAAATAAAGAACAATGATCAAGTAAAGGGGAGTCTTATATCCTCCATCAAGCTCCCTTTGGTAGGGAAAATTTTCTCAGTACAAGTCAGCAAGCTAGACCATCTTTCTGGTGTCAAGGTGCTGGTCAAATTAAGAATAAAGATAATTAAACACTTGATTATTTTTACATGCTTTAGTTTTATTGAACCTACTCCCTGTTAAAAAAAAAAAAAAAAAACATGACATGCAAGCAGAATCAATATCTGGGCATCAAACCTACGATTATATAAACCTTCCTTTCTCTTATTTCTCTGCTGAGAATCATCATCTTGTTCTTAAAAGTCCTTTCCTGAAAAGTTTATTTCCACTTCACCTTTCGGACGGATGATGTCACATTGTCTTTAGGCATATGACGCAGATTTGTGCTTTTAATGATAGCAGCAACCCAAGTCCCAAAGGCAGCAAATCTACCCCGCACTAAAAATGTCAACCTCTGCACTCCACATTTGGAGACTTTTGCTTCTTCTGTGTAGAGGACGTTAATGCAGGGCCTGAGGCTGAATTACAGGAGCTCACTGTCTTAAGACAGGACAAGCACAAGGTAGGATATTTCCCAGCATGACTTTAAAGAAGCAATTCCTCTTCACTTAGTAGCTGAGCCTATTCCACACAATATAACATTGAAACTATTCATTTATTTTATTGAGGTACAACTGATGTGCAATGACACATACAAAACACTGTTACCATCTTGTTTCGATTTAACATTTGACAGCAACAGCTGCAAATCTAGCAATAAAATTTTCTTCTTCTTTGAGACTGCTTTCATCAAACGTTTAGCTAACGGCCTTAATTTACTGGGGTGGCTAGTCCTGGATCAGTTGTTAAAGAAGTACTTTCATGGTCATTTCATTAATATTGCAGTGTTCTCTATTATTATTGAAGTCATTATGCATCGTTTCTGTAAAAAAAAAACCTTCTGGCTGCTTCGTTTCAAGCTGTTTTTGTAAGCTAGAAGAGTGGCTTGGGCTCAAACGACAGGCTTTTCCGGTATTGCTCATGAATATCCGTGACGCGTAAATGAGTTGTCTCTGATTGGCTCCCTCCCATGAATGTGTGAAGGATCCCCCCACCCCCACCCCCCGCTCTGTGTGTAACCGTAGCAACCAGCTGAGACCTACGCTATTACGCTGTTCGAGGCTTCATGCCGCAGCGGAGCCAGAGTGGGGGCAAGGGGGCGGTCGCCCCAGGGCCCCGTTTCGTGTGATTTGTTCATGTATAAATTGTTATAAATAAATTGTTTTAACAATAAAATGTGCAGTGTGTACGTGAAGGTCTACGTCTGAGTGTGGGTTTCAATAGGCCAATTCTTGTGTTACGACTGTCCGTGAATGCATCGGAGCTGTGAGCCAGCGGTGATTGGCTGTGCCGCATTAACTTTTTTTTTCTTTATGCTTGATCTGAATTCTGGAGGGAAGCTAAACAGCAAAAATGGAGAAGAAAAAACACCAATCTGGCTCATTCAAACTAAAGGTAAAAGAGAGAAAAGAGAAATTGGTTGCTTCTTGTCATCCACTCAATTCCTACTTTTCATCAACACCACCATGGCCGTGAGAGCCCAACATCAGTCAGCCCACTCAGTCAGCCGGTGACTGAGGTTAGGCTAGCCGCTAACGGTACTACTCAAAGCCCAAAGCCCACCATCGGGACCACCAGGAGCCCTGCTGCAGTCCAACACAAACGCTGCTGGAACATTTTGTGCCACCAGCAGCAGCGGCGGTCAGTGTCCGTGCTGGTAGCACCGGCGAAGACCCGGCGCATCTGGTAGCCACCTCCGCAGCTGTACAGGAGTACCCGACCGACCCATTCTTGTTTCGAGACCACCCTCTCACCCCTGAAGTAATCCGGGCTCTGGCTCTCATCGGGCATGGACCCTGTCAGCCTGGTTTGAAGGACAAATATGAGAAGTTTCCAGCAGGACGATGCTTTAACCCTGTCTGGTACAGCCATCATTTGGGAGTTTCGGGCATCGTGGAGCGACAGTGGCTCATTTATTCACCCAGACCAAACAAGCTGTTTTGCTTCTGTTGCTGGCTGTTTGGCAAAAAGACAACCGAAAAGTCTGGGAAAGCTGGGGTGACCCATGCACAGGATTTTCAAAATTAAAAAAGGATTATGGAGGAGTCGACTAAACTGCGACAGCCAGCGCAGAGAGCCATTGGTGAGTAGGTATGTTTACATGGAGACTTTTTCCCTTTCGGAATGAAATCATTCTGATTGAGGATTTGAGGGCAGCTGTTTACTTGGGAACTAATACATTCTGATCTGGTGTGTACATGCGCCAATATTTATTCAGAAAAATCCTGTCTGACATGCGCAGAATGATGTAAATCACGTTATTTAATAAAGACGGAGGTATAAAAACTGATCGTCACGGTTGTGGTTTCTGCAGGACTTTAATCAGCAGCTGATCCTCATGCGCTCCTACTGCAGAAAACCAAGAGGAAAAGGCGTAGAGACAGCGTTTGAGTAAAAAAACAAACTTTCTTTTGCTGTCCATTGAATTACGTTGTTCACAGCCATCTGTCAAAGTGAGGAAACGTCACTCGTCGCATGTTTACGTCTTACGGTTCAGCGCTTTTCATTCGGAAAGAGGTGTTTACATGGATCATTTTCATTCCGAAAGAGCTTTTAAACCGAAAGCAATCTATATTTTTGGATCCATGTAAAACCAGCTGTGTAAACTTAAAAAATTATCTCTTTCTCAAAATGTTGTAGTCTTGACCAACTGTCTATTGAATGTTCTTTGTATTGCTGTTAACTACAACAGACCTCAAGCTCTGCACACGTCACAATACCTGCAGGACACTGGTCCTCAAGGACCGGAATTCGGGGTCCCTGATCTAAACTTTCAGCACCATGGACAGCCGACACTCTGAGATCGACACCTGTCAAGTGCATGTGTGTGTGTGTGTGTGTGTGTGTGTGTGTATTCAGAACACGTTTGAGAACTGGTTTGTGGTTTTACTCTGCTTTCTGAGGCACATCGGTTTGCTTGGCTCAGTAAAAGTGAGCATTAGTGTGTGAGCATTGTTTGACGGTAGGATAAGGTGTTTGAATAGTAAAATTACTATCATAAGGGCCCATCGAGAATGCTCCGCCCCCTCTGTACTGAGACGTAGCTTGTTGACTCCGCAGCGCCGTCTTCACTTCTGGTGCGGAGAGGGAGGGGACCAGGGCAGGGTTACCTGCATTCCCATGGGCGGGCTTAAACACTAGTGGGTGACGCCCCTTGAACATGTGACGTAGAAATGCAAGGCTCTTCCTGATTCGCTCTTATCTCTGTATAGTTTCTATAAATAGGAAGCACAGCCCATGGAGGTGACGCACCACTTCCAAGCTCAGCATGTGAATGTAATTAAGGGTGACCCTCCCTATTTCAAAAGTAGCAAGTTAAACTGGTTTTTGGCGGAAGGAGGCCTTTAATCCTTTTAAATCCTTTACTCTGATGATTTTCTTTGTAGTTGTATAAGTTATGAGTTCAAACAGAACAAGCCACCCCTCGTTAATATTCACCACCTAACTGGTCTTATTTTATGGGATATACCTAAAATTTTATTTTTCTACATATGAATAATCAAGCTTTTCTTTTTACGACTTTAAATCAAGAAA
Source organism: Atherinomorus stipes (assembly GCA_023101725.1). NCBI lineage: Eukaryota > Metazoa > Chordata > Actinopteri > Atheriniformes > Atherinidae > Atherinomorus > Atherinomorus stipes. The sequence goes on from JALJCO010005679.1 coordinate 1,262,234, forward strand.
AATTCAGCTGCATATCACTTTTATGTGCCATTATAAAGTCCTCAGAGTTATTGGAAAAAGTCAACCGCTTCCATGGGCTGTATACATGTTTTACAAGAATAAATTTAAAAAAAGAAGAAAAAAAAAAGAAAAAGAATAATTTGTTATAGATTACAGTCACAACAAAAAAAAAGGAAAAGAAAAAAAAAACGCCCTCAATCAGTTTTAACCTATTATAATCAGGTCATAATAATAACTTTTAAAAAAAGAAAATTAGAATAAAAGAAAATGTGGTCCTTATCAGGTCAAAAAATTATGTAAAATACAACTTTAGATGAACAACAAATGAAAAATTACACTGTCATGACTGATTTGATGATCAGACCTCGGGTGATTTGTTAAATATTAAACTTCCCCTTACAGAAAAAACACATGAATTTCACATGTGACCACATGTGGTTCACATGTGGATCACACTAAAATGTTCCAGAAGCACACGTTTGCACATGTGAATCACATCTATGTTAACATGATCACATGTTGATACAGATGTGATCCACATGTGGACCACATGTGAGTCACACATTTCTCACATGTGGATCACACTAAAATATTCCAAAACCACACATGTGCAATCGTGTGCTCCACATGATCATGCACATGTGCTCCACATGTGCACCATCATGTGGAGTGCATGTGGTTTTTCATGACAGTATAATTAGAAAAGAATGAAAAAGTGCAGCTTGCTTGGAAATGTCATCAGGAAAAAGTCTTTCCCCTCTAGAGAGAACATAGCAGCACAGTTTAGCTATGTAAATAAAAATCTTAAAACCCCACAGTTCTTCTGTAACAATGTGCATTAGGTAGATAAAACCAAAGCAGAGTTGTTTACAGATCTGGGCATGAAAAAGTTCCTCCTTTTTCTGCCAGAAGTGGTGCACTAATAGTGCACCATTACTGCACTATCACTGGCTGAACGACTTGTCGCGCAAATACGGCATCACGTACGGTGTCCAAACTTGGCGTGTGGAAACATCCTTGTTGCGGGCGTTCATTTATGCTCTGAAATCGTTTCCCCTGGGCACACAGGTGTTTCTCTGTGCGATTGAATTAGCAGACAAGTCGCTGGTAAGTGGCTGGTAAGTGGCTGGTAAGTGGCTGGCAGTCGGCTGAAAGGGGAACTTTTTCATGCCCAGATCTGTAAGTCATAATATACAGCCACTGTTTCTGGTAAAACCACACCTCATAACAACTGTAAAGCACAGTAGTGGAGGGATGATGACGTGGGCTTGTTTAGAAGCAATGGGACAAAGACACTTAGCTGCAGAATTCACCATAAACTCCTTTTTGTCAAATTATGCTAAAGACAAATGTAAAACTATATCTGTCTGTCAGCTAAAACTTGGCTGCAGCAGGAAAATTAGCATTGCAACGTCTGCTACAGAAACAATAATGAAGGTGTTGCAGTGGTCCAGACCTTAACCTGATGGAAATATTGTAGCAGGTCCTTAAGAGTGATGTGCAAGACAAATCCCTGCAAACTTTAACAAACTAAAAGGGTCCAAATTCCTCCAAAATGATGTCAGAAACTGATCAAATCTGACAAAAAACAATTACATATGCTGCTAAAGGTGTCTCTATAAACTGTTGAACATACATAGTTATTCACTTGCTGCTTTTGGACTTTGGACTTTTGTGGTTATTTACTTCATTTTAAGACCCGTTTAGGACCAGGTGAATGTTTTACTCTATCTTGATACATAAACCTTAGTAATGAAATAGTACTACTAATACTTTTACCATGACTGTAATTAATAAAAAGAGTGCACACAGCTGAGTTAACACCTAAACTCTTTCCATGCAGAAATGCAAACCTGTGTAATAGCCATGAAATGACATTAGTGTGACTAATGTCTTCACTCAGCTAAAGACATTATTATTCTACAAATAGACACATGATTATCAGGCTGTAATTACTTGGGTAGAACAGACATGCAAATAGTGGCACAACAAAATTACCATTTAAGTTAATTGCAGCCTTAGTAATTACTCTGCAGCTTAGGAATCCAAACTAGGCTTAACTAAAAGATGCTGCTATATATAGTACCAAGTTTGAAAGAAATTCCTTTAAATCTAATATAATGAAATTCAATTACAGTTAACATGGCTGACAGGTCATCCAAACCAATGATGTAATCATTTCTATATACAGGATTATATACTGCAGGGCCAGTGGTACCTAGATATTAAACATCCAGCTACACATGCATGTACAATGCAAACATCCCCATGCAAAGTGCCAGAGTAACTGAAGTGGTGTAGGGAGCAGTCCTTACACGCATACCAGAGATCTAGTTTATATTTTTTAAATGAGTCTGGCATTTATTCTGTCAAATGTCAATGAGAGGAAGGCAATTAAGCCTCACTTTAGCAAATATTTTACTTCCCGATAAACACTTGAGTTGAAAAATCAGATGCAAATTATTTATCTTTTGCATAATTAATTATCAACACAAGGCTAAAAGCTCTTCAACCTTGGAAAACATATTCCCAAAGGATATTTGCAGCAGTTTAAACTGTTTTTGCTGTGTTTCGTCTTTGTTGTTAATTAAATTGGTCTCGTGTTTGTGAGGACAAACCACTGCAGAGTTATCTCACTTTGTATGTACAGAAACAAACACGCAGTACAACACATGCAGAGCAAAGAGGGGAAATGGAAGTGAATCAGTACTGTACCTTTTTTACCTGTAAGGAACACACACCTGACAAAAGGCTATCTTTACATCCAGGACTGGTTGGCTGCAGTTATATAAGAAATGTCTGCTCATAAATACCTGGAAGACACAAAGAGGGGAGATGCAGAGTCAGAGAGGGAGCACAGGAGATGAGTGGCAGGAATTTACAATTGTTTCACAGCAAACTCCAAATGTAAATGTCTTAAGATGAAGAAATATATTAGTTTGCTTTTATCCTGATCAGCTTACAGGATAATATGTAAGAAAGAAAGTAGTTTCATTGCTTGGTGGTCTGTCTGAGAGCCCTTTTCTTGGAAATTTGTTGTTGCAGTTACTGAAACCTCGCCTGCTGTGGGACTGAGCGCTCCCAGTATATTCACATCTTCTCTCTTTCTGTTGCCATCATTCTCAATAAAAAGAAGAAAAACAACAAGTCAGCGCCACCCACTCCTCTATAAATATAAACTGACCAATACATCAATTCATCATCAGAGAACAATACAGCAGCACTACAATAATAAATGTCCTCGTGTTCTGAGATAGAGTGACATGGAAACCTAGCACCTGGTTGAGGGGAAGTAATTATAAATTTAGCTGATAACTTTCTGAAACAGATTCAATAATAATCTTCATTTGTCCAAATTTTATATTTATCTTATAAAATAAACCCTTTAAAGTTAAAACATGATATTTAGGGTCACTAAAGGTAAGACTGATTGATCGAAATTAGAAATTAGAAGACAGTGACTAACATCTGCTAGTGAGCCACAATATTAAAAATTTCAACAGATAACAATAACTGATCATTTTCTGCTTCTCGTGAAGGAAACCGATATTAAAGCTGAAAATGATGTAACATTCATTCCGTATGCAAAATTAGAAAATACTTCTGCTGAATCTGCAGATCCAGTAGTTGCCGGCGGTGATGTCATAATGTTGCTCAGTGGGTGTGGCCTTATGTTGTCCCTATGCCCCACGTTTTTTTGTTTTTTTTTTAAGGAATAACAAGCAAAAAACAGTATTCCACAGGTCCATGGCCAAACAGCCCGTTATATGTTGGTTAATTATATCGGTCGATATCAGGTCGATATCGGTATTCAGTTTTAAAGACAATACTGGCTTATACATGTACCAATATCAGGCTGACATTGTGGATCTTTACTGTTTTCGCTAAGCTTAGTACAAAGACTGGAAATAGGGAGGAAGCCAGCCTAATTTACACAGCACAGCATATCTGTACACTATAACAATTTAAAATGGCAAATGGCTCTTAAGAGTACATCCCAATTCCCAAAAAGTTGTAATGCTATGAAAAATGTAAAAGCAGGGATTTACTGGGGAAATTCACACTTGCTTTTAATGGAGTGTCACCTGAGGGCCTGAAGATTCAATTTTAACCTTTGGCCTTTGGTCCCATGCTTACAGAGATTCCTTACAATTCTCTCAGTCTGGATGATATCACACACCATTGATGATGGAATCTTTAAGTCTTCACAATTTACAATGAGAAATATTTTCTCAAATTGTCCCACAAATTTTTAGACACATTGTGTGTCAACTTGATAAACTTCTGGAAAGCTTTACATTTGAAGTTGTGTTTCATTTGTGCCAGCTACTTTTCCAGTCTCTTTTTTGTCCCTGTACCCACCCAGTAATGCAGATATATGCTACAGTGATGAACGTATGAAAAGCTAAACAATTTGACAGTAAAGTTAAAATATTCATGTACTTAAATCCAGTTTTATCCACAACTTTGATAATGGCCTGCAGCAGTTCTGTGAGATTTCCTATTTAATTTCATATTTTGTGTATATTCTTATGTAAATAGTATACCACTGAGCAAAGGATCAACTGTGTATCACTAGATACATTAACACAATTCTCCACACTGTTTCTGCTATTGTTTTTCAAGAATATATTCATAGATAGTGGGAAAGAGTCAGTTTTATGGTTTGTCAGTATAAAATGCAAAATTCAATGCTGAGAAAAATTAAGTTAACAAGCTACATCTATTAAGTTATGCCAACTTGAATTTTGTTTTAAGCCTACCAACAGAGAACTTTGAGTGCACATGACATTTTAAATGTCATGTGCACTCAATGTTACTATCAACATTATTATTTGATCTCAACACATAAAATAAAGTTAGCAACTTAGAATGTTTATCTAAATCAAATCATTAATTTTTTTAAGTTGTATTTATGTAAAAGACCCTCTGAGTTACTTTTTAAAGTATATCAAAGCTGACAAAAATACCCCCAGGCAGAAATACGACTGGCCTGCAAGTCAAAAATACATATGAATAATAGCTGAATGCCTCTGAGAAGGATTTTCTTATCAAGTGTGAAATTTTCTTTAGTTAAAGGTTTATTTTTAAAAGAGTCTCTGAAAGGTTTATCACACTGAAGCCCTCAATGAAACAGGATACACCTCAGTTAATAAAGCTGAAAATCTGTATCTACACATCACCAACAACTGAGCTAAGATTAACACCAATCAGCATTACAGCATCAACAAACTGATTCTTTTCTTTCAATACCTGCAAAAAATGTACAGTGAAAACTGATGGCGTTTATCCAGTAAGACTTGGGAGTGCTTATCCAAAGTCACATTTGAACATTATGCAAAAAACGTGATGGATCAATGAGTTTATTCAGTGGAGAGGTAACAAAGTTTCATGAAATAAAAAGTACTTTAATTCTACTTCCGCCAAAGTAATAAGCTTTCAAAGAGCTGGTGTCGGAGACTTTATTTGCATAAAACCAGGGGCTGAGATTTTACCATGGTTAGAGGCTATAGTGAAAGAGCAGCTAATGGGTCAAATTGATCTAAATGTACCTTTTCCAATTTTCTGGAGCTTTTCAAGATGGAAGAACGGAAGGACAGATCTGAAAGAGGGCTGCACCAACGTTAAGCCAGAGAGAGAGAAACTGCAGCTCTCTCACAAAATCACTTCAAGGGTTTTCCAGGTAATGAAGCTTCCAATGTCTTAATGACCATGTCCTCTGAATAGAATGGTACATTTTATTAAATATGGCATTAAAATCATATAAAAATATGAGGATGTGTGGTCATAAAACTCACACAAATGTGTTTGAAGCATGTTCACAAATCTAGAATAGCTAATGAGAGCTGGACAGCTTCATCTAAAAAGGAATATCTTTAACTTTCTGGACATAAATGTAGCTCAGGCAGCCCCGTAAGACTGTCACTGCTTAAGCTTTGATGTCTGTGCTAACTCCATCGAGAGTGGAGCAGCTTTAGAAAAAGATGCGGGACACGGAAGTTGGAAATTTCTAATTTCTAATAAACTCTCCTCATCTTTTACAGGAGATTCCAACAGTCTGAATTTCATGTACAAACAGTTTCAGTGTGTCCAGTTGAAGGGGGAGATTTGAATTAGTAATTATTTACATGTTAAATTTTCATTCAATAAGCTAAAAAAAAAAGAGAGAGAAAGAAGAAGGTAGAAGACAGGGAGGGAGCAGGGTAAATGAAGTATGAGAAATAAAACTCAGGAAAGGATGAGGTTATGAGGACATGCGATCAATAGATCATTCACAATCCCTCAAGCCGATGTATTGTCACCCCACATCTATGTGGTTGACAGGACAGCCCCCACAGTGACCGCCATGAAATTTGCTATTAATCTAACTGGTCAACACTGGATCGGCCCTGGCACCAAGCTAGTGCGATAATCTTTAGCCATCTGTGCGCAGAATATAATAAATCCCTCACAGGCCCAGATGTTTTCCAGCAGTACGCACTACAATAATTCAAACACCACCTCGATCATCTTCTCTGAATGTGATTAGAAGCAGTGTGTGACCAAACATACACAATGCTGTGATGATACAGTCCTATCTAAACCTGGAGTCTGCTTTAATTGAGTCCAATCCTACATGTAAAACATGGATATGAAAGTGGGAACAGCCCTAAAACATTGTGCACTGAAAAAAAAAAATAATCTGGTGAAGATAAGCTACAAATAGATCAACACCATTAAAAATGACTAAATAAACGTTGAAAATAATGAACCTTTTCCCTGTTATATTCATCAAACATTATCTGAAGACGACAGCAAGTGAAACACAGCACATCCTGAGTCTGTGTGTGTTCATCCAATGGATTCTGCTGATAGTGGTCATGGTTAAAATGCTGCTTTGGTCGTAGCTACACTCAAACTACACTCAGCAGCATTCCTTTAAATACTCATACATCATTCTGACTGCAATATGTCTTAACAGTGAGCTGACTGAGAGGTTGAAGAAGCAAAAAATAAAGCTGATGTTCAGCTTATTCCAAGACAATGTTACTAGAAAGTTGCTAGTTGCATACATTTATCCACAAAACAATTTATGCACATGCATTTTTTTTTTACCTTTGAATGAATTCTGTAGGAGAAAAAAGGTTTCATCTGGCTTAAAATTGCATAAAAAGCATTAAAAGAAAGTAGGGCATTACATGAGAGACATCAGGGGTAAATATGAGCTTTTCCTAGAAGATGTGGCTTTCAAAACTGAAGAAATAGAGACCATAAAAAAGATTTTTTGAAGCTAAACTGTTTGATTGGTGAAATGGTCTGAAAGACTTGCATCACTGTAATAATACAGCATCACCACCATGATCCAAGCTCTTTTAATAATAACTGTACAGCTACAGTACGTCAACTTTCACTGCATACATACAGTACAGATGTATTCAGCTGTGGGAATGTTTTAAACCACATCGCTAAAGCAAAATTGCTGGAATATAAACTATGATGGACTGCCACAGACTTACTGGAAGTGTTGAGTGGTGAGAGTAAATTGGCAAAAGGAGAAACCATTAGCATGACTGTGGCAAATGGTCTCAGTGCAGCATCAGATTAAAAAAATGCTGTTTCGCTTACATCTATTGGCACACTCAACTAATCTGAGCTCTTACAAAGCTACACCCAAGTCACTCTCTAAAGTCATTAAACTTTTAATTTGTTTACTCTCTGATTATCTTTTGATGCTGTTGTGAAGACATTAGCTGGTAGCAATACCTTTTGGGATGTTTTGCTTTTTGGGGAATATAGGTCAAAGTAAGTTTTCATTTTTAAGCTGCTCAACTTTCAAATTTGCACTTTTCTGGCACTCGCCTGCTCTTCCCTATATCTTCAAGTTGTTAGTAGACAACTTTTGCGTGACATGAGCACAGCAATTAAGAATTTTGAGGCTTGCTTTAGAGCATTGCATAGAGTTGCATCAAAATATAGATGCCGCAGCACAGCAGGATGAAGAGAACTCTGAGTGGTATCCACTGTATGAAAGTGCCAATTTGTAGCGGTCAGGAAGATGTAAGTAGAGCTGCCATGTTCTTTTCCTGGAATCGGCTGTTGATGTCTGATACAGTGTATTTTCAATTTCCAAGTCTGAAGGAGACAACTCTGAGCCTGTGTCAAAGTAATTTCATGCAGAACCGGTGAAGCCAAGAGCAGCAATGGAGCCCAGTCCAAGGACATGTAATTGCTGTGCCATGTGTGGGTAAGCGTTATGAACAACTGAGCAAAATGGGCCATTTTACACCCAGACTGGTGAATGACATGACACACAAACAAACAAAATCACTTCATTACACTAAAAAGAACATTATGAATGCAGATTAAAGTAAATATGAAGTTGGCGTGACATGTTTCATGGACAGATTTGAGCACTCTGATGCCTTTTACAGACACTCGTGAAAAAGCTGTAGAATTACAAAAACTTAGGCTTGGACAGGAGAGCTGATGTAATTCCTGCGATCAAAAAAAACTTAAGAAACTCAAGCATGGATTTTTTTGTTTTTGTTTTTGGATCCTACATGTGATGCTGCCTCCACATTTCTGAGCAATGGCTCAGGTGAATCAGTGATCATCCAGCATACTCAAGAGGCAGGGTCCCCTCGTACTGCACTTCTAACCCCACGGCAACATGAACACACTTGTCTTTGCTGATGGCTGGAAAATCAGCTTCTATTAAAAGCCATCCAGTTGTTTCCCAGCTACCTTTGTGTTATTCATCTAACCTTTTGCTCCTGTCTTTTCATGCCTCTTTTCTTCCATGTTATCTTTCTCCTTCTAAGGGAAACAACTTTTGAATCATATTCAAGATTTCTACAATTTTTTACTGCTGAATCCAAGCACCACTTTTCCAACATAATTTCTACTATATCAGATTCCGGTTATTTCACATTTCAACTCATATCTTTCCCATCTTCACTACATACAATTATATTCAGGTGAACTATTCAACAGGCTGTGTTGCATTCAGGTCATAGCTTTAAGAGTCTTGCTAGAAGCAAATAATACTGAGCAAAATTTATTTTACCATCTGGTATGGAAGCTGGTGTTAATATAAAAGTAGCTCTTTGCACAGAGCTACTTGCAGTTATTGTCTCCACAGTGTTTTGATCAGTTAATATGTCTGCATATTAGGGACGGGCATATCGATACCCTGGAGTCGATACTTCGATACCAACCAGACAAAATATCAGAATTGGTTCTTTTTTGAATATTGTGATACCACTGTACAGATACAAAACCTGCAATTTTTTTCCACTTCTGAGAGTTTTAGGCAATGAAATGATGTGTGAAAGCAGCCGCATTCTAGCTTCTATGTCACATGATCATTGGAAGCCTATCAGATGTCATGATGGTGTGATGATGATGATGATGAAGATATTTTTCAGTGCTTTAATGCAGGTAATTGCACATTACATTTTGGTAAATATATAGTATTACTATCACATTTCATATTTGAACATTTCCCACTGAATAAATTTAAATTATCTTAACCTGTACTTAAGTGATTTGATAATTGAAATTAGTTTTTATACTCATTATTAATTTGCTCGTCAATATGATTTATTAGGGATGCACGATATTGGAATTTTAGCCGATATCCGTCATGCCGATATTTTTTCAAACTCATGTGGCCGTTAAACCGATATTGATACCAAAAAATAAATGATGCAACATTCATTCCCTGTGCAAAATTAGAAAAATACCTCAACTTGTGTTGTGTATAACAAGTCAAATTTAATGACAGTTGTTCAAACAAAACTAATAGGATATGTGTGTTACATCCTACAACCACCTGGATTTTCTTTTCCCTGAGAAGAGGGAAAAAAAAAACAATACCCAAAAACAGGGGATATTTAATAAAGGTGGGAAAAATATTGATACACTGAAATATTGTGATATTTTCATATGCTGATATCATATCGATATTTAAGAATGTGGCATTGATTTATTTTACTAACGAAATGTTACAACATTTTGTTGTTGTTACAAATTCTCCTGTGAAATCTCACGAGATTTCGTAGGTAAAATAGATCAATATAGTGTTTTCAAATATCAATATGAAATCTGCATATGAAAATATTGCGATATTTCAGTGTATTGATATCTATTCCCAGCCCTAATATTTGGTTATCTACACAAATAAGCGTGTATAAAACTCTGTTCACACAGAACATCCTAAAAGAAACTGTCCTTAGAAGTTTGAAAGTCTGTAAAAAAGAAGTTTTGAAGAAGAAGTTTTTTGGGTTTTTTAGACTTTAGAAACAGCAGACTTATTGGCTAAATATTGGTTAAATATTGGTTAAATATTGGTGGGGTGGCCGATGTCCGATACTCAGTATTAAGGCCAAAATAGGCCGATACCGATAGGGGGCCGATTATATCATGCATCCTTATGATTTATAATTGTTTTAAAAGCATTTTTTTCAGTGCTTCTGTTCTCAAGTTTTACTTATATCTAATATTACCCTTGGATTCAAGATCTTAATGCAAACTGTACAATCATGTGATTTTCTTTTAAGGGACAAAAACAATTGGTATCGATATCGGTATAGATGAAAAAGTACCATTAACTACTGATGTCATATCGACAGGAAAAATTTTGGTATCGCCCATCCCTACTGCATATATGACATAAATATGGTGGAAAATGGTTCATGGAAGGGGAAAAAAAGAACAAGGAAATGTCACATTGCATCAAACATACACACAAACAAATAGATAAGGATTTAAATAAAATCCTACATCTGACTTTTAATAAATCAATTTACAGTCACAATCATGGAAACAGTGATGCTTTAAAATAAAAAACACCCATATATATATAACATAACAGAGTTATGGTTCTTTAAGTCTGCTTAGGGGCAGCATTTTGACTGTGGAGGAAAAATAAGATTTTCATGCAATATAGATTAGTTACTGTATGTTCTGTATCCTGACTGTAAAGAGCATCTGGGCTCATTTATCTTAACTTAGAACTGTCCTTAAGTCTAAAAGCCTTCAGACTGCTGTGAGAGGACATGCTTTTCCTGTGTGCCATGACTCCACTTCATTACAAGCTGAAGTGGAGTCAAGGGACATAATGCCAATATGTCCTGCACTGAGAGTTTCTCTGTTGACTGCAAGGTATGTTTGCACACAAAAGTGGCAAGAAAACACCCCAAAAATGGCCAAAACACTAGTAAATCCAAAAATAAAACAATATGTGAGAAAACACTCAAAAAAACAAACATACAAATAAATAGATGAAGAAATAAAAACAAAGTGGCAAAACTTCATAAAGCAAGAAGAGGCCAAAACCTCACTTCAAAAAACAGAATGTTTCAGAAAGAACTGAACAAAAAAGTACAAGAAACACGATTGTTAGAAAACACAATAACATTTTAGAAAATGTAGTGAAACAAAAAAAATATGAGATCCTTGTTTTCTAAAATTTTGTGCGCTCCGTTTTATTTTATAGTCCAAACTGTGTGAAAAGCTGTTAAATATTGCATCTGAGCGTTGTTTCACAAATTTGCTTATATTTTGGTTTTGTTTGACCTCGTCCTTACCTTATATATTTTTTTGGCATTCTCACTGGCTCCAAATTGAAGTTTGGAAAAAAAAAAGACAGTATTGCATTTGTTTCAAATTGATAGTTGAAAAAAATAACATTTTCCTCAGTCTACAGCCTTAAACCCATGGTGTTTAGACAAACAGAGCTTTTCCTCTTCTGTTCCCCACATATCCATATCAACAAAATATTAGAAAGGCGCTGCCGAAACAACACAAGTTTCACGGTGATAAATACTGTAACTGTGAATTTTTCATGACAATCCAAAGGTGTTTGCTGCCATACATGATCTCCCCTCACCAGATAAATAGTTCAAAACCAGGTGATCTCATTAAAGGTGCCCTCCCTCAATGTAAAAGCAAAACAGCTCCACTCAAACGCAGCAGAAGAAATTCCAACAATATCCTGCAACAAAACATCCTCTTCATTTTCCAACCATCGAATCAATCTCATCCAAAACTGGCAACAATGGCATATTATTCTGATGCCTTTCTTTGTTGGATGCAAACATTTCTGAAGTCCTCTTGACAAAGATAACACAAGCATCTCCCGTTGCCATGACAACAGATGGGAGGATGGTGCATGTTCTGGTATGAGTCCAAGGAAACCTGCTCACATGGCGAGTGCTCAGGTGTTTGAGGCAAAAATGAAAGAAGCAGTTAGCTGCCCCCCGCGTCTATTTGGATGTTGTGTGTTTAAAGGCTGTTTCTGACCTGCCTTACACACACACTGCTGATTATGTGTGATCATTTTTTTCAAGGATAGCCACAGAGAATTTAAACTAGCAATGTTTGATGTCTGCATTGAAGTTGATTAGCTGCTTCAGGGGTAATGATGTAGCAGAAACAGGACCGAACGTCCACAGCCTCCACTGCTGCATCCATCATAGCCTCCCATCCTCTCACCATCCTCTCTTCCTTTGTCATAAGCCGGAAAGCTACACTCTACACCCAATGAACACAACCTTGTCCGTACCCATCTATGTCTCCGCTCTCCCCTCCATCCTTGATGAGAACCTCGCTTTCCTGCTTCTCTTTTGTCCCTCCCTCCCTCGCTCCCACCATCCCTGCTCCCAGCCTCACTGCAGCCGCCTCCCCTCCCCCTACCTCTGAGCTCCATTGTGAGTGCTTGGTTCAGCAGCCTCAGCCTCGCTCCTGCAGTATGCAGCTTTGCCTTGCTGTTACTGTGCAGCCTGAGCCAAACGCAGCACAGCCTCCCATTTGGGCTCAGGGGAGGGGAAGGGAAGCACTTCGAGCTGCAGGCCCAACCAGGAAAACAAGGCAGCGCTATAGGACTCCCGAGCTCATCTACAGGCTGCGAGACTCTCAACCTTCCTCAGCATCTATTGATTTGTTTATTCACAGCTAAATAATAATACTAATAATTACCCCGACTCTCCTACAACATGCTTCTGTTCTCATCTGTTTTCTCTTATTTCTCTTGAGTCATTTTAAGAAAACAGCAGACATATTAGCTAAAAACCTGCTTACGCTGCAGTTTCCTGATAAGCTACACAGTAATAACATGCACAGCTCTGGCAGGTGCTGAGCACATTCGTCTGATTTATAGCTTTTCTTGCAAAATCCGAAGCATACTGAGTCGGTTAGAAGAAGAGGGCAACAGTGGAGCATATCACTGAAACCACGGGGTTATCTGTAAAGTAACCTGACATGAGATATCAGAATGTTTCACATGATATGATCACATAGATATTCTAGATACTGCTTTCTAAAAACAGCTGCTAAACTTTTTCTTTTAATACAAATCTTAAGCATGGCCCAAATCACTTATGCATGCACCCTAATAAAATTAGTCATTGGTTTTTATTCTTGTGTAGCTGCTCACATGAAAAAATGACGCATCATGATGTTCTAATTATACAAGTCTTTAAGCACACTGAGGGAACATTTAGTGATATTAAGCAGGTTTCTAACATTGTAATTTGTCTGGATTTCATACCCCCTCTGAAATCCTTTGATGGGCCCTGAGCTGCTGCAATCTCTGACCTTTGAGAACTCTTAATTCTCTCTGCAGATGTGCAGCTGGGAGATTGCGACCAAAGCGAACCGAGCTGTAAATCTTGCATTCCACTTTCTGCAAAAACAAGTAAAAATCTGCATATTTGCCAAATCAAATCCAATTATGTAAGAGTCCATTTTCATTTGCAGGCATGTTTTCTTGTTTGTGTGCTGAGCAACAGTGATAACAAACACTTTAAAACATTTTTGATCAATTTCAGGTTTTTATTTAAGGTCATTTTCTCCTCCTAAAGTCTTTTATAAAGCATTTTACTTATTAGACTCTCTCTACAATCCTCTTTCACTATTTATCATGAAGCAACTAATAATGATCTTGATCTTCTGTACATTTAAAGGACTCGTGGCAAACATTCAATAAAGCGAGAAAAAGTTTTTTCAAGCTGTTTTGCTCTACATGCCCTTAACAACTTTAATCAGAATATATCTGAGATTTGGATTCAGGCTGGAAAAACAAACATTAAATGCCTTAGAGTCCACTTATATGGTTAAATCACTTTATCAGAGGATAACATTCTTTACTTTTCCAACATACTCTAATCCTAATAAAAACACTTTTTTTATTACATAACAATGGGATTTGCACACTGAAGCTCCGAACTCTGCCAACAAAATGGATTTGAAACATGAGTTTTACAGTTTAACATAACATGAGTTTGCTGTTGGCTGTTTCCATTGATGATTCTACCTCTCTCAACAAATCAATGTCATTCATTTTCAGTTTGTATAAATCTGCATTGGCTACTAAGAAACAGAAGCTTTTGGTGTTCTCTAATATTCAAATATTTTCACTTTTGCTAAAGCATGTTTTTTATCACAATTAAGCAATCAAAAATAGAATAAAGACATGAAAGTTTCCATCTTAGAGAGAAATGTCAGTCTCTTCAGGCACTGCAGAAACACCCACGTAAAGCTTTGTTTAATTGTTAAGCTCTGTTCCCTGCAGCGCTTTCACAAGCATGGAAGCCTGCTCCTGAATAATTCAGTACCCAAGGTCACGGAACCAAAACCTCTTTCTTTTCTGTCTTTAATGTGGAGAGTTTGTTGTGACACCTTTAAACCTTTACTGACTTCATTTCCCAACACCAGTAATTAGTCTGTGACTGCGCCTTGGAAGCATCTGAAATTTCAGGGAAATCCCAAAGCAGCTCCGAAATCTAAATGATGCATCCCCAACACCACAGTCTACCTCTGCATACTTGTGCAATCAGTGTAATAGGTCAGATGGGTTTACAGTTTAATGAGGCTCCTTTCCAGTGAGCCAGTGATGTGCAGACAAATGCCCAAAACAAAGCTGATTTACAGAAACGACCGGCCTCTAGCTCTGGCTCTTGTAATCCAGGACAGGGTCTAGCCTACATTAAGCATTCCATCCCTTCAGTAAAATGACTGGTTCAAGTTCAGTTTGAATGGCAAAGCCACCAAAAACCATTTAAACTTTCCCTTTATATACACAAACACATCTCCAGCATCCAAAGCACGACTGGAAAAACATCCTTATAATCAGCTCATCTCTATCAGCTCAAACTACTTGTGACAGATCTAAAAACCAGTACTTCTAGTTTTCTAGGACTTATGACAGCTCTGAGGCTGGTCCCATACCCTGGTGAAGTAGTGATGCTCTGCATAATGCACAAGGTGCGCAGCTGACTTCTGAGGGGGAGGAGGGCCGAGCCAGCCCTGCATGTAGGCCTACAGTATGTAGCCTGTGTACAGCTTGTGTATTGAACAGCATCATTCATCCATCATCCGTTTTTGCGCCCCCAATCAAATATGCATAATGTTCCTCAAAGAAATCAAGAGTGTTTTTCTCCCACAGACTCACAGGAATATGTACATACGGCTCACATATGAATGCATGATTATACTCCTCTGATTTGAAGCTAAATATTGGGGAGAGGTATCTGGCAATCAGACCATTAAGTGTTCTTTGTGTAAACACAAGTGATGTTTTAGGTAATGAGTACCTGGGAGAGTGGGAGCGAATGGCAGCATTCTGTTAGGTCAGGACTTGCGCCATAATGCTGCTACTTGTTAAAAACAACAGCAGTGATTGGGGGAATGAATATGGGGCTGTTTTTTTGGCTGTTTGTTTGTTGTTGTTGGTTTTTTTTTTTACTTATTTAAATCGCTGTTTATTTCCCCCACCGTGGGATCACTAGTAGACTTCATTAACCTTCCCTTCCAATCAATATTCATCTCTCCACCCTCCTGACAGCTGAGGTCCAAGCATCGCATCCACATTAAGCGGCCTTACCATTCCGTGCCAGCTGATGACGATCCCAGTCCGGTGCCAGTCCTTTTCAAAACATCCCGACGAGAAACATTGCGGCGACCATCGCTGAAGGTGTAATGGAGCCGTTCATACGGATGACGAAATGTGGTTTAAAAAAAAATACAAAAAAATAAAATAAAAAATAAAAAAAGAAGGTGATGAAGAAAGGAAAATAAAAGCGGAGGTGGAAAGAACCGAGGTTTGTTGATGCTGATTCACTCTCCCCCAGCTCACCACCTTGCAACCATTGTGCTGCAAGATGCTGGCTGTACCATTGTGGACCTACCAGAGCTAAGAGACCGAGAGGGAGGGAAGAGGAGGGGGGGATAGGGAAATGTGTTGCCATGGCAACCGCTCCGGAGCACGTCTGACGTCAAAGTCCGGGCAGAGAGGGTGAGAGAGGAAGGGATCACATGGAGGCTGCTGCTGGCTCTCCGGATGGGAGGGGGCGCGTGACAGCATCTCTCTGATCCCATCCTGCACCGTCCCGCCACTGAGATCACGCGGACCAATGAGAAACATGGAGCAGGGTGTTGTCACTGCCTCGGTGTGTCTCACATCCCTCATCCATTAACGCTTCCATCAGCAAATTATCATCGTTTAGATAAGAAAGGAAAAACGCAAAGCCAACAACAGAAGACATTTCCTTGAATTTAAGAGGAGAAATGAGTTTCTATCTATCTATCTATCTATCTATCTATCTATCTATCTATCTATCTATCTATCTATCTATCTATCTATCTATATATATATATATATATATATATATATATATATATATATATATATATATATATAGTGAGCATGATTCAAGATGATTAAAATATTAAATTTTGAAAAAGTACATTTTGAAAGATCCTGTTCCTTATGCAGGAAGTGTGGTTTGTTTAAATTGTCAGTTAAGTAAAATATTTTTTACCTCTCATGTACCATTTGTTTATCAGAGACCAAGCACAAACAAACAAGACATTTTTTTTAAGTTTTGTTTGTTTTTCTTTTCTTTTTCTACAAATATTTTGATACCAAAGCAGCATCAAGCCAGATGTTTATTACTGATGTTTTTAGTTAAGAGACAGAAATTAGAGGTCGTGTTTGTATGCTTGGTGTGTTATGGGTGTGTAAGGGCTTGTTTTATCGTAATGTATTTGTTTTATTTAATGTTAAGCACTTCGTGTTGCTCTTGGCAGGAGAGGGGCTTTATAAGCAAATTTCGATTTGATTTAATTTGATAACCTTGTTGCATTCTTTCAATAATTTTCACAGTCGTATCAATTATCTTATGATACTTCTGATCACATCATTCTGCATTTTACTCACTCTGAAAGCATGACTAAAGTTAACTGTGAGCTGTAAAGTTATAATATAAGTATAAGTTATATTATAAGTTGTAATCTGAGTTGTTGTCCCCTGCCAGTTGGGTTCTGGATTTGTTTTCTTTTATTTTTATCTATCCTTCATCTTTTGCCACTGTATGTTTCCACAAAACAGGGAACAGAAAAAACAGTATAGATAAGAAAATATCCAGATAAGAAGCAGCATACACACAAAATGTTTTACTCCAGATAAAATAAGTTTGAACTTGCTGCTGTTCAGCTCTGCAGTTTTAAATACATATGAAAATGACATGGTAAATTTGCTCTAGCAGTCATTTTTCATTTAATTTCTCCATATTTATAAATGAAATCTTCCTACCCCTTATTGCTGGACGTGTATTCAGCCCGATTAATAGTTTTTGGTCATCCTGTCTCTTAAAGCCTTAAGCTTAAAAAGATCAGCGATAAACATAATGAGGCATTTTGTAGTGGTGTTCATCAACATATGGTGGATTTTGGGAGTAGCTCCGGATTAAATGGATAATCAGTTCATAAGGTTAGTTGTTTGTTGCTGAATTAAATCTTATCCTGTGAAAAGGCTCACCTGATTAAGTTGAAAGATAAAAATCCTTCAGCCTGCAGGTTCATCTCATCTCATTACGAGCAAGTTTTATATTTTGACTTGATACGGACAGACTTAATTTCAAAGTTGGTGCCAAAAGGCATCAGGAAAATTTTAATGCTCTCCAGTTCAATTCAATTCAATTCAACTTTATTTGTATAGCGTCCATTCATGACAATGTCACCTCAGGGCGCTTAGACAGAAAAGTTCAGGTCAGATTCATAATAGCCTAGCTAAGGAAACCAACAGATTGGATCGAATCTTGACTTGACCCGGTCCAATCCCCCATCCTGAGCAAGCACGGAGGGGTGGGGACAGTGGGAAGGAAAACATCCTTTTAACAGGGAGGAAAACCTCCGTCAGAACCCGGCTCGGGTGGGCGGCCATCTGCCTCGACCGGCTGGGGGGGACAAGACAGAAAGACAGACCAACAAACACTGCAACATCATCCAGCCAGATCTGCTGAGAGAGGAGAACACAGTTAATGATGCAATACTGTCACAAGTTTCTACATGGTGAGGCAGAGATGAGTGGGAGAGGAAGAGCCCAGTGCATCATGAATGTCCCGCAGCAGTCTAAACCTATAGCAGCTTAACTAAGGGATGGCTAACCATCCCTAACTGTAAGACTTATCAAAAAGGAATGTTTTAAGCCTAATTTTAAAGGTAGAGAGGGTGTCTGCCTCCAGCTGGACCCAAAGGCTAAGTTTGTTAGTAAAAAGTGGGGAGAAAAAAAGAAGAAGAAAAAAAACCTATGCCTCCAACCAACAGCACCAGGTGCCTCACATCCCCAAGACTATATCTGCTCTTTCAAGGTTTTAGTGCAAATTGCCCTGGGAGCTCAGACCAGCACTGATGAGGAGGTATTAAGGACAGACAGAAATAGAAGGAAGACTAAATCCAAAATTCAGATCCCCTTGGCTACGCATTATGAGACATTATTTTTCCAGACTCTACCTCCTGAATGGGGCCTCTCTGCTGCAAGTAATATGCAGAGATTAGAGGCTGCTGAGTCAAAGGACACACAGCACACAAGGGATCACTCTGACAGCAGTTTGTCAAACTCTCAAAAGAGTTGCAGTCGAAAAAAAAAAGCCAGTAGTTTGGTAATTCTATGAACAGAAATAACTGCTTAATGCATTCTTCAGGATTTGGGACAGCAAAAGATGGGACTAAAAGTAAGCTCAAGCAACATGCAATGATTAAAGATAGCCACTAGATGGGGCAAGACAGACTATAACACGCCAGCATTGAAACTCCATCGGAAGGAAGTACTCAGCAGTGAATTGCTTCCTGACTACTTTGATCATTCAGTTTGATACTGTGGGAAACCAGAAGTTTTTTGTAATCTTGATTTTTCTTTAGCTTTGAGGAAGTCTTAGCCTCTTCACATAGACACAAGATAAAGGGACATTAGATGATGCAGAAATCTGAGTTTAGAGAGTATCCTTGTTCTGCTCTGATTAAAGGGAGTGTATCAGCTTATAAATCATATTACATAACAAAATATCCCACATATTACATAACAATAACACATTACACACTTTCATTTGTGTTCCACTGATTTAAACATGAAAAGATAGTTATTTTTCGTCGTTTTTGATCTTCTTCTTCTAATTATTATTATTATTATTATTATTATTATTATTATTATTATTATAATTATTATCATCATCATCATCATCATTTTACGTTGCTCAATGATATCACTCTTTAAAAAGTAGAAAAGAGACCAAAAAAAATAAAATAAAATAATCAAAATACAGCAAACAAAAACACCGTCTTAGCGATATACAATAGCAATGGAGAATAGGAAAAACCTTTAAAAACCAAAATATACATCAATAGTACTTGCAAATCTATTTTTGTTATATTAAATCAACATTAACTCAGTTTTGTTGTGTTGTTTTCCTAAATGTGTTCTGTTGCTGTTTTGTTCAGCACTAGGGCGACCGTAGTTTTAACAAATTTAAACCACATGACCTCGAGCCTAAAACAAACGTCGAGCAATAACAAAGGGGGAAAGGCCCATGTTATAAATGAAATGGTGCCCCCATAATCCAGATACATTGTAGGTTTTACTTCTGGTTATACGTTACCATAGAAACGGGTAAATGACAGTCCCCCAGCAGAGAACCAATGAGCGGTCGCGGTAAGGTGTCTGGTTACTCCCAGTCAGCCCACGCTAACTGGCGGAGGGAGGGCTCATTCCGCTCCTCCACAGAAATGGTAACTTGGCATAGCTGGAGAACTTAGAGCTGCATACGCTCCATTTAACGCGACTTCTTAACAAGAAGGTTTTTGGTTTTTTAAGTATTTCTTACTTTAACGGCAGGGTCTCAGAACAAGATATCTACAGTGCGGAGGAGGTTTCTATGTAGCTGGGGAAAGGTAAACCTGTTGCCTGGCTCCCTCGCCGTGTAGACAACTACTATCCAAGATGTTGCTTTGTGGATGGGATGGCGTCTCCTGCTGTTTGTGTGCGCACTCATAGCCACGACGGAATACGAACTTTTCCTTTTCTGTTAACTTTGTAGCTCTTCTTGCCTGGTAAGTTTTTCTTTTTGTATAAACTACGTAAGCTTTTATGTAAATAATGCCGTATTGTGGTCTAGCTAACTTTAAGGGAACGTTGTTAAACCTAACTATGAGGCAGTTAAAAGGCCGACTTAAACGCCCAGGCTTCGTTTGTCCAAAAAACGTGACAGTTCTAATGGCTCGATATATGTTTCGCCTTTCAAATTATGAGATTTGTTTAACATCTAAAAAACACTGATGTCTGGGGCAGCTGTGCCAGTAGCTGTAGTTTTGGTTTGGGGATGAGACACCACCACATCATTTTCTGTGTGTGCGTGTGTGTGTGTGCGCGCGCGCGAGAGAGAGAGACTGTTTTTAAGCTCATACACTTGCACCATTTGCATAATTTCGAGAAGGTGGAGCAAATCCATGATATTTTAGCCCGATTTTCTTCCTATTATCTTAGCCTTTAGTGCATATACTGTGCCACCATATAGACTGAAGGTTTTATGGGGTTGTAAGAAGGCAGCTTGTACCCCCCTCCCCCTTCATTACCATTGAAAAGTACTAAAGTTAACTAAAAGTCAGAGGTCACGGTGTGTAGCTGGGCTGAAGAAGTTGTCACTGAGACTTTGTAAGCATTACTGACAGAAAAGGACATGATGGGGGTGATGTGAGCATCATTGTTGGAAAAAAACTGGAAAAATAGTCAGTGGGTTGGCTTTGTGTGTTGGGAAGAGGGGGAGGTTGGAGTGAATTTTTGCAAAACCATGCTCTGCATGTCACGGTACTCATAGCAACCCTGTGATTAACAGAAATGGAGCGGATGAGGTCCAGACCAAAATGAGAAATGAGGGCTGTTGGTCCAGAACTGGGCTGATAATCAACCAAATAGACATGGCTCTCCTGGCTGGTTCCTACCCTGAGTGCTCTAAAAAGAAACGCTTTTGATGGTATTCAAAGGATATTTAGAAAGACTAATTCATAAACTGAAGAGCTATGTTTACTGATGTACAGGAGGTTATGAAAAGTGATTTAGGAAAGTATTCTCAATGTTGTATTAAGAGCCTAGGTGATACTGCATGTCAGGTTCACTATATATGAAATGAAATGAATGAAATGAAATGGAAATTTTTTGCTCACTTTTTTTTTTTTTTTTTTTTTAAGAAGTGAAGCTGCACGTGAGCATCACTAATAAATGAAAGATATCCACACAGCATATTATACCAATTTAACATAGTTTATCTTGAACTGCAATTCTCTTATAGTTAGAAAAGAAGGAAAACAGTACCACATGAGCTTGTAAAAAATGAAAAAGGATTCTGGACTGTACTAAGAAGAAGAAAAAAAGATTGTTTAACTTTTCCATAAATGAGTCAGCAACTAATTGTGAGAAATAAGGATACAACCCGAGTCTGCTCACCTGTGATGTGTGCTTTTCTGGATTTCCTGCTGACAGTTTTAACAACAGAGTTGGAGCTGTTCTGCTTAACAAACTCTGTTAAACTATAGAAACACACACTGATGTATTCGTGAGACTCTTCTTGTTGTACGTGATGAAATGGTGCAGAATCAGAGAGTAGATACTACTCCTTGGTTTGAGGTTCATTACTCAGCGCCGTGCAGTCTTTTGATTTGCATTATGTGTTTGAAACATTTCTAACGTCATTGGACATGTTGGCTGCAAGATCCTTATCAAGTCCTTGTGAGCTTGAGGGCTGCCTAACACCGAATAATTCTGGGAATATTGGTTCACTCTGAGTTTGTTGAATTTTCCTGGCATCAATAACTTCAGGAGGATTTTCACCCATGTTGGCACATCCCGGCTTCTGCTTCTGTCCCAGAAGTGTTTGCCAGCTGGGACCACAGTTCTGATGTTTGAAGGATATGAACAAATTCCTTCTCATATCTTGTATTCGGAGTTTTGCTTTTGACAATCAAAGGGGAATATCAAATCTTGTATGGCCAATTGATTTCAAAATGCAATTCCTCTAAAAGTTTTGGATAAGCACAGAGTTTAAACAAGAATGCTTTCTTGTTCCTGACAAATACATGGGGATGATTTCCTAAAGACAGCGGTTGAATTTGTTGGCATTCTTTGTTTTAGGAATCTAAAGTTTAACTTTTCAGGGGATTGTTTTCCTTCTCATGGCTTGTAGCCGTGTCACAGACAGGAAAGTGGGTGGAGGGGAAAAGTTTGACAGAAGTGCAGAGTAAAGAAGTCTATCACATTTCCAGGATTATTCACCTTTAAAATCCGTATGACTGCGGCCAAGACTCAAATTGACGACAGCAGTCTAAGCCTGTTTAGAGTTTTACGTATTCATCTATCCCCCTTTCCCTTTTGCTATGTTGTGGATAATATATGGAAGTACCAGGGAACAAGCATGTCCAATGTTTGGAAACTAAAGAAAAGAATTCAGGAAAAAAGTGGTGAGGGATTTCTGCTTTTTCTGTTTTGGACTGCAGGCTCCTAAGCACCCTTGATAATGAGCAGAACTCCGGTCCAATGAGAGAGAAGCTGGCCTGCACAGCAGCCTCAGCGCGGATAAAAAACATTCCACTGTAGGTCTCTGTTGAAATAACAAGGGTCACAAAACAATCAGTCTTCACAGCACCAGCTCTCCCCATTCTCATGGGTAATGAACAAGATGGGTAGTATCCCACTTGGCCTCAAACTTCACGCCTCCCATTGACTAGAATGGTTAACCTGCATTCCTGCATAAACATTTAAGCCTGTGACATGCTTACTCATTAACTCTCTTCTGAAAACTCCAATTCATAGAAAGGACATTGTTTCACATGCTGGTTTTGGAAATAAGACCGAGCAGTAATGAGGCTGCTGACCCAGATTTAATCACAAGTTTATGGACAAATGATATGCACAGATTCAGCCCATCATACTGGATGCAACAATACTGCTGGATCTTTCAAGGGGATGACATTGGATTGTCTTAGATCTAAAATGAACTATGATTAGACTAATTTGATAAATTGGCATGAAATGTACAGATATTCATGGTCACTAGAGTTTTTCACTCTGAAACCACAAGCCAGTTCATTTTTTCATCGAATCAGTGAAATATGTCAACAAGCATCTGCACCAAATTTGGTGCAGGTATTTCTGGTTCACGGATGACACATCAATGACTGTGGTGGTTCCTGACTGAACTTGCATAATTTTTAGTTTCTGGAAAGTGTGAAATCTTTTAGTTAAATTTATTCCAGGACATAAATGGGTGGGTAAGGAAGTTTCAGATGTTGTTTGACCATCTATCAAATACTGCTGGAGTGTAACAGAGACTGCATTATGTTTATTTCTGTGATTTTTTTTTTTCTTCTTAATGTTGAACTGAATTTAAGAGAGGAAAAATAGAAATCATCAGCTATGAGGCAATAGGTGTGGTCCAAGTTAAGTCAAATGCACGGTGCATATATATTATATTATATTATATTATATTATATTGTTTTATATTATAATTGTTATTATCATTCAAATGGAGTTTGTCTTTTTTTATGCCTGCCAAGATGATGACTCCATCCTCATGGCTGATGTCTTATTATGGAGGAATTATGCTTGATTTCCTTTTGAATGTGGTTTAGTTAGGATTTTTACTGACCCCTGTGGATTTGTTTGTCATGGAATCACAGTGGAAAACATATTTTTTTCAAATATATCATCAATTGTTATACAAAATCATGACCATCTGTCCTTATATTGTGACAAAATACTGGTAAATTTCATCATTGCTCTTTAAACTTTTAGTCTTTAAAGTAATGCAGAAAAGTAGAGGAACAGTAATGCTATTGCCACAAAAAAGAAAAAAAACAGTTTCTAGCTTTTTTATGTACAGTAGTTATATAATCACAAATAAATATTTGGTTATACTATATATATATATATATATATATATATATATATATATATATATATATATATATATATATATATATATATATATATATATATATATGAATATATGAATGATTTTCTGCAAAACTGAAGTCTGGAGACACTGATGTCTTTACTGAGATGTCCATTTGAGTATCATTTGCTCCGTTGGTGGAGTGTAAAAAAATGAACCAACTATCCCAAACTGCTGTTTTGTCAGTCATTCTTAGCTTTAAAGTTGTTCTAATGGGAGAACAATAATCTACTGTAAAAGATTTAAAGCAGAGTAATACGGCTGTCCCAATCCCACTTTTTCACTTTCGCTACGGATACCAATACCACAGGTCAAGTATCTGCCGATGCTAGATATACAGCTGTGTACAGCTAATTTCTTACTTTTTTGCATGTTAGTCACACTTAAATGTCTCAGATCATCAAATTTAAATGTGAGACAAAGATAACACAAGTAAACAGAAAATGCAGTTTTTAAATGAAGATTTTTATTTTGGGGGGGGGGGGGATCCAAACTTAAATGGCCCTACGTGAAAAACTGATTGCCCCCTAAACCTTATAACTGGTTGGGCCACCCTTAGCAGCAACAACTGCAATCAAGCGTTTACAATAACTGGCAATGAGTCTTCTACAGCGCGGTGGAGGAATTTTGTTCCACTCATCTTTGCAGAATTGTTGTAATTCAGCCACATTGGAGGGTTTTCCAGCATGAACCGCCTTTTCTAAGGTCATGCCACAGCATCTCAATTGGATTCAGGTTGGGACTTTGACTAGACCACTCCAAAGTCTTCATTTTGTTTTTCTTAAGCGATTCAGAGGTGGACGTGCTGGTGTGTTTTGGATTATTGTCCTGCTGCAGAACCCAAGTGCGCTTCAGCTTGAGGACATGAACAGATGGACAGACATTCTCCCTCAGGATTTTTTGGTAGACAGCAGAATTCATGGTTCCATTTACCACAGCAAGTCTTCCAGGTCCTGAAGCAGCTAAACAGCCCCAGACCATCACACTAAAACCACCATATTTTACTGTAGGTATGATGTTCCTTTTCTGAAATGCCGTGTTACTTTTACGCCAGATGTAATGGGACCTACACCTTCCAAAAAGTTAAACTTTTGTCTCGTCAGTCCACAGAGTATTTTCCCAAAAGTCTTGGGGATCATCAAGATGCTTTCTGGCAAAACTGAGACGAGCCTTTATGTTCTTTTTGCTCAGCAGTGGTTTTGGTCTTGGAACTCTGCCATGCAGGCCATTTTTGCCCAGTCTCTTTCTTATGGTGGAGTCACGAACACTGACCTTAATTGAGGCAAGTGAGGCCTGCAGTTCTTGGATGCTGTTCTGGGCTCTTTTGTGACCTCTTGGATGAGTCGTCGCTGTGCTCTTGGGGTAATTTTGGTCAGCTGGCCACTCCTGGGGAGGTTCACCACTGTTCCATGTTTTCACCATTTGTGGATAATGGCTCTCACTGTGGTTTGCTGGAGAAATGGCTTTGGAACCTTTTTCAGACCGATAGATCTCAAGACTTTGTTTCTCATTTTTTACTGAATTTGTTTTGGATCGCAACATGATGTCTAGCTTTTGAGGATCTTTTTGGTCTACTAAACTTCGTCAGACAGGTCCTATTTAAGTGATTTCTTGATTGAGAACAGGTGTGGCAGTAATCCGGCCTTGGTGTGGCTAAAGAAATTGAACTCGGCTTTGCAAAGATGTGATAAACCACAGTTAATTTATGTTTTAACAAGGGGGGCAATCACTTTTTCACACAGGACCATGGAGGTTTGGATTTTTTTCCTCCCTTACTAATAAAAATCTTCATTCAAAAACTGCATTTTCTGTTTACTTGTGTTATCTTTGACTCACATTAAAATTTGTTTGATCTGAAACATTTAGGCGTGACAAGCATGCAAAAAAGTAAGAAATTAGGAAGGGGGCAAAATCTTTTTCAGAAAGCTGTAGATACTTAACTGTATTTTGGACCAAAAATTATGCATATTTATCATATTCATCTGGTAATTGATTTTATTCTTGGTTTATTATAGGTATGTCTGTTTTGTGGAACCTCACCTCTAAAACTCCTGGTTGTACAGGTTGATGAAATAAATACAAAAGCATGAACGAAAACTGGCCCAGTTATTATTAACCAGTGGGTATGATGAATTTTAAACTTACAAAACATAATAATGAATACACTCATTTCAAGTAGATTAAGACCCGGTCAGGAAGAAGTGCTTGAAAGAAAAGCTTGAATGGATTTCCTGGATTGGCGCGCCTGGATCAGCAAACTTTAACGCATTCTGATCCGATCCATGTTTTTAGACAATATTGGCTTGATATCCTATACTGGTATTGGATCGGCACAGCCCTACAGAGTAACTTTCCTTAAAGATAAATTGAAAATAGTTTGTCTTTTAGGCTTTTATATGAAGACTCTACCTCTTTCTTGGTAAATTTATTAGCTTCAACTATTTCTAAACAAATTACATAAAATGACACACTTGAGTATGTTCACATAATTTCATAGAATACTGTCCTTTCTGGATATTTTACATTGCCCTGGTTATTTGCATTCTTGTATTAGTGTACTCGGCTCCCATCTATTGTATGCATAAATTTGATATTTTATAAGAGAAATAAATTTGTCCATGGTTGCTATCATTCCAGGTCTTTAACCATTTTTAACCACTACGAAGGTCCAAAGTGCCCTCAGAACTAGGGATGCATGATATAATCCGCCTCCTCTTGGCATCGACCTATATCAGCCTTAAAACTGAGTATCGGACATTGGCCACCCCACCAATATTTAACCAGGCCACTGTTTCTAAAGTCTAAAAAAAAAAAAACAAACTTCTTCTTCTTTAAAAACTTATTTTTTACAGACTTTAAAACTTCTAAAGTTTGGAGAAAAAATATTGATACACTGAAATATCATATTTGAAATATCGCAATATTTCATCATTCTGTTACAAAATCTCACAAGAATTTACAAACATTTTGTGATATTTTCATATGCTGATATCATTGACATATAAAAATGCAATATCAATCTATTTTACTAATGAAATCTCGTGATAATTTTTCGTTCTGTTACAAAATCTTGTGGGAATTCATGAAATATTGTGAGATTTTGTAACAGAACAATGAAATCTCGTGAGATTTTGTAAGTAAAATAGATCGATGCCATGTTTTTAAATATCAATTTGATATTGGCATATGAAAATATCGTGATATTTCATTGTATCAATATTTTTTCCCACCCCTTTTTAAAGTGTTGGAAACGGATAACAAAACTGCTATTTGAAATGACTGCGTATTTTTTTCAGCTTTAATATCGTTATTGGTTATCGGCCACATGAGTTTTAAAATATCGGCATATCGGATATTGGCCAAAATTCCAGTATCGTGCATCCCTACTCAGTACTAATGGTTTCTGCTCAGCTTGTTCTAGTCAGTAAAACTCAAGCTTCCTGTTTGGCTCACATTAGTAGCATACCATTGATGAATTGGGAAGATTAGAAAGCATTGTCAGTTCCGCACAGTAGCTACATTGTAGAGAAAAAACTTTGAAGGAGTGAAAAATACCCATGTGGGAACCTCTAGATATGTCATAGTCCTGTCAGACTTTGTGAAAAAAAAAAAAAAAATTGTGGGTGACGCTCTTCTCATACTGGGTTTTCAGATGTAAGCTACACTTGTAAAGTTGTCTAGCTGAAGTGTGGCTTTCTGGCATCTCTGCACTGTGAATTTTCTAAAGAGCTTATTGAGTTGGAGATTTTATGAACTGTAAACAGAAGTGTACATTATCGCGTATTTGTGTGCATGAAGTAGCTTTGCAATCATGCCAGAAGTGCCATTTTTCTGTATCTGTCTCAGCTTAAAGCTACTGGTTTGACTCAAATGCCATTAGAAGCAAAAAGAGTAATAAACTGCTACTTATTGGATGTAACTAAAGTACAGGAGTGTTTTTCTCTGTGTGCATGTATCATGTGCTTGTGCTACCTCCTCAGTTCAAGAGTATAAAACAGCATTATTTAGAAAATGTGGGAGTTTCCCCAAGGGCTCCAAAGAGTCTACAAAGATGGTCAAAACCTCTTAGAATTCAATACTGTACATCAGTTTATTGTAGTGAGATGAAAATATGATTTAACTGCCTTTTATCCTCGACTGTTAAAATTTACTTCTTGGATTTCTTACAAGACAACACTTGCACGTTGCTTATCATGCTCAAGTCAATCAAAGTAAAATGTGAAATGAAGGTATAATTTACATGTTATTTTTCCCTTAAAAAAGAAAATAAATTTCAATGTAAAGGTCAGAGAAAAGTACTGTATTTGCATCCCTGTTTTTTTTTTTTTCTCATGACACCCTACATTTTGGGATTTTCTTATAATATAGTCTGAATTTCACTAATTAAGAAGAAAAAAAAAAGATTCCTCTAAAAAAAGAGCAAAACAAAACCCTAAATGCAAGAATGCTTATATGCACACCATTTTAAATTGAATTATTAGCTTATTTAACCCCTTAATTGAATTTAATCTGCCACTGCCAGTTAACTTAAGAAGTTGCATACTGTAAGTACTTCAGTTAGGTCTACTTGTGTAAACCGTTAGCAGAGGTTTCGGTGTCGTATTATTTATTTTCTGGTCCACCCCGTCCCTGTCTTTGGTATATAGCAGGCAGGTAGCTGCTACACTTGAGGTGTGTTTAAGGGTTTTTATTTTTAAATAAAAAAAGAAAGATCACATTAATTCACTTCATTTGCTCAGCTGAAAGACAGCACAGTGTTCAACAAGGAGCCCTCCAAACAAGTCAGCAACAAAGACGTAGACAATACAAATAAAGATTTTGTTGTAAGCTAGTAAGTGCCTGAATATCCCTCAGAGCATTGTTAAATACATTATTGAAAAATAAAAGAATATCCTTAACATACCAAGAAAGGAAAGACCACCAAAAATGGCAGACTAGCAGGGTAATGACCAGAGATGCAACAAAGAGGCTAAAAGTAATCCTGAGGGAGCTTCAAAGCTCCACAGTAGAGACTGGATGACTATAAGATCACTGGTAGAAATCTCCTCCACAAATCTGAGCTTTATAGAAAAATGGCTATAAAAAGAAACGAGTTCACCTAAAGGCTCCTACCGTACCGTACCGTCTTCTTCCGCTTCCGGAAGAAGACGGTACCTAAAACTCCTGACAGATTCAAAAAGAAACCCTTAGGAAAGGATACTTAGATCAATGAGATGAGTGTTTTGACCTTCAAGACAAAATGCCAGCCTTTGATGTGTTTTCTGGGCTGATTTGGCCTCATGCCAGGGGTCCATCACCTCCAAATTGTGGTTCAGTCTTGCTTCATTACCAAAACAACAGCCAAGGCAAAATTGTGTGATCATTGTTTGTTATCAAGAATATGGAAAATAGGCTTCTCTCAAAGCTTTGTGTTGAGTTGAAGCATCTTTTCATCAGAAAAAAACAAAACAAAAGCATCATCCCTTTCTTTTCTGCGCTCCTGTGTTTCTGCATTTATTTTTGTGTGTATCAAAGGGTATTTTTTATCGTGTAAATCAGATCTCATGTGCACATCTGCCTCTACCTCTGCAGGGAAGATGCATGTGTCTCTGGCAGAAGCATTGGAGGTTCGAGGAGGTCCCCTCCAGGAGGAGGAGGTTTGGGCAGTGTTAAGCCAGAGTGCAGAGAGCCTCCAAGAACTCTTCCACAAAGGTAGGTACATGTTTAGGTTTGTAAAGATGTTTCCCAGAAGTTGTTATACAGAGAAATATTTATATCCTGTACCTAACAAACTAAACTAGTACTGTAGTTACCATTTGACTGCTGGAATCATCTAAACTGATGTTGACTGTTTAGGTTTGTATAGTTATTTTAATCATTTTGTCAGCCACTTGTGTCTGGAAATGTTTCTGGTCGTCCTTGAAGGCAGAAAGAGATAAAGTGTCAAATTCAGGGAGTCTTTGTTGCTTAAGAAAACTTAAACAGTGGGTGACTAAGCAAGGTTTAACCCTGGAGACGCTGGAGAGGATGTGAGTCAGCAGTGCTCTGTGCTTTGTTTAAAAAGTTTGGGTGGTGCCTAGTTTCATACAAAATTTCAGTGCACCTGATCACACAGGCTATAATTGTGTCATCCAGACTCTTGACCATTGTAAATTTCCATGAAACAGTAACCAAGACTTGTCTGTGTTTGTGTTTAAACCTGCTTGACTTCAACTTCTAGTTTTGCTGACTAGTTACTCCGCTGACATTCCTGGTATGGAAATGTGTGTGGAAAATCTGTCTTATCAGTGATGCCTGTGCATATTCCTCCCCTGCTGAGGCCACAGTTATGATAAGGAGACTGTAAAAATGCTGTTCTACAGATTTTCTTTTTTTTTTTTTTTTTTTAGCAATGAAGGCTTCTCTGATAAACTTCTGAAATACAGATGCAACGTGGAACATTTGAAACATTTTAATTATTTTAGGCTTCACATGGCTTTGTGCTGCAGTCACTGTTGTATTTTTCCTCCCTAGTTTGTGGCTTTTCCTGGTAAATTGTGACCTTTTGTATGTACAGCTTTAGGCTGCTGAGTGAAGCTTAAATTTGAATAGCAGATGTTGGAGCTATCATGTATTCACTGAGCTATGTAAAGATGTCTGTGTACCATAAGAATGGGTTATTAAACAACTTCAGAGATTCATTGAATTGTTACACGTGCTGGTTAACACCAACTGTATTAACCAAGTGGTTTTTTTTTGTAGGAAAACGTTTAAAAAGACAAAAACAAAAGCAGATTAAATGTTTGCTTTACACTAAATTTCACATCTCTAGCTGTTTTTGTTTCTATTTTTGATGTGGTGAAAGGGAGTGTCAGGATCCAAAAGATTGCAAATGCCCACAGGTTGTTAAACACTACCAGCAGAGGCTTTTTCTTGTGTGTAAACAGCAGAGTGTTTGTATAACCATGATTTGTTTGAGTAAGTGATATGTGAGTGTTTCTGATTTGTCAGAGGAATTTCCCATCATCCTTTCTAGCTTTTTATAATATAATCTTCTTGTTCTGCTTCAGGAGTCAGTGCTCTGCAGGGCCCTTAATCACTACTTATGACCTTTAATGACCTGTTTGCGGAGGAATTGAATGCATGATGCGAAGTACATTTTGTAAATATCTACTTTTATAGAACAGGCTGTAAGTGCAGAGCACAGTAGCTCAGAATGACTCCCCATCCATAACTATACTTACAGCAGCTTATCAGACTGACACATTATATTGTAATGAGATAAAGACCATATAGTTGTGTTATTATAACACACAAGAGAGAACTTTAAAGTTCTGCTGCTGGTCTATAAAGCTCTGAATGGTTTAGGCCCAAAATACATCAGTGACCTTTGACCCAGTATGAACCTGCTGCCCCTCAGGTCATCTGGATCCGGCTTTTATCAGTTCCAGAGCAGAACCAGACATGGAGAGCTGGTTCAGCTTTATGCTCCATGTCTGGAACAAACTCCCAGAAAGCTAGTAGCTGAACACTTAGTTTATTTAATCAGGCTGAAGCCATGTTTCAGCTGCATTCGTATTTTAAAAGTTAAATCCGCACGTTTGTTTTTTTTTATTTAAATGCTTTTATTCTGAATCAGCTTAATTGTTTGTTTTTTGTTTTTTTCTCCCTTTTGCTTAATGTTTTATGTAAAGATTGAATTGTCTGTCATGAAATGTGCTATACAAATAAACTTGCCTTGCCTTGCCTTGCCTTATTTGCAATCCATTGCAAACAGTAGGGCAATGAGTGGTGCATGCTGTAGTTTGTTTTGTAATGACTGGTTTAACAGTTTCCTTTTTTTCAGGCTTCTGCATGTCTTCAGGTTTTTGAATCTAGATCAATTCGCCTTCCATGAGGAATATAATTTTGTTTTGTTAACTTTTTTCCACTCCGTGTGCTCATTCAAACCAAAGGTTTTGAGAGGGATACACCTAGTGACCCAATCTCCTTTCAGTCAGATATTTAAATGGCCACATGAGTTTTAAACAGGAAACTTATATTTACTCAGTAAATTCCAGCTTTTGAAGATATTTTTTCTTTGGAGCTTTAAATCAAGTTTCTCTGTTCCTCTCCCAGCTTCTCTCTGAGTTAAGTATCAGTCAAAGAAAAGAATTTTGCAGCGCTGCTGAAACATTCCTCTGTATATTTTTAAAACATTCTCTAACCATAGCACTGGCTGTGGCTTTGTAGGAAAGGAGAATTGTGCTGCGTAGTCATTCCTCTCTGCTTCCATGCCTCAACAGTTATATTTTGCAGGCTAAGAAGGAAACATGTGTTTTTGTTTACTTCAATCATCTTGAATATCCATAAACGCCAAAGTCATAGCGCAAAGCATCCACTGTGGTTGGATATGTCTACAATTGCTCCATTCAGGGTGCAAATGCCTAGATAGTATTGGAAGCTCATACTGAGCTTGAAAATCTTGCACACTTAAACATGGTGTGTCTGGATGTGTGGCATTAGCAAAGAGTTTAAGTAAAGAAAGCATGTCCATGTTCATAATCATATATCTTTTTTTTTTTTATTGTCTTTTTCCACCAGACCCTACTGCCATGGGCTTCATTATCTCTCCATGGTCCCTCCTGCTCATGCCCTCTGGCAACATCTCATTCACGGATGAGTATGTCACCCAACAGGACTTAAGAGCTTTCACAGCTCCAGAGGTCCTGGAAGGGGTCTCCTTGAACTCTGTTTCTGACATAGAGAAGGTAAAAACCCATTATCATCCTGAACATGGATTGTTCTCTTCTTTGTCTGACCATGTCCTCTTGCGTTTCTGTGCTAAATCAGCCACTGTATGCATTCAAAATGGCCAGTGTGTTCACATATTTTCAGAAAAAAAAATCTTTATCTGTAAAACAAATTGGCCATTAACTACTTTTTCTTTGAAACATAGTTTCAGTTCCATAAATCCAGTTATTTGACTCAAAGCACATTGTGTACATTTATGAATGGTTATAAAAACAATCTTTGAAAGCTGAACTCTTTTCATCCATGTTTGCTATCTCTGCCTTTTGCTGGTTGACTTGTGCACAATCACAAGTCAACCAGTGGAATTCCCGCAGTGAAACTTTCCACTTAGGAATGGTGAGATTTCTCAGCTCGTGCAGATGCAGTTGTGGGATCTAAAAACACAAAACCGAAACGCCCAAAAAAAGGGGGGGGGTGTCAATTTTACAGTTTGACAACAAAAAAACTTGATAAGATCCAGTCCAAGTCTTTTTTTCTGTTCATTTGTGTTTGTAGCACCATAGGTGAAGTTGTGATCCACCTTATTATTTCCAGTAGTGCACCAACTCACAGCCCCCTCCCCCCTCCCTCCCTGCCATTT
Source organism: Atherinomorus stipes (assembly GCA_023101725.1). Lineage (NCBI taxonomy): Eukaryota > Metazoa > Chordata > Actinopteri > Atheriniformes > Atherinidae > Atherinomorus > Atherinomorus stipes. Next base: position 1,295,825 of record JALJCO010005679.1, read on the forward strand.
GAAATCTGCCCCTCTGGTAGAAGAGCTACAAGGTTGATTGACTGGGAACCGGTCTCTGGCACAGGCCCACAGACCTCAACAGAAGTTTGTGCTGAGTCAGTTTTCCAGCCCTGGGCCTGACTCCCAGCTGAGTTATTTCAGTGTAGAAGGTATAATCTGTTCCCTTCATTATCAGACTGAAAGTAAATATACATCAGCTGCGAGTGCCACAGTTTCCCTCTTACTTTTTCAACACGTACACAGTTTTGTTATTGCTTTTAATCTTGAGGTTTTCAGTTTGCATATTTTCTGAAAGTGTTAGTGTGCCTTTAAATTTGCACTCAGAAGTCTGTTCCTAAAAGACCTTGAAGGCTATGTTGCATTCTTTGGCAATCCCTGAATTATTCTTTCCTCTACCAAGCCCAACATTCAGGGGAAGTCATTTCTCTCCCAAGCAGTGAGTGAAGAGTAATAAGGAGAAGGAAATGGAAAATGTTTTTGGATTTAGGATGAAAACCCCTGTCTTTTTCCTTTCTGTGAAAAAAAAAATCCCTGATTGTTAACATATTTTAGTGCCCAGTTTTTTCTGAATGAAACTGCACCTTTACAGTACTTTTAAATGTTCGTTGTTGCTACTTTATAGACAACTAAATAAAGTGTATTGCATGTAAAACTAGGAGCTTGCTTACTGATTGATTGATCTATTCCACAGATGCACATGTACTCACTGGGAATGACCTTGTTCTGGGGCGCAGACTATGAAATTCCCCAAAGTCAGGTAAATCACCACCTCACATACAGTTTTCCAGACAGATAGGAGTTGAAATTACACAACAAATTTGCATGTTACTGACTAAAAATGTGGGTTTTTTTTGTTTTCAGTAAAGCTGAAAGCTATCTTAGCCCTTATTAATCCCAAGACAAAAATAATTGATACTGAATATCGCAGAGCTTTTTGCAACATGATCAGTATCTTAAACTAATATCTCAGTAAAAAAAAAAGACCCAGGCTGTAAGAGGAATAATGTACTCTTGACTTAGTTTGGCTGCAGTGATGGCCAGGTAGCTCCCAGATCTCAGAAGTCTTTCAGATACAAAACAATTATTCCTTATTGATGATTGATTATGCATTGGTAGAAAAATGACACAGATTATCTAATTTCATTGTTTTAATTCCACATATTTATCCCCACCCCTTTAAGCACCTAAAAAAAGGAAAAAAAGAAACAAAACATATTTAGAAATATTTAACTAAGATGATGGAAAAGAAGTTGGGGGGCTGGCAAGGTTTAAACCAGACCAATTAACAATTTTCCATTAACCCAAAACAAATTCCCAAAAAAAAAGATTTTTGTATAGTTTATTTTTTATATTACAAAAAAAAGGTGCTCCTCTATACTTTATTTTGTGCTAACAAAATTGTAAAGTTATTGCCTGCAGATTGATTTTTCTTTTAGTTGGGATAATAGAAAATCTTCACCTCCTATTTTTGAGTTTATTTTATTTACAAAAAGTTAATATACTCAAAAACAAAGAGTATTTCTCTGTTGTTCTATTTTAATCTAAAGTTTAATAGTTGGAAGTTTAAATACAAGTGATAAGCGTTTGCTATGCATGTAAGGCTTGGCTTCAGAAGGAAGTCAGAATGATTACACAACACAATGAGATCAGATCATATCAGATTCATATACAAATCAATGTTGTAACTTCGCAGCACACGTCAGTGTTAGCTAACATTTCTGTTTCCTCTTCAGCCTATGAAGCTGGGGGAACACCTTAACAGTCTCCTCCTCAACATGTGTGATGATGTTACATTAAGTCGAATGTCGTTGCGCACGGTGCTGGACATCTGCAGCAAACACATCAGAAACTCCAGCTGTGACCCTCCGTTCTCTTACATCAGAAAGCTGGTCCGGTTGGTGCTGGGCAGCCTCTCTCAGGTGTGCAGTATGATTATAATATATTCATGCAGATCATGGAATATGAGCTCATGATCTTCCATTCTTTCCTCCATCCTCCTCCTACCTTTCTTCTTCACTTCAACACTTTGCTTCTTTTCTCAGCTGGATGGTCTGCTGACAGATAGAGAGTCGCTTCCAGAGCGAAGTAAGGAAATTCGGGAAAGACTGAGGGGCAAAGGTTTGCCTTCTGGTAAGACGAGCTTCATGAATACACACAACGAACACAGAGAAACTTCAACTGTATTTCTTGGATATGTTGGTAATTTTTTTCTGACATTGAAACTGATCTATTTTCCACAGTGTTTTCTGTCTTTAAACAAGTGACAATGTTAAGCTTTGCCACTAATGGTTGATGTTAAACAGGCTGGTCACAGCTTGATTCTCTACACTGTCTATTAACACAAACATTTTTCAAGTAGCTTTCTCCTTTACTAAGTTTTGTGAAAATACTTTTAAAATAGCCAAACGCACATTATATGCCAATACAACATTCGTCAATTAGGTTGTCAATAGGGATGGGTACCTTTCACATTTGAATCGATACGGTACCAACTTTCAGTACCTGCGATCGGTACCGGTACCAAACGGTACCAGTTTTCGGTACTTTTATGTGTTTATATGGCAAGAACAGATTTATTTCTCATTCTCAACATAGAATTTTCTAATAATATATTAAAGCAAAATCCAGCTGTTTCTCTATGATGTCAGAGCGTCTGGTAACAGGGAAACTTTAATGGCAAGGCAAGTTTTTTTTATACAGCACATTTCATGTAGCCTACAGGAAAATTCAAAGTGCTTTAGATAAACCAAGCATTGCAGCGGGGTGTAAAAGGGAAAATGATTAAGAACAAAATAGTAGAAGTATGATTTTAAAATGATAAACATTAAAAATATTTAAGATTAAAAAGAGAGCATAGAGCCGTGCAGATTTGAACTTTAGAGTAAAATCTATGTGAATGCAGCTGAGAACAAGTGTTTCAGCTGATCTGAGACTTTCTTGGAGTTTGTTCCAGACGAAATAATAATAATGACAGAATAATTTAATGAGAAAAAAGACGGAATATTCTCCGACACGAAACTGATTTTATGGCGGTGTTTTGCGCAGGTCTGGAGGCTGTAATCCTGCTGCAGGGATCAGGTTACTAACTTGATGCACAGTTTCTGCCGTGCTGGTTAAACCATACAAGCTGTTTCAGAGAGACGCAGACTCTTATTTATCAGATGGAAGTATGGGGGCTGGTGCACTCGAGTGCGGAAACTCCGCCGCGATGAAGAGTTTAATAAAGATGTGGGACGCGACAGAGGGAGGGAGGGAGAGACGTGACATGCGCGTCAGCCCAGAAATGGTTTACTGTCTTGGTTGATGCTGAACTCAGTAAATATTTACATCGTATTAAGTTCTTGAACGGCAGTTTGTGAACCCTGCTGGTTATTATCTGCCCCCGATTACATCTGTTCAGCCGCCGAGGCGCTGACGGACTTCTCCCTCTTTTTTTCTGCGGACGACGCGTCGGGAACGGAACTTTGAAAAGAATATTGTGTTTAATCAGCTGCTTCCTCAGATCAGACGTGTTCCCGCCGCTGGCATCACAAATAATGCAGCGACTTGATGTTTTAGAGAAGTGAAGCAGGAAAGCTTCTGACTGAACACGCGGCCGCTGCTGCTGATGTCATGCTGCGATGCAACGTTCACGTGCGGCACAGAAATAACAAACTCTTACACTATCTCACATTAAAAAGGATGCATTTAGGTACCGAAACATGGTACCGTTTGATTTTACGTGAATCGGTACCCGGTAGTACCGACGGAGTTCGGTAGGTACCAATAAAAGTACCGATTTCGGTACCCATCCCTAGTTGTCAAACACTATATGAAATTTTAAGTAAACATTCAATACAAAGTAAAGAGAGTCCTTGAACCCAGCGTGGTGAATGTCATTCACACATTGTCTGTCTGTAAACACATCCAGCAGTTTGACAATGACTGATTTTATTTTCTTTTTTCACAATGTACAAACTGAGTCAGAATCTTTCTGAAATGCTAAGGCTTGTGCTTTCAGAGGCCTGGGTACCTACCAATGACGGCTTTTATGGCTCTTGTGCTTAACTCTTTGGTTTTAAATGTCTTGGCACTACAAGAGGGACCAACAGCATATTCGTTAGGGTCATCATAATATTTGGCTGTACGGTTTTCCCTTTGTAACATAATGACAGGCTTAGGCTTTAAGTACTTAATAGCGTGTGTGGTTGGATATACTCCACATACACTAAAAGTCTGCGTTTGTGTGAAGTTTAAGTAGACAGAATCGGATGTAAATGCTTTCCTTGGCCGTCAAGCCATTCATCACTTACATCCTTGCTTTCAGAGTTTTAGGAAAGGAAAAAAAAATTTACAGGAAACAAAACACTACGGCCTCAGATACAGATTAAATGCAGGAAAATATGACCAAATCTTCCCAGTGGTTTCTGAAAGAACCCCGACATCTCTCCAGGCCATGGAAAGGAGAGCTAAGCACAGCCATGGCTGTCGTCTCGATTATGTAAGCATGGCATGGCATTGATTACAGATGCATATTTTTGAGTCACCAGTGAAGCTGCTGGTTTGCTGTTTGTATTGGTGCTTTGTTTCCCTGGTTGAGCACCAGCAGGCCCTAGGGAAAGTACATGCAAAGAGTATTGCTTAGTTCTTAAGCATCTTTCTTCTCAAGGAGCAGCTCCCTCAATGTATCCTGGTGGTTAAAAGTTGTAATGACTGCACTGATATTGTCTGTCTTTATTCTGAATGGATCCTGTATATCACTTTTCTTCAATTCTGAATCTGTAAGACAGAAACCCCCCAGTGGTATTAGCTGAAAAGCACAAGGTAACAGCAGGCATCTTTATAATATAAACATGTCAGCGTTGTGTTTGACTGGCAGCCTTCTTTGGGTGTGCCCCACCTCTCAGCCAGTGTTAGCTTGGATGGACTCCAGCCTACTTACACAGCATGTGGATGAATGGATGAAAAATAAGACATCCCTCTGGAAGAAAATGTGTTGTTTTTTCAGTTTCAACTCAGTCGAGTTCTTGTAAATTTCCCTGAGCTCCTGGAATATAGTCTCACTATCTTTGATGTGTTTCCCACTAACATGTGCTTTCCCGATTAAACCAGCATTTGCTGCATTTTTACAGGACTGTATGTCTTGTTCTTTCATTCTCCAGTGCCTCCACTTGTTTTACCTTTTTTTTTTTTTTAATTCATTTGCCCTTTTTTAAAATCTCTCTCACTGTTGAAACAGTGACAGTTTATATGTGACATGTCTGGAGTAGCAAAACTGTCTGGAAGAGCATATCGATAGTCTGACATGATGCCAGTAATAAAATTTAGATTAATTTTTCTTATGTAATAGTTTTACTTAGCAATGTTCAAGACCAAGATCTAGGCAGTTTTCTGAGTTAACACTTGAAGCTCTGGACCTCTGTGTGTCTCTTCATGTTTTAATGAAGTTTCCTGTTCTCAGGGAGGAGTGCCGCCCCCAGGGTTCTGGAGCGTTACAGAGCCAGGACTCAAGAACAAACATCTCTCAACCGGGGCCTCAGTCGTTCCATGGGCTCACTGCCAATCCAGGACTTATTGAAGGGGGATGACGGTGCAGTCCCACAGTACTCCCTGTCTGATTATCACACAAACTCTGAATCCCCCACAGAACTTTACCCCAAACCTCCCTCACTGCAACACCAACTCTCTTATCCCCACCTGCACCCTCTTCATCCCCAGCAAAAAGGTCGACCTGTGGAACTGGACCGTAGGTCTTTACACTTCTACAGTGGGGAACTGGGACCAAGTCAGGCCAGAAAGACCTGGGCTTCTTCTGTGGATTTAGCTTATATGGACCCAGAATCTCTTCGTTTTGGGGCCTTGGAGGACGCTCGCAGGGGTAGCAGTGCTTTAAGTACACACTCTGTAGGCAGGCGCAAATCACCTTTGCTGGCGTCCAGGGAGAAGGATTCCCGCTACTCTGAGTTTGTTGGGCTGAAGAATAGGAAGCCTTATCACTTCTCAGCCCTGTCTGTTGATCCAGCTTTCACTGGTGCTTATGACAGGATCAAGGAAAGACAGAGGAAACTTGAGGTGCTACGACAAGCAGTAGATGGTGAGTAAAAGCTGTTTTCACCTGATCTATAGTGTGTTTATGTTGGAGAAATTCTTTGAAAAATAGCATCACAGCTCTTGTTTTTGTCTGCCTATTGATCCCACAACACACACAAACCGTTCAACCAGCAAACAGTAGCACAGCTCTGTCTAGCTCACAGTGAAAATCTGCAAATCACACTAAACCTGTTCTGACTGCTTCACCGAGATCATCTTTTACCCCCTCCCCCTTTTTGTACTCCCTCATTGCAACATTACACACATAACAAATGACCTGTGGTTATTATAGCAAGACAATGAGATTGTGGTGACACATTTGGCTTGGTCATGTGACATTTTTTTTTAATTTGTGGTTGTCAGTGTCATGTCTTCATATGCAGTGTTTGAGTCTCAACTTGTTAAGATGCAAAGGGGTCACGATTTAAGAGTGAAAGATACTTTCTCAGTGGTGAAAAGTCTTCTTGTTTCACGACGTTTGTACTCTCTTTTAGAATAAATCACACAAAGCAATACATTTATATTGGGTAATAAAAGCATGTACCGCAGGAGGCCGTCAGCTGGCCTATTCTGAGATGTTAGGTTGTGAGCAGTGATATCATTGAGCAGCTCGCCAGCGTTGCCACTGGGATTCAGCATTGGTTGTGTGTCTTGAGAGTAACGACCATGTGGGTTGAGAGCTGGGTGCAGGCTGGAAGTATCATTGGTGGTGGCTGGGTTGCAGTGTTTAGACAGAATGAATGAGTCACTGGTACAAAGGTTGCCAAATGGCTGCTTCTAATTACAGGCCAGCTTAATTCTAACGTGCTGCTAACTGTCACATATGTAGTATACTCAGTCACTTTCTGTTTTCCTTTGCATACATGTGCAGATAAATGTGTAGTTCTGGTTCAAAAGAAGTTGGTACGGTATGGAAATGGCAAAGAAAAAAGTGCAATTATTTTTACATTTTACATTTACTTTAACTTTTGTTTTTCCACAGACAAAATTAGTTAGTTAGTTCAGTTTATTATCAGACTCATGTCCATAAAAACAGCAAACAGACTTTTAAAATGAATTTAAGATATATGTTTTGCTGGAAATGTAAATTTCTTACGACTAGAGTAAAACTGCACAGTTTGGATGGTCCTTTTCAAGTCCAGTGTGGACAATGTCCATCTCTACCTAATTTTAAAAATGGCATACGAGTTCCTCTATTCATGGTACATGTGTTTAATATGAGATGATCCATGCCTCAGGGCCAAAGAAGTTAAGAAATCCTCTGGATGAAGTTAATTAGGTGCTCATCTCTAAAGTTTTAGATGTTTCTGTGAATGTTAGTGGTTGATTAACAATGCTTGATTAACAATTCACATGGTAATTCCTTGCCATGTGGTGATATAAACTATTAATGAAAGATGATGCAAAGTTGTCCAGGACTTTAAACATCTCAGGTGTTTAGTCTACATTAACAACATATTTCAGAATTGTTTAATGATTTTGTGTTTTGTAGAGATCTATCATTTCAGTGATTGATACATTTGTGAACAAACCAGTGATCATTCGTCCATCAAAGAACCTTTTTTTTTTTTTTATCTACCTTATGAGTTCTAAGGCACATTAGGAAAATCATTTTTCATATTTTAACTTTTCTTGTTTAGGGTTGTACTACAAACTCAGTGTTACTGACTGGGGAAAGAAAAACATCTTTGTACAATCACATGCTTAGACAGAGGACACACAACACAGTTGTTTAATTCCTCTGTAGTCAGCCCCAAGAGCTTTATGTTTCCCTCATGAGCTTATTGCATTCTTAGTAAAATCTCCATGGACAAGCTAGTTTTATACAACACTCACGTGTGGCTACATGGGTTTTTAAGCCACCTGGAGATGGTGGAGGAGTATAAGGGTTGGCTGGCTTCAAATAGTAAACTACTGTCTTCTACGTTTTCTCTTTCCCTCATCTCGCTGTTCTTCCAGCCTCCCTACTCTCCAGCTGCTTGCAGCTTCATTGCTTTTCTGGCAGCTATTTTTAATGCTGACCGAGCCACCAACCAAGCATTCTTTTCCTTGACTGTGGCTTTTCATCCTCATTGAGGCTATTTTTTTTTTTTCTTTCCTTCTCGTTTACATTTCTTAAGCTGTTTTTTGGAAGTTTTTTGATTTCACAAACTTTTACAAAGGAGTCTATCAGCAACAGAGTGTAAGAAGAGGAAAATAAACATAGGTGGGGCATGCATGGAGAGAAACAACCTATCAGTTCCTGTATGTTCTGTTATACAACAATATGGAGAAATGGGTACTGAAAATAAGCTTTTCTTTTCCTTAATGCTGTTGCATTTTTGTCCCGAGCCTAAATTTCTTGCATCCATGGCAAATAAAACCAAAGTTATTGGGCCCTGTTCTACTTGTGAAACCCCCAAAAATGTCATTGCTTTGTTGGGCCTGGGTTTCTTGAAGCAGGTGAAGAATTGCCAGTATTTATTTTAGTTTCACAGCCACAAGTTCCTTGAAACAACTGACCCAAGATGAAAATGAGGCTAGTATATGCCCTTAAATCTGTAATGAATCTGTGTTAAAATGATTTTATCCAATGTACTGACTGCTATTAAGAAATGTGGACTTTGATACAAGATCTGGGAAAGCAAAAAAACGTGGGTAGATTTTCCACTAAGTAATATTAATGCACAGACATGGAAGATTACTCAAAAGGCAGCTGGTTATGAAGTCTGAACTATGCATTTCTTAAAAATCAGTTTTGGACATTTAAGCTGCTCCTGGGGCTGGTTTAAGGTGCCACTTTTGAGCTGGTTTAACTAAAAACCTCAAAGAACCAGTTTTTTTCACTGCCTGAGATCTTCCCCCAGAGCTATGTCATTATGTCACTGTAAATGTTCCAACTGTAGCCGTATGTTGCTTAAGCATCCATCTTGCCTTCTAAATCTGTGTAAAGCACCAGAGTACAGGGAGACAGTTTACAGTGTCTCATTTTCTCTGCAACACCAAACAGAAATTTCTGCTTCTGCATTATAAACTCTTACTACTGTAGCATTTATGAACACTAATCCAAATGAGGTTTGTGAACTTGGGAATAGGGTTTATACTGGTTGATTTGATTAAAACATCGAGCAAGGTTTCTAAACAAAAAGGACAATATTCACAAATGTAAACTGGTCTAAACTACTTCATTACTTTTCTGACTATGGCTTTTTAGTTCAAGCTACACTGGCTTTTTTCTTTATTTGAATACATAGTGGTCCCAAAATTTTGATTATACCCATCCTCTGGCCCTGACCACATGGTGGTCAGACTGAAGGAGAAATAGATTTATAGTATTAAGTTGGTGCTGCTGGGGAACTGAAATAACAATTCTCAAAATCCTTTAATATGCTTTTGCTGCTAGTGTCTTTTTACTTCAAAGTCAGCTAAGTTGATGCGTAGACTAGAGGATTGAAAGGATTCTATTGCATCACAAATAATTGTCCATTGCCATCAAATGTAATGTAAGGTGAGTATGACACCTGAGCCAAAATGTATTTAATTCTTATACAAGCCCTATTTAACAATAGTATAAATGGAGCCCATTGAAGCACAAACTGTTTGCTTGGCCTCAAGGATGTGTTACTTGGCAGGGACTTCCTTTTCTTTTTTTTTTTTTTCTCCTACTTCTTTCTGTTCTTTTCTGCAGGGAAGTGATGGCACAGCAGTGGTCAGTGGTCTCAGGTTCTACAGAGTTTCACACTGCTTCTCTTGCTTCTCTGTATGTGCATTTGAAAAATCTTCATGTCATGTGCATGCCTGTGTGTGCAGGGGCATGTTTCTTCCTGGCCCCCTATGTCTCATCAAATACATGGGAAACCCCGCCCACTCCTCCCTTTTTGTGCCAAGGTGCTTCAGTCTTCAATGAGTGTAAACTTTCCTCACAGACCAAGAAGCTGTAATTGGAGTCATGTGTTGGGGATGAGGGAATTCCTAACATTATTGGACTTTTCCGGCTCTTGGCAGCAGGTCATGTGGCTTTGGGCCGAGGCGGGTCCAGTGTGGACACCCAACACAGGAGAGTGCCACTCAAAGGGAAAGGGAGGTGTTTTTTGTGAAAGAATACATCTTTTTTTTTGTGAATTACAAAAACCACAAGAGAAAAGATTTTCAGTAAGTGTGTGTGTGTTGTCTGTTGGGTGTATATTAGATCATTTCGAACAACTGCTTTCTAATTAACTTCATCTTATTGTTCTATTTATATTATATCTGTGAAATTTATTTAACCATTTAAAGAACTTTATAAGCAATATTAGCTTTTTCATAGCATTGTATTTTGTGCCGGGGCAGCACCTGTAAGGTAGGGCCTGTCTCAATGGATATTCTCAGGTACTCTTGTTTACATGTCAATGTCAGCTTTTATTTAAATAGCACATTTTTAAAAGGTCAATGGCTTCGCACCGAAGTGCTTTACAAATTAAAAATCAACAAAGAATAAATAAAAGCAACACAATAAAATGCAACACAATAAAAACAGTAGAAATAAGCAGATACAAGTAAATTAAAAGTATAAAAGTGGAAAAAAAGGGACTCTACTCAGCTGAAGGCCAGGGTGAACAAGTGGGTCTTAAGGCATGTTTTAAAAATGGGAAGGCTGTTGGCAGACCGCACAGAGAGAGGCAATGCGTTCCACAGCCTGGGAGCTACAACTGCAAAGGCTCAGTCTCCTCTGGTTTCATGAGGGAACGAAGGACATCGAGGATCAATTGATCAGCTGACCTAAGGGCTCTGAGGGGCTGATGCACCACCACCTTCACAAGGTCAGCTAAATATTCCGGAGCCAATCCATTCAAAGACTTATAAACAAATAAAAGAATCTTAAAATCAATCCTAAACCTAACCGGAAGCCAGGAAAGGGAGGAAAGCACCGGTGTAATGTGCTGGCATTTCTTTGCTCCAGTTAGGAGACGAGCCACTGCATTCTGGACCAGCTATGAACTGCTACATCACAGTCCAAGGCCCATGTAAATTTGTTGAATATAACCACATAGTAAATGTAGTTCCCAGCAACTGATTAGAAGCCTGTCAGTTGTTTGTCCACTTGAGCTGAACCTTTTCTTTCCACTTGCTTTGATGTACAATCTTTTGAATCATCCTAAAAAAAATAACAGCAATAATGTGCTTTTCTTGGGAGACAAATGAGCTTCTCAAAACCATATCTTCTGAATTGTATTCTTCACCCATTAGGTTCCTAAAGCTCTGCACAATATCAGGTTGTATCAGTATTTGGCAAGTGAGTGCATGTATGGGTAACTGCATGTGCGGTATGGGTTTTTGTGCAATGTGCCTTTTGTAACTGCATGGGTAAATTGCTGTAAAGTGCACAAGAGGGATTACTCCTCTCGGTACCTTTTTAACAGAGATGACATTGTGTAAAAGGAACTCATGACTCACCAACCAATGGAAGATGGAAAACTATTTTGGGTGGTAGTCTGACCAGTCCTCCTGCCTCCCAGCAACATTATAGTTGCTGCAGGGTTGCAGTGCTTTTAACTCCAGATGTTTACCAAAGACAGGCGCCATCACAAAGAGAAATGAGGTCTGTTGTTTTGTGAAACTGAGCTGAAATTCCTGAGCAGACACAAGAGAATGTCGCCCATTCAAGCTATGTGGCTGATGCTGAGGAGCAGGACTTTCAAGTATTGTTTACTTTGCAAAAAACATCACATGCGTGTAAAGGTTGACTCTAACGAAAGTTTTTTTTGTTTCTTGTTTCAGTTATCACCACTGAATTTTAGTTAACCATTCATTAAGCCATCTTTATATGAAAAAAAAGGAAATAATTGTGTTGAACTGGTCTGTACTTGCTGTGGTTCTACCAGTTGAACAACTCAAAACATAACACCTTCAACAAAGAATCCTCTACCTGACAGGAGACATGCCTGCACACTGTGTCGCTACCCACACCTTTCATTAGTGTTTGTCAACAGCATGACTAATACTTTGTTTGTTTCTTTGTATCGGCCTGGTGTTGCAGTCTTTGTATGTTTAAAAAAATCTCTGTAAAAGAAACCCGCAGCTCATCATCTCATATTTTGACAACATTGTGAACATCCGTTCTGCAACTTTCTGTAAGGGTGTGTGCTGTGACAGAAAAAAACAAAAAACAGTTTCACCTTAACACTTCTCACAAAGTCCATATTGCCTTCAATTTGATTGTTGAAAATGCATGACATCTTTGTTTTTCTTGCTTTACATAGTTTGTGTATTATATAATACTAAATGATCGGTTTTCTCTGCTCTCAGACCCTGCTCACACACACCAGAGGTACCACAGTGATTACAGCTCATCCAGTGAAAGCCCCTCAGTGACCTCCTCTGATCCAGACTACAGGCTAGGTAAGACATGCCTATAATGAACTTTTTTCATGTTTTGCACCGAGACATAAACAATATTGTCATGGTTATGAGCATGCAGCAAAACTAAAAAAATATATAAAGTTTCAATCAAACAGTGAGTAATAAAATAGTTGTAAATAGTTAAAAGTGTATATTAATAAAGCTGATTTGCTAATGAAGCTGTTCTCATTCACACGTCTCTATTTCTTCAGTCATATTGCTAAACATGTTCAAAATTTGTTACAGAAAAGCAGCCCATTAAGACTCCACGTCAACTCACAACAGTCTTTCACATCTTCCTTGTCAAGCTGGGACTGATGCATCTTTTTTTTTTTTACACATTCAGTTTTGTGCAATTAAAGAGGGAGAATGGGGGTTGAAGTTGATCCTCGTATCAAGCTGCCATTACATTACTTGCCACTGTTTCTAATAGTGCTATCATCATTCAGCTGAATCCACAGCGCCAGCTTGATGTTTTGCAAGCACATAGCGATGTGGGACTCAGTCACCTCTGTCTGGCATGTGCCTTCTTTGATGAGTTCATGAGCATGTCTTTTTTTTTTTTTTTTTTTTTTTTTAACCTATAAGAGGAAACGGAAATGTGAAAGAGGCTACATTTGGGTCAAGCTTAGACTCTCCCTTTGCTGCAATAAAAATCAGATCATCTGACAATGTTAATGTTCAATGACCTTAAAGACAACATCAACACGCTGAACTTAGATGTATTATCATCTCCCACAGAGACTGTTAGAAGCAGCAAAGAGGACTGCTGCTTTTTTTGTTTTGGTCATTTAATTCATAACTATTTTACATCTGGGAGGGTGAGTGAAAAGAGATGGAAAATATGACTGAGGAAAGATAACATTAGTTTCCTCCGTTGACAGCTTTCTGTGGGCTGCCCTCCTCATAATCACACTCCGTTCTGTCATATGACCAGATCACAGGCTTGACATTATTAGGTAAACTGCTTGAACTCTATTTCAAGCATTGCGTGATGTTATCAGGTAACTTCGAAACCAGCCGCTGTCATTTACATAATGCGTGTTGCAAATTACGTCGTGACTGCTGCTGCGTAGGGTTACGCAAGACAGTTGGAAAGTGTGGGAAAGTGTGTGTGTAATGGTTTCAGTGCTGTGATTAGCTGATTAGTAAATTTACTAAAAGTGATCAGCCCTTCAGCAGGTAAAGAGTCAAAATAACTTAATGGTTAAATCAGTGCTGTTGCTGATAAGACCCTCCTTCCATATTATGCCAACTCTTCTCGTCCTCATCTTCCTTTCACTATTAGATAATGGACAAAATAAAAAGAGAAAGCAAATGAAACATGATGTTAACTCCCTTTTCCTTCATTTGTAGCACCAAAATTTGATACTGAACCAAGTTGCTGGGAGGGTTGAGACAGTGGTGAGGGAATTGCCCTGTTTATTTAAGGTTGGAAAATCAAAGCCTGCTTGGATTTCTTTCAACTGAAAAATGAAGGAAATGATAAAGTTTCAGACATGAAAATGGGTTGCAATTCTTCTAGCACCTTCTGTCTTATTATGTTGCTGTAATATAATTTTGACCCTTCATACACACTTCAGGGCAGCAGAGATTTCATTTGTGCTGTTTGCTTTGCATGACTTCAATTCACTGCCACCATAATTCTGCTCCAACGTGTTCACTCATGTTTCTTCACAACGCCCTTTGGGTGTCTACATGGGGGGGATTGTGTAGTTGTAAAAACAAAACAAAATGTAGTCCTTCGCACTGATTTGTGCAGCTAATATTCCGACATCTCTTGCAGCTAAGAAACCTGGCGAGGTGACAAGGTACGGCTCCCAGCTGGCGCTCTCGTCTGAACACGATGCTCTGTCACTGACGAGTCACAACAGACACAGGTAAGAAACCTTTCTGTACCAGTGTGTCAGTGTTGCATTTTCTCTCCCAACCCACATTCAAGCTACAGCTTCATGGTGCCTCAACTTATTTAGTTGTGTGAAGAAGTTTACTCAAGTTGACTGTAAAAGTAGAAGAATAAGCCTTGGGAAAACAAAGTCTTCTGCATGTTTTTGGATCAAATACAACCCTGCTGCAAACCTTACCTCAGATCAGTGAATTATTGACAAAATGATGCCTAAATTTTACCCCTCAGTTTAGTCAGACATGCTTGTATCTCTAAGTGTCTCTAATTTTGTGCTCTGTATACACACAGTTGTGAAATTTCATATCACGGTTATTGTGACCAAAATGATCACGGTTATCATTTTTATCGTGATATTATAGAAATATCCCCCAGCATCTTTAAAAATATCCAAAATGGGTCTAAATGTCTACGTTGTCCTTTTTAAAGGGGGAAAATCTCAAGAGAAATGTCCATATGGGAGACTTTGTTGCTCTCTGCCATGTTTTTATAAATTAAACATTGCAAACTCCGACTGCTGCTGCTTTTCCAGCCAATGAGCAGCATCACTGGGAGTTTTTCAAAGTGCAGTAATCAGTCACAGTTTTAACAATAATTAAAATTAGAATCGTTGGGAATTTTATCACAGTTAACCATTTTACCGGTTATCGTTACGTCCCTATTACAGTCATATGACTGTGTCTCTTCCAGGGAAAGAACCCAGATTGTTTTTGTTGTGAGTCACTATGAACCCAAACTTAGCCATTTTCTTGAGAAATAGAGCATGGTTAAAGATTTGGGAAGCTAGATTGTTTTTAAGTCACTTTGGTAATTTTAAATCAAACCTTTGTATGTTAAATGTGTCTGACATGTGGCATTATTTAGTCTCTCTGCGCCCACACAGCTAACAGATTAAGACCATAATGACTCTATCGGCTGTCTGCTTCTGGTTGAATTGTGGGATGTTTAAAAATGATTGAGCTGCTTTTTGCATAGAAACCTGCCAACAAAGTTTGCAGTGTCTTTGTCTTGAGTGGTAAATTTGTACATCATTTTTACTAAGTAGTTGATGCTATCACTACAAATCCTCCACTGTGCAGGAACAGTCCAGAGGGAACGGTCCTGTTTGGTCCTCTGGGCCACACACACAGCTGGTGTTGCATAGCAGGGTCAGTCCCATGCTTCACTAGTGAGGTCATCTAATGTGACATCCACATTCAGCATTCTCAGTCTCCCTAATCTCTGGCATTACAGACCTGAACTGTGTTCTGTTTCTGTGCTTGCTACCAGAAAAACCAGTGTGTTCAAACTGTCCCACTGCACAGAGCTCAATCCCTAGAGTGGAGAGTTAACAAAGTGCTGACACACAAGCATTTCCAAGGCATCACGCATTAAACAACAGGCTTCTGCAGCTAACAGCTGTTATTCTGTAGGCAGAATGAGGGGACAGCTGATGAAGGTCTGCTGGAAGCAGAGTCGCTCCTCCAGAGGCAGGAACAAGAGGTGCAGCGGCTACAAGTGCACCTGGCCAATAGGCTGTCCCGGGCCAACCTTTACCCCACAGACGAGCCGCTTGTCCCATCTCACGCCTCAGTGCTCGACCTTCAAGACCCACTCTACACCACCTCTATAGCACTCCGTAAAAACAAGGTTTGTGAATGAAGTGACTCAACACTCAAACATGTACAAATGAAATGATACTGTAAACTTACCAGAGAAAGAGCTTTGAACGTCATTGGAGTTGTTTCTGTCTTGTTTTTCTATTACCTCCATAGAGATTATCAACACACATGAAAGCCAACTCCAGAAAGCTGCTAAAAAGCATCATTTCACCTCAATAGCAACTCCTTACAAACAAGAAGTCTGAGATTCATTAATGTTGCAATATGTGATGATGCACATGCAGTTTTTAACTTGCATGAGCTCATTGGTAACAGACTTGTTGATGAAGTCCTCATTTAATGTTGTGAAAAGGCAAAATGCTGACTTCAGTGCTTAAGTCATTTCAGCTTCGCTAAGGGGCTTAAAAATATGTGCAGTGTGGGATTTTTTGTTAAATAAGACCATTCCCAACCCACTGCTATAAATTGTATTAAAGTGTGAACACAAGCGGTAAACATAAGAACAAATCAGCCGATGCTGGCAGTAAACCTAAAATACTTAGATTACTATATTTCAAAGATTAATCATATCTGGAAGGATGAGGCATTTTTGCTCCCATGTTTGTGGTTTGTTTAATTGATGTAATTTAGGATGCCGGGGTTACCAGTTGAGAAAAAAAAAATGTGGTCAGGGGATAAAAAGAAAAAGCCATTCAGTCATTACACATTTGCAAAATAATTCTTTTCTTCATGATAATTAGCTTTTCTCTATCCGCTAATGTCAGAACTTTCACGGACCTGAGTTTGTGAAGATGGCCAGTGAGCCTTGTATCGCCTTATCCGTGCCGTCTTCCATAATGGTAAGTATGAAAATACATGCTGCCTTGAAGTGTGTGTGTTATTGGTGCAGTATATTTCCATTTTTAAGCCCTTGTCCTGCTTTTATCCTTCCCTTTACACAAGAAACGTGGAAAGGTGGAGGAAGCGCAGAGGAAGGTGGGAGTGGTGCTGCTGAATGGACAAAAGCTGGAGCTGAGCTGTGACATCAAGGCAGTGTGTAAAGATGTTCTTGATATGGTGGTTGCCCACATCGGGCTTGTGGAGCACCATCTTTTCGGCCTTGCATACCTCAGAGGTAATGTTTGGCAGGTTTTATTTCTATCGTTTTGTATTTATTTTTTATTATGTATCCACCTTACTATATTGTCCACTAGTTATCTCTTGTTAGTTCACTGAAAGATAATTTGACCTTTAAACCGTCTTTTTTAAATATGTAGACTTTCTGAAATGTAGCTAATGATGGAATGTATAGTAGAGAAATTACACCCGCTTCAGAGGAAATTTAGATTTGTTTTTCATCTGCTTTCCCATTAAAGATGTAAAACCTGCAGACTGTCAGCCTGGCTTAATTCATTATCTTGACCCGCGTTCTTTTTGCTTCTAAAAATCACACAGAAAATGAATTTTTCTTCATTGACCCTGATGCCAAACTCACCAAAGTAGCCCCAGATGGATGGAAGGAAGAACCTAGAAAACGGAGATCTGACGTGTCTTTTAACCTTTTCTTGCGCATCAAATTCTTCCTTGACGATATCAACCTCATACAGTAAGTGCATAGTTTTATTTATAAGACCAGTAAGATAACCAAAAGACAAAAGAGAACCATATTTTTATTTTCTGTGAATAACAGGCATGCTATGACCAAACATCAGTACTACCTGCAGCTGAGGAAGGACGTCTTGGAGGAAAGGATGCGCTGCAACACAGAAAACGCTCTGCTGCTGGCTTCGCTGGCATTGCAGGCTGAATTTGGTGACTACCAACCTGAGGTACAATTTTTTTTTTTTCTGTATGAAGAATTTTTAGAAGAATCGTTTTGAAGACTTTTAAAAAACTTCCTAATTCTTTCATCTTTATTCATCAACTGTTTTGTAGATGTTTTCCTTAAAAAGTAGATGTACATTTGTATGTCTGAAAGAAATAAGAAAAAGATCTAAATTAAAACTGTTAATCCCTGTGCTGCAGCTCCATGGGAAGACCTATTTCAGGTTGGAGCACTACCTGCCCGTGTCTGTTTTGGATAAGGTGGATCAGACGACCCTAAGGGAAGAACTGCCGAAACTTCACAACAACTACTTTGGAGCATCAGACTCTGAAGCAGAGTTTGAATTTCTGAAGGTTGGCTAGAAAAAAAAAAAAAAGAATACAAATGAACCAAAATGTTTAGAGTTGTTTTGTTTTGTGTTTGTGTAGTTACACCTAGTGCGTTAAATTTATGTTTCACAGCACTACATCAAACTAGTGAAGTCTTTACACATCTTATCATGTCTTTTGTTGAATTTCTCACAGAGCTAAGCTTACAGACTACCAACAAAATGTCAGAGTACTTTGTTCCTCTCAACAAAAAAATGGATCTTGACACTCACCGTTATTCCTGTTCTTTGCCCCAGCAATGACTTTAACATTTAAGACCATTTCGTGCTCTTTGTCTCAAAGGTGAGCCAGAGGCTGACAGAATATGGAGTCCATTTTCATCGTGTGCTTCCAGAGAAGAGATCTCAGACAGGGATCATGCTGGGTGTTTACTCCAAGGGGGTGCTCATTTTTGAGGTCCTTAATGGAAATCGTACCCCAGTGCTGAGGTTCCCCTGGAGGGAGACCAAAAAGATTTCCTTCACAGTATGCACCTGTTATTACAGAAAAGGCATTACATAGTAATACATTTGTCTTTCACTACAGATTATCAGTAGTGATCCTCAGTTTCACTTCTGTTTATGTTTTGTCATCCCTAGAAAAAGAAGATTTGCCTTCAGAACACATCAGATGGAATTAAGCACCTTTTTCAGACAGACAGCAACAAGACATGTCAGTATCTGCTGCAATTGTGCTCTGATCAGCACAAGTTCCATCTGCAGATGAAAGCCCGCCAGAACAACCAGGAGCTCCAGGACCTAGGTACGTAAGAAGAGAGCAGGCGTGTCTATCTGAGCAGAGTGCATGATGTCATCCTGTTTCAGATGGAGAGAACTGCCATCATACTTATGCTGTATAGATAAACAATCATGCTAACATTGACTGTTGGTTCATTTTCTTTCTTATACGTTCCTGCTTCTTCAGAAAATTCCCCTTTGAGCAGTTTGCAGTATTCCATTGATCCTCGGAGCGGGGACCCAGGAGCGAGGTCGATAAGCTCTGGCAGCCTGGCCCCCAGCTTGTCAACACGCTCCAACCCAGACCACCTAAAAAGGATCTCTTACTCAGAGGTGGCCCTCAACAAGGCACCGTCGGGCTCAATCTTAGTCCAAGATGACCTCCACTTTCCAGGTTTCAATCCAGTTGCCTCCTCTGTCATTTCCAATCCACGAATAATGAGTCGCTCCCACCACAACCTCGCGCAGATGTCAGAGCCTCCGGAGCGCCAAATGGCAGAGTTGCTTCGAGGCCAGTTGCACAGCAGACTGATCCAACCACAGTCCAACCAAACAGCTTCTCACTTCCAGCATCAGCGAGCCAGCTCAGACACAGACTCGGTTTCACACCAACAGGACAAGTAAGTTGAAAAAAGCAGCATCAAGCCCGATGGTTATAACTGTTATTATTTACACACAGCGGCCACTTTATTAGCTACTGTGAGCGCTTTGAGTGCCCTGAAAGAGAAAGCGCGATACAAATCTAATCCATTATTATTATTATTAGGTACACCTGTCCAACTGCTCGTTAATGCAAATTTCTAATCTGCAGTAACTCAATGCATTTAGGCATGTAGACATGGTTAAGATGATCTGCTACAGTTTCAAACTGAGCATCAGAATGAGGAAGAGAGGTGATTTAAGTGACTTTGAACGTGGCATGATTGGTGGTGCCAGACGGGCTGGTCTGAGTACTTCAGAAACTGCTGATCTGCTGGGATTTTCACACACAACCATCTCTAAAGTTTACAGAGAATGGTCTGAAAAAGAGAAAATATCCAGTGAGCAGCAGTTCTGTGGGCACAAATGCCTTGTTGATGCCAGAGGTCAGAGGAGAATGGCCCGACCATCCCTTTATGACCACTGTGTAGCATCCTCTGATGGCTACTTCCAGCAGGATAACACGCCATGTCATCAAGCGTTAATCATCTCAGACTGTTTTTTTTAACATGACAATGTGTTTATTGTACTGGAATGGCCTCCACAGTCACCAGATCTCAATCCAATATAGCACCTTTGGGATGTGGTTGAACGGGAGGTTCTCATCATGGATGTACATCTGACAAATCTGCAGCAACTGCGTGATGCTGTCATGTCAATATGGAGCAAAATCTCTGAGGAATGTTTCCAGTACCTTGTTTTTATTATGTAAAGCATTTGTGTTGCCTTTTAATGGTATGAAAAGTGCTTCATAAATGAAGTTTGATTTGATTTGATGATTTGAAAAAAAGAGAAATGTGAAAAGCAAATGCCGCATTTTCTGAAAAGAAAAAATTAATGTGGATTCACATGTACATAAAATTATGTTAAAATCCTTTTTAAAAATATTTTTCTTGTATTTTTATCCCTTTACATAGTCCTTCAACACTTTATTTCAAATGCAATTAAGGAAATGGAGTTTTGTGTTTATGTGTTGAGCCTCTCTAAAGTCTTCAGTGTCAGAGTCTGTTAGGTTGGGTTACTTGGTGAGGGCTTATTAGTGCGACTGTACCTCCGCCTACACTATGGAAACACACAGAACATTATCTTCATCCACTAATTGACCCTCTGGGGGGGTCTCCTTATGTGGGTCCATATACTGTACACTTTTATGTATGCTTGTTTTTGTGAGACTGATAACCACTGTGTGTTCAAATTGTGATAAGAAAACCTGTTTTTGGAGTACTTGCTCCAACTTGTATGAGTGACTTTCCTGAAGCATTCTAAAGTCAGAGGACATTTATGGTGGCAGAAAAGCATGCTTTTTTCCCTTTTTTTTTTTCATTATTTTTTGTTTTTGTCAGTTTCTTGTCAGGCTAATCTCCTGTTTTTACCTTGTCAGATCGCTTCTCGCAGTGTCCCACAGCAGCCCAGCCTGGCGCCTCAGCAAATCTAAAAAAAGAATCTGACTCTTCCTCCCTAGAAGATACTGGCCAAGCATATGTTCTTGGTAAGGATGCTACCCAGTCTACAATAAAGGAAAGTGTGATGGTTTAAAGTCATATCAGCATAACTCAAATTCTGCTAGATATACTGGATTTAAAGGTTATATGTTTTTTGATCACAAGCTCATCTCTACTCTACTTTAAAGCTTACACATCAAAGCAAGGCACAGCCCACATTGTAGCCTATGCTGTAGCTTTAACATACTTTGACCTGCTCGTCTGGTGAAATGTAACTGCTGTTGTAATTATACCAGGATTTTTACTGATCTTTTGATATTAATTTCATACCATAGCTCAACCAGTCTGTCTCAAGACTTCACTCGTTCTCTTGAAACATCTTCATTCCTTTCTGTGTGCAATAATTCCTGTAAATAGCTCTCTTATGTACTCGTGAAACTAAACAGTCTCACTGGTTAAAATCCTTGCTAAATTCCCGTCTTTTTATGTAGACTACTTTGTACTGACCTCCCAAAAATAACTGAATAAAAGTTGAGATTTTGTTGAGAACCAGTCTCACTCTTGTGTTCTGTTCACAGGTGTAAGTATGCACAGTTCATCTGGACCACCTTCAACCCCAGCCTCTGTAAATGGTATGTTTATTCCTACAGGTGCTTTAAAACACTTGTGCTTTCTTTTTGTACACCATAATGATGGAATCAATTAAATATAAATCTGGATTGTTACATTACCATTTTTTCTGCCTTTTTATTCCTCTTCTATCCTCTTTTATTTGTCTTCTCAGTGCATTTTCAAAGTTCAAATATAAAAACCAAACATGAATCTTGTGCTCTAAATCTAAATTACATAATGAAAAACTGAGTCTGTGTCCTCTTTGTGCTGCTGGCCTGTGAACCTTAAGTTTGGCCACAGTCCCAGTTTTAATAGCTTCATGCCTGGCAATGAACTCCTTCCCTTTCATCCCAGTTTAGCCAACATTTGTTAACAGTGCTAAAATGGGAGCCCCTCTACATCACTGTGTGCCTGCCTGAGCCTATTACTTGTTACAGTACTGACATTTTGATGCTCAGAGTAACCTGCTGTATATCCCTCCAAAATTCAGGACATGCATGTGTAAAAAGAAATGTTGTACATTTATGATATATTCCAGTAGTTATAGGAAATGTGTATTTGTGATTGTTTAGATTCACTGAAGAAAAAGCTTAATGAGTTGCCATCTCCCGAGAGAGAAATCACAACTGTAAAACTGAAGAAGGATGTGAAATATGGCCTGGGTAAGTCTGGATATTCATTTTCATTAAGTTAAAAACAGACTTTCACATTATCCTGTTGCAACTTCTCAGCTGTCAAAGTTTAGGAGATGTTCACCTCCGCCCCAGAAAAGCACACATTTTATATGAACTGAAAGTATGCATAACCCCTTCAACTGAGAATTTTTCATCACTTTTTGTCTCAGTTTCAAATTTGCCTGCAAGTGCTTGAATAATTGCAGTCGAATGTTTATTAATTGTTTATGTGTGTTTTAGGGTTTCAGGTTGTCGGAGGGGAGAACTCTGGCCGAACAGACCTTGGTACGATCATTAGTTCGGTCACTCCGGGGGGTCCTGCTGATATCAATGGCTGTCTCAAACCTGGTAAGCCAGTATTTTGTTCCCCGTGTGGTGTTGGATTGCATTTAAAATAAGGTGTTTTGTAGTTTTAGTGATGTACATAAGAGTAGCCTGTGTTTCAGGCTGTATCAGAACACTCTTGATTTATTTAGGCAATGCAAAGTTTTCCTGATGGCTGAGCTGAAGCTAAAAACTACTCAGAACAGGGCCATTAAAATTGCATTTTTAAAAATTATTACTATTTAGTGATGAGTAGATGACATTGCATAGAATGTTAATTCTATTGACACTGGTAATGTTTAACTGATTAGCAACTTATTTTTTTATTTATACTTTATATAAAGTATAAATTAAGTATTTTTCATTTAATTTATTTGTAAATGTGGTCACATTTATAAGAGAGACCTGTTAACATGCATGTGTTTGGATCTGCTGCATTTAAGAAATTGTTGCAGGCAACCTGGATAAAGAGTGCAGGGAACTCTCATCTTTGAAGGCCACTGTCCTGCAGGTTATAGACATTTCCCTGCTTCAACCCACCTGATTCAAATTAATGGGTCATTCTGCAGATTTTAACAAGCCGTTGGATCAATTTGATTTGATTTATGTGTGCTGGAGCAGGGAAACATCTAAAATGTGCAGTACAGCAGCACTCGAAGATCGGAGTTTGACATCCACAAAAGGCTGAACTAGGTTAATTGTTATGACGTGGACATCACTATGACTAACACAGTGTGTGAAATGCAGAATTTATTAGGTGGTATGAGGGTGAAATATGTGATATTACTGGGAATATTTTGTCAAAGTATTTCAGGAAATAAAAGTGCTCCTCCTTTTTTTATGAATGCAAATAAGTAGAAAGTTTCTTTTTGTGTCTGATGCACATGCCAGCACTTCAGTATTGTATGATCCATTTCTTATTTATTTCTAACAATCTTAAACAACCTAAAAAGCTAAAAACAAACAGACAAACAAAAAAACATTCATAGCAGTTTAGGTGAAATCTATATTGTGGATACTTATGTTGTTTCACTTCTGGATCAGACTGATTTACATTCTGGATCTTCTTCTGGATCAGACTAATATCAGTATTATTTAATAACAATTATTATTATTATTACAACTACTATGTTATAGTTATTAACATGCAATGGTCTTAGGGTATACAGGAGAATGATACATTGATTCATATAAAGTAAGGTCATAGTAAGTATAAACTTGAAAGGATTTTTTCACTTGAATATGGAGGCGTTGTGTTGTTTTTAGTTGTGTTGTTTTTAGTTTTGCTTTTGCTTGTTTTTTTCGTTTTTTTCTTTTTATTATCTTGTATATTTTGTTGGACCCCAGGAAGAATAGCGGTAGCTTTGCTACAGCTAATGGGGATCTTAATAAACTAAACTAAAACTGCTGTTTACACTTTCCACCCTGTAGCAATGAGGTCCATGGCACGTTTGGTGTTGTGGAACAGCCTGTTTCGCAACACCCTCTGGCGATATGATTGAAATATGATGCTTCCTTTTGAAGTTATAATGAAATATCCCTATGAACTTTGCTGCAGAAAATTTAAGGGGGGCATTTTATATGTGAGTGATGGTGGTAATGTTGCTTCAGGAGACCGGCTGATCTCTGTAAATGATATAAACCTGGAGGGACGTTCTCACGCCACAACGGTTGAAGTCCTTCAGAATGCTCCTGATGATGTTACTCTGGTGGTGTCACAGCCCAAAGAAAGGCTTTACAAAGGTAAATATAGATGTTTGGATGTGTGTTTCTGTAGCTGTCATTTGGCTGGATGGTGTGATTACTTGTATTTGTTTACAAATTTCCCTTTTCTTTCTTCTCATTTTAATAGAATCTCCTTCAGAATATTCTCCCTATCAGACCAAATCTTCATTCAGGTCTGTTAAGTCTGCCCGGAGACGAGAATTAGACTGTGATACTTCCTCGGAGGAGCATCCAGGAACAGGGAGCCCCAGCCCTCCTCTGCACAGTGCCGACACGCCGTCATCTGCCTCCTCCCCAATCCACCAGCACACCAGCCTCAGTTCTCAGGACTCTAGAGTAAGCAGTGCGGCTAGAATCAGCCAGCCCCCTCCTAATGGAGTTGAGCAGTTCTTGGAAAGAGCCACAGCTGACACCACTGCCCAACATCATGGACCAGAACCAAATGCGGCTTTGGATCCTCCACCACCAGCTCTGCC
The DNA here is from genome assembly GCA_023101725.1 of Atherinomorus stipes. Taxonomy (NCBI): domain Eukaryota; kingdom Metazoa; phylum Chordata; class Actinopteri; order Atheriniformes; family Atherinidae; genus Atherinomorus; species Atherinomorus stipes. The sequence goes on from JALJCO010005679.1 coordinate 1,320,616, forward strand.
ACCTAAAACCAGAAAAGCTAAAGTTGCAGAGGTTCCCAAAGTTTCTGAGAATTCTGACTGGGGAGATTCAGACATGGATGAAGAGACGTCTTCCAGCGGTCAGGAGAAACTGAAGGCCAAAAAGGTGCGGACTTTATGGTTATGAATTATTTGTGTAAATAAATCCTGAATATTTATACAGTGTCCGACATCATAGTTGCCAACTCCAGAGATCTGTGAACTAAAATACCTTTATTCTGGTGGAGCAAATGTAAATCAGCTTAATGGAGCAGCACATGAATGGTTCTTCTGTTGACAAGCATCTTGTATCACCTGTCAGATGCTTGGCACAACTAACTGCCTGTTATTAACCCTTGGCCTGTCATTGCATTTATAGTGTCAATGCAAGGCAGCTTGTACCTTTACATTGCATGATAAGACAGAAATTTATTAAGTTTTCCTCTTTGCATCACCAAATTCAACTTCCTCACTCATCCTGTAATCCCTTTTTTCTTTCTGCATGTTGCTGCTTTTGATTATTCACTGTAATACCCTGTTCTCTGTTTGCAGGAAAACATCATGGAAAATGTAAATGGTAATGCCCCAGTAGTCAATAATCTCCACCCAGGAGATTTATTTGACATTGAGCTGTCCAAAAAAGACAGCAGCCTGGGGATAAGTGTCACGGTACTGTTCGGCAAGGTTTTCACCCTCTCTTTGTTTTTGACCCCTTTTCCCGCTCATCTTGTCACTGTTGTTCCATTGTGTTTAGATGTTGTTTGGTTTATGTTCTTAACAGTGTGTGTTGTGATGTATTTTCACAAGATTTTAAAAGATAATAAAGTCGTGCTGCATTTTTGGCATCTTCACAGTGATGGGAAAAACTGTGTTAGAAAGGGCTGGTTTGTGGGTTTGCTTCTGGCTTTTTTTATTACATGTTGGCTGCTGTTGAGTGATTTACTGGAGTGCCACTAATCTGATTCTCCTCTCTGGGTCTTTGAACATTGATTGCCGTGGTATAATTAACCTCTTAGGCAAAATAACAATCAAAACTACTGATCACTTGCCTACATGTCTTACCTGTCCAAAATAAATAAATACATGTAGGTGGAATAATTATCAAGTATTGTGTAATTGTATTAATAGTATAGAAAATGAAAGTATAATTAGTTATTAATTCACATTCACAACTAGACTGTCATAATAGAAATGACAGTGTTCCATCATTATTGTTGTCTTTTAGATTTGACTCACTGGTCATTTTGTCAATAACATCATGTTGGAGGAATTTTGCATTCAAAACTAAATTATTAATGGTGAATGCTTTGTTTGTTCCATTTGGAATAATTGGAAATTTGTTTGTTATTGTGCATCTAAACCATGATTAGTGTTGTTCATGGTGGGAATAGCTGCAAATATTAAAACATGTCTTATTTTTTTATTATAAATTGTGACTTATAAATTCTTGTAAAGTTCAGTTGTTGTCTGTATTTATGCTAGTGTAAGTAGAAAATGATACTCATGAGGCCAAGTTGAAAACAAAGCATTTATCATTTAGCAATTACACCTGAAATGGAAAAACCTCCACATCTTCCATCATTCCCCAGAAAAAGCAATTTACCAGTTTCGCTTTTGGTCAAGATTAAAAATTGTGTTATTTTTTTTTTGTGTGTGTGTGTCAGGGAGGAGTCAACACAACTGTCCGGCATGGAGGCGTTTACGTCAAAGCTATTATACCCAAAGGTGCTGCTGAGCTTGATGGAAGGATTCAAAAGGGTGAACAATTCAACAGTAACACTGCAAACATAAAAAAACGACTCAACTCAAGTTAAAGGCAAATTGGTGAATTCTGTCTATCTTCTCTGGCCAGGCGATCGTGTGCTGGCTGTTAATGGCAGGAGTCTTGATGGAGCCACTCATCAGCAGGCAGTCGAGGCCCTCAGAAACACGGGGCAGGTGAGGAGGCTGACAGTTACATAGTGCAGACAAGCTGTTTACCAGCCACCTTGATGGCCTTCAACACTGTAGATCATGTTGTTTGTCCCCCCAGACGGTGCACTTGTTGCTGGAGAAGGGTCACCCACCTGCAGACAGCACTCGTGTTCCCCTCACACCTCAGAACACTGCACGATGTGCTGCCAGCGACCGCGGTCAGGCCAAGGACAAGGAGCAGTTGCACGAGGCCAAAGAAAAACCAGATTACAGCTTTGTCACGCAAGGTGAGGCAACAACAAGCACCCGGATTATGTTGTCTACTTCACAAGGTTAGATAACATATTTTATGCACCCCAGTGCATCCATTTATGCCACCTGCAGCCACTTTCAGCTCAGCTATGCTGTCGCTCATACAAAAGGCCATCTTATCCCATATGTGTCCACATCAGTGGTAATGAAGGGAAACACTCATCAACACTGATTATTTTGGTCAGCAGTTTTTCTGCACTGTTAACACTGAGACTCTTTGTTCTCACTCTGAACAAAGTAACTTTCGTTGGTAATCTCATTTGAGGGAAAAAATAAGAGAGGGCGCGTGTGCACAACCCATTAGCTGCACACTGGTGCTTATTTAGAGCTGAGTGGGTGGTCAGGATGTGTTGTGCTTTCCTAGAACTGGGCATTTGTTTTGTGTAACTGCTCATTGAGAAGTAGTTACAGCATCTTCTAGTAATTACCATTTCCATGGAATTATTTCAGTGATATATTTTATTAAATACAAGAGTTGCATGGTGTAGTTGGATAGATGGATGGATACTTTTTTAACTTGTTTGTCTTTGTATGTTACTGATGTCTGTGAATTTTCAGTGAAAAGGTAATTTCAAGCAAACAGATCAATTGGTTCACTCATGGTAGTTTTACATTTTTTATTTCCCATAAATACCTTCTGTTGCAGGAATATGATGGAGAGCGCCTGTTCATAAAAATCATGTCATGATAAAAATTAGGGAGTCACACTAATAGTCATTTGTCTAGGATTGAACCATTCTAAAATTAGCACTTAAACTATTTAGTTTTCATGTGTCCACATTTGTTAGTGTTCAGGTTTCCAATTTCAGCTGATGAATCCCTCCAAATCTTCCCTGCTTCTGCTGTACGAGTCAGGACAGATGTGGGTGTAACTTGGCTAGTTGGTGGGGGCATGTGACCACAAGGCAAGGACTATGATCCAATACTGTGACAAACCAGACCACCAGACTATGGTAATAGATTGATTTATTGGATAATTGGATTTATGTCTAGAAGAAACTGTGCAGCCACAAGAAAATTTCTCCTAATGCAAGAAAGTACGGTTGAAATACAGAGATTTTTTAGATTTTCAGCTGCTGGTATCAGAACCCAACTCGAACTCATATTGATGCTTAAGACTTATGTGGCTATCCATGCAGGAGTTGGAGGGCTTGAGTACACAGTTTGCCTGGTTAACACAGAGATTGTTTTTCTAGATGGACTCATAGCTCACGATACATCACAAACAGGAAATTTTGTATATGCATTTTTCCCAACAGATAATGTGTTTGAGGTGTGTCTCCTGAAGAACACATCAGGGCTGGGCTTCAGTTTTAGTCGAGAAGAGCACGTCCCTGATGAGCCCCACAGCTCCAGCATGGTCAGGGTTAAAAAGCTCTTCCCTGGTCAGCCCGCTGCAGAGAGTGGTCAAATCAATGTGGGTGATGTCATCTTGCGGGTCAATCAAACCCCTCTCAAAGGACTCTCACAACATGTACGTAATTCTTTCCCCCCCTTGTCTCCAAATAAATTGAATTACAAATAATTCAATTTTTCAAAATTATTTTTCTTTCTAATGTTTTGTGAACACGTAGGAGGTCATATCTGCTTTACGAGGAACAGGACAGGAGGTGACATTGCTCCTCTGCAGACCCAGACATGGCATTCTTCCTGAGATGGACACTTCAGCCTTGGTGAATTATTAAATTAAGACTCATTTTTCTTCATAAGAGCATCATTTTTTTAGAAATGTTCAAAAACTTGAATTTAAATGTAATAATTCTCAGACCCCCATGCCTTCACCGAGAAAGGAGCCAGTAGCCCCTGCAGAGCCCAGCGTCGGCTCGAGCAGCACCACTTCTCCCGGTGCAAAAAGCAACAAGAAACAGAACCTTGTGGAAGAAGCCCTGGAGAGACTGCAGCTGAAGACCCCCGGCCGACACAACAGCTACAGCGACAGCACCGATGGGGATGAGGAAGTAGAAGAGGCCTTCAGTCCAAGTGCTCTGGAGCACAGCAGGCAGACTTGGGAGCAGAGTGTTTACCAAACCCCCAGCAGCAACCTGGGGCGAGGAGGCTATGACAGCAGTGGTCAGCTGGATAACACCTTCCACTCAGCTTTCTATTCCCCAAACCTGTCAATGACGAGGTCAGACCTCAGCAACAGGTACCTGATCTCATACCTGACATTATCATTATTTGTTTGGTTTTTAATGCACTATATGCCATATAATCTCTTTCTTTGTGAACATTTTAACAGGTGTCCCTCATCACCAGCTGATCTGGAGCCAGCCTCTCTGTCTGTGTTGTCCTCTGCAGCTGCTCCAAGCCCAGACCCCCTCCCTCCTCCAATGCCCCTACCCTTAAACTTCAGCTTGCCTGACAACAGCCAAGACATGGAAGAATTTCTCCCGGTAAGGACTAGAAATTAATGAAAATGTGTTACCTGAAAATAGCCAAACAAAGCGGCTCAATGTAGACATGGATCTGAATTTGAGAGACGTTTTCTGCAAAATGATCTCTATTGTTGTTGCCATTTTATTTTTTTGTTAGGAAGTAGAGCTAAAGATCTCTTTGGTGAAGTCGGAAAAAGGCAGCCTTGGATTCACGCTCACTAAAGGCAATGATCACGGGTGTTACATCCATGACATCGTCCAGGATCCAGCCAAAGGAGATGGAAGGCTCAGGCCTGGGGATCGAATGATTACGGTGCCAATTTATCACAGCTTATTTTGTTGTTGTTTTCTTTGTTTGTTTTTGAAGCATTCAATTTTTCTTCAAGTGACTATTTTAAATTAGCTTCAAAATGTCCTTTTTTTAGATTATTAAGCAGCTTTTTTTTTCAAAATAAGCTCTTTCTTCCTTTTGAGATGTGGATAACACAATGAACACTATTCTATTATTCATCTGATGAAACTAAATTAGATTATATTTAAAAAGGGAGAAAAAAAGAGAAACTTTGTTTATGCCAGATGAAAATGATAAATCATCTGTTCTGGGTTTTGGATTTTGTAACTTTTGTTAATTAAATCCACAAAAAACCATAACGCACTGAATGAAATTAAAAACTTCACAACATATGAAAACATTTTGGTTCTGTGTGTTTCCCAAACTGTTAAAACCTGCCTATTTAACCTGTAACTCTTTTTTTTTCTATCAACAGGTGAACAACACAGATGTGAGTGATATGGGCCACACTGAGGTGGTTAATCTCGTGCGTGCTGCACCTCGGGTGGTTGAATTGGTAGTAGGGAGGGTTCTTGAGGCTCCTAAACCCCCCATAGAGGCCCATCTGCTGCCTGACATTTGCTTCAAGAGCAAACCGGAGCCACTAGGTAAGAAACTGTTCTCATTTACATGCCCCAAAAAATTCAGTTTGAGTTTATGTCCACTGTTTATGGTCAAAGCTAAATTTATTCCCCCTTTTTCTTTTACTTATTGTTGTGTCCTCAGGGTTGGTCTTAGATGGCGGTAGCGACAGTATGTACAGGGTCTTATTTGTCAAAGACATCCTACCTGGTTCACTGGCCTCAAAAGAAGGAAGCTTGAAGCCACTTGACCTAATCCACTACATCAATGGTGCTCCGACCCAGGACCTGACTCTGAGTGAGAGCACGAGACTGTTGGAGTTTTCCCTTGGTGACCTCACAGTCAAGGCAACGAGGTAATGGGAACTAATGAATGACGTCTAGCCTGAAAAAAATCTGGCGTGTTGCTTTTCATCTAAGGAAGTTCAACATACTTAAAATCATTTCTAACACTTTTTCCACTCCTCTTTGACGTTCTCACAGGGATGGAAAGCCTGTTTCTCCTGAACAGAAAAGTGTCTCTTTTCTAAACAACAGCGGCTCCAAGATGTCCTCCGGCATGAATGGTTTGTTTTGCATCTTTTAGACATTTTGGTTGTTCTTTTTTTTTATATTATTTTATCTGTCATATAATCACAACTTTGTTTTCTGTTCAAGGGTTCCTTAAAGATGAAGATTCCAAAGATACAGAGAGTCTTGTTGCACTTTGTCCTTTAGAGGTAGGTTAGGAAATTCAGCTTTTTTTTTTTGTCCAGTTATCTTTTGATTTACTTTAATAAAAAACACTTTAGTTTTTCCTGTGAAGCGGTTAGAAAAAGAATGGTGGTGTGTTCATGACTTGTTGGAGAGAGTTGTAGTGGTTCACGGTTTAATGTCGCATTTGTTTGCTTCAAATGCAGGAAGATATCATAAAGCTGGATCTGGAGAAGCCTCAGTCCGGAGGTCTGGGTTTCTCTGTAATTGGAGGGGAAAGAGGGATCTTTGTTAAATCCATCACACCAGGAGGAGTAGCAGAGTCCTCAGGCAAGCTGCAAGTTGGAGACAGGCTGCTGAAAGTGAGTACTGTTTAACATTTGGTGCTGAGATTTGAAAGCAGTTTTCAATCTAACTTTTTTTTTCTCTCACAGTCTTTCTTTAATTGTTCTTTTTGTAATGTCACTTATTTATGCAAGTCTTTCCCTGCATGTTCAAGACGACACACACCTTCCCTGAGAGTTTTAAGAACTGTCTTCATCTTGTAGGTGAATGAAGAGCTAATGACAGGAGTGTCCCACACTAAAGCCGTCACCACCATCCGCAAAGCCAAAGGTCTGGTACGTCTTATTGTATCAAGACCACCTGACCAGAACTCGAACACCTACCTGGCATATCTGCCCATCAACTCTGACAAGTGTAATGGCAACACAGGTATAAATACAGGCTTCCATGTGCTTGTCTACTTGGTATGTTTTCATTCTTTGAAATTAGATCACAACCAGTAAATGTTGACATCTCGATGCATTCTGCTTTTGTTAATGCTGCCATTCAGATGTGAGTGAGGACAGTGGAGTGAAAAGTAAGCTGTGTACTCCACATGATGAGCTGAAATCAGGCAGTCTCCCTTCTATACCACCAATAGGTATTATTTACTTCACAGGATAAGTTGTCCAATTTTTCTTTTTTTTTTTTTTTTTAAGTTGAAGTTCTTAAATGATAGGTGAGTAAAATTTCCATTTCCATGTCTGACAGACTATGAAGATGGTCCACTGGAGCTGAAAAAAGAGATGGAGCAGACTGCAGAGCTTTCGGAGGATACAGACTGTGATGGATGGTCTTTACCTGAAGACTCTCCTGTGGTATAAATCAAACCAACCAAACCTGATAAACACTGCTTCAAGATGTTTTTCATTTAATAAACAGGGATTTTCTTTTTTTTTAAATCAATACAGAATTCCCGGAAAGTCACATGGCACGAGGAGAGCGTTGATGATCCAAGGAATGAAAAGTATGAATTTGTTTTAGGACATACACATTTCACAGTTAAGATTATGTCCTGTAAATATCACATTAATTCTGCTTCTGCTGGATTATCAGTTATCTGCAGATGGGGGCTGGGCCACCCGAAGAAGATGAAATCACATGGGGAAGTGATGAACTGCCCATTGAAAACATAAATTTCAAATCAAAAGATGGTAACAGACTTTCTCTCATCTCTTCATTTATCTTTTGTCAGTGTTTGTTTTCAAGTGATACATTTCTTGTAGTTGACTAATAAAAAGTTTTAGAACATTAATTTTCTGAATCACACTCTTTATTTCCATCATTTTATCTCACACAGACGGGTCAGTCATCACAGAGGAAGAGCTGACCTCTTTACCCCTCGTCAAAGTGGTCCCTGATGGTCAGTACACAGGACAGAGGCTCAACATCGTGGTCCGCATGATGAGGGGTCTTCTAGAGCAGAAAGTCCCGCTGCAAGAATTTGAAGTGAGACTCTTTGAATCCACCACCTACTATTAAAGTTCAATTGATTAGATATTAATTTGCTTCTTTGTGGGGAGTGTAATTCGGGTTGTGTTGTGTGGGATTTACAGCCTTAATCCAAACCACTTGAAAAATGGCACTGCACTACTTTTGTTACTAGTTGCCAGCAAAGCAAAGATTGCAAACGTATATAGACTCCTGTGGATTAGGTGAGATGAATTTCTGCTTTCCTCTCTGCAGAATCTTCAGAACCTCCAGCCACTGGACGACTGCTTAGTCGGTCAGACGAAGGAGAACAAAAAGAAGAACCGCTACCAGAACATTGTTCCCTGTAAGGAAATGCAAAAAGATCTGTTCTCCATAATGACTGCAACACGCTTTATTTTGTAACAGCAGAATCATTCACATATAGTGCTGATATGCAACACCCATCCAAGGAAGAGCTTTTCCAACACTTAAATTTATTTGTAACTTCATAGTTTTTTAAGAATTTCAGCTTTCAAGCCAGTAACAAAAATATCAGAAATGATTTGATTCTTATGGTACTATCTTTTAGTCGACACAACTCGGGTTTTGCTTGGCAAAGATGGAGGTTATATCAACGCCAACTTCATTAACATGCCAGTGAAGGACGAGAACTTCATGTACATCGCCTGCCAGGGACCTTTACCCACCACGCTGGGTGACTTTTGGCAAATGGTCTGGGAGCAGAAGTCCAATGTGATTGCTATGATGACCCAGGAGGTCGAAGGCGGCAAAGTAAAATGTCAGCGGTACTGGCCGGACACACCAATGACGGCAGAGATGGTAGATGACAGGTTACAGATAAAGCTGATCAAAGACCAACACCTGGACAACTTTGTCATCAGAGTCATCGAGGTCAAAGATGTCCAGGTGCGCTTGTTTTTTACCTCAATCTTTTCTTAAGCTTCTTTAATACTTTAAATGGAACCATTAACATCAGTGTGTCTCCTTTTCCAGACTAATGAGGTCCAGCGTGTAACTCATTTGAACTACACCGGATGGCCTGACCACGGAACGCCCTCACAACCCGAACAGCTGCTCACGTTTATTTCCTACATGAGGCACGTTTATCGATCAGGACCCATAATCACACACTGCAGCGCGGGCATTGGCCGTTCAGGGACCCTCATCTGTCTAGACGTGGTTCTGGGCCTCATTAGTAAAGATGCTGACGTAAGTTTGACCGTTTTTATCTTGTTTATTTGGAAGAAATTTTCATAGCCTTCAGTCTAATAAAATGTTTTTTCTTTAGTTTGATATTTCAGATGTCGTAAGGAATATGAGACTTCAGAGACAGGGAATGGTCCAGACGGAGGTAATTTCATTTGTTAAATAGCTCAACTCAAGTGTTTTGGGATAATTCATCACTTTGGCTCACATGTTTTCTCACTGTCTTCTTTATCTTTTACAGGATCAGTATATTTTCTGCTACCATGTGATCCTCTATGTCCTCAGATGCCTTCAAGCAGAGGAAACCATCTCAGGATAGTAGAAACAACATATCGCTGTCACATAGAGGCCGGGTGACTCTAAAGAGTAAAATAAGAGTTAACACAGGCAGAAGCTGCCAAATTACACTACATTTTTTAATACCTTCAACTATTCAGTTCGTGGAGAAAGTCCTTTTAAGAGGTCTATATTTTTATGTTTGCTTTTTACATTCTCTCTGGCTGCTACTCCTTTCAATGCATTTATGCAAGCTGCTGATTGTATTTCTTACTGTCACCCATGAGAACACTTTTTTTTTCCAGACTCCCAAATATTTTAAGATGATTACAGAATGATCAATGATTTCATATTTTACGTGGAACTTTTTGTGTATTTTGAAGCCTATTTTGATGCTGGAACATGCCTTGACAGAATACTATGTCAGTATTTGCTATGTAAATCTGTTATACAGTAACTGCTCACTGCCTGAGGCAAATGATGAAATTTTAAAGTGTACATATTCATCTCCTGAAATTAAACTGGATACATTTTAAATACTAGGTGAAGGAAATGTTTCTTTTTAAAAAGGCAAAGCAAAAAATGAGTAAAATATATAGTTGGCTCTTGTCCACTAACGTGTAAATCATGAGGAGAAAAGGGGACACAACAGTTTTTGAGGAGTCCCTGTGCTCCTCAGGAGCTTTTTGGACATATATCCGCAGATGGTCTACAGGTCAGAGCGTCCATAGTCCAGCCAACCAGTGCTGACTCTACCTGCATCAGCATCTTCTCACCCAGCTGGATCATATTGAATGTGCCTGAGAAGTAAAAAAAAAAAAAAACAATGTTCACAGTTGCATTAGAGGAGTCCAGGTGATCAAGAATGAAGATGATGGCATCAGACACTCCTGCAGTGGGTTGATATGCAAACTGTAGAGGATCCCTGCATCTTCACAATGTGCGAACCCAAACAGCATCCCCTCATCTGAGCGCAGTCCACCTGCCATCTTGCTGACTCAGAGGGAGTTTATTATGGGTCCAAACATACTCCTGCAGGCTCTCTTGCTGCATGCTGTAGCATTTTGTTGCCCCTGGGGGTCAGTATCAGGAATAAATGAAGCAATATAAGTTGTGGGTTCCTCTTATTATGGTTATACTGTTATTTGGGGCAATACCAAAATTTTTCCAGTAGATAATTACCATTAGTTTATGGTACTTTTCGATCAATACTGATATGCTTTTAGTCCCATTAATGTGTGCATTAATAATTTTTATTGCAAGGGCAATATGAAAGTTAAATACAACTCAAGAACCTAAGTACTTTAAAGAAATGCTTTTGAAACAATAGTAAATTATATTGAGTGAATTAAACAAAAAATAGGGTTAGAGAGATTTGTGTGGGATGACAGGTAGTAAAGGGTCAGGAAGCGAACCGAGGCTGGCTACACTGAGGAACCAGTTGAGCTAAATACCATCCAATAATGGGTACTCACCTGCATTGAACCAGTAAAATATCGAAACATCACTAATGGCAGCGTCATCATGGCAACATCTGAAAGTCATGTGATACATTAGCAATAATCTGTGGCCGGGTTTAACACGGCATTGCCTAAAACTCAGAAGTGAAAACACAGGGCTTGTTTTGTATCAGCACAGTGGTATTTCAATATTCAAAAAAAGTATCAAATCCAATGTTTGACTGGCTGATATCAAAGTATCGATATGCCTATCCCTGATTCCTTTAGCTTTGCTCCGCTTTGAAAAAAGAAGTAATGTAGACAAAGATCTGCTCTGTGATGGAGTGACACTAAATAATGAAGATTATCTGTTGGACCGCTTATGGTATCTGTCCATCTGTGTTTTTAAAAATAACCCCCTACCTCCATACAGCAATGAACAAGTGGCTCCCAAAAAAAGTTTACAGTTCCCAAAATCCAGTTAGATAGCAGTTTATAAAACCAGTGAGCTGGAGGCAAAGTGTGGGGAAGTTTAATCATCTACCATACCAAACCAAGATGAACCCCGAACAAATGTTTGATGGAGAAGACGGGGGTTTGATTATGTCATCCTGTTGGGGTGTGGCAGGCTGTTTGCACATTTTGTTCCCAAAATAAATTTTCCTTACCATTTGACACTGATTCTACATTATGATCACTTGGAGCAACATCAGCTGTCACCATGGCAAAGGAGAAAGCAGAGCCTGCATAGTAAGATGTTCAAACCAGTTTACATATTTTTCTTTAAATGACTTTTTTTTAGTGTTCTTGTATACTTTGCAAGTGTCGAAATGGAAAAATAAATACTGAAGTTGGTAATAGGTTTAGAGTTCCTGCTAAATACATGTTCATGTTATAATTTGAAATCACTTTTTACAGTGAAATTGATGCGTGAACATTTGAGAATAGCTAAGTTAATACCTCAGCATGTATGTTTGCTGTTCTAAGTTTTGCTGTGAACTAGCTTCCTGTTTGAGATATTAAAATGTGCAAGATGTAAGTGGAGCAAAGACGAGGGATCTTAGCAAAACTGCAGGCCATTGAAAGAGAGGAGGGAGCCATGGAGATGTGGAAGCTGTCTGATCATGGAAGGTGAAAAGGTAAAGCAAGAGTGAAATGAGAGAAAATATGACCGTGTCTCCAGTGCAAAGTCTCGGCTCTCTGCTCTGCTAAGCTAAAAGTTAAAGAATGGAAGATCATTTCTCTGCAGAACATCCAAACACTTGAATGAGAGGGATGGAGCTTCCACCGGCGAAGGGAAAACCCCAGCGAGCTAAAATGCATGGAGGAGGGCTGGCAGGATAAAGCTCAAAGATGTACTCGGCAAAAAAGATGAGAAACTCAGCAGGGCCATGAAATGAGTCCTGCCAGGAAGTAAGACCACCAAGAAATGAAGTCAGCTCTGAAGGAAAGCCAACAAAACATCCAACTCCTCATACAACAGAAAACTGAGCCTAACACAGTCTTTAAAAATAGCTAGTTTCCACAGGCCTGGAGGTCTGACGCTGACATATTATAAACATTGTAATTTCTATTTTCAGAAACTCATAATGGGGGAGAGTCTGAATAAAAACATCTGGTGTGAGCATCCTAAGACTCAAATAGCATTCAAGGTGCTTTGTGTGCACACCAACTCCCCACAACCACTTACCCCTGATCAAATCTTTCACCTTCATCCCCTTATTTTACCCCTTTCTAACCCCCTAGCCTGTAACAATTCTTCTTCACCATCTTATAAATGCACAAAGATTATTTGCTGAATAAGAGAAAGCATTATAATACTTTTAAAACACTACTACTACAGTGAAGTTCTACTACTTAAACATTATGTGTATCTTTACTGAAGTTTTTCCTTGCATGCAGACATCTCTACTCCTCAGCTGTTGTCAGTGAGTTTCTCAATCTGATATGAACAGTAGCTGAAGTTGCCTGCTTTTTGTCAAAAAATGTGAAATGGGTCAAGATTCTACTTGTTTGTAACAGTCACCCCCTGGTGGAGGAACATTTAAACAACAGTGAGTCACAGAAAACTAACGAGATGCAACCTTTTAGATATTATGAGATATTTGTTTGCAACCAAGAGGATCAATTGGATTTCTGTGCAAATAGAAAAATGAAAGTGAGCTGTAGTGTGCAACATCTTTAATATTAAGAAGCAGAAAAGCTAATGTGTGTCCATTTATTGACGATCCCTGAACTGATCTCACACTCGGATGCACTTGCAGGTCAAAATTATTTATCCATCTTGATTTTATGATCAGGTTCTAACTTAATATGCACCTTTTCCTTGGTGGATATTATTAGATTTTGTTTTTAATCCTTAACATTTTTCAAAACTGTCCATCAAATCACACTGATCTGAATGTTCAGGTTTAGTTCAGTTGAGTTCAATTTATTAATAAAGCCCTTTAAAACCTGCGGCAACTGAACACTGAACAAAGTGCTGTTCAATAGGTCAAATAAAACTGCATTTCAGTCAAAATTTCCATTTACACTTTACAGTCTATGAGGCTGACTAAACTAACAAAAATAAACCCTTGATGCTCATTTAAATAAAACGGAAGTGAGGACAGTAGAAGCGGATGTGACGTCCGACCTTCCGAATATCAGTTTAATGGCAGCTTACACACTGGCCACGCTTGCCTTTTGAAAAGCATCGCTTTTCCTTATTTTTCTCAATATATCAAACGACTTCTCTACAGTCATGTCTGGGCGACACAACAACAAATTACCAAACAATTTGCCGCAACTTCAAAATCTGATAAAAAGAGATGCGCATTCCTACATTGAAGAGGTATGTGTGGTTAGCTAACGATGCTAACGCTTTTTAGCTGGATGACTGATACTAATGTAGGGATTTACATACCGCTGTTCTCGTGTTTTAAACAGTTTACACAGCAGTACCGGCACTACCAGTCCAATGTGCAGATCTTCAAACTGCAGCCTGACAAACCAAACAAGGAGCTGGCAGAGCTTGTTATGTTTCTCGCTCAGGTAAAGTAGCAGTCTCTGGAGTCTGTGATGTCTGGATGAGGTCTGCTGTTAACAACTCCTCCTGCTCTCCAGGTTGGTCACTGCTACACGCAGCAGCTGTCAACATTTCCAAAAGAGCTGTCTGAATTATTGATGACTTACCATACAGTCGTGGAGCCTGAGCTACGAATGGTAAGATCTGTCACTTCTAGCTACAGCCGCAGCATGATCACATGAAATGTCTTCATGGGGTTCCTTCTCGCTTGACAGACCTTCTGCAAAGCGCTGATTCTGCTGAGGAATAAGGATCTGATAGAGCCCACGAGACTCCTGGAGCTTTTCTTTGAGCTGCTGCGATGTCATGACAAACTGCTCAGGAAGGTTAGACCACTCAGTCCTGAAAAACCTGCAAAAGACGTCAATTACAAAAATATGTATATATTTCTTGCCAAAATAAAGCGACAATTCTATAATTCCGACAAAGCTATAGTTTATAACTACATGCTGAAAGTCATATGTTTGAGGAGACAGTAGTTTTGGGGTTACTGTGCTAATGTTTTGAGCCCTTCTTTGTTTTATTCTGTTTTGCTTTAAAAGAGCCAGAAGTGGTCCTGTGTGCAAGTTCTCCCGTCTTTTTCAGAGATTTTCTTTGAGCATGCCATGGGTTGCTTTTCCACACGTTTTTAATCAAGTCTCTCTGCAACTCAGTGTTTATAGACGAATGTTGTTCAAGTATAGAAAATAACTAGAACTCGAGATCCCAAGGGAGCATGCAGTGTTGTCTCTACATAAAGAACATAGCATGGATCTGATTTTAAATTGTATCTTTAGGGGCTTGTTACGAGCATTATGTCACAGAGACATTTATTTGTGGCATCTAAGAAAAATGGTTCAGACAACACAGTTGGACAAACATAAAACTTGGAATTTTTGCACCAAAAAGGCTTTTTTAAGAAAAAAAACAAAGAACTTGGCATATCTCAACATGGTGTGCAGTCTGTCCTCTGCATTTTGAGGAAATCGGACAAGCCAAGGACAAGTGACAGGCTTAAAATATATAACGTCAGAAAAAAGTGACAGTAATGTCCTTAAAAGATATCACCAAAGACCTGATGGAGAACCTGAGAGATTCATCTGGTCCTTCAGCTGATCTATCTAAAGTTTGCTGAAGCCTCATCAGAAACGGTTTTCATAGGAGGGTGGCTGGCAGAAAGTAATCGTCAATGAAAGAAAACAGGGAGGAAAAAGCTTCAAAAATTCCCGATATAACAAGAACTACATAAAAATAAGTGGAAACGTGGAGTGTAATTCCTCACCAGAACCTTGATCTCTGTGTCAATGAAGCAGTGTTGGATCATCATGATGGAGAACAGAACAGAAGGCCAGAGAGCTTGGAAATGTCCTGTCAGAAGCCTGGAGTACTATTCCTGAAGACTACTTGCAGAAATTAAAATAAACTAATTTCTTTTGAATGAACTAAGAGGGTTCAGACTGTTATAAGCTTAACATGTTCATAGTAAATATGGACTTGCAGGGGTGGGTCAGGACTTTTGCACAGAGCTATAATTTTGCTCATTTGTGATTGTTGGTGGAGTGAATCACTTCTCAGTTAATCGATGCTTTTCTGGTCTCGATTTCATGCAGTTTGTTTTCTTATTCCTGTTTTCTGAGACAGATGTGAACATTCATTCTTCGCCTTTTCTCTCCTTCTGCAGACTCTTTACACACACATTGTAACAGACATAAAAAACATCAACGCAAAACATAAAAACAATAAAGTCAACACGGTAAGTACTTTGTTTGGCTGATTGCAACATGTGATAAGTTGTCATGAAATCGCCGTCAGTCTTACAATGCTGCGTTACAGATGCTGCAGAACTTCATGTACACCATGCTGAGAGACAGTAACCCCACTGCTGCAAAGATCTCTTTGGATGTGATGGTGGAACTTTATCAAAGAAACATCTGGTGGGTTTAAATAACTTTTTTATGTTATGTGCTAACTGGTTACTCATTATTTGTCTGATCTGATCATTTTTAATGCTGCAGGAATGATGCTAAAACAGTTAATGTCATTACAACAGCGTGCTTCTCCAAGGTGACAAAGGTATATTTCTGTTTTTTTCTACTTTGCTTACTTTATGTAGAGTAAGTGGAGAATATTGCATGGGTTTATTTCCACACCATCCTTTTTCCTTGTTTAGATTCTTGTTGCTGGCCTTAAGTTCTTCCTGGGGAAAGACGAAGATGAAAACAATGAGAGTGATTCGGAATCAGAGGTGAGTAACAAACATACACTTGATCAGAGAATCTTTGAAGCTAATGAAACTCTGAGGTTTTGACGAGAACTTGTCTTATTTGCAGAATGAGGGGCCGACAGCGCGAGATCTGATGGTGCGATACAACACAGGCAAGAAAACCTCCAAAAACAAGAAGAAGCTGGAAAAGGCCAGGAAAGTCCTCAAGGTACCTCAGTGGTAACTCATAAAGTCTGTACTTGTTAACATCTGCACTCAGATTCCCAGTTTGATCTCTTCCTCTCTCAACAGAAACACAAGAGAAAAAGAAAAGCAGACGTCTTTAACTTCTCTGCAATTCATCTCATTCATGATCCTCAAGGTAGACTGGCTGGTCCACGCTGCAGCCGAACTTGTCTGCAGTTATTAACACAGATATTTATAGAGCTTTACATGATTAAATGTTTCCTCTTGTTAAGATTTCTCAGAAAAGCTCTTGAAGCAGTTGGAAGACTCTAAAGAGCGCTTCGAAGTGAAGATCATGATGATGGAGCTCATATCCCGTTTGGTTGGAATCCATGAGGTCAGTCTGCTAAAGGCTCTTTATATATGGTTGTTGTGCTTGTGATTCTTTGTGCAAGCTCTTTCCGGAGTATTTTATAATGAGTATGTGCTAAATATTCTCCTCCCTCTGCAGCTCTTCCTCTTCAATTACTATCCCTTCATCCAGAGGTTCCTGCAGCCTCACCAGAGAGGTGAGAGTTGCCCATAAGGAAGAATTTGGCGCCTTGATGATGATGTATTTCTAACAATGTGCTGTCTCTGCAGAGGTGACAAAGATTCTCCTGTGTGCTGCCCAGTCTTCCCATCAACTGGTGCCCCCTGAGGTATTTAAAGATTTCCTCTGTAAAACAAGTGGGTTTAACTTATGTTAACACTGTTTATCCTTTTACACCCTGCAGATCATTGAACCCGTAATCAGGACTATTGCCAACAACTTTGTGACAGACAGGAACTCTGGGGAGGTCATGACTGTCGGGTAAGTCCAAGACGAGTCCGTTTTCTGGTTGGATTTAGTCCCAAATATGCAAATAAACAAGTTCAGAGTTTTGTTTCTGCAAAGTGATCGTTTTACTGTTTCATTTTGTTTGCTCTTCAGCATCAATGCCATCAAGGAGGTGGTAGCCCGCTGTCCACTTTCCATCAATGAAGACCTGCTGCAGGACTTGGCCCAGTACAAAACCCACAAAGACAAGAGTGAGTGATTGCTCTTCCACTCTGTTATCGGAGTGTAGAAAGGGTTTGTAAGTCAGGGTGTGTGTTTTTCTAGTTTGCATATTTGTTTGTTTGTTTGTTTTTCAGACGTGATGATGTCTGCCAGAGGACTGATTCAGCTGTTCAGGAATCTTGATCCACAGATGCTGATCAAAAAAGACAGGGTGAGTGATTTTATGTTGATATGCACGTTATTACATTCTTACATAACAAGATAAGACATTAAATATTAATGAAAGCTGCCTACTTCCCAGATCTCACCAAGCTGCATTTCTGTAACTATAAATCTAACTTTTTGTCCAGGGGAGACCCACAGAGGCATCAGCAGAGGCCAAGATCAAAGAGTACGGAGAGCTGGAGGCTAAAGACTACATCCCTGGAGCTGAAGTCCTGGAAGTGGACGAGGAGAACAAGGAGGAAAAGGAGGATGAAGGTCAGCTGCTGCTGTGGCTGATGGGAGATGCAGAATCCAGTTTTAGACCACAAACTCTGTGTCAGTGTGTGGTTAAAAATCAGCATGTTTTTCTTATTGTTCATCAGACGGCTGGGAGAGTGCCAGTATTAGTGATGATGATGAAGATGGAGAGTGGGTGGATGTTCACCACTCATCTGATGAAGATGCAGGAGAAGTGGTAAGAAGAAAGACACACAGCGTGAAAGGCTGCACAAGCCAGATTTATTTAGTTTGTCATTAGGGCTGCCATAATTAGTCGATTAATCCACTAATCATCAACTATCAAAATATTTGGCAGCTAATTTCATAATCGACTAATCATTTATTGTTTTAAGCTTTGCTTTTCCTCTCAAAATTGCCACTGTACTTTTCGCTTTCCTGTCTTTCTTTCTGTCTGGTCAGCTTTTCTTGAATTGTATATTAACATAAACTCACACACTACCAGTCAAAAGTTTGGACACGTAGTTCCATGAAATTCAATGAGAAAGTGACCAAACTTTTGACTGGTACTGTAAATATGCTACAATTTTCATATGATCCGATTAGTTAATTCATCCGCAAAATAATCAGTGACTATTTGATTATTAAAATAATCGTTTGTGCCAGCCCTATTTATAATGGCGGCTTTAACCATTTTGTTGCAAACATTTCTGTCAGGCGGAGAAGCTTCAGAGCATACCAGCTGAAGAAAGAAAAGCCAAGGCAGCTGCAGTCAGCGTCAGCAGGCTCCTCACACAAGATGATTTTAAGAAAATCCGTTTGGTCCAAATGGCTAAAGAGGTCAACGCCGCTCCAGGGAAAAGCCTGAAGAGGAAGAATGTGGACGTCGACGGTGAAGATGAGAAGTAATAGCTTTAGGATTTTACATTGTTTATGAGTAAATGAAACATTTCTTCTTTTGGGTTTCAGCAGGTTCTGTTTAGCAAAAGTGTGATTACTGTGATAATTCACTTTCATATTCTTCATATTTCAATTCTTCTTTCATATATATATATATATATATATATATATATATATATATATATATATATATATATATATATATACATACACACACATATATAATATGTTTGTTTTCTTAAAATGTCAGAGGGGAGCTGCTGTCGCTGAGAGACATTGAGAAGCTGCATAAGAAACCAAAGATGGACAAGGAGACTCGACTGGCAACAGCAATGGTAAAGTCTTACACTAACTTAAATTAATTTTAGAGGTGTTATTCATGGATTCATGGCCTGTGCTTTAAATTGAGCTTAATCACCACCTGGAAGCCTTGAATTTACTCAGTAAGTGTGGGCATCAGTAAGTAAGGCTATGTCTTGACATTTGCTTGAATCATGATCTATTTTTAGTCATTTTCTTCATATGAATGGTCTGTAAAACATTTAAAAAATACTTGTAAGAGACTGTTATACTTTGAGGAATTTATTAGAATAAACTCTTACTTGTGTGATTTTTCTATCAATGAACCAAACCACTTACCAGCTTTACTTTTGTTTGATTTCTAGGCGGGACGAACCGACCGGAAGGATTTTGTCAAAAAGCATAACAAACTAAACCCACATGCCAGCACTAGCAACAAAGAGAAGAGGAGAAATAAGAACTTCATGATGATGAGATACAGTCAGAGCGTCAGAACTAAAGGCAAACGTTCTTTCAGAGAGAAACAGGTAGCTTGCAACTATTATTTGTACCTATATGAAGCTAAACATGTTATATTGACTGTATAGAAGACAACTATTTTGGAATCTGAACTAAAAAAAATTTTTCTGTTTCATCTAGATTGCTTTACGGGAAGCCCTCCTGAAAAAGAAGAAACAATACAAATAGGACGTGTGTGTTCCTCGTTGTGGCCTTCCTTTGGCCATCACTAACCTGAACTTTGACTGTGTCAAATAATGTACATTGTTTAAGTGGCCTATAAACTTTTACAGGGTCAGCATTTTTGTTTTCAGGAAACGAACTGCTTATATTCTAACTGTTCTATAGTAAACCATCTTTAATAATTGTACCAGTGTATTTTATTCTTGTTGTTTTCTACTTCATTTCTATATATATATATATATATATTTTTTTTAATCGAAAGCTTTAACCATTTATAGTCAGCTGTTCATGTAATGCATTTGCTGGAAGCTTTTGGCATTATTAGGTGAGTTGGTTGGCATCCACGGCTTGGACTTTTAGCAACAGTGGTTTGTCATTATATTGATCAGTATCCTGGTATGCGTATAAAATGAGATCACGTCACAGCTTTTTAGTATTGTTTTATAACGCAGAGCAGGAAATACACAGTAAAAGCATTTTAACCAGGGTGCAAAGGTGTTGCTAATGTGCAATTTTATGAGACCTTTTATAGGACAATACATGGTTGCATAACTATCGTAATTGCCATATAACTTTTTCTTGCTTTGCATTACTCTCCAGATCCGTGATTTGATTGCACTATTACGAGGAAACAGATAAATAATAATAATAAAAAAGTCTGGCATATTTAGCATTTCAATATTTGATCTGTGTTTGTAATGTATTCGTATTGCACAGGATAAAACTTTATTTACATTTTAATGGTAAATTTCCAGAAAACCGATCGTCTTTAGTTTTAATCTTGAATCCCTTCCCTACAACGCCGTGTTTAAACTACATTACCCATGAAACACCTGGAGTCATAACAAACGTGCCGATGCCAAACATTCCACTCGAAAGAAGCCGGCATTTTAATTCGTCCTGCGACATGAGGTATCTAACCTAAATATTTTTTTGCATACCAGGGCTAATATCTAATGTCTTTCCTTGCTGTGTGACATGTCACATTTTGCTTTTATGCAAAATTCAAAATAAAATCCCCTCTTCCTGTCTAGTAACGTAAGCTGTCATGCCGATGCTAGTCCGTGTAGCATACAAGCTAGCCATCAATTTACTGTTAGCCTAGCTAGCTGGATTATCATGTTCAGTTAGGAGTCGATTCGTTTGACAAAATGAACATGCTGTGTAAAAAACAATTGTTTTAAACAATTTGGGAACCACCCTTCGATGATACTTGCTTTACTTCTAAAATTGTTGACGTGTGGTTTAAAGGTGGGTGTAACTGATTTTCAGCTGGTGTCGACTACTAAGCTCATTATTTTTAACCAGGCTCTCGCATGTTTGACTGCTTCCTAGTAGTTGTTCCCAGAAACTCGCGTGAAAGGAGTTATTGGATGACGGAAGGTAGCTGGCATTTAATAACTGTAATCGTTAATTCTTGTTTCACGTCACTGTATTGTCGAATAAAGGGCTTTTAACATGTTAATTGCGAATATGTTAACATTTTCCTGCAGACTTTCATACCACATTCTACATGGACACATCAATTAAATAAGAGGGGGTAGTTTTGTGAGATAAGGCTGCAAATGAGATGTTATTTAATCTAGTGTATAGATAATATCTTGGAAGATATGGAAAACTTGCATACAGTACCATAGATTGTATAATCATTAAAAAGATTAAATAAATGTGATTTAAATCAAGACTCTTGACAGTATACAATCGTTTTGTATTAGTTGTGGTACTTTAAATCCCATGAAAGTGAGGCGGAAAATGCATAAACAAAATCAGAACATTAAATGTTATGATAGGCACATACTGTGAGCGCTTAGTGTCTTGAAAGGCGCTATCCATTATCATTATTATTAAATCATACAAAGCATCTAAATTGTAACAGTAGCAGCGTTGTACTCTGCTGTCCCAGCACTCAGAGTAAAGATCCACTAAAGTATAGTGTTTGGTAGCATTTATGTCCTTGTTGTGTCCAGTGGATGAGGCGAAATGATTTAGCATGACAACGACGAGTCCTCTGGAGTGCATACTCCCCTTAATGGGATATGCTGTTTGTTCTGTTTGAGCTTACATGCACAGATGCATACATAAAAGCCCCCCCCCCCCCCTTCCTCTCACTTTCAGTTCAGATTCAGTAGAGTTGAGTAGTACTGCAGTCAAGTTTTTCAATTATTTAACATCGTGCTCCACTTGCTCTTTAAATAAGTGGAATAGTCTGAGGATGTTGACATCTTAAGGCGGTGGGAGTCTTACATTGAACCAGGAGTTCAATTTATTTGGATAATGTGAATATTACTGTTGCAAACGGTGTCAAAGATGAAGCCTGCTAAACAGATCAGAGCTACAGGAAGCCTTTGATTGTTGGGGGTATATTTTGTGACTTGATGTTTTCTGCTCAAATAGCTGAGAAGAATAGCGATGAGGAGTGATACACTGACTCTATTCAGTGGCAAAGCTTGAAAGCTATAAGTGTGGGTGGAGCTCTGGCCTCTTGCTCTTTGCTCTCAGTAATTAGAGGCATATCATCTGAGAGGAGTTCTCATCACATTCAGCTGTAGGTATGATTTTTATTATTTGTTTGCTTACTCATTCTTTTTTTTTTATGTGTGTTGTGTTGGCTTGGAGAAAAATGATTGTAGAATATTTGGCACCGGTCTTGCAGAATAGGTCAAATTGAAGTGGCATGAAAGATGGAGGAATACTGAACATACACAACTGGGAGGTGACATCTCCCACCACTGTTAGTACTACTGAGGCTTGAATTGATGCAGCTTGAACCGAGTTGCAGTGGTTGACTGGTTGCTATCGTGAATGAGTTGGTGGATTAAACATGGTCTTTTTTTTTCTGCCTAGTCGGATATAATCAGAGCTTTATTGATGGCTATTCTTTCTTTTCCTTTTTCTTGTACATAATGTTAAAGAAACAAAAAAAAGGAAAAATCTACTTTCTCAGCCTCTGAGAATCAAAAGTGTTCATCGACGGTGCTAAAATCCAATAATGAAATCATTATGTAAGAACAGAAGAAGAGAATATTCATGGCGTTGGAAACAAATAATGATTATTCATTTTAATTTTCTTTAAATTTTTCTTGTTTGACAAGGTTTTGCATCAGTATTAACTCCTTGTGACGTATCAGTCCTTTGAGATCTAAATTGATTATGAGGTTGTAAAATATTTAAACGTTAAAGAAATATTAGCTTAAGCTTTTGTTTTCCATTTTGCAATGCACACTGCTTCCTGCTACTCTGTCCCTTTTCTGTGTTCAGATTTACATTTTCAGTCATCCCTCTTGCAGGCGTTGTTTCCTGTAAGCCGTCATGGCACCAGGGGATGTGGTGCCAGATAATGCCAAGCAGTTGAAGTCCAAGGAGAAAAGGCCTGGAAACAGGGCACAAAAAGCAGAATGTGAGCCGGATGGGTCCTTTGTATTTGAGGCTCACGAAGCCTGGAAGGAGTTCCATAACTCTCTCAGGCATTTCTATGAAGTGGGGGAGCTCTGTGATGTCACACTGAAGGTACTGTAGGTCTCTCAGTCTAGACTTGAGTAAAGGGAGATTTATTTGTTTAGTCCTGTTAGTTTTTGTTTGTTTCAGCACTGTAAGGTTCAAAATTAGTTTTGTACAGAATAGTTTTTTTTTTTTTTTTCCTTTTTCAGTTTTGTCTGAAAATTTACTAAGAATACAGAAAACTGTTGCAATTAAAAAGCGATCAGTATTGTATGAAAGCATCCCTTGTTCCTCGTTTCATGTGTTCTGTATTTGTATCCCTTTGTAGGTTGGCAGTAGGTTGATACCATGTCACAAGCTAGTACTGGCTTGTGTCATTCCTTATTTCAGGTGTGTTTAATGTCTACCTTGCTATTGCTTTTGTTTGTTTGTTTGTTTATCCAGGTCTACTTTTTCATTCTTCTTTTCCCTGCATTTTCAAAATGACAGTTTTCTTAATCTTCAACATTTATATAGAGCGTCTATCAGCTAGATGATGACAGAGATTTTGCATTAGGTCAGTCTGATGCATCATCAATGAATGTCTTTTAAGACTTTGCTTGGTTTTCCATCTGTTTGCAGCAGTGTAGTTGTTTTTATGTTGGCCACTCATGCTCAAAGTCACTCAGTATTTTGCTTTTTTTTTTAACTTCTGCACGCTATTTCCTTTAAGTCTGTGGGGAACCATAAACTCAACATGATGTTCTTTTAGGAAGGACATGATTTGTTCAAAATCCAGACTGTTATTAAAGCTTTAATGATGCATTTAGAAAAAATTGATGCCCTCTCTATTTCTGTGGTTTCCATTTATAACCCTGAGCTACTGAAAGCTTTTTCATCGTGATGTTATACATTCAGATTTGATTTTTATACTGATTTTAGAGGGTCCTTTAATCCTTTTATCAGGCACTGTCAGACACAGCTATTATATTAATTCTAAATGTAAAGATAAAAAAAAAGGGCTTTTTAACCAACTTAACCCCCGTTCACCTTAATGTCCCACGGTCACTAGCCAAGAGCTTCTGCTGTTGAAATCTTTATTAATGTTAAATTTGTTAATTCTGTGAGTAGTGCTGCTATTTTTTCCTCTTATTTTAGATTTAGGGCAGGGTTGGATTGTGGGATGGAGCAGCAAATTATTCAGACTGGAACTAGCTGGTTAACATGCTTAAATTATGACATAACTCTTCAGCTTAATTCATAAAAGTCTGATATGATACATAGAGATGCACTGATCTGATACCCGGATCGGATATTGGCTCCGATACAGACAAATTAGCTGGATCGGATATCGGATGAATGAAACTGATCCAGCATTCCGATCCAGTCATTTCTTTTTTTATTAGTGTCATAATAAATCTACACTTTGCTATTTGTTAATAGATAAAATTAAGTACATTTATATCTGTGTTAATTTGTTACCTTCCTTTCAACAAGGCTAAATGTTGATGTCAAGCCTGATGCCTTCACTCACATGTCAAGGTGTACAGTTCATTGATTCAAAAGTAGTGTCGGATCGGTATCGGTCGATATACTCAGCCCAGGTATCGGATTGGAAAAAACTGGATTGGTGCATCCCTAATAATATAGCAGTTGTAATTCTGCTAATGCTGTGTAATTTTTGGCCTCTGGGGACACTAAATTTGTCACTTCCCACAGGCTGCATAACTGTCACAAAATTAAACGGTATATCTGTATTTTAGAATCCTGTTTGTAGACCACTTTGACCAGCTGAGAGCGAAGTCATCTAGCCACAATGCAAAGCGCTCCAGGTCACATGATCTAATGAGAGACAGATCTGCTTCTGCAAAGTTACAATGTCTGTTATTTTACAAGGCCAGCTCCCTCTGAGCACCAACATGTGTCAAGTGCTCTATATTGACCCCAGAAATAATCTATTATTGCTTACATTAGGCTAATGTTTGGGTCAAAAGTTACACTGTAACCCTTTAAGAAACTTTTTTGCTTTTAAAGTTTCATTTAATTTAAGGAAAAAAAAACCTTTTGTGTTTAAAAGAAATGAGTCATGAGGAGAAAAGAAGATGAAAAAGCATGAGCAAATTGTAAACATGATAGTGACCCCACTGTCAAACTTTTAAAAAAGGGTTAAAAATTAGTAACATATGAATACCACTAGTTTACTTCAGAGTAAAATATTTGTTTTACAACTTGCAGTTTAGAGCACGGCTCTGTTTCAACATGTGAACTTGAGTTTTAAATGTAATGTTGTTTTGCATCCTTTAAGTGTCCGCTTCTTCTCTCAGGGCCATGTTCCTGTCAGAGATGTCAGAGGCCAAACAGGAACTCATCGAGATTAAGGACTTTGATGGAGATGCCATCCAGGACCTGGTGCATTTTGCTTACACCTCAAAACTCACTTTAACTGTTGACAATGTTCAACCACTGCTTTACGCTGCCTGCATCCTTCAGGTAAAGAAATATAAGTAGAGTCTGTCCACAAGAGCAGCAGAGAAGTCACGTTTTGTATTTTTGTTGAAAATATAACATTTCTTAACAATTCTCTGGTTTTTATCCTTGGCAATATTATTTTCTGTGTAATGCATCAGAACGTGTCACATAGGTTTATTGCTTGACTCTGCCAGGTTGAGTTGGTAGCGAGAGCCTGCTGCGAGTACATGAAGGCCCACTTTCACCCCACGAACTGCCTGGCAGTCCGAACTTTTGCTGAGAGCCACAATCGTGTGGACCTGATGGACATGGCTGATCGCTATGCCTGTGAGCACTTCACTGAGGTGGTGGAGTGTGAGGACTTCACATGCGTGTCGCCCCAACACTTGCGCACATTATTGTCCTCCTGTGACCTCAATATCCACTCAGAGACACAGGTGTACAATGCAGCAGTGAAGTGGCTGAAAGCAAACCCACAGCACCACGAGGCCTGGCTGGACCAGATCATGTCTCAGGTTACAGAATTCATACTCTTGTTAGTGTTGCTGGTAGCATGCTGTTTTTGTGCTCTTAGACTTTTACAATTACGTTCAATCATTTCCTGAATGTTTGGTAACATAACTGTGTGTTAAACATGCATGTTCACAGCTTCATGTCTTCACTTAAATGACCGTCTCTCCATCAGGTGCGCCTTCCTCTGCTGCCGGTAGAGTTTCTTACTGGGACAGTGGCAAAAGACGAGATGATCAAAGGAAACCTGAATTGTCGTGACCTGATGGATGAAGCCAGGAACTACCACCTGCACCTAAGCAACAAGGCGGTTCCAGACTTTGAGTATTCAGTCCGTAGCATTCCCCGAAAGCACACTGCAGGTACTGTTGATCTGATGTTTTGTTTTGGTCACATTGTAACATTCAGGACTCTTTTTTTCAAGCCAGAAAAACACAACCACTTGCATGAAAGCAAATACAGTACCTCTCTGTGTTAATGTGATGTAACAAACTTAGGGTCATGTTCAAAGTGGCACGTGGCCATCTCTAACACATTCACTCTTTTTGTGTCCTGAGATAATATTAACTGTAGCTGAAATCTGACACATTACTTCAGATCCACTATTATTTCAGTGAACAAGAGTCTGGAAGGCTCTAATCTAGGGGAACTGTGTGAGCGATTGTCTGTTGTGGCACAAAGTACTACATATTTCTAAAATAAAACATGAAGTGCTGCTTGTGCTGAAAGGAAAGATGAAAACAACTGAGTAGCAGTTTTTTGCTAAATAAGTGATATTTCTAAAATTTTGACAAAGTACGATTGCGATTTGCAGGTGTTTCCATTGAATAGTGCGTTTAGTGCATAAGCTGTAATTCTCATTAAATCTCGTCCCGAAAGACTCCACTTTGATGAGGAAGGAGACTCCACAAGTTTATGCAAAACTGTGCAGTTCAGAGAAAATTTAACACAATTTGTTGTGTTTCTTTTTAATTTTCACAGTGATCAAATATGATTTGTATTCTAAAAATGTTTCGACATATTTGTTGTCCATACTTTCCCCAGGAGTTTTGTTCTGTGTTGGTGGCCGGGGAGGTTCTGGTGACCCATTTCGGAGCATTGAATGCTACTCTATCACAAAGAACAGCTGGTTCTTTGGTCCTGAAATGAACAGCAGACGGCGGCATGTGGGTGTAATATCTGTTGGAGGTAAGATGGTTAAACTGCAGAAGGTCAAACAAGTCTGGTTTAGAAAATTGATCAATTTAATTACAGAGTATAGACCTGTCTCAGTCACGTTACTCTATTCGGTCACGCAGCCATGCTGGGTGGCAAAAAGCTAGCCTGGACCTCTGCTGCACTCAGTAGTGACCGTATATTTGCTGTGAGCTGTTTCATTAATGACTGTTCTACATGACTTTACTCTTTTTAAGCCAGTTCAGCTTTTATGTGTGCAGCTCAGACAGACATATTTTCATAAATATGCATTTGTTGGTGCTCAAGACAGTTACGATTTTTCCAAACCCTGGTTTACAAACCTCCAAAACTGCCACCAGACGGAGATGTTGCTGCCTGATTAACTTAGCATGACATTGACAACCTCGTC
The DNA here is from genome assembly GCA_023101725.1 of Atherinomorus stipes. Lineage (NCBI taxonomy): Eukaryota > Metazoa > Chordata > Actinopteri > Atheriniformes > Atherinidae > Atherinomorus > Atherinomorus stipes. The sequence continues at coordinate 1,348,278 of JALJCO010005679.1, forward strand.
TATCAACAGTCGCATTTCACAGAAGCAGAAATGAAAGATTAGAAGTTGTTAGAAGCTTCTAAATATCTTGTGCAGGATGATATTGGACCTTCAGCTGTGGAAAGTTTCCCAAAGTATTTCCTCTTCATGTCCGAGATGAAAACAGCAAGCTCGGATAAGGTTAACACCATGTAAACATTATGGATGTCTCCACATTATATTTATGAGTTAACATTACAATAACTGAGAGAAAACATGGCTGTTTTATGACTGTTTAATTTATTGACACCACAAAGGAAAATAAAAGTCTGTAACAAACATGAAGCTGGACAGGAAATAAGCTGGGGACAACGGGGTGTCTCATGTTTACCTGAAGGAAGACAGAATAATCCTCCATCAGAAGTCCGTTTGTCTCTGAACAACTGACAAACGTGAAGCGTCTGGTTGCAAAAATGTTTAAACAACTGCGGTTTGCTGCATTTTAGCCATGCATCGTCATTATTTTTATGTACATAAATATAATCAAACTTAGACCAGCTCACCAAAAACAGAATTAGCAGGAAACTCACCACCGACAACAGTGCTGCTACCGGGCTGCTGCAGCCCAGATCTGCCATGGTTTCCAGTTAAATTTATCACGTCTATGGCAGCATCCCATTTAACTTGTCATTCAGGGTCAGCAGGCGGCCTGGAAAATTAAATCCTATCCTGGAATGTCGATCGGCGCATCCAGAGACAAAGCACGAAGGTACCAGTATTTTTTATCGAGTTAAAATGCTCCCTGCAGCAGCCGAGCCCGCAGCAGTAAACCTGCTGTGTTGATCTTTCCGCCACCCACGTACGTCGCCGACGTGACTGTCACGTGATCAGCAACGACACATGAGAGGGGTCTATATTTACACTGAATATAACATTACCCAAGCACATTACTGTTTAATGAAGCATTACTAGTCAGAAGAGCTTTAGTTAATTATCAGGAAGATTCAACTTTACATGTATTTTTGTTGTTTTCTGCAGGCAAAGTTTATGCTGTTGGTGGCCATGATGGTAATGAACACCTAGGCAACATGGAGATGTTTGATCCCTTCACTAACAAGTGGATGATGAAAGCCTCCATGAACACCAAAAGGTGCACAAACAGACTGCAGTGAAACATTTTTAAATCAGTAGGATTTGTTTTGTCTAAGTTTTATTGTTTCATCTCACTTGTTTAGATCAGATTGTGACCCCTTTTTTTTTTTTTTTCTTTTTAACTGTAACTTCCTGATCATGTCAAGGTAAATTGTGCAGATATCCGGTTTTAGCAATGATCTGTGTTTCAGGAGGGGCATAGCTCTGGCAGCTCTTGGTGGTCCTATATATGCTATTGGAGGTTTGGATGACAACTCTTGCTTCAACGATGTGGAGCGTTACGACATTGAAGGCGACAGCTGGAGTGCTGTGGCCCCGATGAACACACCCAGAGGAGGGGTGGGATCTGTTGCTTTGGGGGTAAAAACTAATCAGCAAAGTCATTTCATGTCTTTTATGTGATTTGTTCTGCCTGTCACTGATATGTTTCCTCTCCCTGTCAGAGTTACGTGTATGCAGTGGGTGGAAACGATGGCGTGGCGTCGCTGTCCAGTGTGGAAAGGTTTAATCCTCATCTAAACAAGTGGACAGAGGTCAGCGAGATGGGCCAGCGACGAGCCGGGAATGGAGTCAGCAAACTCAATGGGTGCCTCTATGTAGTTGGTGAGAGGAAGATGATGATCTGTGTCATTCATCTCTTTGGATATTATCTCTTGGAGAGTCAGATAATGTTGGGTTGGGGTCATAAAGAGCACTTTTAAGATGGTTTACAGATGGGTGCTTTTCTGATCCACCCACATCACCTGCTTTAAGTTCACACCCTTCAGTTTTATATACAGTGGCATGAATCAAGACAAAAGTTTATGTTTTGTAAAGCTGTTTGGTAACTGATTCACAGAGGATGACCATTTTATTACACTGCTCAAATTTGAACTTTTAGCATGTGTTTTCTGTCATGACATTGAGCAGAATAAACCGCACACATCAAGTCTCGTTACTGTTTGATTATTAACGTAATTCTACTTAAGTTGTTAAGCTGGAGTTTGTTGCTGCATAATCTTTGAACACTTACCTCCTCTCACATCAACATTTGTTTTTCCTGTGATGTTTAATAGGTGGTTTTGATGACAACTCCCCCCTGAGCTCTGTAGAGCGCTTTGACCCACGAATGCACCGCTGGGAGTACGTGTCTGAGCTCACCACTCCGCGTGGTGGTGTCGGGGTTGCAACTGTAATGGGAAGAGTATTTGCAGTCGGGGGACACAATGGAAACATATACCTGAACACAGTGGAGGCTTTTGAGCCGAGAATGAACAGGTGAAGAGGATTACTCTAAAATATCGCCCTTAAAATGTGATGACATATTGAGCATATTATTATTCAGGCATTCAGTGTCAGTAAGCTCAGCCGGCATCAGCTGGTTCTCACACCGACCCTCATCGCTGCTTTTAGCCTTCTGTGTATGCTATAGCTCAGGTTTCTATGCAGACATTGATTCTCTGCATATCTGAGGCATGGGCATTTCGACAAAATCTTCCAAATATGCTGTCATTTTAAAAACATTTGCCAACTTCTTCTACATTTACAAGTTTCAGTTTTATATTGTGTCAATTTTTTAATTTTTGATCTTGTTTTGAGAGTTGTATACAAGTCAAGAGCCACTGAGCGACTAAATGTTCACATCCAGTTTTAACTTTGAAAACTTGTTTCAAGGCCTCCCAGTATTAGTTCATGCATGGCTATTTTAATATACTGGAAACCTATATTTATAAGCAGGTGAGTCAGTTGTGAAGCGGTTGACATTTACACTGACGACCTGGTCAAGAGGAAACAGAGAAGCAATGAAGACAAGAAACACAAAGAAAAGAAAATTACATTTCAAAAATACTAAAAGAAAATGGCAGTAATGATAATTACAAAACAATGATAATTACAATATAAACAAAAAAAAAAAGTCATAAAAAATTAATGTCTAAAAACAAGTGCAATGTTTTTGTAGTGGTGATTGCAAGGAATCTTTTTGAACGGGGAGATGGGGATGAATGAACAAGATTTCAGGAAACTGAAAAGGAAAATGTCCTAAAGAGGTGCGTACTTAGGAGTGAGGAGATTTATCAAACTAGTAAAATGTAGGCTGCGATTCACCGAGCGAACATTCATAAGTGACTCAAGGTATGATAGAGTTGTCCCAGTTAAAGTTTTGTAGATGAAAAGTAACCAGTGAGCTTGTCTGTGAAACTGGGGTGAAGACCAGTTTAGCAGAGAATATTGGTGACAGTGGTGGTGGGTATTTAAGAAACTCTAAAAACATCTAACTTGAGAGGATTTGGACTTAAATCATGTGAAATAATGGTCAGATTCAGAGGAACCCTCCTAATGATTTGTGTTTCTGTTTAGATGGGAGCTGGTGGGCTCCGTGTCTCACTGCCGCGCTGGCGCCGGGGTTGCCGTGTGTTCGTCTCACGTCAGCCAGATCAGAGACGTCGGCCAGGGCTCCAGCAACGTGGTCAACTGTATGTGACGACAGCCCCGCGTCGTAACAGGTGACCTGCCAGGTCGCCATCAGATCTGATCACCGCACAAGCACACAACACGAAGCACACAGACTAATGCGGAAAACGTGCATCTCTCTGAAGGCGGATGCTGGGATGACGCAAAACGACCGAGGAATATTCAGGAGAATTCCAAACTTAAAACACAATGACACATTTTAGTCATGTTCCCAGACTCCTGCTGGTGTTACTTAAAATAATTGATGTAGTATTTTGTACTGTATTTTTTTCCTGGTAGTCTGTTTTGACATAGTTTTCACTTTTTTTAAAGGGACAATAGCAGTGGAGCCTTTTATTGAGACAAACCTCTTGAGAACAATCAGAGTGCTTGGATTCAAAATGTTTAGGACTGTATGAGGGCCAGTATGTAAGAGTTAGTTGCCTCTAAAAAGCTCTGCAGTTGTTGTTGTCCATGTAGTTTATGACATTATCAAAAGATATTCATGCTGGATTCATTATCAGCCTCAGTGGTTAAAACACTGACTGTTTCACTTCTATGAAATAAGATATGATGCTTCAAATCAATAATCTAAGATATCCAGTGATCTTGCTCCAGGATGTTACAGTAGTTTTGACTTTTTAAAGCTGCATTTGAGATTTTTTTTTTTTTCTGCAGATCTGGCTGGACTGTGCCATTAATGTGTTTGAATAATCATTTTAAGCTCCTTGAGTTCAATCAGTCCTCAGTTTAAGGTGTGAGATACTCGGGGAATCACACTCCAAGTGCCAAATAAATACTGTTCCACAGTTCGGTTCCACTTCCAGCTGAATGCGAGGCGCTTTATTTACTTCAACATGGTAACTGAGAAAGTGAGACAATTCTGGATGAGGGTCGGGTAGCGACCAGAGCAATATGGTGCACTCTTTAGTTCTATTCCAGTTTTACCTGATTGAGCAGAACAATCTACTGTAAGATGCGTTTTTGACGATAGCTGGACTGTCAGGAATCCTTTGCTTTCAGATGTTTATAAGATTCAGCTGAGGTTCGTGTCCGCAGATGATCCCATAATATTTCAATGTATGGACATTTTTGTATTGTTAAACTGGTGTATCTTTGATATTACTCTTTACTATATATTATAATCCATTGCTGTGCACTATTTTCTTAGAATAGATGTGAAGTCTGAATATATTTTTGTCTGAAATGGAAAATTTCATCTTATAAGTTTGAAGATGTTTATTTATGACTCTCTCTGCCGTGTTGATGATTAGAATAATAATCTCTGGCAGTTTAGTTTTGAGAAAAGACACATGGATAACTTTTAAACAAGTCATATTTACTATTTGTACCAGAAGAAATGCATATTAATACGAAATTTGTGGGCCACTGGTGTGAATACTATCAATCATTTTTACACCAAAAATGAACCCAACTTTGTCTTTTGTAAACCTTGATATGTAAACCTTGTGTTGTTCTTTTGACTGCTTCCACCTTGTGCTTATTTGCATGGTATTGGTATAAATTGATAAATAAAGTTATGTGTAAAGTTTACTGATTGGATGCCTCTTTTTTCTCAACTAGTTTGACCTGAACTAAAAAACCTTGGGTGGTTGGTGAGTAAATCCCCTCTCTCCAATCAGGTTTGTTGAAATGCCCCTTTTATAAAGGATTATATTTCTGTGCACAGCACTCTGTAGATGAGCACGTTTCCTCTCATTTGACAGTTCACAATCTTAATAAAGACTAATGAGGTTATTTTCTTGCTTGTTTGTCTCCTGAGCTGTACAGCGTATATATGATTATGTATTTTGGTTGTGGGCTGTTTGGTAACATCTTATTAAAGCATGTTAAAAAGTAACAGCTGGAGGCAGAGGATGGGTAGTATAAGTTTATAGACAGTAGACATGTGGTTGTAATAAACTTTTCTGGACTGTGGTTTTAGTATGTGATGTGATACACACTTTAAGTGTAATCAAAATTCTTTTTGTTTGAATCCGTTTGATGATTGGGATATAAAAGAAACAATTAGGATAGAACCATTTCGATGTTTTATGCATTATTCTCTGCTATGAGCTCCATGGGTAATTGCTTTTACTTTTATCAAAATGACAATCATTTAAAATGAACTAAATCACAACAGCTGTTATAGCTTAAATATGTTTCCATTTAATGCTTAGATCAGGTACATAGTTTATTCTTGAATTAAATTTAGTAATTAACAAAAAGGATGTAATTAGTTGCAGGTAATGGAGAAGAAAATGCGTAAATAAAGAAAAAATATAATTAACCAGTCTTAACCAGAAGTTCTAAGTGAAACACAAGGTTTTATCTTCAGAAAATATAAGGATTCAAAACTGAAATAGGCGGTTTTGTCTGATTATCTACTAGCTTCACTTTTAAGTAACACACTGGAGTCTAAAAATTCTTTTTGAATTTCTAAAGATGTTTGTTGCAAACTCTTGGTTTTAATGAAAAAAAAAAAGTCAAGAGGTCAAATTTTTTTAATGTCATCTGTGTTTTATTGCTTTCAGTCTTTGGACTCTGTAAACGTTAAAAAGAGGTGAACCAGAGAGACGATGCTCAGAGGTCTGCACACTTGGACATCCAGCACATCACAAACAAACACACGCACACACACCTGTACACTGCCAGGCTCAGGAGAAGACGGAGGAAAAACTCTGGGTTATAAGGATGTGCAGAAAAACAGCTTGAAAAGTGAACATAGAAAAGTTAAAAATGAAGAGAAGAGTTGCCCTGGGTCTGCTCAGCGTTGCTGCTCTTCTTGCCTGCGGTAAGTCTACATCTCATTACTTCTTTAGTTTTGTTTGCAACAATATTTTCTCTCTGGATTTTATTTCATTTTGTGCCAATCAGAGTACCACACCGGATTTGAATTCATTACAAATAAGACCAATTAACATAATGTGCTATTTATCTAACAATAAGTTTTGATGTAGACTAAGATTTTTTAAATATTTTTAAAAAGCTTTTGCCTTTTGAATGTATTTTGAGCTGGGATGCAGGGTCAGTATGAAACAAGATCTCTTGGAGAAATCTCATGTTAATGCCTCTGTAAAGAGAGTGGCAATGTAAATTTAACATAGCCTTTATTTCCTTATTTATATTCTTTAATAGGCAATTTATCTAAAGAAAAAAGCATATTACATACACTTTTCCAACTCAGGAACTGGGTTAGCGGCTGGTTTATCAGCTGACTTAAGAAGGAAAATTAGAATATTTTGCTTTGTAAATCTTTCGTATCAGAGGATATCCAGAATGGAGAATTTTTTTTATCCTGATATTAGAATTTTTAATTATTTACTTTTTGACACATTGCATGGCAGTTTGCTTAAGACAAATGAGTTCAGCTCGCAGTTCTGCATCAGTGGTCTCGTCCTCGTCACCAAACTAATTAAAGACGTGCAAACATGTGATTCTTTAGTGTCTGTAAAGTTATTAAAGTCAAACATTCACCTGTGGATTCATGTGATGTGCTTAGAGTTGCCTGACATGGTTAAACTGTCATGGGACTTTTATGATTGATGAGTGTTTAAATGATTCACTCAATTGTCAAATTCCTCATCAAATGGGCAACGTTTGCACTTATCAGCCATGAAAAGTAGCCTTCCTGGATCCTGGCCTTATAGTCCATGTCACCAATTTCAAACAAGTCTATTTCATATTGGGGTAAAAAAAATAATTAGGCACTACAGCCTCAGATCAAGACTTCGATCAAATATTAAGTTTTTATCAAGATTAGAGTCAAATTTTCTACCATGAATGCTGTTTTCAGTCCACATAAAGAGCTGATCCTCTGACCTCTCTGCAAAACAGAGCAGGTAAAGGGAAAAAACACTTTTTTGGGATTAAATATTATCTCCAAAGCAGATGTAAGTTCTTATCTCTGATCAATTTCACTTGTTTGTTTGCTTTTCCATGTTTGACTTTTTGTTTTTCAGCTCATTGCCAGTGTCAGCCAGGCTGGAGGGAGTACGAGAGCAAATGTTACTTCTTTTCAAGCGACACAAAGACATGGATGGAGGCGAATGCTTATTGTTTGGAGCAGAACAGCAACCTGATGAGCATTCAGGACATTCATGAGAGGGTGAGGCACATAAATGAGAAGCCACAAATAAAATATAAGTTCATACATACTTTCTTAATATTCCTCTCTTTTCCTGTCTTATTTGTAGTTATGGGTGAGGACACAAATCAGCTCAGAGATCTTCTGGATTGGCTTGAATGACCGAATCGTAGAAGGAGTCTGGGAGTGGACGGATGGAAGTCCTTTTATAGAATACATATCGTATGTAATGCAAATACACACCAGTTTAAAAGTCTTAATATTTCATTTTTTTTAGGATATATCATTGATTTCTGAAAAACTTTTATTTATTTTTTTTAAATATGAGATTGGATCTACTGGTCTTAATTATACAACACATGAGAGGCATGACACTCATTAACTTGGCACAGACTTTTGAAAGCGTTAACAATTTATTTGATTCTTATAAAAAAATCTTTCCTGCTTCAGATATTGGAGGCCAGGCCAGCCTGATAACTGGAATGACGAGGACTGCGGTCAGGTGGTGGGATATGACTTAGGACACTGGAATGATGAAGACTGTGAAGTCAAAAGAAAATACATCTGCAAACACATCAACCGTAAGTAAACTAGAGCACATTCAGTTGGATTTGTTTTAAAATCTTAGCAGCTCCAACAGTTGCAGACTTAAAGCCTTTCTTTCCTGCTTGAATCATTTTGAATTAAAGCAAACCCCCAATACGTTTCCCCCAGTTACATTCCTTGATAAGTTGATTTACATTTTTGACTAATTTGAACATATCAGAGACTTTTTCCTCTTGGTCATAATTTACACCAACAGAATTGTGCTTTATTAAATTATTTCTACCTTCACAGACTTGCAGCACTTGAAACTTTTTTTCCCTTCTCTGGCCAACAGAAAATCCTGCTCCACAGTGCGACTTGGCCAAAGGGTGGAGGCTGTTCGGCTCCAACTGCTACAAGCTCAAGTCGGAGACGAGGAAGAACTGGATAGCAGCCAGACATGACTGTGTGCTGGAGGGGGGAGACCTGGTGTCCATAGCAAATGAAGAGGAGAACACCTACGTGACAGGAACTATGGAGGAATCCCATCTGGACCTCTGGATTGGGCTCTCCAACCTGGTGAGAGGAACAGTCTAGCACTGAGAAGCTCACTGGCTTCTTCATAGTTTAATACTAATTATAACTACAGAGCACAAGATTTATTTCAAGCTTTATTCCTCCAGAAATGCAACAAGATTTCATGTCAAGTTGAAGCTGGGAACAGCAATCTTGCCTGGTCTGATTCTCTCCAGTTATCTTATACAAACTGGGGTGATGGGCAACCATCAATGTAAGGCAAAATAGATAATACATGTAAATAATACTGATATGATAATTTAATAAAAAGTTCAAACTTGTGTATTTAACAGTGACTCACAGGTTGGCTCATGTGCTGCAATAATCAAAGATACATCTTCTGAGTTTGGAGACTGGAGGATGCACCAGTGCCGATATGAACGTCCTTACATGTGCAAACGTCCACTAAATAGTAAGCTGACCGTTTCTGCAGATACTGCTCTTAAATGCACACTGACTTTGTTTTAATTCTGACATTTTCCCTCTCCCACCTCCAGCTCTCTGCCCTGCTGGCTGGCTGAGTTTTTCTGGGAGTTGTTACTGGATGGTCAGTAATGTCAATCTTTTGACCACCTGGCACGATGCTTTTACCAAGTGCTCTGATGTGGGGGCTCACCTGCTGATTCTAAACAGGTAAGGGAGAGCAGAGTCGCATGCATTTAGTTGAAGTTCAAGTTCAAGTCATTTTATTGTCCCTAATAGGAAACTTTGTTTGCATACAGTTTCCTCAAATCAATAGAATAAGAAAAATCCACTCTTAATAAACATGACTATCCAATAAGATCACCAACAAAATCATTATGAAAATCTAAAAAACAAAAACAAAAAAAATCAAGATAAAAAAGGGGGAAACAATACCTAAAATAAGCCACCAATAAGTAATACTCAAGATAAAAACGAGGAATAAAAACAGAAACAAGATATGAACATTCAACAGCATTCAACTGAATTTTCATTGAACTTTTTTTGCCATAGTATTGCAAAATTAAAACATATTGTTGGCTGTGGATTTGTGTGGATTTTGTTCTCACTTATGGAAGGGACTGCCTGCAGTTTCACTAATAACTTTACATGGAAGGGATCAGAAAAACCACTACCAATGTAGGCTTAGATACAAGCACAAAAATATAAAAGGCTTTACTTATATAAATTTTTAAGAGCAGCTAATTCTCCTAAGATTTCACAACAGATTAGTGTAGGTGCTAAAAAACAGTTGCTTTCCTTTTTTTTTTTTACCCATTTGTTGTTTTTTTATTTGATTATTAATACTGCATGTGTGCCCAAATACATATGCATAAAAACACAAATTTAGTTATCATTTTGATGCTCTTTAAAGAAAACACTGCAATTCCTGTAGCATATTTTCATATAATGTTCCATCTCCTGTGCAGTCTGCTTAGATAGAACTTCATCAAGTATCTCCACTTGTGACTGTCTCTAAAATAAGCTGCTAAGAGCAGTGTATATAATCCCATGCTCTTTGGTTTTTGTGTTTGGAAAGAGGTTCACAATAAATAAAAATGCTAACGAACTAATAAACCAACCCTTTCATTTATCCTTTCCTTCCTGCATCACTCTCACACACCCACACCCAATAACGAATAATTTACCTCATTTATTCACTCATTTTCCATACCGCTTATCCAATTCAGGGTCGCAGGGGTTGCTGGAGCCTTTCCCAGCTGTTATCAGGGGAGAGTCAGGGTACACCCTGGACAGGTTGCCAGTCTGTCACAATAATAATTCAACTCTTTAAAAAAAAAAAAAAAAGAAAAAAAACAAACACCATTTCTATCATCTCATCATTTCCTACATTTAGTTTCTGATGTCAGAATTTCATCCTAATTTTAACAGGAGAGTAGATCACTGTGTTTTCCAGAATTTTAGCCTATAAATGTGTTATCAATTTGGACTTTCGGCCAGGGTTACTTAGTCTAACTTAAAAAGCCTACGCTACGCAGGTATCCATGCTTTAAAACTCAGAAAAGTCCCTTTTAAAAGTGTACATTGCCACAGCCTCTGTTGTCATCTCCCTGAAATCCTCCATTTTTACCTCTGTTAGTTAAAAGCTCTCCTGAATGACTCAATCTACCTGAGTTTGTCCTTCATTTCAGGTGAGATAAAATAGTTACATGATAAAAACGTACAACATGATGATGTAGACAGTACCAGTCTTGGACTGCAAGCAAAGCGTTAAAGGTAGCTCAGGGGCTCCTGTGGAAGAGAATAACTCTCTTTAGTGTGGACTTGAGGTTGTGATACATTGCAGATGTTCTTTGACAGGAAAAACTCTCGGAAAACCTGAGATGCCATGAATATAACCAAAACTGAACTATTATAACACGGAGGAGAATCTCATGTTTGTCCTGTTTCACAGTGAAGAAGAGCAGTTTTTCATCAATGGGAATCTTCCAGACTTTCACCAAGTGGACATTCCTGACATCTGGATTGGCTTGTCAGGTACTGGACTGGCTTTTTTTTTTTTTTTTTGGTACTCTTTCTGAAATTGCAGAAAAAAATTTCTTGCTCGTTTAATTGCCTTTTCTCCCTCATTGTCCTGTTTTACATGTCACCAGATAAGGAACAGGACGGGGTTTTTAAATGGGTGGATAAGACTGACATTAAGTTTTCAAACTATGGTGATGGTTGGCCCAGAAACACTGCAAACACATGGGACTGTGGACAGATCTTCACAGGTAGGGGGGACGACTAATGAACTGATCTCCTGTCTTTAGACTGAAGCTGGCATTGCAAACATCAGCCAACATCTGCAGAGTTTCTGTTACTTTTTAGGGAATTATGATGGTAAATGGGAAACAACCAACTGCTTCAAAAGCCTGGGTTACATCTGCGAGTTGACAGGTGGACAGAACCCCCTACCAACGGCACACCCTGGTCAGTTAAACTTCATGCTCTCTCCTTACACACTGCATCACAGCTTAGTTACGCAATTCAACCTTTTGGATGAGAGGTAAAGAAACAGAAGTCTGGCTGCTTTCATTCAGACTCTCAGGAGAATCATAATTGTATTGTTTGCTTCAGATTTCCACTGTGACCAGGGGTATTTGCTCTATGGGAACTTCTGCTATCATTTTGAGACTGAGAAATCTAAAAACTGGCATGATGCCGAGACTCACTGCACCAGTGAGCAGGGTCACCTGGTCAGCTTCCACAAACCGGAGGAGCTCAGTTTCCTGACTGGTGAGCAGCTAAGAGAGCAAATGACTATACGTCACAGAGCTCTGCAGGGACTGTAAATATGTAGTCGGCTGTGGTGTTTTGATGGGTTGTTTTTTTTTTCTGCAGCTCACATGCCAGGAGAAGCCTGGGTGGGTCTGAATGACATCAACTCTGAAAACAACTTTGTGTACACTGATGGATCACTTACAGTAAGTGAAAAAGCTAGAAGCAGAATCAACCATCAAAGGCAAAAATGCTGCAGTTTGACCACACAGATCCTCAGACTAATGTACAAGGAGCTTCTCAGTATGTGCTACTGTTTTCTGTGGATCTCAGGACTTCATCCCGTGGGCTCCGAATCAGCCAGACAACTGGCAGAATGATGAAGACTGCGTGCAGCTCAGAGGAATGAATCACCATGAAGCTGGGATGCTCAATGATGATTTCTGCACTTCCACGAAGGAATACATCTGCAAAAAAGGTGGGATGCTCTTGCAGCACTGTGCCTCCTTTTGCTTTCATGTTATAGTTGTGGTCATTATTTGTCCTGTCTCCTCACAGCTAAAGGACAAGGACCTCCTCCCCAGCCTCCAACATCTGGACCAGGTCAACACCATGCTGCACTTTTCTTAGACCTGAAACTGGTGATGTGTTTGTTTTTATCTGAACGTGAGCATGCATGAACTCAGATGTTTGTTACAGGATGGAATGACAAATGCGGTTCATGGATGTTTGACCCTTTTAACGACTTCTGCTACCTGTTTAACTACCTGTCCATGAGGACTTGGGCGGAGGCTCGAGCTGACTGTGTCAACCAAGGAGGAGACCTGATTAGTATCACAGATCCCTTTGAGCAGGCCTTCGTACAGGGTATCATCCTTAAATATTTCACTTTATTACCATTCACTTCTGCTTATTAGAATATTAATCATGCATTTTGGTTGTTTCCTGTCAGGTGTGATCCAGCAGAGCCCCACTGGGATCTCCCTGTGGATGGGTGGACATGACTCCGTCACCGAGGGCGGCTGGGAGTGGACAGACGGCTCTCCGTTTAGATACATCCGCTGGAATGCAGGTCAATTTAAAGCCAGCTGAGATTTCTGAAAGAGATTACTGGTCCAAAAAAAACAGCTGGATTTAAATCCAAGTCTTTTTTTTTTCCCCTCACAGGAAACCCAGATGACTATTACGGTGAAGACTGCTTGTCTATACTTATTAATGATGGCTATTGGAACGACGATAACTGTGAGCACAAAAGAGGATACATCTGCAAGCGGAGAGGTGGGATGTGGCTTTAGTTATTGTGACACTAGCAGAGTAAAAACTGAGACATTATAATGTTGTAATCATGCTTTCTCTTTCAGGAAACACACCTGAACCTCCTCCACCTCATGATGGTAACGACACTTGCATTCTTTCTGTATTTGTGCTAATAATGAAGAAATGAATTAAATGAGTGTAAATTTGTTTCTTTGCAGGTTTTATGACGGCGCTGGTGTGCCAGGACTCCAGCGCTGTCCTTCATTGTCCGCATGAAAGCGTAATCAACATCCAGTCTGCTTTCTATGGAAGAAAGAGCGATGACATCTGCCCACACTTTGAAGGCTCAGAAGGTGCTGCAGCTACAGAAGCAAAGAGTTTTAAATGCGACGTACCGGCATCAAACTCAGAATAACAATTAAATATCCATCTTTATTTCTACTTTTGTTTAGGCAGCTGCACAGGTTGAGGGCATCCTACCTCTATACAGAAAGGCCTGTGACAACCGGCCTTTCTGTTTCGCATATGCCCATGTGGACGAGGACCCCTGCCCCTCTGTCTCTAAATATCTCGAGATTGTATACAGCTGTGAACAAAAAGGTAGCTGCTCATTCATCTCTTCTGATTGATTTCTGTGTTTATCCTGGAGATCTTCAGGCAGATGCTTCATGTTGTTCTCACAGTGTGTCTACATGGCCTGGGTGTTGAGAATGGAAACATCACAGACTTTCAGCTCTCTGCTTCCTCCTCCATTGGTCTATTTACTCCCAACGAGGCACGTTTGAATGGATATTCCTGCTGGATGCCTTCAGGAAGTGGTATGAACGAACCCAGGAGCCACACATATGAAATAACACTGATGGTTCAACATAAAGACAGCTCTGATTTTTATTATTAGCTTTATTTGATACAGAAATTTATAAAATCGCATGGTATTCTATCATATTTCCTCTTCCAGCTACCTCAAGCTGGATTCAAGTAAACCTGGGTGAGATCAGAAAGGTAACAGGGATTGTTATCCAGGGGTGTCCTCAGAATGACCACTGGGTCACCAAATTTAAGATCCAGCACAGTATGGATGGACTAACCTGGACCGACTACACAGCTGATGGGGGGGTGAGTGAGGAAACGCCTCGTAAAACTATCAGGAGCTAAAGAACGTCACAGATCAAAGCACAATCTGAAAGATCTGGAAGAGTTTGTTTTACTTTAATTTGTATAATAAAACTTTTGCATTTCCTTTATTTCTAGTTTTTTCCAGGTTCAACAGATAGAAACTCAGCTGACACTCAGCTGCTGGGCACGCCTGTGTCGGCACTCGAAATCCGCATCCTTCCGCTTGAGTTCAACAACCAAGCAGGCCTTCGATTTGACGTCCTGGGATGTACACCTGACTGTGAGGAAACCTTTTCACTTTCCTGTACCCACATCTGGAGTAAAGGCTGTTTTTCTTATGTAAATTGTGCTCGATATTAAAACATCTGTGGTTCAACAGATGCGATTACGTGTGCCAACAAGCCTAACTTTAACTTCGCCAATGATCAAATGACGTGAGTGTAATCAAAAACATTTCTTTTATGCATGTTCTGATGAGCAGTTACTTTTCTCTGTGGTTAAGTAAATTTTTTGGTTGCACCTTTAAACGAACTTGCCATAATTCTTCTGTTTTTTAGGGTCCACTGTCCTGCAGGCTGTGGCCATTCTAGTTACATAGTTTACGGCACATCAGTATATCGCGGGGTATGTAAATATACCTTTAAAACTGTTTTGCATTAAGTTTCTGTTGCATGTGTTGACTTTCCAACTTTCATCTTTGTTTTGTTTTGACAGGACTCAAACATCTGTGCAGCAGCCATCCATGCTGGTGTGATACTGAATGAGGTCGGAGGAGACTGCACTTTGCTGAAAGCTCCGGGACAGAACTTCTACGCCGGATCCACCAGAAATGGCATCACCTCAAGACAGTGTGTACACAAGTTTCATGTCTCACATTCATATCTCCTATCTTTACGTCATGCAACACAACAGTCCAAAGTAATTAATACGTCTTGCAATTTCCATAGATTTGATGGAGACTATTCTGTGTCTTACACTTTTGCAGATGGAGGTGAGTTAAAATGAGTTTATCGCTCAGTATTTCTTTCTGCTGTTGCTTTTTCTTATAATAACCAGTTCTGCATCATCTTCTCCCACAGAGCTGAGATGTTCAGGGCTTGACTGGTATGAGTTTGGAGAGTTTTGCTACAAACCTTTTACAGACAAGAAAACGTGGCATGATGCCCGACAAGCGTGCAGAAATCTGGGTGCTGAACTGGTGTCCATCCGGTCGATGACGGAGCAGAACTGGCTGGAAAGCTACTTGTACATGGGTACGGAGAAGTAGGATGGGAAAGATGGTTTACAGATAAATAAAGATTAGAAAAAAAAAATGACAAGCAAAGATTTAGAAAATGTCTTTTTTCAAATTAAGGCTGTTTCAGCTCAAACCTGGAACTATATTAGCAAAATATGAAGTAAAACTCACGAAGTAAACATGCCTTAATTCGATTTTTTTGTTCCTCTCACACAGCCACCAGTGATGTGTGGACTGGTCTGAACGATCTGTTTGTTCCTGGTATGTTCGCATGGTCTGATGAACACATAGTAACATTCACCTACTGGGCTCCAGGGGAACCCAACAACCATGATGGGTTCAATGAGGACTGTGTTGAGATGTTACACCAGGTGATAAACACAAAAATCTCACATCACCTCCAGCCCGGGAGATATTCTTATTCTTTGCAGCTAATTGTGGTAATTTTGTTACAGACTGGACGATGGAATGATGTGTCCTGCACAGAACTCAACACCTACATATGCAAAATGCCCAAAGGACATTACCCAGTGCCCTCCGTCAAACCTACGGTGTACGGATGTCCTCAGGTAGGACAAACCCGTCTTTTCAGATTTAACTTAAAACACAAGTTATAAGACTTGGAAAAGAAAAGCTACAGTGCCTTATGATGTTTTTTGCTATGTTTCAGGGCTGGGATGCATATGGCTACTCCTGCTACTGGATGGAGGAGACAGCCAGGAGCTGGACTGATGCTAAAGCCTTCTGTGCTGAGCTGGATGGGTTCTTGTTGCACATTGGAGACATGTGAGTTGATGAAAGCAACGTACATTTTTATACGGTTTTCCTGTGTTTTTATATAATTTCTTAAAGGAATAACTTAGATGTTTGTCATCCAGATTTCAACTGTTGTTTTATTTTTAATAGTTTTCAAATTAGGTCACTTGCATCCCATGTTAATATGGTCTTGGTTACCAGATGTCTTTGGTGTAACATCCTATTTACCAGTCAAATTAAAGGTGTAAAGTAATGTTTCCTGGACTCACGCCCAGAACATAAACAACTTCTTGTATGTACAGTATAATGCTGTAATATTAAGCTTCTTTCAGGTTCAGTAAGTATAAAAGTTTGTCGTGAACTCTCCTGTTGTGTCCCGGCAGCTATGAGCAGTCACATTTTACAGTGCAACTCACTGGGAAGACTGGTCTGTGGTGGATTGGCCTGCGTGCTCATGGAGTTGCTAGTGGAGGGGTTGACTACATCTGGGACAACGGCTCACCGCTCACCTTCACTCACTGGGACAAAGACCAGCCAGGTACACCGTCGTCATCCTGATCATCTAAACAGAAAACGATTCCCACACGAGAAACCATCACTTTCCTTTTTGTCTCCAGATAACGGTGATGGCACCTGCGTAGCTATGACAACGGGTCAGATTGGTGGTTTCTGGGATGACCAGATGTGCTTGGAGAAACACGCCTTCATTTGTGAAAAATACAGACCTGACATCAGCCCACCTACCAAGCCCCCAACTCCCCCTCCTGCACAGGGCTGTGCTGATGGCTGGACGGCCCTGCCTCACTTCAGGAACTGCTACAAGGTAGGAACAGAAAATAAAACATCTGAAACGGTGACTGTAAGCAGGGATCTTCCTCTCACTGGTTGACGTTCTTGTGCGGATTCACCGCAGCTCTTCCACAATGTAGACTGGTCCCTGAAGAAGAGCTGGGGAGCAGCTCATGAGGACTGTGTCGCCAGAGGAGCTAATCTGGTCAGCATCCACAATCAGCCGGAGGAAGAGTTTCTGTCTCTGTACAGCAAAGGCAGCAGTAAGTGGATCGGCCTGAAACGCAACTCTATAGAAGGAGGTAAGTTTTATCCAACTTTGTAGAAACTGGATTCTGTTAGAATCTTAAATAAGGAGCACAAATAGAAAGTCTAATTACTCTTTTATTAATTAGGATATTCCTGGAGTGATGGCACACCTGTGTCTCACACAAACTGGGGTCATGGGGAGCCAAACGACCATGATGGCCGCGAGGAATGTGTTGAGATGGTGAGCAGCACCAACGGGTCCTTCTCCTGGTGGAACGACCTTAACTGTGACGCTCATCAGGACTGGATATGCATGATCACCAAAGGAAAGACCCCCATCCTTCCCCCAGTGCCCCCACCTCCTGTTCCTGGTAAACTGATCCCACAGTGCATCTGTCCTTCCTGCACAGAGTGAGAGTTGGCTACAGGATAGGATAATGTGTTTTATTTCCTCTCGCACCTCAACAAACAGCTCCAGATTGTGGCTCCAATCCAGGCTGGAGGAAAAACAACAACATCTGCTACTACTACAACGACACAGACATCGTTGACTTCCACACAGCTGCAGTACGCTGCTATGAAGAAAAAGCGACACTCGTGTCCATCCTAAACAAAGATGAGCAAGCATACGTTAACAGCATGGTATGGCTAGTTTTGACATCATTTAATGTGACAAAAAAAAAAAAAAAAAAGAGGGTTCCTACAAAACAACTTTGATGTTTTCTTGCTCTTCCAGGTTGGGACAGGAAAGGTGTCGGCAGCCTGGATAGGAATGATGATGTTTGGCATTGCAAATGGACAATACATGTATGTATATTGCTAAGAAAACTAGCAAGAATGCAACAGCAGCTTAAATATACAGGATATATAAACATCTTCTAATCCTTTTAGTTTCTTAAAAATGAACAAAAATCAGAGTAAGAAAATTCTGTTTTTCTTTGCTCAGGTGGGTTGACCTCTCACCTTTGACATACACACACTGGGCTTCAGGTGAGCCCAACAACGCCAACGGGGAGGAACAGTGTGTCCAGATGAACAGACATCAAGGTACTACGACTCGACTGTTTCCATTAATCTAATTTCCCCAAAGCTCCCATTGTTGATGTGCGCCTCAAACTCTGGGCTTGTACAGGTGGATGGAATGATGCCAACTGTGGGCGGGCTGGAGCAGGTTATGTCTGTAAGAAGTTCCCTGGAGACATCCACACCCCTCCTCCACCTACACAGCCCTGGGAGGGCAACTGTCCTGAAGGTAACATGCTTCATATCAATATTAAAGATGTACCTTTTGTATTTATTGCTAATTAAGATTGTAAAAGGTAAGGTTAATATCCAGTCTCAATTTTCATTTCAGATGATAAAGGAATAAATGGGCTGCACATATTAAAACACTGGTTTCCTCTTTTACCACTTCCTGCAGGTTGGATGCGTTTTAGGAATAAGTGCTTCATGTTCAAGGGAAAGAAAAACGATATCAAACTCAACTGGTCTGAAGCTCGGAACTGGTGCAAAGACCAAGGAGGAGAGCTGGCAGTCATAGATGACCAGTATGAGAACGGTAAGCTCATCAGATAAACATTTACTGAATTTAAAAAAAATATATTCTTAATCTGGTGGCTGATTTTCTGCCTCCCCAGACTTTGTATCAAGTTACCTGAGAGACCTGGAGCTTCCCACCTGGATCGGGCTGTCAGATCTCTTGGCAGAGAACCAATACGCCTGGAGTGATGGGGTCAGCCCAGTGAAGTACACAAACTGGAATGAAAAGGAGCCCAACAATGTAGGAGGAACGGTAAGGAGGATGTTACACTCCTGAGGCTTTTATAAGCAGAACAAAACGTTTTACTTCCAGGTAGGTTGATGTGAAAGAGGCACATGTAGATTTAGCTTTTATCTGTCCCGTCCTGAACAGGAACACTGTGTGGCAATGACTCACAGCTACTTAGTGACCGGCAAGTGGAATGATGACGCCTGCCACAATAATCATAGCTTCGTCTGCTTCAGGAAGAAATGTCAGTAAACACTCCAGCCTCATCCTTTCAGATAACATTTCAAACATATAGCATTTGCAGCCAGTCATTTTATTTATCTGCTACTACATCAGCGAGCAGCATCCAGCCTCCTCCCCCAACCAAGAGCCCCTGCCCAGACGGCTACATCTCCTGGTACCAGAACTGCTACAGGCTGGTGGAGGAGCCTGCAACCTGGGACGCAGCGCAGACAGCCTGCCAGGCTCAGGGAGGAGACCTGGCCAGCATCGACATGAGCTACGACCAGGCCTTTGTTGCTGGGGTGGTCCTGCAAGGCAAAGCAGACGCCTGGATTGGACTCAGGCGCGAGGTATCAGACATCTTCAGATATGAAAGAATAGCAAAGTCCTCACAAAAAGTGTTATTTCTAGATTAAGAAAGTAACAAAGAACTAAATCTTAAGTCATGTTGTACTGCAGGAAGATGGATCATACATGTGGTCAGATGGATGGCCAGTTTTTTTCACTCAGTGGGGACCAGGAGAGCCCAGTAACATCAAGGATGAAGGCTGCGTGAGCATGCACGCTTCTATCTGGGTCCATGGAACCTGGAATGACACCAAATGTGACCTAGCTAAACCCTACATCTGCAAGATCTCCTCCGGTATAACCTACTGGAACCGAGCTCATCTTTGCTCCTTCTCCTCTTCTCTCCATTTTCTGTGCATTACTTGAGGAATTCCTGTTAATCCAACTTACATCTTCCAGAGAAACCACCACCGACTCCCAGCCCTGGTGATGGGAAGTGTCTGCCGTTCTGGGTGCCCTACGGCCGCTACTGCTACTACGTGTACAACGAGAAGCAGGGCTTCTCCTGGCCCGATGCCCGACACTACTGCCAGTCAGTCAGGACAGAGCTGGTCTCCATCCACAGTAGAGCAGAGCAGGAGTTCCTCAGGACCATGAACCACAGCAAATATCACCACATCTGGATCGGCCTCACCAGGGACTCACACTGTAAGTTTTAAAATGTGCAGAATAACTGCTTGGAGGTCAGTGAAGAACATACCGACATGACAGAGACTTGTATGTCTGGCTTTCCAGTTGGCTGGGCTTGGACAGATAAGACATCACTGGGATTCCTGAACTGGGCTCCTGGCGAGCCCAACGCAGCCTTTCATCCCGGGGAGATCGCCGAGGAGAACTGTGTGGAAATGTACCACGATGGACGCTGGAATGACAACAACTGTCTGGAGAAGAGAGGCTTTGCATGCCGCCACCGCCAATGTAACAATTTCTTGATGTGGTTTCTGCAGCGTATACTCGTTCATTCAGGATATTTTATATTTTATTTCCTAACTGGGACATAATGGACTGCAGATTAACAGTCTCTTTCTCTCTTTAGACTATGTGACAGATGATAACAAAAATCCTGTTTTCCCCACTGATGGTCCCGGTAGTTCCAGTAAGTAATAAAACACACAATTTCCTTGATATTTAATAAGTTGCCTGAAAGCGAAATATCTCAAGTTGCAGATTTCCGTGGTGTTTTAGAATACTTCTCTCCATATGATAAAATCTTACCAGTTATTGACTTTTTATCTAATGCCGCCGTGGATGTGGACTTACCATGAAACTGCACGTCCACAGATGGAGGGGTAATAGCCGGCGCCATCATTGGAGCCATCATCTTTGCCTGCTTGATCGTTGGACTGCTGTACTATGTCTTCAGCGTGCGGGGGTATAAACTGAGCAGCTTGAGCCTACCAACAAGAACAACCAGTAAAGTTGAGGTGGTAAGTTACTCATCTGTCCATTGCAGTCGGGTCAGGAGTTTTTAGACATCTAAATTGTCATTTTTTCTGTTGCAGCCTGCTTTCACCAACCCAAACTTCCCAGGAGAATCGTACACATAATAAAGTTTTGTACAGTTCATTAGTACTGATGCTTTTGTAAACGAATGAAAGTCTAAGTTTTTTCTCTTTTTTAAATACTGTATATGCTGCAATGCAATAAACCAAATGTATTGAGATCACATTTCACTTCCCTTTGTTGCACTCACATCTTTTAAGTGCAGCAAATGCTTTGTTTGTCCAGAATAATTGTAAAAATGTTCAATGCACATATTCAACATTTTACTTTGTCAGATTTTTGGTTTGTTGAAGAAAAAACAATAAAGCCATTTTTATTTGTTTCCAGTGTTTATTCATGTTTTCACACTGCAACACCTTTTTTTTTTTTAAACAGATTTCACAAATAGGAAAAAAGCATCTTTCCCAAAAAAAAAAAAAAAAAAAAAAAAAGAACATTTTTCCAGTCAATTTGTTGGACAATTATTTGCAAAGGAATTCATAAATAAGGCACCAAAAACTGAAGAGAATGAAATAAAGCCAGAAATTCAGAAAACAGAGTTTCAATATCTGCTGAATTTTGTAGTTTCTCTTCCATGGTGTCCAACTCTAAAGATCATTTTACAGCAAGCTGCTCAAGAGCTGTACATAAAAAAAAACAACTAATTCCATGGCACCAGTGTACAATTTAATTGGAGAAAAAAAAAATCATAAAAAAAAACAATTAGCGTAAGAAAGTTTGAAATGCTTATTAATCCCTTTTGAGCACTTTCATTTATTGTATAACTGCACAACAACTGAATTAACACAAGCTCAGTGGCACTCATGATGCAGTTCTTGAACTAATCTAAACACCCCTCCTTCTCCATAAACAAGAACTTCTGATGCCGACAACTCACTTAAATCTTCAAGCCAACAAAATGCTTTATTGCTTCGAGTCAAATTCAGAGTAAACAAGAGTAAAGACTACCACAGTCCAGCCGATCTTACATGGTCTTAATAAAAAAAAAAAAAAAAAAAGAACTCTTCAGTAAACTATAGTTTGGGAATTTACTCCACACTCACAGATTTAGTTATTTTGCTGCTTGATAGAAGTGTAGGAAACTTAAAAGCAAGAGTACTGTAGTTGTACCTCAGTACTAATGATGGCAGCAGTCCCACTGAAACCAGCAAACGTCAGCCCCTACATACACACAAGAACGTCGCACCGTTTCCTCCTCGGGGACACAACTTTAAAGAGAAGCCGATTTGAAATCTCTGTACTTTAAAAGTCTCTGTGAGGTTCCCTCCTGTTCTTTCAGACTGTGAAGAGAACCTTCAATAAAAGTGTTTGATGGGAATCAACAGACCACAACCTTTTCAAGCTCAGCTTAGTTGCTCCATCTTCAGAAGCTGACACTGACCCATGCCTACACCTGCAATTAACACCAGTAACATAGATGTTCAGGCAAAATGTGACTGCACTGGGATCAGATCTCAGTTAGACGTTTATGCAATCTATACGTCATGACCCAACTATCTATTCCTGCTATCTCAAGCAAGCATAAAAACAAACAAACCTCTGATGGGTAGGATAGTGGCAGCACTGGTGCAAACATCACTGTTAGCTCCCAGAAAGATAACATATTAACATTAAGTGACAACAGATGAGGACCTGCATAAGCAAAGCAAAATTCTGGCACAGTTATTGTCATCTCTTTTTTTTTTTCTTTTTTTTTTTTTTTAAGAGTAAACTGACTAAACATAAAACAAGCCAAGCTTTGACCGAATGTTGCATCTCACAGAAACTGTACTCTGCATTTTATTTGCATTACTTCTAGAGAAATCACAAAAGAATCTCTTCACAGCTGGCTGCAAGAACAGTTACAGGGGTTGGATGGTTTAGCAGTGTAAAGCTTTCTTTTTTTATATAAAAAAAGGAGGGAACAAGTGCAATTCTCTTCACCAAAAAGGCAAGAAAAACAATGGTTTGCTTTGGTCTGACAAACCGAACATCCAAAAACATCCTTAAAGAAAACATGCCTGCCAACTCTTCAGCATTTACCGCAGAACAGCAAAATCCTGATGGCGAACCCTGTTGTAGCAGCTGAAATGTTAAGACGTAAAAAACGATGCGCTGAAATCATTAAAGCTGCAGCTACACCCCACAGACAGCAGCTATCCACCACACAGGGATCTGCCCTGAAGGAATTCAACCTTTCCTCCTCTTTATTTCATGTCTGTTTATTTGTACACTGGAATTCCAAATGCGCCTCAATTTACTGATGTTAAGAACAAGCGAGTCACAAAGTTTTTATCATTTGTTATTATTGCACATGAAAAACTAAAAATAAAGACTAACACCAGATTAGCTAAAATTAATAAATTAAAGGCTGATTTAATATTACTATGTGGTACTTTTGCAACAAACTTAAATTTTTTTTTGTATGAAATTACTCCCTTTACTTAACTACATTATCAGTAGAAATGTTTAAAGAAACTACAGGTACAGAATTTCATAGTCGAAGTCAAACCAATGTTTAAGACTGAAGCAGGAAAACTAGCTCTTATGGGAAATGAAGTAAAATCATTAACAAGAACTGCGTGATAATAAGTCCAAATATGATATAAGTGCCATGTTTTCCTGATTGCCACCTAATCAGAGGTCATAATACTAACAAAAGTTGGGACAATAATAATGATAAATAAGATCTGTCAGGACTTGCACCACAAGCATATGATTAGGAGAACAAAATAACAGACATACCCCCCCCCCGAAATGGCACTTTTGGTAATATTTGATGCATCTCCTCTTGTTTGATTTCAGTTCACGCTTGAAAAAAGCCCTGATTTTAAAATCATGACATCACCTCATAAAGCAACAGGGAGACTGTGATGAGCTGGAGAAACAGTTCAGATCAGGACGATGCTGAAGTGAAGGAAAGATGGGATCAGGCAGAGTGAACCATGTCCAGCATCACTCCTTTTGGCTGTCCAACCTCAGCCAGTGGACACCTTGTCTTGTATAGCGGACCATTGAGCTCATACTGGAAGTCAGGCTGAGCGGGCCCATAACAGTGTCCAGCTCTGTCAACATACCTGCACACAGTATTATGAAAAGCAATTAACATTAACATCTCGCCAGGGCATCCATCTACTTAACCTTTGGAGAAATTAATGGAACTTCAGGGGTAGTTTTAATAAAGATTAGATGCTTTACGATCACAATCTTCTTTTCAAACGACTAAATTCTGATTTCTCAGTGCTTTAACGTGGTTTAAGTAACATGAAAAAAAATTCCGTGTATGTTAATTAGGGATTAGATTAGACAGGGATACATTTGTAGTCAATCTTATCTGACAGAGCTCACACCTTCAACCTAAAGCTGCAACACCAGAGATGAAAGAGATCTCAACGCTAAGCAATGATGACATCCTCTGAAAATAATTTCCCACTGGTCAACAAACCGTTGACTAGTGTATGGTAGATTTATATTCTTACTTAAAAGTAAAAGTCAACCAGCAAGGTAAAGTTATGTACAGATGTGAATCATGTTGCAACTTCCATCTTCCACTCTGCAAGTCAGGGTCTGTGTTTCTTTATGTCACATACACAATTTAAAGGTACAGTATGTAAAAAAAAAAAAACCCAAAGGTCAATGGCAGGAAAAAATGTATATATAATTCAAAACTGTGTTTCTATTTATGTGTAATGGCTGTGCTAGAATAGCTCTTATATGTTTATTTTCTTAGAATAAGCCACTTATATCTACTTGCTGGGGGTAGCACATATTTGCTCCACCATTTTTACTATTGTGTCCCTAAATGGACAAGACAATGTGAGTGAAGTGAGAACCCTCTGAACTTTAAAATTGCTGTACCAGCTTTGTTTAATGGTAGCT
This sequence comes from Atherinomorus stipes, assembly GCA_023101725.1. NCBI lineage: Eukaryota > Metazoa > Chordata > Actinopteri > Atheriniformes > Atherinidae > Atherinomorus > Atherinomorus stipes. Next base: position 1,373,292 of record JALJCO010005679.1, read on the forward strand.
AGAGCACTGTTTGGGATAAGTAATGCCTTGAAAGACATGAAAAATATTTCCTTTTAGTACAGTCATAGCTACACCTGAGACTACTGGATCCAGATGAAAACATCTTCATGTCTGGGAGAATTTTGGCCCCTAATGGCCACCATACATTCACAAAGGTGCTTGGAATATGAAGTCATTTGAAAGAAAACATCTTTTCTTCCAAACACTGATCCTTACCACTCGATGTAGACTATGTAATTCTTACATACTGTACCTTTAAGCGGGTAAAAAATGTCACAGTGACAGCAAACAGACAAAGAATGATTAACAGCCATTATGATGCACTGAAAACAAGCTTTTCCATCAACTCTCACCGTTGCCTTTGTGCGCCAGCTCCTCTGCCTGCTCCCAGATGTCATGAGCGCTTAAGAACAACATAGTGATGTTGACATAGGTGAAGGCCACTTGTTCAACTTCTTTAGGAAATGCCAGAGCGGGGCCAGCAGAGCCTGTTCCTAACCCGCTGTGATTGGAGCCGGGACCTGAGCTGGCAGATGTGCTGGCTGGAGACGGCATGTCGGGGGATGGGTTTTCTGCAGTCCTTAAAGAGAAATGGAAGAAAAGGTGAAGACTTGGAATGTGCTTTGTGTGTGACAGCTGGAGTGGCATCCCATGCCATATTTGTTATTCAGCACGTTGGGTAATCTTTGGTACAAACGGATGTGGTTTGGGAAGCAGATGACTTACTTTGATGAGCACAGAGGATTGTGGGATGCCTGAGCAGAGCTCTGTAAGAGAGAGACAGCTTAACATTTTCTTCTTTCTTCTTCTATTTAATTTGTTTCAAAAAGCAAGAAAACTAGTAAACGTGACCGTAAAATCTTTATTACTTACATTAAAGTGATCAGTAAGGGTTTTTGAATATTTCAGTGCCATTTTGTGTTTGTGGCGAAACATGGCCATCTGTAGGAGGGACTGGCACTTCAAGCTGAAAAAGAGCCCAAAATCATTAAGACTGCACATTATTTGGTTCAGTTACAGATAAAAAATAAAGGAATTGAAGATTTTCTAAAAAAAAAAAAAACGTGTGTATTTTAAGATTTTTTTTGTTTTGAGATAAAGAACAATAAAGCAAACTATATCATTACACATCTAAAATACCATATCTTTATACTGCCCTTGCCACTCAACTGACTGGATGATTTCATTGAATGATATTTTAACTTCAACTTTGAACAGAGTGACAAATCATCTTACCATAAAACTAATAAGTCCTTTTCTGAGGGTGGAGCAGTGGAGTCTACGGGGTTTTTCAGCTTCAGTATGAATCTGTGAGAATGAAAACAGGAAAAATAAAACATGGAACTTTGTTAAAATGTTCTTGCTGTTCTGTAGCTTGAGCTTTGCCATGACTAGTTCAACATCTCACTGCTTCAAGTGTGAGGATTTGGAGACCTGTACTCAGTGGCTATGCAATCTAAATAATTCAAAAGTTGCAAAAAGCAAGTACTGCAGACAGCATGAGAGAAGAGACGGATCTTACTTTAGAAGTTCCACCGTCTCAGCAAACATCGTGTAGGAAGACGTTGAAATCTGAGGATCTTTTTCCATGGCGATGCCACTCTCAACAAAGAACATGGCCGCATCCAGATAGTTTAAGGCTTTACTGAGCTTGTCAGACTACAGAAACAAAACAGGAACTTTTGTTGTTGCGCAGGACTGCCCCCTACTTTATAGAATAACAACGAGAAACCTACCTCTGCATCTGCCTTGTGCTTCAGTCTTTTGGCCTCCTTTATGTAATGCTTCACTGGATACTCCCTGTTGGTTGGGGGGTGCGGGGGGTGGGGAGGAGACCTTGTGTAAATTTATCAGTTAAGATGAGGCATCACTTACCACTAAACACAAGAGAAATGTTTCTGTTTCTGACCCTGAGAAATCAAAGTCAGAGCATTTTCTGTTCTCCAGATAATATAAAAAAAGAAAACAGGTGAATCAAAAAATAAAAAAGTTAAAGCTTTAACTTTCATTTAACTCAACTGAATAAATGAAAAAAGGTCTACTTTGCTTCATCTGACACATATATCTTCATCACAACCCCAAATACCAGCATTGTGCAGCATTTACATTTACCAAAGTGGACCGCTTCAAAGAGTCTGATGTGCTGTTTATTTTCAGAAAGAAAAGTGGTTTCAACAAATTTATTTAGTACAAAGAATTTGTATATTAAATATCATATTTCATCTCTGCAAATCTCCAAGCCATCAGGTCTGTACAACGCCATCATATTCTTTTCCATTTTTCCCCTCATAATCATACGTATCCAGGCTAGATTTATTCCAGGCTTTCCTCTGGTCATCCGTTCTCATTGCAGGTCTCACATGCGACCAAAAACGTGAGTGTGACTGTTTTCCTTGATGACACCGGTGCGGGTAACATTATACAGGTCCAGGTGAAGAACTTCAATTATCTCTCTGAAAGTCTGTCTGCGCATTTGTGTTCATTCCCTCCTTACCTCAGCTCAAAGAAGAATAATACTGATAAAAAGCCCAGAAATCGGCTCTGATCCACAGTTATTCACCATGTTGTGTGTTGGTTTGAAATTAAGAACGAAAGACATCAGGTACGACTGCAATCAATTGTAAAAGTGTGGAATTTGCCCATATCTGGTTGTTATCTATTACCTTAACTCATTAAAGGATTCCCAAAAATTGAATCTACTTCTCCAAGTAGATAATAATGGATAATAATTCATTATTATGAAGAAGATTAAACGTAAATCCAGAGGAGGGAAGTTTGCCAGAGGCAGCACAACCTCATGAGCCTTTTTAAAGTTTGAAGTGTTTAGCTTCAATCAGTTCAGTGGGGCTAGATCTTTAAAAATCATAATAACTATTGCTGACATATAGCAAATACCATCAATATCTATGCTTAATGATCAAAAAACAATCCTGATTGTATTAAATAAAATGAGCTGCTGGGGGCAATGCTGTAAAAATTAGGGTGCACCTACAACTTTTTGCTGGAGCAACCAAATTAAAAAGCTCGGTGCACCAGTGTAACCAGTGCTAAAAGTTAGTCTGGAGCCCTGCACCGGCTTGGAGACTACTGATAATGACATGCAGGTGTACTTGAGGATTACAGGGTGTGGCTTTAGGAGGAAATTACTGGCTTTCTGTTGTCTGGTGTAAGGTTACATTAAAACCCATCAGGAGAGCTGTGTTAACATGCTAGAAGCTGCCATTATGTAGGGGACACAAGCAGCAACAACCTCCATTGTCAAAGCCTCAGAAGTTTTCATACCCTCAAAACTAGCGTAGCTTTTTTTTTTATTATTTGTGGTAAGCATTTCATTACTGCAATTACTCTGAATTTCAAAAGGAAACAAGCAGAGTATTTACAGAAACATGGCATTTTAGAATGTAAATTTAGAAAAGGCTTTAACAACTTGCCCTGTGCTGAAATCTTACCTCTCATCAAATCTGAGCAGGGGCCTGTTGCTCAAAGCCTCTCTGAGGGGCTGCGAAGCTGCCGGGACAGCAGTGCTGGTCTTCAGGGGCTTTTGCTGAGATTGCAGATCATACATTTTATTAAAAACTATCTAAAATAATTAAATTCATCAATTAAATTCTGATGAGTTAAGCAGCTACCTTTCCATGGCGTAGCTGTGGTGTGTGTTTTCCACTGCTCTTCTTGCTTTTCCGAGGCTCCTTGCTCTTTCCAGCCTCCTTACTTAGCGTCTTCCCTGCATCAGTTTTTTGTAACTTTGAATCTTTGACAGAGTCTTTTGATGTTGTGGAGTCCTGAATATGTTTTCGGCCTTTCTTTTGCTTCCTGGCTTCGGTTTGATTGCTGGAACGTCTGTAAGAAAGAAAGAGATGATGTGACCATATCAGCTGAGATGCTCCAGCAATTAACAAACTAATTGTTATCCCAGATTAAATTTCATGGACATACTGTAGTTTCACAGAGGCACCAGTTGATGAGGATATCTCATTTTCTAGCTTCAGTTTCTTCTTGGGAGGAATTTTATTTTCTACCTCAATCTGGAAAAGGACAAATCACACATTAAAGGAAAAGAAAAAAAAATGTATATAAATAATCATTAAAAAAACACCTTCCTTGTGTGCAAAGTTTAAGCTGCAAAAAAAATCCTTGTATTTCTCACATTTTGAGACTTTTTGCTGGTTGTGGTGTGTTTTTGTTTTTTAGAAGCATTACTGCCCCCTTCGCCTTGCTCCAAGACCAGCGCTGGTCTTTTTGTATTGCTGGGAATCCCTTTGTGAATGCTGGAAGCTTGGGGCACTCTTAGGAGCAGATCTAGATCTATCTTCACCAGCAGGGAAGCAGAAGCCCGATGGGGGTCCAAGGAACCCTTGGCTGCATGCCCGGAAGACTCCGAGTGCTTGTGGATCGATTTGTGAGGCAGCTTGGTGCCATTTTGACAGCCAGTTTTTGCTCTGGGTTTAGCATGACTGACTCTGGGTGTTGATGCAGGAGACAGCTGGTCAGGCAGAGCAGGACTTTGGGTGGGGCAGGAGCAGGGGTTAGGATAATGCTCACATGATTGACAATGAAGCGTGGCTTCTGATCCAGTCTTTTGCTTATCAAGTTTAGTGTTTTTAGTCCTTTTAGAGTCTCTTTTAGTGCCACTGCTGTCCTTCTTACAATGTGCTGTTTTCGTCTTTACCTTGGGTCTGTCTGTGAAACAGGAGTCTTTTGTTTGTGTTGTTACAGTTTCCTCACACTGAACGCCAGGTGCTGCTTCAGTGGGACCCAGGCCATGTGCTGTTACAGATTTAGTCATTTTCCTGGGATTGCTACTCTGCTGGTGGCAACGGTTGTCCTGAGGACTTCTGCTGGACTGCTGGGGAGCAGCCAGGTTATCAGAGAACGCCGTTCTGTGAGCAGAGAGCTGAGGTTTATACTCCTCGGTGGTGGAGCTCTGAGAGGGCGGTAGCTGCTTGTGAGTGGGGCTCTCAGACACGAGTACACCGCCTTGGACGTCAGCACCAGAGCTCTGTTGACTGGATCTGATCCAGTTTCCCAGCTGCCAGTCACCATGGCTCACTGCTGGAGCATTGGGCTAGAAAATAAACACAAATATTATGATTTCAGAAAATGTGCCAAAAGATTAATTTATTCTATAGACGTAAAAACACAAGAAAAAATTACCTCGGTTTTAACTGAGCTGCAATCAGGAGGTTGAGACGGCTCATCAATGGTGCTTTCACTGTCCGACTCTGAACCGGGGCTGCTCTCTGAATCACTGGAGCTTGTCGTCTCTACACCACTGGAATGTGCATCAAATGAACTGTAAAACACACAAAAACTGATTGAGAGCAATTAAACACCAACAATTTAGCTTTTCCTGATAAACATTTCATTTTGCAAATACGCTAAAGAAAGTGACATTTTAGTTTGTCTTCATTCAGAATTTAATTCCTGACAAACAAATAATTAAATACAACACTTGCTGTTTGCAGCTGTTTAAAGGATATGTGATGTATTTTTTCTTTGTGGTGTGGGAAATGTTTTTTTAATGTGAACATTTGGTGCGATTTAATCACAGGAGTGTGCCAGTTACTCTGGTTGGTAGAAACTACTCTAAAAACTTTTGAGTCACTGTGACAAATCTCTGGTCTGGTTGCAACATTTATTTAATTGGTCTACATAAAACCAACATATTATAACAAAAGATGTGTTAGATCACGAAAATAAAACACAAAACTAGTCCAGTGACTCACTTTGAGGAGCTCTGCTGGGTGCAATGAGATGGAGCTGCAGGGAAACAGCCCTGGTTTTCTAACAAAAAAAAAAAAAAAAAAAAAAAAAGGGGAAAACAAACATGAGCTTAGGTAATTAATTTACTTCATTATCAATAATCTCACAGTTCAATGACCATTTATCAATACTGAATGCTTTGAATTTCATCCTGCAGGCAAATCTGGTAGACTGAAATATTCCAAAGGCCAGTTGTTTTAGACTCAACATTAGCAAAATTGTACATGAAATGTTAACATTTAATTTCAGCGGTAATCCTGACACCTTGCTGTTTTAAACAGCTAAACATAATACACAGCAACATCCTTGCATGACACACTGCATTGCTTCTTTGGATCATCATTACTCACTTTGTTCTGGACGTGACGAAACATGCTCTGCTTCCTGTAAAGATGCCAATGACACAAGTATGAATTAACACAAGAAGCACTTGCATTTAAAGCTTACCTGTAAATACTAATAATTTCATAAGAACATGTGCATTAATTGTCAGTCTTTATACCATGAATACCAAGGAGCTGTGTCCATGGATAGATGGCACCTCTGGTCTAAATGAGTCAACAAGACCAATGTCATTTTAAATCGTGTTTAACCCCCTTTGATGTAAGAAAATATGTGGAATTTGGGATCCATTCAAAAGGTTGCAGATGTGGTTAGAAATGAAGTTTCATAGCTATCTGCTTATTTTCCATAATAAGAAATTCCTATGTGGATTCACAAAGCAGAACAGCCTCTGTGTACCATAAATTTGCGTACACTGAACTGAAATGAGGCTGAATTTTCTTTGCAGACTGAGGGCAAATTTTGACTGTCATACTTGTGTGAAACAGATTAAACTGACTTGAATCATGAGCTGATTTGGATGAGCAGGGGCTTCCACCAGCAGAGTAGGCAGAGTAATGCGTGTAAATGATCAGTCGTCATGCAAGACCACAGCTGCAGGCGCTCACTGAACGGAGTCTCGCTCCAACACAAACACTAAATCAACCTTAGCTGAGGAAATAGTGGGGATTTTGCTTTAAAAAACCACTAGATTTTAGCCAACATGGGTCTTTTTCCTCCCCATCATCATACATTTTGAAATATAGTCTTGTAGTCAAGTGTGTCACAAGCAGGGCTGCCACAAATGATTTTTTTTGATAGTCGACTAGTCACAGATTTATATTGGTGATTTGTCAACTAATCAAATCATACAAAAATTGTAGCATATTAACAGTACCAGTCAAAATTTTAAACACTTTTCTCATTGAATCTAATGGAAAAAATGTGTCCAAACCTTTGACTGGTTGTGTGTGTGTTTATTTACTGTATGTCAATACACAATTAAAGAAAAGCTGACCCCGATAGCTACGACTACGCATGTGCATCAAGGACAAAAAGGCAGACAAGGCAGTGGAAGGTACTTGACAATTCTAAAAAGGAAAAACAAAGCTTAAAAACAATTAACGATTGGTCGATTGCTAAATTAGCTGCTGACTACTTTGATAACCGACATAATCACAATTAATCGACTAATCGTGGCAGCCCTAGTCAGAAGTATTGGGATTTAGGATTCTGTTACAGTGAATGGACAAACAATTGTTAAATTAAAACTCCAAACTTGCAGAGAAGAAATATTTGGCTACTCTTCATTTTTATATAAAGCAGGCAGTAAGAATAAAAGAAAAATATCTGTGCAAAGATTACCAACTACTGATCTCTCACCTTGGCCGGAAACAGAAACTTGGAGGGTTCATCAGAGCAAGGTGTGTGTATAGCTGTCAGAAGAGGGGGCCATGAGTGGGTCATTTCCTGAGAAAACAAACATGTTCAGCATTCATGAGAAAAGAGCCTTGCTCCATTCTAACTTAAACAGAACCTGAACGTGTTCTGTCAGACAAGGTAAACTAAAGTCGGCGTGATGTAAACGAGAGGAGCAGGCACAACATACTTTGCTTTTACATGGAGAAAATGGAAAATAGTTCACATTTATGTTGTTTACTTCTAGTCCTGTTGACCATTCAAAGCACTTAATATTAAAAGGCACAGTCATCTGTTCATGAACAGATGAATTCAGCACTTCTCATTTGAAAACAGAAAAGTAAACTCCATTTCCCAGGCCAATGCCATACAGCACAAAGTCAAGCATTTCAGTTTCTATGTAAATTTATATCAAATCTGGGCTAATTATCTAAAATTTAAGACTTAAATGACCTGAAACCACCACAACCATCACTCTGTACAACCACAACACATACGATGGCATGCACACGCAGATTTTATGGATACTTTCCCGGGATGATTGAAAACTTGTTTTGTCCAAGAAGAACGTTACACTTGAATGCAATGAGATTAATTTATCATTTAGTTGAACTGTAAAGTTTATAGCTACACTAGCACAGAGTTATTCTGGAAGGATCACAAAAAACAGCTTGAATGCAGCAGTTTGAATAAGCAGGCAGGAAATGCTTAATTATGATCAATTAGTTGTCAAGAAAATGTTCACGTACAGTATATAGTAAAAGAAAAGAAACGGCTAAATGGGTAAAAAAACAAAAACAACAACAAAAAAACAAAGGCATACAGCTGACAGTATGCAGGAAAAATCCTTCAAAAGTAACAAATGAGTCACTATCAAATATCCGTGCCCTGCACTGATCGCACATTATTATTAGAATAAGAACTTAAAAAATTACCGGCAAATGTTTCACCTCTCATTTATCTATTCTCCCTCTCTTGCACAAACACATAACAGTCCTATCAATGCTGAAGCTACTGCAGAGGATGAGTCAAGTTCTACAGTACACTAGCAGTTTTATAAAATGAACAAATGCCTTGACTGGTGGTTCCAACCAACAATAAAGCCTCAAACACAGAAGACGTACTGATATACTGTATATTCCTTGTTGGTTTATCCCTGGAAGATAAATTCCATACCGATTATAAATCAAGTCACAGAGCAGGTACAGTCAAAGATGGCAGGAATAAAACTTAGCTTTATGATTCAGTGGGCTGCAGAGCTTTTATCTTTGGCTAACAAGTTTAAAACCACGGGGGAAAAATAAAATTGGCTACAGCGAGTAGTTATATTGTAACATATAACTTCTAACTGTTGTCACTTGTACTGGAGCTGTTCTGGAGGTCAAAAGAAACACAAAATGCCCCATTACTACACTGAGTATTACATAAAATACTTCTGTAAATTAAATAAAAACTATGTGATTACAGCAAAGTATCAATATATTCCAAAATAATTTCATGTAGTTTGTTTAATTAGCAATTCATATGAAAGTTACAGAGTTAAATTATTCAAAATATTTAAAAGATGAATCTTGTTTAAGAAAAATGGAACAATTTACATTAACATATTTACTCTTTTCTCAGCACAGAAAAGGTGCTGACATGCTCATCTTAGGTAACAAAGGAGCTTTGGGTAAGTAAACAACTGAAAATCAACAGAAAACCACAGATAAAAGTTAATTTTGGAGCAGTTGCTCAACTTCTAAGTGAAACATGCATGTTTGCTCTTATAAAAAGAAAAGGAAGGCTGAAAAATGCAACATGAGCACACTCAGGTTTTGTAATACAAGCAGGCAGCAATCAGTGTTCAGGAGAGTACTTATTGTTGCATCTCTGCATGACTGCTACAGAAAGAGTATTCAAATGTTTCCCCCTCTGCAGACGTCTCTGCAGTGGGGGAAACTTACAAAAAACAGTCATATGAATTATTTAAAATTAAGTGACGCGTCAATAGAATAAAGCCAAAATATCATCGGGAAACATTAACTTTCATTTCATAAACTCCACTGATGTCACTTATTAATTAAAAATATTCTTCATTAAATCCGAAAGTACAGTGAAGCTATAATTTGATCTATTTAAGCATTTACATTAGTTTTCTGACATTTATAATAAACATTTAAACAGTGAAATATGAGAGAGTGCGGCTGGACTTACCTTTAAGATGTCTTCGACACACCGAGCTTCCTCTGTTGTTGTCTTTAAAAGGGAATAGAAAAGCAAATATTAGCTTTCACAAGCATTGTGTACCTAATTAGAAAATTAAGAATAAATGTCAATTTGGTAAATCAATCAATAAATCTCTGATGCCTAACTGTGTTTAGCCATGCAAAATGCTGACTACAGGCCATTGACACAATTCAGATGAGAGCTGCAACTTATCTGAAAGTCATTTATAACCATTTTTATCAACCATGCAAGTTGTTAACATTAACCCATAAAGCAGTAATGATCAGAATTTATTATAGAGACCAATTGTTCTCTCTGACAACTTTTAAAAGCACTCACTTTTGTCATATTTTCAAAGAGGCTTCCAAGTAGTGCAAAAGCTTTGCTACAGATAGGAAATGAAGACCTCACTGGTTAACTTAAACTCTGCTCTTCATGTGTTAAAATATATTACATTCATATGTTACTAAACTACACCGCCGCTGACTATCAGGTGGGCAGCACAGGCCAATCTCAACTTTAGATAAATACTGTGTATGAATGAGTCAACAGGCTACATTTTGTTACAGTTTGTTTTCAGGCGTCTCTTCCATCTTTTTTTTTTTTCCTTCTACTGAATGGACCATGTTTGAGATAAGGTCAGACTGAATGGGCCCCCAGAGCAGTTATGTAAGTTGGTGACAAAGCTCATTTATTGTTTGACTGAGCCCAGGGGGTGAATTTATCAGAGGCAGCTGAGGTCACAAACGCACACAAAAACAGACCGCAGACTGCTTGCTACATACACCACACCGTGCACCTGAATAAGACAAGAGTGCAGCCTGCAACAGGCAGTGTAGAGTGCAGAGGGAAGAACTGTGTGTCTGCCCTTTTCAAAAGGCTTGAACAGTCATGCAGAAATATCAAAACTGATGGAGTTTCAGAGAACATTCTGGCATTGGCAGACAGTAGAGTATTTAAAAGTAGGAAGAGGTGATCTGTATTTCACAAGGCTTAAGGACAGTTTATATAATGTCAACAGTAGTAGCGGATCGGTATCTGGTATTGGCCGATACGCTCAGCCAAGGTATTAGATTTGATTGGAAAAAAAATGGATCGTGCGTCTCTAATTCCTGGTCCACTGAAGCTACTATGCACATTTATGCCCACATGAAATTGAATTCTATTGCGTACAAAATTAATAATATGGTAAAAAAAAAAATATATATATAAAACAAATAAACTCACCTCCAAAAATTGAGGCATAATCTTAATTTTTTTCCAGCTCAGATTTGTTGATTTGTTCTGGTAGTGGTGCATAATGCTCAGGTGATGGCTTTAGCTCAGGTGACTCGCTGACCACCTGGTCTTGACCATCCATGGGGCGCACATACGCTGTTGGCTTCTGTGGCATGACTGTTCCAGGCTGCTTCGACGACAGCAGTGAAGGAAATGTCTGGGAGGGTAGTGCATTTGTCTTGGCTTGAGGCAGAGATGCGTCTTTAGGTGACTGCTTAATGTTCAGTGTGGGAACATCCACGGTGCTGGCAGATCCCAACAAACAATCTGTGGACCCTTGAAGCTGATGCCCATCGAAGGAGTCCCTAGTATCCATGTCAATATTATGATCGCTGGAATGTGGGAGGGGTGGTGGTTGAGGAGACTCGGGAGACAGAGCGGGTATTTCCTGGGGAAAGGGTGACACGCTCCCTGAGATCTGAGAAGACTTCGCTCTTCTTATGTTGATGTGCCGAGTGGCTGACCTGGCTGCCCTGACTCTGGTTCAGCAAAGTCTTTGGGAAAGCGGATGAATGTCTGTGGTGGTTTGAAGATGATGCAGCAGTGGAAATCCTCGTGGGCTGAGAGGAGTAGCTGTTACTTGACAGTCTCTTCTGGCTCTGAGAGGACATGTGAGGGGCCTGACTGTGGAATGAAGTTTTAGATGATTGATCTGAATCTGGCTGACCCTGATCTGACTCCGAGAAGGATACGCAAGAAGAAATGGGTAAAGCTTCGCTGGAAAATGGAGAGGGATTATTCACATCTTCATAACTGCCCAGCATCCTTTGGATTCGATTGGAAAGCTCGTCTCCTTTATTTGTCTGCAAAGGGAAAGAACATACAAAGGTTAATATATAAAAAGCTCTCTTAGACATAACTACAGAGAAGACTGCACTAACCCCCCCACACTAAAAATGAGACTTTTCAAGCATGAAGTCATCACTGACATGTTCTCATTGTAAAATAGATTACACAAGCATTAAATAGGTTTGGCTAGTCACAGACTGCAGGTCATCCAGACGTACAATATAGACAATTAGAAACTATAAAAAAAACAAGATTCTTTAAAGCAATTATTTTAGTATAACCTGGAAACAAAGCACTACTTTCTACTTAAAGCAACCATAATCACTGTCTGTCTTTAAATTTAACTAAAAAATGCTGATTAATGTTCTAATCTAATCCTAAAATCCCAAATAACATATAAGGAAAATGAAAACTTTGCTGAGTGCATCCATGTGTCATTCAACGATTTCTGTGTGCTCACAGAAATAATCCGTACGAGAACCATATCGAGTTTCACTGACCTTAAGGCCCCAGGTTTGCCTCTCAGGATACATGCAGGCTGAGCTATTTTAGTTATAGAGGTTATTAAGGCCATTAGCAGGCTCAGCTCAGACAGCCGCAACATGGAAATCAGCCCTGCCTCATTGTCTGAATTTTTCTTTTTATAAGTAGTTTTAAAAATTCAAATAACTATAAAAGGTTTTTAAATTCAGTTAATATTTTCTTCTTTTTTTTTTTTTATTTCTCTGAATATTTTCTTGGCTCAACATGACCATCAAAATATGAGGGCAACTTTACAGTAAATTAAATGGTTTTGCTGCCTTCATTTATTTTGAGAAAATGTTGGTGCAAACAGAAAATTTAGAACGCATCTTTTAAAGCCATCCTTGAAAATTAAATAACTGATTTGACTTGATCATATTCTACTACCCGCTTTATAAAATCTAACAAATGGAGGGGGATGCTGTTAGAGGGATTTGAAGCAGATGTAAAGAAGGCTTAGCTCTGTTCCTTGCTCAGCTGTGTCTGAAATATGATACTGCTATGGTTCTAAACCTTTGCCACCTTTTTGAGAAAAACTAAAGATGGGCACCCTGCTATTCATAGTAACTGGAGTAAGAGCCCCGTGAAGTGCTTCACTGCTGTTTATATATAAAACAAAGGAACAGAGATGACCCAGACAAGCTAACCAACAACCAGTGGCTTCTTTGAGCATTTCACTTCCACCATAGATCTCACCTTGTATGGTTCCCCAAAGAGTGGAACATTTTCAGGGTGAAGTTCCTGACTTTGGCTGGTTTCTTGGTTTCTCTGTTCCCATGCTCGGAGGCGGAGAAGGTTCCTTTCTTCATTATATACACTAGAATATGAGACAGAAAGATCAAGTTAAATGCTGCTTTTACAAGAATGCATGTCCAGAGTAACAAATGCACACATAAAGCCAAAAATATCTGCCTTAAATGTCAAAGTAATGTTACCACTAATTGATGGCTGGGCTAAGCAACACAGCCTGTAGCTTGTATTTGTTTTAGATTTTAAGATGTTACAAATCCCAGGACAAAATAAATACATAGACAAATCCCAACAAAGAAACCAGCAATGACTTAAGACATTAGAAAATGAAGACAGTCCAAATTTGTGGTGCTGCCAGACTTATCTACCCAAGGGGCAAAGCAGCCGTGTCTAATGATATAGCTGCAGACAGGTGTGATTACACTCAAGCTGTGAGGAGTCACAACAACAGTCACATCTCTTGTCTAGTCCCCAAAGATGGCATGAAGTCAATTAAAATTCAAAAAATTAAAAGCTTGATCAGCATAATAGATTCTATATAAAAGAAAAAACAAAAGCTCCAATGGGAACATACTTACAACACGTCAATATAAACTGAATAATATACTTTTGAGTTTCACTGTTTTCTTTCCAAAATACAGTGTTGATGATCTTCACTGACAGCAGCCCCAGTGGGATGCTTCCATGGCAACAAGTGGAGCAGCAAAGATTTGGGATTAAGCCTAACAGATGAGCACTCATTAATGTGGCAGACAGTCTGGTTAAACTCTGAGAACAGCAGAAACTAGCACTTATAGGCCATACATCATAACATGTATGTTAGAATCACACACTGGTCCTCAATGGAACAAAAATTCAGGACTTTGCATTGACAAGCAGTCAGCAGCTGCTCCTCTTGTTCAACCAGGGGGGACACGGCACAAGCATTATACAATATGCCAAATACCCAAAATGAAGAGCTGGATTATTGAAGACAACATCTAGAATCAGCAGCATTACATCAACCTTACAGTACCATGAGGCAGATATCTGCATCCATTCACTTTTGTTTCAAGCTGACAATTTTTCTGACATTGTGTCAAGAAATGGTGCGTCCTCAACTGACTGGCTATTCAGGATTGCTCTGTCATCATCATGCTCATAAAAAAAAAAAAAAAAAAAGAATCTCTTCATCATAGAATAAAGTTAAATGGTGAAAATTACAGTAAAATTGTTTAAAGACGAAGTATATGAGGAATTGTGTTATATAAACAGAACTGTTGTCCAGTTTTTGCCTAACTAATTTTGACCTTTGCTATACTTGAGAATTTCTGGAGTAACTGTTGATGAATCTGTTGAAAATTGAGGCAGGGTTATCCTCAGATCATTTAAAGGAGTGATGACAAAGCAGTAAAAACTAGTTTATGTTGTTGGCATTACTGCATATGTAAATACTCCAAAGAAAAAAAAGGCATTTTTTTCAGCGGGGTATTGTTTTGAAACGCCAGACCTCACTTCCTCTGTAATACAGTTGGGTCCGGTGATGATATGCAGCTTTACCCAGAGACAACGTTGACTTCATTTTGATTGGCTGCACCTTATTTGGCTATGACCTTATTTGGAGAAACTAGGTCACGCTGCGGTCCGACTTTGCTAAAGGCTAACTGCTAGCAACATGGGCACTTCAGACAGTGAGCTACTGTACCTTTATCAGACAAGACAGCATTTAGAAAATAAATAAACTTACAGGTAATGACAAAGTTGTGGTCGCCTCCCTCAGTGTTGCTGCAGAAGTTTGCTTTTAAATCCATTTGTTTGAAAACCCAGACCTGACTGCACAGAAGTTACTACTAGCTCCATACACGCAGCTGAATCAGACAGGGAGGGGAGGGGGGGGGGGGGGGGGACGGCGCATAGACCGTTACCCTTACTGTGCGTTCAGACCAAGAGCGACTAAAGCTGTAAAATCGCCGGAAGTCATTCACTTTCAATGGACAGGAGCGACAAGAGCAAATAAAGCGACAGAAGCGACGAGCTACAAAAGTTGAGCGATTAGAGCGACTAAACAAAGTTAAAAATAGTTTAACTTTATGCAAATTGGCTATGACACGTTTCGGCTGTAAAACCCTGACAACCAATTGGAATGTTTGACCTGAGTGTTGCAAGTCACACCGCGTCTCCTACGGCTGCAAAAAGCAACAGCGGCCCAACTTTTTGTAGCTTTGGTATAGTGTCTGAGCCCCAAACATGAATTCATGCTCATTCAAGGCACAAAGGCACGGTTACCACGCTCATGTGTTGAAAATGCCCGGTTAAGCGTTTCTCGCCAAGATATTGCGTTTGGGGAATTTTCGCTCCTGCTTCCCAGGAACGACCCAGAGGTGCTTCCAACATTTTTGCTCTTCTTATTTTTGACACTAGCTACCCACTACATTTGGAATTTTCAAGATCGGATGTTCAGAAATAAAGTTATGAGCTCTGCTTTTTCACCGGCTCTCGCGCAGAAACTTGTCCGCTGTAAGGGTGCTCATAATCGGCCTGAGTGTTGCAAGTCACACCACGTCTCCAAGTGTTACAATAAGCAACAGAGGCTCAACTTTTTGCAGGTTTCTTAGTGTCTGAGCCCCAAACGCGAAACTTGCCTGCTAATCGAGCGCCTAGCATGCTATGTGAATGGGACGGTATCATTTATAAATATCTTAAGTAGTATGTTATAATAATAATAATTGACAGGGATAAAAATACGTATTTCCCTTTTTGTCCCTCGTCTTGACATTTAGTTTAAGAGTGAGAGATGAATGAGTGAAGATCTGCAGATGCAGATCAGTGAAGATGATGTACTTAACTAAGCTACAACATTATTTTGTTTTGGGGTGTAATTTAATCAGTTATGTCCAGACCGTTGTTTTTCAGTAGGAGAGGGATTTCTGGTTAATCACAGGCTACAACTTGTCAAAGCACAAGGCAGCAATCACCCAAAGCATCACTGCAAAAGCTCTGCTAATGGTAAAAAGCATACGGTCTTTTTAAAAGGATATGCAAAATTGAACGTGATGTCATAAGCGACTTGAGCGACAAAAGCGAACAGATTTTTTGTAGCAGCTATTTTCATGAGCGACAAAAGCTATTTTACAGCTTTAGTCGCTCTTGGTCTGAACGCACAGTAAACCCTCAAAATCCTGCTACATTGACGGCGTGCCCAAGCACGGTCGCTTATACTGCCAACATTTTCCCAGGTAGTATATAACTTTGATCAACAGCTTATTCTTTAGATGATCTACAATCCAGATGGAAAATGTATCATTTATGTGGATACCTTATGGTAAATCCATGATAACAATTATTTATCTCATTTTCACAATGATAATAACAACAATCACCATCACTGCTGCTGGGTAATGATGTGACTTCCAATCAAACTTTTGACCAATTAGCTAATTGTCAGTAATGTTCAAGCAGAGGCAGCCAAAGATCAACAAGTGACATAAAAGTTGCACAATGTCTGAAAATAACTAAAATATTGGTCCTGTATGGCTGGCATTAGTTATGCATGATATTATGGGACCAATATCGATATCGGCCAATATTGGCTTTAAAACAGACTTTCAATATTGGCCCTATATAGAAAATCAGTTTCAATTTGCTCATTTGATAGGGACAGAGCATAGAGAAAACAAAGAAAAACTTCTAAATATGCCAGATTTAGCCACCAAGCTAGTTTTCATCTGTTGTCTCTATCCAGATCTTAAAAGACTCCCCGATTTTTTTCCCCAGCCCTAATATCTATGTTTAAAAACGCAGAATCAATCTTTTTTAATAATGAAATATTGCGAGACATCATCATTTTGTTACAAAATCTCATGAGATTTCATGAAATACTGTGAGATTTCATCGTTCTGTTGCAAAATCTTGTGGTATTTTGTGACACCTCACAAGATTTTGTAACAAAATAATGTTATCTTGCAAGATTTCATTACTAAAGTTGATTGATACTGCTTTTTTTTTTTTAATATAGATGGTGTTGGCATATTAAAATATTGTGACATTTCAGTGTATTGATATTTTTTTTACCACCCTTATTAAATAATCAGGTGATCCCTTTGTAGTCAGTCAAGGTGCAGCTGGGTCATTACAAAAAAAATAAAGCAAAAAAATTTGCAGAACTAATACCGCGATATAACGATATGTGTAAATATCATCTCTCTCTCATGGAAATATAATATTGCGATATCATATCAGTGTATCACACAGCCTTAAGCCTCATACCTAAAAAGTGAGGCTGTCCTAAAAAAAAAAAAAAAAAAAGTATATTGAATGAGCTTAAAAAGGTTAAAGTTCCACAAAGCGACTTTACATTAAAAAAAAAACAGGCAGACTGAAAAAAAATGCATCTTACATTTTCAAACTTCTTCTTTTTTTAATAGGGTAGCATTTCAAGCCAAAGGGGAACTTAACTCTTACCAACTCATAGATGAAAAAACATCCAAAACTGAGTGACTGTGGTAAAAGTAAACATATATAGAAACAAAAACTAAAAACACATCACGCCACCAACAAGAAAGCAGAATCAATGCTGAAACAGACTTGGCAGGTTATACCTCCCATTTGTCTGACAAACAGATTTTACAAGAAAATACAGCAGAGCACAACTTCATGAGAAAAACAAACAGAAAACCATAAGAGAAAACAAAAACAACTCTGCATCAGTAACACGCAGAACTGGCAACACAGTGGAATTTGAAGCAACTCGAGGCAGCAGCCACAAAAACTGAGGACTCAAATCACACCCATACAAGGACAGACAGGAACTGCACACCATACTGGCAAACATTTGAGACATTTTTAAATCTCAAATTTCAGAAGGTCATTACAGCAGATGTCAAGCTACTTCTGTGGCTAAGACAACAAAGTCAAGTTCATGTTTCTGCTGCTATCATTTAATAAAACTTCAAATTATGTTAACTCCTTGTAAACAACATACATACACACACAAATTTTCATGCCTTTTTTTAAACTGTTGTGCTTAAAGATGCACCGATCCAGTTTTTTTCTGATCCAATCCAGTGCGATACCTGTATTTGTATCGGCCGATACCTGATACAGATCTGATACTACTGTTGAATGAATGAACTGTACACTTTGCCATGCGAGTCACTCCATGTGAGTGAAGATATTAGGCTTGACATAAACATTTAACCTTGTTAAAATAAAAGGTAACAAATTAATACAGACAAATGTACTTATTTATTCACAGTGTACATTAGCAGCAAAAAGAAATATCACTTCCATGTAATATAAAGAGCACTGAAAATAAATATTTTAAAATGTAATATAAAATATAGCAGCTGCCTTAAACCCAACTAACAATGGCATGCTGTCTGCATGCTCTGCGTGATGACGTTAGCTGCGTTGCAAAACATAGAGTTGAAGTGACTAGATTGCTGTACTGTAACTGTGTTGCTGTGTTTGATATCAATTTAACAAAAGAGAAATGACTGAATCAGAATGCTGGATCGACCTCATTATCCGACATCCGATGCAGCTAATTAGACAATATCGGAGCAGATATCCGATCAAGGTATGTGATCAGTACATTTCTAGTTGTACTTTTGTCACCACTGAGGTCATGCTTGACATGAAAACCAAAATAGTTCCAAATGCCAGATCTGAATGAGGGTGGAGCAGCTTCGATTTTCAATCATAGTTGAGGCAGCATGATGTAATGAACTAATTTCTAATACACTATATTGCCAAAAGTATTCGCTCACCTGCCTGGACTCACATGTGAGCTTAAGGATGCATTAAGAAAGCATAGTCCACGAGTCTTGGTCCGTTTGGGGACTCGGTCCGGTTGGGGGAGGGGGGTGGTCTTCCGGACCGAGATCGCGTTCATGTTGCACTGTTGCCAAACGGGCCAAGAATGAGAATCTCCGGTGACGCTGCTTTCAGATTCACGTAGGCGAGGAGAAAACACACGTACAAGAAGGTTCTCACAACTTCTGTTTCCTCCACAAAGCGACATTATTTTTGTACGAGGAGCTGGATATGATTTCATCAGATCAGATATCGATTAAAGCTTTTACTTCCTCATAACTTCGCGTCTGCCCACGAGCCATCTTTATAAGTAGCCTACCGCAGTCCCTCAAGTGTGTTTGTTGTTGTAGCGTTTACCCACGTTGTCCAACGTTTGACCCACAATGCCAATGCAACTTGTAGTCCACTTCCTGTATTTGGTCCACTTGAATCGGGCGGAGACCTGCGTTTGCAGGCGGACCGAGTCCGCTTGTTTGTTCCGGATCAGAGTCCGATTGCGCATTCACAACTCCCCTAACGAAGCGGACTTTCCAAGCAAACGGACTCTGATCCAAATCAAAAAAGCTTTGTGAATGCACCCTAAGTGACACTCCATTCCTAAGCCATGGGGTTCAATATGGCGTTGTCCATCCTTTGCAGCTAGAACAGCTTCAACTCCTATGGGAAGGCTGCCCACAAGGTTTAGGTGTGTGTTTATGGGAGTTTAGACCATTCTTCCAGAACCACATTTGTGAGGCCACACCGATGTTGGACGAGAAGGCTTGGCTCTCAGTCTCCGTTCTGATTTATCCCAAAGGTGTTCTATCAGGTCGAAGTCCGGACTCTGTGCAGGCCAGTCAAGTTCCTCCACACCAGGGTCTGCCATCCAAGTCTTTATGGACCTGCTTTGTGCACTGGTGCACAGTCATGTTGGAAGAGGAAGGGGCCAGCTCCAATCTGTTCCCACAAAGTTGGGAGAATGGAATTGTCCAAAATGTCTTGGTATACTGAAGCATTCAGAACTCCTGTCACTGGAACTAAGGGCCAAGCCCAGCACCCGAAAAACAACCCCACGCCATAATCCCGCCTCCACCAAACTTTACACTTGGCACATTGCAGTCAGACAAGTACCGGTCTCCTGGAAACCGCCAATCCCAGACTCGTCCAACACATTGCCAGATGAAGAAGCACGATTCGTCACTCCAGAGAACGCCTCCACTGCTCCAGAGTCCAGCGGCAGCGTGCTTTACACCACTGCATCCCACGCTTTCCATTGCACTTGGTGATGTATGGATGGATGCAGCTGCTCCACCATGGAAACCCATCTCATGAAGCTCTCTGTCACTGTTCTTGAGCTGATATGAAGGCCACATAAAGTTTGGAGGTCTGTAGTGATTGACTCTGCAGAAAGTTGGTGACCTCTTCATACTATGCACTTCAGCATCCACTGCCCCCACTCCACCAGTTCACGTGGCCTACCACTTTGTGGCTGAGTTGCTGTCATTCCCAAACACTTCCATTTTCTTACAATACAGCTAGCAGTTGACTGTGGAATATTTAGGAGCGAGGAAATTTTACGACTAGATTTGTTGCACAGGTGGCATCCTATCACAGTTCCACGCTGGAATTCACTGAGCTCCTGAGAGCGACCCATTCTTTCACAAATGTTTGTAAAAACAGTCTGCATGCCTAGCTGCTTCATTTGATACAGCTGTGACCATGGATGTGATTGGAACACCTGATTCTCATAATTTGGATGGGTGAGCAAATACTGTTGGCAATGTAGTGTAGGTTGTCTTTTAGCTTGAATGAATGCATGTGGGAGGTGCTCAGTGGATCTGCACTTGATGCAGCCTAGGTGGTGAGGTCGAACACAGATCTACTGAGCTTGCATCATAAAGCTCATCGTAAGGAGAGCAAGTTGATGAAATAAATCATAAATCTGTATTGTTTGATAAACAATACATAGTGCTCACGGTTTGGTGCATGCCTGTAATGAATGATTTGATACAAATACATGTATTGTTATACCCCTAATATATATATATGCCACAAGCCATCACTTGTAGACCTGCAATTAGCCAACCTCATGAAATGATTATGTTTTATGTAGCACAATACTAAGAGCATGTGAGATAATAATCCAATTTCAGTATCTATTTGGATCAGAATGCAAGCAAACAGATACATCTCTCATATCAGATTGCTGGAGCAGACTGTGTGCACTGTTATTGGCAGACAATCAGATCAAATTTGCATCCCCAAATCAGCATCTTATCTGCATTTGATGCTGTTGAAGTCAAAACAAATGGGTGTCGTTGACTATGTTGCTACAAATGTGACACGACTCTCCAAAAGCAGGTAGTGGGGTTCTTTGCCCATTTTTGTCTGTTTGAGAAGACTGTTGTTCTCCCTGATTACCGTCAGAGTGCTCGAGTGGCAGTGATTCCATTTGACACTGCTGTTGCATCATCAACATCAATTCATCATTAGTGATGCAAAAGTGACTCTACATTGAGTTTTTAGGGTGTCTTCAAATTCTAAAAAAAACTTCAATGCATCACCAGTCACATGTTTTTTTTTTTTTTTACTTCCATTGTCATATGTCATTTTCTGTCTGCTTATCCAGTTCAGGGTCGCGGGGTTGCTGGAGCCTATCCCAGCTATTATCAGGGGAGAGGGGGGGTACACCCTGGACAGGTCGCCAGTCTGTCGCAGATTCCTTCCATTGTATCCTGTGCAAACAGCTTTAAGCAAGCTAAGAGCTAACAATGTCCATGTTTACATGAAACACATCAATTCTTTCCGAGGCATGTCATTTTATAAATCAAATAATCAGGAAAATAATCCACATGAATATATAAATATTGATAAAGTAATTAAGTGCAGCCTAATTGGACAATTTATTTCATAAAGCTGCATATTTTAAGAAAAACAAATGTATTCCATGTTTGAAAATTTGATGTAGCCATGAGGATCAACACTGAGGATAGTCAGATACATCCATCGACCAATATTTTAGGCCGGTATTTGCTTTTTTTTTTCTTTTTTTGCTGTTATTGGCATCAACCAATACATCAGGTTCTTTTTTACATGTTAGAAGTGGTTTGTTCTTTTTAATATTAAGAGTTGTAAAATTACTTTTTCATTATATCCTTCCTTAGATCAATTTGGGAGTCAAATGTAGTCTTGGCCCCAAATATCGGCCACCATTATCGGCAGGTTGCATCGACCATTGGTTGAGGTAAAAAATATCGGTATCGTCCCTAAAAAAATCTGTATCGGTCGATCCCTTGTCAAGATTACTAAAACCTCATCCTCACTACTATGATAAATATTTCCCGAAAGCAGATCATAAACAGTTGCACTTCGTACAGTTTCTTTAAGTGGGGATTTAAATTAAACGAAAATGTAATAATATTAATAATAATAAAATGTACATTACATAATAAATTGTTAATTAACTAGGTTCTGACCTAAGTATGAGAGTAATACATGTAGTTGAAAAGAAAAAAGTGCAAAAAGAAAGTTTACCTGAATCTGCAATTTATTTAAAAACATCCCATCGTACATAATCTACTTTTTTTTTTTTTTTTACCTACCAGACTCAGGGGCACTCCAAAGTGCCGCTGTACTCCAACTAAATAGAAGTTTGCCAAAACATGACGATTGAGGCTGGGAAATGTTTGTTTCACATTCGACACACTTTAGTGAAAACAAACAAACAAGAAACATCTACCTTAAAACCCCGTTTAAAAAGCCTGTGAATAGCTTGAATAAACCAGCCCTGCTCAGTTGAGCAGCTGGTAAAAATCACACCAGCCTGCCGTTTCCAGCTGATTCCACCTCTTCCTCGAGCTGCCCATTAACCTGAAACCTCGCACGTCTTTTACTTAATATGACATCAACCACACATGATGACCGTATTGTTTCCACACAGCAAAAAGTTTCAAACTAAAACTTTGCTTTGAAGCGTACCCTGCGCTGCAGTGGAGCTGTAGAACCTATCCAGCTAATTAACATAAACTTAGTCCAGCGATCAGGCTGTGAAGCTAGCTGCTAGCAGCTAACCGCGGATGGGTCTGCCTACCTCGGCTGAGATGCCATGGTGTGGTGCGTCTCTTGCAACAACCAAAGTTGGTTGTCATGCGTTTCGTATAGTCCTCGCTGAGGTGGTCTTCTCGTTTGGTCACATTTTTTACGAGTGAAGTTTATTCAATTCTTTGTAATGATTGTCAGGCCGCCGTTGTTTGGTAGTTGTCTGCTCACTGAGCGTGTTTGGGTTCAGTCCAGTCTGACTGCCTACTGGATTGTTCTACCCTCCTTCGCCATCCGGGGACCAGGCTCGGTTTTATACACCATCAGTTGTCGAAAAAAGATTTTTAAAGCTTTCGTATTACTATTATAATTGTAAAAACAAACTAAATATACTGTCTGTGTCTGTTTGGAGACAGATTATTCACATATACTCTTCTGCACTAGAGTTTGTTCAAACTTTGCACCATTACCCCTGCGTGACAGACTTGGTACAGCCACCTGTGTTTATGTTGTGGTTAAAGTTAAGTCAAATGGAAATAATCCCTCAGTGTGGCTGCAGATCGGTATTTCCAACAGTAAATGAAAATTACTGTACAATTTAAATTACCAAAGGAAAAAAATGGGACCTTAAACATTACATTCAGTAAGTTTCAGTTCCTGTCTGGCATTTTTAGTTTCAGTAGTAAAACTTACATTTTGTAAGACAAGAGGATTTAATCTTACTTGCACTCCGTTTTGCTTTCTGAATATACACAAGAGTTTTCATGAATATGGGTTATGGAAATATGGTTTGTGTTGATGAGCACAAAGGCATACCTCAACTCGCTACCTCTTCAAGAGGATGACACACACACACACACACACAAAAAAAAATTCAAGAGGATGACACATGGCCAAAATATGATGTTTCCTGTAAGTTTCAGCTCAGAAATAGTGAATCAGAGTTTTTAGCAGCATGTTGTTGAAGCATGAATCTGTATTTGGGCCTGATCCCAAAATTACAAAGGTCTGGCTGGTTATGAGAGTGCAAGAGATCAGGCATCTTACTGATCTTATTGAAACATCATCTGTCAATAATCTATCAAATTTTCTCATATTCCTGTTTTAAACTTGTTGTTCTGTTTACCTTGAGTTGAACTGTGTTTTATTGCTTTTATTGTGTCCTTGGGTGTCTTGACAAGTGCTGTCAAATAAAATGAAAAATATTATTATTATTATTATTATTATTACCTCCGCCAAGGAGGTAATGTTTTCGATAGCGTTGGTTTGTCCGGTCTGTCTGTCTGTCAGCAACTTTACAGAAAAAGTACTGGACGGATTGACCTGAAATTTTCACCAGCCGTGTGCCTCAGCCCAAGGATGAACCCATTAAATTTTGGTGGTGATCCGGATCACCTTCTGGATCCAGGAATTCTTTTGAAGGATTCTTTATCATTGTGAGATAGGCCATGTTGGAAAGGCTGTTTATGAGGCGTGAGTGCCTACTTGTGGCAGAAGTGTGCAGCTGCGGGACCATGATGGCAGGATGCAGAAATGAAACTTGGGAGCAGCAGTGAGCACAAGGAGAGAAGACTGTCGGACAGACTTCTAGCCAGTTGAATATGGTGAACTGTGTGTGTCTGTGAAGAATTGCAAGTAACTAGTTGTATTTCTGCCTGAACAGGATGTTTATTTAGCCTTTAATGTTATTTAGCTGAATTGCTTATTCAGAAGTGTTCCTCCATTCACCATGTGCCTTTTTGTGCTATTCGGCTAGCTGACCAGTTACATTCCATTACTGTAACTGTTAGCCTTGAACACATATGCATATTTAGTCCTAACTGTAAGGGATTCATTAGTATTAATTCATACCATGAATGTGTTTATTTGCCAAAAGAATATTCCTCATAGCTTTTGTATTTCTGTTTATAGACCGCACTCAGTAACATCCAGGGATTCACCTCTGGAATTCCTCACCTGTAAGGCGGTCGTTTGTTGCATTACTGTGCTGTTGTGATTAAGAGTGACCAGTAAAGACAGTTAGCTGTGCAAGCGAGTGCTGTGTGCTCTGACCAACACCCCATGGTGAACATCAAACCTCCTTACCAACGCCTAAACTATCTTACATCAACATCACCCTAATGGACCAGATTTTGGAATTTTTCCATATAACTCCATACAATTTGGTAAAAAATTACAAGAAAGTATCTCAATCACTGTGTTAACATCTTTTGTATACAGTCTATGGTTTACATGCAACCAATAATTCTTTCATAACCATAATATTAGCAATAACCCCTTTGCACACGGCCATGTAAACACTGGCAAAACCTGAATATAATAATTCAGGTTTTTAAAAACCCAAATATTGTCCCTGGGTTACTCCTTTTGTAATATTTGTTCATGTAAACGCGAATTGGAATATCTCCATTGAAAGGAATATTAAAATGTGTTCTGCGCATGTTCTATTCGCAACGATTCTTGGTCTTTTGAGTAAACTACAAGGAGTATTTGTACCAGCAATCAGACGGTACTCTGAGTTCTATAATGTTTCGAAAGTTGATCCAGATCCAGAGAAAATTCCGGATACTGTGATCCAGAACACAAAAATAAGGGAGTCGAGCTGCTTGGCGGAGGTCTAAACTGTCCGAGTGCTTTTCTAGTTGTTTATTATTATTATTATTATTGTTATTATTATTACCATTGTAGCTAAAATTTGTGAGATTAATCTTGAATACTTTTCTTTTTTAATGGCATTAATGGCTTCTAGAAAAGTACTAAAATAAAATGATGCTCCAGAAGTCCATTTAAGCAGAACTGTGAGATTTTTCCTTATTGTACTCAAAATCTAGAGCTCATTCCTATAGTTTCATATTAAGCTTATATTAATTTCTCTGCCTCAAACTCACACCACAACTTAGAACTTCTCTTTCCCTTACTTAAAAAAAGAACAAAAAAATCAGTCATCACAAAGGAAGACTCAACATACGCCATCCTTAACTGATGTGACAAAAAAATATTAATTTGTAGACTTTGTTAAAGCTTCAAGTCTTAAACTACTCTTAAAACTAATATATAGAGAGAGTATAAAAGGAAAAGGAAGCCTTTTTTAAACAGTCTGAAAACTCTAGAAAATATAACATTTGTTAAAAGATGTTTAAAATATTCCTGAATGTGGATTCAGTCTGGCAGAGAAGCAAATATGTCTTAGATACAGTCTACAAAGATGTTTTACTTATCCAGAGTTTTATTATCATTTTAATTTCACACAATATTTCACCAGATGGAAGCTCATTTTACTGGATAACAAATACAGACACATTGAAACAACTTTTTCTACAAGTGTGCCATCTAGTGCTCTGCTGGTAAAACCATCAATAATATGATGTCCAGTAGGTGGCACTCTATTATTTCTTATTCAGAACTAGTTGCAGTGTACAGCACCACAGATTTTATAGCATTGGTGCACTGATTTTATTAATGTTGGAAACTTTGCAGTGTTAAATAACCTGATTGCATTATGTTGAAAAATCAAACATATGTGATGAGATGAAGAAATACATTGCATTGTGCATATACAGTTACAATTATTTATGGTGTTGTATCTGTAGAAATGGTTTATTTGTAAGGTTTACTGGGACATGCTACAAAGGACAGGCTTGTTCAGTTGCTGCACCAAACCATGATAAATCCTTCCTATAAAGGTAAAGCACTTATCCATAACCACCTGAAACAACTGACATACTGGTTTCTTATTGACATGACAATTTTTTTTTTTTTTTTTATAAAACAGAGATTTCCCATCTTTTTTTTTCTTCTTTTTTTTGCCTTTGAATGTTTAGCAGAGAACAACACATTATTTTCTATGTGCTCTGGAAGGCTTGATTTATACACCCGTTCCAGCCTATTGTAGAATATCATTATAGACCATGAAAACAAAACACGAATTACATCACATAGAGTAAATCTAAAGTCAGATAATCACTTATCCTTATATTTAAATT
Source organism: Atherinomorus stipes (assembly GCA_023101725.1). Taxonomy (NCBI): domain Eukaryota; kingdom Metazoa; phylum Chordata; class Actinopteri; order Atheriniformes; family Atherinidae; genus Atherinomorus; species Atherinomorus stipes. Next base: position 1,400,135 of record JALJCO010005679.1, read on the forward strand.
TTGTATAAACCAGAAAATACTATGAGATAATTAAGTTTGCAATAAAACGTAAAATATTATATATTTGGTTTAACTGCTTATTTTACAGACTTTATTAGGCAAGGCAAGGCAAGTTTATTTGTATAGCACATTTCATGTACAGAACAATTCAAAGTGCTTTACATAAAACATTATAAGCAAAAGGGAGAGAAAAAAAAAACGATTAGAAATTTGATTCAAAATTAAAAGCATTTAAGATTAAAAAGAGAGAATACAGAGACGTGCGGATTTTAACTTTTGAATAAAATCTACGTAAATGCAGCTGAGAACAGGTGGGTCTTCAGCCTGGATTTAAATAAACTAAGTGTTTCAGCTGATATGAGACATTCTGGGAATTTGTTCCAGACATGTGGAGCATAGAAGCTGAACGCAGCTTATCCATGTCTGGTTCTGACTCTGGGAACTGATAAAAGGCCGGATCCAGATGACCTGAGGGGGTTTAGTAGGTTCATACTGGGTCAAGAGGTCACTGATGTATTTTGGGCCTAAACCATTCAGAGCTTTATAGACCAGCAGCAGAACTTTAAAGTCTATTCTCTGATGGACCGGCAGCCACTGTAAAGACCTCAGAACTGGACTGATGTGGTCCACTTTTCTGGTCTTTGTGAGAACTCGGGCAGCAGAGTTCTGAATGAGCTGCAGCTGTTTAACTGATTTTTTAGGTAAACCAGTAAAGACGCTGTTACAGTAGTCAAGCCGACTGAAGATGAATGCATGGACTAGTTTTTCCAGATTTTCCTGAGACATCAGATCTTTTATCCTTGAGATGTTCTTCAGGTGATAGTAGGCTGATTTAGTGATCGCTTTGATGTGTTTTTCAAAGTTTAGGTCTGAGTCCATCACTACACCCAGATTTCTGGCCTGATTGGTGGTTTTTAGGTGTATGGACTGAAGTTCTGTGACAACCTGCTGTCGTTTCTCTTTGGCTTCAAAAACAATCACCTCAGTTTTGTTTTTGTTCAGCTGAAGAAAGTTGAGGTACATCCAGTCATTAATCTCATCAATACATTTACCAAGAGCCTGTAAGGGCCCCGGTCTCCTGGTGATACTGTAATATATAGCTGTGTGTCATCTGCGTAGCTATGGTAACTAATATTGTTGTTCTTTATAACCTGGGCCAGTGGTAGCATGTAGATATTAAACAGAAGAGGCCCCAGGATAGAGCCCTGGGGAACTCCACAGGTCATTTTTGTCTGCTCAGATGTAAAATTACCTACTGACACAAAGTACTTCCTGTTCTCCAAGTACGTTTTGAACCAGTTTAGTACAGAACTAGAGAGGCCCACCCACTTCTCCAGCCGTTGGAGTAATATAATGTGGTCAACTGTATCAAATGCAGCACTGAGATCCAGTAAAACCAACACTGACATTTTTCCAGTGTCAGTATTATTAGTGCACAAGCTGCCCCTTTTAATGAAATGATAGATTTGTGTAAGAGTATGTTAGTTCTTTTCTGACACTGCTCATGACCACCCTGAAATGTCTTGTTTGTTGTCCAGGGTTTGCTCTAGTTTCTTTACAACATCACTATTAAGTGCATTAAACCACTGGGTTATTAATGACAGTCTAACTGGGAAAGCAACCTGCCCAGCAGCTACTCTGGCAAAGCTCAAATAATAATAGTGCAAACAAATTTAAAAAGTACAAGCACCCTGTGCTCCAACTCCTTGACCAATCAACCAGTTAGAGCACAGGGGGGAAAAAATGAGAATTTAGACAGAATTTCTTTCTTTTTTTTATTTTTATTTTTTTGTATATATCAGAGCCTGCAAACTTATCCTAAAAAAAAAGTTAAAGCTATAAGCAAGCCTCATCGCTTATATTACATTTGCTCAGCTACCATGGTCACATACAAATTTAAAAATCTTAATCTAACTTACATTATTTACTCTTGATGCTTTACATCTCTGATTCATAACGCTTAGATATAGATATAAAGATGCATAATTCAGTAATTTAGATCACCGACTAGTTGCCAAGTAACTTGTTCCTTTATGTCTATCTATGACTAGCTATCCTAGAATTAAATCATTACCGGCTGCTAAATCTGATAAGCATTAAAATTTGATCTATGGAAAAAGCTGCTTCTTGTACATGAAGCAACAGCCTACAAGTAAAACTGTACCTGTAATAAGATAGAAGAATTATAAATGTCATTTTTCTCTTTGGTAATTTTTCCACTGTACTTTTTAATCAACTTTCCTGATTATACATTTACATACTGTTTACACACTTAATTTAAATAGCATTAGAGCTACTCAAGTAGAAAGCCTGAGTACTTTCACACCCAGACTTTATCCACCACCTTGTTGTTTGGACTGATTTGGGTTTCTCTGCCAGAGGGTGACTAGACTGGGAGGACACTTGAGAGCATTTTCCCCCAAATCACCCTCCTCCATCACTATTTGCACGCAGAATGATGTGCCAGCGTTCGGCGTGCTAAAATAGGGTGTGACTTCATAACGGAGGCCGCAGCTCTCTGCAATTATGGACGGGCTGCTGTGCGTGTGCAGAGTGGTGACAGTTGGGGTAGTGGTGAAGACTTCCAGCTGCTCATGTCCCACTGCAGATGCATCCACAGGCAATACCACATAGGCATGCAAAAAGCTCTCTCCGGTGGTGCACTGGAGCTTTGTTGGCCAACAGAATTCCCCAAGGTCTCCTGTGAAAATAAACTAGTCTATAAGGTCTGTAAATATAAGCAGATTTACAATATCATTATTCTCTTTCTATATGTGTATCTATATCTATGTGTCCATTAAAAGATTTAACGCAACAGTTACAAAATATTAATTTTCAACATTTCTTCCCCAAATTCAGCAAAAGTCAATAAGTTTCAGTAAATTTTTTTAGAATGTAATCAGTTGTATGCCACTATTACTTTTTGCAGTGAAATGTTTAATTTGCACAATTATGACATTGAAATGCTGCTGTCTCAGTTTACATTATTAGACTCATCTTCACAGAGCATAAAGCAGGTCTATGGCATCCAGGCAGTGATGGATTGACAGGACCCAGTTTCCCTAATAACTCTGCTTCTATCTTAGGTGTTATTTTCAGAGCACAGATTGAGATATTTGGCAGAAACCTCACCAAAGTTGGCAACAAAGCTGCTTTGATGCTTCTTACCTTCGCTGGAATCTTTAATCCGAATATTATGATTGTCCTGAAGCTGCAATTTTTTTCTGTATGTCATCAAGCTGCAGTCCACTAAGCATTCTGTAGGCTGCTTCATCGTGCTGGGCTTCGGCTCCACCAGGGCTTCTCTTTCTAAGCAATCTACTGCCCCTGCAGCCAGAAAAAGCAGGGACAGTAAACCAAATGATATCCATACAGTGATGAATGTTGGCATCCTGTCTTGATTAACAAAAGAAGAAAAATAAATTCTGCTGGTCGTGTTCAGCTATGAAACCAGATCTTCACAGATCTTGAGAAATCATAAGTTGCAATTCAGAATCCACACAGAAGTTTGCAGCTTTTTGCTCGGCAGCACCAGATTTTCTGAAGTAGAGTGCCAACATTTCTTCATCTCCTGTTTCCCTCCCTCCAGGCTTAACATCACGAGTTCCTGCCTGTCTGGCAGGCATGAAGGACCAGCACAAGGAACAATTTATCAAATTTAGCCCTCCTACAGGAGCACAGGAGGGGATCTAAAATAAATCTTATGAGAAATAATAACAGAGAAAGATTTGAATTGATTTATATAATCTTTATTAAATAGTAAACAGCAAGAAATCAGGGAATGATGGGCACAAATGCCTGGATTACAAAGCAGTGTCAAATGCATTCATCTAATACTGATTAAACTACAACATGGAAAATAACAAAAAACTGTGAGGTAACTTTGTAAAGTGAGAGTATATAACAAAAAAAAAAAAGTCACACAAAAAAGCAAAAACTATGTTGTTGCAACTGTTTATGCATGATTATATTCTGCAAATCAAACCAAATATTTCTGCATTAATACACATCAGAAAAAATAAAGGTGAGAGTAAAATGATACATGAAATAGAATCAAAAACTTTAAAATCAAAGAACTTATGAAAGAAAAAAATGAATCCAATTATAGTTTAAATCAAATCCTACGCAAGCAGTCATATTTTCAGAGTTTAAACACATCTCTCATGTAACCAGCACTTTAATTGTGCTGCCTTGTTTATACAGCAGAGGTAAAGTATTTTGGAAAAGCTAGGCTGCAGTGTGTTAATATTTTAAACCAGTTCTAACCTGAAAAGGGAGCATTGCCAATGGATGGTTATAGAGAGTCGTATCTCATATCTCAGAGAAATTATACCAAATTTTCATCCAGAGCCAAACGGCACCTACTCTGCAAACACAACTCAAACAGTGAAAGTTGCCAGATATGATTCAAAGAGCTCGCCGAGTAAAACTATGACTACACTGGATGTCACATTCCTTGTGCTTATTTGTGTTACATTAAATTTAGTGAAGTTACATCTGAGAATTTCCTGTTATTTAAGCACAAATTTAGATTTCTGATGTTGTGAAAATGACAATATCTGTTTTTTCTGGGATTGTCGTGGCCTGTAGATTGAATTGAATAGAACATTGAATTTGAGTAATTTACGGGTTTAAGCTTCACAGCAACAAGTGTTTACAGAATTTACACCATCATTGGGTTGACCCCAGTTTGCCTTTTGAAATGAAACTGTAAACTTTCCCATTAGTGGATCTGGAAGTTTCACACATCAGAGAAGAGACAACTGGCTTGTGAGAGCATTTGGCACAAGGCAGTCTCACATTTTTGGAGGGAACACTCAGTAACAGTTACAAGCTATAAATAGTGACTTGTCCTCATAAGATTTATTTAAAGAGAGACCAAGAGCATTTATTACATAAATGTCAGCTGAGCTTTGCTAAGTTGGCGCCAGAGAACTTTGATTTACCTCCAAACAAAAAAAGTCTATCTTTAATGATCTAAGCTTGTTTACTGGTTACTGCTGACGCAGAGATTTAAGCAGCAAAATGAGTGTACTTATGTTTCATGACTGCTGGGCTTAACAAATCTGTTATTGGTACAAAGGTGCAGCAGGAATGCAAAACCAAGACATTGCTTTGGTTCCCACGATCACTACTGCACACACTAAGGCTCCATATAAGATAGAGAGACAATCAACAGTGGGAGTGTTTGCATCAGAACATTGATACTTTGGATATGCCACCTGGATATGCCAGGTGGCTCATGTCACACGCTGAACTGGGGACGGATCTCAGCCTACTCTTTGTTGGGCTGCTGGGCGTCGCCCGGTCCACAGCCACAGCTGCGGGGCAGCTGCATGTTGGAGATCACGATGGAGCTGGTTTCATCCATGTAGACGATGGGCACGGTTTCCAGGGAGGTGGGCTGACAGCATGGCACTTGGTCCTGGATAAATAAAAGAAGAGTCAGTTGACAGCAGAAAATGAATGAAAAAAACTAAAAGTCATGTTTTGTTTGTTTACATTGATGGCAAAAGATAAAAATAAAGTAATGAAATCCTTGTCAGAGTATGAACATATTTCCATAACACAACCTGTTGCCCCAGGCATTCAGATTGATGTGGAATGCCTTGCCTGCGTGTGTTCAAAAGTATGTTTATACTGGCAGAGATGAGCTTATCTGTGAAACACATCGAGGCAAGACACTTAAGGAGGGAAAGGGAACTAAATATTGTGGCTTTTATCCCATTGTATTTTCTTGCATTTAACATTGAATCACATACAGTACAGCTATGGTAAAAAAAAAAAAAAAAAATTTTTTTTGTCAAGTCAACTAAGCTGTTTGTGAGAGGAAAGAATCTGAATATTTGTTAAAGTAAAAGCAGATTTTAGACGTAAATGATAAAAGAGCACATGAAACAGTTGAAATGTATTCAAGAATTCTACCTGCGAGTTGGCATTCAGGTCACTGGAGGCTGATGATGGACATTGCACAATGTTATTTGCAGAATTGCACAATGCACACTGAACAACAGTCAGGCTCAAAGGATGGATGACCCAGTTATTCCAGCCCAGATCTGGGGGGGAAAAAAAGATTACTAGAAATATATGCATATATATATATACATATATAGATTTTTTTTTTCTTTCAGAAAAAAAAGATGATGTTACCAGTACATAGTACAAATGAAGAAACATTGTTACATGCCTTTCATGGAGATCTCAGAAGCCAGGGGACAACACTTCACGCCTGTACTGTTCCCACTGTCAGGCAACACAGAGTAGCCAGAGGCAGCTGGAGTGAGAGGGACATTGTAAACTTTGCGTGCAGTTGATTATCACTTCTGATAATCTCCTACTGATACTATACTGGATGGCTGTTAGATCAGCTGCTGTTTCCATTTCAGTTTCTTATTCACACTTACTTTTGGAGGTTTGGGCGCTTTGAGAAATGCTGAAGGTTCTTTGCCACTGCTCTTGGATACTGTCCAGGAAGCCAGCAGGCAGCTGTGGCTCGGTCTGCATGTTGAGAGCACCGAGGAGACCCTTCTTGATGGACTGCAATGACTCATCGAGGCACCTGAAGACCCCAAATAATGTGATGTCAAAATATTAGAATGACGCTTGAATAACAAGAACAGAAACTGAACACATCATAATGGAACTTTGTTTATGCAACAGGCATGACAAAAAAAATGAAGAACTGGTTAGTAAATGTTCTGTTTCAGTATATGCCACATGAGGTTATGAAAGATTTCTGACACTATTGATACCTGGAATAATATATTCAAACACTTCAAATACTTGGTTGAGAAGTGAGAGAAGACTTGTGTGAGAGAGTGAACAGAATGTTACATCTCTGCACAGTGTTCCGACAAAACTGAAATGTGACCCTGAATTACACAGTATCCACAGTGGTCTCACCACATATGCTTCAGCACAGATCTCATACTGTCATATCTAAGCTACTCTGCCTTTCACTGAATATGATTCAAAAGGATGTTTGAAAATATGCCTGCCTGCAAAACATGGCATCGGCACATAAAGGAGTGATCAAAAAGCTTGTTTCTTACATGAAACATGTTGAAACTGACCTGTGATGAGGAACAGGAGCATGAGCAGAGGCCACAGGCTCTTCCTTGGATGGATGCAAGACGAATGCAATCACCATTGAAGAGCCAAGAAACATCATCATGATGAAGAGTGTGAAGGACATGGTGGATGAGTGGTGTCGTCAATCTACAGAGGAAATGAGCTTGAGTCTGGCTGACAGCAAACAAAGACAGCGGTTGGTCCTGTACGTCTGGTAGGAGGAGACAGGAGAGGCAAGACAAGGATGCTGCCAATAGGTACTGTTAGTCTGGGCCTGGGAACCTGAGTTTTTATCTTCTTGTACCCCAATGTGGCCTTGAGATACTGAACATTGTTGTCTTGTCCCCTGTTCTGTGTGAAAAAGTACAAGGAGGATGGTCCAGAGGAGGCAGACAGAGCGACTCAAGGCGAACACTGAGGAATGAGAGATGGGAGGAAGATTAAAATATCCATGTAAAACTACAACAGGACAGAGCTCTTAATGTTCAGCTTTTGGGGATATTGATAATGTTAATTCTATTGATAGAAATCTCTAAAATTGATGTTTACTAGAGTGTTTCTTGATATTTGTCCATTCCATCACAGAAGCACCTCTTTGTGTTGCGCAGAGCAGCATCACAGCATCACAGCAACTGATTGCCAAAAACATTCTAAATGTAGATTGTACAACAGATTATTTGTTCTGTGCTGCAAAATTTGAAAAATTATTGGTCAGATAAACTTAAAAAAATCATGGAAAACATTTCCACATAATTAAATACCTCTACTACATGCCCCCCCCATTTACCATGACACACATGAAAAAAAGGCACTGCATTTGGGAGGGGGGGGGGGGCACAATGCCTTTTGCTGAGTCATCATCATTTGTTCATTAGTAATTTAAAGAATATGCCCATTTTTCAAAAACTATGCCTTTTAGCCAGGCTGGCCCCCCAGTTTGGGAACCACTGGACTAAACCATAGAGAATAGGTTAACCCTGATTTGGTTAACCCAAACCAAGGATATGTGGTTTAAACAACTTTAATGTGGAAAATAACAAAACTAATTACTTGGAAAACTTCTCTCCATTATTTCTTCAAGTCCATTACCCCCCCGCCCCCCAACCACCACCAGCGAATTTATACACAAGATTAATAGTGATTTATAGTATATAGCATTGTCTTCAAAATTATTCCCCCAATTAAAGAAGGGAAAAAAAAATCATTTGTCAGTGAAAGAAGTTGAAATTGACAAAAGCTACGATGAATAAATCTTCTATTAAAATCATGACATTTATGTTGGATTGTGGTTCAGAAGATATATCAGAAAACAAACAAAATTGAAACATTCTTGTTTTATTTTCCAAGCATAATGAAGCTCCTAGGCTAAAATTTATTTGAACACTACTCTGAGGCATTCACTGCCATCAAGTGTCTTCTGTAATGTTCAATCAAACTTTGGCTCCTGTTGACAGGTGTTTTGACCAACTATTAATGAGCAAGGTGCTCTAATTGGTCTGGGACAGTTTTGTTTGTTTTTTTGTTTTAAATTATTATTGTCATTATTAATTATTATTATTCAACCACGATTCAAAAGCAATATCTTATATATCTTAAAAAATTATTATTAGTTTCTTGTTATTTGAATTACTATTGTGAATACAGTATATACAGCCTTCAGCTCTTGGGGGCTTTATGGCAGAGTGGGAAGCCTCTCCTCAGTGCAAGACATATGAAAGCCAGCATAGACACATGAAGGACTCCCAAACTATGAGAAATAAGATTCTCTGGTCTGATGAGACCAAGATTAAACTTTTTGGAGTTAATTCTAAGCGATATGTGTGGAGAAAACCAGGCACAGCTCATTACCTGCCCAATACAATCCCAACAGTGAAACATGGTGGTGGTGGCAGCATCATGATATGGGGGTGTTTTTCAGCTGCAGGGACAGGACGACTGGTTGCAATTGAAGAAAAGATAAATGTGGCCAAGTACATAGAGATCCTGGACGAGAACCTCTTCCAGAGTGCTCACAACCTCAGACTGGGCCAAAAGTTCACCTTCCAACAAGACAATGACCCTCAGCACACAGCTAAAATAACAAAGGAGTGGCTTCAGAACAACTCTGGGACCATTCTTGACTGGCCCAGCCAGAGCTCTGACTTAAACCCAATTGAGCATCTCTGGAGAGACCTGAAAATGACTGTCCACCAAAATTCACCATCCAACCTGACAGAACTGGAGAGGATCTGTTAGGAAGAATGGCAGAAGATCCCCAAATCCAGGTGTGAAAAACTTGTTGCATCATTCCCAAGAAGATTCATGACTGTACTAGTCTTGTAGTCAAGACCGCCTAAACCAAGACCAAGACACTACCAAGACCAGAGAGTGTCAAGACCAAGAGAAGACCAAGACCAAGACAATGACAGACCAACTCAACACCAAGACAATGACAGACCAACTCAACACCAAGACTAGTTCAGCTTGAGACCAAGACCAAGACAAAAACCCCTTTCTTTGGGGGGGCATTTTTCATGAGTTATAGAACCTAAGCACCATACTGGGTTCAGCTGCTTAATATAGAAATTAGATTTTGTTATTTGGTACTTGATTGGTATTTTAAGGGTTGTATAATGAAATATAAAAAAACAATACCTGCCTGGAAATTATGGTTACAAATCCCTTCGAGATTGCTCGGCCAGTCCGAAACATTGCGAGACCAAGAGACCTGAGACCAAGACCAAGACCAAGACTGAAACCAAAGACTGTTGAGGCCGTGACAAGACCACGAAAAAGCAGTCTTGAGACCAGTCTTGAGACCAAGACCGGTTTTGAGAACTACAAGTCTAAGCTGTACTAGCTCAAAAGGATGCTTCTACTTAGTACTGAACAAAGGGTCTGAATACTTTTGACCATGTGATATTTCACTTGTTCTCTTTTAATAAATCTGCAAAAATGTCTACATTTCTGTTTTTTTTTTCTGTCAAGATGGGGTGCTGAGTGTACATTAACGAGAAATAAAATGAACTTTTTTGATTTTGGCAAATGTCTCTCTCTCTCTCTCTCTCTATATATATATATATTTATACTGTATATATAATATAAGAATTTTAAAATGCTATGTGGTTTTTTAATTTGCTGGTTTACTGAAATGTTCTTCTAAAAGAATAGGAATGTGAATGTTTGGCTATAATTATTCATTTGTTTTAAACTGAAACAATTTATTTTCAAAGTAGACAAACAACTAAAACAGGAGAAGCATACAGGGGGCTCATTGTGGAGGTTTTATCGTTTCACTGCCAAGATATAGAGCACAGACTTTCCATTCATTTCTGCATTTAAATAATTATCAGCCTTGATTATTTATTCAATATTTGGCTTGCTATAAAAGACAGAAATCTACTCTGATAAATACAATAGCAATATTATTCTCCAGCATCTTTTTTTCAAGGACAACATGTTGAGGGAAGAAATGTAACAAAAACCAGATTGGTGCAGGTGATGTTACTATCTGAAACCCAGGATTAGGGGGAAAAAAGAAAAAAAAAAAAAAAAACAGCTTGGCAGACTTCAGAGTTGTGTGAGCCAGGAAGAGTTTGAAACTTGCATGGAATGGTAGCTTCATGTCCTTTCAGCAGATTTTCGGGCTGAAATTGACTTCCAAGAAAAACTTCTCATGAGGCCTAAGGGATAGTTTATCTTCTGAAATGGGTATCAAACTATTATTTAACAACAATACCTCATGAGGCCTAAGGGATAGTTTATCTTCTGAAATGGGTATCAAACTATTATTTAACAACAATACCAAAGGCATGCTTAAGTACAAGCTGATACAAGCCTTGCAATACATTTTGATCCTCCTAAAACTGCACTAAAATGGGAAGGCAATTTCACGGCAAAGCTTGGGATGATGACTGCACATCCTACATCTAAAATACAGACCTGTTGATAACAAATCACCTTGTACGTACACTATGCTCTTTCATTTCTAATCATTCATATATTAAAACATAGTAAAAATGATGATATAAAAAGAGTCTTCTGCCCCCAAGTCAGGTCTAAAAATGAAAATACGACCCCAAATCGACAAAGTCAAACCTTATATGATTGTACAACCTTACATTTGAAAGTGGGTGTTTCTGTTCTTTTCTTTTCTTTTCTCTTCTTTTCTTTTTTTTTAACCTGAAATCAATAAATGCAGTGGATATATGCACAGTTCTGTATTCTGTTTTAATGTTTCTGTCATGGCTCATGGGGGTAAAGACCTGAGTATATTCACTTTAAAATGATACCTTTTAACTATGTTCTTTTATTAAATCATACCTTTAGATTATTATCTCTGCAATGATGTATTGCTACTTACTTAGAGACCTGAAAACTTTTCCTACTACTCATTCATGTCTTTCATAATCATGTCTTGCATATTTTTTTCCTAGTTTTTGAAGCTATCATTGCACAAATATTTGACAGAGATTTGTATTACATACTCCACAAGTCTCAACAACACAGTGAGGACCTCAGTCCTAGGTCTCTTCTTTTATCAGAGGCAGGCCTCAGCCTCTCACTTCTGGCACACAGAACAATGTGAGACATGCAAGCAAGGGCATAGGTTTGATTTTGACATTGGTAGGGACATAAGTGTCACACAGAGGTCCCTGAAAGGGACAAGTGTTTTTCTTTACCTATGATAAATGTTAATTTGCAATATCATGTAATTTAGAGTGGATAGAAAGTCTAAACAAACAAAACCTTATAATACAAAGCAAATAGAAACATTCATTTTGATGCCAAAGCCTCACCATCTGCCCATGCCCTGTGCTGCCTGTCAGCTTTCCTTTCATTGCCTGACAACATAACAGACTGATGCCACATGATAATGGATTAGATTTATATTGTGCTTTTCAAGGTACTCAAAGTGCTCACAGTCGATCCATTATTCATTCACTCCTCATTCATATTTGGTGATGGTAAGCTACGTATGTAGCCACAGCTGCCCTGGGGCAGACTGACGGAAGCGTGGCAGCTATTTTGCGCCTACGGCCCCTCCAACCACCACCGGAAAATTCACACACATTCATACTGTACACCAGTGGTGCCCCCACTGGAGGCAAGGAGGGTTAAGTGTCTTGCCCAAGGACACAATGATAGATGGCAGACAAACCACCGATCCTTCAATCATTAGCTGACCTGCTCCACCACCTGAGCCACAACCCCCCCACATGAGGCAAAATGTTCTCATTGAAAGTTCTGGCTGCAAACACAGTAATAAACTGTTTATTTATTACTAATCCATCCATGTACCTCATGTTCACATGATGTTGCAGAGGCACGACAGCCCAACAACATCCAGAGCCTTAAGGAACTCTGGGTGCATCTCATCCACCCCCAACGCCCTGCACCCAAGGAGCTTCTGAACTACCTTGGCAACCAGATACAGAAGGAGAGTCCACTGTGGAATGTCCAGACTGCTTTCTTACTGGAAAGTGTGTCAGTGGGATCGGGGATATATTCAAAGTCCTTTCCACCGATTCATAATGTCCCAAGTCAATGTGACAGTTGATGGTCGTGTCACTATGCCTCCGATTGAACATGTGCCCTGGCTACTTCTCCAAGAGATATTCCTTTGGCTGATTGGTAGGTGCGCATGAATCTCACCGTCTGGGGATTGAATCCCACCCATGTCCTGCCATGATCTGGCACTAGCAAGAAGAGATCCATGTAGCACTAGAGGTGGATCCATGGATGCCTGATGGGCGGCAGCCTACAAGGTCCACAAGGATGTGCTTGTGGAAAGAGGGGAAGGAATGTGACAACTGATGGTCCTGTCACTATGCCTCTAAATGATTATTCACCCTGCTACTTGGCCAAGGGAATATCCCTTTGGTTGATTAGTAAGTGCGCATGAGTCTCACCCCGGAGTCTGGGGATTGAATCCCGCCTGGGTCCTCCTTTGTCATGCCACATCAAAGTAAGCAGCCTCCCATTCCCTTTGTACAAAGTTTTGAGAGTGCACTGCTTTCCCCTCCTGAGCCACCACCGGATAGTGGACCAGGATCTCCTCAAAGCTATCTGAACGTCACTCTCCATGGCCTCACTAAACTACTCGCATGCCCGAGCTTGAGTTTTCCAAGACATGTGACCACAAGTCCAACAACACAATTACAAAGTCAAACATCAAGCTGTGACCCAGGGTTACCTGGAGCCAAGTGCACATATGAGCACCCTTGAACATGGTGTTTATTATGGATAATCTGTGATGAGCAGAGAAGGTTAATATCAACACACTCTGAGTCACGCCATGCCACGTCTCACCGTTAATGCCCATGTGAGCATTAAAGTCAGTGGAGTCTCCTGCAGCGGCACCCTTCAGCATAACATGAATAACAACTAAAAATGTAACCCATGGTATATTGTAACACTCAACAAACTGTACAATAGAAACTTGTCTGATTCACAGAACTTTTTTTGCAGCTTTTCAAAAGGCTGCTCTAAATAAGTCTCTGGTTAATAGAGCCTGTTGACCAAGGCCTCATTAGGCAAAGAATGGGAGCAGAGAGAGAAGACAAATAGAAAGAAGTAATTTAGATTTCCCACTTTTTCTTTAGATTTTTGTATTAAACAATGATTCATAATTAACCACTCACAAAAAAGCATCCTCTTAATGGTGGGGTGCATAAGAGAAATCAATTAATTTCAACATAATCAAGCTGTAGTTTTAATAAGAGAAGGTTTCTGTCAGAGTTGGAAGAACTGAGTAGAAATTCAGAATCCCTAATTTCCAAATCTTCCCTTTTTAAGAGACATAATTGTCCTCATTTGTTTCTGGTTTCCTGGCACACACTGAAAGGCTTTAAAGTGACCTCCATTTCCCCACTAAAAACTTAACCTGATAGTTACTTTAACTACTACTCACCTAATCCTTACCCAAGTAACCATTTTCAAATATAAGTATTTTTTTTTCTAAATATCTTTATTGAATGGAGACTTTAGTGACTGTTTACTTCTTCAGGGCCCACAACACAAGTAAAACCAGCCCTCAAACACGGACAGGTGCACATAGTGCAACTTCGGACCATTTGAGTCCTTGAATACCAGACGTCTCCCACCACTTCCTTGTAGCTGTGAGGGGAGTCACACCACTTCCAGCTGCCACTGGCTGGGATCACAGAGAGTCTTTATACAGCAATGAATGATTTAACGATAAACATTAGTGCAGACATTGCAGAGTACATTCCTGATATGTTTTTCAACACATAAGTGATGGAGGGAGTTTAACAAGCTGCTGCTGTGAGGTGGCTACTTTTTTATCAGTTCATAACTGGGTTTGGACAAATGTAGCTATATTTTTATGAAGCAAACATTGGAAACATGAATTCAACAGTGGGAAAATTTTCAATGCATTTCAAACAGCTTGACAGCATTTAGAGGAAATTTGAACATCAAGATGGAAATATTCATTCAATTCCAAAAGAGTAAATAAAAACAAAATGTCTTAGTTTCAGCATTCAAGTCTCTTTACTGTTGTGATGATTTTCAACACTTTTCCAAATCAGCACATTATACCATTGAAAATATCTATAAATTGAGAATAAGAGTCGAGGCAAGCCACTGGTGAATTTATTGTATTGGCCCAACTGTTAGTTTTCCATGAGTCACAATGATGACATACAGTCCTGAGCTGTGACTGTACACCACAACAACACAACACTACTTGCTTTCCAAACACACGCTGCCCTTTAATTGAGCCTTCATCTGTTTATTCAGCGTAGATGCCAGCTGTAGTAAGGTTTAATCCTAATCCAATTGCATCTTGTTTTCAGAAAGTGATCACAGAAGCCTGTTGGAGATACTCAGCTCTAATATTCACAAGCCTTTAGCATGTGCTCATGACGGCTGAGAGTGTAGCTGTGTTGACTAACATTACAGCCATTAACCAATGCTTCTGTGTGGAGGAAATAGAAAAGGTCAAGAGATAATGCATGCTTTATTTTCTCTGCCTTCTTTTTTTTTCTTGCTGGAAAAATGTGGTTTGAGAAGAAATGAAAAGGCTTCTTTAAAAATGTGGAAGAGGTGAAGAGAGGGGATGAAAGACAGGTGACGAAGGCAGGTGAGTTTCCTTTCCGACAGTTTGCAAGTATATTAGACATTAAATGAAAAGCTAAATTTTTGTTTCTACATATAGTGATAATAAGGAAGAAGACTGATTTTTCATGATCTGTCATGGTTATTTTCCTGACACTGTTCATGGACTGATCTGAAAACTTTATGCATCAGGTGTGTGTGTGACAGTAGAAATAACAGAAACTATCCTTCTTTGTATGTAGAACCCTGTCATTGCACTCAAAATAGTGGCAAAACACAAGGCTGCATTTGTCAGATTCAGTTACAGTATGTATGCTTCATCTTTGACAGGGAAAACAGCAAAGGGTGGTCATGGGAAGCGGAATGGGAAAACCAAAACCTCAGCAGAAGAAATGCAACAGAGGTTAGATAATCTTCATACAAATTATACTATACATACTTTACTTTTAATCTTAACACAACTTAACTACAATCTTAACTTTTAATCTTACCCACAACATCTCTCTTTTTTTTTCCATTTTCAGTGAGCATCTCAGTCCCAGGTACTTCTATTTTATTCCATTGCAACTTGTTCACATTTGTGCTTAGATCTGTGGCAAATCACTTCTTAACTTTTTGAAATCTAAATTTAAATTTCATGCACCCCCTGAAGCTGCCACAGGTGAGTTTTTGAGTCTGAATCTGACTTATGTCATGGTATTTTTGAAAAACTGAACTTCTCTTTGGTTCTTAAAATACATGTAATCATGATCAAAAAGACCTCATTTGTTGTAACCCAACAGAAATTTCCAAAAGAAGCACATTTAGAAACCAAACGGGAGTCTGCTTATTTCCCACTTTGGATCAAGTTATTCATTTTTATTTCCAATCCTCAGCAATGAGAGCAGCTCTGTTGATCCAGCGCTGGTACCGGCAGTATGTTGCTCGACTAGAGATGAGACGCAGGTGCACGTGGAACATCTTTCAGTCCATTGAATATGCGGGCGAACAGGATCAAATAAAGGTGAATTCACACAGTTACAGAGAATCAATATAGGTCTAAGTAACGTGTGCATTTTTCACGTTTGGTTATTCTTGGATGCTGCCATGCTCAGAGCAGGAATTAGAATCCACTTCTATATTCAACAACCATTGGATGTTTGATTTTGTGTCATTATGGTGATCTTCTTACTTTTCCTGCAGAACATGAAGTGAATATCCGTATGTTAAGTTGTCTATGTCTTGATGAGTATACGGGGGCATTGCCTGATTTTGGGGATATTCGTGGTCTCCAGAAGACAAAGCAGTCTCAAAGGGATTGAATTTATGTAGATGGACATTATTAGTCCATCATAAAAGCATAATCTTTACAATAATGTGTTTTAGTTAGAGATTTCTTTCATCCTTTTGCCATCGTCATACAGACTTTATTGCTATTTAACATATTACCTTGAATGAAAATATCTTGTACTGAGACTAACACAATGCCAGGCAGTGGGAAAAAAAAAGCTGGTTCCTTTGGCTCCTATTATTGATTTCAATGTAATGTTATGAGTCCACAAGCCCCTGTCAGTCACTGCCACTTTTATACGCCACAGATACAAGCTCTCATGAGCATTACAACTCCTTCTGATGGGGTCTGCTTTGAAAGCAAAGCTTCAAATCAATATGAAACAGATTTCTATCTTACTGGTGCTAATGCCAGGACTGATGCAATAGGTTTAAACTTATTAAAGATAACTTAAAGGTTACTTAAAGATTAAATTCCAGAAAAGCATCAAGTTTTTCAACTCGTTGAATTAATCTTTAACCCATCCCTTCTTCCAGTGAATACTACACAGAATAGGTTGGCATAAATGATCAAAATATAAACTCACTGGGGAAAAACCAACTCTCTAAAGAAAGAGTGCAGTGATGTTAGATTCTTTTCCAATAGTTGGCTTGCAGATAATTCATTCAAAAGCCTTTAACAGACTAATTATGGTGTGCAGAGCACAATAATGTGGTTATAATTCGAGTCACTTTGACTCATCTCCCTACAGCTGGAAACTGATGCCAATCCCATCATCAGCAGTGGCACTTCATGTTGATTAGGTCTATAAACTATTGGCATTGATCTTTGTCATTGCAAAGAATATCTTTTTTGAATGTTGCTCATTTTCTTTTTGTAGCTCTACAATTTCTTTGGCTTCTTGATGGACCACTTTACTCCAGCCAGCAGTGAAAGTAAGACAATAACTCTGTTTAACTCACCGGCTTTCATTAGATCATGGTCAGTGAGCTAATCTGTGCTCAGACCACTCCCTGCTGAAAGACATAAAGAGGCTTCACTCCCTTCTCTGCTTTAATAAAGGAAACCTCATATCTCACATCTTCCGAGAGAATGAGATCTGCCATGACGCAGAGTGGGAAAGATACTTTTGCTACAAGGGCATTGAGGTACCGGACAGCTACACCGGCCCCCATCTAACCTTCCCCATGACATTCTGTGGGGTGTCAAAGCTTGTGGAGGCTTTTAAAGACAAACAAGTAGGTACACTGGCACAAGAAGCACACAGATAATCATGAAAAACAGTTAAAGCAGGGATGGCACAGTGTGCATTTTGCTTGCCATTTTCTTCAGCACTCAGTTTATTCACACGTTTTTCTCCCAGTAGCAGCTCCATGCTCGGTATGTTCTGCAGATTCTTGGAGAGACTTGGAGACTTCTACGTATTCTACCAAACATCAATCATATATCTGTCTGCCAAACCAAAGAGATTACCATTTGCGGTATGCTAAGGCAGACTTTTCCAAGATTTCGCCCTGTCCCCTGTTCAGTCTTTTTATTGCCTTGGAAACATTTAGCAGGCCTTAAACTTGTCAAATGCAGTAACTATGATTTGTTTTTCACAGGAGACCTCCATGGACAGCTAGAAGATCTTTTGTTGATATTCTATAAGGTATTAAAGCATATAACCAATATATATTGTTTATGATAATGATGATTTTAGTTAAAACCCTTTATTTAAACATCCAGAATGGTTTACCATCATCGGAGAAACCGTACATCTTCAATGGGGACTTTGTGGATCGTGGCAAGAACTCCTTAGAGATTCTGCTCATCCTGTTTGGATTCCTCCTGGTTTATCCCAATGATGTGCATCTGAACAGAGGAAACCACGAAGACCATATCGTTAATCTGAGGTAAGCTAATCTATAGACTGCTTTTTCCGAGAGAATATGTAGGGAAGCTAGGACAGGAGCACAATCCCTGTTGTGTGTCTGCTGGTGAGACCCCCCCCCCCCAAAAAAAAATCTGTAAGTGTTTCACACTTTAAAATTTGCAGAAAATAGTGTGCTGCATTCACTGAACATGGTTTTCAGCAGTCTTTCTAAGACTGTGCAGTGACTTCCACAAGAGAATCGTGTCTGTTTTAATGCAAAGATGGAGGGCACTTATCATTTTTCTGCCTTTTCTCTTTCATAAAATACACAAATTTTATCAGGTTTGTGGATTACTTTAATAATTATGTAATTATATCCCAAATTATTTGCTTGCACAAACTTTACAGTGTTAACACTCCCCCATTTTTCTTCTGAAAGACCCAGAAGACTTTACATTTAGTCATGTTACTGATCTGTTGCCAACTAACCTGAGAAGTTTTTAAATATTTCACCAGGTTAATTCATCCTCACATGTCCAGTACTTCTCATATACAAACTTGAAAAAATGTGTTTAAAAAAGGGAAACGAAAAAAATGTTGTGTTTAGGCATTTGTTATCCTCTCACGTGATTATTTTTCAGAAAATAAAACAAGGATTTAAATAATTTACTAAAAACTGGGTACTGTTTATTACAGAGCACTAAAAAAAAAAAAATCATAAACAGCCTTTTTCAAATAAGCTATCCAACCAGCAGCTGGTACTGTACAGTATACCAGGTTAATCACTGTATTTTTTCCAGGTATGGTTTCACTAAAGAAGTTTTGGGGAAATACAGGGTAAGTTAAATTCAAAATAAGTATTTAGAGCAAGCGTAGCAGTGCACTTCTTTATAATAATTCCTCTTTACATGGGCTACAGGTGCATGGTAAGAAAATCCTAAAGCTTCTCCAAAAGATCTTCAGCTGGCTGCCTGTGGCCACAGTGATCAATCACAAAGTGCTGGTTGTGCATGGGGGGATATCTGACACAACAGACCTCAGTATAGTTGCCAGAGTGGACAGACACAAAGTAAGAGAGTCCCCCGGCTTCAATTATATGAGAGCATGTTGCATAAAGTGATCACGACAAATTAAAACATTTTTTTTTATATGTATATAGTATATATCTGTCCTACGACCGCCAAAGATGGTCCGTGAAGCACTTGAAGGGAGCAAGACAATGAACTACAGGAACGGAGATGCTGGTAAACCAGTTGAAGGCCGCCAGCGACGAGTGTGCTCTTTGACCGACCACAGCTCTTCCTTGGTTCAGAGGAACAGCCACCAACGCCGCTCACTTCACAACCTGTCAGTCAGCAATCAGCCGAACTGGTCGGTGGAGGACGAGCTGAGGAAGAGGCGCAGGCTGGCCGGGTTTGACCAGTCGTACAGAGAAGTGAAGATGTCAGACTCAGACTCTGACCCGGAGTTTGGAGAAGTGACAGAAACAGATGGACATGAATGGAAACAAGTAAGTGATATCTGCAGACAGTAATTCACTGAAATGAGCAAAAGATTAAATGATTTTCAAAAAGAAAAATCTCAGATTTTGTCACCTTTTGTTATTTTGTTTCTAAAATAAAAACAAAAAAGGAGGAATTCCTTTAGCAAAAAAAAAAAAAAAAAAAAAAATCTGTATTCATTTGTATTTACACACATTTTTTCAGCAAAAAAACTTCCACTTACAAATTATTCTTACTTGACCTTTCATGACTTGTTCTTAATAGTCTTTCTATAGTTTTCCGCTAGGATTTTATGTCAGTGGACTGCAAGACCTGTGGCAAAGATCAGACTCCTGATGCCAAAAAATGCCCTCTAACAGTCAGTGCGATGATTGTTTCCAGAATTCGGCTGATTTAATGCATTGCAGTCTTCCTTCCATAATTTAATATATGAAATATAATAAATGTACAACCCTGCTGAATAGTTGGGAGATTTTTTCTAGACATTCTGCGACTGTAGTTTGCTCTTTAAAACCAAATTGCAGTTTTATTTTCTCCACAATCATTTGGGCTTTATAAGATATTTTCCAAACTGCTGATCTGAATTTTTAGGTGAGGATGCAAAAAAGATGGATTGCCTTCCTTGGAAGTCAGAGGCGTTTGATAAATCCAACTCAAGGTCTCTTGCAGCTTTGTTTTTCCTACAAGCACTCGCTGCAGAAGATTTTTCTCATTCTTTAATCAGCCAGGCTTTTTTAATGTCTGATTTATGGTTCCATATTTGGATAAAAATTATCTGGAAGGTCAAATTTCTGCCCAAAACTTTCTTTTCTTTCATAAAACTTACAAAAACACAAATTTTGCCAAAATGATTGAATAAGAAGTTTAATGTAAAAAGATCAATTCATCTTTACTTTAATAACTTTTGTAGTCAAAAGTACTTTGACTGGGGTGCCCTAACTTTTGCATCATTGACTCGTACATCCATTCAGATTGTGGACCTATTGTGGAGTGATCCTATGCCCCAGAACGGCTGCATCCCCAATGAAGTGCGAGGAGGAGGCTGCTACTGGGGACCAGATGTCACTGAGGAGGTCCTGAGAAGACACAACCTCCAGCTCCTCATCCGCTCCCATGAGTGCAAACAGGACGGTTACGAGTTCTGCCATAATCGCAGGGTGAGCATGTAGAAAAAGACGTAGTGAAAAGCTTTTGGAGGGTTACATCACTCTGCATGTTTACCATCTTTTTCCTGCTATATGCAGGTGCTGACGATATTTTCAGCCTCCAACTACTACGAGGTGGGCAGCAATAGAGGAGCCTATATCAGAATGGGCTCTGATCTGGTCCCACACTTCATTCAATACCAGGCCAGCAAGACATGCAGAAAGCTCACCCTGAGACAAAGGTACACACTTTTAAAATCCACAGATGATATTCAAATAAGTCCAATAAGTCTTTTTTTTCCAAATTTGAATAGAGAAACAGATCATACTGCAGGAATCTTTTTAATGTTCCTATAAGTACTGGAGAAAACCTATAGAGGGAGGTCAATCATCGTTCATAGAACTAGGAATGCAGGATATTGGAATTAATGCTGATATCCAATATGCCGATATTTTAAAACTCATGTGGCCGATAACCAATATCAATACAGATATTAAAGCTGAAAAAAAAGTCATTCCAAATAGCAGTTTTGTTATCCGTTACCGACACGTTGAAAAATGGGGGTAGGAAAAAATATCAATACACTGAAATATCATAATATTTTCATATGCCGATATCAAATTGATATTCAGAAACGCGGTATTGATCAATTTTACTTACAAAATCTCGCAAAATTTCATCGTTCTGTTACAAAATCTAACAATATTTCATGAACAAACACGAGAACAATGTAATATCGCGAGATTTCATTAGTCAAATAGATCAATACTGCATTTTTAAATGTCAATATAATATCAGCATTTGAAAATATTGCAAAATTTTCATGAATTCTTGCGAAATTTCATGACGGAACAATGAAATATCGCAAGATTTCGTTAGTAAAATAGACAGATACCATGTTTTTAAATGTCAATATATCAGCATATGAAAATATCACGATATTTCAGTGTATTGTTTTTTTCCCACCACTAGTCTTTAGAAGTTATAAAGTCTATAAAAAAGAAGTTTTTGAAGAAGTAGTAGAAGTTTTTTTTTTTTTTTTCAGACTTTAGAAACAGTGGGCTAATCGGTTAAATATCGGTGGTGTGGCCGATGTCCGATACTCAGTTTTAAGGCCGATACCGATAGGGGGCCGATTATATTGTGCATCCCTATATAGAACTGGTTTCTTTCTTTTTCCTTTTGGCTCCAGCTTAAGAAAGACAAATCTGTATTATGACTGGCTGAACAATATCTGGTCCAGGCATGAGTGGGTGGTAGCCGGATGAAACGTTGCTATCAAGAACATCAGATCTTAACAAGTACATCACCTCTGACTTATGATCTATACTGTGAATGAAACTCAAGAAAAATCCCTTGAAGAGGCGTAATACTTTAGGAAACTCTCCAGTCCCCATAACCCTCAAAAATTCCCCACAACGCTTTGGTTCAAATGGGCCTCAATGTATCTGCAGATATGTTCAAACAGGATTTAATTTAAAGATTTCATTATCTATTCTTTAGTATTAAGACTTTCTTCTGGTATTTGTTAGTGTTGGGTGGACGGAGAGGTCAGCCCTCCGAGCTCTGAGGGAGCAACTGTTCGTGCACAAGTCAGATCTCATCAAAGCCTTCAAAGAATTTGATCCCAACAACACAGGTACTCTTCATGCCTCAAAATACATCAACATACAGGCATAATGTCAAAAACGAGAATTCAGTAACTGTTTGAATCTCAGGGTTGATTTCTCAGAGGCACTGGGCCAGTGCCACGGAGAGTGTACTAAAGCTGGGTCTGCCCTGGAGGGTTCTGCGATCTCAGCTCGTCACCAGGACCCAGCACGGCATGGTGAATTATAACCAGTGGATCAGGGAGCTCTCAATCACTGAGCCCAAACTAGAGGTGCTTTATTCCTTCTCATCTTGCTTCTTTTCTGTTCAGTGTTAAAATACTTTCTAGTTACTGGAAACACTACATGTTTTGTAGTTTTTACCTTGTACTCACTGTTATCTCCCGGTAGGTGTCAGATACAAGTATTCTGGAAACTATGTATAAAAACCACTCCAACCTGGAAACAATCTTCCGCATCATAGACACAGATCATTCAGGTCAGCAACCATTGACAGATTCTCTACCATATTATCTCATCAGCAGGAATTGTAAAACAGCGATCTGCCAGCTAGGTCTCAATACTATTTCTATAGTATTTCTATAGTTTGTAGGCACGTCATAGAGGAGTAAAAGTTAATCAGCATAATGCACAGTTCATGGTTAAAAACTGCAGCTTCCTCCTCCAGGTTTGATCTCTTTTGAGGAGTTTCGTCAGACTTGGAAACTCCTGAGCTCTCATCTCAAGATGGAAATCAGTGACAAGGCCATCTCAGACCTGGCTCAAAGCATCGACTTCAACAAGGATGGTAGCATCGATATCAACGAGTTCATGGAGGCCTTCCGACTGGTGGACCTCTGTGCACACAACTGACAGCCTGGGAGAGCACCAGAAGTTGCACCAGTCTAGATGATCCTGATGACCTGCTGCATAGAGACCACCAAGCACAATCTTGGGTAGACTTGTTCAGCTGGAGACACATTTCTGATGGTCTGAATGGTTAGAAATACTTGACCATATCACACGGGTAGTGCATTATCACTTCCACAGATGCATACAAACATGCAAATTAGACATTTTCTACCTCCTCAAGCTTTTTTGGGTCATTTTCTACCATCTCTATTTTTTGTATATTCAAGTTTGTAACTTAATGATCATCTTTGTAGTTGGTGAATAAACAAATACCTATTTCAAAGTAGTCTTATAATGTTTTCTTTTAAAGATTTAAGGGAACTTTATGAAGTTTTAAGTTTTGCAGTACATGCAGAAATACAGTACCTGAGAAGCCACCTATTAACTTTTCACCACAGATCTAAGCTGCTTTTCCTCCTTTTTCAACATGTTACACAATAAAGATTAAAAAATTATGGGCAGAGGCAAAATTTTAGTGTTTAGACTTACTGGTTTGGCTTTCCTAGGGCCAGTTTGGCTCAAAGTAACAAATATAAAAGATTAGCATCATCATTCTCTTATTAACTTATATTTACGTTGACAATATGATTTTAGACATCATCCTTCACATAACAGCCAGAACACTTGTGTTTATCTGTGCTCTGGATGACATTGTGTAATTCGCACCCATGGCATATGGGTGTCCCTACTGCATGAGGGGATATAATCTATTTGAAAGCCGCCTAGTCAGTTCAACTGCCAATCAGTCTTTTCATCCTTATAGGGATGTGAATCCAGGACATAAATCCTATCAGCTCAAGCCCTGCTTTGATGAGATGTGGAAAGTGCAAGTCTGAGGGGGGTAAACAACGAATGTTATGTGCCCCATATTAGTGGCTTAACAGCTCCTGTTTAACTGACTGAGCCATAAAATAAACATTCATGGAAAATTAGGCCTTTTTTACAGCTTGTATGTAGAGAAAGAGCTTCAGTAAATACTTTTGAATTTAAGCCAAATTTATTAATATTCTAATAGCATTAAAAAAAAACAAGTACAAAGGTGTATTTACACATTTTAAAAGGTGACACGATCTCAATCCCTTAGCTTGTTTACATGCCAGGTGTATTAATGGTCTCTTATCTATAATCTGATTTAACATAAGGGTACCCAGCTATAATTAGACAATGTTGAGTCCTTCCAATAAGCTGTCTATATCAGTTCAGACAACACAGTTTAACCAGTCAATGTGTTGCTGGTACAGATAGGGGGGGCAAATGATATACCTGCTTTAATGTGGAAAGATTTCAAAAACTACAGCAAAAACTCATCTTTTTAACAAGTTTGTCAGATTTCCCTTCAGAGACCAAAGTTTTCATATCATGGCTGTGGTTTGGTTGAGAAGTGTCTCTTTTCACACAGACATGAAGGGTCTGAGAGTGTCGGCTGGGTGGACTCAGCTCAGGATGGCTCCTCTCATGTGTCCAGAGTCGCTCAGTCCATGCTCTATGAGTTTGATGTCTTCCAGATCGTCTTTGATGACACTGATCAAATGACTTAAACCATCCTGCTGTTGCTTCAAGTGCTGAAAGGGTGAAATAAGGAAACAGATTTGGTTAGACAAAAGACAACAGTTATTTGTTTAAAAAAATTCTGAATAATTTCAGTCCAATTTTAGGGACTTGGAGTAAAATCATTTATGTTAGTGAAGATCTTGACTAGATGTCATCTGCATGATGGGTAGCATCACTGCCACCAACAAGCACCAGATATCGCACAAAACTCCTTCGTATTACAAGAGCGTTTAGTTGCTAGGATGACTTTCAGTAGGATTTCAAGAAGTACAAGGCACAGATGTAAAGTTGATGAAAATATGCTGAAGATTCTCACTTGTTTGATTTCTCTGAGAAGGTCTGCATCAACACTGTAGCGCTCTTCTGATCTCACAGCGCCAAAATGGTTCTGCATTCGGATTTGGGACATTAATTCATTCAATCGGCCCTAGATGAGGAAAAACAACAAAACAATAAAAAGGATAGCCTCAAATCCAGCAGTAGTTTGATAACAAATAGTTTAGAGTTAAGACTAAGAATTAATAAAGTACTCCATATTGAAACATAAATATGGTGGTAAATGGTCTTAAATAAACAGTGAAATCTCTTTACTTCATTTTTAGTCTACTTTTCTATTTCATGCCTGAAAAAAAGATAAAGCCTTTACTCTGTCAAACTGCTACTCTAGTGTCAACACACTTGCCTTGAACTGTGTGGGGGCATTGAGTTCTGACTGAATGGTGTCCAGCTGCACTCTGAGATGTTCCTCATCCACTTGGATTGCGTAACCACTTTTTCTCTGAATCTCCTGTTTGATCAGCACCTTCAAGGAAAACATGGCAATGATCAATATGGCAGAGCCAAAGAAGCACTGATGAAGCATGGAAAGATGCAGCCTGTGCCAGTACATTTAAGTCTGGTTAAATACACAGATGGTATTCATCACAGTTCCTGGAAAACAAAAACTAGAATGAAAAGATTTTTTACCAAAAGGCGTGAAGATCTTCACAGAGACAGAATACAACTGTTTTAAGTGATGACACACACAAACAACTTTGATTTAGAAGAAGCACCGTCTAGCTATAATACTGTTGAGCTGTAAGGGGAGAATAACTGATCGTGGCACCCGATTCATTTCCAGGCATGTAAACAAAGCATTTCTATTTTATATTGTTGTCCAAAGGTTTCTCAAACCCATTGTTTACTGATCCCCACTTTTGAAAGTATCATTTCTTTAATCCACATTAAGTAAAACAGTGTTTTGTTTTGTTTTTTTCTGGACACATTAATTCCGATCTGCTCTTATTTGAGGGTAATATCCGCATTACCGCCTGATAATCAGCTGTCTTGTGCTCACTCAGGAGTGACAGCTGATTAATAGAAGGAGGTGTTTCTTAAACAGACTTGAAGACATCATGAGGCAGCCACCTGCAGCACTCTGTGTGAGAGATCCATCAGCTTTCTCTTGTACTGAGCAATCTTGGCCACAGTGGTCGCCTGGTTCTTCTGCAGCTCACTGATGTCGTTGGAGATAATCTGCAAGTGTTTGTGTGAATGAAAACAGGAAATTAGTGCTGTGATATGGCCAGTTTCTCCTCTTACTACAACTGCTTTTTTAAAACAGTGGACACATTTTATGCGTTTGTCTTGATTGATGTTGAGCCAAAATTACTATAGAGCTACTTCTGCTTCCACCAATGCTTCATGCAGCTGTAATAGTAATTCCAGATAAAAACAAGTTGTTGGCAGGAAGCATCAACTGGACATCTGTGGACTGTCCTTGACACCACAAAAATCTGCTTCAGAATTCCTTTGTTGATAATCAGTCTTTTACTTTTTGCTAAAACTGGAAACCACAGCAGAGCTGATATTTTCACCCACATCCACTCTGGTCTGGTGTTGTTTGGTCATCTGCTCCTGGATCTGCAACCTGCGGAGCAGCTCCTTAAAACCAACCATAGGCACTGGTATCAACCTGGAAAAATACAAGGAAAGATCATCTTTGCACCCAATGCTAGGAAGCAGGTTTTACTGGATTTCCTCAACTCTAATCAAAACATCAAGTGGTTTTATGTGACTGGTAAACAAAAACTTCCATATCATATTAAATGTAATTTATTGAAAAAGAATAAAAAAAAGGTGTTTTATTTAATTTAATGTAGCCCATCAAAAAGCTTGAGACCACAAGATTAAGTCATGTAGCCTCTAACTTTTTATAGTGTGATAAACCACATTAATTGATCATGTTTAACTGCTATCTGGTGCTCTTAATCAACTTACTTCTCTGGATCAGGGTTGTCCACCTTTGCCTGCTCCCAAATAATAGGATCCACTCCTGTTGAAGAGAGACAACATCCTCAGGTACTGTTCAAAACATGCAACTAAAGCCCCGTTTCCACCCACGGGTCAGGTCGGGCCAGGCCGGATCGGGTGGGTTTTGGTCCGGATGTGTTGATTTCACGCTGCGTCCCCACAGCAACCTGTACTCTACTCTCGAGGCGCTGGACAGCGCTGCTACGTGATCGCGTGACATCATCGATGTGTAACGCTGTTTAACCAAAACACAGCGCCACACATGACAGAAACAAAAGGAGTCACCCCGGCTTTGTTTTTACGCTTGGTCACGCGGGAAGTGAGATTTTTCAACAAATCAATGTATTGCTTTGTGTTAGCTCCACCTCTTTGGTCCGGATCGGTTAGATCAGTACCCCTACCGAAGGGTGCCAAAAAAGTAGGCCGGGTCGGGTCGGATATAAGGGTACCCGTCCCAGTTTTTATCTGTGGAGACGCAAAAAAACGTGGACCGATCCGGCCCGACCCGACCCAGACCCGCTGGTGGAAACGGGGCTTAACATACAAATAAACAGAGGAGGGTACAGTAGCCAAAAACTGTGCTTCAAAAAACAACACTCAAGTACAGGTAAAAGTTGCAATTAAAAAAAACGTATTCAAGTGAGGGTTAAATATTATTTGGTGAAGACTACTGAATTACGGAGTAACTGTTTAATTAAGATCTGATAATTATTTTCTCACTTTAACCCATTTTATTAATATATTTGGGCCCAAAGATATGCAAAAATGATTTAATCCAAACTGAAAGAGTACTTTTTTTAATAACAGCACACCAGTTTTCACCCTCTTAGTAAAAGAGGAGTATATGTAAAGAAAGCAGCATCAGTTTTACATTCAAATTTTTTTAAATATATATTAACAAACAACTATCATACCTAAAATTTAACATGGTACATCAAAAACAACAAAACAAAAACGAAAAGTTTCAGTTTAGAACATTCAAGTGAAGTAGCTTCAGCCCTAGATGATGAATTTCTGTTTTTTTT
The DNA here is from genome assembly GCA_023101725.1 of Atherinomorus stipes. NCBI lineage: Eukaryota > Metazoa > Chordata > Actinopteri > Atheriniformes > Atherinidae > Atherinomorus > Atherinomorus stipes. Next base: position 1,428,409 of record JALJCO010005679.1, read on the forward strand.
TTTTTTTTTATAAGAGTGCTGTGAAAATGATCCGATCGTACTGACTGCAGACCCCTGAGGCAGAACGTCTCCTCTCTGTCTGCATCCTCCCTGATTTAACAACTGATAGCAAACTCATTTCTTCGAGAAATATCTGATTATGAAGGATTAGTGCTCCTTCATTAATATTTTTCTTGGATCTGTGATGAGGTCGGCATCTTTGGATAACATTTCTTCATGATTGATTGCTGAGAGTTATGTGATGATTATTACTACATCTGATATTAAACTGGCAGCACCTCATACCTCATTGTTTTTTTTCTCATCATTTACTCAAAGAAAAAGTAACTCTCCAGTGTTGCTTAGTGTAAAGTAGCGTCTCCTCAACACAACTTAACTCAAGTAAAAGTAAAAGTGCTATACAGTACTTAAAAAAAAGTTAGTTGATACAATTTTTACTAGCCACCTCTGCTGATGAACATACCTGCAGGAGCGTTCTGCAGCAGCTGTTTGAGCTGTGCTGGGGACAGCTCAGTGCGTGTAACAGACATGGCCACTCCAAGCTGCGTGAGCTGGGCCTTAACGTTGGCCTGTTCCAGGTAGCTGAAGAGGGTCGTAGCTGGGATCCTTTTGGAGGTCCCGTTAGGAGAACGTTCCACCACATAAATGATCACCTCTGTCCTGTAAGACAAACGGCACACATTGAAGACCCCAGTTTCAGTCCCGATGCCCGTGTCTATGATCTACTGTTTAATTTCCTCTGGAGAAGCTACAGAAACTCACTGGTCACTTGGCAAGGCTTTGACACCTTCGACGTTGACAGTCAGTGTCTGGTTGCTTCCCAGGACTTTATGGAGGGACTCAACCAGCTGCTGCTGTTGAGCTCGCAGATCAGCTTCCTTTTTATTGAGAACCAAGACCACTAAACCATCCTCATCCTTACTGACTGGGATGCAGCTATATCCCACCGCCTGGGGATCGCAGGACGCAAACGATTCAATATTGAAAAACCGAGAGCACAAACAAACTATTCAAACCAAACCATTTGATTTTACCTTGAACCTGCAGAAAGGGTTCTCCTGGGTAAACTCCACTGGTGGTGGGTTGTTGCTGTAGTAGCCCTTCCCAGTGCCCCAGTAGGCCTGCAGTTGGTTCCATTTGGCAAGAATAGAGTCACGCTCATCTCCCAATAAGGTGGGCGCTGATAGGGCGGTGACTTGCTGGTAAAGCTGGGTAGACTGAGCCTGACCCTGCTGTTGGGCCTGCTGTCCAAACAAGCCTCCTGGACACAAGAATTGGAGGCAAAAGCAGGGCATATTTTCACACAGTATAAATATTCATTATTCAGCTTAAACACATTGTATTTGCAGACTCAAATCTAAATTTTGGAAGCAAACTGCTGGACTGATGATAATGAAGCAAAAAGTTTAAATTAGTATGCTGAGGTCCTCTGCAACAGCTTGTAGTGCTGACAATAATACATGAACCTGCTGTGTTTCTGAATCAGTGCAACGATTACTCTGTGATATTACAAGAGGAGAATTTAAACCGTGTGCTAATGCATAACTTGCAGTATGATGGCTGTGTTTTAAACAGGCTTTTATGGCACCAAGAGATTGAATTTACTCTTTTAAACAAAGCAAAACTTTGCTCTAATATTCTGGAATGTCATTACAATCTGACCTACATGTAAAACTGTCATTTGGAAACAGGAGCTTTTACCTTGCTGCTGCTGTGTTGGCTGGATATTAAAACCTCCAAACCCTCCCAGGCCAGTTGTTCCTAATCCAGTTCCAAATCCTGATGCTCCAGTAGCAGCACCAGTCCCGAGCCCAGACGAAAACCCAAATCCTTTGTTTTGTGTGTTACCAAAAAGACTTCCTGAAAGAAAACAAGGAGCCAGAATAGTGAGAAATTAAAAAGCTATTTGACAAGTTTACAGAAAATAGGCCGCCAGCTCTGCAGATCACAACAGCAGTAATAGAGCAGCCCGATGTTCTGGTAGAGTGAGTGAGACATCTTGTGGCAGCTTTAGCATTGTGCAGTCATCGGCTGATGATTCTACATACTGACAGGAGAATAGGTGCATCAGTTAAAACATCAGCCTACAGCATACGGTGCTATACAGTAGATATTGAGAAATCTACTGATACCGTGAGGAGGGAGATTGTGTGTTAACAAATCATTACATAATGATTTGTCTTGGATTTACTCCGAAACTGCAGGAGAAAAGCACAAAGTTTGCAATGACTCATTCATAACTTATTACTTAAACATAATTTTCTATTGCTTTTGTGTTAGGGGCCAGTAATCATTGTTTTGCAAGAGAGCCGGATGTAATGAAGCATAGCAGAAATACTTTACATGGAAGCTATTCTGTGCTATGCAGAATTACTGTTGGAAAACAAAAACAAAACAACAGTGAACAGAAAATTATGCTTAAGTAATAAATCCAGCTCAGTATAGTATGAGATCATACACCCCCCCCCCCCCTTTTTTTTTTGCATTTCCACAGGCAAAAACTAGGAACAGTGCCAGAATATACCATCCAACCTGTCCTGTTTTAAAGGACCCTACCATTGGAGTCTCGATCTTACTGATTGGATCTAAAAGGTGAAGTCTGACACACTGCAATCCAACTGGTTCAAAGAATCATCCCCCTCTTGTGTGACTTGACAATAAGAACAAAGTAGGAGAAGCGCCATGTTTACATTCACCATGGATTTTTTGTTTAAAGCCACATACCAAGAAGGAGGTTCAAGGTTCAAGGAGTCTTTATTGTCCCCGTAGGGGAATTTCATGAGCAACTAGGAGTGATAAAAAAAAAATAAACAAAAACAGGTAACTAGTTAACAACAAAGGGAAAAGAAAAGAAAAAAAGGGTAGGAAGGGATAGACATTTTAAAAGAAAAAAAATCGAAAGGGGGATAAATGAGGGTTGGGGCTGGTTGGGTCTGCATTTGGGGAAAGTCTACAAAGGCGAGGAAGGAGAAGCAGGGATAGGGCGGCGAGGGGGGGGTCCGGGGTCCAAGGGAGGGGAGGGGGTTGGGCGAAGATATCGGGGGGATAAGGGGGGGAGATATCTTATGGGTTAACATGCAATTTTACTACAGAATCTTATAATTTCTGGCAGTAGGGTTATTTTAATAAAGAAAAAAAAGAAATCAGAAAAAAAAAAAAGAGAAGAGGAGGGAAAGAATAAAATAAAGGAGAGGAAAGCACAGAAAAAAAAAGTATTTTCCAAAAAAAATAAAATAGCTGATGGGATAAATACATTGTGGATATGGTTAAAACTGGAGGCAAGAAGGTCATGAGTTTAAGATGTAAAGTTTATAAGTACAAAAGTGCTGAAGGTTCTTAGTCACAATCCCCACCTCTGATCATCCTAGAGTTCTAAGTGGGGAAATGAGTGGGACATAAATAAACACAAATTAATTTTAATAATTAACAAATAAAAAAAAGAAAAGTCCAGAGCATAAACTGCTAATGTCTGCCATTCTCATCCTGTTTGTGTTGCATTCTTTGTTGTGGTTCAAGAAAGGTGTTGAATTGCTATGATGCAATGTTATTACCTAGCTGACACATCTATTGCTATCCAATTTAAACACCACCTACCCTTCGCTAGTAGGCGGTTTATGTACTAAACTGTCCCGTCCAGAGCTGAAATCTTTGGGGGAAACCAGGTTTAACATTTTCAAACTGAAATTGATACCGGTACATGGCGTAGATCATTCAGGACTGTAAACAGCTATAATACTGACCTGCAGCATTGGTAGGGGCAGCAAAGCTGAAAGTGGACCCTGGTGCAGCAGCAGTGGTTGTAGTTGTGCCAAAGCCCCCAAATGTGCCTGGAGCGTAAAGCAAATGATGACATACGCGATCACAGAGGCCACGAAAGAACAGAAAAATGGAATCACTGACTATTTGTTTTACAGCAGAGGGGCTAAATCATGACAAAGGTTTTAAGTTTATTGAAAATGAAACTCCAGATAATACTTTTTTTCTGACAAATACATAAAAAAAATGCATCAACTTGCCACAGCAATCAAATGAGATGAGTGCATAATTTAATACTCTGTGTCTTCATGCAGATGGAAACAGCAACACTTCAGG